>OY720678.1:109103293-110379127 GCA_963170755.1 Amphimallon solstitiale | reverse complement strand
ACAAATTTAAAATAAAACTGTTATGGGTTTTGGCACATGTTTAAAAATCGTCGAAAATCATGAAATATCGTCTTTTTACGATACAACCCGCAACTTCGGGCCTTTTGCGCGAATTCAGTAAAACAAGAATGGGTCTAATTATTTTTTGTATGCATTAAGGACACTCTTAAAAACACTTTTTTCACTATTAGAACAAAAATTGTATTTTTTTATAATTTTTGCATTTTTTTGAAATTTACCGGTATTTTGACTGTTTTGGTAACTTTAGGCCTTCTGCGCGATTTCAAATTTTGAAAAAAAAATTTTTTTAATATTTTTTCATTTATAATGACGCCTATGCCCAAGTTTCCCGCGCTATTAGAATTGTATTGCAGAAAAAATGCGTTTTTCGATCCACCCTATTTTCTAGGTCTTCCGAAATCATAGGCTTCATAGTCCTTTTGCTCTATTCGATTTGTGCAAAATCGGAATCGCAAGCCATAAAGCTGTAGCCACTTATGAGAAATTTGTACAGTATAACATCAAATATATCATGCGCCAGAAAATATATACATATATGAAGAAAGCGTTATT
The DNA here is from genome assembly GCA_963170755.1 of Amphimallon solstitiale. Taxonomy (NCBI): domain Eukaryota; kingdom Metazoa; phylum Arthropoda; class Insecta; order Coleoptera; family Scarabaeidae; genus Amphimallon; species Amphimallon solstitiale. The sequence goes on along the minus strand of OY720678.1, from coordinate 110,378,554 downwards.
TTACTATTATTTTTGTCAGAGCAATTGTCTGTCTTTGACCAACTTTGTTTCCTCTTCTGCCTACTGCTCTTTTCTTTCAGAGATTATATTGAATTTTTAGATTACGACACTTGAGCTCACTGGAATAAAACATATCAATGTGGGTTAGTGTAGGTACGAAAAGAACTTGATCTATCTGCAATACCTTCTCTTATCAACTTAAAAAAATTTTCTGGTTTACGGTGGTGCCGCTGTTTTGCAGTAGTACTGCTCTGTAACTCAGCTGTAGCCTCACAAGTGAGTCTATCAGACATTCGGCAAATGTCGCTTTTGGGGTGGTGAAATTTCAAATGTTCTCTAAGAATTCGGCTATAAAACTTTTACGAAATATTAGTTCCCGGATATTTTTCAGCAAAAGCTTTAAATAAACAATGCATATTAAAATCTGAGTTTTAGAAGTATGCAACTTTGAATAACTGATTCTTGGCAACGAGTAGACAGTATGTGTTGCTTCAGCATTTACTTATCTTCTGTAGTAAACTTATTCAAGTTATGTTTGTTTATAAGTAAAGGAAGTTTCTTCGATATTCTCTTTTCTTATTATTGCTTCAAGTTTCTTTTTGAAACTGCAAGAATGACCATAAACTCTAATTTAGGAACTTGAAGCATCCGACGAGTTCTATCTAGAACTGTGTAGGCTATAATGCCCTGATTATGTCTTTATGACTCATCATTATTGCATTTTTTAGTAAACATACTTTAACATACTTCTCCTATTATTATTTGTTTGTGCTTTTGTATGTACTGTTTAATATTCATTAGCGAACGCTTTATGTAAAATGTGTGAATACCACAAGCTATTATTGCATTTATTTCATTACTTCAATTTACTACTGAAGCGGTTCAGTAGTAAATCTATCACAGAATCAAGGAAAAGAATTATTTATATAGAAACTATCAAATTTAGGAGCATACAACATTACCTTATATAAATGTCAGATCTCTGGCTCAAAACTTTAAATCTAGTAATATATAGATCGTTCCTTTAAACAAAATACTTGGTCTGACACTTCATCTTGATTCACTCTGTATAAAACAAAATATTTTTAAAACGTACCCTTTACGGTGCGGAACGACAGTTGGTATTAAAATATTTCCTTAACCTTCAAATAAGCTTGTCTCTACTTTGTTACAGGACCCTGTAAGTACTAGCTATTTTATTAATATCAGTAATATTATGGCCAAATACGGGATTCAATTAACATTAAGTATACCGTAAGAAATATAAGCTCATAAACAGAAAGTATTAAAAATTCGTATGGTAAAATTAAGCATTTTATTACAGAAATAATTGTAAAAGTATATAACAACAAAATCACACATTTACAAGAAAAAAAAAGGTGCTTAAATAACATAATTCCTGTGAAAATAAAACTAATAATGATGATGACAGTCAGCAAAAGCTAAGTATAGTATTTTTAATAGATAATTTGGATAAAAACAAGCATGAAAGTAATTCAACTTCAATTTACATATAGTAAATTGTCTATTACCGTATCAGTGTAGATGATATTTGGAAAAGATATGGATATTACACGAACTTAATAAGATTGTTCACCTAAAATGGAGTTTAATTGAGAAATTAAATATACATAGATTAAATAATTACTTATAAGGACAAAAGATTTAGAGAGAAGAACAATCTATCTGTATGATTTCAAATATCATAAAAATAAAACAAAAGCTTATACAGGGTGGTTCACCGGGAACTTAATCGATCGATTGTGGAAAAACTATAGCTAGGAATGATCTGAACTTTTGATTTTATACTAAAGTCGATAGGGGCCATTTGCCTAAAATATTTTCAAGATGGCCGCACTTCGGACTATGCCGGAAGTAGGCACCAACTTCCTAATTTTAAATAGAATAACCTGTATATTGCCAGGTTTTTAGATTCTCCGTGAAGTTCTAAATATATTTCATGCATAATGTTATATATCTAAGTGTAACCTTTTTTGACTTATTGAAATTCTTATGTTGAATTTGACGTTTGCAGGCAGCAAATAAATAGCACTTTTCTCATATAATGATGAAATTATTATTTAATTTGAAGTAAATTCTCTCAAATAGATGGTCTAATTAAATACTATTTGTATAAAATTGTTACAACTATTAATACAGAGTGTACGAATTATACGCCTGAAAACGAATTTGGAAAAATTGCCAAAAGACAATTTTTTTAAATGGAACCGTCAACTTTTATAATTTTATCTTATTCTGCATTAAAAATAAGGATCACTTTGTATAAATATGTCTTTTATAAAAATTGGTAGTTTTTGAAATATTGGCAAATTAGTGTTTTTATCTTCTACAATACATACTGTTTGCATTAGTACTTTTTTCAATAGTTACCCATGACAGTGTTTACAAAATTATAAATTGTCATTCGTTGAAGAAAAGTTATGCCGGGGCGCTTAAATTATACAAACGATGATTATTTAAATTTAATTATTATTTAAGGGGAATGTGATAAACTTATGTCAAGAATATGTGATACATTTACAATTCGATATCTGCAAAAACGGAAACCATCTACCAATACCGTTAAACGTATTACAGAAAACTTCAGATACTTTGGATCCGTGAGGGCAAAGATTCAGGGAAATAAACCAGTTATTTTAATAACGATAATAATGTAATGCAAATGTATCACATGTTCTTGACATAACTTTATTACATTCTCCATAAATAATACATAAATTTAAATAATCATCGTTTGTATAATTTAAGCGCCCCGGCATGACTTATTGAAATTATAATAAGGTAAATGACTTTTCTTCAACAAATGACAATTTATAATTTTGTAAACACTGTCATGGCTAACTAATGAAAAAAGAACTAATGCAAACAGTATGTATTGTAGAAGATATAAACAGTAACTTGCCAATATTTCGCAAACTACCAATTTTTATAATAGACATATTTATACAAATTGATCTTTATTTTTAATGCAGAATAAGATGAAATTATAAAAGTTGCCGCTCGCCATTTAAAAAAATGTCTTTTGGCTATTTTTCCAAATTCGTTTTCAGGCGTATAATTTGCACGCTCTCTATTAATAATTGTAACAATTTTTTACAAATAGTATTTAATTAGACCATCTATTTGAGAGAATTTATTTCAAATTAAATAATAAATTCATCTTTATATGGAAAAAGTACTATTGATTTTCTGCCTGCAAACGTCAAATTTAACATAAGAATTTCAATAAGTCAAAAAGGGTTACACTTAGATATACCGTATGTGTCAATTTTCATTAGGTATAGGGATTCAATGTTTACGTGCGATTTATACGTATACAAGTAATACGTGGCAACGTGCCACCCCAAACCGTCCGTCACCAATCCCGGCAACAATCGACATCACAACGACTTTCTCCGATCTTCCCACTTCTCCCGACCAGATTTTACATTCAATGTTTAGCTGCGAACACGTTGCGATCTAGTCTGCAATAAAAGCCGTCTTATTACTGGAACGGGAAACATCAAATGGCCGCCGCGATCTCCTGATCTAGTAATTTATTATTATTTTCAGAATCCTTTTTTATTTACCTTATTTTTAATTTTATTAGAATTACGCGTTTGTTTGTGTCATGCAGCGTGAACGCATCTTAATAATTCTCTGCATTTACTGAAAGGAAAAAGAAAAACAAATCCTTGCAACTCGTAAGTATTATTTTTGAATGCATTACAAACACCCAAGCCGGTGGTCGAAGAATTACTGCTAACCACGCTAACTTGTATTTACTACTTACGAGCATGCATCGGTCGTGCTGGTATTGGAAAGGAAAGAAGGGGTACTATGTTGCCACATACTGTATGAATTAATCGCATATGGCTAATGAAAATTGACACATGCTGTATGACATTATACATGAAATATATTTAGAATCTCACGTAGAATCTAAAAACCTATTCTATTTAAAATTAGGAAGTTGGTGCCTACTTCCGGCATAGCCCAAAGTGCCGCCATCTTGAAAATATTTTAGGCGAATGGCCCCCATCGACTTTAGTATAACGTCAACATTTCAGATCATTCCTAGCTACCGTTTTTCCGCAATCGATCGATTCAGTTTCCGGTAAACCACCGTGTATAAACAACTAAATATATAAATAATAGGAAAAGTAATAAAATTTGAAATAATACGGTCGAACTATAGAGCTAAACTGCTTTAATAAAATTTAATTTGAAAAGAATTCGTTTTATGAAGTATCTTTAATTGATAGAATAAATATTAATTTTAATTCAGAATTTTAAGAAGAAAATTCTATAATTTAGGGAAAATAGGTCATACTAATTGATTTCTGGGTTAATGCCATGACGTTGCTGCTGCTGCCCTCTTCTTCTGCAGTAGAAGAAGACATTTCTACACGGTTCTAACCAAGAAACCAAAAAGCAGTACAAAGCAACTGTGGAAATCTCCGACTATGAAGTGCTTCGTAACTGAAGTTCACTTATAGATATAAAACTAGGATATGTATGCTGTGCTTGTAGTATAGCAAAGGAAATCGTTTTGAACGTACATTAAGTAACGAGTAGGTTGTTATTCGAAATTAACAATATATTGACATTATCTGAGTAAAAAGCTTGCATTTTTTTCTAAACACCAGGTATTATTAAGTAATATAATGCCGTTGTGACAACACTCATTCATATATAATGTAAAAGTTTATACAAAAGATGCAATTGGAGATTATCAACGCGGACTTCGACCCAGGATGCTATTTTCAGCTCCATATATAGACTTCAATCAGTTGATAAGAGCAAAGCATATATATTAAAAGAGGCACAAAAATTGGAATAACAAATAATTTATTTGATATCAATTTGATAACATTAATCTAAATGACGATTGAAGAATCAAAGGCTGCCGTATTGTCCTCAACAGGGATTTCCGATTAGTTTGAATCAGCTGACATTATTTAATATTGTACTAAAAAGCATTATCAGATATTGTAGTGTTATGGGAAGCATAATAGAAAAGTAAGTAGAGGTGATTGCATATGCTGATAATCTTGCAATTCTAGCAAGAAAAGAATGAGGGAAACTAAAGTAAAGATAAAAGAAGAAGCTGGAAAAATTGGATGAAGCGATGAAAATACCAAGTATATGAAAATAACCGGAAGTAATAGAAATGACCTGAATGAATAGCAGATGGCATTTAAGTACGAGGCAGCAGAAATCTTTAGATTTTGTGTTATTATCAACAACCTACAATTATATATTTTTTGAAATATGTAATAGTCCTAAACCAAGATATTTTACATCTATCAAACTAATCTATTTTGAAAGTACTTATCAATCGTAGGAATTAGTTGGTTTATATAAAATAAAGCAGAATAGTCGTTTCTGGTGTAGCCGGAAGAATATAATTCGAAGCTATTACTTGCAAAATTTCAAAATGCACCTCTTATTAGTTTTCCATATTACGATGCCTTTTAAATTTTACATATAGAGCTGGAATAAAACATTATAATAGCTTTAATGATTTCCGAAGTATTCTCCACGATAATTAATACACTTTTGTGTGTCTTACAATTCGACGTTTTGTTGTGTTAAAAATTCAACTGTCTTGCGAGCTGTGTGCAAACTTGCATTGTCTTCGTAGAAGATGATGCGTCGTTTGGGGTTCTTTCTTGTAACAAAGCGATGACTTGCGGCAAACAAATATTCGTACACCAATCAGCAATAACAGTTCTTTAATATTGTAGAGGAACTGTTGCTTGTAACTAAGCGATGACTTGCTTTCAAAACAAGTGTCGCGACAATTTTTTTTAAGACACTACGAAAAAGCTTGACTTTTTTCGGCTTTTCTTCACTTTGGAACACCCAAACAGACGACGGCGTTTTTTTTCTGGCTCGTAGAGTAAATGCAAGATTCATCAGTTTCCTGCGTTGAAGCGGTCTAGAGTTTTTTGACTTTCTTTGACTAACCTGTCAACTTTGACAGTTCGTTGTAGCTACAACACTACACTTTTTGCACCAAAACTTTGGATTTAGTTTAACTAAAGATGAATATTAATTTTTAGTTCTGGAAGAAAACAAATACACATAAAGACGTTAAGCAGCTTGTCTATACATAAAATAAAATCTGTTGAGTTTACATGTAGACATTCTTCAAACATACTGTTATTTATACACAGAATTGTACAGAGGAGATCCACTCCAAAATAAAAACAATTTAAAAACAACAAAACACACTCTTTTTTACTTTCTTATACGTAGTATAAGGAAGTATTGTGATGATGAAAATTTTCGACCTCGAGATTTTTGCAGATGTCCACGTTTTGAAGTCCCCTGATACCGAAAAAGTGTTTTTTAAAAAATGTCTGTGTGTCTGTCTCTCTCTCTCTCTGTGTGTCTGTGTCTCTCTCTGTGTGTGTGACCACGATAGCGGTCAAACCGCTGTAGATATCAATTCCAAATTTTGTATGTACGTGTATAATCTCCCTCTTGAGATCTGATTAGTTATTCAGTAAAATCGGTAGACCGGAAGTAGCAGTTTACTTCAGCGATAAAATCGAATTTTGCCAATACTTCGGCAACTACTAAGTTTAAACAAATTTATAAAGAATTCATATATACTTAAAATTAAAATTGACAATAATTTTATTTAAAAAGTTTTCCGAAATTCCTACCGGAAGTAGGTCTTTTACTCTTATCGAAAATCAGTTTTTTGCGAATATTTCGCAACGTATTATCGTACTTCGCTACCTTTAACGTTTTTAGCGGTTGGAAATGCTTGATGACGACCTTGGTAAGGCCATCCACGAATGGCAATTTTTTGTACTTAATACCAGAACGAGTTGCACCATCATCCAACTGACCATCATAGATATTGGATTAGTAAATCAACTTCCTCAGGAGGTGCCCAGGGTAACCGTTATTAAGAAACATGTCAAATAACCTATTTAAGTTTTCTTTGAGATATAAATCATCACTGATATGTGACACCCTGTTCTTTAAAGCTATGACAGTATTAATCTTTTGCCTGTAAGGGTGGTTAGAGAAAAAGTTGATATACCTACCCGATGAAGTGGGCTTCTGGTACCAATTTAACAATATTCTATAATTTTTTGATCAAATCAACAGGGTATCTAAGAAGGGCACGCTGTTGTCTACTTCTGTTTCTACTGTGAATTGCAATTTGGGGTGAAACGAATTAAATCTGGCCAGCGTAAATTCAATCATGTCAGAAGGAATAGCACAAAGAATGTCATTATTTTGTCCGTTGATGATTTGGATATAGGGGGCGACAAAAATGTTCGAAGAGAATCACATTTTATTATCAAAAATTACATATAAAGTTTCGCAATTTACAACAACTGTTGAAAATGACTACCTCTAACTGGGGTGCAAGAATCCAATCGTCTCCTCATTGCCTGCTGAACTTGTTCAAAAACACCAGGGTCGTTTCTGATTAAGCTACACTCAGCAATTATCCGAGATCTTCCACATTTTCCACTGGAGTAGTGTAAACTAATGACTTTAAATAGCCCCATTCAAAGTCATCTCGGCGTTTGTATAGTGGTTCTTGATATAGAACTTTACTATTATTACCGAAAAGTACACATAAAGCTTCGTAATCTTTGGACTTCATTTACAAAAGTGTAATTTTTAATGACAGGAAATACACATCAAGCAACCAAACGTCAATCACTCACAACAAATTCGATATATACAGAGTGATCAATCACGAGTTTCCAAGTACAAACGCTAGACATTTGCTAACCTAGAATTTACAAAAAGTGTACCAGAACTCATGCCTGTTTAAACAAACAATTAACTTGTCATTTAACTAATATTTACTAACCTAGAATTTACAAAAAGCGGACCCGAACTCATGCCTGTTTAAACAAACAATTAACCGTTTCCCTGTCGCAGTCACAAGCTACAACAATAAGCGCTATCAGATAAAATGGCTGTTCTTGTATAACATATTTTAATTTAACAATTAGTTAACAAATGAAACTGTTTCTCAAAAGTCAATAAGTAAGATAAAGTAATAAGCCTTATTGGCTGCGGTGAAAAATGGGGAAAATATGTTTTATAGGTAAGAATATTGTAATGTTCCTTTTCATTAACTTTTCTTAATTATAACAAAATAACTTGGAAGTAAGAGGAAAAATTGGCATAGACATTAGTACAAGGCTTTCTGAATTATGAGATGCTGCTTCTTGTTTTGCTGCACCTTGAATGTAATTGAATAAAGGATTCATGTCTTGAAAATAAACTTAAATGAGTTGAATATACCTACATCTTCGGCGGTTCTCTGTAGTAGTTATTTATTAATTAACAAGAAGCAGAGCAGTTGTCGATATATGTTTGTATAAATCTAATTAATGGGCAAGTTTAATTCTTGCTTTATAATTAGAGAGGAATGATATTAAATATTAAGTCAATGTATGTATCCTCATATGCGCATTGCATATATAACCAGCGGAGTTCAAAATTTTGTTGTATTCAAGTAGGAATGTTGCTAAACGACGGAATAACAATGTCAGTTATGTACTTAAATTGCAAAGGTATAAATCCCTTTGTTCAGAGTAGTAGGAGTTCTAAGTTCAAAGCTTTTGTATTTTTGACTACTGAAATTTTATTGACATTATCTATTGGAATAAGTTTTTTTAACAGTTCGCCAGGATCATCCGTTATGGATTCAGTTACCGGTCTCACAATTGCTACACAGGTAATTATATTCTATTTATATTACAGGGTTATTTAAAAGTATGGAGACGGCGATTTATTGTCGTTAATATTCATTTTAGAGAATTATGTTCAATATAAAAGTTTGTTAGGATATTTTGATCTACATTTGAGAATATTTGATTTTTTTTTTCTTCAATTGTTTTTTAGTTACGCCTGTCCGCGCAGTTTTTTTAAATGGGAACTAGTAAATTTTACTCTATCATTCGATAGAGAATTTTTTTCTCTTTACAATAATATTTTTTTTTTAAATTCATTTTAATAACTTTTACAAGAAAAATTAAACAAATTAATAACAAAGTAAATTAAAGTAAGTGTTCAAATTGTCGTCCATTAGTAATTTGACAATGACCCAATCGATTTACAAAACCCCGAACAGAGTTCTGTAAAAAATCTCGGGGAATTTCTTGTATCGTTCTGGTAATTCGGATTTGTAAATCTTCGACGTTATCGGGCTTATCTTCGTAAACTTTGTTTTTTACGTATCCCCAAAGAAAAAAATCTAAAGGACTTAAATCTGGCGAACGGGCTGGCCATTCAATTATTCCTCGTCTTCCAATCCATCTGTGGGGAAAAATCTTGTCCAGATATTGACGAACATTTACACCATAATGTGGTGGGGCGCCATCTTGGTGGAACCAGATACTGTCATTGGGCAGGTGTTCATTGTTTTCATGTGGATAGAGCGTAGCACAAGCAGGTATTATTTCATTTTGCAATAACTGCAAATACAGACCCGAAGTTAAATTGCCATTGATGAAAAAGGGACCGATAATATGACCGCCAAGAATGCCAACCCAAACATTAACCTTTTGGGGGTACTGCGTATGGTGCTCCAAAAACCAAAAGGAATTTTCCGATGACCAGTATCTGCAGTTATGTCTGTTTAGTTCACCGGTAAGGCAAAAAGTAGCTTCGTCAGAGAAAAGAATATTGTTGACAAAATTTTCATTATTATTGCAAATATTTAACATTTCTTCAGAAAATTGTAATCTCCTATCAAAATCATCTTGCGTTAACTCGTGTACAAGGTGTACCTTATAAGGTTTATACTTTTCACTTTTTAAAAATGACACGATCGATGACTGCGAAATATTGAAATTGGCCGCTAATTGATTGGTTGATAAATGAGGATCTTCAGATACAGCCAATAAAATATCCAGTTTGTTATCATCGCTTTTTGCTGTTCTAGGTCTACCACTCCTTGGCAAATCTTTAACGCTACCAGTTTGTTCAAAGCGTCTTAAAGTTTTACCAACAACGGATTTAGAAATTGGATTTCTATTTGGATGCGTATCATTAAATAAATTACAAACGTCTTGTAAACTTCTGCGTCTATCTCCATAACCCAACATCATAAGTATTTCAATTCGTTCATGTTCACTTAAACTCGCCATTGTTAATATTAACAGCAACAAATTGCACAAATGAATTATTTCTGTCAAAGATTTGACGTACACAATAACCACTGATAAAATTATGTCGCTCAAGTTTGTTTATCGCATCGCTTCTGTCTATCTGCGATGTACCGAACATCTGTGAAACACTTGAACCGGCCTTTTCTTATAAAAAAGTTATTAAAGTGAATTTTAAAAAAACAAAAATATTATTGTAAAGAGAAAAAAATTCTCTATCGAATGATAGAGTAAAATTTACTAGTTCCCATTTAAAAAAACTGCGCGAACAGGCGTAACTAAAAAACAATTGAAAAAAAAAAAATCAAATATTCTCAAATGCAGATCAAAATATCCTAACAAACTTTTATATTGAACATAATTCTCTAAAATGAATATTAACGACAATAAATCGCCGTCTCCATACTTTTAACTAACCCTGTATATATATATATATATATATATATATGTAGAAGTTTCTTGAATTTAGCGGCGTATTAATTAATTGATTTAAGATAATTACTTTAATAATTTTAAGGAAAAGAAACACACCACTCCGTGGACTAACACATATGCATTAGTTTCATTAACCACTACAACGTGAACATTCATCAGCACGGCTCTGGTGTTCATATTCCTATCTACCGAAATTTGTATATATAGTTTCGGGGACGATGTTTGTAAGCTTGAGAGATAATTTCTAATTATTCTCATTTAACGAAGGAACCATATTAACTACTATGTTTTCCTTCTACGAAAGTAAAGCACATTCAGTGCACTCTGTGTTGGAACACAGAAATCCTAATTTCATTCTGGATAATTACAATTAATATTTATATGTGTTTAACGTATATGCTAAACACATATAATTCGTTTTTTGAACACCAGAGCCGTGCTGATGAATGTTCACGTTGTAGTGGTTAATGAAACTAATGCATATGTGTTAGTCCACGGAGTGGTGTGTTTCTTTTCCTTAAAATCATTAAAGTAATTATCTTAAATCAATTAATTAATACGCCGCTAAATTCAAGAAACTTCTCACATATTTAGATATATACGGCAAAGAAACGAATTATATGTGTTTAGCATATACGTTAAACACATATAAATATTAATTATATATATATATATATATTGACCTTAGTATCTAGGATTTCAGGTCGTTGTAAAAAATACATAACGACCAATATTAATTGTGCTAGAGACTCACGGGTAATTTAATAAAACGTTGAAATCAAACGGAAAACTTAATATACCTAATTATGATATTGTGCGAAAACTATTTGGTTCTAGGAAATTAATAATCTGTTTAATTTAACTTCTGCGCAAAGATAAACTTGTATGAGATGAAATTACAGATCATTAATAATGAAGTTGCATCAGATCCAAAACTGTTAACATTGTCCTTACCTTTCCAAAATCTTAATATATTTTTATCTTCCATACCCAGGCAAAACACGGGAAACTGGGAACGCTGCCATATTGGCTGATATTAAAATGTACTAAAATATGTGGCAATTTTATTAACTTCTTTTTATAAAAGTAATTTCCCACGAGTAGAATGATAACATTCTAACCCCCCCCCCCCCCATTGCACATATTATTTTACGGATTGCTTGAGAAATATCGGGTTCCCCATGCGTCATATATTATTCTTTATAATCTATTTAATAATGAAGGTTATAAATTATGATTTTGCATTGTATTACAATTATTGTCGTATAAATTTTAGGTAATATGTAAACAATCAGTTTTCCTATTTTGTCGAGATGATTTTATGGATGTAGTTGACTACTTGAAAAAATTTTATCCTGCCAACGAATTTGGAAAAGAATTTGAAAGACAAGTTAATGCCGTACATGATACAACAAGTAAACTCCTGAAGATGTATAAACATATTGTTGTCATTGCGGTTTTTGCATATCTTACAAAACCGTTTATCGATGAAAATCAGATGTTACCAGTATCATGGTTCGATGTTTGTTCGATTCGTACAAACAAAATTTGTTATATTGCAAATTATGTAACTCAATGTGTTTATGTACTGGATTTAATATTGGCTCTAGTTATATTCGACGGAGTATTTTTTACATTGTTGACGTATGGATACTGTGAATTAGAACAAATTAAAAATGCTTTCTCAAGTTTAAAAATGACGGAAGACGAATCGCAAGTTATGCTGGAAGTAGTAATAATAATTGAGCATCATAGTGCAGTCTTGGAGTAAGATTACCTTTATTGTTATGTTATAAAATATGACGTGTAAAATTATCTTATGGCCACTAATTTGCTTTTATAATTGCAATACAAAATATTCTCGATTTACAACGCAAGAGAAAGAAAAGAAAGTTGTTATAAACCAAGTGTAAAACAACCAAAAAATTATTATATTGTTTGTTTGCTTGCTTAGCAAATAAGTACCTATTCATTGTAAAAAGTATTCAAGGCAGTGCAACGTATTGTATTTCGCCAGGATTTCATAAATCTACTAAACAATTTATAAACCTACACTTGCTTTGGTGGAGGCGCGATAAAGTGCATGTTTGGATATTAAATATAAGTACTTTGTCTTGAATGATTGTGATAACTAACAGCACTTTATAAAACTCCGAGATTACTAAAGATAAGAAACACAGAACATGTTTAATTTTGTGGTTAGCATAGACTGACTTAAATTTAGCCCAAATATAATGGAAAAACTAAAAATTAAATTAAGCATGTTTTAATTTGATGTAGGTACCGGGTGGCCAACTAAGAATGACCGCCGGCTATATCTCAGAAACCAGTAGTCATATTGCTTCCGGGTAAAAAAATGTCAAGTAAAAGTGCCCAAGAGAAAATGCTGGAAATTATTTTGGAGTTTGTAAAATGTTCGCAAGGGGGCGTAACAGTCAGGATCAATGTTAAAATTTAGAATTTCTTTATATTTTTACAAATTAAGGGGTATTGAAAATTTCTAAACTTTATTCCTTACACATTCTTTAATACTTTTAGTCTTGCACATTTTTCACTATCTAGTGAAATAAAGTGGTGGGGGCAATTCAGATGTTTTTTTATATAAACTAGGATTACTCCCGTTTGGCTTAACCGATTTGAATAAGTTTGGTCTCATTTAAAAGAAACTTATTTGCTATACAAACTGCACTTGTGTTTTTGTATCTCGAACTTTTGCCGTCACCGGTAGATGGCGTTAACTGAAATGTAAACAAATATTAGGCCTTTTTTCAAAAAAGTTAAATGCAATGATATGTTTCTTTTCACATAAGTTAAAAAAGAATTAAAACCTCTACATTTCGGTAAAAGATCAAAATTTGTATGTTTTTTAGAACAGGAGATATTGGCAAAAATAGATGAAAATGCATGAATTCTCTTGTTTTAATTGTCTTCTTTTTGTTATATACCTATATATATATAATTTTACTGAATTTATTATATATATATATACATATATAATAAATACAGTAAAATTCTAACACGCAGACCAAATAATAAAATGTCACAAAAGCGGAAGAAATTTGAAAGGCATTCCTGTAATATCGATGCAAAATATATAAAAATATATTAAATAAAAAGAATGATAACATTTCGTTAGTTCCTGTTTAAGAAACCAAAATTACATAAATGTAATTTTATGTAAACGTTCGAAAATCATGTATTTCAAATTTTCATATACTATAATATGATTTACTATACTAACAATTAATACTAACACTATCAGAATAAAACTAATATTAAACACTAAAATAACTACAGTTACATTACTGTAAAGATTGGTTTGCAAAATTTTGAATGACGGCCTAATTGTTCAAAATGGCGCTCATCATTGTTAATGTAAGCCTGCAACCTTTGCGGCGTGGATAAAACAGAAGTTTCAATTTCCGCCTCCGATATGTTTCGTACTGCTGCTATAATTTTCTTCATTATATTTTGTCTTGTTGTAGGCCGGTTTTCAAAAACAATGTCGTTAACTCTCCCCCAAAAATAAAAATCTAGGACGTTGAGGTCTGGTGACCTGGCGGGCCAGGGAAATATACTACTCCGTCCAATTCACTTGCCAGGATATGTCTGATCTGAGAAATCCCGGACGCTTGCCGCAAAATGCGCCGGGCACCCATCGTGCTGAAAAAACTTATTACGACGAACGTCCAGAGGGACATGTTCTGTTAGAAGGAGCAGCTCATTCATAAAAAAAATTAAATAAACCTCTCCAGTGAGATGTCGGTTAAAGAAAACGGGTCCAATAATTTTACCTCCTAGAATACCGCACCACACGTTTACCGACCAGCGGCCTTGATGCTAAACTTCCTGCATCCAACGCGGATTTGTCCTGAACAAATAGTTCATATTGTGCAAGTTCACACCACCATTGCTATTAAATGTTGCCTCATCCGTCCATAGGACGCGACAAAGAATTTCGGGGTTTCCGCTACCATATTTAATAGCCATTGACAATAGTCAATCCGGCGATCGAAATCTTCAGCCGTTAAAGCTTGATGAAGAACGATGTAATAAGGATACATCCTGAAATTAATATGGGAAACGTGAACGAAACTGTGAGATCAAATTTATCCAAACTTGTTAGACATTGTTTTAGGTAACTTACTATTATAAAGTATTACTGTGGTCTATATAAACGGTATCGGATAAAAATGGCCGTGACCGAATGCTTAAAAGTATAAAAACAAACTGTAGGAGATAAAGCAAATCTAACAAAGGCCTTACAAAAAATCTCGAAATAAAGTTTGTTTTATTTTTAATATATTTGGGACCGTAGTTCTACAAATGCCCAACTCTCTACTTGTTGTTTCGGTCACTATATGTGGATTAAATTCTATATATTCTAATACTTTCATAGCATTTTATTCGGTTCGACCAGTAGGTTGCCTTCTATACACCGGAAGATTAATATTGCCGGTGGTCCAAAGCCTTTCCACTAACCTACGAAAAACACTGTTCGCATAATGTCGTCTTCCAGGGAACTGCGTAGCATACACTCTGGAAGAAAATGTAGCATTTCGCTTGCATTCGAAATAGACACCAATCATATCGGATGTCTCTTCATTCGCTAACCGCATCTCACTAAAAGAAGTTTTCCCAAACACAAAAAAGTAAACGGAATCAATCAAAAACTGACAAAAATATTTATTATTTTCACAATTGGTCGTTTTAACACAGAGTTATTGTTTTATTTTTTCATAGCTTACTTTTTTATTTTCAATGATATATTTTTTGGATTAAAATAAGTATTAAAAATAATCTTGCTTTATTAAAAAGGGTCTTTCAAAATGGTATAACATTTTTCTTGATAATAATAATATGTTAGATAATAATAATATATGTAGCTCAAAATTGTTAGCTTCATAAAAAAAAGGCCAGTAAAATAGGAGAACTTATGAATTTTGATCTATTTTTGTCAATATCGCCTGTTCTAAAAAACATAAAAATTTGGTTTTTCTACCGAAATGTAGAGGATTTAATTCTTTATTAGCTTATGTAAAAAGAAACAAATCATTGTATTTAACTTTTTTGAAAAAAAGCCTAATATTTGTTCAGTTTGTAGAGCAAACAAGGCTCTTTTAAATGAGACCAAACTTATTCAAATCGGTTAAGCCAAACGGGAGTAATCCTAGTTTATATAAAAAAACATCTGAACTGCCCCTACCACTTTATTTCACTAGATAGTGAAAAATGTGCAAGACTAAAAGTATTAAAGAATGTGTAAGGAATAAAATTTAGAAATTTTCAATACCCCTTAATTAGTAAAAATATGAAGAAATTCTAAATATTAACATTGATCCTGACTGTTACGCCCCCTTGCGAACATTTTACAAACTCCAAAATAATTTCCAGCATTTTCTCTTGGGCACTTTTACTTGACATTTTTTTACCCGGAAGCAATATGACTACTGGTTTCTGAGATATAGCCGGCGACCATTCTTAGTTGGCGACCCGGTACATAATTTATAAGCTCTTCTAGTATTGCTATATGTACTGAGCTGTTGTTGCCGAAACTCTCTTGTATTTATTTTTTATAGTTTTGAAGCAGGTTAATTTTCATCTACATTATCTATAATTTGTCATAATTTATATGATACTCTGCATTTTAGATACTTGGATAAAGCTGATAAATTATTTGGTATGCTATTACTGTGTCAATTTTCATCTTCTGTATTTGGATTTTGCATGGGACTTTTGGCCTTAACGTTCGAAGGGTAATAATAGAAAGAATACCTATATACCAAGGAACATAATTTTTCTCTTTTAGATTGCCTCCAAAATTAGCTACAGCTTTTAAAAATATTCCTTATACATTTGGTGCATTTTGTCAGTTACTTATCTACTGCGTAGCTGGGCAGAAAATTTCTGAGCAGGTGAGTTGACTATACTAACTCTGGGCTATCCAATGTTTCGACAAATCTTTTGAGTAATTAGTCAATTAAAAAAAACTACTTGAACAGATTAATTTTTTTAAACACAAACTCTAGCTGCACACTTTGAAAGCTGAACATAAAACCAATGTCTCTAAGTCAGCCAATGTCGTGTAACTATAAAACTGATATGCCAGGCCAATGTGTATTTGCAACAGTGAGCGACATTTTCTATAATGCTAATAGATTAGTAGAATATCGGGTACTGATTCAAGTAATACTAAAGCAGAATGTCAACATGATGCTAACCTCACAACATCACTTACGTTTTGTTTGTAGGTCAGTATTTGAAATATAGTAGGATAATATATAGCGGGTGTCAACGAGATCATGTATCAGCCCGGCATTTATTTAATACCTAAAAGAAAACTTCGAAACATTGACCATATGTATGAGTTATTGGTGTGCTTATTCGGGTGCACTCAGTTGTTTTATAGAACTTTCGGTCAAAGGGGAAGTGACGTTAATTTTGAGTTTTTAAATATAAAATTCTGTATTTTTGTTCATATTCAGTTTCTACTAAAAATTTGCTATCCACTACAAGTTAAATTTTGACATTTCTGTCAAAGATGGGGGTATCTATCAAATTTATCTATTAAAATGAAACCGCTTTGCTAACAATTGCCGAACCACAAAAACCACCAAAGTTGGCGTTGAAAACAATTATATAACGTTTTCTAACATTTACACGCACTGGCGAAGGAAATATTTATTTCAAGTTGGAATTACTACACAAAATAAAAAAAAATTAAATGCCCGATACTCGTTTTTTTAAACAGTAACACCTATTTTGCCAAAATTGGAATAATTTTTAGCTTGTAAGTGATATATAATATGTTGCGGTTTAGTAGTAGATAGGTAATAGAAAATCTAAAATCTTCTTTCCAGGACTACATTAATTTCTGTTGCGTCATCAACAATAAACTCTGCATTATTATTTTGCTGATCGTTTTCTTCTCTCCTGAATTGAGATTTCACTCTTATAAAATAATTTTGGTGTGGATGCAGTCGGTATGGAAAGACCTATGCATATAGCGACATTCTCAATAAATTAAAAGTATATCAATTTTTCATCTCCAGTATACATTACCAAATAGGTATTGTTTACTATACCTAACAACTATACAATAACAATTTGAAAATACACAAAAATAACATGAACTGTCAAAACTGGGAGTAGTTTGCTAATTATTTACAGGTGACGTTTATTTCCAATGGCAACTGTGTTTTTCATTTGAAGTTTTATTGTTCTGTTAGGATTTATAAAATTTTAGATTTTCTACTACCTATCTACAACTAAACTACAGTATATTATATATCACTTGGATGTTAAAAAATATGACAATTGTGGCAGTGCAATAAAAAATAGGTGTTACTATTTAAAAAAATGATGTGCGGACACCACACGACTTTCTTATACGTATGAGCGTTTCAAATTATAGATTTTTTTTATACAAAAATTATAAATACTTCCATTCTCTTAATAAATTCTGTAGAATGCATACTTTGTAAGATATTCGAAAAAAAGTGCTACTCGATACAAGTAAAAGTCTTCCGGTCCGAATTTTGAAATTTCATGTATACAAAAGACATTGCAAATTCAGTTCTAAATACTTTTGTACTCTTGATAAATATATATAGAATACATAATTTACGATATATTTGCAAAAAATCGCTATTTGATGAAAGTAAAAATGTTACTGCCGGTCCGAAATTTTTTTTATACAAAAGATATTTAAAAGTGTGTTTTAAATACCATCACACTCGTAATTTACCTGCCTAGAAAGCATGATTTGCGAGATATTCGCAAAAAACTGATTTTGAATAAGAGTAAAAGACCTACTTCCGGCAGGAATTTCGATAAACTTTTTTGATACAATTTTTCTAAAATTTAATTTTGAGTACATTTGAATTCTTTATAAATTTGTTTAAACTTAGTAATTGACGAAATATCGAGAAAATTCAATTTTTTCACCGAAGTAAACTACTACTTCCGGTCTACCGATTTTACTGAAAAACTAATCATATCTCAAGAGGGAAATTTTACACGTAAACACAAAATTTGGAATTGATATCTACTGCGGTTTGACCGCTATCGTGGTCACACACAGACTCACAGACACACACAGGCAGAGACACAGACTTTTTTAAAAACCACTTTTTTGGTATCAGGAGACTTCAAAACGTGGACACCTGCAAAAATCTCGAAGTCGAAAATTTGTATCATCACAATACTTCCTTATACTACGTATAAGAAAGTAAAAAACGAGTACCGGGCATTTGAAAATTATTTTTTTTAATTTTGCATAGTAATTCCAACGTGAAATATGTAAATGTTACCTTCACCAATGCGTGTAAATGTGAAAAATAGGTTATGTAATTGTCTCCAAGGGCAACATTGGTGGTTTTCGTGGTTCGGCAATTGTTAGGAAGTGGTTTCATTTTAATGGATAAATTTGATAGATACCGCCATCTTTCACAGAAATGTCAAAATTTAAGAAAGATAGAAAAAGAAATTATCGCGGCGTGATCTATATTAGAAAGAAACTTTATTTAAACAAAACATTCAGCTGAAGTAGGATCACACTCGTATCCATGAAGTATACCATTGGAGTTGTTACTAACTTAAGACCGTGTTGCTGAAGTAATCCTACCAACACATCACTTTTTATCACTAAAAATCCTGACACTCTATTTGAAGTATATCCTGTTATCCTGTGCTGCCTAATAAAATGGGACCTATGCCAAGACCTTGTTTAATAATAATAATCTTTATTCCAACTCGACTCAAAAATAGTATGGATAATGTCACAAATATTGTAAATATAAAATATAAAATAAAATATACATCAATACATATATACATAAAAGTCATAATAAATATAAAAATACAACACTTTATCCATCACAACAGTGTTTACAGGAGGCCGCTTTTCTTATCTCGATAACTAAGTACTTTTTCTCTTTGTCATAATAAATTAATTCAAAATCGTATAATATGAACCATTTCGAAGCAATACGTGTACTTATGTTATATTTATGTGTAGCGTTCGCATTTTATTATAATTCATATCTAACTCATTTAAGAATTTTATCTGTTTAAATCAATTCAGTACCAAATACAGCTGCTTATGATTTTGCTTAACCGTAGTAGAGCCTTTTAGACAGTTTTAGTAATTATTAAACGACTAATTAATTGTCGTAAATCTATTGCCATGCTATTAAATAGACGATTAATCGATTGCTGTCATTGTATAAAAAGGTATAGTTCATTATTTTCGTACAATAGTATTCCACCCTCAATAGATGACCCACGAGGCAAAATCACTATATTATTATGCTCACTTGTTCTATATTAGCAAATACGTATTTTCATCCTTCTCTAAAATTGTGATTTTGCCAAGTGGAGATCCTATGAGCTGGTATACATTATTAACTATTGAATATCGGTTAAATAATCTTTTGTAATATTTAATTAAATATCGTAAAAGTTTAGTTTATTAATTCCACCACAAGTTATAGTGATCTTCATAATATTTTAACAATAAAGTGTAACCTTCTCGAACAAAAAATTTGATTTATTGTTTGTTTGTAATGTTCAATATCATTCGAGCAAAAATTCCGGTAATTTGGTTCCTTTTTCGGTCACACTCTATTTCATACGATAGGGATATAAGAAATATATTAAGCACTAATTTATATTTTTGTAATCAAGTCTCATTTTTTTTAGAGTGAAAGCGTAGCTGATGTGGCTTATAATGTCAAATGGTGGGTGAAACATCAACCTCAATTAAAAAGAGCATTATCCATGGTAATACAAAGAGCCCATAAATGCAAACAAATGACCGCTGGTGGTGTATGGAATCTGGATATGATTACATTTCTAGCTGTTAGAATTAATATCATTTTGGCCTTTACATACATATATACTAATTGCTTCATTCTAGATTTTAAAAGGATCAATGTCACTTCTAGCATTTGTACAAACCATATACGTGTCTGAATAATTGTTGCTTATGCAACTTTTCACACCTGTTATCGTTTGAAATTCTAGTCTTTCTTAGGTACAAGAAAATATATCCAGCAAGCATTTTAAACTAATTAACTTTTATTGCAGATATTTAAGTATGAAAATAATCGTATAATCGTTTCTATAATACACGTCTGTCTACAAAAATAGCAACATTATACAATTTAAGCAAAGTGCAATGAATATGAACTTTGGTACCTTAGTATTACAAGAAAATTTCCTTGCAAATGATAACTGCAGATTGTAGTTAAATATTATCGGCATATATTCGTAATTTAAGAATAAAACATACAATAAATTAATCTCTGTGGGGCTCAATGCCTCTGATGTTTTAATTTTCCCGACTAGGTAAGATTGCAATAACTAGATACTTGAAATAAGAATATGTATTTGAAAATGAGACAATGTGTATATTAGTAAACGTAACCTTTATCTTGAAAGCAAATAATAATAATAATAAATCTTCTTTTTTCCATCTACATAAAACAACATTAATAAAATAACAATAGTATATAACAGCATGAAAGAAATCAATGGAATAACAATAAAAAACAAATAATAAAAAAACGGTACTGTGAGGTTCAGCTGGACAGCCTATAAAGCATCCTGTATTTCTTCGATTTTTGTACACCGACGTACGTTTTGGACCGTCGTGATAATCGCAAGTGGTGCGAAAGAGATGGAATATTTATGTTAAGTTGCAGCAGTTAGGCACTCTGATTTATGAGTGTACCGTGCGTTTGATTTGTTGAATCGACACTAGACATGTGTCAATCAAATCCAAGTGGACTTAACCATGAAAATGTTGGGACATACAATACAGGCTATTTCAGGTACCAGATAAAATTATCCAAAATATTGCAAGAAGTATTTCTTGTCCTTAGTATGTAAATTATTATATAAAAAAAATTAACAAAAAAATGTATGTAAATTCACAAAATTACGTCTGTAATAGATATTTATTTAGGCCATATAACAAACATATAACACAGCGTAGTTTCAAAACAAAACACAAGTAGTTCTTGTCTCTAGTATGTAAATTATTATATAAAAAATTTACAAAAATAATGAGGTGTGGCCACCACACTACTTATACGTATGAGTGTTTCAAATAATACAATTTAAGATTTTTTTATACAAGAATTATTCAAAATCCTATTTTTAGTACTTCTATTCTCGTAATAAGTCTCTATAGAATGCATACTTTGCAAGCTATTCGAAAAAAGTGCTAGTCGCTAAGAGTAAAAGTGTTACTTCTGGTCCGACTTTTGACATTTCAGGAATACAAAAAATATTGCACATCCAGCTCTAAATACTTTTGTAGTCTTAATAGATATACCGTTTGACTGAAATAAAAGTAGATATAGGGAAATACAAACACGCACACATGTGCATGCAAACATGAAATGGAGGGGTACGATATAGGGGAGTACAGATGAGTTCATATCGGGACACCGGGGTACCCAGGCTTTAGTGCAAAACGTTTAAAGTTAGTATGTAGACGTTTGCTTTAAGGAATTGCTACGCTCTTTACGGCTTTTGTATAATATTTTGGTAACTGATGTATAATGTATTAACATTGAACTGAAACAAAACTCTATAAAATTTGTAACTAAAATAAAATTCTTATAAAAAATTAAATAAAATTCTCACATTTAAAACGAAACAAAATATTAAATGAACTATACAAAATTTAATGTTGAAGATGTTCAAATGTCTGTCCCTCTTGCATCAAGCAGTACCCTAAACGATTATAAAACCCATTTCGTACATTCGATAGCATTTCAGGAGTAATCATTTGTATGGCGTTAAGAATTTGTTCTCTTAAGCCATCCAAATCAATCGCTCTATTTCCTTCAGCGGTATTAATATTTGCGAGATTGCTCAGATACAATGTATGTACGTTCACGCTCTAAAGTTACGGAACGAATGTGTTGTCCCCGCTCTCGATCTCCCCACTATCTCGCCACACCACCGGTCTTATACATAGGTACATGTTTATGTGTGTGTATTTGAAGATGCATATTAACTTTTAACTACGACAATCTGTATATAGAATGCATAATTTAAGATATATTTGCAAAAAATCGATATTGGATAAGAGGGATTTAATAAATAAGTAGGTAGGAAGATTTATTTATTTAATTTGAAATTCCCGGCAAGCAAATCTGAAAATTTGGCGACCCGTTGTGTTGGAACGGAAAATTATCTGTCTGAACATAATCAAAAATGTTATTTGAGTTAGTTTGATATTTTTGTACATTAACAGAAGGAGACACATCCAAAAAGTTTATCTTAATTAATATACACGAGAATAACTTTGCAAAAGTTCTTATTCTTATTTTTCTATCTACAGAATAGTAATTCGATCTGCAAACTAATGTAAACTAATTTGTGTGTAGTAGCCCACGATGTGTGTATAAAAAGTATTTATTTATCTAATCATAACACAACGCCGCATTGCCATATTGCGGGCTTCACAGAATGCTAAATGTACATATGTGTGTTTGGTATATATACGTCTATACGAGACGCCATCTACAGTGAATTCTATTTAACTATTCGAAGTATCTTGTAGGGGTAAACGGGTCGTTATTAAGCCTTCTTGAAACTTTGTGAGGGAAGTTGCTATAATATAACATAATGAATACTGTTGAAAAAAACGAAAAACGTTATGCAGCCCAGCGGTGGGCGAAATAACGCCTTTAGTACTACTTGTAAGTTGATCGGGCTGTATAATGACCGTTTATATGTCTATATTACACTAACCCCTCTGTCTGCTTACGTGTTAGTAGTAGTAATCAATCAATTTGCAATGATTTTAACTAAATCTTTTTAAACTAATTATGATTTGTATAATTTATATTTTTATTCACTCTAAAATAATAATTCGAAGTTGTACGATAATTATTTGTCCTCACTGTATCGACTTTTACGGGAAAATAACTATATCAGTGTAACTATGTTCATATTAAATTGAAAAATATTTCCTTGGAAAAATATCTATTCTTACCGTAACATGGTTATGTTTACTTTAAGACTAGCTCGTTTATCTTATTATTTATGAGACTCTATAATCGTTGTCAGGGCGTAAAGATTCTTTTGGTGTGGAATATTACTTTCGTATAAATGAAAGATAGTAATAACGTATGTATAAAAATAAATATATTGGAGTCAAAAAATACATAAATTCAAGCACCAAGGTTATAACCCATGCAAATACAAGAAATACATAAGAAAAAAGTGTTATAGTGAACTACGTAACTTTCTACTGGAATAAAATCAAATTGAACAATAAACAGGTATGTAGATAAAATTTTAACTATGGAAAATATTCTTTTAGAAACACATAATAATTAATACGGCAATTCTTTTGAACTATTTACGAATAAACTTTAGAAAACACTATTCAAATTATTAACTTATGATGAGAGATTATTATAGAATAACTCTTACAAAAACAATAATTCTTATATTAAAATACATATAACTTAATTGGCCATTATTGTTTAAATTTCTGAATCTTTTAAAATCGATTTTTAGATAATTTTTGGTAAGTACTATCTGAATTTTAATATGTTGTGGTATTTTTTTTATAGATCAAATTGTCTGGATCTCTTGTCTGGATTCTCCTATCCCGGTGTGTTCCTCTTCGTCTGGATACTCTTCATGGACCGCTATTTCTTTAATGAGCTGCTTATCGGCATACTTTTTTCGTTCTTTCCTTCTCAACGTAGGTATTATTTTACTTTAACACTTTAAACACTATTCACTGTTCTGTATTTTCTTGTAGGTTCGAATTACATTTTTTTATACTATGAATACCTTATATTGGTACAATATTTAATAAACTTTTATCCAGTTAATGTATAAAATCGTAATAATAACTCGACATTTAAAGGTATTTATACAATTACTTTAATTAATACTTTTTTTAACTGAATTCGGAGAGCGTCTTTATAAAGCGTCTTCTCCCTGTGAAAATTAAAATTACTCTCCATTTGTTTTTTTTTTCTTAATCATAATCATGTAGGTGCTACTTTGATTTTCTACCCAGAAAGTGTGTATACTAAGTTGTCTAACTTTAAGTGGTTCAATATAAAAATTGTTTGTAATATCATATGACTGTTATAATTCAAATTTACCTTAATTCTTAGGCTTTTATTGACTTCAGAATTTTATTAATAATTTTTTATACAATTAAATATCATTTTTTTTTAAAAGGTTGAGCCATTCTATATTAATGTATCTTAAGTTGCTTAGTTACGAATTTTATATCTACCTTCTCTACCTATATGCTTTTGGTATGTAAATATTAGTATAATATATATTCATTCGATTAACATTAAATACTTTGATTTAAAGATATTCTTCGGTAGCTGTTGTAGCTTTAATATATACATATATTCATATGAAATTAAAATATATGACGTAACAAAATAATACAAATAAGGAAAAGTTTGTTGTAAAGAAAACTCTCCATCTGCAGTCTCAGGCTTAATCACATCTAACGATATAAGATAATTGCACTTTTCATTGCCATATCTGAGAAAATTTGCTTTGCCCACAAATTTCTGTAGGTTGAATGAAGCCTGGAACTTTCCCTGAAAGATCATATACCGCGCGATCATTTAAATTCTAAATTAGAGCAGGCTGTGAAATTTAAATTAAGTTGGTATATAAGTACTAATTTACAATTTCAATTGTCAAAGTGACGTTTCAAAATGTTAATTAATCAGTATTTGACATTCTGGACAACGTAATAAAAAAAATCCCGCCTGCTATAATTTAGAATTTAAATGATCGCGTGGTATTAGCTGTTTATTAAAAACAGTACATTCCAAATAATTTTATTTCCAAATTCCTTTAATTAAGGAATGTTGATTGAGAAAAGATGATTTAAATCTAAATAATGTTATATTCTGAAGCAATTGGAGTAAGCTTTACAGTGCCGGAAATAACTATTAGTGTAGAATTTAACTGTATATCATCTTTACAAGCTTCTCCACTATTCATCAGAACCCAGAACAGAAAGTGTCTGCATATACGCCCAAAGTCAACATGCTAGCTTATGTAGAATTTCCATAATATTTTTGTTTCTTGGTTTTCAATTTAGGTGATATATTAATGGAATTAGTCTAAGATATATTAGACTAAAATGGTATTTTAATAAGAAGATTTTAGATGTAATTACAAAGAGAAAACACCAAACGCAAGCATAAATTTCATAGAATACTTAGCATATTTTGCGAATTGAGACAAATTCTCAGTATTGTTGTGGAATTTAAAAAACTTTCTAAAACTCTATTGTCAGGAAGGATAATGTATTCCTATCTACCAACTAATTAACTCCTGTAATAAGCTGAAAAGTAGAAGCATCATTACACTGTTCATTTCATTCATTAAAGGAACTATATAATTAGTAAGTAAATCAAAGATAAAAATAATTAAGCAAATTTAAATCGTCATTGATTAATAATATTCAGATGTTGCGATCAATATTGTGCTAGGTGTAAATGGATATTTTCCTGATTGTCGCTGTTTTAACACTATTGAAATAGTATTCAAAAATATTAGTGGCGGACGTGTATAAGTTAAAAAAATGCACAATATATAAAGAAAATAGTTAAGGACTTCAATTCTTAATTCATAAGTACACGGAGGTACTGCGCACATTTAGATAAATATTGACTTGAAAATATAAGCCGGAATATCTACCTATCATTGAAAAAAGACGTGTACCATAAATATGTAGATACTCTTCTAGTCGGAAACTTCAATTGATGATCGATTACGTTATTTATACAAGCATACATGGGGTTGAACATGTGCTTCTTATTTACATAGAAGCGTGGGCGAAAAGAAACCTGTTGAAACTTTGTTATCAATCTTGAATATGTATGTATGTTGTACGTTATATACATGGTTATTGCGATAGGAATATATATTTAATAATGGGGAGACTTGTTCACGTTACCTTATTTTTACGTTTCGATATTTCCTATTTAAGGTGGGTATCTGCTCTGTCGACCTCGACAGATAATTTAAGAAATTATTGAAGTGTGTTCCTTCTTCATCTCGTCTTTTTTCTTTCGTAAGATGTAAAATGTCGGATTCTTTTGTGTTACTTCGGCACACATCAATGAACTTTTCGATGGAAATTGTTAGGGGAAGCACAATGGTGCGTTACAATGGCGAGGACGTTTTAGATCAATGGAAATCACACAGTTCAACGCTTTTTCAATGTTTAACTTAGGATTTGTTTTCGGGTACAAACTTAAAAGTGTCAAGAAAATTTTATTTCTCCAGAATGAATTTGAAGAAAACGAAATTGTTACGTACCTACCTGCGTACTTTTTTGTTAATAAAGTAGTGAATTATGTTTACAAAATAAATTTAATATTTTGATTTTTATGAAAGGTCACTCGTATCAATATATTTAAGTAAGAAATAAAGTTTGAAAAACCGCATATTTCAATTTTGTTTTGAAATTTATTGAAATTTTAAACTAGCAAAAATTTTCGATACCTATTTCTTATATTGGCTCCTGCCATGCAGAATTCAGCTGTGAAAATTAAAGAAGAAGTATTTTTCAATATATACATAATATCCAAAGATAAGTGTTCATTTTTGATAACTTTTTTACTATTGAAGCTATGAAGTTGGTTAAATTAGCAAATTGGTAGCATTTTTTGTTACTGAGACAGTGAAAACAGAAAAAAATTGAACCATTCATTCCGAGGTATTCACAAGAATATATATTTTTTAAATCGAACAGCCTATATATATATTTACATATTATGAAATAAAATAGTATTTCTACCATACAAATTTATATAAACAAACAGAAAGCACTTGTACTTTCTGACAATTGTCAAAAGAATCTGAAAATAGAAAATCATTCATTGTGGAATAAATAATAACACTTCCTTACCAATTTCTTATGACTAGGACTGGATAGGCTATTAAATATATATTGTATTATATATATATATATATATATATATATATATATATATATATATATATATATATATATATATATATATATATATATATATAGATCTTTCATACAAAGTCAGGCCAACTATAGCAAGATGAATGCACAATCTTGAGCCAGGAAAACAAACCTGAGCCATATATATGGTTCAGGATCGTTTTCCCAATATAACTTCTCTAGGTCAAGTCGTAAAGTAAACATACCAATACAATTTGAAGTGACCTTCAATTTCGCGGTCACCCAGCAGGCTTGTCTTTGTTTAGTACTTGCCGGTTACGAAAAAAATGGACATTTATGATGGTTCAGCTTTGTAGGAATAACCGTTTGTTTAGTTCTAGGTTATGCCGCTTGAAGTCGTTGTGGTAATATACTGTATATAGTTGGGTATTCACAATTCTGAGCCAATTAAGCCTGGCAACAATGCTTGTTTTCTAACATAAAGGTCTATATGCATCGTGATTGTTATCTACTACCTGCTACCCTCACTTTTACACCATATGATTGCCGCCGTTTGCCATTGTGTGGTATAGTGTATATTTGGAACATACGAGTATTTAGAAATAGAGAAGTTTGTCGTGCGGTTAAAACACCGGGCATTTACGTTCTTTTTTTTAATTTATTCACATGCACGCGGTATTTGTTGCGCGGTGAAGAATGTTTTTATCGAAAATGTCATTATTAAATACCTACAAATCACTGAAATTTTTAATATAAAATCTTTTAAAACAGTTTTTAAAGGAAAGCTTTTTATTTTAATTAAACAATATTTTTAACTACAAATTAAGATTAAAACATGAATCATGTTTTTATTGTGCAAAATGACATTATTTGACATTTAATGATTTGATAATACAATAATGTCTTTCTTAATATTGCCTGGACAGTTTAGAAAAACTTTACATATCTCTACATGATTATCTTGAGATTTTGGACATATTTATATCTACTTTAAATTTAGAATTGCCCCATAAACTAAAACCATAGGAGACATAGGACAAATAGCAAGATTTAATTCAAACCGCTCACGTGGATCGTAACTAGGTACACTTGCGTTCTAGCTTACAGTTCTTCTTAATAAATTCGTTAATACATACATATGTAATTGTCTGTTCATTAGAAACATTTACTCTTCAGCAAATTTTAGACCCGATGTGCAATTGTGTGCAGAAAAATCGCCTACACTTCAAAATCAAGCAATCAACTTTTTAAGTATTTTGAACTTTGTAAATGTGAATCTTGAGATTATATTTGCAAATAGGTTATAAACTGTCAGTGAAATTGTCATTTTTTTAATTTGAAAGTCAGTAAACTTACTTATTAATTATTATTTATTGAAATCAATTTATAAAATCGTTATTAGGTAAATAAAAACAACCAACAATTTTAATAATATATTTTATAAAGAACTGTGGATAAAGATCCCTTCAATAATTTTCATCCAGACACAATTTCTCTCTCTCTCTCTCTCTCTCTCTCTGTCTGTGTGTGTGACCACAATAGTGGTATTTGTATTTACGTGTATAGTCTCCGTCTTGAAATCTGACTAGTTTTTCAGCAAAATCGGTAGACCGGAAGTAGTAGTTTATTTCAGCGAAAAAATTAAATTTTGCCAATAGTTGATCAATTACTAAGTTTAAACGAATTTATAAAGAATTTAAATGTTCTCAAAATTACATTTGAGAAAAATTTTATTAAAAAGGTTTTTTTTTAATTCCTTCCGAAAATAGGTCTTTTACTCTTATCGAAAATCAGTTTTTTGCGAATCTTTCGCAAGTTATGCTTTTTAGACAGGTACGTTACAAGAACAAAAGTATTTAGAACTTAATTTTCAATACCTTTTGTATAAAAAAAAATTTAAAAATTAGGACCGGAAGTACCACTTTTACTCTACCGAATAGCGATTTTTTGCAAATATGGTAAATTATGCATTCTATATATATTTATCAAGAGTACAAAAGTATTTCGAGCTGGATTTGCAATATTCTTTGTATATATGAAATTTCAAAATTCGGCCCGGAAGTAACACATTGTCTTAGGGAGTAGCACTTTTTTTCGAATATCTTGCAAAATATTCGTTCTATAGAGATTTATTAAGACATTGGAAGTACTCAGAATAGGATTCTGAGTAACTTCTGTATAAAAGTTTTTTAAAATTGTATAGTTTAAAACGCTCATACGTATAAGAAAGTCGTGTGGTGGCCACACCTCATTTTTTTCCTATATCGTACTCAAAAAGTATATACTAGAAGAAAGGCGTCTACTTCTTGCATTTACTAACTTGCGATTAACACCGGTAGGAATTTCGAAAAACTTTTTAAATAAAATTGTTCTCAATTTTAATTTTAAGTACATATGAATTATTTATAAATTTGTTTCAGTTTTTTGTAAACATTTCAGAAGTCATGCTTTTTAGACAGGTACGTTACGGGTATAGAAGTATTTAGAACTTAATTTTCAACACCTTTTCTATAAAAAAGATGTCAAAATTCGGACCGGAAGTACCACTTTTACTCTTACCGAATAGCGATTATTTGCAAATATGTCGTAAATTATGCGTTCTATATATATTTATCAAGAGTAGGTACAAAAGTATTTAGAGTTGGATTTGCAATATTTTTTGTATACATGAAATTTCAAAATTCGGACCGGAAGTAACACTTTTACTCTTAGGAAGTAGCACTTTTTTTCGAATATCTTGCAAAGTTTCGCCGTTCCTGAAAAAGATGTCAAACGACAAGATGCGTCCGAACACAAGCTTAAATAGTAGCTTTAATTGCAACCGGACTTTGTGCAAAATCCTAGAGTTTGTCTATATGTTTATTATGGAAGTGCCTTTCGCAACCGCCACTAGTTTGACAAGCAGAACAGAACACACCATAAATGATTGGTACTATATGTATCGACAAGTGTGCACCAAAATTGTATGTAAAATGACGAGGCCCACTAATTGGTACGCCTGATGATATAGCATATTTTTCTGCTAGAAGGAAATACCATCGAGGGCGAATGCTACAAGGTGATAGACCTCCTGCTTCTGAAGAAAGTGACGCCGAAATAGATAATCATCAAAATCATGGGGCTAGAGTTGACGGAAAATAGGTGCTTAATTGCTACCAATTATTGCAAGAGAAATACAACCTGGATCGACGATACATTCGGACGAATGTATATAGTATTTTAAATCAAAGGGGTTTTATTCGTCATACAGTAAACTATCAAACTGAATTAAGTGAACCCGCACACTCGGGCTAACACCCAACGTATAAAGAAATTATGGCCTAATGTGAAAACTCTCATTCGGCAAAAAATGAGAAGCCTTCCATCGCATAATTTACAGTCACACTTAGAATATTTCTGTTGGAAGAAATACGGAGAAAAGAACCTGACCTACTTCTAACTTTCTTACACAATATTCGAATTGTATATAGATAAGTTTTTTGGCACTAGTTATTGCAATATGTACTTCTTAAACAATAATTATCGTTCAAAGAAAATAATTCCAATAACTTTTTAAAATTATTTCAGTACCTATGAATAAAAATTACTGGCAAGATTAAATATAAGGTTTGGATGAATGAGATTTTCTATACCTTCTACAGAAACGTTTTTGAAATAATTTTTGTAATTATCTATTTGTTCTTTCATTTCAAAAAATAATGCATTATTATGTAATATATGAATCAATAGCCTACACAGTATTATTATAATTTTTACGACGTCCGGAAAATACTTCTACATTAATTTAACACAGAGTTTAGGAATAATTATAGCTTGAAAAGAACCCTTTAAGATTTATGGCTCTCCTCGCAGGGAGTCATACATTTAAAAAGGTCAGAAAAAAAACATTGGCGACCGTTTTTTTTTGTAAATTCAGTTGCAAGAAAAAGATCATAAAACTACTTATCTAAAGTACGACATGACAATTCCTTTATATCTATTAAAACAAGAATGTTTTTTATATTCGCCATTCATAAATAATTACGTTAGAGTAGCTCGACTTCAGAAAAAGTAGTATTGTTTGGCATAATTGTACACAAGTGTATTTGTTATTGTTTCTATACTGTAACCAATTTTGACTTACAGTGTGGATATCTTTCTATTATTTTTCAGAAGGGTTGTTTTTAAGTTATTTAAGGCGAAAATATTCGCTATTCATAAACAATTACGTTCGACCAGCTCGACTCTAGACACCAGAAAAGGGCGTATTGTTTTGCACAGTGGTACACCAAGTGTATTTGTTATTGTTTCGATACTATAACCAACTTTGACTTACAGTGTGGATTTTTTTCTATTATTTTTCAGAAGGGTTGTTTTTAAGTTACTTAAGGCAAAAATAGTCACACATCTTTTTTTTTAAAGAGTGGGGGTTAAAAATACTGATGTGTATGAATCGCCCACACTCGCAATGAATTTCGGCACTTTGTTAAAAAAATGTTGCGATCTTGCCTATATTCATTTAATCCAAATTGCTGATACTAATGATCAAAGAAAGGATTTGAAAGTTTTAAAAAAATTAATCGAATCACAATGGGCAGATGAAATTTCAGCCCAAGCAGCCGCGAACTTAAGCGAAAGCAAATGGAATAAAAATGAGCTTTTGCCTTTGACTAGTGACCTCAAAAAGTTAAGTATATTTTTACAGAAAGCTGCCGATGAGGCTTTTGAAAAATTACATTTTAACGAAAAGAACGTTGCAGCTTACAATACACTGAAGGAGGTTGTGTACACACAAATAATATTGCTGAATAGGAGACGCCCTGCTGAAGTTGCACAACTAAAAGTTGACAAATACACTGCAATTGGTAACTTAAATAATGACAATGAAAATGTTGAATTCCAAAACTGTCTGACTGAGACTGAGAAGATTTTGCTTAACACATACAGTAGAATCGTTATAAGAGGAAAAAGGGGAAGAGGCGTGCCAATATTAATGTCACCGGGAATGAAGAAACATTTTGATTATATTATTTCGATACGGAATACATTTACGAAAGATAATAACTATGTCTTTCATACAAGCGGACAAGGTTTCCTAGATGGAACTAAAGTTTTATATAAATATGCTGAGAAGTCCGGGGCAAACAGACCAAAAAGCATAAGCGCTACGAAATTACGCAAACATCTTGCAACTATTACTCAACTTCTGCATTTCAGTGGAAAAGATCTTGAGCAACTGTCTCAGTTTATGGAACACACACTAAAAACTCATTGCAAGGTTTACCGTTTATCTGATAGCATGTATCAAACAGCTAAGGTATCAAAATTATTGTTATTAATGTCGGAAGAAGGAATCGCGCGATTTAAGGGAAAAAATTTGGACGACATTGACATAGATTTATCTCCAGTAGCTGAAGAGGAGAATTTATTAAGGCAAATAAGTTCTCGTGAAGAAGACACCGAAGAAACGAACGAAGAACGAAAAACGATCGAAGAAAAACCAACTTCAAACGCAACTCCTGCGACTTTGTGTAACACCCGAATATCAGCAGTCAAACAGCCTTGGCTTACAGAAGAAAAAAATATTATTTCCAACCACTTCTCTAATCATATTAAAACTAAGCGGGCTCCTACTCGGGAAGAGGTTTCTCAATTAATGAAGTTATATCCCGATAACTTTAAAAATAGGAAATGGACGAGTATAAAAGCTGTAGTATATAATATTTACACAGGGAAATTGAAATACTAAATGTTTCCTTTATTTTTATTTAGAGATTAACATTTAACATTAAATTCTAACTCAAAATACTTTTTTCAACTCCATCCGAGGACAAACTCTATATATTGCACGTTTAAATTGCGACTTTGTTTAAATATTAGTTAAATTTGTAGTGGTAGATTTGCAACTTTATTAAAGAAGGTCATAAATACTTCGAACATAACTAGTAGCTATGATTTGTAATAAAAAAAAATGGCAGTGTCTGCTAAACCTAGTGTTACAATTTCCCATCAGATATACAAATTACAAGTATAGTATACTAATGTTAAGCTGCAGTACTCATTTTTGAAATCCTTATCTACTAATATTCGGACAAAACGAAAGCAAATTGTAATAATTTTGTACGTAATTATAATTTATAACCAAATGTTTTACAACTATAATAATATTAACATTTTTTTATCGTGAAAGTATCTACAAGTAAATATATAAAACGATTGGCTTTTAACACGTTGTTCAAAATTTTTCATGTTTACGATGCTAAATATCCTGTCCGAAGTGAACATGTATGGACTCTTATTCAATAATCTATCTTTAAAATAAAAAGAGAATATGATAAACACTATCCATAAATTATGCACTTACTTAAGGTATTAGAGGAAGATTGAGGAAGTTGTACTTTTTATATTTATATTTGTTAAAGTTTAACATACTAATTTATGTAATCTTAAAATCAACTCAACCTTAATAATGTTATTGTTCAGATTAATAGTTTCTTATTGGTATTGTTTTAGACATTGTGAATTCCTTGTATGGAAAATCTTAGCAAATACATAGGCTAGTATTATATACATATATTTTGTTAGTTTTTAAGTTAGGATATTACAATATTTTATCTGTTTAAAACCAAGGCAGCTATCCTTAGTAGTATTTTTAGTTTAATTTTATTAGCATATATCATATTCATATTTATTAGAAAAGTCTGATAATAAAATAAATATATTATGCAACTATTTGACTATACTATTATTTCATAGCCTAATTTTTATTTTACCTAAACACTACCGTAAATTTAAACAACATGGTAGTACAAACAACCACTGAAAATATCTACCTCACTCTGTAGGACTGTAAAACTATACCTTTTGCAGAAATGCTCCATAGGAACAAGACTGTTGCAAATAAGAAAAATGCTGCAACAAAATATGTCTGTTTTTACTTTCTTATACGTAGTATAAGGAAGTATTGTGATGATGAAAATTTTCGACCTCGAGATTTTTGCAGATGTCCACGTTTTGAGGTCCCCTGATACCAAAAAAGTGGTTTTTAAAAAATGTCTCTGTGTCTCTGTGTGTGTCTGTGTCTGTGTCTGTGTGTGTCTCTGTGTGTGTGTGTCTGTCTGTCTGTGTGTGACCACGATAGCGGTCAAACCGCTGTAGATATCAATTCCGAATTTTGTATTTACGAATATAATCTCCCTCTTGAGAACTGATTAGATTTTGAGCAAAATCGGCAGACCGGAAGTAGTAGTTTACTTCAGTGAAAAAACCGAATTTTGCAAATATTTCGTCAATTACTAAGTTTAGACAAATTTATAAAGAATTCAATTGTACTCAAAATTAAATTTGAGAAAAATTCTTTTAATAAAGTTTTTCGAAATTCCTACCGGAAGTAGGTCTTTTACTCTTATCGAAAATCAGTTTTTTGCGAATATCTCGCAAGTCATGCTTTCTAGGCAGGTACATTACGAGTACAAAATTATTTAGAACATACTTTTAAATATCTTTTGTATAAAAAAAATTTCAAAATTCAGACCGGAAGTATCACTTTTACTCTTATCGAACAGCGATTTTTTGCAAATATGTCGTAAATTATGCATTCTATATATATTTATGAAGAGTACAAAAGTATTTAGAGTTGGATTTGGAATATTTTTTGTATAAATGAAATTTCAAAATTCGGACCGGAAGTAACACTTTCATACGTATAAGAAAGTCGTGTGGTGGCCACACCTCATTATTTTTTTTTTATTTATTTTAGCCTTTTCAGTAGAATTAAATTTATTTTTTATCTTGTGAAATTTATTTAACTGGAGTAAAGACAAAAGAAGTTTTCAACGTTTTGATGATTTCATATTGTATTGTCTCCCTCTGGATATAAAATTAATTTGTAAATCTCCAAATACTAATTTGAAAATTTCATAAAATATAATTTAGAATTCATAGGAAGACAATAAATACAATATAAAATCAACAAAACGGTGTAAACTTCTTTTGTATTCAAAGTGGCTCAATAGTCCAAAAAATAATTTTAAATTCTTAATTTAGGTTAGTATATTGAATCCGTGTAAGTAAATATTCTTTTATATTAAATAAATATTATACTTCTATCAAGAAAGTACGTTCCTACAACAAATCGCCAAGTTACTTAGTTCAAATGTCTAATTGAATTGGCGGAAATAAATCCCATATTCAATCCAAGAAAACCATTTTTTTAAAGTGATAACCAACTTATACTACTGAAGTAACTTATTTACTTAAACCAATTTTACCATTTTCTTAAATTGAATAAATCTATTTCTCACGCAAGAAAATCATTTTACTTACTTTAATACCAATTTTCTTATATGCATGTGTTTTTTTCTTAATTAAAAAAAAATTTCTTAATTTAAAAAAACGAAAACAAAAAAATATTTGTCTTTGTCTAAGAAAATATTTTCTTTCGTATATACAAAACTTTAATTTACTTAACTTTTATTACAAATAAATATTTCTAACAATGTACTTTATTTATATAAGTATTTCTCCTATAAATATATTTTTTATACACGTTTTATGCGTTTCATTTCAGCCCTAATAGTATTACTAAAGTTTGCGATTATTGAAAATATACTGCTTTTGTAATTATTCTGTTCATTTTTTCGGTATTTGTTAACTGCAGTTTATCCATTATTATCACTACCTATTGTAAAATAAATTTATAACATTTCTTTTCCGCAATATTGTATCAGCTTTGTGTTCTTAGATTCGTAATAAGAGACATCAGAAATCCTTAGTCATCAAATTTAAAACAAATTGATACAGATTTTATATTTTCATCATAATTTTTGGAATTGGAACACTGCGCGATAGTTGACGCTCGGCATTAAGTCTGGATACACATACATTATTCAAGCAATTCAGTCCTAATGTACATCATATTTTAATTTGTTAATTAATTTGTTTGAATTAAAAAACTTCTTTGCTTGAAAAAGAAAACTATTAAACGCAAGCATTACAAATGCATAACTTTTATCTGAGCTTTCGGGGCTAATCATTTCGATATTAATAAATTAATCAGTCAGAAACTGTTTCTATCAATTTTTGTGAGATGCCTTATGATCGAAACTAATAACTTTAGTATTCAAATAGGTTTCATTAATTCATAAAATAGAACTAAACATGAACTGTAGTAGAATACAAAAAGAAATAACTCATTTAAAGTTCCATTATAATTCCCAACCTATAATCATTTTCCATACCGCTTCTTACTCCGTCTTGCTTTGTACGAGGCACAAAATGTAAACCACATTACACTCGCAAGTTTAAATCACCCTTCTGATGTGTTTACGGCAACACCGCTCTGGTTCAGGACAAGCGGTACTATTACATGTTTGCGTATATACTGGACTGAGTTGCTACCAAAAGCCAATGGCTTGAGATTGCCGTATTTTTGAGACGATA
The DNA here is from genome assembly GCA_963170755.1 of Amphimallon solstitiale. NCBI lineage: Eukaryota > Metazoa > Arthropoda > Insecta > Coleoptera > Scarabaeidae > Amphimallon > Amphimallon solstitiale. The sequence continues at coordinate 110,341,579 of OY720678.1, read as the reverse complement.
TACAAAAACTTTATTATAAAGAAAAAGTGTTGTATATCATGATTTCCATGTGTACCATATGTCATTTAGGTCCGCCTATGTAAGAATTTTTTGTCTACGGTTACTAGAAATAGATGGTTCAGAATTGTATGAAATCCTAGTTGGCCTGACTTTGATAGAAAGATGTATATATATATATATATATATATATATATATACAATTTAAATTGCTTGACCTTATTCACATATTCATGTGTATATATATAATTTAATTTCTTGGACGATTTAGAGGTCATACTAATTTTAAATTATTTTAAAATTAGTTTTAATTGTTAATTAGGTAATTTCTAATATTTTTAAAAATAACCCAGCAGCCCAGAATTCGAGTTTTTATTTCGCGAGTGTACTTTTCTGGTATACTCTTTATGTTTGAATTTGGAGTTTGTTTGATAATGTTTTTGCTATGCAGGAATTCAATAATTATCGTTTTTTATTGGTTTTCCATAATTTCCTAAATACCTTCCAATTCCTGTCTTATAATTTCCGAATTAGCTTTTCATGCCTCATTAGCATAATATTTCCTTCTGCGTTGTCTAATTCTGTTTGTAAGATTTCAAAAAATCGTATTTTTCCAATTTCTATACGTTCTTATTTGGTCCATATACAATAATAAGTTTGACAGTATATTTATTGTAATAATAATTATTACTAAGTACACTAAATAACGAGCTGCACGTATTGAGAATACGCAGTGGCCAGATCTAATATTACTAGAGAATTTTACGATCAAAGTCTCTAATATTGGTGTGTACAAAAAACTGGAATGGACGAATTACAAAACATTTTTTCAAACAATAAATAAACCAGTTATAACTGTAATTTAAATTACACTTAATTTGTTAATTAGAATAATGAGTATTACTTATGCGCGTGCTATGACATATTAGATAATCATTGGGTTCAGAATTTTAGGTTATACGGCGATGGACTTCTACAGTAATTTACGAATTTCTCAGCAATTTTATAATTGATATATCTTAGCACTTTAACAAAATTTATAGTATTATTATGTAGATTTCCTGAATTAAAACAATCAGTCTAAGTCATTACGTAGATTTTATCGTTGGAAAAGCCCGTAAAAATATTATCTTCCTTCTGTTACTCCGCATGTAACAGCCTTCTAAAACACGTTTTGTAACAATTTCACGCTTAACTCTTTCTAATTCGAAAATTATATGTCACGAGTTCCTATTACGTCTGTATTACACTCACAAAGTAAGATGAAAAGAATAGAAAAAGAGGAGCAAGACCATCAAAAAAAAAACAATTTAATATATGAATTTTCATTAAATGTGTTCTTAAAGTTTACTCGCGCTAAATTTAATTTAATTTCCTTTGTGTTGTGTAACAAAGCATGAAAACTGTAACCGATAAACTTTTGATTAAAAGGGGTGTACATTAATCTTTTTCGGGTTGATTGTATTAAGAAAAAAATACTACATAATATAATTATATCGAATCGATGTTGTAGGTCAAGTCAATAATTCCGACCTGAGTTATTAAAAAGAAGCTAGGACTTTTATTATTAAATTTCGCCCTGCTTCTTATAAGGTTAAGGTAGATAATGGTCGTGTGATCCCACAGAATGGAACACTATACTGGTTTAATTAAGTCTCTCTACTGGAATAATACTCTGATGGAGCAAAGTCATTAGTGTATACATATCAGTCTCTTTAACAGCTGTTAATTAATATTGAAGTTCAATCACTACCCGAATCTCATTAGGGAGTATTAGTTAAAAATCGAAAGGTCGTATGTATATTCATTATTCTGTCTGGAGGAAGAACAGTTAATCATAATATAACTTTTGTTAAAATATTTGCCGTCGTAATCGCGATGTACTCAAGGAAATAAATTATGGGTAAAAGATTGTGTATATTATGTGTTGAATAAAAGATGTGAATAGGCTTACTGTAGTAAGAATAGAATATAAATGTCTATTATCTGTTTATTAGATAAGAAAGGCATCTATATTTTCTGTCTCTTGACAAATTTAAAGTATATAGTGTATCTGTTCAATCAGTTTAGATTTAATTCAATTACCTTTCTTCTTCGATAGATATGAATAATTCTTCAATAAACATATAGCATCAGCAAGAAATTAATAAGAACAATGCAATTCCCGTAAGAATAATTCATGGTCCATAAATGTTCAAGTAAGTAAAAGAAAATGTTAACAGGTATTGAGGAATAGATTATTGTAAAAATATGTTAATCACTAAGGAAATTTCAGATTTGTTTGGCAACAGTTTTACTTTCTTATACGTAGTATAGTAGGGTAGACCGGGGATAAAAGTGCCATTTTTAGTAAATGTGTTTTAAAAAAAAATTTGGCAGATTACTTTTTTTCCTTCATTGTCCTTTTAGTGGTTTTAACTTTAAGTTATCAAAAATTATATGACACAAAGACTTAACATAATAAAAAAAACCGGTAATATCACCTTTTATGGTTTCCTGTAGATGGCACTGTTTACCCCATACATGGGGTAGAAAGTGACGCCCACGGGGTAAGTTGTGCCATGATAGGATAGAATAGATAATACGTAGGTAAAGGTGATTTTTAATGCGTTCAAATAAAAAGTACATGACATTTTTAAAACGTGATATTTATTAGTCCATGTCACTGTCACAGTTAACGCAGATAAACAATTTTGAGTCACCCGTAACACATTTATCGTGAGCCCATTCTTTGCAGGATCTACACTGCACCCATTCCTCTGAAGGTAAGCTCTGTGAATATGAATCGCAACATATTAGGCAAAGGCAGTTATCTTCTGAATCGGTTGAGGACTCCGAGTCATGCTTATTTTTGCTTGAGAAAACTTTCCTTTTAACTTGCTTTGTCTTTTGCTTAACTTGTTTCATCTTTTTCTGGCATCTTGTTGCTTGCTGCTTCTCTAGAGCGTCCTTTTCTGGAGTATCGGTGAGCACTGCTGTATATCTACGTTTTCTGCCTTTTGTCGATCCCATTCCAGGTCCCGCCTTGGGAAGCGGTTTTACTATGTGTGGAGAAAATGTTTGTTTTCCTGGCCGATTATCAATGTTAGATGGTCCAGCTACTGGATTTTCGGCATTGCCTATGTTCTTTGTACATTCTTTATGTTGACTATTTTCACTAGGAAGGTTTTGTTGAGAATAGTCGTTAGGAATGTGCTCTTGAATATTTGACGGCTTATCATTCTCTAAAAGTTGATTGCCCTGATTGTAATTTCCGTCAGGAGGAACTGGCCGATGGGTGACACATGCTGGAGCAAAATCAATATCTGAGAATACGTCCCGATTATAAGGAAATATGCCACTCTTTTTAAAAGCATTTATAATATTGTTAGGACACATCGCTAGGGGGTAAGCTGAATTGACAATCGATGGAATATCATAAATTGTGATATTCTTTCCGGCATTATTTCTCATCCAGGCATCTTGCTCAGAAGACAGGTATCTCTTGAATGGGCCGTATACACCCACATCCAACGGCTGCAGACGGTGCGAGCAATGGGGCGGAAAAGATAATAAAATAACACCATTATCTTTCGCCAAATTTAAAACTGATATGGCCAAATGCGAATTATGGTTGTCCAATAACAGAAGGACTGGTGATTGCTTTGTCGGTTTCACAAGTTTAATGAAATGCTTCATGAACATAAGAAAGCTATCTTCCGTCATCCAACCGGATGAGTTTGCTGTACCAACACTGTCAGGTGGTCCACCCCGAATAAAATAATCTTTATAAATCTTTCGGGGAAATAAAAACATAGGGGGTATACAAACTCCACTTGCAGAAACTGTTCCCCTTTCACCTGAAGTAAGAGCACCGACTTGCCTTGACCCTTTCACCCCTACAATCTTTGGAGGTTTCAAGACTGTTGAAACTCCTGTTTCATCTGTATTCCATATAGAGGAAGCAGTGAATGAGTAGCGCTCCAAAACATTATATAATTTGTCGAAAAAATCAGTTACGTTTTTTTTATTAAAAGATGTTGCCCTTCCCAAACTCGTTGCTTCAGGTGTTCGAATGGAAAGTCGTGGATTTCTTTTTAAGAACGCTGCAAACCAGTCAGCACCTGCTTGTTTGTTATGTCACCATGAGTCTGGCATATCTTTTTTATATTGGACTGCACACTCATATGCTAGACGACGCACCTCTTTTGGGATTAAACCGAAGTATATTTGTGCAGACTGTGTCAAATATTCATTAAGTGCTGTTTCTTCCTCGTCATTAAAAACCCTACGTGCTGATCTATAGCCAAAGGTCGTGTTTGGATCCGTGTTACGGCGTTGTATAAATCTGTTTAAAGACACTCTACATATCCCAAGAGCTTTGGCTACTGACCTTATGGACTGTCCATTTTTTGTAACAAGATCAGCTGCACGATGCATTTCTTCTAAAGAAGCTTGCCCCCGCGCAGTTTTCCTGGTGTAATTTCGCATTCTGAAAAAAAAACATCTGATTTAATAATGAGTTTCAATAATTAAAAAATTCAAAAGAAGCAAAACAACGCTTCATTCTCCATAGTGGGGTAAAAAGTGTCACATAAAATGTACGTGGCACTTTTAACCCCAACTGGTTTATTCCAATACTATTGATCATAACAAAAAAAATATCTGAAATATTTGAAGATTTGACAGCACTGCAACAAAAAAGAATCAAAAATGTATCAGAGCAAACTTACCTGCTTCAGATTCGATGAAAACTAACTGTTGCACAACAAAAAATAGACAACAACAAATTATTTACTACGTAGCGCACAAATTAAAAATGATATGTCCTCTCGCTTACACGACTACTTCGACACTAAATGCATGTGCTCGACAGGAAGCGGTATAGACATGACCTTGTAATGTTGGCGTCGCATGCGTTTCGTTTTATTTAAAAAAATGGCGGCAAGTGGCACTTTTTCCCCGTGGCACTTTTATCCCCGGTCTACCCTACTGTGATGATGAAAATTTTCAACCTCGAGATTTTTGCAGATGTCCACGTTTGGAAGTCCTCTGATACCGAAAAAGTGGTTTTTGCTAACATATCTCTCTGTCAGTCTGCCTGCCTGTCTGTATCTCTCTGTGTGAAACCACGATAGCGGCCAAACGGCTACAGGTACCAATACCAAATTTTATATTAATGAGTATAATATACTTAATCTTCCTCTTGAGATTTGGTTAGATTTTCAATAAAATCGGTAAACCGGAAGTAGTAGTTTACTTGAGTAGTTTAGACACAGAATACAAATGCATTGAAAAGGAGCATTTTATTAATTTTATAAAAAAAAGATTTTCGAAATTTCTGTTGGAAGTAGGTCATTTTGTCTTATCGAAAAACGATTCTTTGCAATTATCTCACAACTTATTTATTCTATACCGAGCTATCTGACATACGTAAGTATTTAGAGCTCGAGTTTTAACAATTTCTATATATAAAAAACTTCAAATTCGGACTGGAAGTAATTCTTTACTCTTGTCGAATAGCAGTTTTTTTGCAAATGTTTCTATAGAAATATATTTTAAGTGCGAAATTAATTAGAGGTAGATTTAGAACAATATTTACTTAAAAGTAATTTTGAAATTCGCAGCGGAGGTAATACTTCTACTCTTATCATCAAATTTTGCATTTTGTACAGATTTATTAAGATCCCAAAAGTATTTAGAGTTCGAGTTCGAACCACTTTTACATATACAAAATATTAAAATTCGAAGCAAAAGTTATACTTTTACTCTTATCAAAAACAATTTTTTGTAAATATTTCTCAAATTTTACTTTCTATACAGATTTATTAAGGAATACAGAATTTAACATAATTTAATTTAAGTTTAATTTGGAAAAACTTGTGTATACACATTTCGGAAAGCATATACTATAAGAAAGTCGTGTACTGGCCACCAGTGATGAACATTTTCGAGTTTTTGCAGATGTTCACGGTTTGAAGTCCCTGGTACCTGTCGCACCATATAGCCAATATGTCGAAACCCCTTCTGAAAATTCCGCATGTTGCTGGCTGATGTAATCTGAAAATATATCTTAATATGATCCGCGTACCCGCAAGAACAAGACAGTTTATTTGGAGTAGTAAATCATTAATAAGTACGACATCTAACAACGGACCCAAATTGTATCTTTGAGGGATGCCAGTAGGTACAATACCAAATGCACTAAGCTGATGTAATAGTATTTTATGATCAATCGGGTCAAAAGCTTTTGAAAAGTCGGTGTAAATTATATCCATTTGCCCCCACGCTTTTCTAAAGAGTATCTCCAATGTACTGAAACGCCGTAGCCAAATTCGTGAAAATAGATCGACCAGCGATAAATCCATGTTGGCTTAGCGAAATAAAGGAACGGGTACTAGGAAGAAGACTGCACTATAACACTTTCTCATACAATTTCGCAAATTTGGAAATAATGGAAATGGGCCTATAATTACTTAATAATGTACAATCTTTACTTTTATGAACTGGAGTAATTCTTGTGATTTTCCTTTGTTCGGGAAAAATGTTTGAAACTATAGATAAATTGATAATCGTTCGGAAAGGACAAGCAAATATGTATTTGCAATCAAGGATAAGGGAACTAGGCAACTGAATCATCACATGCTGTGGTTTTACTCAAGAAAACATGCATTAATTTCGTCCTAATTTACATATGAGAATAAGTTTGGAAGAGAATTGTAATCTGATTCTGGGCCCATACATTTAGTAGACAAAGCTAGTCCAGCTGAAAAGGTGTTGTGCAGAAGCATTGACAATGTGACTAGGTTCCGTGAAGGTATTACCATGTTCATCACTTAGTGCATTTGGTATCCTAGTAATACGTCTCTTTGTAGAAAGAAAACCTCAAACTTTTGAAAGGCTAGTTCTAATAGAATCTTCAATTACTGATAGAATTAAAATGTAACTTTCATTAATAAGAACCAAGATGGATAATTAAAATGGGACTTTGACTTGAGTGGCACGTAGCGATTCAGAATGGAGTAAAAATTATTGTAGAAAGCACCCAATGCGTCATTGACATCAGCGTAATCATCCAGGAAAGACCAGTTACATATAGTCAAGCAAGTGGCTATAAAATAAAATATAATGACCTTTCTTAAAATTATATCGAAAATTATCACCCGATGGAAAACGCTTGCTTGACAAGGACTGTGAAACATAGATGAATGTCTCAAGACAGGGGTGATGATGGTCCTTAACCACAGCAAAATACTCAGACTGTTGTAATTCAAAATTAAAGTACAAATTGGAGAATACTAGATCTAGTTGCCTGTCGTCGCTGTTAAAGATACTCTTATTTGCTTAATGTCAAGGACATCAATAAAATTATAGATGATATTAATCATATGACAATGTTGACGAGTTTGTTAATATAAATTTGGAAGACTAGAATACCCAATTAATATAAAAACGTTAGTTTTTAATAAAATTTTAAAAGACATGACCAACACAGAGGAAAATATAATTACTAGGATATTTATATTTAAGTCGTATACGGGTAAATTTCACATAACGGGACAATTCGTGTCCCATGCATATATTTTTATTACAGCGCACAATAATCTATTGACAAATACTTTTAAATTATTCCCAGACTTATCTTTTATTGATTCAAAATCTTTGATATGGTATTTAATAAACATCAATAGTAAATTTCTCATTGCAAAGTTGGAAAACGTCATTTCGGTAACTGTCCCATACCACGATTTTTAAGCTGTTGGCAGTGTTTGTTGCCAAACTAATTGAAATTTATTTAGTGTTAAAGTTTTGTTTTCTACCTCAAAATCTTTGGAAATCCAAAGTTTTTTATTATTATTATTATTGTTTGGTCTTTACTTCGAAATTTTGTAAACAATACTGTTCCAAGCTTTTCACGTCATTTCGGTAACAGAACATATTTAGTGAGCCAACCTTCGTTAGTAGCTGTGGAAGAACGTGAGCATGCGCAAGAAAGTACGACAGTGTCTAGTGAATCATCAGAAAGCATGTAAGTTTTTCTTATTTTTTTGAAATCTTAGTAAAATACAGGAAGTAAGTCTTCCTATTGCAGCCGTACTCTTATTGAACATCATTTCGGACACGCATATTTTGAGCAATTTTTGTAATCGATGTAGTTTTTCAATAATTGAGCCACGATTTGTTCATGTTCCAGCGCATAACCTCAAAATTTTAAGTTTCTATGACAACCGCCAAGAAAATAGTTGGTCTTTAAAGTCGGTTTCATCATTTCGGTAACGTTCATTTCGGTAACGCTTATTATTTTACACAGTTGTTACCGAAATGATGCATTGTTACCGAAATGACATTTTATCTAAAAAATATATTACTAAAGTTAAGTGAAATTTATTATGCTCTTTTTTTATCAGCGATGGTAAAATGGATGCGGAAACGTTATGTAAATTAAAGAGCAAACTTAAAAGAGACAAGGAACTATCTTTGGAGAAGCGGCAAGTAGAAAATGAATCAAAGAGAGCAGAGAAATTAAGAACTAGAAATTTAAAGAAGGTAGCGCGTCAACTAGAATCTGAAGCATGTAAAGCAGAAAAAGAAAAAGCTAAAAGCCTAAAGAAGGCAGAAGTGAATAAAGAAATCGAAAGTACAGCAGAAAATAGTGAAGATTTAGATAAAATTTGTAAACCCGAAAAAGACCACGCAGATGAAGAAACAATTACTAATAATAAATTCGACACCAGAAAGAGAAAAAACAAAGACGAATCCCAATCAGGCAAAGACATCATCGCTAATCAACCCCCGAAGAAAAAGAAAAAGCCATCTGATGCTTCGTTGATTCGAGAAAGAAACCGTGTCCGTGAAAGGGTAAAAAAACATAGAGCCAAGATGACTGATGAACAAAAAGAAGAAAAAAGACGAAAAGATAGAGAAAGATATAGACTCAAAAAAGAACAAGGTGTAGTAAAAGGTATTCAACAAATGAGCAATAGAGAAAAGAGAAAAGTAAGAAAAAAATGGACTGCAGCTAGTCGAAAATACAGGCGTAATATTAAGCAACAAAAGCTAGTTAAAAACTTCTTGGCAGAAAATTCTCCACCAGAAAGTGATCAAGAAGTAATTCAACAAGCAGTAGTGAGACCATCAACAAGTAAGAAAACTGCAGGTCGAAAAAAAATTAAGCGCGACAGAACAACATGTTACAGAAAACTTGAGCAGGCTGAAAGAAAAATTGGCGAGTTACGAAAGAAAGTTGAAAGATACAGGAAAAAAATTTATAGAAACCAAACGAAACATTATGCGAAAATTTGTTCGCCACTAAGCAGAGTCAACCAAATGACTAAAGGTGTTAAGGTTACTCCTACAATAAAAAAACGTCTTATTTTTGGTGAAGTTTTACAAGATCAACTTGCAGAAAATATAAAGTCATTACCTGGGAATAAAGAGAAGCAAATCGCAGCAAAATTGATAAGTGGTGAAATAATAAAGAAATATAAAGTAATTGGAGAAGCTACCAGGATTATTAGTTACAAGAAACACAGAAAGCAAATAAAAAATTTAAAATTGACTCAGTATGAAAGAAAAAAAAGAAATTTTTTGATGTTGCAGAAAGTTCGAAAATTAATTGAAGACTTTCTAGAATTGGACACAAATTCAAGAATGTGTCCCGGAAAAAAAGATTTTGTTCGGAAAGGGAAACTAAAGAAGCAAAAAAGACTACTACTTGATTCTTACAAAAATTTACACCGTAAATTCATTGAAAATGGGCATCTGAAAATTTCTTACAGCACCTTTTGCCGAAATAAACCATTCTGGATCGTACAACCTAAACAAAAGGATCGGGAAACGTGTGCATGTATCAAACATGCAAATATTGAATTGTTAATTAAGAAATTACACTATTCTCATTTAATTAAACCGGTATGTCCAGATGACATTGTATCGGAGGTAGTATGTAATAACAAAAATATGAAGTGCATGTTTCAAGATTGTTTAAAATGTAAGCGAAATAAGTATAACTTATTAGATAACGATAAAAAGTGTAATTTAGAAAAACCAATCACATTTTATCAATGGGAAAGTAAAACAGAAGAAAAAATGATTAAAGGAAAGTTAAAAAAGATTAAAAGAACTGTAAAAAATGAAAGGACCACATCTGTAAGACAATTGCTTGACACATTAAACAAACAGCTTATCACGTTTAAGAAACATATTTTTACTATGAGACATCAAATGAGAAGTTTGCAAGACAAGAAGAAAAACCTTTTGTCGGGAGAAATTATCATGCAAATTGATTTTGCCGAAAATTATGTAGCGAAATATGATACTGAGATACAATCCATGCACTTCGGTGCGTCCAAAAAACAGATTTCTTTACATACCGGAGTGTATTATATCTATAACTCAAAATTAGATCGTGTGGAGAGTCATTGTTTCTGCTCAGTAAGCAATAATTTAGATCACCAATCACATGCTGTCTGGGGACACCTAAATAAAATCCTATCAGACTTAGGTACCAAATATCCTGACACTCACACTTTCACTTTCTTTTCCGATGGTCCATCATCACAATATCGTAACAGAAACAATTGTTACTTTTTTGTTACAAAAATGCAAAAATATTTCCCAAATCTTTCTGGAATGTCTTGGAATTTTAGTGAGAGTGGACATGGCAAGGGGCCTATGGATGGAGTAGGTGGAACCTTAAAAAGAAGCGCCGATAAATTGGTCTTACATGGGAACGATATATCTTCTGCATCAACTTTTGTGCAAAAACTCGTGGATAGCACTATAAATATTTGGGAAGTACCCAGCGAAGAGATAGAAAAAATAAAAACTGAATTGCCCAAGAAAATACCTGCTATTCCCAATATTATGTCCCTTCATCAGTTGTCTTTGAAATTAAGTAACAAATCAAAAATATTTCTAAGAAAGCTCAGTTGCTTTTTATGTGATTCTGGAAAAGAATGCAGCCATTATAGTTTGAAGCCTTCGGTAGTGCAGTTTCTAGCAGGTGGTATCCTTTTTATATTGCATCAGGTGATCAACATTTTAACTTTTTTAGAAAAATTTCTTAACTTATTACAGACAACGAAAAATGTCTAAAAACTAACATTTCTCGAAATGTTAGTGTGGCAAAACCAACCATAAAGCCTCTTGCAGTTCGTCCGAAAATTAAAATTATCTCTGATGTTACAATTGGACCTAGCGCACCGTCTCTTCAACAAACTTCTGGATTGTGTTACAGTTGCGTCCTTAATATAACAAAGACTGCTATTGGAGCTAAATGTAGTACCTGCTGCAGAACATACCACGTTAATTGTATTTTAAAATTAAAATTACATCTGAATGATGACAAAGTATTTGTTTGTAATGTTTGTCATAATAAAAATAGTATTTAGTTACAACTTTTCCTATAAAATGTATTATAAAATTTAAATGGCATCAAAATGATGACATTGTATTTGTTTGTAATGCTTATGACATTAAAAATAGTTTCATTTAGTTACAACTTTTTAAATATTTTTTATCATTAAGTAAAAATGAATCATTTCTGTAACATCACATCATCTCGGTAACAACGCGTCATCTTCGGTAACAGCTCGTTATTCGTATATTGTAGTCCAAAAAGGCTTCTGGGAAGAGAAATTGATGCACAAATTTTTAGGTACTTACTTTAGCTTTTCATATAATAGAAATCATTTTGTACTGCTTTAAAATTTTCGCTTAGATTTACAGTTTACATTTGGTTTTAGCTAAAAATTTAGTTTTTCTCGAATAGTGAAACTATACGACACAATTAAAAAGTGTAAAATTATTTTTTTTAACGCATGAATCTAACTTACAATTGAGAAGTTTCAGTTTTTGGAAAAATGTTCAAGTTTTTATTTTTACACAAAATAATATGGGTTACCGAAATGACGTTATTTTGGGTACTTGTGTTACAAAAACAACTAGAAAAAATTTATTTCAAGTTATTTATCGCGGCCAAACTTGTAATATCTCCAAAAACAATCTCTAAAAACGGTAGTGACTTTATATTGTTAAGAAGTGAAAACTTTTTTTTAACATTTGCACATTCGTATTTGTCCCGTTATATGATATCGTCCCATACATATTCTGTTATTAGTAGTTGTAGTGCTTTTATTTATTTATGTAGAGATAATTTACACATTATTTTAATTTTCTTTTCGTCAACATTAATATATTTTCTTAAATGTTCTTATTAAAGTTTCGTATTTTTATATGATTTCTAGTAATTTAATATCGTATATAGTGAAACCTTCAAAAATGCTTCTTTGTTATGACATTATTTTCAACAGTTTAACCGCATTCTCCGCATTAAGTTGTTAATGGCTTATTGAACACACATTAGCAACTGCAGAGTAAATTTTGCGGTCAGAAATATTTTCTCCGCACATGTGCACGCTGAGAGAAGGATACCAACACACACAAGCGATTTACATCGGATTGCGGTTTTCCGTAACGTCAGCGGAACGACATAATTAGTAAATCAATCTGACATTAGCCATCAATCGTTGCCTAAATGAGATGTCATCGGTCCTTGATCTAAGTACGTCAACTCAGGTGGCCGTTAGAACAGTTAAAAATACATCAATACGAAAGTCGGGCGCGCATCTGTCTTTTGGCAGAAAATTTCAGGAATCGGTGCAGATTCCGAGATACGCACTCGAATCCGTTGGGGTCCTCCTTCATTCTTTACCAAAAATAAGAGACACGTGAACTGATTGTATCAATTGACCGGCAACGGAACGATTTATTTTTGCTGTTATTTCAGAAGGGTTGTCGAACGTCTGTTATGTAAATAAACCCCTCTGCTTCTTGGACACGCGTCCTCATCACTTTCTGTTTAGCTAATGTCACTTTTCGTAGGACATATATACATACTTTCGTGCATCTTTGAATTCGTTTGAAATTATGTACGAGAACGTATTTTCTATATATAATATAGTACATGCTTTTGAAAATATACTGAATCTATGCTAGACATGTTTTTAAGAGAATTAAATTATCTTTAAGAATATTGAATTCTATAATTTAAGTGCATGGTTTAGTAGGCTAACATAAAAAGTCCCCTTAAGTATGCTTAAGTGGAAATTTGTAAAATAGATTACAAAATTATTATCTAAACCATAAATATTTATTATTGCCTGTGTGTTTAATTGAAAGCCTTATTTTGGGTTTCTTTTGAGCAGTGCACGATATATTATTAGGCTTTCATTTCGTCAATAATCACTAAAGACATCAGGTATTTATGGAATTGTTACTTCACCTAGGCAGCATTACAAAAAGGCATGTTTGATCTAAGAGCGTACTTTTATTAAAAAAAATTCCGGAATGACATTCAAATCTACTAGAGGTCAATATTTTATATTATATTGTCACAGAAGGCAAAATAATAATTGTCCTCCTGTACATTAAACTCCCTAAATATACTGTAGCCGTATTAGTATATTACATACCAAGGTTGAGAAGATGACTATTATTGCCCGAGTGGCGCAGCGCCGAGGAATTTAAGCCACAAGGGCAATAATAGTCTTCTCAACCGTAGTATGTATACTATTTTTTGTACCAGTAGTCTAATTGGATCTTGAAACCTTAAGAATTATGAATAAATTTACTCATACATATAAGAATGCCCTTGTAATGAAACTTTGTATAAACAAATAAGTAGGCTATATTTTGATGTTGACAAATAAGTTTTGACATAAATGCTGAAACTAAAAGTCAAGTAGATATTTATTAGATTATTTTTCATTCCATTCATAATGTCTGAAGAATTTAGATGTACACCACCTGAAATGCGCGAGATTGCAGAACAGCCAGTTGAGAACTTGCTTCCGCATATATCTAAACACTTATACATGAAAACATACACAGAATTTAAAAAATCGTGTAATTCCAAAAATACAGTAGTAACTTCTCAAATCGTACTTCTGGCTTATTTTGAAAAATATTCAAAAAATAATAATTATGGGCGCATTATTCGATGTTGAAAGGTACACTTAGTCTAAAAGAGGATATTAACATATCAAAATATTTTAAATTAGTTGCCTTTTTAAAAAGAAAAAATGAAAATTATAAGCCCAAAAAATCATTAGTATTTACTCAAGAGGAAATTATAAAATTCCTTACTAAGGCACCCGACACATATTACTTTGCATTGCAACTAAGGTAGTATATATATATTAATATATATACTTTGAAATTATTGACAATATATAACCCTGTAGACTGCTCTTGTAATTGGTGCTGCTGGTGCATGCCGAAGTGATGAGCTGTGTAATTTATTAATTTCTGATGTCATCATGAAAGACGATTTAATTATTATTCACATCCGCAATAGCAAAAATGGTTCGTCTCTAAAGTTTGTAATAATGGAGCCGCTTTGGATCAAAATAATTAAAACTATTTAAAAATTAGACCAATTCCAGATATAGCAAAATTCTTTATTAGTGTACGTAATGGTAAATGTACTAGACAAAACATTGGACATAACACAATAGGACAGGTGCCAAAAGAAATTGCCCTTCCGTAGAACCTAGGCTACACTTTTAGCTGTCAATGGTGGTAATATCCTTGAGTTAAAACAACATGGTGTTTGGAAATCTTCTAGTGTAGCTGAAAGTTATATCGAAGATTCCCTAGTAAATAGAAAAAAAATAAAAAAAAAATAGCATGTTTCAAGGTCTACCTACATGTACTTACGCAACCACACCTGCAATAAATACAGGAATTTTCGATATGAACCAAATTCCATCAACATCAGCAGTACAATCAGGGTCTCTTTCGTCTGAAGATATCGTAAATACTTATGGAATTAACACAATTAATAATACTGTCATTAATGTGCCTACAGATCTGAATTAGAATTGAACCATCAATAAATTTGACATGCCATAATTGCACTATTAATTTTTATAAATAAATTAAAATTCTTTACATCTGTAATAGTGACGTGTTATATTGTTTCCATATTATCTTGTTTCATAACCTTAAAAACACTTATTTGTAAAGAAGGTAAAATATCTTTACATCTATAATAGTTACGTGTTAGGATATTTGTTTTCCAAGTATACTTCTGTCATAGATATTTTGCTATTGTTAACATACAGTTAATTACTTTGCCTTAGAGGTCGAGTATTTATAAGTTTTAGATTTTAGATATGATTTGTGGTATACCGATCCAAATAAAAATAAACTACTATGAATTTTGACGGTTGATAACTTGACATACATACATACATACTACGATTGCATGGTTGCGGCATTCGTTTTATTTGTTTTCATTATTTACCTAGGTGAATAATATACCCATTATTTACCTGTCATTAGTTCCAGGTCGAAATATAACATCTCGTGGCGCTTTATTATGTGTAAAAATGCTATGATTTTTTACTACTGGTACAAGAAATATTTTTTATTTAATTATTTGATAACGTCATGTTGCGGAAATTGCTTTTGGTTCTTTGTATTCTTTCTTCAGAAGATAAATAAGCACCCTTAACTACAAGTCGTGTGGAAAACAGGACTTCTTGCGCACATGACACTTTAGCCAATAAAACACCTAAAATCTAATTACGCATTGAGTAGGGACAAAAATGATTAGAAGAAACTCCAGAGTATAAAAGTTCCCGGAGGAAATAATAACTACATTCATATCAACGTCAAGAATTAATTATATCAAGTGCCGTGCCAAAGTCAACAAGAATATGTGAGCTTTACCAAAATTTACTTGTTTTTATTATTATTGTTGTATTATAAAGTTATTTTATAGTAGCAAATCAAATGTCCACTTTAATTATTTGTTAAATATATTTTTTTATTTAATGTTGTTCTTTATCTAATTTTAAGATCCTTATACAAACCTATTGTTAAGCAAAATCGTAAGCCATAGGCCAAGCGTAATATAACGCTATTAAAGAATTTATACGATGTCAATTAAGTAGTTAGTTAAATTACTAATGTATTATAAATCATAAATTAGTCTTGCAACAATATAGGTACTGGCTGCTGTAAACTAATGGACACCGAGTGTCATATTTTGTTGAGATTTAACTAAGATCTTAAGCATGATTCAACAATTTTAAAATATAATGACTGTGCAAAATTGTATTTTGTAAAATTTAATTTAATTTAGAAATTAAAATGTAATTTTCATAATTATTATTTATGTAATATACGAGTTTATACATTGGTGGACAAATTTACTACACTCAGTATGTGTTTTATTCTTATTTAACCCACAACAATATCTTATATAAAGCGCTACTGACTATTTTGTTATGTTTAATATACTTTCAATAAACAAACATCCATGTAGGACGAGTTGACAATATTTTCAGCATAGTCATGTTTCTCTTTGTAAATTGCTTTTATCTAATTTATTTGTCCAATATTTTTTAGTTATCTTATTAAAACAGACTAAAATAATACCTACACTTTCTTCCATATTATTTATTTATATTTCACATATAATATTAAATTTATATGCAACATTTTTTGAAATGATATTTCTGAATTCGTATAATATGCCAGATAACCTTTTCGTTAGTTAGTTGAGAACTGATTAACGAGGTTTGCGTATCAAGGGCATTGCGCATACTATGCAATAGAGCTATTTTTACAGGGGCAACACTCTCAATAGCAGGGGTAGATTATGAGTCGCATGTCTTGATGTAGCGTAACTCGTGTAGCTGCACATATGCATGCCTTATGCCTTGTATAAAATGATTCAGTGTCAAAACTCACTATTTTATGTCTTTGGAACAATCCAGTAGTACGTTTTTGTTTCTGTCGTTTATTTTATGCATATATCCCCTAATTTTAAATTCTTTATCATTTCTTTCTGAAAGTTATAATACAGAGACGTTTAAAGAAACACTTGCAACACATATTAAAATTATGATATGTATATTATTATGTAGTTGTGTTTCGTCCCACGTAGGAGTACTTGTGTCCTGAAAAATTCCGCTGCTATGTTTTGGTAAAATCTCTTTTACATCTTCACGTGATTGTGTCCCACTCACGATCTTCGTCTGACTGCGTGTAACCCATCGTTCGGCTTCTATTTTTACTATGTCATTACCTGCTGAGTGCTCTGGACTTGACGGGGCTGGTTGTGTCGCGTGTCTATTAGCCCGTCGATTCGATATGGGTAGGGAGTGCTATGTTTTTCGCTCTAGTGCCCTAGATCTTCTTGGGTTATCACACTGAATACGTCGTTCCGTTAGAGCTGTCTTCCAAATCTTCGGTAGTGTAATGGTACTCAAGAATTTGAAGATATGTACAAGAATTCAAGATATTTCTTCTTTATTGATTTATAATTTTTAGAGAAATAGCATGGAATATTTGAGGGCAATTGTAAGTACTTTCTTTGGCACATGCGTCTATAGCTCAGGCCATATGTATGTCGGTTTGAAAACTTGTTCGTAACTATATATTGTTTTTCATAGATAACAGGAATTTTTTTGCATGCTAAAACAAACAAAGGAAACAACAACAAAATTATTGAGGTATTCGCATTGAGAATACGTCGTTATTCTGTAGAACATATTTTGCTCATTTAATAATGCTTTAATATTTATCTTTTACTCCCATCGTTAAAATACCATTTATCATATTCGTTTCCATGATAATAAATGATCTTAAATACATACATTGACGAGCTATGACTTCGTGCGCATTAGTCACAGTGTGAACTTAACAACGGACTCTCTAGTCAGAGCTCTAGGTTTCTAATTGCAATAATCAATTGAAACTCAGTCAAGTTGGTTGACACTTGTGTTCAATCTGTCAAAATAATTCGATGTGGTGAGACAGACAAATAATGTCCAATTATTTTGTTATTTTGATTATTTGCTCTCGTTGAAAACTATAGTACGAAATTTACTCGTTTTACTAAACACTCGCTCCGCTACGATTCGCTCGTGATTAATGAAGCTCCTGTTTGAAAATCAGCTTAATAAAGCTTGATACCTAATATACTATTATGATGTATATTTAAATCAGGAATTCCATAAGTACATCCCTAGGTCAATTTCACAAGTTTAAGTTTCATCTAAAAAGATTATTGTGAATCACAGTTATCGATTCCCTATTTATAGTGTCTCGGCGTTTCAAAAACTGTTGTATTTTTGTTAAGAAACGAATATCTTCCTGTGATTACATAATTGGGATAAGCCCAAGCTATCAAAATTTAGAAACCCCATTGTACTATTCATGTCTAAATGTTATCAAAGAGTCAATTAATGCATGTGTATATTTAATGCTTCATTTTGTCTATTAGCTTAGGTGAAGAAAAAGACATTTTTTGTATATTCACAAGTTAAATTTACTATGCGGTTTATTTCTGATTAGCCATTATCCTCCAACAAAATATAATCCTCATCTGAATAAGAAACAAAGCTTCCCTGTATATCATGTAACGTGACATTTATGTATATTACAATTAAAATCAGAGTTCATGTAGATTGCTGGACGTCAAACGCTACATGTTGTTTCTTACTTAGCTGACCTTGTATATTGATAGAATACCTTCTTCCACTAAATAACTCTTTATAATATCATATGGAATATATCGAATGTATGGAATGCTTTTGCTAAGTTTAGGGAAACTACTAGATATTTCGCCCATTATTGAAGATCTTAATTATTTTATTTGTTATAAATTTTGATAGTAATAATAATAATAATAGGTTATACCTCAGCTTTCCCGAATAGATTTACATCGCTTACTCCTACGAATGTGGAAAACCAGCAGTCATAGAATATGTAGACGGACTGATAGCCAGGTTTCGCAAATATGATACCTAAATAGTTGACTACATGACATACATCTTTTATTTTTGCCATGATGGCATTAACATTTACTTGCAAAGAGCATTTTAAATATATATAGACATTAAAGGCAATATATTTTATTTACTGACACTGTAAATATGTTTTTTTGTACCAGTAGTAAAAAATCATAGCATTATTACACATAACAAAGCGCCACGAAATGACATTTCACGACCTGGAACTAATAAGAGGTAAATAATGAGGCCATTATTGACCTAGGGAAATAATGAAAACAAATAAAACGAATGCCGCAACCATGCAATCGCAGTAGTATGTATGTTAAGTTGTCCACCGTCAAAATTCATTCTAGTTTATTTTTATTTAGATCTATACCACAAATCTGAAATCATACATACCTAAAATCTAAAACTTTTAAATGCTCGACCTTTAAGTTAAAATTATTAACTGTATTTTAGGTTAACAAAAGCAGAATATGTTTCATAGTATAATTGGAAACAATATCCTAACCCGTAACTATTATAGATGTAAAGAAGGTAAGTAAATAAATAACTTTTATTTTAGGTTATGTAACAATAACAAAATATGTATAATATGGAAATAATATAACACGTAACTATTACAGATGTGAAGAATTATTTACTTTATTTATAAAAATTGATAGTGCAATTGTGGCATGTCAAATTTATTGATGGTTCAATTCTATTTGAAAAACCAGGATTTTGCAGATCTGTGGGCACATTAATGATAGTATTATTAATTGAGTTAATTTCATGAGTATTTACGATATCTTCAGTCGAAGTAGATCCTGATTGTACTGCTGATGTTGATGGAATTTGATTCATATCGAAAATTCCTGTATATATTGCAGGTGTGGGTGCGTAAGTAGATGTAGGTAGACCTTGTAACATACATGCTATATTTTTTTTATTTACTAGGGAATCTTCGATATAACCTTCAGCTACACTAGAAGATTTCCAACCACCATGTTGTTTTAACTGAAGGATATTACCACCATTGACAGCTAAAAGTGTAGCCGAGGTTCTACGGAAACTATGACCTGTATATAACTGTGGATTTTGTAAATTTAAGTAAAGAGCAATTTTTTTTGGCATCTGTCCTACTGTGTTATGTCCAATGTGTTGTCTAGTACATTTACCGTTACGTACACTAATAAAGAATTTTGCTATATCTGGAATTGGTCTAATTTTTAAATAGTTTTTAATTATTCTGATCCAAAGTGGCTCCATTATTACAAACTTTCGAGACGAACCATTTTTGCTATTGCGGATGTGAATAATAATTAAATCATCTTTCATGATGACATCAGCAATTAATAAATTACACAGCTCATCACTTCGGCATGCACCAGCAACACCAATTACAAGAGCAGTCTACAAGGTTATATATTGTCAATAATTTCAAAGTATTAATATATAAACATACTACCTTAGTTGCAATGTAACATGTGTCGGGTGCCTCAGTAAGGAATTTTATAATTTCCTCTTGAGTAAATACTAATGATTTTTTGGGCTTATAATTTTCATTTTTTCTTTTTAAAAAGGCAACTAATTTAAAATATTTTGATATGTTAATATCCTCTTTTAGGCCAAGTGTAGCTTTCAACATCGAATAATGCGCCCATAAAGTTGAGGCTTTTTTATTTTTTGAATATTCTTGAAAATAAGCCAGAAGTACATTTTCAGAAGTTACTACTGTATTTTTGCTATTACACCATTTTTTAAATTCTGTATACGTTTTTATATATAAATGTTTAGATTTATGCGGAAGCAAGTTCTCAACTGCCTGTTCTGCAATCTCGCGCATTTCAGGTGGTGTACATCTAAATACTTCAGACATTATAAACGGAATGAAAAATAATTTAATAAATACTTGACCTTTAGTTTCAGTATTTATGTCAAAACTTATTTGTCAACATCAAAATATAGCCTACTTATTTCTTTATATGAAGTGTTATTACAAGAGCATTTTTACATATATGAGTAAATTTATTCATAATTATTAAGGTTTCAAGATCCAATTAGACTACTGGTACAAAAAATAGTATACATACTACGGTTGAGAAGACTATTATTGCCCTTGTGGCTTAAATTCCTCGGCGCTGTGCGCCTCGGAATTTAATCTCGCCACTCGGGCAATAATAGTCATCTTCTCAACCTTGGTATGTAATATACTATTATTACTCACCATATTTTTATCATATCAGACCCTTTCTGTTGCTTTTCCCTTTTCTATATTTTAGATGTTATTGACTTATTTGATATCAGTTAAATAAATTACCTACTAGCTATGGACCCTGATATTCTCTAATTAATTCAAAAGGTAATATATTTAAGTAAATAATATGAGCGGTCCATTATATTTTAAAACAGGGATTATCAACATTTTAATAGGTATCTTATCTATATATTTTGTTTTTGGCAAATATTTGGTATATGTGATTATCACTAGTAATTTCAAATTAATCTAGAAATGAACATTAGAATATCACGATATTAATTAAGATGTTTATACAAATATTATTATCGTCCAATAATTTTAGACATATCGTGTTTAAATAGTAAAAAAGGAACATAGCAAAAAAGAAACTGCTTTTGCAATTTAAGATTTAATATCAGATATTTAACATTTAAACCTTAAAACAATAGGCACTTCTTCATTAAAATGGAAACTAAAATGTTATAAAATAAATTCTAACTAGTCAACATATTTTATGTTTAATTAAAGAATTATAAAGTAATTTACCAGATTCAGCCTGGACAATTAACTGCACTAATGATTTTAAAGTCTATTCTATATAAATCTTAGTGTTTTACTGCCGATGATGCTTTATCTAGCTCTTTATACAACTTATTTAGGCGCTACCACCAAAAAGAGAGAACGGTTACCTTGTTAGTCAGTGTCAAAATTTAAGTACCCACGTCCTTATATCCAATTAATTATATTCACCTTAAACTAAAACCCGGTAATTTAGTTTTAATCTAAAATCAAATCATCTGAAAAAAGGTGTGAAGTCTGACACAATAAAACACCCACCTATTTCGGGCTCTCCTATCATTAAAAAAATCGGTGTATTATAGATGCAGGAAGCTTAATTGTTTTATAGGATCAAAATCTCCAGTTGCGCTATTAACATAAGAATTAAGAGCACAAGATGTTACCTTTTGACAAGAAGAGCAGACGCATCAAAACGTAGGGCGTTTACCTGACTACATTTTTTCGCACTGTTTATCGACCTACATAACGGTTTGTAACTTTTTTTCTCTATTATCTTGCGCATATGTGAACATTACTGAAGAAAATTGCGATACTGCCAGACAAACGTGAATGTTGTTTGAGATCACGAGAAAAAATACTGCACATATAAACTAGTGGTGGTCGTATTAGATCAGATAAGCGAAAGGAGGCCTGAAGTGAATACGGGTAGGTAAATTACCCTGGAAATTTGAATTTAATCCTTCAAGTCTTCCAAGATCATATCGTTTAAATGCTTAATTACATCGAATAGACCTGTAATGGAGTTTCATAGGTCGGGTTCGTGAATCCGTTATGTGTCGGGTCTATTTTTCTAATGAAGATTTTATATCTATTGATTGTATTTTCTTATGGATTATCGGGATTATTTGGAACGAATGTTTGTTTAATTGGAAAATTATGTATCTCACTATAAGATGATTTGAATATATATTCGGTTAAATAACAAAGTAATGTAATTTTAAAGCCGTTTCTGTTTAGAATTGGATTTCCTAAAAAGGAAGTGTTTCAATCAGATTACGCAAGGTATTAGATTAACAAAATGTAATGTTTATTACAAAAGCAGTAATTTATTATAAATGAATGAAATATACAGTATGCCACACTAATCATGTTTCATGCAAAACTAAATTGTAATATTTTTTATGTAAAAAGAGTTTCTGTCAATGTGTATATACAAGCTTTTGTAAAATTAGAATATACATCAAATTCATAGATTTTAAAAATTTAGTCATTTTTAAATACCAAGACTCAAAAATTCTAGTACTTGTTATATTTCCTTCAACAATAAAATATAACATTAAAATTTTGAAGTTGCAGTTTAGACATTCAATAGTGTGTAGTGGATATTACAATTAGGGCGCACTCGAATTGCACCACGGATAAGTATAATAGGGATCATTTTCTGACCCAGGCATTTATAATCCGTTGTCCGAACTGCACCATGGCCATGTTTCGCCTGCCTAAACTGCACCATCAATATAATAAAGTAACATTAAATTATATAAAATCATTCAGATATTATATACTTTATTGTTCATGGCATTTATTTAACACTGTATGCTTCAAGTATGTAAATAATGTTAATTTTTTTCGATGCATGTAGTTTACTTATTATGTTAATGCTTTGGTTGACATTCTAGATATTTATATGCATATATTGAAACGTTTATTAATAATATTTATTGATAATGTCATTAGAAAGGTTTTTTTGATGTTCGCTAAAGAAATGGAACTATATTGTCTATATATTTGATAGAAAATGCATTTTACATTTTTTATATACCACTCAGCTTTTACCTGCATTTTATTAATACAAATAATTTATTTTATTTTGTTAACTATATCAACAGTTTATTTTTATCTTAAAATTGCGAAATTAGAAGTATTAGTTATTTCTTCTTTTCTGGGTTGGAAGTTCATGGTCATTCCTACATCTGCTGCTGCCCTTTCTTCTACTGAAACTGGTTTGAAGCAGATTAAGTCTAAGGTAATCGTAGGAAACCTGAAGATGGTTGGTGCCTTGGGATATTGGACGGAACGTCAACAGAGGAAGTGCAGACGGTGACTCTATTTGTTTTGGTTATTTACATATATGTAAATAGTATTACAAAAATTGATGTCTTGACACTTGTCTATTAAATATATTAATACTATCATAATATTTTATTTTATTTGGTATACTATTATATATTCTTAAACTGTTAACAAAACCATAATTTGCAGTTACTGAACTATTAGATTTGCCTGTATAAAATTCGTTAATATTTCTTGTATTATACCAATGTATGTACCTATATAAATTAATGACTCGTTTTGTATTTTTTGCAAATACTGAGTTTCACATTTGTTTAATTTAAATAGTAGAGTCGGAGAATATTCTAAATGCTTTGCAGTGATTGATTTGTTTGGTGTCAGCTTTATCAGTATCGACATATTTTGACCTACTGTAGTTAAGTAATCTATTTTTTAGACACTGTTTAGTATATATTTTATGTTTTCTTTAAAAGCTTATTATTCCAAAATATTTTGTACCATTTACTCTTTCTCAAATAATTATTGTGTTTTTACATCAATATGTATAAATTATTAGAATTTAATTGACACTTACTACCTACAATAATTATAATTTTATATTTACTATTATTTGTGCTTACTGTTGGTTCTTATTTACTTTATACCAATTGGGTTATTTTTACTAACATAAAGCATTGAATCATCAGCAAGCATATATAATTTAACATTTCTTCCTAAACTTAATATCATTTACATATAAATTATAAATTAACAGCCCTAATATTACTTTTTTCTGATACATCACACTGTATCTTTTTCTGTTAGTCATATATGAGCGACGTCATTTCAGAACTGCATCTCTGAATTCAATGACACAGAATTTCTCAAGTAATAATTATCTATCGATAGTCCTAATATCCATTGGGCAATCTATAAAACACAGCCACCATTGTTCATTTCCCTCGACCATTTGCCAAAAATATTGACCATTACTGTTTCACAGAATTTTTTAATCTGGAATGATTTAAAGTTATTACACAGTTTTTGTTACATTTCGATCAACTTTTCATACAATTGAACTGCAATTATAGGCGTATATTTTTCATAAAATTATGTCTCATTAACATTATACTTTGTGATTTTTTCCAATATTTAGAAACGATTGCGATTGATTATTCTATTTGATGAGGTTTAATTATATCTCTAGTTTCCACCATAGTTAGGTTAATTTTGGTATTTTATGTCATACTAGTAGTTTGCCTTTGTACTTTATCAACTAATGTAACTATGCTTGTTACTAAGTTCTCAATAAATGCTTCAGAAATTTACCAATTATTCTTTATTTCTCTATTATGAAAGTTAACGTAAGTACTATTAGTTTACTTACTTATTAGTAATAACATTTTCAGGTTTTTCCATATTTCTTTTGAGTTGTTTCTGTTTTCATCAAGTGCTATTTGAAATACTTCTCGGCAGATATATTATGCTATAATTAATGACACTTTGCTTTATTGATTATATATTTTATACAAATATTCATTATTAGTTAATATATGTAATATCTTCAAATTGGTCTAATTTATTTATTTCTGTATTGCATATGGGTAGATAGCTATAATCTACATATACATTTAAATGTATTTATTACTGTATTTCTGTAGGATTTACAAGTTCTAAGTTTTGAATGTGTATACACATGTAACCAGAAGAAGTAATGAACTGTGCAACTTTACCCATTCTTCAATAAAATCAAAGAAAACGTTAGTGCGAAAATCACTTCAAGTGGCATGAAAGGCTGCCCAAGAATGGATCCCTAATTGCATTCATTGACACCGAGGCGTGAGGCTCATTGTGGATTGTCAGTCCCTCGGAATGTAAAGAGAATAACGCTATGACACCTTGTTCCCATTCAGTATAACAATGTAGCTACAAATCAATACCGAAATACGTTTTTTCTCTTTTTACCTTATTTCATTCTTTCATTCCTTTTGCATTTAGAATGCATAGGTTATATGGCACATTAGTAGATAAGACTACCGTCCAATAATATATGTTCGAATATTTTTACCAGAGGCCATAATATCGGTCAGTTCTCAGCTGATTTTATGGTTGAGATTGACACGCTTGACCAACGTCGATTATGGGAACTTTTAGCTTTACAGTAAAGAGCCGCGATTTTGCGGGTCATTCTATACGAAAGATTATAAAAAGTCTCACGTGAACACGTGTCCGAAGTTGTTTCAGCTGTAATCCAACAGAAATGTGTATTTTTTTAATTGTTTAATTATTCGTGACCGTTTCAATTAACTTTTGTGGCTTAGTGTAATTTACACGATTTTTATTTTCAACTCTCGCCACATAGACGTATATATGTACTTAAGTAAAGCGTTGAACAGTAAAAACTCTTAGTGTAGCTTAATTAACACTACAAATAATGACATAACATAGGCAATTGTTTTACTCATCAAATGCATTAAGTCTTGTTAAAATGTATTAGAATTATTCATACGAGTATCAAATAGTCTTATATTCTTGAGGATGAATTAATAGAATTAAATCGGAAGTAATATTCTTTCCAGGAATGAATCATTTCAAGAAATTGTCGGATGAATCATGAAAAAATTATAATGAGATATCTTTGCAAGTGTATAAAGTTTTTTGTAGTTATTTCAAGAAGTTGTCAGAGAAATTGTATTTCCATTATTACAATTTTTATTAAGATATGCACTAAGATCAGTAAACTAATACATACCCTTTTCAAGGCAAAAGATTATGTATGTAGGTTATATTTACATAGAATACTGAAAGCTGTAGGTATTTTAAAATGACATGACAATGTTTTAGTTCTTCACTATTGTGTGTAAAGAAGTCCGGACAATCGATCGACAGAGTTATGTATGTTTGCAATATATAAAACAATAAGAAAAATGTAAGGTACGTATTCAGTAAACATTTTGAATGAGAATTGTTGCTATATATAAATAGAAATATTACATTTAATAAACAATATTTACTAAACAGTGAGTAGTGAATATTTCGTAACGCTAACGTTAGAATTATACTTATATTTATAATACTACTAGCTGACCCGGCAAACGTTGTTTTGCCATATAAATTATTTCTAGTGAATATTTTGGTAGTCTAATAAAAAATAAGTAACTTATTGTAAGTTTGCGGGGATGTGGTATATGAATGGAGCGCTGTGAACTATGACGGCCTATAAAAATAACAAAACACCAAACATTCATTTTTTAAATTCAATGTACTTTTATTATCTTAACTAATAAATTTCTAATTACATCTCTACCACAAATAATGACAATTAAAAAAAACTTTATCGGTCTCTTAGTGCAATGGAGTGTACGATATTTTTAGTGAGTCCATCTTTAGCCAACACAAACAAACTGCATAGTTTACCCACGCGAGAACATGCCACGTATAATTGTCCGTGTGAAAAACACGGTGTGCCCAAATCTAAGCCACAAACAGACATCGTTTGGCCTTGATGAGAATATACTTAATGATAAGTATAAGCGTCACTGCTACGATCGACGCACAATCAATAATAATGGTCGAAAACGGTTTAGGCCCTAAACTTTAGTGAGTGAGAGAAAGCTTATTGTGTGAGAAAGACAGGAGACCGGCTTCGTTCTTATCCCTACTCTGTGCTGTTTACGGGGTGAGAAGTGACACCGGTAGACGCCTGGCGGGAATAACAGATCTAGTGGTAACTGATCAATTATCGACCGCCGAGAGTAGAACATTATTAAAGTACTAATATCGCTATTAAAAAATAGGGATTGGTGGTGAAAGGGTGAAAATTTAGGGTTGTATGTATTTTTTAATGCCATATCATAAAAAAATAAAATCCAAAATTTTGCCCATTAAACAAACAAAAAGTTTTTGAGGTGGACCACCCTCATCACTTAGGGGTATGAAAAATAGTTTACGTCCTATATCAGACCTGCTAAATATACACACAAAATTTCATAAGAATCGGTCAAGCCGTTTCGGAGGAGTTTTGTGACAAACACTGACACGAGAATTTTATATATTGGATGATTACTTGCTTTTTATTTGCATAAAATACAATATTAATATTTGGATTGAATCCCATCGAAATTCACATTGAATATTCTTAAAGTTAATAACTGGATTAAGAACGGTTTTATGTATAACATTCATAAGCACTGAATTATTTAAATTGTACTTTTGGGTGCAGGAGCGGACGGGTCTAGTTGTCTCAAAGACTGTGTAATGGTACATACCAGTTCGTTTACGAATTGGTAATTTTTTATATTTTTAGAATTTAATTAAGTACATTTCATTATTAATATTTTAAAGAAAAATAAGAATTAAAATCAATGAATATGTTATGGTATTATTAAGTAAATATTAGTCATAAGATAAGTTTAGTTCTAAGAATTGTGGCGCCGAATGTTTACAACAGTGAAATAAACGCTACAGTTGTGATAAACATTCGCCGACGTAAAAGAGTGTGTGTGAGAAACTTAAGTGGGAACAACCTAACTATATGGAAAGCGGGGAACCACCGGCGGTTCAACATAAAAATGCAAACACGCACTGGGAACGAAAGAGTCGACAGCTAGACCTAGAGTCGAATGGTTAACTTCAAAGTCGGGAAGGTTTCGACTGACTGATTTCATAAAGAAATCGTCGAACCCCGACTAGAAAACATTTAAGTAATATTTGTTAAATGTTATATGAAAATAAAGGAGAACCTCCACTCCTATAACAAATTGGATAACAATAATAAGAATTGTTATTACAATAATAGTGATTTAAGTAGCACGTAAAGAGTAAATGTGCACGGTGTTAAAAGTTTAATCAAAGAACATATTGTGCTCCTGTAAACAAAGCAAGGGGATTCGTCACCATAGGATCGTGACCACTGATGCCGATGAAAACATCGAAAGAAAAAGAAGATTTTATGGAAAATAGACATCATTGAAGAGAGAAGAAAGAAGCTTTGTTATAAGGTATTTTATAAAGATTATAAAATAACTGTTAAATTGATGTTAATATAATAAAGTTATCAAATAACTATCATCTCCGTTCTAATAAGGAGAATGTAATTTAATCTGTATTAGCCGCATTGTATGTTTATATAATGATACACAAAACGTGTATAAAGCATACGTAGTAAATGCTAGCATTCGTTGTTTTGTTTGACTATATGGAAAAATATATATAAAGAATTGTATCTGTTTGGTATTTATAAAATTGTATTCAAATTGTCTTTTAAATAAATTTGATCTCTTTCATGTTCATATGAGATTGTTTCGTTATCTATTAAAATTATATGTGTGATTCATTGATTTTAATATAAGTATTATTTAAAGTTTCAATAGTGTTTTTCTTTTTATCAATTTTAATTAATGTTATAGTCGGTAGTAAAGTAGGGGTTCCGTTGCAACTGGTTGTCACATCAACCCAAATATTCGTTAGACTCAGCATCACGCGTCTATGATCATATGCAGTAGTGAGCAAAATATCAAAACTTGTGTGTTAAGTTTTGTAAGTTTGTGAATCTTAAGTAAAATTATTGTCGGTAAGTAATTTTTAATGAAAATATTTATCTTCGTATATCTCTCTTGAATTGCATCGCCAAGTTTTGATGTATATATCGTTGTTGGATTGGTTGTTGGTTTGTAGTTTCAAGATGCAAACATATTTTGATGTTATGGGCTTCGGTGTAGTTTTTGCGCCATCGAGAATCAATCCGACATAAAGTGGTAGGTATTACAGAAGGTAAAAGGTTAGCAGTCACATGTGACAACTTTATTAGTAAGGACAATTCAAATAACATATTTGTTTACAAACACAACAAAAGTTTACCTATGATGTTTAAATTGTACCAGTCTACAGTCCCACTCCACTAACGAATCCTGGACAAACACCAACAGACTCATCGCAAGAGGAAATACCAACAAATAAAGAAACCTAGATAAATACTATAACAAGAAACAAAGTGATCCTAGTCTGAATTTTCTTGTGGGGTACAAAAAATTTGTCGAGTTTGTACTGACGAAGAAGAAGCTTGAATATGCAACTGCTCTAAAGAAGAAAATTTCATAAATGCAGATTACTAACAAGATAAAACTAGTTTGGCTCGAGCATGCAGTTTTAATAAATTGAATGTGTCTTTTAGGTCTTTTAAAGTACTATTCCTTAATTTTTTCTATTTCCAGGAATGCATTTCCGACTACATTTGCTAACAAATGAATCACAAATACATATTTTACAAATTTATGGGCCACTTTGTTGGCATATTAAATGCAGCAAAGAACATCTATGGCTGTTTTTCTTAGATAATGATGACTGCCATCTGTCGAATAAAATGGTTCGACAAGGGAAATAGAATTGGTCCTAGCCTTCCAACCATATTGCTTACATAAATTACAACCCCTGGATCATAGCCTTTATGAACACTTGAAGCATTATGTCAATAAGGCAGCGGATGACTGGATTCGAACCCATCCTGGTAAAACCATGCCAATGTAGAGGCTCCACCAATTATTCAGAAGGTATCACGCCAAATAAAAGTATTGGAAAGACGAAATGGAGTTGTAGAATCGAATAAATCGCCAATTCTCCATCCGAACACGTTCACGTCCTGTCTCCCCGAACTTTCACATCTGCTCTGGAAGAAGGTAAAACAATTCAATTTAGAATGAGTTCAGTGTATGCAATTCCTACAGCACTTCCAAAATCCAAGGCTAGGAAATCTGACGGCAGAACAAACACAAAGAAGATAGTTTCATGCAATTCTAACACATAACAGGCCTGTTCAAAAAATGCATTGGCGGGATTAAAAAAAATCAAACAGAAAACCTAAGAACCAATTAGAGCTTCGTAAGTTTACAAAAAAGGGTGATCAAAACCAAGCCCCAACATCCAGTGATGAGAGTACTGATGAGTAAGACACCTGCTGTTTAGTCTCTGAGGTGTCATGGTCAAGAAGCAAACCAAACTTTTAAACATATTTCTTAATGTTTGTATTTACTTTATTTAACACATTTATGTACTTTCCTTTAAATTTTCCTGTAAGTATAGCTATGAAGCATATTATTATTGTCGTTATTATCATCAATGCATAAAAGTAAAACAAAAAATATTATCAGAACTAAATAACTGTGGTTTAAAGTTGTGCAAATGGGTGGTAAAGGATGTTACAAGACTATTTATAAGCTGGTAGAAAAAACGAGCATTACGTGACTAGATGAATATCTTTGTCTTTATAATTAATGGTATCACAACTTGGGCGAATTATAAAAGATAAGTAGATACGAGCCCGCACTTTGTACGTAAATGTCCTGCATCAACAAAGCATTGACAAATTGTCGATAAATTTCATCCCTAGAATTTAATTCTAATATTTTCTTGGTTTTACGTTTATCATTTACAATTTTTTTGAAGGGTAAGTTCTACTACTATTTTTGATTAAAGATAAATATGCATTGTTAAGGCGAAAGGTGAAATGCATTTAATGTGTTTCGGAAACGAGAGATGGCGCTGATTTTATTTCCCGTTTTTTTCAAAAAGTATACAATATATTATGAATTTCATTGATTGTATATATAGTTAAGTGTATTTAGAAAAGATACATCGTTTTACTTTTTTTATATTTTATTCTATAAAAAAATATATTTAATAACTTAATAACCAAAAAAAAACAGATTAAAAGAAAATTCGAGAAAGGGCGACGTTAGAGTTAATTTTCATGTACTTTAGTGTTTTTATTGTTTTTCTACCGTGAATATTAACGTCCGTAACGCATATTTTCATAATTTTTCCGTCCCCTTACACCCCTAACCGCTACCCATCCCAAACGCGCGAGATCACGATGATCGGTCGTGACAAAACTGTCACACATCTAATGCAGTACAAGTTATCAATTTAAAGTTTTCGCATTTGTGAGTCAGTTCTGTTGTGATAAAACAGACAGAAATAATATGGATAGAAGATACTCGACCAAGGGAAGAAACCATCTTCGACTTAGTGCCAAACGTAATAATGAGTTGTGGCCGACCACCTTCTTCTTATAGGTATGAGCGTTCCATATTATACAAAATTGTTCTAAATTGCTTTAAATAGTTTTATTTCTTAGAAAAATAAGCCAAATTTTAAGAATTTTTTATACAAAAATTATTCAAAATTCTATTATAAGTGTTTCTATTCTCTTAACAAATCTTTATAGAATGCACACTGCGGGATATGCGAAAGAAATTGCTACTCACTAAGAGTAAAAGTGTTGCTTCCGGTCCGAAGTTTGAAAATTCACTTATACAAAAAATATTCCAAAGTCAGCTCTAAATGCTTTTGTACTCTTGATAAATATATATAGAATGCATAATTTACGACATATTTGCAAAAAATCGCTATTCGATAAGAGTAAAAGAAAGTAAAAAAGAATTAAAATTACTAGCACTGTAGGAATGTGAAAGGAATTGTAATATAACAAATTTGAATTAAAATTATTTGAGAGCACTGAACTATATTTTAAACTGAACTTATCGTTTGACTGACAGGCTCTTATCCATTTATTTGCTAATTCCACGTCTTTCAAGAATCTAAAATATTTTAATTATTGTGTCTTATATATACTAGTTCCCTTAATTTTCTGGTTGTAATTTTAGCACCCAAAAACTGCACAACATCGCATTTTTAGATGATAACTAATAAGAGTCGATCGCAAAACTGATAAGTTACCACTACAAACACAAGTAGCACGCGTAATAAATACCCAAACATGAAAACAAACCGCACTTGCTGCTTCGAAGATGACGTCATGACAATCAGACAGATTTCTGACTTATATCAGGATGGTTTTATCATTCAATATAGTCGTATTTTAAAAATTACCTACCTATCTAAAAAATGTAGTATACAATAAGCTTTGAAAATAAACTCTTATAAAACATACCATGACTAGTTACTAGTTTTGAAAACCCGAGTGCGAAACGAACGATGGATTTTCAAAGCCGGTAATTGCTCTGACAGTATTTATTGGACTTATTCTATCATATAATCTATTTTCCTTTATTATTTATTTAATTAATTAATTTAAATTAATTTCATTAGTCATATTATTCTATTTTAGTAATTCAAGACAGTTGTCCCATATTTACTTCTTATACTATTGTATATTTTAAAAATTACGAAACTACCCATCCACAAACATTAACGTAGACATTTCCACACCTCTCTGCCTCATAATCACCCATAATGAAACTGAGTAATTTTCATCAGATTTTCTTTTTCTTTTTTGGATTATATTTAAAAATATTTTCTTCACATGCGCCCTTTCTCAGAATTTAAAAAAACATTAAATACGGAAATTAAGCAAAATATCTCAACTATTATAAAAAAAATAAAAAAAGTAAGACATTGTATCTCCGTAGAAGAGCATTTTAAATCATATAATACTTTAAAAAAGGAAATAGGTTTTGTAATTTGTTTATAAAAACGGGAATACTTTTTCGATACTTTTATCTCTCTTGCACACTTGGCCATCACCTTCCGCCTTAGTATTTTTTTTTCTTCTGAGAAGCATGAATTCCCTAAAATATGTGTTATTTCCAACTGCAAATGCAACTCAAAGTTTTTTATTGTCATAAGACCCAATATACATTACAATGTTATTCCTATTTTTATTCATTTTTTACAATGGAATTTCTCACCCTTTAGACACTCACTAATGTAGAAAGAAAAGCTGAAGGAAGGTAATGTAATTTAAATACAAGCTTTTACTAACTAGGAAGACTAAATTCAACTTAATTATGATAAATTAGTTTGAATATCATTAATATTTTTTATCTGAGATAGCTGACAGAATAAGAAGGCAAACAAAGGTACACATTTTAAGAATGTAAGTATACGACAAGAAAGACATTGGTAAATGTGGTTTACAGTAATTTTACAATACGACTAAGGTATGCGTAATAAAAGTCAAAGAAACTGTTCTAAATATCACAGAACACCACAGAACAACCATACACCAAAAAGTATATTATGTATTAAATTGCATCTTATTTTTTGTTTTACCCACAAAAATTGCGGATTTGAATTTTCTGTTAAATAAGGTGTAAGAGACACAATGCCCAATATTGAAAAGGAATTGTTAATTGACAAAAAGAAGACAAAATACATTAGAAAATTCGTTGTTGCTCTATTTAAAAAACGATTTTTCATTTCTAAAGACCCACTAATACCCGATATTTGAAACTCCTCACTAATGTAACCTAACTAAAGTGTATTAAAAAGCAGTTAAGCGTTCATCAATGAACGACGAAACCATTAACAAGCGATTTAATGATTAAATTATTTACTCCCACATATCCTACGAGACTCTACTTAACATTCCGACCGGCTTTATTGCAGTTAACAAGACCGATAACAACCAGTAAGAACTTGCACAACTGTAAACAACAGAATGAAAGGAGACGGGACGATGTTCGACAAGAAACATTGGATACATTCACAACTCTCTCCTCTGTGTTGTTGTAAATGTACCGCCTCTTTTAGTTACTCTTACCATTTATATAGAATGTAGTACATTCATTGTTTGTTACAGGAAGTTAGATAGTAGTGGCGTCCTGACTGCCTCAGCGGCCTTTGTAAACACATACGTATCGCATACACCTATTCTGGAACAATTAAAAGTGTGTTAGGTTTTGTTGGGTGACACAGGTTAAGCTGTGAAATGCAATCTATTGTTGCGCTGCAATGTTGCTTAGAGTAGTTAACGCTTCTGTAATTATTTTCAATTTTGCCTTTCTGAGAATACTCACAGTGTGATACTAGTCGGTCAAAAATAACCCACGCAATATATTATTTCCATTGCAAAGCTACCTTTGGTGATAATTGCTTTCAGTAACATATTAGAAATAACTTTAAAGAATTGTGTTTAGAAAATCTATGTGAAAAGAGAACATCTATATTGGAATTATTCTTTTTATAAATCCTGAATGAAAAATAATATTTAAATTCACGTCATAATACCAGTACACCAACAAAATTGATTATTTTGATGTATTAAAAATATTTTAAAGTTTGATCTTTTTACTTATTTCATTATAATTAATTAATATTATAGATTATTAGTCAAAATATCCACCAAACCACGGAGACAAATAATTTATGAAAGCACCCAGAACAACAGAAACTAATAATTTAATATCTTCTTGTGATTATTTTGAACCAATAACAAAACAAATTATTATAGTCGTCAATTTTTTACATTTACCTTTATGTTTTCGACTTTGTCTTATAATATTGCTATAATTAACACAAAAGAAATGTTACACATGAAGTTACAGTCTTGATGAAATAAAAAATATTAAATGCGAAATAAGTATCCTAGCTTTTACAAAACCTATTGTACTGATAAGAAATGCGAAAGCTACAGTAATAGAGTTATTTGAGTGCAACGGGATTAAATAAGTCAACTTAAGTCAAGAAAATGTGTAAGAATGATGGATATATAGGTTAATTGAATTTAAGTAAATAACAAGATAATAATTTAGTTTATTTGGCTTTACGTTTCTTCAAAAGAAAAAGCATTTGCTGGAACCATTATTTCTGGTTTGCCTGCCTATAGGATTGCAATGTGGAGTATAAGAAATTGTGACACAGATTGCATGTTCCAGACAAATGAATCAACCAGATAAAATTTTGAAAAAAGTCATTTTGTACTTTCCTTAAATCATATAATCATTGGACTTTCGTTTTGACAAAATTGTGCATAAGATTTTATGCACTTGTTAATTAAAATGATATCTACAGATCTGGCGGCGGAGTTTATGTAAAGCTTTATTTAAATAATTCAGACTAAAATAGAAGATTTTCTACAAATATTGGAGGATGGATAAGTTTTTATAATGCTATAATGTATTATGGATTCAATGGAATATTTGACTGCTAAATTGTATAGGACGTACCACAGGAACGATTTCAAAAGCACGGTATAGAAGATGATCAATGGATTACTAAGATAACATCATCATTTTTAAAACGTATGGCATGAGATAGTATTATTACATCCTAAATTTGGAAACCATCAGTAGTTGTGGGAAGTAATTTAAAATTCTTGAGACACTCTTCTGCCTAAACCGCGTTATTTTAGAAGCCTGGTTGCCTAAACTAGGAAGAGTAATTGATACTGATGGTGACTTAACAAAATATTAGATATTTTGTTTGCCACTTTGTGTGCCAAGGCTTTTTCAATCTTTTTCTTGGGGTGCATTAGTCCCAACTAAAACAGCTGTTACGTGTGTGTTGTATAGGTCTTAATTTCTTGAGTAATTTCTCTCCATATTTTAGTATTTTGAGTTTTCTGTTTTTATTTGGTAGCACTTTAAGACCTCCTTAACATCGTCCTGCCATCTACTTTTTGGTCTACTTCTAATCTGTTGCCATTCTATTATTGTTCTGTCGTTACTTTCCGGTTCTGATCTACATACAATTTATCCTCGCCGATTTAATGTAGTATCTGTGCCTTCTAGTTCGTCCTCTATTTCTCGTTTAATTCTATTTCTCATTTCATTTCTCCTATCTTAATTACACCCAGTATGATTATCATTATTCATTTCCAGCTTCTCCTATTGAATGCTGCTTCTGTGGTGTTAAAGACGTGGTCTCTACGGCATAAGTTATAATGAGTCTTATTAAGGGGGCTTACGCAGAGGTTCCGACTAACTGCTGTGGCGTAGGACGTAAGGGGGTGGCATCATATGCGCTAATGCAAATTTCGCCGTTGTATTGTATTCGTTCAAATAAAACAAACAGCAGAAATTTTTGTTTTTCTTATTATGTTTTTGAATTAAATTCAATGCAAAGTATTAATTAAGGTTTCGTTGGGAGTACTTTTTTATAATTCAAATTATTTACTCCTACATTTCACTCTCAAAGTTGGCACAATTTACAACATCATAACACAGTTTCAGAAGCTTTATTTTAAAAACTAATTCCTGTCGAACATGTATTGAGCCTTTGTTTATTTGTATTTTAAATTTCGTTTTGATATTTCGTAAATAAAAGCGGCACTATTGTTTGAACGAAACCTTCTAAAGTCCATATGGCATCACCGCCTTACGTCCTACCTCACGGCAGATAGTCGGCACCTCTGCGTAAGCCCCCGCAATCTTTCTCCTCCATATTTAATTATTTCCATGTTTAGGTTGTTACCTCTAGGTATTTTTCATTTTTACTATTTTTTATTGTCGCGAATCAACACTAGAATTATTACAGCGATAACCTGAATCCTGATTTACCTAGCACTGAGTCGATAGTATCTAAAGGACATCCTCTCTGTCCGTTCGATGAATTAAACGGAAGTTGATCGAACGGACAGAATGTGCAAATTCTGCAAGGTATTGACGGACTCGGCGTTACCGAGGTAATAAAAGAAGCATATTCCAAACAGAAACAATTCATAAGTGATCTTCCGATAGGAGGATCACTTGTGATCCTTCGCAGTACGTCTTATTTTTGTCATCTAGTTGTTATTAGTATTTAATAAATAAGTGTGTTACAAGTAGTGTTTTATTCAGACAGTTCAATCTCCTCGCCTCCTTCAGAGAAAGCCAGGCCTGCGAAGAATTAAATTTTGCTTTTGATATTTTATAATTATAAAGCGAGTGCTCCCCCCAGAGCAATACCCCCGTCACGGGTTTAGACCTGCGACATTAACGTTAAAGCCCACCGTGACATTGTGGTGGAGGCACGTTAATATATTCACCGTGACATTGTGGTGGAGGCGCGATAATATCTTCACCGTGGCATTATTAGTCCTTCATTTCTTCTAAATTTGGTTTCTCTATGTGAATCTCAGATTCTTTCGCTTCATCGGTATAGTTTTCTTCATTATTATCAATTAGTATGTCTTAAAAGAAGTCCTCCCATATTTGATTTACCACTTCTGTCCTTTTCCGATATTTTTCCCTTGGGTCTTTTTATTGTTTTGTTTTTTGTTGCTTTCTTTTCCTTTTTCATCATATTTTGTTTTCTCCTCTATGGTTACGTTACATTCCTGATTCCACTGTTCATTTTGGTACTGTTTTAGTGTTGTACCTACTTGTGGCCTAGTCGTTTTAATATTGATCTCCTTATATTTTTTTTATTTTATGTTTATACAAAGGAAAATTAATATTTTCTATATGAAAAATATATTCTTTCTGCATGTCACACTATATATTTAAAAATAACGTCTCTCACAGAGAAAATAACATAATAGGTATTTATTACACCTAAAAAAATGTTTTATCGGTAGCATAATATGATCCCGGAGGTACTAGTAAAGACGTGCAACCCATCGCTTGCTAGCTCAACTGGAAGAGCGAGCCTGTATGTTCAGGTTATCACAAACAAAATTCTTATTTATAAAATTTGAATAATCAAATACATTAGCGATAAGCAAGAGGAATATATTTACAAACAACAAATTTCACGCTTTTATTAAATTAAGAACATTTTAGAATTATTAAAGTAAAATGAATATTGTACAAAATATGAACAAACTTATACTAAATTCAAAAGTACTCTAAAGTAAATTTGAGAAAAATTTTACTGAAAAAGTTTTTCGAAATTTCTACCAGAAATGAGTCTCTTACTCTTACCGAATATTAGTTTTTTGCGAATATCTCGCAACTGCTTTCTATGCAAATACATTATGAGTATTAATGTATTTGAATATTGATTTTCAATACTTCTTGTATGAAAAAGTTTTCAAAATTCGTACCGCAACTACCACTTTTACTCTTATCGAATAACGACTTTTTTGCAAATATCTCGTAAATTATGCTTTCTATATATATTTATCAAGAGTACAGAAGTATTAAGAGCTGTTCAGAAATTCTTTTGTATAGAATGAATTTCAAAATTCGGACGGGAAACACTTTCACTCTTATTGAATAGCGATTTTTTACAAATATGTCGTAAATTATGCATTCTATATATATTTATCAAGAGTACAAAAGTATTAAGAGCTAGGTTTAGAATAATTTTTGTAAAAAATTCTCAAAATGCGAAACACGAGCAACATTTACTCACAGATATATTTTTTTTAGAAGATAAAAATGTAAGTACGTAAAAAACTTAATTTAGAACAACTTATGTATAATTTTAAACGCACATACGTATAAGAAAGACGTTTGGTGGCCACACCTCATTTTTTTACTATTAAACTAGGTTCTTCCTACTGGCGATGTCGCTAAATCTAATATCTAATAATGACTGTCTTTTAACGACATAATTGGTGACAAGGTGACAAGATTATCTATCTTGTACAATAAATATTAATGTAAAAATCATTAAGTTTTTCATAATTTTTCACATTTACAGGTAATTTAGTGCAGTATATAATAACAGATTCCTCTAAAAACACAATAAATATCGTATTTCAATAGTGTGAAAGAAATAAAAGAAATCAGTTATTCTAAACCATCAGTCTGAAACGGACGACCCACAATTAAATCTCTCAGTCATTTGGAAATTATGAATGCCTACGTTATGTATGTCTTTATTTGGAAAACTTCTTAACATCACTTGTTTTCGAGATAGCGTTCGAGCATTCAGAGTTAAACATAATTGACATGTTATAATTATAATGAGGGTAATAAATTAAACACCCACGTTTCTCATATTCTCTTAGGTGTTAATCGACAGATGATAATTAAAACTAATACGCATAAAAATGAAATAAATCCAATAAAACGCCCACAACCACCTTAGCATATTGTGTGTTCTCACAAGACCGACATAGAATCTTAAAACACTTGTGTGCGTGTGTGTTGTATAAGTGTGTTTCTATGTTGTATATTAGTATATTCAAATTAATATGCGATTACGATCATAAAATATCAGTTGATTATATACGGGAGCTGCAAACCAGTCAATGCGGCAAGTACGATAAAAATGTTCATAAATTTTGAGATACCGATCAAAACAATAAAGAAAATATCTTTTTTGTTTCTATGGGGTTACGTTGTACATATATGTAAGAAGCGGCCGTGAGAACGTACTTAAACTATTTTCACAATTCAATGTCTATAATCATACACTTGCCATCATCCATAATTTTTTTTGGTATTGCTGCTGCAATTTATATATCGATATACAATCGAAAACCGATATTTTAAGAAACATTTTGCAATAAAGAAATAGCTAATACTTCATCACAATTTACTAATACAATGCAGTATAATAGAATTATTTCCTTGAATTTTCTCTGTCCAAAGATTAATGGTATTAATGAAATTTTACATTTATTGGAAAAAAGTTACTTAATGCAAAAATTCGTATCGAAAATATGCAACCAAAGTATCTGTCAATTTTAAAGGTCTGTAAAAAGCCTGTTTCACGGATATTCTTCTTCAAAATAAACAACGAGCCAGCACTATCTTTTAAAAAAGAATTGCACAAGATTGTTCCCTTTTTTCCGATTAATTACCCACGACGACCACCGTAAGCAATTAAATCTATTAAAATTATAGCAGCTCTTACCAAGTATAATAATCTTGACACCTATCCCTAACCATCTTTATATGTATACCAATGTTTCGAAATTCAGGAAATGATGTACCGACAGTAGTGGTATCGCAAGATAAAATTTTTAAATACCCAATGTCTAAATTCAGAAGCATCTCCACAGCAAAATTATATGCAATACTTCCAGTCCTCCAATTCATCTATGAACACAATACTCAACATTGTTTCATAAATATATGATAATACCCAGCGATCTTATCGCCACAGTAATTACGTCTGATTTGTTGGACTAACCGCTATCAATCTGGAGTTTTGGCAATCTGGAGACACTAACCTGCAATATCCCACATCCTCGAGAACTGCAGTAGCACCTTGATGTACCCTATATATACTCGAATGTCAGAATTCTGGGAAAAGAATGTATATATATTTGGTGGGGTTTTGGCCAAAACCTGACCACTAATCGTCTCCAGGTACATGTATGATTCTGCTGTAGTTTTGTGGTTCTTCGGTATTCCCGGTTATCCATGTAACGAGACGTCCTTTTTACTAGAATTTGAGTAATGACTACGTCACTGGATACTACTGGTCTTTATCATGCAGTTAAGTGGGATCTTCTTAACATGAATTTTGCGGGGAGTAAAGACACTGCCGAATCACCCTATTGACTTTGAGCTCATATGAGGTTTGGTTAGAAAGATTGGAGTGGCATTTAAGCTAGTCGGGAGCCCCTTTTTTAAGGAAGGACAATGACTACTTTCTACTTTAACGCCATTATATCAATTAACCAAACCATTCTAAGTGACAGAATTATTCTTTTAATAACGGAAGATTCTACACTTTGCAAGCATCTTCCCAAGAAATAGCTTCGCTTTGAGTATCTTTCTATCTACGTATCCCAAAAAATGAAACTGCTCACAAAATGGCCTGAAACGCAATTGGTGATTTAAACTCAACTCAGATTCCAGAAGCTGAAATGAGTACCCCTAAAGCTGGTGTTATATTATATGAATTTCTCAGTTTGTGATAAATACCGAACAGTAGTGGTAATTAAGCATAGTGCCTAAACTATACGTACAAAACAAAATCACAGGATCAACTGCTTGTGCACTTGTAAGTGTAAAAGTAATCTGATCTATTCCAGACCCTCGAATCATTTTTCTAGGGTGCCTTTTCTTTGTAGACTCGGAGGATTTTTTGAGTATATTTTAATGTTATGTTCCTTTTGACGACTTGTTCAAGTATTCGATTATTATGATATTTTATATCATAATCTATGTTCCATAAGTTCCACTAGTAATTAACCCTGGGACACGTACGAGGTGTGATCAAATTGAAACAATAATTTTGAATTTTTTCAGGCAGTATTTAATCCGCAATGTTTATACCATCCCCTTCAAAGTAGTCTCCCTGTGATATATACACTTTTGCCAACGTAGTTTTCAGTTTGAGAAGCATTGGTGGAACGCCTCATTAGGTATTGCTTTGAGCGCGATTTGCGATTTTGTCTTTATCTGATCTATAGTTGAAAAACGTTATCCTTTAAGTTTCCTTCTTAATTTAGGAAATAGGTCGGTGCATTGTCGTGGTGCAAAATCCACGAATTGTCTCTCCAAAGTTCGGGTCTTTTTTTCGGATTGGCTCACGCAAATTGCACAAAACTTGTAACTAATACTCCTTGTTTACTGTACGGCGGCGGGTCGGAAAAAAAATCATGATGAACTATTCCACCGCAGTCGAAGAAAACTGTTAAAAGGATCTGTCCATTTGACCGGATTTGACGGGCTTTCTTAGGTCTGGGCTCGTCAGAAAACTACTGAGACGATTGAGCTTTTGTTTCAACATCATAGCCGTCTGGGTCCTCAGCGATGTCACTAAGCATTTGATTAGCGACCGTTACATGATTCTCTTTTTGTTGAAAATTCAGCAGTTTAAACACAAATTTTGCCACCACTGGTATTATGTTCAAAACGTTAGTAAAAATGGCTTCACATGAGCCATATGACATTCCTATTTCTGCAGCAACCTCTCTAATAGAAATTCTTCTGTTAGCAAGGACAATCGCTTTAACTTTTTGCACATTTTCATTACTGGTGAACGCGCAGACGCCCAGACTTCTCGTCATCTTCAATGTTACTTCGACCTTTCTTAAATTTTCATAAAAATTCTTTAATACGATATTTTGCCACACAAACAATTAACCGAACATCGCTTATTCGCTCGCCAAACACAAACTAAGGGTCGGAATTGTGTCAAGTAAGTGACGTGTCGGTCACTAACAGTGTTGTCAACACAGAAAAAATTAATCAATTCGTTAGATTAAATACAGCGCGCAAAATTTGAAATTTTTCGTATCAATCGGATCATACCTCTTACACATGTCCAACCAATATTCAAGAAATACGCAATTTATTTATGAAGCACTTACTTAATTTGTAGAAAAAAGAAAAACAGTTTATATACACTAAATTTTCGTAGGATTTTACATCTGATTTTTGTTATTCATAATGATATCCAACATTTCAATTAGCTTTAGAAAACTTTTTCCATCCACTTTCCAGATTTTATGTCTACTTCATATATCTCTATAAATACTCATGATGAAAAGGTAATCTATTATAGGTCATTACTAGCATACACCACAAAACAATTACGGTTTCTAAAGTATCAGTATTCGGTATTATCTTGTTCTTAGTATG
The DNA here is from genome assembly GCA_963170755.1 of Amphimallon solstitiale. Taxonomy (NCBI): domain Eukaryota; kingdom Metazoa; phylum Arthropoda; class Insecta; order Coleoptera; family Scarabaeidae; genus Amphimallon; species Amphimallon solstitiale. Next base: position 110,298,791 of record OY720678.1, on the reverse strand, counting down.
ATGTCTAAAATGTCTAATCTGTTGTTTAAGCAGTACGACATGAATAATAAAATGCTGTCTGGCAATAGTTTTTATTTTATAGAATACTCTTATTTGTAACAAAATTGATGTCATTTGTAACATATTAAAAAAAAAACAAGTTAACTTTTTTGATTCTGCACTAAATTTTGCACATCATTCATATTAGATGCATTGATGTTTTCAACCATTGCAATTTAACCTGCTTTGTTTGCCCCGGCAATTGCAATTATCATTTGTTAAGGAAAGTTAATGATTTTAGAAATCAATATCTTTCTCCTCCCTTTGGGAGAAAATTTATTTTTTAGCCTTTCATAGTTTTAGATTAGTGCGCAATTGTTAATAATATTGGCTAACATTCTTTTTTCTCGATCTTCCATCTATTTCATTTATTTCATATCTAATTTAACACAAATTCTTTCTAAATAATCTAAGTTAGAAGGTTCAAATGAGAAAATTGATTTGTATACCTACAGATACGAACACTTTATGTACTCGTCGATACTTAAGTAAATATACACCAACATGCACAGAAAATCCCTCTCTGTTTATATTTTGGTACGTATCCGTACGTATCGCCTCAGTGTATTTTCGGATGTTATCTATAATTACATCTAACCCACATTTATTTAAATAGGGCAATCGAAAATCACACCCTCCAATTTCTCAAACCGCCCTTTGTTTATTGCCGCCAATAAAACAATAACCCAGACTCCAATCTTTGGTTCAGGTGCTCGCCGGAAATATTAGATATTCCATGTTGTAATATTACGTAGTGGCAAGGATGCTGATATCTGTATCTCCTTTATATAATTTTTGATATGCAAAATTATTTAATTCGAATCACTTCAATTCCGTCTTTGACAGATGTTATAACAGCTGCTTAACAAATATTTTAAATAGATTACGGACACGTTTATAAGGAATTACATGGCGCCTCTGTTTCCGTGGAAACATTAGATAATATTCGGAAAAATATTTTCTCGTTATTTAGAATTTTCTTATCAAAATATATTTTTATATACCTACTTTTTTATATTTTGTGTCTACAAGAAATTCAAACGATATCATATCTTTGTATATAATTTAGGGTATATCTTATGAAATGTAACTTGGATCTTAGAAATAGAAGTTTCTTTGAATTAAAATAAAGGGATTCGAGTTATATATTGTAGCTATAAAACGCGTATAGGTTAGTAGATGTAAATTCCACTTACTTACTTAATCTTCACCTCCTGAAGTACTAGGGTGTCGAGCCCCGGAGTCTTGAAGATGACTCCTCTACTCCGTGCACTTTAGTCCGTTTCTTCCTATCTGAAGCTGCGTTTATTGCTTCCTTCCAAATAAGTCCTTTAGCACTTAAAGTTTTAGCTACACTTTCATTACACGTTACTTTCGGGCGACCTCGTGGTGTCTTACCGCAAACACCCATTTCGCACACTTTCTTGACTATTCTATTTCTAGGCATACGTACTAAGGGCGAACCAGCTCAAATGATTATTTTCTATTTTTCCATTAACTGAGACCTCACTGATAAACGTCTTCTAATTTCTTCGTTTCTGATACAGTCCCTACGCGTCAAATTTCTATTCTTCTGAGTACCCTTATTTTAAGTGCACGTAATTTGCTTTTAACCCCTTCGCTACCAGCCTCAGAAATTAATTTAGCAATAGTATACCAGATTTCATGAAAAATTTAATATTTTTTAAATCGGCCTTTTTGCCACCTAGCTTTGTGTTCAGTGAAACGATGAGTTTTGCTTATATGAAAATGCTTTAATGCACCACACACAGTGCAGCAAGCGACAATATTGTTTTAAAGTATACCTATTTTTTTATACCATATATCCAACGGTGAATACCTGGAATAACGTACATACCAATGTATCCCGTATGGAAACAAATCCTACCATATCAGTGTTGTCGCACTGAAAGTGGAGTCTAAATAATTTCTTACAAATGAACTTATGTAATTTATTCTGTAATAATAACATCGTTGTATCACTTATCTATAGGTTTCAACAAAACGCTACTTGTTTTCCACGTAACACTAAATCGCTTATCACTTATGTACTCAACGCACGTTTCGCTAACCACGTTAGCATCATCAGGAGATGACTAAAACTTTGAGTTTCATCTCCTGATGATGCTAACGTGGTTAGCGAAACGTGCGTTGAGTAATAAGTGATAAGCGATTTTGTGTTATGTGGAAAACAAAAAGCTTTATGTAATTAAACACCAAAGGATCCTAACTTTAGACTGTAGGTTTAAAAAAATATACATAAAGGAAATAAGATAGTAACTAAGTTATTTTTTTATTTATTCTGTGTAATTGCGAAACTGATTGAAATGCTGCACAGTACAGAAAGATGGTAAATCAGGACTAATAACGCAAATATTTGAAGTTAATTTTCGTTTCTTCATTTCATTTGCATAACACACTTTACAGTACTTTCTCTTTTTCCTCTATTTCCCTTCATCTTTTAGTTGGCAAGTGAAAATATGCTTACGAGATTTTTCTTTAGCTGGAATAGTACAGGATTCCTTCAGTTTTCGATATGACCGGGAATATTTCTCCAGAATACCATCCAGTAACATTTTTTCAAACTCTAGATTACTCACTGGCTTGTCATGAGCAACTGAATAAATTGTTCTTGCATTTAAGACCATGCGCTGAATCATATGAAAACCTATTTTTTTGAACCACGTGTAATTTTTTCTGATTCAGTCGTATGGCTCAATGTCTTGATCTATTGCGTCCACTGCACCCATAATTTGGTTGTAATGATCAATTGGCGAAGGTTTTCTAATAGATAACTTCCTCTTGGCTTTTGGTTCAAAACGTTCTATTTCAATAAATACGGCAGTCAGTTTGGTGGTAAGCACATAAACATCCCTCTTGTCCTTATAACGAATAATAAGTGTGCACCTTTTCTAACGAAATATTTTGCAAAGCATTTAGTTGAGTTTCTGTGAGGTGTTTTGGCACTCCTCTGGTAGCACGTATCGTCCCTGTCACATAAGTGTTTCTTTGAAGGAGAAATTCTGGTAATCGTAATGACGTATACCAGTTATCAATAATAATTTCTCGTCCTTCGTCTAGTAGTTTCCGACATACTTAGATGTTCAGTATTGGGGATATGTTCTATTGAGTATATATCTTTTCCAATATACAGAGAGAAATTATTCGTATATCCACGAAACTGAGAGCTACTGGGACACAGGTAAAAAAGTTTCAATCCAAAACGGGCTCTTTTCGTTTTTATGAATTGCCTAAAATGAAGACGACCTTTATACAGAAGTAGACATTCGTCCAATGCTACAATTTCTCCTGGACCAATAAGAGTCAGACAATTTTCTTTCAGATGAGCAAGAAACATTCCAAAACATGTCAGAAGTCTTCCAGCTACAAATGCACTAGGAGCACTGAATCGCAAAAATTTTAAAATTGAGTAGAAACGATTGCAGCACTTTGGAAGAAATACATACACTTCTTCCAAAGTGACGTCTTTCCATAAGATAGAGTGGACCTTTTGGGTGCCCTCTTCTATCAAATACTGCCCAGCTCGTTTATTTGTCCAGTTACGAAGTAACTGAACTATTTTTTCGGACATAAAAGCTCTAAAACAATTTTCAGCACTCTTCATCTCATCCATTTCTATTGCAGGGTGAAGTCCATTATAAAACGCTTTCACGGATATCAGATCCGTTGCTCTGGCGTCCTAAAAGATGATAAAATTAGTCACCTGTAATAAAAAAAATAATAGTTTATATTTACAGAGAATGGGTCTGTTATAACCGTGAAATCACCCATGGGATTTGGTTGGAATTCTTCATTATCTGAAATACTGCTCCAGCAGTCTTCCTCGTCAGAAAAATCATGCTCGGATGGTCGATATTCTGACCCCGAGTCCTGAAACGGGTCTTCTTCACTAGAATCACTCATTTTCGACTATTTTTTGCGTCCTTGAGGGCAATCCAAAAGCGATATGCACTCCGTAAGACAACTGGACGACTACTAAACCAAACGGACGACGCCCTAACAGTCTGCGCGCGCGTCCGCTCTCCGTTCACACAAATTGATAGTGGGGGTAATTTGTTGCATATACCAGTTCCTAAATTACATTAATATCACAATCCCAGCTCAGTGAAATAGAAATATTAAAAATAGTCTTTGTATCCTTATGGGTTACACTGGGATGTTAGAGCATCTTACCGTGTATCCAACTTTGGATACATGGTAGCGAAAGGGTTAATCTGCTCGGTGATTACCCTTGTTTCACTTCCATACGTCAGAATGGGAACTATTACGGACTTAAAGACTCTCTCTTTCGTTTCCTTTGAAATCTCCATCTTCCCAAAAATAGATTTTCCTAATGCGTAATAAGTCCTTGAAGCACTACTTATACAGCTGTTAATTTCGTACTATAACCTGTCTTCATGGCTAATTTTTGATTCCATCACGTATATCAATGGAAATTATTAACAATACATACATTCATTCCTATTATATTGTGAAGATCCGTGCCAGGATAACATTTGTATATAGATATTACATTTGTCAAGCTAAGACAGATAAATATATCAACAACCAACATATCAACAACATATTTTGCCAACCAGATGTATGCCTGTCTTGCCAAGTTTTGTGTATGACTCCATTCTTGATAGGCGCATCTTTTCTGCGGAAGCCAGGTTTTATCTTTAGAAGTGAATCAACAAAGAAATATTAAGAGACTGGTAAGACAATATTACATTCAAAAAAATTGTGTTTTTTTATCAATGTCAAGAAAGCGAATCATTGGATCCCTGTCTTCTAACGTAACAATAAATGAAACGAGATAGATATTACTAGAACTCTTTATTAGTCAGCTATATAATGAATTCACACAAAGGATTTCCTCAACAAGAGTATTTTATACCACATATGGCATAACATGCGCGCTTATTAGGAACACTTTCTGTATCTCGACTAGCCGATTTCCCTATTAGATCCTCTAAGCCTAACAATTTCTGATGCTTAGTATGACAGGCCACAAAATCGAAATACTTAGTGACAGTATTAAAGAAGCTAGTGTAAAAATAACGCCTCAGCATTTAGTAAACACCATTGTAAATATTAAGCGGAGAGTTAGAGCATCTAACTTAGACCTAAAAAGTTTTCGGAAAAAAGTAAAAGTCAAATTATTTTATTATATTTTTTATTATTCTACATTTTAACAAAAGTGTTATTCTTATATGATCTTAGTTTAGCTAAACATAACATTTACATGACGGATAAAGGCTCATGCTCTTCTATGTCATGTAATTTATTTCTTACGTGGCCCATCAGTCTTTGGACGATGGCAGCGTTGGGTTTCCGAATTTTCTGAAAGATTCTGCGTCTTAAGTCCTCTTCATTTTGGGCTTCCTAACCCCCATCCCATGCCTTTCCGATCAAGTAAAACCAAAATTCCTCAATGAGCCTCCCCTGGGAAGCATTTGGAGGGTTTTTTGTCTTCGAAACAAAATTGTGGCTAACCAGTCTCTTGTTCTTCTGACGTAATATCACGAGGACAAGTCAGATCAGAACATTATTCGGTTGTTGGTATGTGTATTTATAAAATTTCGATGTTTTGTGAGGCATTTTCTTATGTAAATGTCTGCATTGATGGCTTCACCTCGAACACGTCCAACATGCGGCCGTGAAACACCTGCCTCTGATGTGGCAAACTACACCAAAATGCTATCTTCAAACTTGACTTTACCTTTGAATTTGGCATTGTCAGGAGCGTTTTATACATTTTCCGCATCGAAACCGTCATTACTTTTGATCTCCGTGTTGGACAACGTGAAATATTTTTGATTGTCCATAACGAGAACTTTTTCACGAAAATGAATACGTCTTAAAGCACGGCAACACCTGGTAATTCTGTCCAACCGAGTGGCGGTGTGTCTTGGAGCCTATCTTGTTTTACGTGAATTTATATTATTCCTGCCTAATGCTAGACTAAAGGTCGAGCGTGAAAATCGAGATAACTTACGCGCAAACGTTCTCAGTGTGCTCTTTCAATAAACCTTCGCTCATTAAGTCGGCTTAAAACTTTGAGTCGTCCACTGTTAGGTAAGTTGATATAAAGGAAGAGCCTGGCAATCCTTTAATGCCTGATAGATTGTCGAAACTAAAATATCTTGCTCTTTGTAGATCCAAAGAATAGCGCGTTTAGGTACTCGTCCAACCCACCGATAAATACTTCTACGAATATCAAGCTTGTACGACATTGTTGACTTTATTTAAAAAATAGTGTCATATTAAGCATCCATCAATTTACTAAATTTTCAATCCAAGGACAACTGGATCGGAATTTATGTTTACTATAATTTAATTTTATTGGATTTTTTTCTGAAAACTTTTGAGACATACGTTATAATATCGATATATCTCATTATTATTAATTACCTAATTTTTCCACATATAAAATACACGATTCTTAGAATATTAGTCATACAGTTGGAGAAGTTTGTGATAATACTTTAGAAATTTGTTTAAATAAGGCTGTAAGGCTCAAAATGCATCAAGTCCAGAGGCCAATACTTAAAGTATCCACTTTGGCATTAAACGTTTTTCTGAACTTAAACCTGTTACTTATTTTACATATTTTACAGCAGATAAGATACCACTGCAAGACCAAAATCAAAGTATATTCCAAATACAAATTTAGTAGAAGGCACTCCATTTATAATACCTATTATGTGAAAAACAATCTGCTTTTAAATTTATGTGAGTTTCATAAAATTACTTTATGCTCCATTATTCGTTATATATTGTTATACATTTTCATGTAGATTTACAAAATCAAGTTTTCTATTTCTTATTACTAATTATTTTAATAGATTATTAAGATTTAATTCACTTAGTGATGCGTATAATTAGCATTAAAAAATTTATAAAAATGAATCCTCTGTACTTATTTTGCACTTTATTATTATTATTATACAATTATTCTTGTTAGGTGCTATAAGACTGCCGTACAAGATGTATTTTTTAAAGCTACCAAAACACGTGCGGGTGGGCAGGTGTTGTAGACGTACTTAGTTTACCCGAAGGGCACTATGGTAAGTGACCGCTGAATACAAATCACTGATATTTCAACCACAACTGACCTGATATCGACTACTGGACCATGGTGTTGTTCACCAGCCCGTATTTTTCAAAATATCGATCTGCGGTTTTCATCTTTACGTACGATTTTAGATTAATCCTTAGATTACGAATGGACCTTCGTAAAATCTCAGATGCCTGTCCAACATGATTTCAAAAGACTACTGGCTTTAAATTAGGTCAACTGTCTTGTGGAACCTAGGAATCATGGACGATATGTGATGTATTGTATACTGTACATTTCAATAGTTATCGTATAACGATTAGAATAAATTTTCTTTTAATTTGTCTTTAAAGTGTATTACATTTTTTAAGAGTAAATGAATAAATATTTTATTCTGGACATTTGAAACTGAATGAAAACCATATGTAATGCTTATTTAAATTTATGACTCTCTGTAATGTTATAAAAAATAGAACATAGATATTTGTTACAAAATATACAGTATTTCTTTCAACACAAAAATGATTTATTAATTAAAGTGAATACAAATTCTAAAATTTACTTATTAGAGTATACAGAATGATCAAAAGGATAGGGTATAACTTTAACTGACGGTTATATAAGTGCGGCAGTAATCATTGAAAAAGTTACATTATAGAAGTTGTAAAATATGAAAATATTTACACATGATATTATGAACCATACACCTCGCACATTTTACTGCATGGTCATTCTAGTAACTGTTTCGATTTCAGTGTATTTCTAATTAGTGAAATGCTTCAATCTATATAAGAAAATAGTATTTAGACCATTTTTAATTAAAAACTCTGAAGGAATGCGTGCCTGTAAACGGTGTTTCTTTCGAGAAAATCCTTCAGCGTAAACGGATGTCGCAGCTAAGTCTCATTACGCCTTTGTTGTTCATGCTATATGTTAATTCCTTTATATGAGTAAAAGCTTTCTATTTGCTCATGATGTCTCGTTGCTAGCGAGTACCCCAAAAAATCTAATTTAACAGGCAGCTGAAAATACATTAATACTATTAAGAACTACAATCAGAAAAACTACTTCATAATGTGACATTTATAAAGTTTTAAACTATCTCATACAATACAGATGAATCAATCCTAGATTTACAGTCGATTGTAAATGTAGATGGAGGAAGTATATTAACAACTTGTGCAATACTATCGTCTTTGTGCTAAATTCCCAGCAGGTTCAAAACAGAGGATAGTTCTGATATCATTTAAACTATACATATACTTTGATCGCGTGCACTCAGTAATACGTATTATTGAGAATTATAGCATTAAGTTCATCATCAGCTTTTTATAGGATCTTTAAGTTGCAGAAGCGTACGATCCGTGCTATGAAGGGACTCTAGAGAAAACTGCAAAGAGCATTTCACTTCTACGAAAGTATAGCCGATACTCTGCGTTTTGACATAAAGCAATTATAGTTACATGCTGAAGAAAATATTAACAAATTTACTAAATTAAGAGCTTTCATACATGCAGTTTGATTTTACATCGTTTTTGTTGTATAATGTTGTTCAATAGTTGTATCAGCCAAACGTACAATATAATTAAAATGTGATACATTTTATGACTAGTCCTATACTCCCTCTGTGGTCCGAAGGATCAATAAAGCTATACTATAGTATAATATAGCTTTATTGATCCTTCGGTTGTCCATGAATAGTATATATTCATGGACAACTTTCGTCCGTCTGGAATGTTCCAGTTTTAAACAATATTTTCTGTTTCGATATAGTTTAACTCAGCCTCAGTTGCTGATATATAATTTAAATATTTGTTGTTTTCTGTTGACTTTTACTCAAAATTATGTGAATTATTAATTATAAATCTTCTAATATTTCTTTTTTTGAATTTATTAATATACTTCTTGTTTTTGTTGTCAAAGTTTTACATTTGTACCTTCAAGAGTTGTGAATGTCAGATGCGATATTTTCATTAGGTAGCAACATTCCTCTGATATATTTTTCGAGGAAATATGTTATCATCATTTCTGAAATTGTAATTATCAATAAATTCTCGTTACTAATTATTTTTGTCATTAGTAAAATTTTATATATTTAATTAATATATTACGTGTAATGACAAATATAAATAATTCATATCATATTTGAATATGTGAGTTTATTGATCCAAAAGCTCCATATTATATATTTAAATATGGTAATGCTAATGACAAATAAATATTGTATCTCAATGTATATTCAAATGTATTATTTTTATTACGCAATAAAAAGAAACACCACATTTATCACAATTAGTAAATGAATTAAACTTGAACATTTATTTCTTATTTAGTTAATGAAAAATGAAATGTTATTGTAACCTTATAGCTAATAAGTTTTCATAAAAAAGTCCATTTTTGTAAAAATTACGATTATTTGTTCTTTTATAAAATTGTCACTTGTAAAGAAGTATTATATTTATCACATGCATAAACAAGGCTGTATCATATAACTTTTCAACGAAACACTAAAATTCAAATAGGGCCTCGTTAACGGAATAATAAAAACATAAAACTCACAATTACGTCTAAATGAGCCGCAAGATATAAACATCAATAACCCTAACATAAAATCGCACTAATTTACACTGCTGGTTGTTGTTTACTAATAAGTATGTATATTTTCTAACATTTCTCTTTGAGCACATGAATAGAATGAGATGGTTAGTCGCTGAGCGGTCAGAAAATTTTCAAATAAAATGAAACCATTGTAATCAAGATGACCACGCCCAACACCTAATACATAATGAAGAGATCAAAGGTACCCTGACAGCATTTAGAATTTTAAAAATACTCTCCATATGAATAAACATGAAGTTTATTAGTGATTCAAAGCTATTAAATATGCCGTAAGTGCAGCCCCTAACTAGGCTTATTTAAGATTTAATTTAATCACCGATTTTCGGTATTCTTGTGTTGTATATACATAATCCGTATTAGTATATCCTTAGTATATAAATTAGCATAATGATACTTAACGTTAAAGTTTGTTTTTGTTAAATAGAGCTGTAAAGTCTCATAAAATACTGTCCATTGATTCCATTAAATTCGCAAAAATAATCGGACACTCAAGTAATTTTACAGACAAGTATTATCATTTGTGTTAACCAATTTTTGTATAATAATAAGTATAATCACATTTGCTATGTTAGAAATGTAGGATACTAAATAAAAACGACACATCCTTAGAAAATTGCATTTTAATTTAAAACGCGGTTATCTCAAGTCATTCTTTTTTGTTGTCATATGAGCTAGAAAACAGAACTCCAGTATACTCAGAAAGAGTAATAATAATGATGATTTATTGAGTTTTGTAGTAATTGCATGCGTAAAATAATGTATTAAAAGATTAAGTTTTCAGTTGAGTATTAAATGTTCGTATAAATGAACAAGAGACCTTTTGAACAGCAAAATTCTAGATATTAACGTCACAGTAGCACACCATTTAGCGAACACATGCAGTTTAAGCCTAGCAAGAGCCTAACACTTTACCTAGCTGTTATAATTGCAGCAGAATATAGCAGTATAGAGCCGCGGACTGTAACATTATGAACATAGCAAGCGGCGCTGAAGTGTCACTATACCCATAGATAAAAGAGAGGTAGGTATAGATGGCTTATTCTCTCACTAAAACGTGAACCAAATTTCAGCACCATCTACAACTCCCTCACGGGTACTTGGTTAAATTCATCGTAGGAATCTGTATAAAATGATGACTCTCTAACGAGCGGGAACTTTGAAATTTCTTGATTGCGAATTATTAAAGTATGAAATTCATGTGAAAATTAGCATCAATATTTTTTGGCGTTATATTTGCTCGTCTGCAACATGAAACGTCAAAATATTTGATGCTTATTTTACATGAAAAGCAAATTAGTACGTAATGATAGTGAAGTATCGTAAAATATTTTCTGTATCTAAGTGCTACTGATGAAACAGATTAAAACAAATGTATTTAAATCTATAAGTATTATATATTTAGTAAATCATATACAAAAAATAACATTATACATTAAAACTGTAATATATTTAATATGATTCAGAAACTGTTACATTTTTTAATATTATAAATGACACTTACAAATACATGACACATACTGAATTTCTGGTGTTTCACTGGGACTTGCTTGTGAGGTGGACGGTAACGCCTGTACATCCATATTTTCTAAAGTAGTATCATCGGTTGATATTTCGAAATACACTTGTGGAGAAGAACGTATTTAACAATTCCAGTTACTCACAATACTTCCAAATGGCGGAGAAAAATCACATGACAACAACAACTCTATTAAAATTCACCAACGCAGCCAACTATATTGAGAGTTATGTTTTCAGTCTTGTATAAAGTGCTGCCCTCTAAGGTACCCTCATTTAACCAAAACACTGATAAGGTGTAGTAAATGAAGTGCACTACCCCTGATTACACCAATTATATAATCAACACCAAGGATGTCAAAATACTGCTGCACTTATGCAAAAAATTCCCCGTTTCTCTTGAATTTTTGTCTGACAAAAAACATAATCTTTTCTTCAATATATCAACCAAGTCAATCGTTCTATGATAGTGATTCTCATCTGAATCATGTACCCGTACTTTTGTCAAGTGTTGGTGAAGACGAGCCGGTTAGCATATTGTCAATTTTTGCCGATGACTTGATTCATAGTACTAATTTGTGATTCCCAGTTTGCTCTAGCGAAACCATTGACTTTGAGTTTGGTAATAAATCCCTCCATCAGAAATGCAAACTTTCCCTGTCGTTGGCGCCGTGCAAGAATTTGCCCAATATTTAAGAAAAATGACAAAATTAAGGTAGCAAACTATCGGAAAATATCTAATTTCTGCAACTTGACCAATGAGTTTGAAAACGTAATTGAATCAGCATTATAATATAGTACTAAATTCTTGTTGTTTCTATTATAAAAGTGATTTTTGTAGGTTATATTAGTTGACAGATAAAATTTTACGTGTCAAATTTGACGCCATTTTAATTTGTTGGCGCATATTGGTTGCCAAAACAATTCAACCAAAGCTGATTATCCTACTACATTTAAACTCAATTAATTGAAAAAGTCCACGCATTTTTGAATATGAGGCATTCTTTTACTACATTGAAGAGTAACTAAGACTACAAGTATGTTTTATAGTGTCACTGAAACAAGACAAGTCAATAGAAAACAAGAAGTTTTTGTTGATCATTGCCGATGGTAACTCTATTAGTTCATTGCATTTTGATGAAATATATTGCGAATAAAATATATCATTCCAGAAAATTTCAGCAAAATATACTAATGTTCGCCGGGATTTCATTTATTTATGTCGCACAGTAAATGAAATCATTTATCTCAATTGCTGAGCATCACTCGTAATATGTAACGATTATGCGGAGAATTAATTAATTACTTTTTAAATGTATTTAGTAAATATTGAAGGAATGGAATTTAAATTCATAACAAACGGTGATTGCAACTCTTAATCAAGAAAGTAAATTTCAAGAAAATTCTGTTATATTAGCAGTGAATTTTGTACAGGAAGAAAAATGTAGCAAGATATGAATCTGTAAGGAATATATAACTTCGAATGTAGGTAAGTTTTTATTCCCGACCTTTTACAAATACTACCTGGCACATGCAGTATTTAAACCTTACGAATGAACTCTAAGAAAATATTTTGTTATTGTCATAAATGATATACACGCCATACATTCAAGAAATAAGAAGCTTTCTCAACGTACATTAACCACACTTTAATATATCAATGTAAGTAGGTGTAAAGGTGATACAAGTCCTGTATAATATTTAATCATAAAGAACGGCTCATCTTTAAACTACGGACCAACGCCAATGAATATTATAAACTCCTTTCCCCTCACTGAACAAACACGTAAAAGTAAATTAAAATGTTAAGCAGGCACCGAATGTAAATTGTTCGGAAAGACTCTTTAAATCTTATTTAGATCCGATAGTTGGGATTTAGTTGACTTGTAGTGCCGTATAAATAACATATTAAACGAGGTGGTGATCATCTAACAGGTCCGATTATAAATATTCAATAGTTTTTTAATTGAGATATTTTGCGGCATCATTAATATTGATTTATTTGACGTGGTCCCGTTGAGGAATGAGCGATTTCTAAGTCGGTCCTGTCGAAAAATTTGTTAGTCAGTCAGTGGAGTCTCGGTAATTGTTTCATTTTTCCGATAAATTAATTTCCTGGCTTCAAAAATTAATTAGAGTGTTAAATATTTATTGCCGGGGCTGGACGTTAATAGTTTTTTTTTATTGGTTTAGCCTTTTTAACATCCATATTTCTTTCTTGATGTTGCACAGCTCGATGCATTATTTTTGAAAGTTTGCAAAATGATTTAGGAAAATTTCGACCACTTGTTGTCGACTAATATATAAATTATAACGAATGGGTTGCAATAATTAAACGAGACAGGTGCAAATCTAAATCTTTTCTAGTTAAATATTACTTGCACCTGTATGATTAAATTGTTTTAACCTGCTAATTTATAATATAAAAAATTTGCACTATCTACTGATAATATTTATACAGTAACATACGCCTTAAAAATTATGCACATATACTATTAGAAAATATCAGCTATGTAATTTTTCATTACTGTTGTGGAGCCTGCTAATTGTGTTTAGGCTTTTATACTTATCAGGAACTAATGGAGCTTACAATGTATGCAATGTGTTCAACAATTTTGTGGCTTCTACTTTACGCTGTTATATGGGATGAAATGTTCGGTCGTATCTACAACAACTAAGGGTAGCAGGGGAGGTAATAATTACTGCGAGAACAGAGTTCGATGGCCTTATTAAAGTGTCGTGTTGACGCTACTAGCAAATAGGCTTGATTTGGACGTAAAATAAATTATTAGCTTCCCTATTTCTTATACCACTGACTCGTCAAATAAGAGTTAGAACAATAGTCGACGCAAGGGCATGGCTTGCATCGACTATTATTGTAACTTGGCTTCCAGGAATTGCAAGAAGTTTGAAATCAGTTGCAATAGCAGCAATAATACTCTGAAAAAACTAATACAATTTGTATTGGAGTCCGGTGATCATGACAAAAAGAAATCAACGAACACAAAGATCATTTCAACAGCTAAGTATTGAATGATAGCCGATAATTACAGGACAAAAATTCCCATTGATTATAGTAATTTGAAAAAACTACATAAATGTTACATTGGCCATAGCTAAACTTTATGAAATACTACTAATACAAACGAATAAATAATTACTACAAACCAGTTTTCATGTCAAGGGTTTCCCAAGAGGGCGATATGTATTTAAAACGTCATGGCAGCCATATTTAAAATGGTAGAAATGACACTAGTTGTCATTTGTGTTTAGTATTGTTTGCCAATACATCATGGCAAAATACACGTTTGGTTATTATCCAAAAATATTATATAAAAAATCTTTTGTTCAAACTCAACTTGACCTTCGTGAACATTATGGTCTACATAATACTCCTTCTGTGCTTACTATTCTTCGAATTGTTGAAAAATTCGAAACAAATTTCACTTTACACGATACCATAACACCAATGAGAAAACGAAAAGAGAATATTGACGCTGTAGGTGTCAATGTTACAGAAGATGAAAATCGGTCGATTAATCGACATTCTCAAGATTTGAAGAATATCAACTTGGCGTATTTTGAGAAAAGATTTGGGTTTACATCCGTACAAGATTGTGTTGACTCAAGAACTGAGGTCACTTGATCATCATAGGCGTCGTGTGTTTGCTGACTGAGTCTTAGAGCGACTCGACATTGATTCCGATTTATTCAAAAAATCATCTTTTCATATGAAGCTCATTTCTGCACAACGGGTTTGTTAACAAACAAAATTGTCGTTTTTGTGTGAAAATTATCCGCACTAGATTTATGAGATGTTTTAACATCCAGAAAAAGTTACTGTTTGGTGTGGTTTATTATATACTTAGTGTTTTGAAGATGCAAATGGAGTCGCAGTAAGAGTGAAAGGTGAGCGTTATCGATCAATGTTAACAGAATTTTTGTTGCCAAAATTGGATGAAATGGAGTTGCATGCTTTTCCAACAAAATGGTGCAACGCCACATTTTGCCAATGTCACTATATGGTGTTATTGACAGAAAAGTGTGTGTATTCTCCGGAAATGGTACCCTTAATTGTCGTCCAAGAAGTTCTGATATAACACCTATGGATTTCTTTTTGTGGGGATATTTAAAGTCACTGGTCTATACCAATAAACTTCAATTTATTTTCTAAAATATTCTTCAATTACTTTTATATCTTAAACTGCTTATTAAATAGTTTCCTGACTGCAAGTAAATGTTTGCATACCTTGTATATTCATAATTCGACTCATGCAACGTAAATATAGTAACACAATAAATGAGAGTGTTGACTTAATATACGTTTATATACTGTCGCAAGTTCTTTTGGTTGAAAATTATAGCAACTCAGTAACAAAACTTGGGCAGCCAGTAAAGGGTATACAAGTAGCAAATATAGAAAGTGTTAAGGACAGCTTTCGATTGGTGAAAACTATGGTAAGTGGAATTATTACTATAATTTTTGTTACGCACAATAGTACATGGTTAAGCTTAATTTAAGGTTATGATATGTTATATACTATTAATATTCTGCGCACTGTTGAAATCCAGTTAAATGCCGACAAGAATTAGAAAATATTTCTTTGAATACAAGTAAGTATCATATTTCTTGTACTCTCATTTTACTATCGAGTATTTCAGTTTTAAGTACAAGAAATATTTGATAACTGCATCTACGTCTATAAGTAGTAATGTATTCGTTATACCACAGGCAGATACGTCTATGTTTGGAATTGCATAAGGATTGTCAAATTTTTCGAACGTATGTCCAAATAATGAACCAGAATCTAATTTTGATTCATATGATAAAGTTGACCACCCAAAGTTCTACCTTGGCTGGTTCAAGTTTATAAAAAGCGTAAAATGTCAATTAAAGAAACGTAAACCAAAAATAATGGGTTGATTTAGAAATTAGGGAAAAAACTAAACTGTGGCCTAGAGCATAAAATCGCAAAAAAAAAATCAACGATACGAATGAAAAATCCCTTTCAAGAAAATTCCAGAAATTCAGAAAATCGATGAAAAAATTAGAAAGCAGATGTACAAGTGAGACCATTCAAGGCAGGGGGATTATGTAGCAAGACGCTTTAAAGCTATTGACAAGATACAAGAAGCAAAAAGGTAAAACATCAAAAGGAATATTCTCTAGAAAGCATAGGATTACCCTTAATAGCAATAAAATATTAGTTTGCAAAACTATGTTTCTGAACACTTAATGAATATAATACTAACACATACAAGAATGTCAAAAGGAAATAACATTGGATGAAGATTATGCAACAAATTTTGAGAAGACTGTGATGTTAATTGCTTTGCCGGAAAGAAAAATTATGAAGGAGAATTACGGGAAAGGCCGAAACTCTTTAATACATATTTCGATTACCTATATTATTTATCTACCATGTATATACATCAAATTCTTAGATTATAGCTGATGATTGTACTAATGTGAAATATAATTTGGGAGATATACACAAAACCATTTTATTCTTTTTTTATTTCATTGAATTATATACGACTAACAAAATCTATTCTTCCCATACTCGCAAAACAACTATTATAGTTAATGATATTTTTCCCTTTCTGTGCATAAACAATCGTCCAGAATTGAACGGATATTGATTATTAGTAGTACTATTGAACCTGCCAAGAACTGCAAACATATTTTAAAGTAATTACACTAATTTTTAGCATCAACTTTAGAATCTTTGAGGATGTTTTAACTAAAAGCTTTTCTATGACATGAAATAAAAGAAAGAAGAACTAGAATTACGAATATACGAGTGTGGAAGGCGGAACGGAACAGGAATTCTTGTTCCTAATTAACCAGTGTAAATATATTTTTAGAGTGATTATATTTATTTTCAAAATTAACGTTGGAACCTTTATGGATATAATTTCGATTCCGTTATCACCTCGTTCGAATGGCTTTCAACCATTTTCGTCTCCTTTATTCCGGTGTACTTACTGCTAATTGTACATAAGTGTATAATTGTAGTCTGTTAGTTATAAATAAATTTAAACCAGCCGATGATGCATGTATGGGGAATTCTGAAATTAAATTTATGGTTATTGCCGAGCTAAAAATTATTTCTTGAACATTTACAAACAAGGTCAACTTTTAAAATAAAATGTTCTAAAAGTACGACAGAAAAATAGCACCATAGTGATAGTATTACGACTGGAAGGTATTATTCTCTTTTCGAATTGTGTGAATAGATATTAGTCCCTAGAGGGAACCAGCAAATTCTCTGTTAATGTAGTTACTTTATTAAGGTTTTCAATAGCAGCATGTATAGATGAAGAGGTTCTCCACGTCTGCAAGTTAGATTACTAAAAACTAGGTTAATGAGATTAATTCTTATGATGCCATACTAAGTACCCGGGTGCTATTTCGTCTTTGCAGTCGCATAATTATTTTTCTGTTCAAACTCTTATTTCTAGTTTTGCTGACATCTAACACAAAATAGTTTTAGCCACGAAAAACATATTTTTGTACTCAGCGCCTGTAAAGTCACATTTGGCGCATGTGTAATTCGACTGGGAAATACGTTTTCCCGGTTGAGGCGACTGTAAAAATTGAAAAAAACACTGGCACTTTGGGACATTTAAAAAAAAATCTAACTTGGTAGTAATAAAATTTAGTCTATAAAATACTACTTCCCTCCACTATTCTTCACTAAAAGTTGGGGAAATAGGAGTAATAATTAAAAATTCTTCCAAAAAAATTGTGGCGCCATCTATTGACGATATTTTAAGCGACATCTTAAGCAAGATTCAAGCGCCATCTATTTGAACCACATCGACATTCATATTGGCAGTTCGGAATTGTTTGTATTTAAACCAAAAAACGCAATAAATGTACTATAGATTTATAAATATAAGAATAAATACCTCATGTTTGCCATATGTAAGAATATAATAACTTAATTTTAGGGAAAGGTGAGTAATAGTTACGTACATGAAATGCTTAAATTAATTAGGTAATCTATTTTAGGCTAGATATGATACTAATGACATTAATCAATAATATTTCTTTAATTTAATGTTCGTAAAAAAAATATTGTACAAACCACTTGCGTGAAGACATCTTCCACGCATTCTCGCAATTAAAAGCACTCGCTTCCTGCGGTCGCTCGTGCTTACAATGTGCGCTCATGCGGGAAAACAGTCTTCCCGCACTTGGTTCGTAAATAACTATTTTAGTCATAATAGTGGGAATGAATACTTTATTTTTACAATTTTATAAAGTGCACCTTATATTTCCCGTATGGAGTACTCCGGTACTCCTCAAGTTTAAATGAATAGAAAACCATTTCTATAATAATAAATGAGTAATTGGGTAGTATTTACTGATATAGTAAAGGTATAAAGTATTCAAAGGTAAATAAAGATAGGAAAGTAAATGATAATGCATGATTTTGGGATAAACTCGTGGTACTTTTACTCCACACATTTTCCCGTACAGTAGGAGTTGGGTTTATGTGCTCATCGCACACTGGGTTCTTGTATTTCAGCAACTCTTGCGCGTTCTACTTTTCCTCTTTTTTATCCGCGGTGTTAGACATGATGCAATAAGCAGTGAAGATCAGGCGCCCGGTCTTGCAACTTGTTTGTTCGGGGGTTATTGTTGGTGGTGGGTTATGTACAGTGCCTATCTTTACGCTAAAGATGTTTACCATAACAATTCTCACGAAATAAAACCGATGACTAGCAATTACTTACTTATTTTTATTATGGAGGGTATAAAGGTATCTCTTCCTAGATTTTTAGAAATAACCTACGACGATCAGTTTTACAGGCAATTTGTGGATTGCTTTCAGAATAAATGATGTGCGCTGCCAAACAAGCAGTATCCAGAATGTTATAGAAAAAGGTTAGCGGCCACCGATTTGTTCGTTCCTAAGACGTGTATTGCGATACTATATAACCCATTTCAACAACTCAGGTTTGGTAAAATTATAGTACATAATTATATCGGGTTTCTTGGATATATCTGTGTCATCAATTTCTGCAGTTATTTGCATACTGGAAAGCAAAACAACAGCTTTGTTCTTAGATACATAGGTACATAAAGTTTCTTCATTACGAAAAGGAAAGAGGGTTGATGTTACTACCATGTCCTTGGATGATAGCAACTCTTTTAGAATGTAGGACCTGTTTTTCCTCAATTTTCCTACTAAAGAGAACCCCTGTTCTCTGAGGCATTTTACCAAGGGGAGTGAGATAAATAAATAGTGTGTAGTGATATTTCTTCCGGAGCTGTTGTAATACTGACATGGATTCATTACTACTCTCTCTCCAACATTGACTTGGCGTGCTTCGCTGTTTTTTAACTGTAACTACAAACACTCTATTATTGAAATGGAACAAGAAGAAATCGGTTTATTACCTGTGTAAATTATTTATAACTGAAGTATCAAAGCCATTTGGTCCAGGCATAGGTTACTTGGAATTCACTTCATACGTTTGTCAAAGCACGCACATACTAATCCATTGCACTCTAGTTTGTAAATAACGCAACTGATCAACTGTTGCGCTTGAAAACCACTCCTTCCGAATTGTGCTCTTGTAGTACCCGGGTACTAGAAATGGGAAATACAAGGTGACAAATTTTATGGCATCATAAGGGTTAATCTCTTAGAAGTAGGGAGCACATCATGCAAGCAGTTGCTATACCTACTTGGTACCAGCTTGCACTTGTTTAACTACAAGTTGCCAGAGGGTTTTCTTATTTACTTACAGGTGAAGCAATAAAATGCCGAATGTGCAATATTCTTATTGTTTTTGCAAGAAAACATGAAAACATTGGTGCAGCAAAAGTATTAGTTAGATTTCAGCGAGTCACAGGGACTTCAAATAGTATTCCAACAAACCAACTTTTGGTGTAACAGGACATGCACAACAAACTTTGGTGGTCCGGTATTTCTTGTGATATTAAATTTTATGGGCAAATTTCTTAAATATGGTTGAACAAACTGAAGAAAGGGCTATATCCTACACTAATTTTTTTCTGCGCTCATAAATTGCATTTAATTATAGGCCTGTTTGCTTCCTGAGGATTATGCTCGTTTGCTTCCAAAAGTCAACTGGATTAAAGTAATTCTATTTTAAAATTATTTTTGATGTTATATTTAAATATACTTAAATGTCACAGTGCCTGTAAAACATCATAAAATATTTTGCGGTATATGATGCTCGCTTCGTTCACACTTTGCATTTTAACATAGCTATCAATCTGACTATTTTCTGAAGCTTCTGAAAATTGAATTATATTCGGATGAGCAATGTATAAGAAGGAATTAAATTTTGCATAAAAACTGATATGGCAGGCAATTTGTTTTTCTTCTAAAAACAGTATTTTCGGTCCACATGAGGGGATAAAAATTCTGGTTATTAGGAAATAAAATTATTTACCATATAATCGGGGAATTCCTAAATTGCTCGATGTTTTAACAAAATCTTCCCAAAACCGGTGACGAAACGATCACCCACTTGAAAAGAATTCCTAAATGAAAGCCCAGTAATATACTTCCATTACTTCCGAACATAGGATCTTTAGAATTATGGTGTCCAAGTTCTCTTTGTAACGAAGTCCCTTCATTAATGTAGTAAAATCTCATTTCAAATTCATATCTAATTTAACTATAAATATTAATTATATATGAATTACATTTTATACAAATCTTTAGTATTTCATTATGCCGAATGAACGGTGTGTATATTACCGTATGTTTAATAGTTCATTTAATAATTTCATAGCATTTTATTATTTGTATGTGGAAAAATACCAGCTGTCTTCGTCATGATTATTTTTCGTGCGATCTTTAGTATCGTGTCTCGTGTGCAAAATTCAATGTATTACGCTAGTTTTTATGTACATACGTAGCTTGTTGAAAACATATACAAGGCCGCCTTTCAGATGTTAAAATAAGACATTCATTTTCAGGCTTTGGCGCCGTCAGAACACTCCTACCGCTGACATATCTTGAAACATTAAACCAAGGTGTTGTAATCTTTTCCCGATCAGACTTTTAGATGTCGTGATCATCTCATTATCCATTAAATAAACCATGTGTCAGCGTGGGATCTTTGTAATAAACTGTTATAAGGTGGCCGCAACGACATGTGCCATCTAGCTCCGAAAAAGTCAACCGGGACATGCTAAAGTATGGAGTGGAATGGGCAGCTATAAATGCGAATTGTTTGAGCTGAATTTTAATTAATTAGCGCTCTCAACTCATTAGTCGTCGTGAATATATATTCTTTTATAACAAATACTGCTATATCTTTGTGGAGCCATTCCTGAATAAGCTTCGATGTCAATGACATCTTACTCTTTCCATGATTGTGATTTTTATTATATTCTATTAAATTATCACAACCGTTTAAGGTTTTTAAGAAAAACTTACAGCCTCGTTGGGTGCACAACTATCATTTTACATTTCTGAATAGCAATTTATGAAAATTAAGTATTTCTGCTCATTTACCATCGGCATGGTCTTGCCTTTTTTTGCTTAGTATTTGACACACTATACACAATCCATGATCAAGCAAACGCATATACTACTTCAGAATTTATGCTCCTTTTAAGAAAAGAGATTACAATTTGACCGCCGCCGCAGCGAACTAGTATACACCTATATTAAGCAAAGATTGTTACAGAGATTTTCAAAATTTCTGGTGTAATTGAATATTCTTGGAGATATTTTCAGTATTAGTATAAACAGATCAATAACCAGAATATTCGGTATTTAGAGAACTGCACATTTTTACTAGAAAATAAATCTATCATAATCACCACTATAAACTGGTTTGGTCCTGCAATTATCTAAACATATTCTCTGAACCGGCTTTTGTTCAGGATTGACGTTCTAATAAATTTTTATTAGGCAAACGGTGATTAATCTTATATACACAACGCCTTTTTCTCGTCCGTACAGGTATTCGACAACAGATAACATCGTGTTAAGCAGATCTTAAACACTAAATTTAATATTTATCATTTCCCGGAGAACATTTTTAAATACGATTCATAACACGAAACTGTTGCAAAACACGTTTAATTATTCTAATTAAGTGCTATCGGGTAATGATGAATTATGCGCTACTATTTCTTCTGTCGACAATAGTTCAGTTTAAATATGTATATATTTCTTGAAACTAACTATTGTTTACATTTAAGAGTGGTCTTTCGTATATTTTAGTTACCTTGCTATTCAACAAGATTACCAACCTAAAAAGAGAAGAAAAACACTTGTTTTAATTTGTTTGATAATGTTTTAATGTAGACAATTTAGTGTTTACTGTTATCTTAATAATTTCGAATAAGACTTGATATAACGTAACATATTTTGTTAAAGATTGCACTTTATTGTATTGTTTCAAAAATCTTTTAATTTTGAAATTACGATTAAATATCTAAACAATACAAACGTACTCAAACGTGAATTGATGAATCATTTTATTCTTTTACTCTCATCGAAATATATTTTTCTGTAAATATATCACTAGCGAAGCATATCGGAATGTTGAGTAAAACAAATGTCTAGCGAGTCTATAAAATGAGTTGTGTACTATAAATGTGCTTGTAATTGATCTAGGACTGCCATTTGCGATTTCTATGTGTTATAATTTCCACCTCTGATTTAATTTCAGTAACTTACTAGGATTAATACTAAAATAACTGTACACCTAAAAAATATATTTTAATAGCATTCTACTGCTACAAAAATTGACCTCTATATGTATATGTCCAAAGGACTCATAGAACGAGTTTTCCAAAAGAAAACAAAAACATCAGAATCATGATGAATATAACACTTTTAAAAAGGCATTTACAAAATATATTTGTTGGTAGCATTACATGCCGCAATTATTTATTAAATGTAAATACATATGCAATGTATAAAAAAGTAACATATGTCTTAAAATACTATCATTTTGAATACATTATTTCTTTTTATTATTTATTACATTGATTAATAAGAGCATGGAGTGAAATTTAACATAAAAATATATTTTAACGAAATCCACTTAAAGTATTTCGAACCTCATAATTGTCCTGTACTTTAAATTATAATAATTACAGTCTGATGCCAACAATAAATTATAATACTTTCCCTGGTTGCCCTAATATGTACAGGTGGAACGCATCGGCAAAGAATAATATAAAAAATAAATAATAAAATGCTGCATCACCAAAAGTGTATTACTGCTAAAAGCAATTTTGTAACAAATATGCTCTCAAAATGTATATGGAAAAGAACTGCTGCATTTGCAGTTGTTTTTCACGATTAAGATATTATAGTTCTTCATATTATTTCGAATTACGGCAAAGATAGTTTTTTAGGAAACCACCTATATTGTTATAGATAAATACTATTTTAGACAGCTTTCATTGAAAAGGAATCTTAAATTTTATTGAAGTGTTTTAATATGTATATACGTAGTATGATAGTGAAAGTATGAAAATTAGTGTACTTTTATGTCGATAGACTTACATCTAGGAAAATGTGGAATAATCTTAATTTGCTAATTAATTTCCTGCACAGCCATAAATATCTCAAATATTCAACCGCAGTGGTGGTTACACGCTTTGTGTTTTATTATACAGCGTATCCCAGGATTGATGTTACAAGAGGTATGCGGAACTAAAACTCTTCGAATCCCAATTTGAGCTTTTGTAAATAAGCCCTGCTTGGTCTGAAACTTATTTTTAGTATAGTTTCGAGTTTGTGAAATCACGTAGGCCTTGACAGTTGCGCAAAATCTATTTCTGTTTCAGGTAAAGTACCTTTATCGTTCACAGTATGTTAAAATATTACTAAGCAAAGTTGTTCAGATTGGCAAACTATGGCTCTATACAAAATTTGCGGAAGATCTACTTACTTTGACTAAATCGTTATTTTTTAGATTTAACAAAATAAAATTAAATTTATTCACAAATTAAGTGTACAAAATGTAATAATAGTATTGCTCTTCAATCAATCATTTATTCAACATAACTGCCCCCTTCTTCTGCACACCGTTCTATACGACGCCTGAATTCTCCTAAAACTGTTACGAATTCCTCGATTTGTATATGGTGTATGGCGTTTTGTATTCTTTCTTTTAGTATTTCTCTACTCTTAGGTATCGGCTGGGAATAAACTAGGTTTTTGAGGCGACCCCATAAATAAAAATCTAGTATAGTGAGATCGAGCGACCTTGGAGGCCACGTAAATGAATCATTTCTAGCTCTCGACCTTTCCCCAACACCAATAACGCATATAATTTTACTGTGACTTACATATATATCTATACGTAAAACGTATATGCATATATGCATGTGTTTGAGATACACACATACATTAAGTGCTATTGTTTTACGTATAGATATATATGTAAGTCACAGTAATTATTTACTGCTTGATGTTAGTTTTAACATCCATGTGTTCACACTTTTCATTTGCATATAATTTTATTTTGTTGAATCTAAAAAATAACGATTTAATCAAAGTAGGTAGATCTTGCTGAAATTTTGTATAGATCCATAATTTGTCATTATGAACAACTTTTCTTAGCAATATTTTAGCATACTATGAACGAGAAAGGTACTTTACCTGAAACGGAAATAGATCTTGCTCAACTGTTAAGGCTTACGTGATTTTACAAACTCGAAACTATACTAAAAATAAGTTTAAAACCAATCAGGGCTTATTTACAAAAGATCAAATTCAGATTCAAAGATTTTTAGTTCTACACACCTCTTGTAACATCAATCCTGGGACACGCTGTATATCTAATTTAGATAAAATTTGTTGTCTCAAAACATGTTTATTTTAATTACTTATTCAGCAAATGAAAAATATATCAGATCTTATCAACATTTTGTATAGTCTGACATGTATCTAAAGTGCAAGACCAAGACAACATAGTTTTATTCAATCTGTTTGTAGTAGGGCGATTTTAACTACCCCACCTACTTACATGGTGCCGCTCTAAGTATTCGCATTCGATGATCACTGTTCTTATCTACTTGACAATGAATTTAATAGAAAAAGTACATATATTATTTTTATTTTATTTACTTATCACAACCATAAAACAGTATTTCGTTTACTCGATGTCGTAAATGTAAATTCATTTGCATATTTCATGTTATTTTCTATATTAAACTTACCTTGTAAAGCCAACTTTAGCGATAAACATGAAACTGCTAAAACTCGCAAACCCATTTGACGAGGCAAAGATTCTTGGAATTATTTCAACTAATTTTTAGTAAAGAAAACAAATTTGTAATTAACACACAACTTTCTCAGGAGCATCATTTAAATGAATTACATCATACAGGCTTATGACTGGCTTCGTTGATGTTTCAATGAAATTTCTTTCGAATTTCATATTTGTTATCTCTGAGGTTTAAACTTTTTGCACCCATCTCAATCCATAGTTCAGTTGATTAGAACACGAGTCCAGCAAACTCGAAGCGTATATGTTCAAATCATACTGGTGTTAAATTAGCGTCTTGATTCAGTCAAAACCAAGATGCAAACCGTGGTTTTCATGCTGGTTTAATGTATTTAGCTACAGTCCAGGATGAAGTGTGTGAGAATTGTAACACCGAAAAAAAATCAAGAAAAAATGTCAGAATTCGTCAAATAAAATTTATAAAAATTCAAGATAACATTAATTAGTATACAGGGTGAGTCATTAGTAGTCGCTTCTTCGATTGCTCTTTTGTGTTTTAAATAAAAGAAAAAACAATTAGTGGGACATTCATGGTAGCTCGTGGCGCATATTCTAAAAATACTATAAACTCTGAACACTTGGTATTTTATTGTGGCATTTTGTTCGTTTTCTTATTCTCTTCTTCTGTACTTATCTTTTGTAATTTCTGAGATAATCAGTATAGGACAATCAGCGGTCAAATAAAGAACTACGGGCGCTGTTGTTCTATGCACCCAAATATTCGTTCAACTAATGGAAGGCTAGAATGGTGCTTTAGTCAACTGTCAAATAAAGTAAATGTTAATTCTAACTATCCCAAAAGTAATTATTTTACAGAACGAAGAGCATCGCATTTCAATTCCGGTAATGTCCACTTTTCATTTTTTATACTGTTGGTTAACAACGCAATAAAATAAAAAATTATGTATACTGACATATTTGAAGATGCCGCCCCACTAAAAGATGCATGAGACAATGCTGCTTTCTTCAATTTCATTTGCTTAATTCCTCGTATTCTTTCATTGTTGAAGCTCTTCATAAGAGATGGCTGTAGTTTTTCAAAATTACAAATGATGTAAAACTTTGATAGAAAAAATTAGCAACAAACAAATATAAAAACGCAATTTAAATAACCTAAAACTATTGAGCAACGCAACAATTGAAAGTGAAAAAAAATAAATTTCATTAAATAATATGTTCAACATAACCGCAACTTTGTGCAATGCACTTGAGTATTCTGTACTAATGTTGCGTAAAACGTTTCGATATATTCTTGTAAACGCTTTTCTGATTTTAATTTTCTCGTCTTACAAAAAGTTTTGAAAATCCGTCCAAGATACTCCATTAACACTTCCATCAAAGAAATCAGGTCCAATTTGTAACTTCCCACTATTCCTCCCCACATATTCAATGACTAACGATTTTGAACATTTGCAGGTGTGATAACGTGAGGGTTTTTATGTGTTATAATAATGAAAATTGTGACGATTAACGTATCCATTTTAATAGAATATTCCTTCGTCGGTAACAACAAAAATTTGAAAAAGTCAGGCTAATTTATCTGCTGCCCACTGACAAAAACGTAAACGATTCTGAAAATTTCTTTCATCTAACCCTGTGTATGAATATGCTATACGGATGAATTACATATTTGCTAATTATTCTAGATTTTCAAATTTGACTTACATCTAACTGACTACTAATTTTCGCTATACTAGTATGAGGGTGACTACACTCGCAGGTACCATAAACCTCTTATCCTAATCAGCTATTGATTTTGTACGCTCTTTTTTCCCCAAATTCAATACTTTCAGTTCACTCGAACTGTTCCTTTATACTCCTAAAGCTTTCTGGCTTCGGTTGACTTCTAGCAGGGATCGCTATACATAAAATATGGATGCTAGCAAAGAGTTTCTTTCAGATTCACCCAAAACGTCAATTATATCTTTTAACGCGATATAAGAATAATTCATTTTGATTGTAATTAATAACGATGCTTTTATAAATTTGACATAAATGTTTACCGACTTTCTTAAACAGTTGACTCAAGCAGTCGGCCGCATTCCAGCCTTTACTGGATGAATATTTAGGTGCATAAACAACGCTCGTAGTTCTTTAATTGACCGCTGATTGCTTCTATAGTGATTATCTCAGAAATTACAAAAGATAGGTATAGAAGACTGTTAACAAAAATGAAGGAGAATAAAAAACAAAATGTCACAATAAAATACCGGGTGTTCCATTTAAAAAAACAATAAGTTTTTGGTATGTGAAACTTTCAGTAAGTAGGAATTGAAGAAACAAAGTTCTTTGAAGTATTGTCGAGTGTAACTGCATACCAAATGGTGCAGAATTTTCTTGACTACAAGCAGCACCAAACTTAATGGTTTTACTTTTAAAAACAATGAAAAAAGGTTTTTTTTTCTGAACACGTGTTTTGGTCAACAATATCCAAAAAAAATTAATAACTATTGGCTCAATTTTAAAAGAGGAAAGATAGTTGAATAGACAATTTGAAACACAAATAGAAAAACTAAAAACATATAGAGTGAGTCATTTAAAAAAATTAAGTTCCGTGCATTTCTGGTGAAACCGGAAGTGTGTCAGAGCTTAAAAGTATTTTCATATTATGCGCCCCAAGCAACCACGAATCTTCCACTAATTGTTTTTTTAAATTTAAAACACAAAAGGGCAACTGAAGAAGCGGCTACTAATAACTCACCCCTCTCATAAAACATTGAAGAGCTTCTTCAAACTTTATAATTCATATCAACGGATCCATTAGCAATGTGTATCAAACCCTACTACTAATTGGTGAGTTCGAAATATACTTAAATAAACAAAGTAGGAAGGTTCTTAGACATATTAGGAACATACGATCTATGTGAGTCTATTAACAAACGAACTAGAATAACTGCAATTAATAAGAGTATCATTCACGAATTCGCAAGATTTCGGAAATATTACAATAATATTCGTTTTCTTGAAATTAAGAGGAATTATGTATATCAGAACCAGCAAGAATTTCAAGATAAATATCTACCTACTAGTCAGAATTTAAATGCAATAGATCAATTTATGAAATTAATTGAGATGTGGTATTATTTTCCATCATAAATAATAATGTAAAAAAAAGGATTACCATGATTACGAAAAATAAGGAGCTATTGGCTAGCAGGTGAAATTAGAATAATGTCTGCAATAAAACGTCAAGTGTATGAAGATACTTTAGAAAAGAAAAATGCTGTAGATATATATTAACAACTCCTGTTGATCATATAATTAACAGTTCCTTTGAGAAACTTAAGTATACAGGTGTATCACTTGTATATAAAAAGGAGAGAAGTAGAAGTAGGCCTATTGCTCTAATGTCTTATATATTCAAAATCTTTGCAGAAATTATGTACATACGAACGCAAAATGTTTAAAAAACAAAACTACTATACAAAATTCAGATCTACAATTAGAGCAATATTTTATTTAATAGAATAGATTATCACAGGCGCGAATTACAAAGAAAAAACTAGGTGTGGCCACAACATGTCTTTCTTATACGTATGTGCGTTTCAAATTATAAAAGTTGTTTTAAATACTTTCTTAAATCTTCTTTAAAAAAAAAATCTCTGGTTGCTTTTAACAAAGGGTTATGTTCAAACAGTCTCAAACTGAACATCAACAATCATATTTCTGGAAATTAATAAAAACGAAGTTCTAAAAGCAGTAGATAACGGAGAGTAACTCACTCTATGTCTGGAGACCAATTTCTTGGGTATTACGATGAATACTCAACATTCCTGGGGCCACATGTTGAAGAGCAGCAATTTTCGGAAGATATTGTTTTTGTTTGGGCACTCTTTCGCAAAAGTTAAGTGTAGGAAGGGCGATAAGTGTATACCACGCACGCGTTCATCCGAGGCTGCAGTATTGTGTGTTTTTGTGGATGCAATCAACTGAAGCAGAAATAATATATAGCATTCGAAAATCATGGGTTTATTAATCGATCTGTCGATTTTACTGAAAATCTAATCACATCTCAAAAGGGAGATTATACTCGTAAATAATAAATTTGGAATAGATACCTATAGCGGTTTGCCGCTGTCGTGGTCATACACACACACACACACACACTGACACATACACACAGACACTAACACACACACAGAGAGAGAGAGAGACATTTTTTAAAAACCACTTTTTCGGTATCAGGGGACTTCAAAACGTGAACATCTGCAAAAATCTCGAGGATATTTTCATCGCCACAATACTTCCTTGTGAAAATTACGACATGAAGGACTTATAATAGTTATCATTCCACGTATTGTTTTATATTTATTTTTTCTAATGGTTGTCCAGTTATAAATTTAATCATAACCAACACTTTTATTATGTATTTAATCTAATAACTAAATATCAGCAATTAATATTATCAGTTCTAATTGGGAAGGTTATAGTTTTCTGTCGTTTTGGAAACCATCTGTTTTTATTTTGTCCCATTTAAATTAAAATTTGCTCTTTATAGTAGGAGTATTTAAAATTGTATTCTCTTATTAATATTTTTTAAAGTTTAACATTATTAGTGGTACTTAAAAGTCAGTCGAGTAAAAAAAGGAATACAACAGCAACGCATCTAAGCTTCTAAATAAATATATAAATAGCATGCATTAAATAAGTAATTAAAGAATTGATATTTCTTTATATTTATGATACAGAAAATAATTGCCTACAAAAATAAAGCAAATCTTTTGTTAGCCATTGTTGTAAAAATTAAATTACCATTTTTAATTTCCTCGGGCTAATAGTTTATAAAAATTACTAACAGTAATCTAAAGATTAAGAATAATAGGAAGGTAAGCTAATTTAGTGAACACAAAAAAATAGATTATAAAAACAATACATCCGTAGAAAATGTGTAGAAAGCATTTTTAAGAACAAACAAATTTACATTTTCTATAACACTCATTTCGGGTATATTTAAATAATAATAGTCTATTAAATTTATAGTGCGTATCTAAGAATGAAGAATAATAATAATAAAGCACCAGTAAATCTATAATTTCGTCAGAGCACTTACCCCCAAAATAGAGCGTAAAGGGAAAATCGTTACCAAATTACCACCTGAGAAATACATAAATATTTATAGTAAACATCGTGGAAGTATTAATTTTGAACGCTTAAAAGGGATTTTTGTGAAATGCGCTTATCGGTAATTTACTAAATTTGTACCAATTTTAATGAATGATCACGAAATATTTTTATGATTGATTTACCTTACCTACATTTCGATTCAACATCTAGATGCATCCCAAACTAGATTGTATCTCCGTTCTCTTAGAATTTAACAATGGTAACAGTTCAATTTTCTACAATTTGTATTGGAAATTGAAAGTCATCTTCTATAAAGGATTGTGGTCGCACAGGAAATAACTGTTTATGGATCAAGTATATTGAAAAGGGCGATTAGTTATACTATTCGTGTGAGAAGTTTTGACATGGTGTTTGCAATTTTACAATTCAATTTCTATAATGAATAGACATGTCAAAGTGAGGTTATTTTTCCATACAGTCCACATTCATTGAATTTCGTTTACTTTACTTGTTATTTAATTTCTACATACATTTTAGTGTGGATAGGCGCAAGCCGTCATGAGCTTAACTAGTTTTAATGCTTATATTTATTATGAGGGTGTCAGACGAATATGTATAATATTATCGGTAGGCTGAGCTAATAAATAACAAATCGTTAAAGTAGTAGAAATTGATTAAGAAAGTTAATTATTTGAAATTAACATAAAAACATTAATTAATATAAAAATAATAATGTTGGAAGAAATATTTTACTAAGAAACTCTAATATTGATTTTAATTAATTAATTACATGCCTACCTATAACATAAATAAATATCAATATTGCTTTCCTTATACTTTTCTTGAATTTTATAAAGATATAGTTAATATTCACAGTATGATTCTAGTAAAGACAACAATAAATGAAAAAGAACAACGTCTAAATGAAAGAAGGAACAGCAATTTTCGAATTTTATAATTATCATTTAAGATAATGTTTATATTTTCATAAAGAAAGTTTAAATAAAATTAAAATCAATATTTTTATATATATTTGTATACAGAAAGGTAATAATACAGTGTTTTATTAAATTTTAAGTATTAATACGTTCATCTAAGCAAAATAGCTGTAATATTCAAAGTTCAACATTTTTTGTTTTTAATTATTTTACATCTTGAATCAGTAAATAATTTTCCTAACATATTCAGCTGAGCTTACCAGATTACCATACAAAAGTATGGTAATCTGGTACTATAAAACTAGTATACATATTATGAATCACGTCATATAAATCTCATTATAATCACGAGTTTTATTAATCATGAGCGAAGCTTAGTGAAGCAAGTGATTAGTAAAACGGAAGACTAACGAGTTATGAAGCAAATGATGATGCTATTTTCATACTATAAATTTCTACGGCAGCAAATAATCACAATAATACAAAAAGACTTGTTTGTTGTTGTGACATGGCGGGATATCTTGACCAATTGATGAAAAGAGCCAAACAAGCAACTTGATCGAGTTTCAATTGATTCTTGTCAGTAAGAAATCAAAACTAACTTCAGGTAGTGACTAAGAGCCCGTTGTTAAATTCACCCCGTGACTAAAAATCATCTTTTCTAGGTGTATTTAAAAGATTACTAAGCGTCCTAGAAATATATACGATAGGTGGCATTTTAAAGATGTGAGTAGCAACAATTACTTTTGACAATACTTTCTGAAGAAACCTACTAAGCCGAAGTTAGCCAGGATTTATCAAATAGAATATATAATATTAAGTGTTACATTTAACATAAGTCGTAACAATATTGAATCTCTTCCACTGCATCTATCTACTCTAAATGACGAAATCAAGTTTTTTATTGCGAGTATTCCTGATGTAACTATTATTGTTGTTGTAACTATCAACAGTTACGATGCAACTACGTATAACAATAAAATCGAGATTTTTATTTTCACAAAACTACTTCTACTTATTATTATACCAGGGTACCTTCTAGTATTAAAATAGTAGCGATGTGTTCAAACAATATAAGCATAAGTCTGCTTAAATTGACTGCATATTATGTCTTACTGTATATTGCGCTCATTTTAACTACTATTTTTATAAAAGAAAATTTGTATTCATTTAGTGATTAAGTTTCCTGAAACGATGTTACATCAACAGGAGAGTCAACTGGGTTTTAGACGCACTCCTAGTTTGCTGGTAGTATCTCATGATATTGATGCACGAGATAATAATAATAACAATAATAATCTTTATTAAATTCAGTAGTGTAAACATACATTGAATACGTCAAATATCTGTCACATAAATTCAAAAGACATACATACATAAAAATATATATAAAAAAAATATATGGTGAATCCATACAACCTTATACCTGATACGGTACAGTTAAAAACTCCTGAATGGAGTAAAAGGCTTTGCTTAAGGTGTAATTCGTCAAGTTTCGTTTCAGTTGGCTGTTAGTCATTCTTTTCACAGTGTTCGGGACATGATTGTATATTTTCATACACTGCGTCAGGATTTGTCTCTGCACCCTAGCCAGATCATTGCGTTCATTTGTCCTAGTATGCTGTACATTATTCACCTCATATTTCTTATAAAAATCATTATAGTTCGCCTTCACAAAAATTACTGCCTCAATGATATAAAGAGACACCTGTGTAAGTATTTTGTTTTCTATAAATACCTGTTTACAAGAGTCACGAGGTTTCAAATTGAATACAGCACGTACGCATGCTTTCTGTAATTTAAAAATTCTACCACTGTCCGCAGCGTTTCCCCAGAACACCAAGCCATATCTGAGGCGAGACTGCACACATGTATAGTGCACCGTTAAAGATGCCTCCTCACCGACATCTCTTGCAATCACTCGCAATGCATAGCAAAAACTGCTCACTCTTGCCGCGAGAGACTCTATATGAGGTCCCCAGGAAAGTCTCACACCACAATCCCAGATTCAAAAAATTGTTCTCCATCGTCAGCCTCACCTCTTCCAGAGTACGCTCTCTTAGTACGCATGAGGTGTCATCCGCATACAGTACTGCAAGGCCACTCACAACAGTAGGAAGGTCATTCACATACAGCAGGAACAGAATCGGTCCGAGTATCGAGCCCTGAGGAACCCCACACACCCCGCCAAGGTGATCTTATCTCTATTCCCGATTCATCATTGGTTGACACGCACTGCTTTCTGCCGACTAGGTAAGACCGCATCCATTCCAACGCCACACCCCGGAAACCCATTCTCTCAAGCTTATGCAGAAGCACTCGATGGTGTACACTATCGAAAGCCTTTGACAGATCCATGAATGCGCAGACCACCACATCCTTGCTGTTTAAGGCATGTAAGATCTCCTCCAACAGCTGAAAAACTGCTCTCGAGGTCGATCGCCCATTTATGTATCCATTCTGACCCCTGTATAGGACATCGTGCGATCTCAGGAAACCTACCACTCTATTGCACACCAATCTCTCCAATATCTTTGAAATATTTGATAGAACGGCAATAGGTCGGTAATTGTGGAGATCACTCCTGTCTCCCTTTTTACGTATAGGACTTATTATTGCATATTTCATTCCGTCTGGAAACAACCCATCTCTCAAAGACATGTTTATGATGTGAGTTAAAGGTGTCACAATTTCTTCAGCACAGACACAGGTATGCCATCATTGTCCGTAGCCTTTGAGTTCTTTAAGCTATTTATAGCCTCCATAACCTCTTTGGGGTATGTCAGATGCAATGAAAAGGTGTCGGATATATACTTTACATTTCCCAGAGAAGTTGTGTTATTCTTCTTAACGTCTTGACCGGACTCAATGAAATGTTTATTAAGTGCTGTTAGAATATCCTTGGCATCAGCAGGCGATA
This sequence comes from Amphimallon solstitiale, assembly GCA_963170755.1. NCBI lineage: Eukaryota > Metazoa > Arthropoda > Insecta > Coleoptera > Scarabaeidae > Amphimallon > Amphimallon solstitiale. Next base: position 110,264,380 of record OY720678.1, on the reverse strand, counting down.
TCACTAACCCTAAAGGGATCCCGTCTATCACGACCCTGAAGTTGACCGATTACGTCCCAAGTTGCCTTGGCCTTATTGGTGGAATTCTTGATATATTCCTCGTAAGATTTCCGCTTGGCTTGTTCTATGTCAAGTCTTAAATTATTGCAGAAAACTTGGTACAATTTTTTATCAATTCTATTATTTCGATAATTTTCATATAACTGTCTTGTCTGTGTTGACATAGTTCTTATTCTGTCCGTTAGCCAATTGTGTTTAGATATTTTTGAAATATTAACAACTTTTTTGGTAACGTTTTTATTTATGGTTGTTACCAGTATTTCCATACATTTTTCATACAAACAATTTACATTGTTGAATAATAAAACTGGGACCCAATCAACTTCTCGCAACTCTTCCTTTATTTTCTTTAAATTGGTGTGAGAGAATATTCTAATTTCCTGCCTAATGGCACTCCGCTGCATCGAATGCTGCATGCTAATTGTCAGGCTCTGGGCATAATGATCCGATAACGCGGAGACCAACACACTACCACTACAGTGGGAATGATTAGTAAAAATATTGTCAATAAGTGTCTTTGATCTGTTGGTCACTCTTGTTGGCTCAAAAGTACTTTGTCGTAGGTCATATCTGCGCACTAAATCTAAAAAATTATCAGAAACCTTGTCCTGCCTGCTTAGATCGATGTTAAAGTCACCGCATAAAACCAGCGTGTAAGTATCATTCACCGACAAATCGCTCAAAATCCCATCCAGTATATGGAGAAATTGATCCATACATCCCGACGGCGGACGATATACATTGATTATAATCAACTTATGTCTCTTGATTTTAACATCGCTGCATTCTAAAACCTGTTCCTTGCTCTTTAGTTTCAGAGACGTAAGTTCGTCGAAGTCAATCCCAACACCGAGTAAAATACAAGATCCGCCGCATGGAGATGTCCTTGTAAAAGAGGACGCCATGACGTAACCATCAATCAACAGATCCTCGCGAGGCCTCAGCCAATTCTCAGTCAACGCAATTACATCCACCATTGTAATTAATTCTTCAATAAAAGCCAGAAGTTCGTCAGCCTTATTCCTCACACTCTGTATATTCTGGTGCAGTAACGTAAAAGGAAAGGCTCCGTGTATTATCTGTCCAAATGTATTTTCTTCTGTTGGTTGGAAGATATTACCAAGGCCTTTTTGTTGGAAAGTATCACCAACGCCTTTTTGTCTATCTATTGGGCTGCTAGTAATTTTGCTTTCCTCCGCCCAAGATCCAATAAAAAAACGATTGATGCATGTACCCACGGGCCACAAATTAGGATTTTTTACGTCTTCCACCATATTCACCGGAACGGGTAACTTAAAAGACGCTGGTCTGGATGATTCGCTGTTAGTTGTTCACATTTTATATCAGTAAGTTTATTATCCTTTAGGTGGTCACAAATGTCTTTGACCACTGTACCCTTCTCCAGCGTGTATACATGCAGATACGCATATCTAGTCGCACCCTTTAAAGATGAACTCTGGGCCACTCCATGTATTACTCTTGTACGTCTTTTCTTGGACACCACTGTATACCCATCAACATCCACAAAGCATCAGCGTAATTTAAACTAATATCATTACTTTTTAAACTCTTTTATGATTTTTTTTTATTAGTTTCTTTGTTTATGCTTTTTTGTCTTTCTTTTACAGCAGGTCGTTTTTCTTTTTCTTCGATAGGAATTTTGTTCGTATCATCGGTGTCTTTTTGCTTAGTGTCGTTAAATGTTGAAATCGAACTCACGTCGTGTAAAGTGATACAGCCATCTCTCGGAGAAGGAAGAGAAAATCTCTTTATATCAGATAACGCAGCTTTTAGAGAGCTAATTTCTTCTTTCAAATTGATTGCTCCTGATGAAGCTAATAAACATTGGCGAAACATGGAGACTAAATGAACAAACTGAGTCTTATTTAATAAGGATCCACGGACCGATAACCCCGATATTTTATAATGATTTAGTAAATGTAGGTGAATTTTGGAACAAAAATCACCGATTCTAAGTTCTGAAAAATAAATTGCTGTCTTGCTTGGGATATTAAAAGATGTGGGGGAGTTTAAAGAGAGCATCCCAGGATTTTTTGGAGAATACTTCGATATTTTTATCTTTTCGGGTAAAAAAAATTTGAATATTATATTTGATAATCCTTTTAAGTACTAACATCATATATCTACATGAATAAACTCTTCTTAAATAGTCTAAAGATATTATATTCTCATGGGCACAGTTTGAACATTAAAACTAAAACGATGTTGTGCGAATCATGATATTGTCTGCATTTACATATTGCGCACATGTATACGAACCATGCTCAGATGTATTTGACAGCAAGACGGTTCAAAAAGTATGCATGCCTGAAGTATATATTTGGTTTTCGCAAAGGTGCTTAATATAAATGATGGACAATTTGTGAAATAATTTGTAACCAGAAGCCGTACTACCTGTGGCGCAAAATACGTTATCGTGCTGATGTGCATGCTTTAACGTGTGTAGCGAAGGGCTTATAAGGCCGCCAATTTATCACACAACATTCTTTCAAAGATGTTTTAGTAGTAACATTAACGGCAGTAGAAGTAACGCTACGTTAATGACTTGCACGCATTTGTGAAAACTCTTTGACGCTGAAGGTTTTTCGGTGTTACTGTTTTTTCATATATATATATATATATTTATAAAATTCTTACCCAAATTAATAACAAAATTTCAGTAGGAAAGCAAGCTGCCATCCAACCATTTTCTATGTAGATAATGTTGATTAAAAATAGCAAAGAATAACAAAAATTACAATTAGAAAAACAAATCATTTCAGTAGAATCATTGGAAGGTCTTTGATTTATCAAAAACGACATCAAAAGTCATTATAAGGCAACAATGCCGAAAAGTAAGATGTGTATGTGGAAATGTAAACATCTAAGTATAGGACAGTCGCAATTATCTATGTAGTTTCAACAAAAGATCCTGATCTATCATGAATACCATGTAATTCCATTACACAAATAATATATGCGCGAATAGTGTAATTCATTATTTTTGTGTTTACTAGGGATTCAGTTTAAAACAGGAAAAGTTAGAATATTATTTTCTTATAGTTATGTTATGTCAGCGATTATTATTACACTAGTATAAGTTACGTGTCGAAAGTATAAGCGCGCATGCTTTTTTATATAACTTGGATACAATAAAATATGAAATATCAAGGTACTTGCCACTAATCAAGTATTTAAAATACAGTTTAGCAAATTGCAATAGAGTCAACAGTAACGAACCTTAATAATGTAGACTAAAACACTATTTATAACTAGATTAGACTAGATAATTAAATTTTTATAACTACATGCAACCCTGACGATTTGAACACTGCTATGTCAATGAATATTACTAGCTATCTCAATTTTGGCTACGTATGCAATATAAACGGATGAAACTTATATTTCATAAGTAAATTATATTTGTTTAAATGTTGCAAGTACTCTGTTTCCAGGAATGGTCGATCTTACTAGGTTTTCTTGTATACAAATTCTCAGTGCTAACTTCTATAATTTTCAAATAAACACTTTTCAAACTTATAATTATATAAATTCATAAGAGCCATAAAAACTGTACTTTCTTAAAAAATCTTATTACATTGATTGGTTGTATCAATAGAATCTCTTAAACTACAATAACACCTATTATTTCCGTGTTTTAAAGGTCATTACAATTCTACTCCAAAAATTAAACTTGTTTTATTAATTTAGGTAATAAAATAAAAACAGAATTTGAATTTTTTAATTATTTACTATTTTCAGGTAACGACAATATCGAAAACGGTATTTGTTTGACAATAATAATAATAATTTATTCGTTGTAATTGCTGTAACAAGAAAATCAATAAATTAAAAATTCACACTAAGATGTACATGACAAAAAATTAAAGAAAAACTAATAGCAACAAACAGTGCATCTCTGTTTAAAATGTAAATTTCTTAAACATTTAAAAACTCTTTAACTTTTAAGTCATATTTCAAGAAATCGTCTATTGTATTAAAACTGTAATGACTTAAAACATCCTCTAGTTGTCTATGAGAAACTTGTGTACTCGCTTCCAGATAGTTCCTGATTTTATTATATAGCTTTTATGATGTTCTCCATTTAGTAAATACTTTTCTCGTTCTTTTTCTAACACAAGTAAGTATAAATAGGCTAGGCAAGGTCATTATTCCTCTTGCTTAAAATGTTTCTTAAAGTACCAGCGTATTTCAAATTAAATAAGGCTCTAATCGCTTTTTTTGGGAGGTGGAAGATTCTTGCTGCAGATGACGTGCCCCAAGTCAGAATTTCGTAGGTGCTGCTACTGTGGAAGTTCGCAAAATAGACAAATTTTGAAACGGCATGGTTAGCAGTAGCATTCAGTCTTTGTATGCTATATATAGACGTTGTAAAACGTAATTTTGATATATATAGGGTGTTTCGGAATTGCACGGCACTATTGTAGGTACTTATTCTCCAACATAAAATAAACAAAAAAGTCTATATAAAGATATGTCTCAAATTAATTTATTACTAAGATATTGGAGCATAAATATATTTATTTAACAATACAACGTCCAAAAGAACTGTTTAAAGTGGCCACCGTTTTGTTGAATGCATCATTGAGCACGACAAATTCATTCTTCCTTGGCACTTCGTATAGCATCAGGATAATCCTTGATAGTTGCTGAGGCTTCCACGATGCGATTACTAAACTACCGATCTAACGGCGTTAGATCGGGAGATCGGAATTCATCAGAGTTTAGTAATCGCATCGTGGAAGCCGCAGCAACTATCAAGAATCATCCTGATGCTAAACGATGTGCTAAAGAAGCACTGAATTTGTCGTGCTGAATGCTGCATTCAACAAAAGGGTGGCCACTTTAAACAGTTCTTTTTTGAATGTTGTACTGTTAAATAAATATCTTTATGTTCCAATATCATAGTAATAAATTAATTTGAGACATTTGTTTATATGGACTTTTTTGTTTATTTTGTGCTGGAGAGCAAGTACCTACAATAGTGCCGTGCAATTCCGAAACACCCGGTGCATACTCAGGTCAGCTAGTTGTCGATCGTCAGTCCCAGATATCGAACGATATGGGACAATTGTTCATTTCGTGCACAAGAACAGAAATGCTAAGTTTTCTCTTCATTTAATTTTTGTTCATTGTTTTGGAAACATTGTATTATTTGCCCCACAACCCATCTGCTCTCTGTTTCAATTTTCGACTTCCCGGTTATCATGTAAGATGTATTATCAGCATAAAGACTACTTTGTTTAGGAATTATATTTTTTGGGGCATTATTAATATATATTACATATAATATTGGTTCTTGTATTGTTCCTTGTGATACGCCACTTCTAGTTGGTTCTATATAGGATATTTTGCTATTTGAATCTACTCTCTGACATCTTTATTTTAAATAAGATGCAAGTAGATGCCTCTAATACTATAATGGTATGGTTTCTTCAATAAAATTTGTTGATTTTCCATGTCAAATGCATTATATTTCAAGAAATTTGTCAAAATCCCGTTCCGCTGTCGTTTTAAGTTATTTCAATTAAAATTACATTATTTTCTTAGATAAAAAGAAATTGTAAACTATTATACTGACAACCTATATTTGCAATCAGTTTTCGTATTTAATACAACACAAGCACACTTAAACGTCATGTCGTTCTCTAAAATTATTGATTCCGCAATGCAGGAAGAAATGGCAGTTAGGGCGAGGTGAAGTTGCAATATACCACAGAAACCTCTTGTCTATCGAAAACACAGCGTATATCATCATTTGAATTTATTACCTAGGGTAACGCACCCAGTTATTGGCACTTTAAGGATGTGACTCGATAAAAATAACTCTGATTTTCACAAGCAAAAGATAAAAATTTTGGAAACTTTTATTCTGGGTGGTGTAATGTTCTCCCTTTCCTATGATACAAATATTGTTAACTGTACTTTGCGTGTTTATACGCGAAATTGGTTTTAATTAAAAAACAGGGAAAGTACTAGTTATTGGCACTTGCCTGTAGTTATTGGCACCCGCATGGCTGTAGTCATTGGCACCCAACTGCAGTTATTGGCCCGCGTCTTGCTGTAATTATTGGCATCCCTCTCAGAGTAATGGAATAAATAAAAAAGGGTCAAAATCATTTGAAATAAACGTTTTAATAATAACAGTTTTAAATAAAAATATTTATCATATGAGCGAAAAAGGTGTCTTAGGCTTTCTTTGGCATACATTGCATAAATAATGAGGTGTGTACAAATCTTTTTGCAGAAGGCATTTGTAATGGTACATTCTCCTACAATTTCTCCATTGAACTCCAAAATTTGCTAGTGTTGCATTTTTAGTGCACATAAAGCACAATCCCTTATTCCGGATGATGTTATCCTCAGGAAGGCTCATTTGGGTTTTGCGTATTACCCCTTTGCTTACGGTACTTGCACTTGGAGAATCAGGCTGGGTTGGTGTAGTGGAAGTTTTGACTTGCGAAGCTTCTTCGTCTTCTGTCAATAACACTGTTAAGTTTCTGACGTGTGTTGGCCTCTTAGTTGCTTTAGTTACTTTGCTCTTCATTTCCCTCTTTATTCTATTTTCTTCTTTCTTCTTCTCTTTTTCTCGCTTAACTTCTTCCTTTTCTTCATGAATTTTTTTCCACCCACTGGATGTTATCACGTATGGCATTCTTTCGGTTTTGCGCTGAAACTTTCGTTCTGGTGACAATTGCTATACCAATGCCTCCCGTAACCCGCGATCTACACCTTCCACGTCTATATACGGTACCGGTGGATCAGCATTTTCTTCATTCTCGGAAATATGGTGCTGTCCATTTTCAAATTCTAGGTTTTCTGCGAATGTCGCAAGATCATTATCGTCGGAATTTGGTTTCGTTAAAGTGTGGCTTACTTTTTCAACTTGGTCTTGGGTTAGTAGATTATCCCCGAATACTATTTCCATACCCCGAATATTTTCTTCAGTTAAATATGGTACAGGCGGTTCATACCCAGCTGCACATCTCGCTTCGCAATGAGGGTCATTATTCTGATGTGACTCATAGTCTTCATCAACACACTGCACAGTAATATGGGAATCATCTATGCCAGAACTCCATGATTCAGCAGCTTCAAATTTTTGGATTTTTAAAAATACTTTCACAAGCAACTGAAAATCTTCACTTTTATCATTTTTTTCCCTGTATTCGATAAACCGTTTTATTTGGTTTAATTTTTCTGGTCCAACAATAGAAACAAAGTCATCATATGTCAGTTCGCAACTTTCCATTACATTTCCGGTACCGACAGCTGTAGCTGGCCCTGTTTGTTTCTTTCCAATACATTTTGAAAAGTCAATGGATTTGTCATTCCAGGGGTATAATTCGCATGCTTTGAAGCCGTTACAAATTAAAGAACTGTGTAGTGACCCCAAGGCATCTTTTAGTATTGGCGCAAAATGAACTTTTGTCAATCCATCGAATGGATTATTTCTTCGCCATTTCAGAACTGCACGTTTCCACGCATTCTTCAGAGGTTTAAAGCAGGAAACATCTGCTGGTTGAAGAATTCGTGTAGCATTTGGATATAATGCAACGAGTATTATTTGAAGCCTGGTACAAATGGTACTTAGTTCATAGGTCATATGAGTTTTGTGACCATCTACAAAGAGAATGACGGGAAACTGAATTCCGTTTTTGCAAAGATGGGGATGAAGTATGTTTGAAATATATTCCGAAAATAATTCGGATTTCATCCAGCCATTGTCGCTTGTGCCTATGCCCCACTCGCCAGGGACACTTTTACCAACAGCAGCAGGAAGCCTCTTATAGGGGTAAATAATCATCGGTGGAGTAACTGAGCCGGCAGCTGAGAAGGTGAACATCACAGTAATATTGGCCTTTGCTGTTCCTTGATCCACTTGATAAACATTTTTAGCTCCACGGGGAGCGACAACCTTATCTTCCTTAGGACAAAATAGAAAACAAGTTTCATCCCCATTGAACACTCTGGTTGGATCCCGCAATATATCAAAATAATATTTCTCCTTCAAATAGTTTTCGATGTTGGAAAACCAGTTTTTTATGTCCCTTTCAGAAACGCAGCTGCTAGCGTTAGTTACCGCTTCTGGAGTTCTCAGTGTAAAGTTGGGATGACGCTTAAAGCTTCATACCAATGCCTTCCAGGTTGGTTTTCCTTGAAAGGAGTCTTTCGTGGATTGGCATCCAAGAAAGTTTTCACTGAAGACTGAATATCATCCCTCCTCCTCGGGAAACCTTTTCTGTAGTTATCAATGATCCACTTCTCCAAGACAGCTTCCTCATGTCTTGTCAAATATGTTGATGGCCCGTGTCCTATTTTTTTGAATTTGTCACTTAATCTATGTTGAAGGGTTTGTCTTGGAATTCCATATTTTCTTGCGGCTTGTTTCTTGGGCATTCCATTCTCAATGTCCGTTACAGCACTCTGGAGGGCTTCCTCTGTATATCTTTTTTTGTATTTACTATCACTTTTGACTTTTGGCATTGTAAACAATCTGAAAGTGAACAATGCAATGTACACTTCACACAATACCCATTGCTCTTCATAATTCTTCGCGAAAGTTTAATGATTAATTTTGAGATAGATGCGTACCACCACTGGTGCCAATAACTACATCTCACGAATAATTCAGAAGTTTTAGTTATTGGCACCAGTGCCAATAATTGCTCGCGGCACTTCTCCAGGGCCTACTAATCGCCACCCTTGTATTTAAAAAAACCGATGCAAATAATACGCATAAAGAACAGATACATTGACTTGACAGTATTCTTTTATGAGGCATTACAGAAAAGAGCTGTTTTAATGGGAGAATCACTAGTAACGCACGTCGAAATCTTGCTACCACTCTTAAGAAAACGTTAAGAAACTTACCTTAAACGATGTAGTCAACAGTCACAAACTAACTTCTGCAGCCATTTGCAAATATAAAACCGACGCTTACATTACCCACAAGCAAGAGTACGCCATCTATCAAATAACGTATTGATTTATAACTGATAGTTACCTCCTTTTCTTATAAAACAGTGAAAATATTCAAAGTGCCAATAACTGGGGCTGTGCCAACTACTGGGACACTTACCCTATGTTAGATTCCTCAAGTTAATATATTATTTAAATGGATATAAAAATGTGACACTTGACAATCATATTATGAACTGATTATATATGTATACAGGGTGTACCACTTAAAACTCCCAGGTCAAATATCTCGAAAACGGATAAAGATATTTCAATTTTGTAAAAAGTAGTTACTAAAGAATATGATTGACACTAGTTTGCTCTCACAATTGTGTTTTATTATATGAAGATATAGATGGCGCTGCCATGAAAAGAATTTTTTTGATCGCCACAATCTTCATTTGTCTTTTATTTGAAAGAGTATTAAAATTAATGAAAATTTTATTATTTATGTTAGCTTCCAAAATTTAACGGTTTCATAGATATTCGTGTTTAAAGAAAGCAAGAGTAATTTTAATATTTTGTCTTTATGTTGTTTAAATACTTAAAAAGGATCAAATTTAACTACCAAAGATGTTCAAAATTGATGCCTTCTTGATTGCTACATAACATATATCGCCTTATTAGCTCTCTTCCGCAAACATTTAACAATGTATTTCTACTAATTTTTTGAACACTTGCATAAATTTTATTATAAAGGTCGCCCATATCTGTTATGGGTTCCTTGTAAACTTCAGCTTTCAAGTAACCCCGCATGAAAAAATGTAACGGGGTTAGATTCGGCGAACGAGCCGATCACCTAAGGACGCCATTAGTACCAATCCATCGACGTGGGAACGTTTGATTAAAATAGTCAGTAACTATATTGGCATTATAACCTGGTGCCCCGTCTTAATGTAACCACATATTATTTCGCAGCTCTATAGGTACATCTTCCAAAAGTAGTGGTAACTGAATTTGCAGGAAATGTATGTAGCGCACACCAGTTAATGTTTCATGATAAAAGTGGGGGGCCTAAGATATATCCGCTTAAAATTCCACACCAAACGTTAACGCCAAAAACTGTTTGATTTCTTGTTTGCCTTATCCACATAGGATTATCTTTTGACCAATATCGAGCATTATGCTTAATTAAACTACCATTGTTGTGAAAACGACATTCGTCACTCCATATGATCTGATTCATAAAGTTGTTTTTTTCCGCTAACATTACAGAAAATTCTGCCAGAAAATCGAGTCTGCGTTGATTATCTTCTATTCTTAAATGGTGCACTAAATGAACTTTATACGAAAAGTATTTATTTTCTTTTAGAATCCTCCGCCATGCGGTTACAGATTGATCATGCTGTTCTTTTAGTTACCGTAATGATGTATTTGGATTATTAATTAACTGTTTGTAGTACCGCTGCCGCAATTTCTCTTACTTTTTCCTGTCCTAATTGTTTTTGTTTTTTGAAACTACCGTAATTTCTGAGATTTGCACACAGACTTATAAATGTTTTGTGATCTGATAAAGGCCTGTTTGGAAAGCGTAGAGCATATAATCGCATTGACATTAGACCATATTCAGTTTGTCTTCATTTGTGTGTCAAGCCATATTTTTAATACAATCTCAAGGCAAAGTGAGTAAATGTTTCAATGAAGTTAATTATAAAGACAATTAATAATCAAACAAATGTGTGCTAATGTCAAAATATTTCCTAAATAATCAAAGCAAGCATACATACATATAACACAGACTTGTATGCTTTTCTGCCTACATACCTATGGGCGCCTATGAAGTGGAATTTATAAAAAGGAACTAACTATACAATTTAAATTGTGAAGTAACTATAATAGCAAGAATTGTGAATATGTTTACTGCTATTTTTCCCTATAAATTAAATATTTAAACAAAATAAAGACAAAACTTTAAAATTACTCTTACTTTCTTTAAACACGAATATCTGTGAAACCGTTAAATTTTGGAAACTAATACAAATAATAAAATTTGCATTAATTTTAATACTCTTTCAAATAAAAAACAAATGAAGATTTTGGCGATCAAAAAAATTCTTTTCATCGCAGCGCCATCTGTATCTTCACATAATAAAACACAATTGTCAGAGCAAACTAGAGTCCATCACATTCTTTAGTAACTGCTTTTTACAAAATTTAAATATCTTTAACCGTTTCCGAGATATTTAACCTGGGAGTTTTAAGTGGTACACCCTGTATATCATTGGTAACCGATACAAATACATTTAATTGTAATCTATAATTAGCATTTTAATCAGGAATATATTAATTGATATTAACAATTAAAACACAACTCTTATTCTGAATTAGATTTAATTTTACTCAAATCTGCCTCAGACCAATAGGCGTTGGCTTAATAATAACTCGTCCTCGTTGAACCCATTTGTATTTGGCGTAAAAGTTATTATGTCATGTTGAGGAATCAGTTATATATTATTATAATTATGAAACATATTTTTCGTGTTTCGTTGTTTAAGGACAGACTTATTTTTATTATCTTACGGTTTCTTTAAATTCAATAAAATAAACAGTAATGACATCTTGTAGAGGTAGCAGCAAAACTTTAATTATCAAAATATATATTACAAGCAAACAGTAGTTAAACGTCAGGCTAAAATATGAGATACACTTACCTAAACCTGCATGAGGTATGATTTGAACTTAGATTTTATTTGAATCCTCACATTTTATTAATTATTTAAGGAGTTGTAGTAAATAACTTCAGAACTACTTTTTAAAGTACTAAAGTACCTGTCCAGTGCAAGGTGATAGGTGTTAAATTATTTATCTTATATGTATCTGAACACACTTTCAAACAGTTTTATGAATGAACTAAGAAAGTGTTACAAGTAATCTATAACATCAGTAAGAGAGTTAAATATTAAAGGTGTTTCGACAAAGTCAGACAGGATATTTTTTTTTGGTAAGAATGTCCCACATAAAGAAACCTTAAAGATATATAGCATGTGTGTATTAACATAATATTGTTTCATATCTCTATTATTATGCAATCAATACTTGTTTTTATATCTAGAGCATATATAACATAGCATTGTTTACCATCTCACATTTGCTAGTAAGTACGGGTATCTTTAAAATAATATATAGGTTTCTATGTGTATTAATACCGTATATTTAAATTTCTCGTCAAAATGTCCAAGGAACTACTACTATATTTGCACTACTTTCTAAGTTTTCATTGATTAAATATGAAGATGGTTATGTTATATTACGAATTAAACTAGACTAAACAGTCATGAAATAGACTTTTGAACTTTCACATTATCCACAAAAGTCGTTCTTACTTTTTAAATAGAAATCTACATTAAATAATAAATCCGCTGCGTCTGTTTTCTAAAGAGTAACTAGGTAACCCCACGAATGTTTGGAATGGGTCAAGGTGATTCTGGAAGAAATTACTTTCTTTAAGTTGCCCAAAATACTTTGAATATTAAAGACTTTGTGCCTCTTGTAATATATTTTATTAGTTCGCTAAGACTGGTTTTCAGTTATCACTAGTATTACTTACTACTTGTCCTAGTCCTAGAAAAATGTCAAAATTACAAATATTTTTCTATATCCCGATTCTCTAAAATTGAATTATGAAACTGTATTTGCTTATAAAATATTTTTTCTACTCCCATACTTTAATTGTATTATTAGATATGCTGAACCTGTACTTTAATGATGTCCATTATGATACAGATTTTCATTATGATTCAAGTTTATATCCAATAGAAATACAGATTTTTCATTACGATACAAGTTTATATCCAATAGAATTGCGACATTCCAATATTCAAACAATATTCAATATGGCGACTCCATCTGACAGATATACAAATTGAATAAATGTGACAGTTCTCTGCAATTTACAAGTAAGTACTTAAAATTTGTGCTTTTTTGAAAATATAAACGATAAAAATGAGGGATAATGACAGTGAAATGTAAAATTTGAGTCCACCAGAAATTATGGAACACGCCTTAGTAACCACGAACAATTTATTGCCAGCTAAATACGCAAAGATGCATGGAAAATTTTAACCTCAATTTATGAAATGGAATGTTCAAAAAATAATGTTTTATTATGGGGTCGCAGAAAAAATAGTGTATGCAACTCGCATTTAATGGCTATTAAGACACTCGTATTCATTACAATACTCAGCTTCGCCTCGTATTGTAATTTTCTTACTCGCGTCTTAATAGCTATTATTAAATGCTCATTGCATAATATACTATTAATTTATAAAACTGCAAATTTCTCTTTTAGAACTTGTGATAAATATAATAAGGAATCGTTTTATTTTTAATGTCAAATATAAATGTCTGTTACTGAGAAAAATGTAATGTAAAAATTGTAAAAAAAAGAAAAAAGATACATTTTAATTGCATTTACTTATTGTTTAAATTAGTATGAATTTTAAACTAATCATAACCATTGCAAAAGAAACTTAATTTCTAAAATGTTACTATGAAGCTGACTTTTATTTTTTGAACATTTAAAATTGAAAGTAACTGATGTAAGTTAGTAACAATGTAAGAGGTGAAATTATCAACTAGTTTCTCTTTCAATTCCAAGACAAATTTTACTTTTTACAACAGATGTCTGGTTATGTAATGGGATCTCCCATTTCTAGTGTACAGGTAACACATGACGTAATGACTAACTGAAACTTTAGGTCCACATTTTTAAACGTTATGTGGACGTCCTTATAACTGCTGTAACTCATGAAAATTTATTTATATATTTGATTGTTCCAACAGCAACAATATTAGATTGTATTTTTACATCGGAAATAGAAAACGAAAATTGGAAAAATTTGTTGAACATGACCTTGGTAAGACACATTAAGATCAACATCATTCGGTAGATATGTGAATTTCAATGGTCCTTTATATTTTTCACGCCCACAGTAACGGCGTCGTCAGCGTGACTTTTTACCAAATGTGTGCGCTGTCGCTCGCCTGAATTTGTCTTTCAAACAAACAGGCAGCGTTCTTTTGTATGCCAACCAATGACATGCAAAAGAAACGTTGGTTGTGCTTTTATAGATAAAGCGATAGGGAAGTGTTGCTAAAAATGTAATATATTTTACAAAAAAGGAAAAACTATTTGTCAAAATTTATTCAAAAATTATATATGAGGTGCAAAGTGGTGTTGAGTATGTACAAGGCATATCATTGATAGGGTAAGAGAAAGACACTATAATGTATGGTTTATGGTTTATTGTAATGGTTTATGCAACTTATGTCTAAAATATATAGTTATAATTCTAAACAATTCTGGGCATAATCCCACCATATGTAAATAATCCCACATAATCCCATATAACCCCAATAATCCCAAATAATCCCTAAATATTTCTTTATATGTTGTACGAGTTCTAAGGATTTTGTGCACGAGTTAAAGGTAAATTAAGGTTGAATCGAAGGCTGAATATACATAACACCAGCCTTACATAAAAGAGTTGTTTTATTTACACACTCCCTAAGGAAAACATATCAACGGAGCAAAAGTAAAATTCATAAACTTAAATATTCTGGAAAAAATAAAAAAATCAAATTAAATAATAATAATTAATCTTTAACACAGCATTTAATCTCAAATTTAATATTATCATATTCCTTAGAAATTTCGGTGTATGCGATTTCATCTAAATGAAAAGGTTCCATTTCGGTGGCAAATTTAACAGGTCCGTAAAAATTATATTTGCAATCAACCGTAGCAACGTCTTACTTAGTTTTTGACTATGTAAATTTTATTTTGCTTCCTTCCATGTGTAAAAAAAATTAATTCTAAAAATTGTATCATTGACAATTTCAATAATTTGGCCGTTCATAACAAAAACCAACGTAAAATTTATTACACTCAATTACACTTAATACCTACTGACTACTGAGTGATGGGTCTGTGATAGGATTTATTTTCCCTCCCCCGATTTTCTCCACCATCCGAAGATGCTTTTAAAATTACATCTCGATTTAAAAATTGTCTTTCGTCGCGAGTTGCCTTTACATGACTGCGAAGATGACGCCAATATCATTGTGCTGCCTAACAGTTATTTATAAATTGACAATCTGTACTGTACTAACTCTGACCTTTGCATTGTCTAGAAGCCAACACAAGGATGACTTCAGTAGAGGGTCTCAGCCGATTCTGGAACCTCCTCATTGACCTTGATCATGCACGCAGCATAGATCAAGGTCAATGAGGAGGTTCCAGAATCGGCTGAGATGGAACGGTCAAAGTCATATCAAGGTCATTTCAAGGTCATGTCAAGGTCATGATTCAAGGTCAAGATTGCAGCATAGATCAAGGTCAATGAGGAGGTTCCAGAATCGGCTGAGATGGAATGGTCAAGGTCAATTCAAGGACAAGTGGAGATCAAGCCGAGGTTAAATCAAGGTGAAGGGTCAGGTCAAGGTCAAGGTTAAGGCAAGATCAAGTCAAGGTCGTTGAAATGAGATTGAGTGTATATAATGTGTATGATTTGATGTAGTTTCATTTTAAATATGAATGAAAATGAAGAGCTAACAAGTGAAGTGTTGCTGGAAGTGCAAGAGAAATTTAATAGTTTTAAAAATGTTGGGGAGATATTTTCAAATAGTGAGGAAGTAAGTCAAGATGAATTTGGGTGGGCTATAATAAATGATAATATAGCGCAGCAGTTTTATGAGTCGTATAAATATAATTTAATGTATTTATGTGATGTATACGAATATTATAAGTATGACGGGAAAAGGAGAAGCAGTACATTATTGAATTATTTAAATTGGTTTTGTGAATAAATGTGAAGCAAGGGAGAGAAATGGCGATGGAGGTGAAAGAAGGAATTCAAGGTTAAAAAGTTAATATTAAAGTGAAGTTAAGGTTAAATTGTATATAGTTCTCAAGGTCAATGTCCAGTTAAGGTCAAGGTTAATGAAGAGGTTTTAGAATTGGTTAGTGGAGGTGGAGATTGTGAGAAGTGGTAGATAGTAGGTATATATAAAGGTTGATATGATAAATAAATGTTAGTATAATCCAATATGTCGAAGCGTTGTTTTACTGGAGAAGAAAAAAAGTGTGATTGTTCACGGATAGTAGAGGAGGGTGAACTGATAGTGGACGACAGTGAATTGGTAGATAATAGTATTGATTTACATAAAATGTTTGAAGCGGATCCGAGAGTAGACACATTTTTTACTGAAATGGGCGAATCAAATAATTTTTGGAATAAAGTGAGTACGACTGCTGAAAAGATAGTTCAACAAGTATCACCGGACGAATTTGCTAGAGAACCAATATGGGATGTACCATTAGTGGGAGAAAGAATTTTTTTTTTAAATAAAAGTCATTCTAAGTGGATATGTGTGGGTTTAGCACCAAATAAGGATTTTGAACCGACAGTGAAGATTGTGGGTATTAAAAAACAATGTGTATATTTTAATTTAGAAGAATGGGAATGGTTTGTAGCTGAGAGTGTAAAGTTGAAGAAATATTATCAATATTATAATGGTGCGATTCCCGTTATTAATGGTATGGATATATGGCTATCACATGAAAGTTTTGATGGTGTGAATAGAATAATGAAAATAAATAAAGAGGGAGGACACGCATATTTAGCGTATGAAAGTTTGGCGGAATTGTGGCGAATGGTGAAAGTAGTGGCGACACGTTTAGTGTTTTTACAGGATTTAAAATATGAAGAATTCTATAAGCAATTTTTAGATCCAATAGTTTTAAACGGAGAAGAAGTAAATACTGCAATAGATAGAATATGTAATGGCGCGGTATCTGAACATGTTTGTATAACAATAGAGTTAGCTATGTATTGGTTGCCAAAGATTTTAAATGATTTACAATTTTTAAGAAAAAATCGATTGTAATTGTGAATAATGTATATAATAATAAAATGATTAAAAATTGTATGGTTTTTTTATTATTTTTGAGAGAGAAATTGATGGAGTTTTATTGAATTTGAGTGTAGATTTGGTGGAGTATAAGTAATATGGTTAGTAGTGTTTTGTTATATTTCGAGAGTTGGTATTTGTAAAGATATATCTATCAGTTATTTTTTAATAAGATGGGAACGTTAGTGAAGTCTGATGGTAGTTTGAATCAGACAGTGAGAAGGAAAGGTGGTGGATTATTGAATAGTTTAATAAATAAGTTACCAGTTGAGTTACATATACCCGGCTATAGATTTTGTGGTCCAGGAACTAGATTGGGGAAACGTTTAGAAAGAGGTGATAAGGGAGTGAATAATTTGGACGAGGCTTGTAAAGAACACGATATATCTTATTCAAAATCAAATGATTTATCGAAACGACACGAAGCTGATAAGATATTGTATCAAAGGGCTATAGAACGAGTGAAGAGTAAAGACGCGGGTGTGAGAGAAAAATTAGCTGCTTCTGTAGTTGCAACTGCTATGAAAGGTAAAACAATATTAGGTATGGGTGTGCGGGGGCAATATAGAAAAAGAGTGAGTGTGAAGGGTAGGAAGAATAATACAAGAAGAAGGCATAGAAGAAGTAGTGGTAGAAATCGATCGGGTGGTGTTCTATCATTTTTACACGCAATGAAGAAAGCGCGCAATGCCATAAGACATATAGGTAGGAGAAAAGGTCTATTAGAGAATGTGAAAGTTGCATATCAGAGTTTAATGAAACCTAGAAGACGGATACTGTTTCCACGATCAAGAGTAATTGCAATACCAAAGAAAGGTGGATTTTTACCGTTAATTCCATTATTTGCAGCTTTAGGTGCTCTGGGGTCGTTAGGGGGTGGTGCTGCGGCGATAGCA
The DNA here is from genome assembly GCA_963170755.1 of Amphimallon solstitiale. Lineage (NCBI taxonomy): Eukaryota > Metazoa > Arthropoda > Insecta > Coleoptera > Scarabaeidae > Amphimallon > Amphimallon solstitiale. The sequence goes on along the minus strand of OY720678.1, from coordinate 110,246,531 downwards.
AAAGCTGTAACATCTGCGAAAACTGAAAGAGATCAATTAGAGGAAGCAAAACGACATAATAGGACAATGGAATCCAAAAGTGGTAGTGGTTTATATGTGAAACCATATAATGTAGGATGCGGTGTATCTATTGGGAGTGGATTGTATATAAAACCATATAAATCTGGTTGTGGTGTGTATTTACCAAGTGGAGTTGTTTCAAAAAACGGTTAAGTGAATTACCTCGAAGGCCTTTAACAGAAATTGATTTACGGAAATTTGTGAAGAGGTGGAAAATTGGAAAATTTCGGGGTGTATTTAGCAGAGACGTTTTACCGAGGAAAATATATGTGAAGGAGAAAGGAATAGTGAATTTGGATGATAATGTTGGAGGTGGTACTCATTGGGTAGCATATAATAAAAATAATGATGTAATAAGATATTTTGATAGTTATGGTGATTTAAGACCGCCGATTGAGGTTGAGGAGTATTTATTATCAAATGGTGATGGGGTTATTCAATATAACTACCAGAGATATCAAGATGTGAACTCTGTGAATTGCGGTCATTTATGTTTGATGTTTTTAAAAGGATTGATTAAGTAAGATATGGATAATTTAACTTTTGTGTTAACTGGAAAGGGATCAGAGGTTGGATGTATATTAAATCCACCGATATATTTAAATGGTGATTATGAAATGTGTATGGTGAGTTTACAAACTTATAATTCTATTCCAAATGTTACGTCTGCTAATAATGTATTTCGATATTATTCTATGTCACCTAATAAAGTAAATGCTTGGAAAGATATAACTGTTCCAGAGGGAACTTATGATATACATGATTTAGAGAAGTATATTGATGAAAAATTGAAAGTTCACGAGGATGAGCAACAGTATTTTATTTTGTCTGCTAATAGTAATACTATGAAGGTGTTTATGAAGGCATCAGTAGATGTTGATTTTGGAATAGAAAATTCGATTGGTTCTATGTTTGGTTTTCACAAGAAAATAATAGGAGGTAATATACCGGTTTATAGTGATGAAATAGTTGATATAAATAAAGTCAGTGCTATTGATATTATGTGTAATATAGTGGATGGTTCATATATTAATGGAGAATTATCACATGTTTTATATCATTTTTATCTGAATGTTCCACCAGGGTTTAAGATAATAGAAGTTCCTGAAGAGAAAATTTATATGCCGGTAAATACTAACATGTTAACTGATATTGTTATTCGAGCAGTCGACCAGACAGGACGGTTAATTAATTTGAGAGGTGAAGAGTTGACATTATATTTACGAATTCGCAGAAGAAAAGAGTGAATTAAGTTTATAAATTAAAAATTGTTATAAAAGTATGAGGACTAATAATGCAAATAAGTTGTGGAAGGGAACGAAGATGAGAAAATATATACGGAGTGTATCACATAAGTTATGGAGAGTGGTTGGTAAAGGGAAGTTACGAAATTCTCTAACTAGCGAAAACAGGAAGTTTTTGAAGAATTTGGGTTTTCGAGTGTTAGTGTAAGAATATTTTTTCTTGTTAGAGGATCGGTTTATAATAGATATTCGAGATTAATAAGAAGTGGTGAGAAGTGCATTATACTTTAGTAGAAGAAGAAAATTGTTTGGGTGAAGTTGATTGTGTATTATTGAGTGAAAACAAGAATGGAAATGTTAAATGTTTTAAATAAGGTTCGAGTGGATAATTCTATTACTGAAATGGAATTTCATAATCACGTACCGTTTGGTTCACCGAAGTATGGAAATAATGATGAAATTAGGATTGTAGTTCCAGAAATAGATAAATATACTTTACCGTCGGAGTCGGAGTTGCTTATTGAAGGAAGGTTGCGATTAGCTAATGATGCTACAAGTGCTACAGCATACTTAGTTCATAATGCGGCAGCATTTATGTTTAGTAACATCAGATATATAATTAGTGGAGTAGAGGTTGATGAAGTTAGGAATGTGGGTATTACATCAACTATGAAGGGATATTTTTCTTATAGTCCAAGTTATATAAATAAATTAGAGAATTGTGGATGGGAATTTACAACAGGAAAGGCGCCAGTTTTGAATAATAATGGTAATTTTAGTATTTGTATTCCGTTGAAGATGTTGATGGGCTTTGCAGAAGATTTTAAGCAAGTGGTTATGAATGTGTCGCAAGAATTGATATTGAAGAGGTGTGCTGATGATAGCGATGTGATCTATAATTCTGTTACAACTGAGGAAATGAAGTTAACAATTGATTGTGTAGTGTGGCGAGTACCACATATTAAAGTTGGTATGAGTCAGGATTTAGCTTTAACGAAATTAACGACGAAGAATACTTTGATGGAAATGTTTTTTAGAGGATGGGAAATTCACGAGAATCCAGGAATTCCAGAAACAACTAAACACAGTTGGGCTATTAAAACTGCTCCACAATTAGAGACACCAAGATATATTATTTTGGGTTTTCAGACAGGGAAGAAAGGAAAGTTAGATCAAAATATGAGTAAATTTGATGCGATAAATTTAACGGATGTAACAGCTTATTTAAATGGTAAAAGATATCCATATGAAAATGTTCGAGTTGATTTTGATGATAACAGAGTAGCTGTTTTATATAATATGTATGCTAGATTTCAACAGATTTATTATGGATATGATTATAGTGAGCCGATGTTAAAGTTGAATCAGTTTAAATTGTGTCCATTAATTGGTATAGATTGTTCACATCAGGAAGATGTTTTACATAGAAGTGGGGTGGAGATTAGAATTGAATTCACTACGAAAAATAATGTGCCAAAGGATACGGTGTTGTATTGTGTGATTTTACATAATAAATTATATCAATATTCACCATTTAATAAGGTGGTACAGCGAAAATATTAGTTATATAATATTTTGGTTTAGTATGAGAGGTAGTTCAAGGAGTATTTGGATATGGACAAGATTGAAGAAGAATTGTGTTTAAGTTTAGTTGTTAGGTGTAATTCTTTGGAAGTGAACGGTTTATTGGATGGACGATGATAAGTTTAGGTGGAAAGAAATTTATAGTTATTGACTTTCAATGGTATCGATTTAATAATAATGTGATTCCAAAGGAGTTGGCTACTTGTGATGATGAATTCAGGAAGAGTCACTTTTTATTTAAACCGTTTTTTAGTTTTGGCTCATTAGCAAGAGAAGATCAACGAGTTGCAAGATACGTTTTTAGTTATTATCACGGTTTGAAATGGGAAGATGGTTATACAGCCGTTGGTGAATTTGACGAGATAATTAAGCGGTTGTGTATTGGTGTGGATTTGGTATTCGTGAAGGGGCGAGAAAAGTTGGAATATTTGAAGTGTATTATAGATAAACGAATAATAGATTTAGTGGATGCTGACAGAATTAAGAGTGGAAAACCAAGTTGTAGTTTTCACGTTGGAAATGATGTTGTTTGTGCTTTGTCTAATGTGGAATGTTTATATAATTATTTAGTGGATATGAGATTTAATGAGAATAAAATTTATTATATTTAATGATTGGTTGTTATATATAATAGTTAGAAATGGGATGTGTTTGGAGTCACATTATTAGTTATGTCGTGGAGAGGGTTGGAAGTGTGTTACAACAATATGAAGATGCAGGTTCGTTTGTAGAAATAGAAGATGCACTATTAAGGTTTATTCCAAAATCATATTTAATGAGGAGAGTAAGGACTGTTGATTTAGAATTGGTGTGGTTTCGATTACCAATATTTTATCAAGAAGATGTAGATTTAATTGGATGTAGACCATGTCTGGATCATTATGTAAGGAGTGGAGATACTATAGATGGCTGTTTTCGAAGAAGAGATTGTTCAATGTGTAAATATGTTTTCTTAAGAAAATAATTTTGTAATATTGTAATGTATGATGTTGATGTTTTGAGTAAATAAATATATGATTTAAAAATTGTTTGGTATTATTTATATTATAGTTAGTTTTAGTACTTGGTATTATATTCTTAGTTGGTTTGGTTGGAATATGGTAATATATACGAAGCCTGGTTGTGGTTAGCTGTCTTCAGGAGACGTGATTAAACTAATGTCACGCGCGATGCGACGCGTGTTACTAGGTGTGTGTACTAGTTGAGAGAAGATGATTTATAAGAAAATTAGTGAAGAAATATTTAGATTTATAAATTAATTTTGGGGTAGTGGGAGGGTATCGAAGGATAGGAAGATTATGTGAAGTACCTATTTGGTTGTAGGTTGATCAAATTGAGATGATAATTAAGAAAATTAGTGAAAAAAAATACATTTATATAAATTTATTTTGAAGGGTAGTGGGTGGTTTTGAAGGATCGAGAGATGATGCGAAATAATTATTTCGATGTAAATTGATCACAATAAGATAATAAATAAGAATATTAGTTGAAAAAAGAAATATTTATTTAAATTGATTTTGGAGGGTAGTGGGGTAGTATTGAGGAATAGAGAGTGTATAGGTTGTTGTTCGGTTGCAGGTGGATGATGTTGAGTTGAAAATGTAGTTATTTGGATTATATTCGTAATATTGAAACTTTTTGAAAATCGTTCTATCTTAAGTAATTGAGCTAGAGCAAAAAGAGTGCCCCCCCCCCTTTCACCCCCCCTCCCACCCCCGGCAAGGTTGCAACGCCCCTCCCATTTCCAAAAATTGAAAAAAAACACCCCCCACCCCCCACCCCTCCACCACCCCCCACCCCAAACCTTGATAATTTCATTTTCAGACTTCGAGGGTCACCCCGGACGTCACCAGACATAAAAAAAAAAATTGTGGTATTCCACAACGTAAATAATTTCAAAAAAACATTACTATTAATATATAATACAAGGTTACCAGACATATAAAAAATGGCATCTATCATAAATTTACGATGTAAAAACAAGTATAGGTTAATATTGTCGTCATAGGTAAAGTTATTAAAATGGAAATTTATAAAATGTTGTTGGAATTTTTTTAACACCGAATTGAAATGTCAACATTTGCATTTACGTAATGTTTATTGGAATTTTTAACACGGATATGAAAGTTAAAAATTTCCATTTGCGTCAATGTTTAATATGAAAAACAGGTAATTTACCAATTGCTAAGGTCATTTAACGTCATATTTCATATAAATACGTGTATCTATCTAACGCTATTCAACAGTTCTAACACAGCAGTTACAATGGTAAGAATTACATATTAAATAATATATTTTGTTTATTAAATTTTGTTTTATTTTATTTGTATGTATTGCTTTATGGCTTGTTTAATAATTTCTGTGACCAAGTAAAAAAGAATTACATATTAAATATTATATATTTTGTTTATTAAATTTTGTTTTATTTTATTTGTATGTATTGCTTTATGGCTTGTTTAATAATTTATGTGACCAAGTAATTGTTTTTTTGATTATTTGATTGTAAAATATATTTTAAAAGATGTATCCACTACAGTCTTGATATATCGTTGAAATCAGTAAATGCTTACATATTACATAATTAAATTTACTTTGAGTAACTTACAATTTTAATATATTTTAATGTGTTTTCGTATTATTCAATAATTATGAACTAATTACACTTATTCAATATTTTAATTCCTGTATAGTTTGCTTAATAATTTCAAAGATAGTATGGATACTGTCTTAATATATATTGAAATCATATTTACGTATTACCTTATAATAATTTTTATAGTTTTAAATTGTATTTAATACATTTTTCCATCTAGGCCTCAAGAAAACAACTAACGATGTCACCTGATGTTGACAGGTTACTCGCTGAAAATGTTGCAGATAATAATAACATGAACTGGACGCCAGACTCGCACTTTGTACAACATCTTGATGTGCAAGATGAGATGATGGGTGATGGAAATGATCAGTTTCTATCCGAGGAAGTTGATAAAGTAATGTCCGAAGAAGTTGATAGGGCAATGTTTTCATCCGAAGAAGTAGATAACGCAATGACTGCTATAGAAGCTTCCATAGAAGCAGCAGCACCTTCTGTGGAAGATATAATTACTGATCATTTGACATTCACCATACCATCTGCACCATCTGATGTAGTATTCACCAGACCATCAGTTGAAGCAACTACGTCAGCTGCGAACGTGTTTGATTCAACTGTCATTACAGAATCTTCAAAGGTTTTGTCCCGGGTCGCCACTATTACACCTGTAAACGTTAGTCATTTACCCTTCCAAGTGGACTTTAAACTGGTTAAAGCAGAAAAGAGACAAGAAAGACGACCGACGATACAAGAAAGAAGACAAGCGATGCGTGCAGCACGAGCAGAAAAACGGGACCGTACTGCTCGTGCTGCTCGCATGGCACAGACACCACCGACATCGACCAATACTTTACCGACAGCACCGACTTCTATTTCTGCTTTACCGACACCACCGACGACCTCTGCTTTACCAGTTTATGGTCTGAGTGCTGGTGTGTCGAATTCGTCTTCACTCCGGGCTCTACTTATAAGCGGTAAACGACCGTTTGCAAGTGCAGTAGTGCCTACTTTAGCACCACGGGTACAGGTATTACAAAACATTATTTTAGACGGTCCAGTGGTACCTGTGGTGCGTGGGACACGATCTGCTGAGATGTCATCTGTTCATTTATCCCATTATCCTCAAGCTGGTCCCATAGCCCCCCGTCCAATTCCTACTGCTGCTCATCAACCCCGACTTCTTACATCATCCTCAACGGCTATGAACGTTTCCCATATTTCCATTTCTCAAGATTCTGTCATAGCTGTATCTTCCCAAGATGATCCCCCTCAAGATAAGCCCCTAAATCTATCGCTTTTTACTTGTTCTGACCCTACTCCCATTTTAACTTCATCAACTCAAATTAGTCCTCCCCCTGCTAAAAAACTTCGTAGTCCTACTCCACCATCCTCCCCTGAATCACAAATTACTTGTGGTCAGAGATCACCCACTCATATTCCAGTTTCACCTGCAACCACCATATTACGAACTCCATCCCCCCTTCCCTCCCCTTTAAACGATAGTCAAATTCCTATTCCCTCTACATCATCAACACCGCACCCAATTCCTATTCCCTCTACATCATCAAAACCGCACCAACAACCTATCAACACTCTAGCTGCGAGTTTCAAAGAGTTTGCTGCCAAATTTTTGACATATCTAGAGGGTGATTCGCTAGGTAGCAGTGTTGATCAAAAATTAATGGAGGTAAATGATCAGATAGAGACTGAATTAGTAAGACATAACATGCTTCTTCGACTCTATAATGATGTCATTAGTAAGAACATTCCTGGTGTTCTTACTAATGAGCAAATTCGAGCCCTCCAGGAGAAGAAGAATAGATTAGATAAACTTAGAAAACTTATTAATGAATATTTTCGAAATATTCAATGAATATTTTTATTTATTAATTAATATTCAATGAATATTTTTATTTATTCATTAAGCAGGGTTCTATATTTATTCAATCATGTTCATGTCACGTAGTTGACATAACTTTAACTTTGACATTTTCAGTGGACCGTATCTGTAACATTTTCAGTGAACACACCTGTAACATCAAGGCGAACATCAAGACAACAAATCTGTATCATGGTGACATGCTATGTTGGATTTCAACATTGTCGGGTCGATGTTATGCTGGATTACAACATTGTCGGACAACATTGCCGGATAGATGTTAGTGCGCTATTATTCCAATTATTGCTAGTTTTAAATTCAAACAATTATTGCTCGTTCTAAATTCAAATCCAATTGCAATTGAACTCGATACTATATCCTATATCTTTTTCAGGAAATACACGTTAATATAGAGGCTTCCAACATTTGCGCCGTTGAGATAAGGGTGGTAGCGGGGGAGCCAGGACCGCTATCTTCAACGATGCAACCGCCGCCGCCCACTCCACAAACACCACAGGCACCACAGGCACAGGCACAGACAATGGTAGGGGAAACTCCGTCAGACACACAAGCAACACCGGAAACACCACCCCCTCCTCCATACCAGCGGAGGGATGTGCCTGACGCGCCTAGGAAGTTCCAAGAACAATTTCATCGAATGCTGCAGGCTCGAGCGACCAACAAGATAGAAGAATGCGTAGAGGCGGATGACTCATGGTAGAAGGTGGGTTCATCCAATTGCAATTGAACTTAATACTAAATCCCATATCTTTTCAGGAAATACACGTTAATATATATAGAAGCTTCCAACATTTGCGCCGTTGAGATCAGGGTAGTAGCGGGGGAGCCAGGACCGCTGCTATCTTCTACGATGCCCACTCCACAAACACCACAGGCGCAGGGGAAACTCCGTCAGACACACAAGCAACACCGGAAACACCACCCCCTCCTCCATACCAGCGGAGGGATGCGCCTGACGCTCCTAGGAAGAAGTTCCAAGAACAATTACATAGAATGCTGCGGGCGACCACAAGATAAAAGAAGAAAGTAGCGGCGGATGACTCATGGGTAGAGGGTGGGTCCTGGCTAGGGGGTGGTGATAACGGTGTGGAGTGGGTGGAGTGGAGCTGCGGCGCAAGAGGTTTGCTACTTTTCCTCACCCAACATAAAAAAAAGTAGCAAAAAAAAAATACAAAAAAAATAAATAAATTAAATAAAAGAGAACATTACTTGTTTTTATTTATCATACCTTCAAAACTATTAAATATAAGTAACATAACCGAAGTTATTCAGTATAACTTCTGAAGTGATAACGTTCAGTATGCATTTAAAAACTTCTGAATTATCATTACCAATCTATAACTACGATAGAGTATCTAGTGAGAAAGGTTTTACACGTCACAGTAACCTTTTTGGTGGTACATGTAAGAGGGTGCTAATAGTAGGACCATCAGGATGTGGTAAAACCAACGCTCTTCTTACGTTATTACTGCACCCCAATGGATTTCGCTTCAAAAATATTTATATCTGCTGTAGATCTCTCCACCAACAAAAATATGAGTATTTAAGAAATTTGATGAAAAGCGTTCCGGAAATGGGTTACTATGAATATACAGATACTAATAATATGATAAAACCTGATGAAGTTTCTGATTATTCAGTCATCATATTTGATGATATACCCACTATTGATTTAAATATTGTGAAACAATATTTTTCTTTCGGCAGACATCGCAATTTAGATTGCTTTTATCTAATTCAAACGTATAGTGCAGTACCTAAGCAATTATTAAGGGATAATACAAATCTCTTAATTTTATTTCAACAAGATGGTACTAATTTGAAACACATATTTAACGATCATATTCATGATTTAAAATATGAGCAGTTCTTAGACGTTTGTAGAATGTGTTGGAAGAAACAGTTTGACATATTGTTTATTGATACTGACTGTAAGTTCAACGAAGGGCGATATCGTATAGGTTTTGATACTTATATTCATTTATAATGAGTTATGCATATATGTGTATACATTTTTGTTTTACCATCAGTATGTAATTATTCGTTAAAGAGTTCATATACATGTGAAATATGGATGATAAACTAGTAAATAATTTAGTAAAAGCTCGAGAAGTGTTAAAGCAAAAGTTAAGAACCTTAAAGGCTGATATCGCAAGTTCTCAAAGAGCAATAGATATAAAGTATGCGCCAATATCAAAACCTTTGCAAGAAATTGCTATGAAATTAGATGGTAGTGACGCTAAGAGAGGTACATCACGATTGAAAAACATTTCGGAGAGTATAGATGAATCATGGTCAGATATTTATCCAGATAAATCTTATACACCTGTTCCCGGAACATCAATTATACGGTATGGCACACCTAAAGCCGCCCGGAAGCATGTATCATGGTTTAGTCCAGCAACTCATTCTTCTCCGACCAAAAAAAAAACAAAGGTGGAGTCTGAACCCCAACCTCGGATGTCAACATCATTCAGTCAACCTACTTTTCTAGAAGATGAATACATAGGTGAACTTTTACCTAACACTCCTGGTGGTCTGGAAGGAATAGAAGAAAAAAGCGGTGAAGAAGACGAAATGGATTCGAGTGAAAGTTATAATTTAGATAAATCCATGGCTCATGCTATATCACTTTTACAAACGCGTCCAGAGAAGTCAATAATTGGAAATAAATCATTGAATAAAACACTCTTAGAAACAGATGTTGTGAAGGAGTCATTAAAAGATTATAGTCCTAATATACGCCCATATCTCATCGGTTTAATGATAGATGAAAAAGATGAATTCGATGAAAAGTATGGCGTTCACGAAACTGATGGTAATTTAAAAATAGGAACTGCTGATGTTAGATTTGACAAAGATGACATCATAATCGGTAAATTTACTTACAAAGCTACGAAGGGTTTACTGGAATTACTTTTTAAAAAGAAGCCAGGAAAATTTTTATATACAGATGCGAAAAACTATAAATTCATCCTTAATGATACCAGTGCTCATCGAGTTGATTACGATCCTCAAAAAAAATATGCAGCTAGTAAAGGTACTAAATATACAACTATTATAAAACCTATAATACAAGGAAGACCGCCTGAAGTATGGTGGACTCGAACTTGGAAGACTGGTTTAGGGTTATCAAAAAAAATACCTAATCGAAAGACCGTTATACCTAAGAGTAAAATAGAATATAAGTACTGGGATGATGTAAATGAATTGTGTAATAGATTAAAGTTACTAGTAGCATCGAAAGAGGCGGGACATACTGGGCATGGCAACGAGATACTAGCAATACTTGAGGAACTAAAGGAGTCAAAAATAATTAAATAGTCAATGTGAATCTGAATAAATGCCTTACAAATCTTGTTTTTTAGTAGTTAACATATCGATGCTGATGATACGTAACGATGACAATCGATAAATTTGGTAGACATATTCATAAACATATTGTCAAAAGACATTTAATGGAAGGAGATGTAGTGACAGACTTTCTCAGTCACCCTAAAGTTAAAGAGGTTTTGAAAATGTGCACTACAAGAATTTCTGCTCCAACGTCAGCTACACCAATGAAGCATATTCTGCAAATGTACAGTGATGGTTCTATTAGCCCCGTGGGTTTCTATAAAAGGAATTCAAATTCAAAAAGTATTTATTATATTAACAAATTATATAGTGGGCAGATCATTGATGTTCATTATTCCAACGAGAAATTAGCAGAACTGCATATTGGCAGTAAAAAATTTAGTCCTACAAAACCAGTCACACTGGTAAAGGGAACAAAGTTAAGTTTGAAGTACATTGGCACCAAACCTGCACCGAAAGAAACAGAAGCCGTTTTTGCGGAAGTAGTAATCGAAGGATATGTCAACAATTAAAAGAGATGTCGTTAACGAAATACACAGTCCCGCGCGGAGAAAGTTTTCTCGAAGACGAGTCATCATAAAAGGATTGCGAGATTTATTTCAAATCGATCTGGTTGAAATGATACCGTATGCGAAAGAAAATGATAATTTCAAATATATTTTTGTATGTATTAATACATTCTCAAAATTTGCTTGGGCCATACCAATAAAAAACAAAACGTCGAATGAAGTGACAAAAGCCATGGAATCCATACTTTTGAAAGGGAAGAACAATATTCCGAAAAATCTGCAAAGCGATAATGGGAAGGAATTTTATAATACACATTTTAGGAAACTCATGAATCAGTATGATATTAATCACTACAGTACCTACTCCAATTTAAAAAGTTCGATTGTGGAACGTTTTAATAGAACACTTAAAAACAAGATGTGGAAGGAATTTAGTTTCAATGGAAACTACCGCTGGATCGACATGTTGGAGAAATTAGTTGAAGATTATAATAACACTGTACATAGTACAACGGGGTATAAACCTACTGCAGTTAATCAAAAAAATGCGAAAAATATTTTGAAAATGGTCTACAGTAATATTAAAGTTGCCGACGTAAGAATTCCAAAATTTAAAATTGGAGAACCTGTTCGCATCAGTAAACATAGACACGTATTTGCAAAAATGTACACTCCTAATTGGTCAAACGAAATATTTACAGTAATAAAGGTTCAAAATACGAATCCTAGAACGTATCTATTGCAAGATTCGCAAAAACAAAATATTCTGGGTGGGTTTTATGAACCAGAATTGTTAAAAGTAAAGCATCCTGACGTGTATCTAGTTGAAAAAATTTTACGACGACAAAAGAATAAAGTTCTGGTAAAATGGTTAGGTATGCCTGCTTCGCATAACTCGTGGATATCTAAAGATAATGTACTATGAATAAAACGGTGTAAAAAAAACAACAATTCAAACAATGTTTTTTATTTAATACATAATTATTACACACTGTCAAGGAGTATATAAATGAACACATGTGAAAGAGTACAATTACCTAAAAATATTTATTTCAAAGAACTTATTTCTAACACTAAATTTTCTAAGTTTTCTGCCCTGATAATTTCATTTATTTTATAATGACCCCACGCTAAAGTATTACTTTTATCAGGGAGAATGTATCGCTTATCATCCTTGGACGATAGGGCAACTTTATTTTTTAATTCAGTATACATTGTATGTAACTCAGATCGGAATATATACATTCTCCTCAAAATACTTGTATCACCTTCCACCACATTCTTATAATCAGTAACAGATAAATTTTTCTGGATAACATATTTCTTCACACCCTTAGCAGTTTTTATCGTCTTATCAAGTAATTTAACGCAATAAGCTTTAGCACCTGTTCCATAAAAACATTCGATAATGCTACCGGCATATTCATCCTTCATTTTCCCTAGCATTGGTAAAGAGCGAGGTATTCCATGAATATTACCTTCAGTAAAATTCGATGTATCAAACATATTTAAATGTCCTTTTATATCATCATATACATTATAATTCGCTACACTTATAATGAGTGAATCAGTATCTGTGTACAATAAAGAAACCTCTGTTCCATACAAAGCTTTTAGAAAGTTATAGAAAAAATCATACATCACCCTCTTAGCTAATTCTAAAATTGTAAATCCTACATATATAGGTTTCACATATTCTACACGCACATGGGCCAATTCGATGGCTGTTAGGGATTCGCAAAATACCCTACAAGATTTAAAATTAGGTTTTGCGATATACGCCTCAGCTCCAAGTTTTTTATGAATAGTTTCCCAATGGGATACTAATTTTATATTAACTCGATTTTCCACATTCTCCATGGTCTTTCCAAACACACTATTTACCATTAATTTATAGAATTGTTTGAAAAACTCATTAGTGGCTTCATTTCGTTTTGCTGTATTAAAATCAATATACTTTTTTAACCAATTACTCTGTTTAAATCTAATCCCACGTCGTATTCCACATAATTTCAAACCATTATTTATACATTGTTTCAAAATTAGGTAATGTATAATATAATTCGATTTATCGAGAAGGTTTGGAATCAATTTACTATATTTCGAATTAGGTGGAATAACGTGTTCTGGACAAAAAGGTAAGTCATTGTGTACATCGTGGAGATATTCAGGATATTCTAAATCTACTTCGAAAACATATCCAATATCTGCATCTTCTTCCAAGTCTTGTATGTCAATTCTCCTAAGCTCTTCATCTGTTAACCATTGAAAATCACCAATCGGTAAACTGAACGTCATAGCGTAACCATATAAATTTGTCGCATCTAGGTATAAAATATATTTTTTACTTTCGGATAAATCAAATTCTGGTAAGTATCGATTATTTGCAATCTCTTTTCTTTTACAGCACATACTCACACCTCCACGTATACCCCTCTTAAAAAAATGAAACATATCTATATCTGTTAATAATTCCAAATTTATACCAGTCATACGTAGCATGGCGTCCCAGCTTAAGCCAGGTGAAGTAAAATAATGTGCTGGATCTAACTTATAATTGCTCATACAAATATTTCGAAAATTTTCGAAAACATCGGCAAGTAGTAATACATCTGACTGTATGTATAGATCGCTATATTGTCCCAGTGATTTACATTCGAATACATCCCACACTCTAATAGCTCTACGATAATCTTCATCACTTATCTCACTATCGGAGAATATATCATAAAAACATTCTTTGTTAGGTAATTCTGGAAATGAGAGACTTTCATGAGAAGTAACGTAGTTATATGGGAACACACCCTTCTGTCGTATTAATTCAAACTTTTCACCCAAATAATATCTTCTAACTTCTTTACATTGCTCATCATCTAAACAAGCTGATAGTTTTGCTAACGAAGAATTCATAAATCTAAATGAGTCTATAAACCTCAATTTGAAGAACACTTTTCTTTTCTTACCATTGCAATCAATTGTGTCTCCTACATGTATTCTTTTTGAAAACGATATATATTTTTCTTTATTTTGCGCAATAACATCAACTTCTTCTTTATCCAATGCTAGAACTTTTACAAACAAATGTGTATCATAATTCGATAAATTGTGAAATATAATAGGTATATATCGAGGTTCTTTATAATTTATATTGCACACCATATGTGCTGCACCTCGAAACAATCCAGTCATATGATCATGATCACGAACTTTTTCTTCGTGTGCTTGTATTTCTTTGTCACAAATATGACACACTCTCGCCAGTTCATAGTTGACACGCTCTTCGGTAGTCAAAGGTCCCATCTGTACCTCTTTACTTAAATAATTTTGATATAAAATAGTAACATCAGTTTCTAGCTCTCTAATAAAAGTCTTGGCTGCATTTTCACCACGATATAAACGCAATTTACTGAGATTATCATCAAAACTACATTTCACATAATAAGCAAAAGAATATGGTTCATGTTCGAAACATTTTACAGTGAAAGGTTTAGATGGATCTGGCTGTGACGTGTTAATAGGTTTTAATACAGCCTCAAAATCAGCATACACAATAAATGGAATTCTCAACTGCTTCTCAAATTTATCAAACTTTAATATATATTCTGGTAATTGCTCACCATATTTGTTAATTTTTATTTCTGTTCCGGGAAATACTGCTTTAACCTGCTTACAGTCTTCATTTTCATGTCTACGCAATTTATCTTCACTTGTAAAAAAAGTTAAGCACCCTTCACAAATATATTTCTGATGACCAGAAAGCGATTTCTGTGATGAAATTAGTCGAGAAAAGTTCTTAATCCAGCAGTAGTGTAAATTTTCATTTTCGGAAACAAGTAATAAATTAATGTGAGTCATTCTTCTCTGCTTCGTAAAATGTAGAGGACCCACTACCTCATGTAATTTAATATTATTTTTGAAACATTCCTCTATGCCGTACACATTGATAGATATATTATTTTTGTCTTCAAATTTAATAATGTCTTTTAAATTTATAGGGAAAGTTAAATCGGTGAAATCAGCAACTGTATCATAATGTGGATATGAAGAAACTCTTTGAGGAAGACCTGCTGGTTCCCTTAAAGCTGAAGTAACAGCCCAAGCAAAGCAGGCATTGTCAGAATTGTGAATATTTATTACGGCCTTCTTCTTCTTTATTGTTGGTGGTAAATCTATATAACTTGAACCTCTCATAGGATTGTATTTGTTCATATTTACTTCCAAATACAAAATGTTGCTCAATGTCCATCCTAGAATGTTAATAAAAATTAATATGATAATAAGATTTAGCATTAATACCTAAGTTTACCTGAATCGCGTTCCTGAAATTCACTCATTTGATTCATAATCTCATCAATATAATCAGTAAACAAGTCGTATAAATTACTTCCTTGCGTTATGATTTTATTCCGAGTATTAAAAGATTTTATTTCAACATTTTCTTTGCTTAATAAGTAGTATAAACCATACAGTTCAAAATTCGCTTTTATAGAGGTATGTATATACAGAATACTATCCATAAGTGCCACTACTTTCTCTCTGATATTATTTGCAAAATCTTCAACATCAATATATGTAGTCGAGTTATCGGATATTTGATAACTTACGATTCTGTCACCGAATGTTCCGACACTTTTCTTTACTCCATCATCAATTACTATGAAAGCCTTACTTCGATGTATTGCACTGCGAATATGTGCAGTATAACAATTCTTCTCTACGTATATATCACATACTTCACATTTCATTAAATCTAAGTTATTATCACCATCATCAACTCTTCTTCTCTTTCCTTTACATGAACCTGCCATATGACGAATTCTGTTATCGGCTCGTGAAAACTTTTTACAACAATAATCACATTCAAACATTTTGAGTTACTATCCACGAACCATATATTTAAACGAAACAACACTTCAGTAGGTACAGACTTGAACTATTATTCGAATGAAAGCACGATCTTCTTATAAACCTCCCATCGGAGGTTACATCTCAAGCCCCCCACCCCACTACCCCTACTTACGAATTTCATGAACTTATTTACATTAAACATTTTACATCTATTTACTTATATGTACACCTGACAATGCATATAACTGATGTTATTAAAAGTCTTCAAAATTACAATAAACACTGTCCAAATTATCCAAATCATTCATTAAAATGATTGTCTCCATGTCGAAGATATCATTCTCATCATCATTATCCAAAACATATTCTTCTTCTTCTTCTTCTTCTTCTTCTTCTTCACCCTCTTCATCCTCCTCTTCACTATCTTTTTCATCATCTTCTGTATCATATTCATCAAAGATTAACATTGCAATTTCTTCTTCTATCGTTGGTGACAATGAATTTAATTTATCTATATCTAATCTACTTTGTTTTAGAAATGTGATACACATATTCACTAAATGTTATCACTATAACTGAATGATGATGAGAAAGAAAGAATATAATTATATATAGTCGCTAACCCCACTTAGATATATAATATCCACCTTCAGATATTACCCTTCCTACAACCTTATAGTTACATTGACTTGTCTGACCTTGACCTTGACGTGTCCTTGACCCTGACATGACTTTGACATGACCTTGACATGACCTTGACATGACCTTGACATGACCTTGACATGACCTTGACATGACCTTGACATGACCTTGACGTGACCTTGACATGACCTTGGCATGACCTTGACATGACCTTGACATGACCTTGACATGACCTTGACATGACCTTGACATGACCTTGACATGACCTTGACATGACCTTGACATGACCTTGACATGACCTTGGCATGACCTTGACATGACCTTGACATGACCTTGACCGTTCCATCTCAGCCGATTCTGGAACCTCCTCATTGACCTTGATCTATGCTGCGTGCATGATCAAGGTCAATGAGGAGGTTCCAGAATCGGCTGAGACCCTCTACTGACTTCTTTATGACTAGAGGTTTTCCATTGGCCGTCACTGTAACAAAGAGCCCAGTTTTATAAGTTTCCCTCGAAGATTTCCCACCTTCTTCTTTTCCGATTCTTGAAGAAAAATCTTTGAATTTGATCATTCTACAATTCAAGTGTAGTATTTTTATGTACTGATGTAGTATTCTGTTCCTGGTCGTGTTCCGAGTCACCCAGGTCAGAAACTTATTGAAAAACTTTATTTGACAGTTCTGTGCAGGTAACAATATTTTCATCAATTGCCATCTTACAATCATCTGGAACATTCTCGGGAATATTTGTTTCCATCTTGGACTTCTCCATCACAACTGACATTGACAGAATAATCCAGCTGTTATCTTCAACAGTCATCGCTAATCCCTGTGTATTTTTGATTGCATCTCGTAACGCATTTCCAACTGACTCTCTTATGCATTCATTGAACATGCTTTGCGGTTAAATGCAAAGTCAGTGGTCGCCTCCCAAGATCTCTCCACATCAGCTACTGAAATCCGCCTTTTTACTTCCCTTGGAAAAGTAAATATGTCTTTCAAGTCAAGTAGAATGCTATTGATCGCTTTAATTCTGTCCATGCGTTGCATGATGTCCTTTATACTGTAGTTAACTACTGTTGATAAAGTAGAAGTCATTGATCTCGTAGTTCTGAATATTTGTTCACAGGGTTGACTGCTGAATAGGTAAGGAAGAAACATTTCATTCAATAATTGAGGATTGTCGTGGAAGTTACAGATGATGTTTACAAGCGCGTGAGCATTTAACTCGACATACACACACACAAGTTTGAAATTAGGATGACTTATTAAACATTTTCGCCAAATTCTTAAGAAAAACACAACATACCAAATGTTGTAAAAACGGCGCTCAATACTAATTTTTGGATCTAAATATGATGAAAGGGTTAAATGCATAAGGTTTAAATAGGGCGTATAGCTTCACTTTCAGGTATGCCTTTTAACAGACGGATTACTTCTGCTGAGCACACTTTCTGTGCGGCAAGAAAATTCATTTTATCTTCTGGTTACAGGTCAGTTTTTGTAAGAGAAACCGCATTACACTGACTTGTATTAATGAAATGCCGAGTGGAACGCGCATGCGTTCAAATCTCGGTTCAAATCGGTTCAAATTAGTGTACGATCAGCAATTTCCCGCAAAATATCGTATGATCAAGTAATGAGTCCTAGTGTGTTATTCGTGGAAGTGAAAAACTACCAAAGGCACTTTTTGTTAAAATTCAATTTGACCTTTACTACTCTGATTGAACTATCGACATTACGTTTGATTTGAAGGGATGATTCGATTACATAAGGTACTGTTGATTATACAGTACAATAGATACAAACAAAAACATTCTTTATAATGACCGTGATATCCCTAATAATTCTACCAAGTAATGCCGCATAATCCCACATAATTTCAATAATCCCAAACAATTCCTGGAATTCCTACGGGGTGTACACCATAATCCCTCAGCGGTTTCCCACTCGAGAAAAACTATATTTTCCTCGACCTATTTTCTTCACACACATTTTTTAAATCACCTACGTACGCATGCGTTTGACAACTTAGTGACTCTTACAAATTTGTTATATATGTATAATATGAACAGTAGTGGTCCTAAAGTGCAGCCTTGTATTCCTTCAGGTGTTTTAAAGTGAATATAATTCTTTCAAAAATTATTAGCTATGGAGCAATCTTCGTATTCGATTTCGATGGATTTCTTTGTTTTCTGTAATATAAATTTAGGATTGCTAGCCTGATGATTAATAGCGCCAAAACATGAGATTTGAGCCATTTTACAAAGCTATGTGTATGTAGGAGAGCATCGCCCTGTATATTATAAAACTATGTTGCTTATGAAATTACATACGTTATCAGCAGAATTTTGTCAATAAAATGATATGGAGTTGCCAAAAAAAGACGTAGCTGATATTAATTAAAAAATATTTTTCGCAATAAAATATAATTCACATTGAAAAGTAGTTCATGTGAAATAACTAATATGTTAGAAAGAATTTGTTGAATAAGACATTTTAACTATCTCTTTATGTCCTGCGGTTTTATAATTTTACACACTGTGTCTCGTAAATTAACGTAAATTTACTCTGGCCCTGACCACAAACAAAAATGAAGAACGCCAGAAGACACTATCGTTAACAGTATCTAAGAAGTCCTTTAATTACTACAATACCTTCAAATTATATATCTCACTCCTGGAAGTAGGTACTAATTTTTATTTTACTGTTTCGGCGTAAAGTTTATCAGTTTTATTTCTTACAAGCTCCATAAAATCAATTTATATTATTACAAATGTACCCGGATGGCTCCTTTAATTGGTTTACGTAATAAAATTGAAAATCCCTTCCTTCTTTATTCCACAATCTTCTAATGCATTTACAGATACGTACTATAAAACAAAGTCTAAATTAAAACTAATCTTTTTTATCTCGCTCTTTGTATTTCTCTTTTCCTACATCTATGTATGTCTTATAAAATAGTGAGCGCAGTACATCAACCAGTTACAATGATTTCACTTTCATTCAGTATGTAATTAGAAAAAGCATGACCATGTACGGTTGCAGAATAATAATAAATACCCATTCATAGAAGCTTAAGAATCTCTCACAACTACGTTATATTTCTTCTCGGTCAAGCCCGGCCAGCGGTAATAGAATATTCCAATGATTATGGTTATTGGCTTTATAAAGAAGTGTACTCATTTATTTGCTGGTAGGGTAATACAATTAGGTTTGCCAAATGATAAATATTACCGCTTGTTATTATATATTTTGACGTGAGCAACAAGTACAACGTAACATTATTTGATCAACGTCTGACGAGAGGAGAGTTTAAAAAGCGAAAAAAATGGAATATGCAAAACGTTTTCTTTCACCAACCGGATAATTATAATAATATTGTGTTTACTTTAACTGGCAATGTCCCTCAAAGATAAATAATACCAGCGAAGAGCCTACATATGTATGTACATACTGACATAATAATTAAGTTTTTGTTGACTTCATGTTCAATTAATATAATTAAGTTTTTGCTCATTTATATTAAGTTATTATATTATTTCTTTTTCATTCTACACTCGATCAAAATAATCTGCATTTTTAAGATTGTATTTTGCTTTAATTCATTTAAATTTTCCATTATCTGTATACAGGGTGTTTAAAGAAGATGCGGCAATATTAAAGGGGTTGATTGTCCAGGTCATTTTATACAAAAAAGTTTATAATAAACAAGGTCCGCAAACGCTTCGTTACCAATCTACAGCGTGTTGAAGTTTAATTAAAAGAAACAGTAAAAATTAGATTTCTCCAAGACGGCATTGAAGATCATAATGAAATTTTAGGCGTGTTATTTTTCAAGAAAAAAATAGGACGCCGCTGATTTCTCTAAAAATAAAAATATGTTTCTATTCTTTGTTTAATTGTGAAGAAAAAAGCTCTCTTAACTTTTTATCGTACGACGTTTTTTAGTAAAAAAAACACATTTTAGTGCATGTACATTTATTACAGAATTTTTTTTTTTAATAACAAGGGTTTTATTTAAAGGCAAAAACAAATATTTTACCATACCAACAATTTTAGCAAGCAAAAATTACAATAACTGCAAAGTGACCACCTCGAGCTCGGATGCAAGAATCCAATCTTCTCCTCATCGACTGGCGAACTCTCTCAAAAACAACAGGATCGGTTTCATTTCTTAAGTCTTCTACGTTTTCCAATGGAGTAGCGTACACCAATGACTACAAATGGCCCCACAGGAAAAAATCCAGGGGATTTAAGTCCGGGGATCGTGCAGGCCATAAGTGTGGTCCACCTCGGCCAATCCAAGGATTTCCGTATGCTTGTGTTAAGAAATCACGAGTTACTTGACTAAAGTGGGCTGGTGCGCCATCGTGCATGTACCACATTGCATCTCTAATTGCTAATGTAATAAACGTACATGCACTAAAATGTGTTTTTTTTTACTAAAAAACGGTACGTCGTATGATAGAAAGTTAAGAGAGCTTTTTTCTTCACAATTAAACAAATAATAGAAACATATTTTTATTTTTAGA
The DNA here is from genome assembly GCA_963170755.1 of Amphimallon solstitiale. NCBI lineage: Eukaryota > Metazoa > Arthropoda > Insecta > Coleoptera > Scarabaeidae > Amphimallon > Amphimallon solstitiale. The sequence continues at coordinate 110,225,257 of OY720678.1, read as the reverse complement.
GAAATCAGGGGCCTCCTATTTTTTTCTTGAAAAATAACACGCCTAAAATTTCATTATGATCTTTAATGCCGTCTTGGAGAAATCTAATTTTTACTGTTCCTTTTAATTAAACTTCAACACGCTGTAGATCGGTAACGAAGCGTTTGCGGACCTTGTTTATTATAAACTTTTTTGTATAAAATGACCTGGACAATCAACCCCTTTAATATTGCCGCATCTTTTTTAAACACCTTGTATATGTTCATTAAAATTTCATTATGAATATGTATGAAGATGAAACAGATACTTTAAATTAAACTAGCAAATATAAATGTTGAACTAATATAAACTCCTGTAATTGGCATTCAATGTTCTAAATGCGTTCTTGTAAAAAATTACGTTATGTCCCGAATCGTTTGGGGCGCTATGATAGTAAAGCGCCTAGAATGCTATGAATCAAGCACCTTTTAAATATTTCAAAAACTGGCATTCGGGTAGCCCATAAAAAACATCGCAGATGTTAGATGTGAAACCAGTACTTCAATTTTTTACTTTGGAATTTAAAACAAATTTCATTACGAGGGAAATTCAAAAATTATTATTATATTGACGTTAGCAATGTAAAATATCATTTCTCTATCTCTTTGCATATACAAAGTATTAATTTATTCTTTTATTTTTAACTCTTGACGTGTTCGTAATTTAACGAAAACGGATAAAATTGAAGCAAGAGCTGTGATTTAAAAAAGTGATGTCACCACAAGAAATTTATATGGATGTGACCTTGGTATTGGGTGAGTCTGCACCTACATCTCAAGTAATTCAAAATTGGTCACGTCATTTTAAACTGAGAAGGGAGACTTGTAAACATGCATCAGGTACTGATCCCCGAGTAACTGTGTGTACCGAAGTCAATATTGATTTGGTTCATGATATGGTACCAAACGATAGAAGAAGTTGTTCATTTGGAAGTGTTAAAAAATATTACACGATAAACTGGGTTTCAAAGAAGTGTCTACACGGTGGGTACCAAAAGTGTTAACGACAGATCAACAGCGCATCCCTCACGTTACCGATGAGACGATTTTGGCGATTATTAACAGGAGATCTTAACGATTTTCTGTAAAAATTCGTGATAGTAGATGAAGCATGGTTTATCACTTTGACCCAGAGTCAAAAAGGAAAAGTAGGAAATGGCGGATAAGTGGTTCCCACCCACCGAAAATTTCGTATCAGTTCAGCTACTGGAAAAATCATGGTCAGAGTTGACATTTTGAGGATTTCTTTTTTTTTTACTATATAGGCGGTATAACCGTTGAATATTACGTAAACTTACTTTTTTCTATATCATCATATTCATCAACAATGCTCACATTCCATCATCCATAATAGTAGTACTTTGTGTATTAAATTCTGAAATTATGCACCATGTTGGAAAGCACATATCAGAGAACATAACTCAATTATTATGTTTTAACTGTTAATGAAATAACTTTATTCCAGTTTCTGTAGTTTCTGTGTGGGCTTCACAACATTTTTCCAATAACTGTGTTAGTTCTTGCCAGAACAATTATATATGTAGAAGTAAATCTTAAAAATTTGAGGATTGGTCCTAATACACTTCTTTGTGGTATACCTGACTCCATCGTGATGGATCCTAGTAATCACCTTTTAAATGATGAAGAATAAAACCTTAAAATAAAACCACTATATCAATAGTAACTTTATTACCCACTTTTAAGTTTTGACAGATGGATCTGTAGGCAATATCAACTTAAGAGTTTTAAATGGCAAGGAGCCTAATTTGAAAGTTATTTGATAGATCCATTCAAGAATTTCTTTTTTTTTTCAAATTTATACGAGTCTTTGTTTACACAACGATAAAATTTTGATGCTTCTTATTTCTGAACAGTAATTTTTCTGTCTGTTTTTAGGTTTTCGTTAAAAAGCAATAGGCAGAATTCGGAAAGCTTTAAACGAAGTTTTGCCACACATAGTCCTCTTGTTAGTAATAGGACCGATTTGTGATTTGCTTTCAAGTGAAAATGTTACGTAGTCTTGAAAATAGAGTGGAATCTGTTTTGATTGCAGCCGAATCTCAAAGAAATGTTCATGTTGCTGAACGAATCTTCAATAATAGGCATCCTGATCGGCTTATATCACGAAAATATTTGAGAAAACTTTTACAAAAATTGCTATGGATGCTAAAAAAGCCGGGCAGTATATTAAAATTACATCTCAGGCATGAAAATTAGCAAAACGAACTTATTGTTTGAAGTCTATATATTATAATTGTGACCTACTAAAGTTTTACTTTTCTAAATAACCTTTTGTTATTTCATATTTTGAGATTCACTTCGGTAACAAATTTTCATAAAATATAACACTTAAAATACTTTTTTTATTTACTAATGGGTAAGAAAATAAAATAAACTAGCCGTACAAAAAAAAATAAACTAGATTTTTAAAGTAGGTAACTTGCGACAAGATATAGTGAAACGTGCTGGTTTGTATTTATAGTACCTACTGAAAAGGTACCAAACTTCTTGATGAACGTTTGTTCTATCATCAAATCCAACTATCATTAATATTTGAATGAGGTAGAATACTCTTTCATTTAATTCATCATTTTTCTCATCATTGAATACATTTGTATTAAAGTAAATGCCACAAAAAAGTAGAGACTAAAAATTAAAATATTCAATTTAAATATTTGTTTGAAGAAAGAAAGCATAAAAAACATTCTACTTAACATTTAGGTTTTGTGAAGGGGTCGACTAAAACAGTTATACTAAATATAAAGCAATAATTTTGAGTATACCCAAAAATCAATTTTTAAAAGTTTGATGAAGTCGATGATGATAGTGTCAAAAGATAAGTTCCATTTAAAAATAAATGAAGGAAGTTACATTTTTTGGGAATATTCTTTATACAGCACGTGTCAATTTTCATTAGCCATAGGCGATTAATTCATGCAATACGTGACAACATGGCACCCCCTACTTTTCTCTTCAATGCGATCGCGACCGCTGCAAGCTCAAGTTAGCAGTAGCTGTTGGACTATTGACTTGGATGTTTGTACTGCGCTTAGAAATAATATTTACGCCTTGCAAGGATTTTTCTTTTTCCTTACAGTAAATGCAGAGAATTATTAAGCATGACACAAACAAAAGCGTAATTCTAATAAAATTAAAAATAAGGTAAATAAAAAAGGATTCTGAAAATAATAATAAACAACTAGATCGCGCCGGCCATTTGATGATGATGGATTTTATTGCAGACTATATCTCGGAACGTGTTCGCAGCTAAACATTTAATGTAGAAGTGGCAAGATCGGAGAAAGTCGCTGTAATGTCGATTGTGCCGGGAGACACACGTTGCCACGTATTATTTGTATACGTATAAATCGCATGTAAAGATTGAATCCCTATAGCTAATGAAAATAGACACATACGGTATATAAAAATTACTTCAAATGATGACACCTCATCGCTTGTCGTTTATTTCCATGCCTTGCCATGTTCATTAGTAATATCTCTGCTCTTACATTATCAAAATACTTTAGTACTAATACAGGGATTTTATTTACAAAATTAATGCTGCGTATTATTCAATAAATCACTGTCAGAATCCTAAAATTATTGACAGTTCATAATATTAAACTAATATTAAGTCATACATTGCGGAATATAATATATAATACTACATATATAGTCTATACATACATATATTCTATTCACGTTGAATTCGATACGTTATTCGTCAGTGGTCATCCAACAATGGACTTTGCAAACAAGAACGCACAAAAGCATGAATGCGGTTAAATTTTCAATAGAATAAAAATATCTATCAAAAACTCATTGGGAATATGTGGGCTTGAGTCTCGTGACAGTTTTTTTTTCAATTGCTACGAATCGTTTTGTGCCAAAACTTATAAAAGTACAGGTATTTAAAGGGAACGCACAATAGAGAAGTGTATACAAATAGTGCAATAATGACCGAGGCAAACACAGACTTTGTGGCCACTGCGGTTTATGTATTGTCTGTCCTTTATATCTTTTAAAATATGTGATAGTCTGCAGAGGTTCAGAAAATGTAAAACAAAAATACGTTTAATAGTGAAATGTTCTGGAATGATTTTAATATATTAAATAATTTATTAAACATACTTAATTCAAGTATTACACATTTTTCTATTTTCAACATCGTATATATTATCGAACATAGCAAGGAATACCTTCAAACATGTTTAGTACTACTGTTTACCACCCACATTGCCAAATTCCAACAGAAATGTAGATGTTAAATTTGTGACTGCTCCTGCAGAGTTCTATATAGCAACATATGGTTACTAAGTAATTGTAGATTAACAATAAACTATGGTATCTTCACATCAAAATTGGGGCGCATACAATACGATGTAACCAAAACACGTCAATATCCCATTGAGTTGGACGAGAAATATATTAGAACACACGCACAGATACGATCTTGACTTCAGTTATTGTATTTGTAAATGAACTATTTACGCATGGAGTTGTCAGTATAAAATATAGTAACTTCAATTCTCTAAGAATAAATTAATGCTTTTTCCTGTTCTCATTAAATGATTTTTATCGAGAAAAAAATTGATTAACTTTGTAATTTAATGTCTCTTTCTTTTGACGTAATTCGTTTATTGTAAGCAGTTATTCTCTGATAGTTTTTATGTGTTAGTCTATAAAATCGCTTCATCATCAAATTATAACAAGAAAGTGTAAGTAAGTACATATTTGTCTTTCTAGACAGTGTACCGTACTACAAGAAAGATTTTTTATAAGCAATAATTTAAGTTATTAATAGTTGTAGAACTTTAGTCGCCCTAAAACACTAGCGTACGCACCACAGATTTCTGAGGTTCTTTCATACTTATCTTCTATTATAAAAACGATTTATTGTATATACTGTGCGATTTTATATACATATAAGGAAAATTAAATATAAATTTCCGAATTTGATTAATGCAAAAATTTGGAATGGATATATCATATCAGATTTTGGGTTTGATTGAAGATGATAACCTATAATAGTGCCATTATATTGATACTTATGCAAAACACTACAAAATGATGTTATGCTCCGAAGCAACAACAGAAAACTTTTAAGGTTGAAACATTGAAGATCTTTTATTATTCTAATTTTAACACATGTACGCAATATAGAATCTTGCATTGGATCCTATTTTCATACAGCGAGATACTATCTTTAATTGGGCAACAACAACTGAAGACTATTTAGTATGATGCTCTTTACACCACCACAAATAGAAATCTAATTTCCAGTACATGTCAGTGTCTTCCATGAAAACCACTACTTTTTCTAATAAGAAGTGCACGTACTCTAGCAGGCACCAATAGATCTTTCCCAAAGTGCTCTTTTCCTTCTATGTATAATGTTCATCTTCTGCACTAAAATTTGCTAAACTCGTTCATTTTATACAGACGATTTTTTAAGGGACAGTTGCGCGTTCCTAAGTCATTGTTAAAATTAATTTCATTTTGCTCCCTTAATAATGCGCATCGTATTCACTTTGAGTCAATCCGATCTGACATCTGGAGGATAAGTTAGTTATCTGAAATTTTCTTTATAATTCCTTAGCAAATTTATCGACTGTGAAATCTTGACATCTTAGAAGTTTAATCTATGACACAAGATTATTGCGTGTGAGTTGCTTGAGAACTTCCTTTCGATATTTAACAGGTTCGACTCGATAATAGAGTTCACGTCAATATCAAACGTTATTATAATTTATGGGTTCGAGCAGCTCTTTCACTGATTCCTCTATAACAAAAAAAAATCATTGTATGTTTATTCCGGCTTAACAAACACATAAAATTGGCGATCAGTAACACTGGCGAGATTTTAAAAACTGTTTTTTTTTCGGCATCAGGGGACTTCAAAACGTGGACTACTATAAAAATCTCGACGTAGACAATTTTCATCATCACAATCCTATACTATATACTGAAAGTAAAATGATCCATTAAAAGAGTTATTATATTCACGGCAAACTTTGTAATAAGTTGCAGCCTAATATTTTTCTTCTTTTTGGGTTGTTTTGTCTTTTATTCGAAGTTCATTTTTATACTTTCAATAGTTGTTCATTATTTTCATTGCGTTTAATTGAATTTATGTTTCTGTTAAAGCAAACTCAACTTCTCCCGTATTCTCAGGCATAGATCTTGTAGTAAGGACAATACAAACTTATTCTACATGTGTTCTTCAGAATACTGAGTATGATATAGAACTTCTGAATTATATTGTAACGAAATGAATCTACAAAAAAATGCAGACGTATAGGCGACGACAAAAACGTGCTCATAAAGTCATAAATCTTCTACCCGCATGGTACTGTGTCGGCGACGGAAAGCCTGCAGATTCTTCTAGTATAGTCCGAGCGTATCGAGAGTTCGCTAGCACTTTTCCAGAAGTTTTATCTGCGTATATAAAGTAGCTGAGCCCAGTGATGATTGATTCAATACACCACAAGGAGGACGCTATCTCAGCGTGGAACTTATGAACACGGCTTCCAAGAGGAGCCCGCGATACAGTCACGGTATGATTGATTCCGGAATAAGAATTCATTCATTCAAGAGTGGTCGTAAAGTTAAAGTAAACATAAATATAAGTAGTGCAGCTTTATACATAAATATTACAGACATATAAATAGTAGTGGTAAATAAATACGTGTGTTAATTTATTCGTAGTAGTTTAAGTGTGATTCATTAGTTTTACATTTTTATAGTGTAATTAATTTTAAGTGTGTAAATATACAGACTGTTTCAAAATATTTGCACGAGTTGTTTATTTCGAACCCGAAAACGCAACAATATTTAACATTACATATACAGTAGTTCATACATACTTTTCAGATTTCCACTTCCTTTGACCATCTATAATTAGTTAACTGCTCTCTTTGTTATTAGTTATTTTGATACAATTTTAACAATTTAAATTTTTTTCTCTGCTTAAGTAAAAACTTATATATTTCTTGTAATCTCTCTATTCATGAACATCCATACTATTTTTCTTTTTTATGACGTATTTTTCATTTTCTTTCATAATATTTTTATATTGTTTGCATTGTATATATTAGTTAATTTACATTTACTCTTATACTCAAAAAATCAATTGTTACATATAGATTTGGATTCTTTATTGGCATCTACTACCTCAAAATTATTTGGATAATGACGTTTAATTTAATTACGAAATTACGTGTCAGAAAATAACATTTTACCTGTAACACAATCGGGGTTTAGGAAGGGATACAGTTGTACTACTGCTTTAACAAAAATTGTTGATGATATAGTTATGGAAAGTGACAGGGGGAGGTGTACGTTGTTGTGTTTGTTGGATTTTTCAAGAGCCTTCGACACAATAAACCATGATTTGATGGCTTCAATTCTTCATCACCTTGGTCTGGGATCAACTGCTGTAAAATTAATATATAACTACCTTACCGGCAGAAAGCAATGCGTTACTATTGATAACAATATCTCCGAATATAAAGCGGTTGATTCTGGTGTTCCTCAAGGGTCTATTTTAGGTCCATTATTGTACACAATATATACTTTTAATTTTATTAACTATGTGCGTTACTCACACTGTCATTTCTATGCTGACGATACTCAGCTGTATTGCTCCTTTGACAAAGGAAATTTTGAAGATGCGTGCTATAAAATGAATTTAGATATTGAAAGTCTAGTTAGAGAGTCAAAAAGACATTCACTACGCTTGAATTCTGCCAAAACAGAATTGATTTTGTTCGGTCCAAAAAGAATTAGGTCTGATCCTAATTATCGTTCTAAGGTAAAAATAATTGTTGATGGTACAGCTATTGCTTTAAAACCCTGTGTAAAAAATTTAGGTGTTATTCTAGATGAGAATTTGAATTTCTGTGACCATATAAATCAGTGTACCAAACGTAGTTATGCAGCCTTGAGGGTGATATATGCTAGTAGGATGTTTATTACAAGACATGTAAAGAAAGTATTGTGTGAATCTTTAGTTTTATCGCATATGAATTATTGTGACTCTTTATATCATGCATCACTTGATTCTCGAAACGTTCGTAAAATACAAAAAGTTCAGAACTCTTGTTTGAGATTGATATTTAATGTTAGACGAAGATCTCATATATCACATAAACTATTGGAAGTAGGATGGTTGAATATGTTCAGCCGTAGACGCCTACATGCTGCTAGCTTATATCATTCCATTATTTTAACTCAAAAGCCTCCGTATTTGTATAGAAATATTACCTTCAGATCGGACGTACATAATATAAATATACGCTTTAAAGGAACTTTAACTCCGCCTGAGCGTAATACTCAGTATGCTAAAAGATGCTATTCCTACCAGGTGGCGTATATTTATAATGCTATTCCACGGGATATAAAAGAAACTTGGTCCGTAAAATTGTTTAAACTTAAGCTTTATCGGTATCTCTTTCGTGGGCAGCGGTGATCCGGTGTTTGTGGATTTGCTAGTCTTGCAGATGTGTACTAATCACAATCTATCTTTAGGTTAGTTATCTTTAAGTTAGTTTAATTAGGGTTGAGTGGAAGAGCAGTAACTACGTTAAGTAGCGAGCTGAACTTCGCCTTATTTTCTTTTTCTTGTTATTTAAATAATATAAAATTATACGAATAATGTAGGTTCATGCCAGGGGAAAATAAAAGGCTATTATTATTATTATTATTATTATTAATTTTAGAAATAAATTAAACTAGTCTTTTTTTCTGTATTTACTGAAGTATCTGGCTGTATAGTTAGAGGAGGAATAAGCAGTTACAGCTCATAGACTGAGAGCTGACCGGTGAGATGCCCTTCCCACAAGATGCGCAGTGAATTCTTATAATATTAGGATAAGCAACAAATGTTATCATTTCCTTTTTTCGAATACTTTCTCTGTCTTACACTGACCAATAAGACTCCGCCCAGCGGTCAGGACTCGGTCTGTGGACTGTACTTGTTCACATTTGGATACAAAATTACCAAGCACTTAATTTCAACAACAAAGAAATAAATACTAACCTTGCAATGTCTACTCGCGACAGGAAGTTTTGTCGCGTCGTAAGACCAGGTTATATGGAAGGTATTAACTCTAGTAAATTCTAACACGAAATAAAGAGGGATTATATTCAATTTTTATAATACCTAAGTTTGAGTAAATATACTTAACTGCTTTGTAAAGGAAAATACATGTGGCATATACAGCAAGAGCGCGCGAGGTATGATCACCCGATGGTATACGTAAACTCGCATCTAAACGTGGTCCGATAATACATATTAGAGTAACGGCACAACATACTAGAATTGCCTGCTCATATTCGAACTCATAGTGATCTGATTATTTTTTTGCAGATTGACAAAAAGAACAAATTAAATTTTCTCTTTAAGTGATGACGATTGCTTAGATAACTAAGTCGATAATAACGCGAAGATTGTAATACTTATAACGTAATTATGATTATCCTAATGAAATTAAATAATAATGTAGTTGTGTACAAAGTTATAGCAGTACAACTGGGTTTTAGAATGAAATAAAAACAACCCGCCTGAAACATCTGCAGAATAAACTAAGATGTCTAGAGAAAAATAAATAAATAGAAATTTCATGGTAAAAAAAAAACTATAAATAAGTATAACAGGAATACCATAAAATAACATAAACACGACCCTTGAAATAGAAATTAAAATTAGAGATTCTCTCCAGTAAATATAACGAAATAACAACTCTGGAAAAATAAATCTATATATCTATATCTGGCGAACACAGCTAGCGGAGATCATTTGCCGAATATACGTCCGAAGAATATCGACTAGCATCGGGTGATCATACCCTGCGCGCTCAAGCTGTAGAAGTAAATATATTTCAAATATCATTTATGATTTATCGCAGGATAACATTGACATGTCAACATTACAAAGAAATCTTTTTGCTGTTCCACAAATGTTTGGGGCTTTCGGAATTTATTTTATTTTTCAAGGGCCAGAATGAATGCTTTATTAAGATCTCGGTTTTATGGAATTTGTAATTATTTATATTGATGATATTTACGACATGTCATTAATTTTTTTCTGAAATATACATTCTATTTAATTTAAAATAGATACAAAAACATTATGGGGTTTTCATTATAATTTAATTCAAAATTCTTGATTATATTACTATATCTGCATTCTAAGACTTTTTTTTTACCTTAGGCATGTTTGCCTCATATGTATTTACCATGGTACTTACAGTGCAATTGCTAGGGGTGTTTAAATTTTGGAATATTATTTAAATCAAGATTTTTTGTAGCACATATATCAAATACTTTTTTTTAATAGTTCAGCCACGTCTCTAAAGATCAATTATTTCACCATTCCTTGATTTATTAGTATGGTAATTTCTCTGCATTTTTAAAACTACACATGTTAAAACGTCCGGGGTAAGTGTGATATTCCTCTTATTTTACATTTTAAAATATTTTCCTTTAAATATATTGTCTTTAAAAGATTCTTTGTATAATTTATTGTTTGCTTATTTATTTCTTTATTATGCTAGATGTGTTTTATTTTTGAGGAAATTTAATATATCTCCCAAGGGTAAACAAAAATATTACAATCTCCCTTTATGGTTTATTAAAATTTAGTGGAAAATATTATCGGATTACTAGAGTTGACCAGTGATACCTTCCATAAAGCTGGTCTTAAGACCCGACAAAACTTTTTGCTGCGAGCATATGTATACTAATCATACTGTAAGATTTCTCTCATAAATCCCAGAAGCGTGAAAACCTATTCGATATAAATGGATGGTATGAAAATACTTCGTATCACTTTTCTTTTGATTTAGCGGTTGATTTCTTGTGAGATTGAATACTTCTCAATAACAACATTATTAAGAATAATCTTTAAGGGAACATTATTTATTATTTATATTTCTACTACACGTAAGTACTACAAGTAAGAGAAAATAAAAACGTGTAGATATCTCTAAATATTATGTCTATATTTTGCACGTAAAGACATTAAACATGAATTAAAAAGATTAAAATAGTATATTTATTAAATATTAAAATCAGAACCAAATAAATGAATAACTTTTTATATAAATAAAATGCCATATATAATGGTTAAAACAGTTATTAAGTATTTATTGAACCTTCCGCATCTACGCTAGTGTTAGGGCAAGGAAAGTTCCAATATGATGTTACTAAATACCGCGTTCACCAATTTCTTAACAAATAAAGATGGATTCTTACTTACACCATACTTTATAACGGATTTCTCCGATACTTATACCAACTTGATAACACTCATGCGTTCGCTATAATTTCCAGAAGTAATAGTAATAATAAATACTATTATAAGGCTGAAGTATTATTATCAGCTTTTTGTTTCCTACTCATATTGTAAAATTACGTAATTACAATTGCCCATAGCAATTCAATATTAAAGAATACCGATAAAAAGCAATAATAAGCCATGAGATTGCTCTTTATTATGTGTGATTGTTACACGGCGCTTTGTTCGCCGAGTAATGAGCATTCTAATTTAAAGAAAGCTGTGACTTTGATTCAAAGTAATTTAGAGATACGAAATTAAAGTTTAATGATTTTAACAATTACTTTTTTCGCTAATACACTACCCCAAGTTGAAGTGATTCTGTAGCCATTCAATGAAAAGTACAACAACCGTGTGTTGCAGTACTCGAAATTTTCATGCTGGAGGATCAAAATTACATTTTCACACGTTCGAAACTGTCTTGCATTTTTGAAATTGGAAAGTAAAAACTGCAAAGCCATTGGTGTCCAATGACTTTACATTCCAATTTCAAAAATTAACTCTGCAGCAAAGAATATATACCATATAAGTTTTTAAGCGTGATCTAATTCAAAAGTTAAAGCATGTGACATGGTTACTGCCTAGCGGTGGGTTTGCTATAAACGTAGAGGTCGTTACTCTGACAATATAGCACCAGTAATTAATAGTATACATTAAATTAATGAAGATAACTTAAACAAATATGGGTTTGATTGTGTTGTTTGTTCATTACCTTTTTCTATTGCATTGTAATATTCATAGCTTTCTTTATTTTAAATCTTATCTAGATTTATTTATTTTTTTAATTTGATGTGCATAAATCTTGCAAAGACAATTATTGTATTCTTTAGTAGCTACATTAAAATTGTAAAGATTAGTCGTCGTTTGCAGGAATATAATATGTGCATTTAAAATCGCATAAAATTCAAGTGAGTCTAGAGTTAATGGAAATGACCACTAGTAACGCCTTAAATTTGAAAATTGGGTTTTAGAAAACACGGAAGTTATCTTAATTGTATAATTGTATATTTATGTGGGTGATATCGATTGGCCAAAGAGGTCTTGCGGACTAATCCAGTTAGACCTTCTTCCCAGTGGTTACATATAGGAAATAATTTTTGCAAACAAATATTAGAACTAGAGGATATGAGGCGCCTATATTTATGGAAAATATGGCTGGAAGAATGGTATCATAGTAGCGCAGTCATTAAAAGGGTGAATGATATCATAATAAAAATTTGACTAATAATTGTCTAATCTGTACCTTAGACCTGATGACGTATAGAAACAATATTATAAGTCAAGATTTGACATCTTTCAGAACTCAATAAGAAAATATACAAAAGTACATACCTGTATTTGAAAATACACAATTTCACAAACTAATTAAAATTAATAAACAATACATATTTTCATCGAATAATAAACATAATTTATAAAACCACTAATGTTAATAATAGAACTGTTCTTCTGTCTTTAAAGATTCAAAGTATGGAACTTAATTACAACTGACAATTTCATTTGTTCATCACAAAAATTTACCAAACTGGTATTTTAATAATGTTCCTTAAATGGCTCACCTACATACCGTTTAAGCTGGGGTTTAAACATAATTTTCTTACAGATTTATATTTTTGGATTGATTTTTGATATATCTAGTCACACTGACATAGATTCTGAAACAACCTAATTGCCCGTTAGCTATCATTTGCACCAGTAAATCTCTGTAAACGTTCTTAAATTTATAAATTTGTAAATGAGGAAGGACAATGTTTTTCAGTTTATTTGTAGAATACTGGGTAAAATGGCAAACTACTAATAGTACGAACAAATTATTTACAAATTGAGTTATTTTAGCCATGGAACTTTAAAATTAAATTGCTCATAAATCAGCAAATATACAAATTTTCCGTATGAATGTATACGTGAGTATGAATATTGTTTCTAATGACCTTGTCTGGGCAAAAAATATATTAATTTTATTCTTAAGTTAAAAAAAGAGCGACATACCTATCTTTTTCACATCTTTCCATAGCATGCAATTGCAATAGAATATGTAGTCAATATTGACAAAAGAACCTCAATTACGTTCAAACTTAAAAGTTTAATGAACTGAGGTCAAATTTCGATCACTGGGAGACCACTGGTTTATATATTAATACATAAAAAAAAACTTTGTACCCCTTTTTAAGCGTATTGTGCGCACGGAGGAGGTTTAGCATAGTTAAAGTTCAAACGGAGAAGGAGTGCAGAAAGATAAAAAAAAATATATAATATGTATTACAAATACATTAAATTAAGTAAAATAAAACATTCATTGTTTACGTAAAGTTCAAATTTAAAGATTTAATGAATTAAAGTGGAATTTCAACAACTGGACGACCACTAGTATCCATTTATAAAGAATACCATCAATGTCAGTGGTGTGACTATAATAATGTCTTTCTTTTCATTTTATCTTAAGCATCTCTTTATAGCCAATACTGTTCAATTTAGATCAAGGTTACGTTAGTATTCAGCTACTGCTGTACTTCGCCTTGTGAATGGTATAATATAATGTGTACGTATTATTTGCTTTCTTCTTTTTGAATTTGTTATGTATTTCCTCGTTGTATTTGGATATTTTGCTTGTATGAATTTTATATTTATATAAAATTCATAATATTTGATTTATTATCATTAATATAATAGAAATACCTAAATTAATTTATTCTCCATATTCCAATTAAAATGAATTATGTACTTCTTCATTTTGGGGCCTTGTAAAATAATATGAATAAAAGAAATATTTATAGAAAATTTTTCATTGCGAAATAATTTATTTACACGATAACAAAATTGATTGAAAAATTGGAAAAAAATGATCTATAATCAATAAGAAAATTACAGTATTTTCGTCGATTTTATTTTTTCCAATGATAAATCTTATTAAATAGAATGCACCTATGGAATGTATCACGTTTTATTAAGAATATCTTTTAGTGACATTTACCTTATCTTGAATTATAGCAAATGTTATTGGACAGCTGCAATAGCTCTCCAGAAATATGAGAATCCTTAAATTATCGAGTTGAAGATATAAGAGCTAATGATATAATATTATTGTTAAAATAAAACATTGACTCATTAGCTTTTACCAACCTGTACCCCACCCGATATTTCAATAACAGAACAAAAAATGTAAAAATGTTAATACTCTTGATATTTATTTCATTTTACTTCTATATATAATAATAAGAATGATATGATTTTATTGCCAAACATTCCAATTACATGTCATGGGCGTTATGGGGGTCTTTAATAAAAAAATTGGAACTGTGTCTAGCAACGAGAGTATGTTGTAGACAGAGATTGAGAAAAGTATACCGGGGTCGACATATTTTAATTTCTGATACGAAAGTAGAAAGAGGAAAAGAGCGCGACGAAATAAACTAAAGATAAACATAAGAGAGGCTACCACACTCGACAAACGTTTGCTATGAAATGTAAGGCGAGGGGGTCCCCCGCCACTGCGTTGCTCTCCCACCACTGTTAGCAAGCAGGCATCGCTGCATATCATAAGGTCATCTTCTGCATATGATAGAAGTGCAAATCGAAATTAAAACTTGACGACTACGGTATATGGCAGTAAATATGAAGAGTCAATGTTGTTTTGAATGATATTAAATAGAAAACGAGTATTGTAGCGGTCTTTTAGTTGTGTTAAGGAAACCATATCATTTTTTTTAGAAAGTGGTTATAATCTGAACTTCTTTCTGAATAAGTGCTGTCTATTTTATAAGCTAAATATTTTAAAAGGCCTTTTTGAACAAACTTGATAGTTAACTGCAGGTATGTATATATGGGACTCAATACATCTGCCCCATATTCAAGTTTATTTGTAACAAGTGTACTACGAAGTAGGATTGATTGTGTGAGTTGTGGGAATAAAAAAGTTCTAACCTGAAAACGGAAATTTAGAGTACGTATATTCTCATTCAAAGTTTTATTGCCCTGTGTTCTTTCGTTGAGTAACAGTTCACGGTTGTTTTACACCCTTCGAATAGCTCTAATATGGCGTTGTAAATGGTGTTAAAATGTCAACATTTTTCATTAGGTAGGTACTTAAGTTCGGCCTGCTTTTCACAATTGGATCAATCAGTAAATAAGAAAGTTTTTCATGAAGGGAATGAAGAAATGGATTCAGGATTTGAAGAAATTTATAGCACTGAATGGCGATTATGCGGAAAAATAATTATACGACCTGGTAGTACAATAAATGTAGTTATTTAATTTTGAAACGGTTTTCATTGTTTTGTCTTTTCTTATTTATAGCGCATTTTGAACACCATGAAAAGATCCCATCACAAATCTTAAATAATTAGACGATGCACGGTATATAGGGTTAACATGTTCGGAGAAGTGATTATGGAAAAGATCGATTAAATCCATCATTATTTTCCTTCACATAAGAGAATTATAATTGACCTGATGAACCTATCAAATAGGATTGCGAATTTTTACACACAATATAACAACTCCCAATAAATCCAATTTTTGTATAAAAGTGGGTGATCTATGGCAATAAAAACTCTCAATAACATACAATCATTTCCCCTTGACAAGAACCTCACTATTAAATTGAGTGATAGATATGAGGTAAGCTTGATATCACCATTAGCGGTAGTTTTATCTAAACGTCATCTTCAGTTAGAATTCAAGTATAAATTCATAGAAATATCAAGAATTAAATAATTCTTATTAATAGGCCCTAACATCTAAAATGATAAAATAGAAAAATTGACGAATAATATTAAATTGTCGCTTGGCAGTTTAAGTAATGCGTTTAGGTGTTATTAGAATTGTTTAGTGTAATATAAATGAATGTATATGTAATTATCTAGCAGCTATTTATCATACAAGCATTGTGTATGTTAAATTTAGCCTGAAACATCAATGCGTATCGGCACGTAAAGATGTAAACTCATTGTCAACCGAACACACCAGTGGCATCAGACAATCATCCTAATCCCATAAACATTGTGAAAGACAACGAGCGAGTGACTCTGATATGTGGAATGTGCTCAGAGCGCTACCGTCGATAAAACTGACGTCTCTGCGCGTTCTCTGTAGATATACGTTTCAATCAGCGCTCATTATACTGGATGATAATCAATACGGCACTCTCGCGTTGTTGCGGGAAGTGTTTCTTTTGTGGAGCCGCCACAATGAACCTATCATCTCATTACCCACGATTACAGGATCGCTGCTAATTGTAATATATAACCCTTATTAGAATGTTTCACACAGACCGCTCCGCGCTCGCCTTTATATAAATTCACTATTTTCTACAATTTTCTAGTAATTTCGGTTTAATTAAAATTTAATTTATTAATCTTCCTGTGACCGCAGTACGATGCTCTTTCATTATATACCAACTAAATGTACTATCGAACATCTAACTTTCGATTTTATTCTTGGGCCGCCTTTGCGTTGGAGGAGACACACGTTCCGACAAATAAAACATTTTTAAACTGAATGATTTTGTCTTTTTCAGTAATCATTGAAGGAATAGTGATTTGACCCGAAACAAAATTATCTACCATTATGCAAGAACTCTGGTTCATTCGCATCGCCTGCGTTTCTTTTTTACAAGCTTATTTTTCTCGTTATTAATATATATTTCGAGATACTTTTGAAGGAATTTTAATGTACACACCATAATCACTGACTTAATAGGAAATCTCGTGTATACGATTTTTGAATCCAATTTACTATTAAAACATTCTTGTCAATTATTTCCAACATTTGAATTATGCAATGCCACAATATGGGTAGAAGGGAGTAAAATATTAAATTATATATAATAAATGTAAAATATTTACATTTGCACATAGCCCATACATTTCAGCTTAATAATTTAAATAACAAGTACATAAGTATATCTCAAACATGGTTTTTTGTTAATTCTAAATTTGATTGAGAATATTGTAAAATTAAAATTGCTTTTTCCTACGAATGTTTGTGTTTTGTAATTTTGCTGCTTTTCCTCTTTTATACCTCTTACTATCAAGATGTGAATGATGCTTTTGCTTGCATTCACAGAATCTTATATCCTTATTATAACAGCTACTTGTTACATTTCCTCTGATTAGTTTTACTGGTAGATTTTGCAATCCCCTTGACGTATGCATGGGCAAAGATGGTGTTTTGCAGAACACTCTTCTTATATTAATAAAGATTTTGTACCACGATCTATGTTTACCTTACCAATACTGCCACATCTAACCCTAGCTCGCCGTCACCTCGCCCATTTTGAAGAAGGGCTGCTTTGAAAATATTCTTTAAAAAGACAATCAAAAACTCATTTACTTAGTAGACGAGCTTCCAGACAGTATTTTCCCCGGAGAAAAAGGCAAAGAAGTTTCAATGGTGTTCAACCACAAATCAAAATAATAAGAAAGAAAAAATAATCAGTCATGTATAATGTACCCACAAAGATTAATTAAAGTACGAACTTACCCGATTCGATGCTGGGCGTGCTTCAACTAATTAAAGATCCGGAATACACATCCAGCAATTGTATTCCGACAAAATCAATCCAGCACTATAAATATTAAACTCTTGCTACTTATCCCATTTAGCAAGATATTTGCAACAGCAATGGGGACCCTTAATGAAAAATGACTAATAGTTTTCAAAGAAAGCGCATAAAAATTTTGTTTGGTATTGAAGTTTTTTGGACCTAACTTCAGTCTTGTATGAGTGGGGCATATTTTTAAAAGGGCCACCTGTAAGTTGGTGTTTGGAATCATTTGAAGATTTGTACGTTGTGGTGTTAAATATTGCAAAAATTTGGTGCTTCATTACGGTAAGTCAAAAGTATATATAGGTATAACTTAAAGTACAAAATCGTTATAATATATTATACTTATTGGGGCAGGGCGGGGGACCATGACTCAAACAAGAATTTCAATATTGTGTCAGTAATGATCCCGGGGCTTCATTACTGCCCGACTGATAAATTTAATTTAATTCAGTAACGAAATTTAGTAAAGGACACCCACCTAATATATCTATGTAATTCTTTGTTAAAAACCGGCTACACAGCAGTTTGGTATTCCCCGAACTACGTGAATCAGGAAATTGTTAGATGTGGTTTCTTTTCAGAGAATGATGGGTTGAAGTTATCTGAAAGAGCAGAAAATACGATAGTTACATAGAAAATTGCTATCGAACAGAAAATATTTCAAATAAACACACAAAATCTTGTTTGTCACTCAACAAACGTCTGGAAGATGTTAGAGAAATTCGATACTTAAAGGAATCTAAACCCCAGGCCGATCATGAATTGCCGGTTCTTTACCACGCCTTAATGCAGTTGAATTCATGAAAGTGGAAGAATATATATTTTTTTAGCGAGGAAATTGTTTGCAATATTGCGGAGTTTAAGCAAAATAATGAGAGAGGCCACTACAATGTATATGAAATGACAAATTTTAAATAAAAGTAAAAATTTAAAGGTGCCCATTACTCGCTCAAAATGCGTTCATTATTGATGACAGTATGTCCACTACTGGAATATTTGGCAATATTTTACAAATTTTTGAAAAACATATTTATATATTTGAAGTTATAAGCTTAAACATATCTAAAAGAAAGCATGTCAAATTTATTACACTATGGCGTATTCATATTCGTCTCAATAAAATATCATAGGTTTATGAAATTGAGATTATCTCTTAGATGTCCATTATTTAGGCAATACCCTAACAAGTAAAAAAGATACATATTTTATGCAAAGATCTTTATTGGATATTTCTCCAAATTCTCTTATTAAGAAACAATTTTTAATGTCTTCACATTGATAAACAAAATGATATACTCGTACATATATACGGAATATTAAATAACTTTATTTCAATATAATCTTTGATTTTATATTTCCTTGCTTAATACGTTGTTTCCAAACCAGGATATTTCATACATTTTATTAAATACTATGCATTAGGATGATTCGGAAGATGGTTATTTCAGAATATTCATTTGACTCTATGAAGCACAGAATAATAATTAAAACTGGGACGATTTCTTCTCCTTTGTTTTGGCTAATTTAAAGTTTCCATTAACACCTTCTAACAACGATATGGAGATTGAAAATGCAAATTTCTTGGCAGGTACCGAAAATCCCTTTTTAAAAACGCTTGAGTGATATAACCCACAAACTTTTAAAATGCAATTCTTTACGTAAACACAATTTTTTAGATATATGTGGTGACAGTATTTCTCTGTCAGAGCGAGTGATTTAAAACCGCCAAGTCCGCTCTGCGATTAATCTTCTCCAGATATAAAGATATTGTATTTGTTGAACATATAAATCTCATGCTTCCCACGAAAATATTTTGTAAGTCCGAGTAAATGACATTCATTTAGTTACATTATCAAGATTTCCGCACATAAATATTCAAAGAGTTCTTGAGAAAATAACTAGAAATTTGACTGATGTGGATACGTATTATAATGAATACAAGCTTTTCAGTCAGATAAAAGTTGAAAGGAAACAACAGACAAAAAAGTTATAAATATCTTCTTGGGGAAGCAACTGATGAAAAGTCGTATCTAGACGATTTATGAATTTTGGGGGTGAGTTTGGATAGGTATATAAATTCTCAGAATATGTCCTTGCAAAGGAAATAAATATGTTAATGTAGCATGTTTACATCCATTTGATAAAAAATTAACAGTCTCTTATTAATTAAGCTAAACTTCAAAAAAATAATTAATTTAGTTATATAAAATTAAATTTCGTTAAATCATAATGGTACAATATTGGTAGCAGACGGAAGAAGAAGGGGGTTATGGTATAAACGTTAAATTAAAAAATGGAATAATTGTAAGTGGGTATAATAACTTAAAACTAATTGTTAATTAACAGTGACTTCTCATTATTTAAAAATTTGAAAATTTAGACACTAAATATTATTAGAGAAGACTTATCGGTCCTCCGTAAATTATGGCATCAAAGTGGCATATAAAGTTGAACGTATGATGGTATTATTTAAACTCCAGTTAGTTAATTCGCAGTAGCATGAGACTCCTTAGCTTAATGGTATACGTTAATTATTTTTCAATTCTCGAAGGACTAAAAGTGGAATAATTAATACTATAGTTTTATGGACAAAAAACAAACCTGGATTGATTACCTATAGGATTTCTTTATGATGCTCCTAAAAATATGTCAGGATATGTGATCCTGCATCTGCAACCACCAGCTCTCACTTTAAGTAATATGAGAAGGTGTCTCTACTATGTTTGTACTAACATAACGAATAAAAAAAAACACAGACAATTATTTACTTTAATCAAAATAGTTTAATTAAATTTGTTCTATGAACAAAAAACAGCATTCAGAGTTCGCTAAGTATGATGTAAGATTGCTATGTATTATGTAATATCAATGATATTTGATTCATATAGGTAGAAAGAACAATCTGGAATGATAAGTAAAAATATTTGAACATCAAATTCTTAATTTTTTGCAAATGATATGTTTTCATTGTTAACCCTGGACTGCTTAGGTAAAAGGTGCACTCATAGTTGCTTAGGTTGGGTTACTCATAACCCCATTCAATAAAAACAATTTTAAGCAAATCAAAAACGCAAAACTAAACATAAAATACTTTATTTACTACATTTTAGGCATATGTCAACACGATGCGCATTACAAACAGGTTTATAACATTTTGCACAAGCTGTTTTAGTTTTTTTGTCTTTAGTTCTTGGGCAGATTGCACACCGGGTTTGTTTTGTAAGTTTTGTTGGAGGTGGAACTATATTTTTTTCCTCTATCCCTAGAATATTTTTTATTGATAAAGACAATTTTTTTGGCAGATTTTTTGTTAAACGCCGTTCCATGTGCGGTCTTGCAAGTTGAATTCCGAGCTCAAACAAATAATGTCGGCGAATGCATTTTTGTCTTTCACCCTTTACGATTTGAAACAATATTCCGGAGTTTACATCAGCTTGATCCAGAATTCCGTAAAAAAATCGCTCAGGCCATCTTCTGGTCTTCCGCGTGACTAAATATGTATGAACCATTTGGTCAAATGTGTCGACACCTCCTTTTGTTGAATTATAAAAATTAATTATTTCCGGTTTATTATTTGGATCTATATTTTTTGTATTGTGCATTGTAAATAGCAATAACACACATTTCGACTTTTTTGGTGTAAATGACACTAACGTCTTTTTTTGGTCGAAAGCAAATTGTGAAGTCAGTGCTTCTTTAGTTTTATTTGGCAGGAATGATGGAGGAACTTCTCTCTTATTTTTACGGAGGGTTGAGACAATGGTTAGATTGAATTGATTTACCATGGTATCTGCCAATGGAATGCTGGTAAACCAGTTATCCATAGTTATATTGCGTCCTGTTCCGTCGATGGATTTAGACATCTTTTTTACAAATAACTTGGTAGAGGCTCTGAATTTGGTCTAATTTCTTTCCCAGTATATGGGATGGCACTTACCATGTAAAAAGTCCGTGAATCGCACATTGTTACTATTTTCAATCCATATTTGTCTGGCTTCGACGCAATATATACTCTAAAAGGACAATTTCCGCGAAAACCCAAAAGCTGCTCATCGATAGTAACATATTCGTGAGGAGTATAATATTTAGTACAGTTTGATTCAAACTCCTCCCATATCTCCCGAATGGGCGAAAATTTATCTTCACAATTTCTGACAGTTTTATCATCGAATCTTATACATGATAACAAAAAGCGAAAACGTGTTTCACTCATAATAGCACAATATATTTCAGGTCCATACTTGGACCACATTTCGACAGTTGTAAGGTGATTATCTTTTCTGCATCCGGATATATAAAGGAGACCAAAAAGAGCAAGTATTTCCGTTGTATCCGTTTCGCCAACATAGCCACAATTTTCAGTATAGTTACTTTTTTTTCTAATAATTTCCGAATTAGTGTGCAAAACTATTTTGTTTATTATTTCATCAGAAACTAGCAACTTCCAACCTTCCAATTCAGTAGAAATAGTTTTTGCCTCGCCTTTTGGACCTGGAATGCGTACAACTAAATTTCGCTTAGGTGTCCGAGTACGAGGAGGAGGATCAGAGCACCACCGACGTCCATTTTTACCCTTGATAGAAGGACTTAAATTTTGATCTGTCGTCTGCATTCTTATCTTCATCGTCCGAAACTGAAATCTCACTTTCAACTTCTGACTGCTGAGATATATGGTCCTCAAATTCTTGGTCACTACCATCAGAATCATACTCTTCAAAGTTAGGATCACCTGGTTTCACTGTCATCTAAATTCAAAACAAATTGCTTAAATGTGGAAAATAATTTAAGCTTTAATGCTTACCTGGGGTTACAAGTCACCCCAATTGCTTTATAATGTAAAAACAAAACACAGAAGCAAATGTTTAACGCACATATGACTTAGAACATAACCTCAAATAAACATAGCTAGTTCCGCAGTGATGCAAACCGCACCGCAAAAAAGTTACAAAGTTTCTAAATTCTATTGGGGTTACCAGCAACCCCACTAAGCGTTCCAGGGTTAACAATCAATGCGACAGAAATTTCAATGATTTATCTAAATAGGTGTTTTTTATAAATTAATTTTTATACTCTCAAACCCTTCCCTTGTGACTATTTTTGATATAATCTCAAAAAAATATATAGCAATACTAATTACAAAATACATACTTTAAATGCCAAAATGCATTTATTAAGTAAATACTTTCAATTATTATTATTATATATATTATTTATTTGTATACTCACGAACCTGTTTCTTGTGAATATTTTTGATATAATCTCAAAAGAAATTCTTATTTAAATTACTCTGATTAAGATATCAAATAATTAATAATTATTGATATTTACCCCAAAACAACAATTCAATGGTAATGTACAAAAACACTGTTTACTGACGATGAGTTTAAGCAATTGCAACGGAACCCCTACTTTACTACCGACTATAACTCAATTTCTCTCAGGGCGGTTTGGGTTTATCAGAAATGCTTAATAAAGAGGGTTCCTAAACATTAATTAAAATTGATAAAAAGAAAAACACTATTGAAACTTTAAATAATACTTATATTAAAATCAATGAATCACACATATAATTTTAATAGATAACGAAACAATCTCATATGAACATGAAAAAGATCAAATTTATTTAAAAGACAATTTGAATACAATTTTATAAATACCAAACAGATACAATTCTTTATATATATTTTTCCATATAGTCAAACAAAACAACGAATGCTAGCATTTACTACGTATGCTTTATACACGTTTTGTGTATCATTATATAAACATACAATGCGGCTAATACAGATTAAATTACATTCTCCTTATTAGAACGGAGATGATAGTTATTTGATAACTTTATTATATTAACATCAATTTAACAGTTATTTTATAATCTTTATAAAATACCTTATAACAAAGCTTCTTTCTTTTCTCTTCAATGATGTCTATTTTCCATAAAATCTTCTTTTTCTTTCGATGTTTTCATCGGCATCAGTGGTCACGATCCTATGGTAACGAATCCCCTTGCTTTATTTACAGGAGCACAATATATTCTTTGAATAAACTTTTAACACCGTGCACATTTACTCTTTACGTGCTACTTAAATCACTATTATTGTAATAACAATTCTTATTATTGTTATCCAATTTGTTATAGGAGTGGAGGTTCTCCTTTATTTTCATATAACATTTAACAAATATTACTTAAATGTTTTCTAGTCGGGGTTCGACGATTTCTTTATGAAATCAGTCAGTCGAAACCTTCCCGACTTTGAAGTTAACCATTCGACTCTAGGTCTAGCTGTCGACTCTCTCGTTCCCAGTGCGTGTTTGCATTTTTATGTTGAACCGCCGGTGGTTCCCCGCTTTCCATATAGTTAGGTTGTTCCCACTTAAGTTTCTCACACACACTCTTTTACGTCGGCGAATGTTTATCACAACTGTAGCGTTTATTTCACTGTTGTAAACATTCGGCGCCACAATTCTTAGAACTAAACTTATCTTATGACTAATATTTACTTAATAATACCATAACATATTCATTGATTTTAATTCTTATTTTTCTTTAAAATATTAATAATGAAATGTACTTAATTAACTTCTAAAAATATAAAAAATTACCAATTCGTAAACGAACTGGTATGTACCATTACACAATCCTTTCTAGGTATGCTTTTGGGAATATTCCACATATAAATTCCCCATTATAGTCCTATATAAAAAATAAAATTTGTAATGCTTTCTTTAAAACTCAAAAGCTATTATTCATTATTCTCTTTACGATTTTAACATCGTTCTTAATAATTTAAATATTGATTGTAAATACTTCTTGAAGTGGAAATATTAGTTTTGACATTTATTTAACTCCTTTATGAAATTATCTAGAATTAGGTACTTTCGTAAGTTCTTATTTGTTTGATATGTTTACCTTTAGCGATATGTATAAAAGTAATATAAATTTCTATTGCTTTTTTTGTATATGTAGCTATAACGGTTGGCAAATAAATTATTGATTATAGCGCTTATATGGCCGACTAGAAATAATTGGTTCAAATCCTAGAATGTATAATTTTGGTTGGCATATTATATATTCCACCGTATATGTAGAAAATTTGTCGTTTAACTTGTATATTTCTTTGGGTTTGCTTTGTTTCTAATTATTATTATTTATATATCTTTATATCTTTCCAAGCAAATGTCATCTATAGTATTCATATATGGACGATTCAGATATTCAAACATTCTTTTTTGCATAGAACAAGAAAATATTGCAAACGGCTACCACTAAATTGGTAGGAAAAGCGGACGTATTCCTTTCTTTTAGTTTCCTTGTTTTTGTGCTTACTATCGACTATGTTCTGGATTAGTTCTTTTGTTATCAGATTTTCTATCGTGTTGTCGAAATTTTGTCTAGTTGCATGAGCGTACTCTGTTTTTCGTTTTAACATTTAAACAATTGTTGTTGTCTTTGAATTGTCCAATTTTTCTGCTACTTTCCCATAAGGTTTACTTCCCGTCTTTACGCGACCACTTTTCCAGACGCTGCATAGAGGATGTAAGAATTCATTACAATCGTTAGGATTCTTTTTTCAGCGACTATGTCATCCCCCTACTTCAACATATGCTTTGAAGGCTTTGATATGGTATCTTCTACTTATTTCATCGTCTTTTTGATATAGTCTCAGAAGCTAAGTGTCAGTCATATTCTCAAGTATTTTATACTTCCGCATTGAGCAACCATGTGTATGTGAGAATGAAACTAAAAATTGCAATTTTTCACTTCTTAGTACAGGAAACGATTTGCAAATCATCTTCGGCGATGAAACCCATTTTCGCCTCAGTAGATTTGCTAAGAGGCATACTTGTCGCATTTGGGATTATGAAGATTGAAGGCAGACTATCGAGAAATCTATGCATCCATAAAATGTCACTTTAAGTGGGGACTTTGAGTTGGGGCAATCATTGGACCGTTTCGAAAATGATGCCGAAAATTTCATTACGGTAACATGTAAACGCTACCCAGAAATGATAACACACTTTCTATGTCCCCAATTAGAAGTTGCGAATGTTCACAATATGTGATATCAACAAAACGGCGCAACAAGTCATACAGCTAAAGTAACAATGCAAAAGAAATTCTCAAAATATAGTACTTTCAGAAAGTCTATAGGCCACAGAGATCTTGTGGTTTGACGTAACTGGGCTTCAAGTATACGATAACAAGTCAGCAACAATATCGAACTTAAAAGATTAAATAATAGGCATATTGACAGGATAAAAGGCCTGTCATGCCCAGACTTCATTCAAAACATAGACCAGCAGATATTATTTTTACCCATAATTTCAATAGACCAAATAACAATAAAGACATCAAAAATATTGCAACATTTTTTTATGTATCTATTGTTCTTATGATAATACTTTTATTATTAAAAAGGAAATCACATATTTCTTGTTATTGGTTGGAATCTCTTCCTTGCTATGTCGTAAAGGAGCACACCACCTTTTACTACGAAATAATTAATACACTCGAGTTCTGGCACAGTATTCACAAGAGCAACGTCAGAAGAAAGAATAACCTTCAAATGGCGACGAAATGTGGGATGTACAACTGGCTATTGAGCATTGCTTATATTCGTGAATATTGAGTTAATAATTTTGCAACACAAGTATCAGAAAGAGTAATATATCTCCTAACTCTATACATTCCGTTAATAAACTATACGATAATTATTGTAATTTCCATTAAAGTATCATTTACTAATGATTACAATCTAGTGAATTCGACAAAAACAACTGAAGCTGTAACTAAACACATTTAATTACTTTGGTCAACAAGGTTAATTGAAAATACGTGTTACTTCAGTGATTTTTACCATTATTAAAGTAAGCATTTTATTGACATCGACGAGAGTATGTTTCTCTGTTTAAACAGGTAGGTACATGAAATGTTTAGCAAAATAAATTTTTAACTCTTGATATGGGCAGCACAATACAGTTATATGTAAATCGCTAAGCAAAAGAATTTGTGCGTATTTCTAAAAGACTAAAAAACTGCTAAAATATTAATTACAAAATCCGTTAAGTGCAGATATAAGAAATTACGGAGAAATCCAGGAGTTGGAGAAAAAATAGAGTGCAACTGCAATTGATGATACTGGCCAATGTACTACAAAAGCTCAAGCCCATACAAAATATTCAATTAGGTATTGACAAAATCAAAATTGCATATCGAAAGTATGGAGAAGATTTAATGTCATAGTACAGAGAAATTGATAATTGAATTATATTAATGCATACAGTAGTGCCAGATTAGCTTCTGAAAAGGATGTGATGGCAAGCAGAATATTTAAGGCTTTCAATATTGACATATGCTCTCAATAAAAATTAACTTTTTAATATATGCAAAAGTTCTACCTATAGTTCCAACATAGTGCTGTTGTTATTGTCATTCGCAAAATGTTTTCAAATGAAAATTGCTCCCACAACATATATTTTCATATTATTTTAAAATACCAGGCTATTTAATTCCGTATTGACTCTACCTTTCTCAAGATTTGAAAACCAAACGCAATTATTTAAATTAAAAAAAATAATTGCGATTTTAACAATTTTTGAAATATTAGTTAGGATAGCTAAATGTAACGTTATTATGCTATAAAGACCTAGGTGTTACCTGAGAATTAATATCATATCCACGGCAAGACAGTTAAATGAATTAGTATGACTATAATAATAATAGTATTAGTTATATGGACTATAAAATGAAACGGTATTCACCTATATAAATATACACTTCTCTAAAATTGTATTTATATCATTCAGAAAACTTTTTAAATGTACCTTGTATATCAGAGTTCCCATAAGTTTACTGACAACAGGTATAAATCTTTTACTCTGTTGGTATTTCTCTTATTTATAAGTACCTTCTATTTAATATTTTTCAAAATAAATTACTTTCAACAGGGTCGCGTTATTGGTTTGTTTAAATATTTAATAGAGTATAGTGGGATTTGTATAATCGATAATTTATTATTCATAAATAGGTAAGTATTTCTATATTTGAAATAATCTGACAATTATAGATTTTTTTTATATTCTTTTTAGGTTAGCTTCTATATCCTGATGTTATATTTGTCTTCCACACTTTCTACGATATATCAGAAATAAAAGTCGAAAACTAAATCTATAAATTTAATGATAGTCTGTAAACTCTATTACACAAAAAACTACTATATTCAAAATCTGAAAGAACATTATACTTGTATAAGTACAATAACTTTTGTATTTATACCATAACTATTCCTATCTGAATACAATTTTAATACATGTTACACTTTAAATATGCTAAATAATCGTTGAATAATGTTTTCTTATTTCACTTTGTAAAATAATATACGACCTTTCATAAACAAACGTTCTATTACAGCAAAATACTAATGTCCCCTTTTCTCGTAGTTCTATACTGCCTGACTGTAGAAAAGTTCTTTGATGTAGCTGAATTGGTTTTGGTGTCTGCAATATATCCACCTGGAGCATGTGATTTTATCCTGCTGTTACTCTACAATTGGCCAAACTGCATTTCTCGCATAATCCTTTTTCTGTACCTAAAAATAATAACACTCTCGAAGAAACCTCTCCAACAAACACGTACAGGATCAGAATCTATTTCTGCTTTTAATCAGTGCTTCTAATGGTTAAACTTGAAAGAAGAATGACACTCTCGAAGAAACCTCTCCAACAAACACGTACTGAATCAGAATCTATTGCTTCTTTTCCAATCAAGACTTCTAATGGTTAAACTGGCACCTTAAAACCTTATTCTATACAAATGATATGTCAAATCAAATGTCACATCCTAACCAGGGATGGGCTGCCAAATCATTATCAACCGGTTCGCTAATAATAACACTTTATTTCTTTATTAATATTAATTATTACTTATGATGTCAGTAAAAACAGATAGTTTTTAGCAATAGCAGTGGTGTCCCTATTGACCCTATTATATTTACAATACATATACTACAATTAACAGGTGAATTATAAAAATAAATTTACTGAAATATTTTAACTAATTGCCCATATTTGATTGATTGATTAATATTGGACCCCAGGATGGAGCATTTGGATTTTATCAAATTAAAGCCCATATTTGAAGTTCATTTTCTGAATATTTTATTTCCGCTTTTTTACGAATTCTCGTATCAGTTGCATCGCGATGCCTTTTTCGGATCCAAGATTTAACAAATGGAGTAGCATCCCATTGTGATAACGGTTTTCCGATTATTTTAATTGTCATTAAATCTGAAATATGTTTTATCGTAATATTACTTCTTTCATTTGTTGCAATGTCATTCATTACGCTAAATCCTCTTTCCGCTTCAGCACTACTAATGCTTATGGTATTTGCGATTTTTTTAGCACACATGATGGATGGAGGAACATTGTTTCTTGATTCTAGATAGGAATCAACAAAATCTCTAAATTCATTTCGATCAATTTCATATTTTAATAACTTTTCTAACGCCGCGCGCCGGTAACTTATTTTCTGCTTCAATCCATGGAGAAAACACTTTTTCTAGGCACCACGATGATGTATCGATCAAGTTAAAGATATTAATTAGTTCCTGATATTTATCTTTATCCTTTAAATTTTTATCAAGTGATGATAAACATACGTGATCTGCAGACAAAAGTCTATTTTTTATATTATCTATAACACTTTGTATTAATCTGTTTCTGGGCAAATGTGTACATCGGTCATTTTGTTTAAAAGGTATATGTTTAAAAGTTTGAGAATTTAAAACGGTCTGTAATTCATTCTCGTATTTACCAGTACTATCTTTAAGTACTTCGAGTGCTCTAATTGTCCTTCTCATTAACCTGTCTGCTTTAGGCATTGTTGTTGATCGAGACTGAAATGCGTTAGATAATAATGATATTTCCTCCAAAATATCTATCATAAGAGCAAGATCGCATAGAAAATTTTTGTTAACCATTCTGTTAGCCATACCGGAAAACTTTTTAATTTTTGCAAAATGCGTGTATAGAGCTGGATATGCATTCCAAACAGCTTTAGCAGCTCGTAAACTACATGCAGACCATCTTGGCCCAAAGACTCTCCCAAATTTTAAAATCTCAATTTCTAAATCACTTGCAATTTGTCGTATATCTGTTTGATTTTTGTTAGATTTATGATAAATTGAATAAATTTCATCTAAGAAAATTTTAAAGTGATTGATCTCATTAATATCTTTAATGGAATCATCCAAAGCCAGTTGTAACCTGTGGTTCAAGCAATGCCAAACAATAATATTTGGAAAAATCTTCGAGAGTTGAGCACTCACACCAGATATCTTTCCTAACAAAACACTAGCACCATCGCAGCAAAGTCCAATTAAATTTTTTAATAAAAAATCTCTTGTAAAACCATGTTCGTTTAAACACTGTAAAAGTGTATTGATGATACCTTCGGCCGTGGTGTTTTCAAGTTCTTTAAGTTCGATGAAAACAGTTATAGGATCTGGACATAAACTCAATGCACATTTCAAATATATAACAAGTACACTTCTTTTTGCAATAGTCGACGCTTCGTCTAATATTATGCAAACTTTTGCATTGTTTTCAATAATTTTATTAAAGAGTTGTTTTTTTATCTCCGAAGATATATGCTCGATAACTCGTATAGCTGAATATCTGGAATGAAGGCACGTTCCTAAATCTACACCGTTTTTTATTTGTAGTTCTACTTCGCGTTCCATATCTGACATTGGTCTATTTTGTTTTCCCAAACTATATACTATATTGAAAATTCTTGCAGTCACTTCAATAGACTTTTCATTAGCTTTTTCGATACATGTTGCTAAAGATTCTTTTCCAGATTGTTTCAAAATTAATTCGATTTTTGAATGAGACTGTGAAAGAGCATGCTCGTTTAGTTTTTTTCTAAAAGACGCTTGTTGAATGATTTTTGTTGAGCCATTTGCATTTACATTGTAGTTTACCCATGCAGATGCTATGTGAAAATGTTTTCCCTTTTCTACACCCAGAGAGCCAAGACGACAAATTTTACATCCAAGTTTACCGCCCTTTACTTCTAACCACGTATATTTTTCTTCAAAATATTTAAACTGTTTTAAGGACCAACATTCCGGCAACTCGCGATAAAGACCATTATCAGATATGTTGTCGTCAACAGATGTTATTGATGTTACTGAAAAATAGCTTAATTTAACTATGAACGTTCTAGATTTTAAAAAATAAATTTACCATCATGACCTGATCTTGATTCTTTAGTTTTTTTGTCACATGGCATGGATATAAAGATTTTATCTTCTATATTATCGGGTTCTAAAAGTGCGCAATTTATAAAAACAAGATTACTTATAAAATGAAGTTTGTTCATACCTTGCTCAAGATTTGTACTGGTTACTGTTGATGTCGTTGGTAGAACATCATCAGCTAATTTCATCACTTTTGGTTGAAAAAATGAAGAAAGAACACTTTGTCTTTTCATGATAAAAATTTAAAAATTGTCATTTACTAAGTAATCTAAACTTAACTTAAACTTCAACACTATTCGTAAACTAATTTTTTCAAAATCTACACGAGAAGTGAACAGACAAACGACGAACTATTACTGAAAATAAAAAATCATTGACTGAACTGAAGGTTCACAGGCAATATAATTTTTTGCGTTTCACATCAAACATCCCAGTCATAAATAATTGTCGGCGAGGACTCTACTAATAAAAATACACCGATCCGATGGGGTATTCGGGTTTTTTAAGAAAACTGCAGTAATTTGAATTTTGTGCATTCTGTACAGTTTGTTTATTTCCTCAACCAATTTTTTTAATACGTGTTCTACCTGCTTTAATTTTTCTAATTTTTAACAAACGGTTCGCCGAACTCCTTAAGTTTTAACAAACGGTTCCCGCGAACCGATGCGAACCGCCTCCAGCCCATCCCTGATCCTAACTTTAAAATTCACCGCGAATCTTTGTTCATGTTTGACTATTATTTATACGAAATAATATTATTTTATCTTTCCTTAAATATCAATGTCAATTAAACAATTTTGTACAAATTAATAATACATAACATTTTTACAATAATTAATATATTAAATCTCTTCATTTCAGATTTTGCAACGATCGAAAAAGGAAAGAAAAATAAACGACCCAAAATTATACTGAGTGAACATAAACTGTTGTACTATAAAACATTTTTTTATACCAAATAATAAATTAACTTTTGACATTAGTCTTATATGTCTTTGAATAACAATTAAAACTGATAATAATACCTTTATTCAAATACAAATAGAAATTAATTGCATGGTTAAGCAAACCATGTCAATAATATACAGCATGTGTCAATTTTCATTAGCCATAGGCGATTAATTCATGCAATACGTGACAACATGGCACCCCTACTTTCCTCTCCAATGCGAGCGCGACCGATACAAGCTCAAGTTATGGCAGTAACTGTTGAACCACTGATTTGGGTGTTTGTAATGCGTTCAGAAATAATATTTACGCGTTGCAAGGATTTGTTTTTCTTTTTCCTTTCAGTAAATGCAGAGAATTATTAAGCTGCGTTCACGCTGCATGACACAGACAAAAGCGTAATTCTAATAAAATTAAAAATAAGGTAAATAAAAAAGGATTCTGAAAATAATAATAAACTACTAGATCCGGAGATCGCGGCGGCCATTTGATGTTTCCCGTTCCAGTAATAAGACAGCTTTTATTGCAGACTAGATCGCAACGTGTTCGCAGCTAAAGATTGAATGTAAAATCTGGTGGGGAGATCGGAGAAAATCGTTGTAATGTCGATTGTTGCCGGAATTGGTGACGGACGGTAGGGGTGACACACGTTGCCATGTATTATTTGTATACGTATAAATCGCACGTAAACAATGAATCCCTATACCTAATGAAAATTGACACATACGGTATATGTATATTATAAAAAATAAACTATTGGGAAATTTACATTTATTATTGAAATATAAAATTAATTAAGACACCTTCTGTAAAAGTAATTAAATTTCAAAGTTAGTTATCAGAAACAATACAATTAAAAAAATATATTATTTTTTCAATTTCATATGTATCTAGTAAAAGATATTTAAAAATTCATGTTTTAAATTTATATTCATTGCATACTTACTTCACCGTCTCTGAATTATAATGGTCGTAACCTTACCTTGTAATCTTTAAGGAGACGCATTCTTTTCATTTACAATTGCCTTTTTATGCAAAAATATACGCCATAAATCACGATTTACCCCCCATCTGAAGACGAAAATTTATTATACTTTTATTTAATTTCGTATCTACCGTATCACCGTGTTTGCCTGATTTAATGCCAAATAAATCCAATACTTAATATACATATTTATTGAGTTTTAAAGGCTTTAATGTTTGGCTATGCGTTTGTTTTTATATCACACTTATTATGATGTGTTTGGTAATTTACATTTTAAATTTAATAAATCCTCACCGAATGTGTTTTATATTCTAACCCCCCTTCGTCACATCCACATGGTTCGTAAGAGCGGAACAAATAAATATTTACCCTTTTAGTCAGCGGTAACTTCCCATTTTATTTTTTCTCATTCGGCGTTTATATACAAGAACAAAGATATCTGATAGCTTTTTAAATAACTACCTGACCTTTTTTTCACAAGCGATAAGGTAAATTCTTTATTTACTGGTGTGCACAAGACCTTCCTTTAAGTGTTTATGCAAAATTGCACCTCCTAAAGGAAGCTGCTCTTAGATAAGCGAAATCGTGTGGTTAATGTAAACGTACGTAGGTGATTATGTATACTTGAGATAATTTGTTTTAGTATATGAACGTGTATCATGGCAGTACTTATGTATTTTCTGAAATATTTGAAGTGTTACTGGGCTTGTGATAATGCTAAAATTATTTCCTTGAAAATTTTTTGCTTAAAATGGAATCCTATCAAATTCGTCTATTTGTGATCACATGTCTCAAAATAACGAATAAACTCATCATTTAACTGATAACAACCCTAGGGTAGTTTTCACTTCTGTCATCAAGAGGTTGCTACGCACTGGTTTTGACGCTTATTTAATTTAATTGTATAAAAATTTTCAAAATGTCACTTTCTCGTTTTGGTATTCAAAATAATGAGTCAATTGACAAAATCATTGAAGAAAATGTACCAAAAAATACTATTAATAGTAAAAAATACACATGGAAAACATTTATAGACTTTTGCAACACCAGGAAATATGAGTTGGATGGAAATCGTACAATTGAAGAACTTGCTTTAATACTGAAAGATTGGGCAGTTAATATGAAAAAGAGAGATGGCACGGACTTTAAGGAAGCTACAGTTAAAACTATGTGGAATGTGACAAGTAAATTACTACAAGAAAAATATTACAACGAGTATAATATCATGATAGACCCCTTTAACAGTGTTGCATTCAAACAAGCCCGAAATGCACGCGACGTAGCACGAAAAAATTTACAAATAGATCCCACTAAACGTAAAACGAGTTCAGTCCCATTAAGTTCAACCGAAATGAACAAAATTATAAACTTTTGGGATGAAAATACCCCTCTAGGTCTCCTACGCAAATTTTATCATATCGCCGCGGTGGAATTGGCATGGAGAGGTGGTGAGGCTGTTGCTTGCTTAGTTGAATATTTTCATATCGAGAAAAACAATGATGGCTCTCCAACTAACAGGGTCGAATACAATCCAGTTTTCAGTAAGACCTGCCAAGGAGGTTCAAAGAACTGCGCTTCTAGTAAATGGTTAGTTCAAAATAGTGACAGCAACGTTTGCCCTGTTAGATTATTTTTAAAATTATTATCGAAAAGAGGAAAAAATATCAAAACAAACAGACTATTTTTAAAACCGAAACGCCATTGGAAAACAGAAAATGATAAGTGGTACGACAATGTACCTCTGGGTAAGAATACCATCAACGGATGGACAAAATCTTCTGCTGAAGCAGTTGGTTTGGATACCAAAGAGAGGAAAATTACCAATCATTCCAATAGGGCAACTGCTGTTAGTACACTTGCTAAAAATGGAATTGACGAACAACAGTTGTTAAAAATTACAGGCCACAACAATGCAAATTCTATAAAACCTTATTTAAATATCGATCAAGAACATCACAATAGAATAATCAATAGTATGCGTGGAAACACATCTTCAGTAACCGAAGCGAATACATCATGATCGAAATATAATTTTTCGAATTGTTCTTTCAATAATTGTGTTTTTAATAAATAATTTTCATTGAATCGCAAAAAATTTTCTTACCGAATATCCCGCGAGCATTGATAAATACTCATAATTTTATCACAACTTCTCAAGCACGTTACTTTAGGTTAACAGCCCTCCGCCTACGGCGTCGGGCTGTTACCAAGTAACGTGCTTTCAAAAACTGTGATAAAATTATTTCGTACTGTTATCAATGCTCTTGGGATATTATAGCTGATAACTACTCCATTTACTATTGCTAAGGTAATGAACATGAAATATGCTTTGATTGTAATTCTAGTGTCAAATTGGCATATTTATTTAAATGAATATTATTATTTTACATATGGGAAATATGTTATTACTTCCGCTCGCCGATTTGATGTTTTTTTTTTGCACGTAAGACCTACACATTCGAGTAACGGTCAGAATTTACTATCATCCTAGGGGGCTGCAGAAATTATTTAAATGGCTTGCTTGACATGTGGTGCGAAATCTCAGTGTCTTGATTGATCCCCAAAGGTCGTTCGGAAAGTTAATGCACATCCGTATCGTCATAATGACTTTGGTTGACCCAGTGTTGTCACTAACAACAATACCGATATAATCGCGTCATGACTGACTTTCTCATTGATACCAAACATGTTAATAAGCTCAATCGAAGAAAGAATACATTTAATAATAATAATAATAATAATAATAATAATTATAATAATAATAATAATAATAATAATAATAATAATAATAATAATAGTAATCATCTTTATTTCCCAACAGGCAAAGCCCAAAACAGGGTTACAAACTATATTACAGGTGTATACATAATATAAAAAAACAGTAAGTAACAACAAATTCCATGATGATCCACTATCCACAGTCACAGTCTTCACGCAAATAGGTCAACATTTTTGTTCGCCAAGCGACAAAGTGTGTAAGTTGCAGCTCGTCTCATGATGTTGGTTCGCGCAGAAGGTGTTGCAAAAGTGCAATTATGTCTGGAGTTAAGCCGCGGTATCAGAAATGACATTCGGGTCAGGATATCAGGGCAGTCAATGCTGCCATTCAACAGTCTAAACAAAAATCTCTCATATGTAGCGTATCTCCTCTCACTCAAGGATACCATACCATGACTCTGCAACAGATCACCCATCGCCACGCCCCTCTCCGGATAACACCATCTGCCCGATACGTGAGAGACTTCAAGAACCTACGGTGAACACGGTCCAGTGCCAAACAATCACTTGCATAAATAGGAAACCATATTAAGGAGGCATATTCTAGCTTACTCAATACATAGGCAAAGTATAGAGATTTCAACAATGCTCAATCAGTGAAATACCTAGACACACGCATAACAAAATCCAACGATCTGAACGCAGATATACAAATGTTCTCTATGTGAGATTTAAAGCTCAAGCTGGAATCGAAGGTAACTCCAAGATCTTTAAATTCAGTTTTACTCATTAACTTGTTGTCACCAATGAAGTAAGAAGAATTGTACCAAGTTGAAGACCGTGTGAAGGTTACTGCACAACATTTATCCACATTCAACTTGAGTCCAGAACGTTCACACTATGAAGACATTTGACAGACATGAAAGATAAATTCTAATATGATCGGTAAATGTTTAGATATTTTTCAATTTATTGTCTAATTTGAATACAAGTGGACAATTTGACAAAACTGACTCATTTTTTACAATATTTTTCTAAATAAATCAACAATCTAAATGTATAATAATAGATATTTTAACTTAGCTTTATACATACTAACGTACATTATTGTTCAAAATTGCACATAGCAGCCGGTTATTGCAACCAACATCTAGAAAACTACAGCATGCGAAATATAAATAACATAAACGTATTAAAAGGCAAAGATTAAATATATTGTAACGTTTTCGGGTTCCAATAAACAACTCATGCAATTATTTATTTAAAACAGTCTGTATATTTATATACTTAAAATTATTTAACAATATAAAATATAAAACTAACTTATCACACTTAAACTACTACAATTTAATTATCACAGGTATTTATTTAGTTATATTACTAATATCTCTGTCCGTATTTATTTGTATAACAGTTCTATTTATATAAGACGGCACTACTGTATTTATTTATTTGGCTACCACTATTTATTTCCACTGTTCCCACGAGACCACTCGAGACTACCGAATTACTCCGCGATTCCTTCTCCGCAATGAATGAATCCCGTAATGAATCCCGCCGCCTTATATACATATGCGAAGATTACTAGAACATACCAGCACAGTCCCGCTTTTTCTCCACATGTACGAGAAACGATCTCGTCCCTTTCGCTATGCAACCATACGGCGTGGAGATGAGTCATCGACTTGTTTACCCGTCGCGCCGAATATGATTTATTGCTCGCCCGGTCTGCCTCTTTTTTTTGCGTGTGACAATTTCGTTTTTATCGCGCCGAGAGATCTGATTCTTTTATTTAATGTAACTCAATTCGTCTGCTGGTTTCGTTACAATATTATTTACTTAAGTAAATAACGACAATAACAAACAAAACGACTAAACTAGACTAAATTAGACGTATTGGAATCTACATGACCCGATAAAAGTAATTGCAATGAATTTTGCATATTAATTGATAATATAACTTAATCGGAACTACTTATTTTATCATCATCATTGACTTGAAGCATTGTTAACAAGTCTATATTTCAAAATGGAAAACTGTCTTTTCTTAACTACGCAGACTTTGTAAAATATAAATCAAGATACGACTTGCAATTTAGAATCATATCTTGTATGACACATTCCACAAAGAAATATGTTCCACATGATTTGATTAGGCAACATCACTCTTCAAAGAGGTAGAGTAGCTCTTTTCTGAGCGTATTTTTTCTATTTGAGCCAAGTCACAATTACATGACAGAAAACTGTGATCTGGATCTCGCCGGTATAATAGACAGAAAATGTTCGATTACGTACCATTTTCAACTAGATATATAAGAACTACAGCGTTCTTATATTGATTTCTACATTTATCTCTCAAACATAGGTAGTAATTCGTAAAACATTTCTCAATGTAATGCTTTAAGAAAGAAGCAGTTTCTACACATTCTTTTACGAATTTAAGGACTATAAATGCTCGTAATATTACTTCTACAACAAAAATAAATAAATATAAAAGGACTATCAAAATTCCCGGCGATTACAGTTTGGTCCGATTAGCAGATTTGCATAAATTATAATATACAGTTTCGTCTAACCATTATCTGAGGGTCAAATTTAGCATATACACTTTCGTCCGGCAGGTAAAGTGGGGGATTAAGCTTAGGATTGTGGAAAGTTTGATTTTAATCCTTAAATTTTAATCCTTAAATACAAGATTATGCATTACGGGCCCATTTAAAGTATATTCCATTTTAAACTTACTCCATCATTATTTCCTATCGCTACCCCCCCCTAATTAAGGGAATAATACATATATTACACCGGCTGTCCCATTACACTTCAGTTAAATATTACAAGTTACAAGTCCAACATGTATCAAGCTGAAATTTACGTACAAATACAAAGTGTAAAAAACATAGAAAAGTTAACACCTACACAAACAAACGTGTTAATTTTCTCAAAGAGAAAATCGAACAATATGATAATAAAGAACTGACAACACTGGAATATATTAAATTAGTTTCACATTATTATTCCTTTTAAGTATTTTTTTAAACATATTGGTTGTAGTATGTAATTGTATCTATTATATTATTTCAGTTTTTTTTGTTTTCTCTTTTGTAATTTTGTATATTTTTGTAATTCAATAAATTGTTGCATTTTGATTTATTTTTTTTTTAACATATAATTCATTCTACTTGTTTGTGTTCAACATATTTTTATTATAAAATTCAAGACTTGTATGGACCATAAAAGCATTAATGACTTGGAGATTATCGGACGAAACTGTACCTACCCCTAATTACCGATAAATTCGGTCCGGACGAAACTGTAACATAGTAAAGTAGTTAGCGTTATTAGAAAAGGATTAAGTGAAGATTATCGGACGAAACTATATCTGCCCAAAATTCTAGGGGCATTACACTTCTGAATACTCTAGGTAAAATGTTTAAAAAAAATACCGGGAAAATAAGATGAAGTACAGAATCTCATCTAAATAACTTTCGCAGCAAATTCAGACAGGGTCGTGTTATACAAGACAAGTTGTTTATTATGAAACAAACTACACAAAAATCAGTGAATCAGAAGCAGAAATATAGTTAGCCTTGCTAGATCTAGAATATTTATTCAAAATATGGTACAGTTAAAAACAAAGAACAGCAAATGAGAAAGTAACAGGAGTAATTAAAAAATTATGTTATACTCATAATGTGAAATCTAAAGAAATTCAAATAAGAGATACAGAAATTAGATGTGTGATATAAAAGCTATATGGAATATAGGGTGGGCTTTCACTGGCGTTGTGTTCTTGGTCAGTAGAGGAAATGATTTAGAGAATAACTTAAATATATCGAAAGAAACACTGCTTCGAAATAAATGCAAATAAGATTATGATAATTTTACTAATGAGAGAGGAAGACAAGAAACCATACCAGTAGGAAACAAAACATTGTAGCAAGTCAAAGAATTCAAACAAAAAGTATCAAAGATAACGAAAATTTTATATAGAGCTACTTTTCTAGCTATTTTATTCGCACGTGAAACAAAGCAACTTGCAACTAGAATGAGAAGTAGAAACCAAATTCTGTTAATCTAGCTAAAATTATAAATATAGTGTCATAGTTTAATGGAGTGTATCATGATTAAGTATAGTTTGAATAATGGTTTGCCAAATGTGATGGAGATACTATTCTTCCGCTTGATTTAAGGTTTTGGGGCTTTTCTAGATTTTGTTCACTTCGCAAATTTTGCGACTGTGGTAATGGGAACATTGGATAAAATGTTCGTGAAATTGAAATGATTCTCGTAAGCGGTTTCCAGTCCGTGTTCCGCCAGTGCAGACAAAGGTGTGGACAGGTGACCGAGTGAACGGGAGATATACTGTTGGTAAGGTTTCCCAGCACCCTAGTTGCTATATTGGCACTAGCAATTTACATAATATGCCATTTTATTTATCTTATGTCAGAAATAAGTGTCGGATTAGCCTCTATTTGATATCCTTGACTTTCAATTCAAAGATCATTTATAAAATTTGTATAATCGCGTTTTTTAGTGTAAGTTTATAATCGTGATAATGATGAACTTATTTTAATTACTATTTCAGTTCCATTAAAAGTTAATTTTTCGTTGAATACAAATATTTTTTTATTTTGTTGTCTTGTTATAGTGTTAATTACGTAAGAAGTTTATTCTCATAGGTAAGCGACTTATTTAAAATTTAAATAAGTAATGAAATTGGATTATTTTTTTGAGATAGCAATTGTATTGTTCCAGCACATTTTTCACTAACCATTCGGTCTAGCATTATTTATATTTATTCACGTGTATATCTATATTATGTATTATAATTAGTTAATATTTTTTATGATTATTTTTATTATGTCGTATATTTCTAAGAACTTGTCTAATATATATTTAATAATTGATACAAATATATTTAAACGAAACCGCGTTCAAAAATCAGCATCTCCTAACTCAGCAGATGTATTAACACTACCTAAAAGAAAACTTTAAACGTCCTGCCCATAATGAAAGGCTTTTTTATGGTGCAGACCCGGCCAAGCTCAAAACCTGAGTCCCCAATTATCAGAGCAGGGTAATAATAAGTTATCTATTCTGAATGCCTATCATTTCATCCACAGACTACCGAAACCAACAGTTGACCTTGAGGACACACTGGTAAGATTCGACGTCAATTCTCTTTTCACAAAAGTACCAATCCTGTACGCCATTTATATAATTAAGCAAATATTATCCGAACACAATAAAAATGACGACTTGGCTGACGATGAAAACCATTTAACTTATACCTATTTCATGTGGTTACAATTACTACGAACAAATAGAGAGGGCTGTTATGATTTCACCTTTATCAACTGTAGTCGCGAATATTTTTATAGAGGCGTATGAACAACAATCATTATAAACCTATAATAAACCTAAATGCAGCTCATAAAAATCATCAATACCTTAGTAAGCAGAACATTTGAAATGTCCGATTCTAAACTTTTTCGGACATAATAAGAAACTTAATCTAAAACCACTACTCCAGAAAAGACTTAAACAAAACAATCCGACGATATTTAAATTCTACTCTTGAAACAACATCTAACCAAAGCGACCAGATTACGCAGGCTACTTACCTTATATCCACGGTGTAACGCATCGGATCAGACAAAAAAAATCAATATTTTTAGTAAACCCCATTCCAAATTTTCCGATATTCTTTCGTTTGCAACCATTTTAATCCTCCGGTGTGTATCGATCATCTGTTTCCATTAAACTGTAACAACAAATAAAAAGTAAACTAGTAACGTGCCAGCAAACGTCAGTTTGCTTTAGTTGCTCGTAGCAGAATCGACAGCTTTGAAGTCATTTGGGATATTGGACAAAACTTTGATAGCAAAAGTAGAGTCTACAACATGGTTTCAACCTAGAAAACAAGAAGATAAAGTCTAGACTTAATTCTGAACTCCTTATGTTACTGATATACCAGCATATTTTTTGAAACAGTAATCTATATTACTTTTTCATTTAAATGAGACATAATTAATTTTATAAATCTCTAAAAGTATCTGTATTAACTATTTATACTTCTAATAAAAATAATTTTAAGACAATATATGATAACCCTTCCTATTAGCAATTTGGGTTACTCAAAATGCGATCTCCTTAGTTATGTCGTACATATGTAGTACTGCAGTCACTTGTAGAATAAATAGTCGGTATTTCTAAATTGTTTTCTTGGAAAGGATTGTGTTATTGATGCTACTGTTTCTTTTTATCACAAAGACACCTCTCCGATATAATGAAGTGGATAGAAGGAAAGTAAAATTAACAATCCGTCTGTATGTGTTTCAATTAGAATAACTGACGGGGTCGTTAATTTTTGTAAATCGCTTCAAATTTAATCTGTCGGACGAATTAAACCCGAACCAATAAAGAGCAATTGACAATTAGGAAGTAGAGACAAAGAAATAAACAAAAAACAAGACTACAAATGATCCTTCACTTTGAAGGCACCGCCTCAGTGATAAAAATCCTCTTGGCCCTCGCCCTAATTTGGAAATATCTCAAGTTCCTTTGGACATTCCCAAAATTTCTACCGGCATTGATGCGTCCGACGTAAATAACACTTCCACATACTCGAAGGTTTCTTTTATTTTAATTAGAAGTTCTTTTTGTTTACTTAACTAAACAGACAAATTTTATGTTTATGTGTTCTAATAAACATTAATATTTAATCCTAAAGATAATCGTAAACTTACTTACTAGTTTTTGTGCATTTATATTTAAAATTAAATGTATCAATAAAAACATATTTTAGTTACCTTTCCTTCTATACTATGTAATAAAGGTCCTAGTTAAATAATATTATCAATTATCATGTTTTAATCGTTTGCAGTCACTACCAATCAAATTAATTAAAAGAACAGAGACAATTATGAAAATTATTTTATGTTAAAATTTATTATTAAATTAAATACTCTGCAGAAGAAAATAATGAAAAATTATGATGTGCGTAGATAAGATGTGGCCACAAGAGGATTTTCTTGTACGTATGTGCGGTCTGAATTTTCTAAGCAAAAGTTGTTCTTAATTAAGTTTTAAATAATTTTCTACCTGTTGCTAAATTAATGAGGAATGCATCATTTCCAACACATTAGCAAATCCACTTTTATTTATTATTCTATTCTTTACAAATTTGCTTATACCCAGTAATTGACAAGATATTGGTAATATTTGACATTTTTCACTGAAGTACTTGCTTCCGGTCTACAGATTGTATTAATACTCTAGTCAATCCTGAAAATGTTGACTATACTACTTAACTAAATACAATGTTTGGAATTGACAACTTTAGCCGTTTGGTTGTTATCGTGGTTACAGAAGGACAGAGGAACAACTACACATGTTAGGAAAACCACTTATACACTGGTTTTGCTCTGAGGGAGCACTCGCTAGCTTTAATAAATATTAGCAGACGGTAACCTTTTATACTTCTCCGCAGGACCTGGAGTGACTTGCACCTTGCTTCTGTCGTGTACGCGGCTTTCACTGTCACGATGAGGTGGAGTCATCTCAATAAAACACTACTTGTTTAACACATATATATTTATTATACAATAATGACAAAGTGCCGATCAACATAAGGAATACAGAGAAGGATCACAAGAGATCCTCCTTGCAGAAGAAAACTTATAATTCTAATTCCTTTTGGATCCGGCTTCCTTTATTACCTCAGAAACGCCGATTCCCTCCTTACCTCAGTGCATTTGCAAATTCTGCCCGTTCGATCAAATTCCGTGCAATTCATCGAATGGACAGATCGGAAGCAACTCAGACGCGTGAGATATACGTTTAGACGGTCGATCTCGGTGTTGTCGTCTAGCAGCCAGGTAAGCCGGGATTCATGTTACCGCTGTAACAAACTCTAACACTATACAGAGTATTGATTCGCGACAATACTAAAACATGACGTATTTGAATTTGAATTTACCATAGAGAAGTTGTTTCAAATCAAGTTTTAAATAATATTATCCTCATTGCGGATTGCATAATTTGGGAGATATTTGCAACAATTACTAAAGAAAAAGTGTTTTCACATACACACAGAGAGAGAAAGAGAGAGAGGGGGGGGGGAGAGACAAATATTTTTCGACGTCAGAGGTTTTTGAATCATG
Source organism: Amphimallon solstitiale (assembly GCA_963170755.1). NCBI lineage: Eukaryota > Metazoa > Arthropoda > Insecta > Coleoptera > Scarabaeidae > Amphimallon > Amphimallon solstitiale. The sequence goes on along the minus strand of OY720678.1, from coordinate 110,181,274 downwards.
GATATCTACAAAAATTTTTAGATGAAAGTTTTCATCATGAGAATATTTCTTTATAAGATTACGTGGAAGAAAGTAAAACTGGGGAAATGCAGTGCTTCAATACTCGTTTAGTTTATTAACATGACTTTTATCAGTGAATCGTGATTTATCAAAACCACCATATCTTTGCTTTAGTGTGAAAACCACGTAGCTCCAATTTCTTGACAAATTGATATTTGCCATCTAATAGCAAAACATCAAACCTAAATAATCAAAAATTCATGTTATTTTTTGAACAATATTCTTGCTTAAATATACTTGTACGCAAATCATGCATAACCATAGGTTAAATTTAAAGTCGATAAATGCGTGTTTCTCCTAGATTGCTTGTTTATTTTGATGCTGTACGGTCGTATGCACTATACAGACTGCGGCACCAGATCCAATACCTCGAAGGAGAAATCTTTTGGAAAAAAGGCAAAAACAGGTCGATTTTTAATCCAAAGGGGACACCCTTCCATCATATCCTCAACTGTGCAACGTCATTCCACTCCCCTCCATCACTATAACCATTACCATTTAAATAGAGAAAGTAGGAAGTATGTTATATCATTGAAAAGTTAAGTTCATGAAGAATTCAGCAAAATGATTTACTTTTGAAATTAGCGCCCTCTAGCGGAATACAAAAACGGTTACGTATTTCTTAATGTGACAAATCATTTAAAAGCTACTTTTATTAGCAACTACTTACATAATATTTTTGATGCTTAATTTTCGCCGTTGTATTGTTCTAACAAATTAGGTTTGTACTTCCTAACGTTAGAGCTCCCCAAGGCTTTTAATTATATAAGTTAATATTTTTTTCATTTATGCAGTAAATTGCTAATAAAATTAGCTTTCCAATGACGTGTCACATTTAAGAATTTGTAACAGTCTTTTATTCCGCTAGAGGGCGCTAAAATCAAAAGTTACGCAACCAGAAATCACGTTGCTGAATTCTCCATGAAATTACCTTTTTAATGATGTATCATCCTTAGTACTTTCGCTATTTAAATTGTAATGGTTAGAGCGATGGAGGGGAAGAAAGTAAAATATCTATCGCAGTTGTGGATATGATGGAAGGGTGCCCCCCCCCCCCCTGTATTAAAAATCGACCTGATTTTGTATTTTTTCACAAATTATTTCTCCTTTGATATATTCAATCTGTTTCGTTTGCGGTGCCGCAGCCTGTATACATTATTTACTGTGTGCCTTTTTCATGGGTTATCGACATAGGTGGTTATACAAATTCAATATTTTGATGATGTTGTGTAGCTACGCCCTTTTCGGAAATATAATGTTGGAAAAGTCCTGTTAAATTTTCCTTTTATTTATTATATTACCTGGTTTAGCTATTTTTACTTTAAAGAAAATAAACTTTATTACTTTATCTCCAATTTTAGTATGCCATTTCGAAGAAAACACTTAAAGGTAATTGTTAAGTAGCAATCTTGTGTGATGCTGTTGAATATATACAGTAAAAAATATGGATTTCTGCCTTCTATTTATCCACAACCTTGTAGCAATAAAAATTAAACTCCTTCAAACATTCATGCTGCATAACTGACAAATACGAACTGCACAGTGTAATTAGCGAAGAGATAAACAAACCAAATAATTCGAACAGCGTTAACCACTTGGAATTGCCGATAATTTCAATTTGAACAATAGTTACAATAAACAATGAATTGAAAAACCGTGAAATTTCAGAACCGGAAAAGGCATACAATAACGTCACAAATATTTCTAAAATTCAAGACTCGCTTGCTACATTCCTGAGGAATGCTATTCTATTAATAGCTCTGTCAACGAAAATTATAAGAACGAGAAAAGAAATGAGCATACGCACAATCTAGCATTTTGAATAATATCAGTACTTGAAAGAAGAGAAAATATTTTAAAAAAATGGAACTGTAACATTAATAAACATTAACGTTTAAAGGATCAGCCGTATCAAGATAAAAAAAAACATTGGAAACACTTCGAACTACAACATGAATAAGCCAGGTAAATATCAGCCGAATCAATGCAGCTATACTATCAGCAGAAAAATCTCCTCTCCAGGTAAAAAAAAAAATTGCAAGCGCATGTTTGGAGGGGGACTATATAGTGTTAAAATGAACAATTGTATTTGTTGGATAAAAGAATTTGCATTGATATTAAAAAAAATGGTATAAAAATCTGGTTTGTCCATAAAGTTAGCAAAAAAAAAAAACAGAAGAAGAAAAACAAAATTGTGAGAACAAAGATGGTTGATTATTAGTTGTTTCAATCGCTCCCGAACATAAAAAATCACTATTGTACAAAAAATTGAATCGAACTTGGAATCTGCATCCATATATATATTTATGAAGATAATTTATAAGCTTCACGTGTCACTATATGGGCCAAAAATTATCTGTACAACGTATAAGTACTAGGCATACAGTGCTAAAAACTTATTTCAGAAAAAATATAACATGCATCAAACTTCTAACCAGGGCGCGCGTCAAGTAAAGGAAGACAAATCTAGTAGTGACTTCACAGTAAATGCTAATACAATGGATTTACTATGCGTGTTATTAAGTCTCAAATCGGTAATTTCTACAATGTACTATAAAAACAGCTTGAAGTACATAACTTTACCATTTCTAATTTAAAACTGAGAGAGGGTGTTTGTTTTCTCTAGTATCAAAGGGAGAAAGGCTTGATTGCAAAGGAATTTTTCAGCATAATTTGCTAATTTGTTTAGCATTAGTTAAAAAATTACTGATGGTAGTTGACGTGAAATAATCTTTTTCTGTGATGGTTGACATATCAAAAGATCTCAAAATAAACATACAGCCGATTATGTATATTACTGTCAAAAGACAAGATCAACTTCATCTCTATGCAATGTCAACTTTATCTCTCATAACTTCTTTAAAAGATTTGAAAGTCTGAACTTATATACCTCAATACCTGTACCAAATGGAGAAATTTAATTTAATATGAGGCTTACTGCATGGCAGATATAATACCCAAAACTGAATAAACAAATTTTAATTACTCACTTCCACATGTTCGACGATTTAGCTTCTTTATTTGCAGAGTATAGAAGAATATTATCAACCCACAAATTCTAAAATTTGGTTTTTCAGAAGACTGTTAGAAATTTTACGGTAAACTTCCATATTTGTTCGTTCACCTTCATAAAATTGCTTACCTTCTAGTTTGTTCCCTATGTGTTTGTTTACTGAATTTAAAGTTAAATGTTGTTTAAAATAAGTTTTGCCTTGTTTCCTTATTTGTTTTACTCCCGAAAGAATACTAAATGTAATGTGTTTTCCTGTATTCATGCAAAGGTCAAACATTTTATCACCGCTATGAGAGTCAAAACTAGTTTTACATTTCAGCAGTTAAATACTATTACATGCACCTATACACGCAAAAGTAAATTCTCAATATAATCGGCAATTATTACACATTTAGGTATATATGTATGTATATCCAAATTCTAGATGGTTCTATCTGCAAGGAAAGTTAGTATATATGAAGGTTCAATACTGAGTAAACTCCTCCAATTGTTCTGACCGGTAACACCAGATCTTGTTGCTTATAGTATCCAGATTCGAATATTCGAATTAAACTGACAGACGTATAGACTTAGCTTATTTGATGATTTGATATGTTATTTTAGGATCTTCGGATAATTTGTCTTGTATGTCTAACTTTAATAAAATTCAAACACAAAAGTCTAGCTATTTTACATGACTTAGATTAAAATACGTGTTTAAAGATAATAATATTTAAATGGATACAGTACCTATTTTTTATGATTACTACTTATTGCGGAGTTAATTAAACTTTTCCTTAGAACACTTAAACTAAATGTAAACTTCGTATTTATAAATTTTGTATGGTGTCAGTCAATTTAGTTGATGTGCTTTGTATAATTAACATTTACACACTAATTTCCTCATTATAACAACACTCAGAAGTTGTACTCTAAACAATCTATTAGTGACAATTATATGTATACCTACATACGATGTTCTAAGAAACCTTAACTTAAAAGTATTTCACTCCGTGAAATTGGATAAGTGTGAAGTAAAATAAATTGGAGTGTGATAGTACGTTTGAACTTCTTGCAGAAATTAATTCCGAGAAAAATTCGATGTATCTGTACACATCAGCAAGAAGCTATCGACATAAATTAAAATATCAGTTACCGACGTGCACAATACTTAGAGCTTATTATAATTTATAACTTTGCTTGCTCTTGCTCCGGCATAATAAATTGAATAAGAAATCAATTTAAATGATTAACTGAGAGACAAGTAAAAACCAATACAAGAAGTGTGTTTGTATATTGGAGCGTGACTTACAAGGTCAGTGCTGAGTCGTTGTTGAAGAGGCAATTGAAAAACACGATAGCGGGTTCTTTGTGACTGGCCGTCGCGTAAACGATTTTCAGGGTCTCCGGAAATACTGAGATTGATTCGGCATTTCTAATTGTACGAGTAATCGTTGAAAAACATCTGATAATAAATACAGTCACTCTGACCTGTATTTGTACAGTAATGGAAATTAAAGTACAATTAAATAGTCCTAGTAATTGTGATATCTCTTTCTTTATATTCTTATAAGTTTTTGGTAAGTTTTTAGTGATGGTACATAATTTTTGGGTTTTATTGTCATGCTGTATTGTTACCATTTCTGACCGGTTTTCGTCTTTTTTTTAATTTCATTAGTTTTCTTATTGCATTGGCTATCAATGGTATTGTATATATTTCTTTTTTTTAATTACCTCATCAGTTAATTTACTTTCTTTCTTACATTAGTATTCTTTATTTCCTTCAATGTTCTTAGTTATTTTTTTATGTGACTATTAGGTCAGATTCACTACCATATTCCCTTCCCTATATAATTCATACCAATTTTTAATTTTCTTAAGAGTAAAAAAAATCTAGCGGGTAGGATTGAATATCATCTTTCTTTATTAACCCTGGAACGCTTAGTGGGGTTGCTGGTAACCCCAATAGAATTTAGAAACTTTGTAACTTTTTTGCGGTGCGGTTTGCATCACTGCGGAACTAGCTATGTTTATTTGAGGTTATGTTCTAAGTCATATGTGCGTTAAACATTTGCTTCTGTGCTTTGTTTTTACATTATAAAGCAATTGGGGTGACTTGTAACCCAAGGTAAGCATTAAAGCTTAAATTATTTTCCACATTTAAGCAATTTGTTTTGAATTTAGATGGCAGTGAAACCAGGTGATCCTAATTTTGAAGAAACCGTTTTACGGTGGTTTGATGAAGCTGATTCAGAGTATGATTCTGATGGTAGTGACCAAGAATTTGAGGACCATATATCTCAGCAGTCAGAAGTTGAAAGTGAAATTTCAGTTTCGGACGATGAAGATAAGAATGCAGACACGACAGATCAAAATTTAGGTCCTTCTATCAAGGGTAAAAATGGACATCGGTGGTGCTCTGATCCTCCTCCTCGTACTCGGACACCTAAGCGAAATTTAGTTGTACGCATTCCAGGTCTAAAAGGCGAGGCAAAAACTATTTCTACTAAATTGGAAGGTTGGAAGTTGCTAGTTTCTGATGAAATAATAAACAAAATAGTTTTGCACACTAATTCGGAAATTATAAGAAAAAAAAGTAACTATACTGAAAATTGTGGCTATGTTGGCGAAACGGATACAACGGAAATACTTGCTCCTTTTGGTCTCCTTTATATATCAGGATGCAGAAAAGATAATCACCTTACAACTGTCGAAATGTGGTCCAAGTATGGACCTGAAATATATTGTGCTTTTATGAGTGAAACACGTTTTCGCTTTTTGTTATCATGTATAAGATTCGATGATAAAACTGTCAGAAATTGTGAAGATAAATTTTCGCCCATTCGGGAGATATGGGAGGAGTTTGAATCAAACTGTACTAAATATTATACTCCTCACGAATATGTTACTATCGATGAGCAGCTTTTGGGTTTTCGCGGAAATTGTTCTTTTAGAGTATATATTGCGTCGAAGCCAGACAAATATGGATTGAAAATAGTAACAATGTGCGATTCACGGACTTTTTACATGGTAAGTGCCATCCCATATACTGGGAAAGAAATTAGACCAAATTCAGAGCCTCTACCAAGTTATTATGTAAAAAAAGCTGTCCAAATCCATCCACGGAACAGGACGCAATATAACTATGGATAACTGGTTTACCAGCATTCCATTGGCAGATACCATGGCAAATCAATTCAATCTAACCATTGTCGGAACCAACCGTAAAAATAAGAGAGAAGTTCCTCCATCATTCCTGCCAAATAAAACTAAAGAAGCACTGACTTCACAATTTGCTTACGACCAAAAAAAGACGTTAGTGTCATTTACACCAAAAAAGTCGAAATGTGTGTTATTGCTATCTACAATGTACAATACAAAAAATATAGATCCAAATAATAAACCGGAAATAATTAATTTTTATAATTCAACAAAAGGAGGTGTCGACACATTTGACCAAATAGTTCATACATATTCAGTCACGCGGAAGACCAGAAGATGGCCTTTGCGATTTTTTACGGAATTATGGATCAAGCTAGTGTAAACTCCGGAATATTGTTTCAAATGGTGAAGGGTGAGAGACAAAAATGCATTCGCCGACATTATTTGTTTGAGCTCGGAATTCAACTTGCAAGACCGCACATGGAACGGCGTTTAACAAAAAATCTGCCAAAAAAATTGTCTTTATCAATAAAAAATATTCTAGGGATAAAGGAAAAAAATATAGATGCGGTTCCACTTCCAACAAAACTTACAAAACAAACCCGGTGTGCAATCTGCCCAAGAACTAAAGACAAGAAAACTAAAACAGCTTGTGCAAAATGTTATAAACCTGTTTGTAATGCGCATCGTGTTGACATATGCCTAAAATGTAGTAAATAAAGTTTTTAATGTTTAGTTTTGCGTTTTTGATTTGCTTAAAATTGTTTTTATTGAATGGGGTTATGAGTAACCCCACCTAAGCAACTATGAGTGCACCTTTTACCTAAGCAGTCCAGGGTTAAGTAAACAAAATCTCAACTCAGTAGACTTTTAGCATATCTCTTCAATCTTTTCTTCTGTTCTGGAACTTTTCCTAATGCAATGTAGGTTTGTTCTGTGACGACCATACACACAAAAGTATGTAGTGCTTCGAAAATTAAATTATTTTTTATATCAATACGATAGACACCATTAGCGTTTGTTAACAAGGGTTTTGATCTGTTTGATATTTTGTTTCCGCTGTTTATCAATTTTATGCCAAATTTACGCATATGGTTGATGATGTGTTAATGCACAATCTTTGCAGTCGTAGCCATGCAAAATGAATCAGTGGTTAACCTGGAGAAATATTGAATTTGTGAAATAACCAGTCATTCATTGCTTTCATACTTGGCAAATACCTATTTGTACAAATTACATCGCATAAAACAAGGGTACCAGTTCTAAATATGAGTTTTTACTTATTTCTGCATTTGCTAGAGGCAAGGCAAAAAGCTTAAGCAATATCTGTGTAATTGGCTTTCAACCAACAAACCATACATGAATATAACAAAATCGAGATTATTAGGTATTTCTATATTTCATCAAAGTAAAACGGAATTTCTTAGTATGCACCTGATTCAGTCTCTTGGACTCATTATGATGATCTGCGTAGTAAGTCAAGCAAGGAATATTTAAAACACGTTTACTCTACAGTTCTACAGATTTCGTTGTTCTTAGAGTCGTTTACTTCTAATAAAACAATTTTAGATGGTATTTATGATATATTTTTTTAGGGCACCTCTCAATATTCTTCGCAAGTTTTTCTCGTGATCTTTACGATGCGTGGTTGGGTAGTGTTGGCACTACTCGACCGATTATTAAGAAAACTTATTACCCTACCGGTTGTTAAACATTTTATGGATTTGCGGATATGTTCATGATTATAAAAATTAAATAATTAAATGTAATCTTCACCAGTAGGTAGAGAACAAGAGATATAATTACCGAACTAAGGTCATTTAAAAAATGTGCCAGAAAAGTTTCTGACAAATTTGTCAACTAATAGATTTAAGTTAAAATTAATAGCAATATTGATTTCTCATATTTTTTTATAATATTCGAGATTTTCTTGAGTGTAGTTTGAATAACTATTACGACTTGTAAACGTTGTCATTAATGAAGCATTATTATTATATTGATAATGTGCACAAATTGCTTTTTGAATAGCGTCTTTTTTATGAAACTTTGCCTCATTATGTGATATGGCTTTGTTTGTTATTTGCAGATGTATATTTCTAGTTTGAAAGTTTCTCACTCCTAACATTAAGAATTATCATATTCTATTTCCAGTCTTCAAGTATTTCGTGCTTGAATATGTAAAAGAAGTCAGCACGCTTCTCTGTGTGAGTTTGCAATTAATTGCAAATCTTTCCTTTGCTTGATTTTATGTACATCCCTGCTGGATTTGGGTTGAGTTTCGTTGGGTTACTATTTGAAATCCACCCTGTTCTCATCATAAATTCGTTCAGCATAACTACTCAATTTTAGTAGTATCTGCTAACGTACCTTTAGTGGGGTGCTGGACATTCTTACTACATTCCTGTATGTACATATTTTGATGTATTGATATATGGAAAATTTCAGGTATAATATCTTTTCAAATTTTATTAAAAAAAATAAATAAAAGACGTAGATTCCTAATATGTTTCAGTATCACATTTTAAAGATATTGGAACCAATCAAATAATGACAGTGTGGAACGTAATGCACCTCTCAATATTCTTCTTCCTGTAGCGTATATGGAGTGTACCGATTATTTTAGAAGGAAGAATTATTTGAATAAATACATTAAATTTAATGTATGATGATATTCAATAAAAGAATTAAAGATAAAAAATTGTAAATATTATGGAAAACCAGGCATTCACTTGAAATGATTATACTGAGCGCAGCATTTGAAAAATTCTTGATAAATAAATAACATAAATTTATACTTGCAATTCCCAATGAATACTTACAAGATCAACGCGATTATTGCAATTGTATAAATTTTACTCATAGAAGTAATTTCAGTGTACACCGATTTACTGAAAAATAATCTCCATGCCTTAAAGAGCATTAGTTTTAATAAAATAGAAATCGAATGAGATGTGTTACTTTATATAAGGTTACGATTGGAATGGAATGTTTCTGTCTCGTTTTACTTTCTTGTACGTAGTATAAGGAAGTATTGTGACGATGAAAATTTTCGACTTCGAGATTTTTGCAGATGTCCACGTTTTGAAGACACCTGACACCTAAAAAGTGTTTTTTAAAAAATGTCTCCGTGTGTCAGTCTCTCTCTCTCTCTCTCTCTCTCTCTCTCTCTCTCTCTCTCTCTCTCTCTCTCGCTCTCTGGGACCAGGATAGCGGTCAAATCGATATAGGTATCAATTCCAAATTTTGTATTTACGAGTATAATCTCCCTCTTAAGATCTGATTAGATTTTCAGTAAAATCGGCAGACCGGAAGTAGTAGTTTACTTCAGTGAAAAAATCGAATTTTGTCAATATTTCGTCTGTCTAAGTTTAAACAAATTTATAAAGAATTCATATGCACTCAAAATTAAATTTAATAAAATCTTTATTATAAAAGTTTTTTGAAATTCCTCCCGAAAGTAGGTCTTTTACTCTTATCGAAAATCAGTTTTTTGCCAATATTCCAAAGTCATGCTTTTTAGACAGGTATGCTACGAGTATAAAAGTATTTAGAACTTAATTTTCAACAACTTTTGAATAAAAAAATTTTAAAATTCTGACCAGAAGTAAAACTTTTACTCTTATCGACTAGCGATTTTTTGTAAATATGTCGTAAATTATGCATTCTATATATATTTATCAAGAGAGTGGATTTGGAATATCTTTTGTATAAATGAAATTTCCAAGTTCGGACCGCAAGTAACACTTTTACTCTTAGCGAGTAGCATTTCTTTCGAATATCTCGCAACGTATGCATTCTATATTTATTGGAAGAATAGAAGTACTTATAATAGGATTTTGAATAACTTTTATATAAAAAATTCTTAAAATTTGGCTTATTTTTCTAGGAAGATAAAACAATTTAGAACAATTTTGTAAAATTTGAAACGCTCATACGTATAAGAAAGTCGTGTGGTGGCAATACCTCATTTGTTTTTTAATAATTGACCTTTTGACTTTCTTATACGCAGTATAAGAAAGTATTGTGATGACGAAAATTTTCGAACTCGAGATTTTTGCAGATGTCCACGTTTTGAAGTCCCCTGATACCAAAAAAGTGGTTTTTGAAAAATGTCTCTCTTTGTATGTGTGTCTACTGTGTGTGGGTGTATAACCACGATAGCGGTTAAACCGCTATAGATCTCAATTCCAAATTTTGAATTTACGTGTATAATTTCCCTCTTGAGATCTGATCTAGTTTTTTAGTAAAATCGGTAGACCGAAAGTCGTAGTTTCCTTCAGTGAAAAAATCGAATTTTGCCAATATTTCGTCAATTACTCAGTTTAAACAAATTTATAAAAAATGTATATATACTTAAAATTAAAATTGGGAACAATTTTATTTAAAAAGTGCTTCTGAATTCCTACCGGATTTACTCTTATCGAAAATCAATTTTTTGCGAGTATTTCTCAAGTCATGCTTTTTAGACAGGTACGTTACTGGTATAAAAGTATTTAGAACTTAATTTTCAACACCCTTTCTATAAAAAATTTTTCAAAATTCGGACCTGAAGATTCTGAAGAACCACACTTACCTTACTTATCGGATAGCGATTTTTTACAAATATGTTGTAAATTTTGTATTCTATATATATTTATCAAGAGTACAAAAGTATTTAGAGCTAGATTTGCAATACTTTTTGTATACATGAAATTTCAATATTCGGACCGGAAGTAACACTTTTACTTAAAGGGAGTAGCATTTCTTTCGAATATCTTGCAAAGTATGCATTCTATTGCGATTTATTAAAAGAATGGAAGTAGTTTGAATAGAATTTTGAATAATTTATGTATAAAAAAATTCTTAAAATTGTATACTTTGTAACGCTCATATGTATAAGAACGTCATGTGGTTGCCACCTACTTTTTTTTTTATATATTCATGTATATACCAATATATCCACTTTTAGTTTCTCTCTCTGTTCCTTTCTTCTTCTTCATCGATGCAGTGATTCGTGAATTTATTAAAAGCTTCTGATCTCTGCTTTCTTCCATTGCACTCTTCCACCGTGTCACTCACTATTTCTTTGACTATCCATCAAGCCCTTCTTCTCTTATCCATATTACAATCCCATATTTCATACATTCCCGTCTCCATGGCATTGCTGCAATTGCAAATTCCCTTAGCATCTCTTAAATTAAATGTGTTGTAGTAAGCCTTTAGAAAACCTTGTCTCGTTTCTAATTGCATCGCTTTTCTCGTCAGTTGTTTTTTCTTGATTTTGATTTATGGGAACATCACCCAAACATTTATTCCTCTTACTCCATTATCCCATAGGTTTTGCCATTATTTCTTCATCAATTTCTTACCCCATATCACCGTTTCTTTCATTTTCTACTGTATGACAACAAAATAATGGTTACTAGAATCACTATTGCATACTGTTCTAATTTCATACTCTCTTCAAGATTTTCCATTTATACTAATGATATGTCTGTATACTGTTTCGCATGCAAATTATATATTATATTAAGTAAAGGTCGATATATTTAAAAGGTCATTTCTGAATTCTTGTTAAATATGTAGTTAGATAATTAATTTAAGTAAAAATATAATTAATTAATATCATCTCAGGCGTTTATTGTAAAATATATAAAATAAACTATATTAACTAATAATTTTAATAGATATGTTGTCATATTTCAATCACATTTACCATGACTAATACTTTAAATAAGGAAATTAAACTTTAAATGTTAATTTCCATAAACAACTCTAAATTAGCATTATTGTAAGTGTCTTAATTGTTATTTTGTATCTATTATATAACATCATCTTGTGTGGTGTCACTCCCTGGAACTAGTATGATACAATTCTAAATAAGAATTAAACTAGTTAAAAGAGGCGACACGAAATACTAGACCGCCCAGCGAGTCTCTTAATTTCGTTATCTAGAAGGCATTAGTTGGTACAAGAGGGTAAGTCGGTAGCGATAAATATAGTCGCCACCAACTTTACCGAAATACAATAAATTTCAAAACAGTCATAGACGCGCACTAGTTTTTCCAAGCTAAATAATGAAAACAAGACGTGAACTTGTATGTATATCGAGTAGATGTTAATTTGGGAAATTAACTATTCGTTTGTAGTTGACTTACGATAAAGTAGAAATAGATTATAGGAACCTTAATACTGAATTAGTTGATAATGGATATTTAATTATGCATGGTGTTTTCTTCTTTAAAACAGATCCAATAATTATCTTGATTTATTGACGATATATTCTAAAATACATATTCTTATACCAAGTGTATATATTCTGCAAAGAAATAATTTTATAAATAGTATATCTATATCTTAATATGTGAATAAAAAACTTTGTACCCCTTTTTAGGCAATTTGCGCCCACGAAGGAGTATATGACATTTGGCATAGTTAAAGTTCATATGGAGAGGGAATGCAGAATGATGAAATTTATGTATAAGTGTTACAAATATATTAAATTAATTAAATAAAAAGTCGAATTTCGACCACTGGGCGACCACTAGTATACAGTGTGAGTGATCTCCGCGGGTAAGACCGATTGTGCCCTTACGAGTAAAGATATTTTGGGACAGTTCTTTTCTTGTGGTAGATGCTTATTAGGAGCCCTTTTTAAAAATATATTGTATTATACAGAGTGTTCCATAACTTTGTGGATGACCATAGTTATTTTTTTTACACGCAAGACCCTATATATTATTACATTTTTGTATTCGCCGTATAATTTTAAGCAAAAAGTAATGAGATGGTATAAGTCTAAAGACGAATGTTTGCGACTATTTCCCATTTTTCTAAAAAATTCAATGTTTTTGTAAAATTATATTTCTTGAAAACGACGTATTAGATGGACACAATTTTTTGTAGTATTATTCATAATAAGAAATCTTAATAGAGACATATTTTTTTTACAACTACTAAATGCATGTGCAGAAAACTTGATTAAAAGTCCATAACATATTTTTGTAAAAAAGTCGAAACTACAAAATAGCAATAAATATGTATAGCAAAATAAGCAAAAATTATTTCTACAATTATTCAAATGAGTTTCCATTCACTTCTAAACATTTTTCAATATGCTTCTGGAATGATATATTGAGGACTTATATTTCTAAATATTTATCGAAGATGTCCTCGCAACTGTGACTTCTTGGTGAGAAGAATAGCGTGAATACACAGCAAGCAACCTGCAAAAAACACCATAAAACACGATGTTTTTTAGTGACACTTTGTGTTTAGATGTCAATTTAAAACAATGATTACATACATCATTTGTACAATAAAAGTAATTATGATAAAAACAAACAACAAGACATAACGCACGTGTAGGCACATTTTTACAATTACAAATGTATTCGGCATGGGCCGAGAAAATTGTTTATTCGGTTCCCACCCTTTTTTAATATTAGTGTGTGTATGAAATAGAAAATTAGTTTGAAATATGTGAGTTATTGCTAGCTTATGATATTTAATTAAACTTACTATGATCCAACAAACATGAATAAATAATACTAAGATTATGGATGTCAGATCTGAAATTTGTACTATTTTTGTTGCTGTTGGAGTAGACCATCTCAAGGAATTCTCTGCTAATTTTTCTATTGCCGGTCTTTAAAATTTTTACGTCATTAAAATTAGGTGAGTGATCTTCCTGCAACATGTTTTTTGCTAGAGTGCATCTGGTTTTTCCAGTTTTTATGTCGCTTTTGTATAGTGTCAATCTAGTTAAGAGCGAACTTGCCGTTCGTCCGATGTATTCCTTATTACAACCCGAGCATGGTATGGAGTAAATTATATTGGATTTGTATTTTTGTTCGGTTTTGTTTTTGATTGTAGGCAAGAGGTCTTTAATTTTATGCTTGTTGTAATAGCCGAACCGTGTGTTATCAAAGTTCAAGACATGTACTATTTGTTCTGTTAGATTGTTAATGTATGGCAGTTTGAAATATTGAAATATGTGGGTGGTTTGTTGACTGCATGTGTATGAGATTGGTTAGTGGCCATATTGTTCGGTCTGTTGTTGAGCGATGTGTTATAAAGTAGTTTGGAAATCAGAGCCTTTGGGTAGCCATTATTTAAGGCAACTTTGGATAAAATCTCTAAATGTTTTTTGTGTAGGGTGGGGTGACTAATTTTTATAATTCTATTCTTAAGACCTACTATTGTATTTATTTTTTGTTGAAGAGAATGGTTTGAATGATAGTTCAACATTCTTGTGGAATTAGTGTGTTGAAACTGTGTTATCTATTTCATGTTCAGGCAGGGCCATAATCACATCATCGACGTACCTATGGATGAAAGCTAACTCAAACGGAAGATTGGCCAACACGTCATGTAAGCAACGGTCCATGATAATGTCCGCTAAGATACCACTTAATGGACTGCCCATGGGACATCCATCTTTTTGTGAATAAAATTTACTGTTGAAACTGCAATAGCTATTATCTAGTAGTAAGTGTAAGAGCTTAAAGAATGAGGTTTTTGATAAATTAGTGTTGTTTGCGATTAGGTGCCAATCGTTGGTCAAAAACTCCAGTACAAACTTTATCGGAATGTTGGTGAAGTGTGATGTGACATCTAGCGAGATAACATGGTAGTTTTCAGGTAGTTTCAACACATTCCACAGTAAGATTCAATTTACATTGGAAAAAGAGGCTAATGGGGAGATTGCCTTTTTGGACACTAAGATCATAAGAAATAACAACATCATTATAATAGACTGGTATAGAAAACCACAAGAATGTTAAACTATCATTCAAACCATCCTCTTCAACAAAAAATAAATACAATAGTAGGTCTTAAGAATAGAATTACAAAAATTAGTCACCCACACAAAAAAAACTTGCCTTAAATAATGGCAACCCAAAGGCTCTGATTTCCAAACTACTTTATAACACATCGCTCAACAACAGACCGAACAATATGGCCACTAACCAATCTGACACACATGCAGTCAACAAACCACCCAAATATTTCAAACTGCCATACATTAACAATCTAATAGAACAAATAGTACTTGTCTTGAACTTTGATAAGACACGGTTCGGCTATTACAACAAGCATAACATAAAATTAAAGACCTCTTGCCTACAATCAAAGACAAAACCGAACAAAAATACAAATCCAATATAATTTACTCCATACCATGCTCGGGTTGTAATAAGGAATACATCGGACGAACGGCAAGTTGGCTCTCAACTAGATTGACACTACACAAAAGCGACATAAAAACTGGAAAACCCAGATGCGCTCTAGCAAAACACATGTTGCAGGAAGATCACTCACCTAATTTTAATGACGTAAAAATTTTAAAGACCGGCAATAGAAAAATTAGCAGAGAATTCCTTGAGATGGTCTACATCAACAGCAACAAAAATAGTATGAATTTCAGATCTGACATCCAAAATCTTAGTATTATTTATTCATGTTTGTTGGATCATAGTAAGTTTAATAAAATATTATAAGCTAGCAATAACTCACATATTTCAAACTAATTTTCTATTTCATACACACACTAATATTAAAAAAGGGTGGGAACCGAATAAACAATTTTCACGGCCCATGCCGAATACATTTGTCATTGCGTGATGTCCTGTTGTTTATTTTATCATAATTACTTTTATTGTACAAATGTATGTAATCATTGTTTTAAATTGATATGTAAACACAAAGTGTCACTAATAAACATCGTATTTTGTGGTGTTTTTCGCAGTTTGTTTACTGTGTATTCACGATATTTTTCCCACCAAGAAGTCACAGTTGTGAGTATTTTTTAAAAATTTCTGTCGCAATAATTTTTTAATAACTGTGCTTTGTTTCACTACCTTATCTTAATAGTTTATCCTGAGGAAGCACAAATGCCTTATGTGCGAAATATTGATAATAAAACGTTAGACTTCCTATGAAAATAAGTCTTTTTATTGCCGGACTCCCCAAAACTCCTTTCCGACATTAATACATAAGGACAAAGACTACTACATATTACATATATATAGGGGCACCTCGTTTATATATATATTTAAAGGAATAAATAAGATTTGTACATAAATATAGGTCATCTTCAGCTGCCAGAAATTAAATAAAGAAAGACCTATGAAAAATTATGAAATATATAATTTCTTTGTATTGAGACATTTTGATAACGTTTTATAACTATAATATCAGTTTTATCACAAATCGAAAAAGAAAATATAGGACTTGCATTAAAACTGACTGAAACTTGTTAGGGACATAAGCTTTTGTTAAAATCAGAATCAGAGAGAACTTTTAAACCTAACTACATTTTATTCAAATATTTGAGATAAATTAATTACCTAATAGTTCTGTTATAGAAGTTGAATACGCACAATCTTGTGTATAGCTATTTTTAGATAGTATGTATGAATGACAAAACTTATCATACTCAAACAAATGGAACAACACATGTATTTTATTATTCATCAAGATCTGTACCTGAGCTTTAACTTACAAACTGATCTGGCATTTTCCTTTATACAAAAGATTGTGCAATATGAGAAACACGTAACCTTGCAAGAGTATACTATTATTTTGAGTTTAAGCTCAAGTTTTCTAGGAATTTAGAATTTCAAGGATCACCAGCTACAATCTTATGTAAACTACATTGTACTATTCCAAAAAATTAATGTTGGGACCTTTCAAATTTATTGTGATACGTTAGTTAATTTAAGGCATTACAGTAATTTTAAATTTATTGTAAATTTCCATATCTTAATCTTAGACGCGTGGTCTTTTAAATTTACTATACAATAATATACATACATAAAAGGCACATCCATGAATATATTTACAAGACTTTATGAACGACCGTATTTAATCATTAACAAGACAGGAAATATTTTTTCTTGTGGTTAAATGGCGTCTTTTCAAAGGAGATTAATAAGTAATATATTTATAGCTGCTTCTTTACATAAATGCACATTACCTTAATGCACCAGGTAAATGGCATGTCGCACAATTTATCCTCTTCTTAAGCAGTATTGATTCTGATAAAGATTTCATAGGGATGTTGGGAGAAATACATTTTTCATAATTAGAGACACAAGCGCATCTCTTTGCCGCTAATATTTGTGTTACAACTCACTTTGTATGAGAAATGTTTCCTAATGAGGCTTTTCAAGAATACTTACTAGCGGAGATATTATTTTAAATTAAAAATTCTGATTTGCTTAATGAAGACTTATCGGACTCTCACAATTCTATATTACCACACATTTACGTGTACGTAAATTGTTATAATATTTCAATTAATACAATTTTTTATATATACATTGGTAATAAACACTCTTGTTTAAGTCATTTTCTACTTAAAAATATATGCAGAACGGACGTGGTACTTTTGGAAAATAGCAAATTCAATAATGAATAACAAAGAAGCAAAGATGCCTTTCTATGATTTCTTGAATGTGGTTGCTCATTTAGGTCTCAGTAGAAAACACCCTGTTTTTTAGGCTATGAACCTTTCCTCATACAATGAATCAAATTGATTCATTATTCTAATGATATGATGACCAACGATAAAGGGACTTTTATATGCAAAACTTAAATTAATTCGTGAATAATTTAGTAAATCATGTATTTATTTTGCAGAATAAGAATACCACGCTAACTTTCTTATTTATAAATTACGATGTAATTTCTATGGTTGAAAAATAAGGTAAAAGGCAACTACCAAGTTATGTGTTACTTAAAACTAAAAATATTCACGGTAAAATAGTATTAATTTAGATCTCATCTATTTGAAACATAAACGGATTTGATCTCTTTTCTGATAATTACCACAACACTTGACTTCTTAATTCTTGTATTACAGGCTGAATAAGCAACGTTTGTATATGCTAGTAAAGAAAACTTTGTTAATTATAATGTCTTCTTTTCTTTCTATACGTGTATCAGGTTATGGTGTGTTATTGGATACTTTTTTTTAGAAGTCTTTCTAAGGGTTTTCTTGCTGATGATTTTCCATCTATAGCAATTTTTGCTATTTATTCTGTGCTGTCTATTCAGATACTGGCTCCATTCCTTCTTCATGGTCGAAACCACCGAACAAGACCTTGTACATTGTGCATGTCTGTCGATCTTAATATTCTCTTTTCTGGTGTTCTGAATATTCTTTTAGTTTCAGCGGTGTCCGCTCATATTTCTAGTGCATGGATAAGCAAAGGTGTGGAGAAATGATATGTGTGTGTTAATGCACGGAACTTTACTAGTGTCAATAACGTCTTGCTAGTGTGTGAAATTTAAAATTTTTTCATATATAACAAACAATATCAGAAATAAGTTTACTGCTCATAAACCTCTGCAACTTAAGTAATACCTACAGTGATTACGATTGCAGTAATCCTCATATAAAAGAAAATGTGATTACAATGAATGTAATCGTTAATCAAACGAACTTAGGTTACGATTACAGTAATCGTAATTTTGAAAAAGTTTAAATTACGATTACTGTAATCGTAATCTAAGTTCGTTCGATTAACGATAACATTAATTGTAATTCCGTTTTTTTGAATAAGGATTACTGTAATCTTTGGCAAGGATTACTGTTATTAAATATTAGAAAAATCATTCTTAATTACTTTAGAAAGTGTATTTCATTATTGTCGGGCACTAATAACTTCGACCGCGAGATATCTTTGCCATGAGGGTCCAGTACATGCAAAAGCCGGTCTGTTTCACGCATTGAATAATACATTGATGGAATACTGATGCGGAGGAAGGGTACTGATGCGGAGCTTCATTGAACGGGCACTAATAATTTCGATCGCGAGATATTTTTGTCATGAAGGTCCAGTACGTGCAAAAGCCGGTCTGTTTCAATGACTTTGGAATATTTTTTGTATCTTTGAAATTTTAAAATTTGGGCCGAAAGTAACACTCTTAGTGAGTAGCACTTTTTTTCGAATATCTTGCAAAGTATGTATCCTATACAGATTTATTATGAGAATAGAAGTACTCAGAATAGGATTTTCAATATTTTTTCTATACGCTCATACGTATAAAAAAGTCGTGTGGTAGCCACACCTTATTATTTTTTATTTCTGGTGTATTTTAAAATCTTTTTTGTATTTGTTTTTCCTTATTCTTATTCGGATAATTACTGCCTTCATATATAACGCGCACCAGTTTAATTGAGCCGCGTTTAGCTCTCCGACATTTTTTGAACAACTTCGATTACGATTACTTAGAAAATCGTTATTTACAAAATATCTGGCTTAGATTACTGTAATCGTTCATCGAAGACATTTTGATTACGATTACTGCAATCGTAATCTCAGTTCTATCGATTAACGATTACAGTAATCCTAATTTAAAAAAAATTTGAATTACACCTGTAATCCTCATCGCCTAGCTCTGGTTATATACCAAAAAAAAATTAAGTGTGGGCATCACACTACTTTCATATGCATATGTGCGGTCCAAGTGCGTATACAAAATTGTTCCAAATCTAATGCTTAATATTATTCACTTATAATAAATCTATAAAGAAAGCATAATTTTGCAAAAGCTGCTATTCGATTAGAGTAAAGTGTAACTTTCGATCCTAACTTGGATTTTTTTAAACAAAAACCCTTCCAATTGGGGTGCTAAAATTTTTTTATCCCAGATAAGTCTGTACAGAATGCATAATTTGAAATACTTGCAAAGAGCTATTCATGCTAAGACAAAATAACTACTTCCAGTGGGAATTTACAAATAGCTTTTTCACATCTCCCTAAATTCACTTTTTAGTACTTTTGTATTTTTAGAAATTTGTCTAAATGGAATAGTTACGAGAAATTAATACATTTTGATTTTTTTACTGAAGTAAACTATTACTTCCCGTCTACCGATTTTACTGAAAATCTAATCATTGGTGTTGACAGCTGTAGCCGTTTCGCCGCTATCGTAGTAACATACACACATGTATAAATACATTTATACACTTGACAAATCTTTGTAGACCGCATAATTTGAGAGATATTTGCAAAAGACTTCTATTATATAAGAGTGAAAGTACTTTCGGTAAGAATTTTGAAAAACCTTTTTATAGAAAATGTTTCAAATTTACTTTTAAGTACTTTTGTATCCTCTACAAGTTCTTTAAACTAAGTAGCTCCGGAAATATTATTGAAATTTTATTTCTTCACTGAAGTAAGGTATTTTCGGTTTACCGATTTCGCTGAAAATCCAACCAGTTCTTAAAAAAAGATTATATACGTAAATATGAAGTTTCGTTTTGATAAGTCTAGCCGTTTGACCGGTATCGTAGTCACACGGATATACACACACAGAGAGAGAGAAATATTTTTCAAAGACCTCGTTTTCGCTATCAGGAGACTTCAAAACGTTAACATCTACAAAAATATCGAGATCGAAAATGTTCATCACACATATACTACATATAAGAAAGTACTTATAAACACCAGAGAAGTTGCACAGTGACAATATTGCAATACAAAATGTTGAATAGAACATCTTGTGCATTATTATGCTTTGTCGAAAATGCAATGCCTATTTCTTCAGCCTGGAATAAAGTAGAGGCCCAATCGTGAATAAAAAAAAAATAAGTCTGAGTATGTGAATTCTAAGGTATTTGAGAGCTTATTTAGTACAATTTTAAAGAGCATCTCATAAAAGAAGTGGGATTATTATGAATATTTTTACACTGTCAATTTTTGTTCTATAATTAGAATCGTATCTGTTGGATAAACAAAGATGCTGTAATGAAAATGCCGTAATTATTACTAATAATGCACTTTGTTATCGTAAAATAGAAAAGTATCATGAAGAAAGTTAAGCAAATTTTGGTCTGTCTTTTATTATATGTTTGGCAGATTATTTAGTTCCGATGCTGTAGAAGAAATGCGTGTTTGGAGATGCAGATAATGCAACCGATGCTAGAGCAGCTGATCTGCTATAAGCCAAATATTGCGGTGTGAAATAGTAAAAACCAGTTAGTACTACAATACAGAAGTGATCTCAGAAACAATCTCTTTTCAAAATAATTGATTTTTAATTATTTTACCATTTGAAGTATTAGAAAAAACTAGAAACAGCTTAACTTTCAGCAAAATTTTTAAAACTTATTTTGCTCTACTTTATTATTTGAATATTATTATTATTAATTATTGAAAAGTTAATGTTTAAAGTGTTATTTTAGAGTTTATTTCAATGAAAACTGAGAAATAATTCTTTTTCGGGTTTATTATTTTAATACTAGTTGCGTTACATAAGGGCTGATAGTTTGAGAGCAGAATCAAGTTCAACAATGTAAATCGAAGTTATGTTATCTAGTTGGGGTATATGTAAGTGACTTAAATATTAATGGCACCTATGTTAGTGATGACTAAGGTTTATTTCTTAATATTTTACAATTATACAAGATAAATAAATTATTGAGCGGAGATATGTCAAAATATTCATTTATAAATGTCCTAGTTCTACTACATCTTTTGTGTAAACAAATAAAAAATATCCATTTGATTTCTAACGGATTGAAGCAACAATTATACATCTAAGAGTACAATATTAAATATTCAATAGGCATGAATGACAATAGATCCGAATGGAGCGGTTCATTTTCAGTATTCCTCCCACTTCCTCGTCGGTTACATACATATGGCAGAATTCGCGTGCTCTGCGTAAGCCATTCAAGCGTGCCATTGTCATTCCCTGAACTTGGTGCCCCATATAATTAAGCTACTAGTACAATACCATTCGACTGAAGTCGTTCGGCGATTTCTGAGCTTGATTTATGATAATGACATCACCATTGTTGGCTGTAGAACTGTACACAGGAACGGAAGTGTTCAGCGGGCGAATAAGGTATTATAATGTCCTAGCAAATAAACAATATATTTG
The DNA here is from genome assembly GCA_963170755.1 of Amphimallon solstitiale. Taxonomy (NCBI): domain Eukaryota; kingdom Metazoa; phylum Arthropoda; class Insecta; order Coleoptera; family Scarabaeidae; genus Amphimallon; species Amphimallon solstitiale. The sequence goes on along the minus strand of OY720678.1, from coordinate 110,159,181 downwards.
TCTGTGTGTATATACAGCACGGAAATTTACACAAAGTGAATTAATAAAAGTTAACGACAATTATTGAATTACATATTTCCAGTGTTAGTGAAATTTTGTATATTTAATATTTAAGTAAGCAGATAAGTATATACAAGACATGTATTCCTGCAAATTAGGGTTAAATACTGTGGCCTATTTTATTGCCAATTTTTATTTTGTGCTTCTGAAATAATGGCTTTATGTTGTCTTGCTAGCCATGTCCATTTAATAAGAATAGCTTTTCACGCATTGTACGAAACTGTTTGTAAATAATCGTGTATTGGCGATGATCTAAATCAGTATTATTTTTATCAAAAGATACATTGCACAGGTTGTAGGTGACTTTCTTGATAAGAAAATAATATCATTTATATCACAGTATGAACATAGTTGGAAGTCTTTTCTAGAAAGTCTATGTGATGCAAAATTGCAACAAAGCAGAACGTTGAATTTTAGTTGTTTTGTAATTCTCTTGCTTTTAAATTTCAGGAAGGGACTTGCTAAGTCGACTTTGCAAAATTTAGCCATCATAAACGTTAGTGTTATTGAAGGACTATCAAAACTTATTTGTTATTCGAATGTTTTAGCTCTTTTTTTAAAACTTACATCGGCAAGATGGTGCCGGTAACTTGCCTTGTTCTGTTTAAGTTTTAATAGGAAATCTTGTCATTTGTAGAAGTTTTCTAGGTATAAATATATCAACTATTTTTAGCTTTGTGTTATCATTTTGTTCACAGGTTTTAAAATCTTCGAAGTCACATACGTTTACTCTTTCTATTTAATTGTTATTTCACCCGTTGGTGAAATCAGTCGGTTGACATAAAAATGTGTCCTGGCTTAAAAAAATTGATATTTGACACATCCACCCTTACATTTTCACACCTGACAAGGTAGAAAAAATGTGAACTATGTCCAGTTCTTATTCTGCGCTAAATTGTCAACTAGCCATGTCCTAATTTCTTTACATCGCGCGTTGAAAATATATTCTACTTTTTTCTACCGGGCACCCCTTCATGCCATAAAGAGGTAATAGGAATGGTAGACTTCGGGTGTTCCTAAAGCAATAAATGAAGAATATCTGAATTATATCCTTATTTGGCCATTTGTATTTATCATTACGCATCTTTCAGGATTGACACTCTTCGCGTTCTAATTTGGCAAATTTATATTGAACACTGCTTTTCGATAAAGTTTGAATGTATTATTTCTCCTATAACTCCGTTCTTCTGCGCATATTGTCGTTTCTTTATGCTCTGGGCGATAACGTGTTGAAGAATGAATGCTATCTATTCTGAATCAATGTCTTTGCAGAATTTTTATTCAGGTCATTATGTCTTTCAGTATTAACTTTTTGTAAACATTGTACATTGTATTTGTCACCACAGAATAGTTTTGCTTTTTTTCATTACTATTTCTTATTTTTTTTGTCGTTCTTGTACAGATAGATAAATCTCTTTCCGTTTCCTAACTGTCCTTGATTTTCTTAATACTTTGTTTTATTGTAGATTTGAGAAATTTGCTAATGCATTCTCCACAATAATGTGTCTAGTAAGTAAGTATTTACACAAATTGTTACATCCTCATCTTTACTTAATATGCTGTTACCAGAATCTGATCAAGTTTCCGAACTAGAGGAATAATTACGGCCGACAACAAAATCACCAGAATTTTATGAGACGGTAATTAAGGTATATTATAAAAAGAGCAATAATATTTGGTTGACCAGCATCATAATTTTGATTAGAAAGTGTGCCGTTATATTAGTAATTAACTATTATTATTCGGGATGTGATGAAAGTGACCATCAGCTTCCCCTTAGTGCCAAACATTATAATGTTAAACTTGCAAATTTTAAAAGGTAATCCTATTTTGTTGTGCGTATTGGAAGAACAATACAAAAACGGAAGTTTAAGATTATAGAATTATGATTCGGAATGAATGCGACATGCGCGTCTTATTACTAAGTAAGTATATGTATACAAAATTCACAGATAAGACTTTCTTGCTCATCAATGCTGGAGAAACCTGTTCTTCCTAGTAAATAATTAAATGAAGTGATGGAAATCTCTTGGTGAAACATGTCGAAATATAAGCAAGTAATAACAAAAAACACACTTGGTATTGTTTCACAAATAAATATAATTAAATACTCGATGTACATTTCGCCTTGCGGCATCGTCAGGAGTTCTCGAGAAACTAAAGTAAAATTTAATATACTACTTCTAACAAAAATGTAAATAAAAATGTACAAAAATAGAAAATTATGAAAAGGTCATGGCTTATCTGGAAAGACCGTTTTTACAAGGCTAGGGTTTATTAGCGGTGAATTTATGAGTTCTGTTTGTTCATTAAAAACATTGCCTGGTTGTAAAAGTAAACTTTCTTTTATAAAATAACCTTCTAGAACATTCATTTTTTTACTTTTATTTAAACTATACAGTACTTCTAAATTGTCTATTGAAAATTGATGTCCCGTGTCTAAAACATGGTTAGCTACACTTGAATTTTCATAATTTAATTTAACGGCTCAGAACATATGCGAGCCGTTAAATTAAATTATGAAAATTCAAGTATAGCTAACCATGTTTTAGACACGGGACATCAATTTTCAATAGACAATTTAGAAGTACTGTATAGTTTAAATAAAAGTAAAAAAAATGGATGTTCTAGAAGGTTATTTTATAAAAGAAAGTTTACTTTTACAACCAGGCAATGTTCTTAATGAACAAACAGAACTCATAAATTCACCGCTAATAAACCCTAGCCTTGTAAAAACGGAACTCCTGACGATGCCGCAAGGCGAAATGTACATCGAGTATTTAATTATATTTATTTGTGAAACAATACCAAGTGTGTTTTTTGTTATTACTTGCTTATATTTCGACATGTTTCACCAAGAGATTTCCATCACTTCATTTAATTATTTACTAGGAAAAACAGGTTTCTCCAGCATTGATGAGCAAGAAAGTCTTATCTGTGAATTTTTTATACATATACTTACTTAGTAATAAGACGCGCATGTCGCATTCATTCCGAATCATAATTCTATAATCTTAAACTTCCGTTTTTGTATTGTTCTTCCAATACGCACAACAAAATAGGATTACCTTTTAAAATTTGCAAGTTTAACATTATAATGTTTGGCACTAAGGGGAAGCTGATGGTCACTTTCATCACATCCCGAATAATAATAGTTAATTACTAATATAACGGCACACTTTCTAATCAAAATTATGATGCTGGTCAACCAAATATTATTGCTCTTTTTATAATATACCTTATATTCTTCCTGGTAATATACAATAAGAATCCACACACGCCGTATTTCATAAATATTGTAAGCATACTAAACGTTTGATATAAGTCTCAGGGAAGATCGATCTCCACATTTCCGTCAATTACTTGAGATTAGTGAAGAGTGCAGTTACGCCCTTCTTCCTTGTAAGGGCAGAATAAATCTTTGTGCTGTATTTCTCCACATTCTAACAAAAATATTTATGTTTCTTTTCATTATTTGAGATCAGATTAGCCTGGTTGTTCAATTTTAACTATAGTTGTGAATTCGTATATTAAAATGCCAAGCGTTTGTGAACAAGTAAATTACTGCCAGCTATTTTGAAAAGGATCGTATTAGATAGATACATTGCTTTTGGTGATATCGCTAGATGGATGCCAAGTGATATTACTACAGTTATTCGTTGTTGAAAGTATTAAATGTAAGGCAACATTGTAGAATAGACTCTGTACAATATAGAAGAACCACCTAACGGCAATATATTGTCGTAGTTGAGGTATGTTTAAACGTCTGCTGGAATATAGACTGTTACCATTGAATCATCTACACATATTGACGATACGGATGATGACTAATTAAGTTTAGACACACTTGTGCCATATTTTAATATTTTATGATATCTTTATCATTATATGCATATCGTCGACTACATAATTCAGTTGCGCTGTATATTCATACAGTTTAGATAGAGCTACACATTAAACTGCTGTATCATTGCACGTTCGTACAGAATTAGATTAGATGTTTGAAACTTATTGCAGAATTTAATTTTATTTATAAATATAAATACATAAACGTTTTCACTTTCAAAGTACTTTGCTTAAGCAACTACTGGAAAGAATATCCAGTTTTCATATCAGTGCTGGACATATTCAACTGGAAACGCGCCGAGGGTTTTGATTATGTTCCACTCTCTGTATGTTATCTATATTATCAAATGGGCTTTAATCTTTGGGAACAAAATAGGAAATTCGAACTGAAAAGAGGTAAATAAGGGGGCTGGGGTACAACAAAAATTTCTTTTAGCATCACAAACTGGATAATTCTAAAATCTGCAGTATTTGATCTGACGTTCAGCACATTCATTCTTAGTGCTGTTCATTTTCACTGTAAGCCATCCATCTGAACCTCACAATAACTCTTAGTTATTTAATATTTTCTTTAATTTTTGTATGTGTGCTACTAAAAAACATGTACTCTTGATGCGGAATATTTTCCATAGCAAACTTTTGTAAGTAACGACTCGAATTTACCAAGTTTAATACAAAAATTTTATGGCAGAGCGTAGATTTAAATTTTGCTGTTCTGTAAAGCACTATGTAAGCTCAAGTTTACTTATCACGCTTTCTACTGTATTATATCTGCAAGAGTCTGATGTGTATGGATACAATTTCCTTCATTGCTTATTTGTTATATTCCATTCCATTAGATTATGTCTCAAAAAAATTATATATAAAATAATACGTCTTGTACATTATATTGCACAAATCAAACTATATATACTGAATTGTATGATATAATAACCTACCCATGATGACTTTATTTATTAGACAGAAATAAAATTATTTCCGTGTAATATTATAACAGTAACCAACAAGATATTTACTAAATATTATATAACCTGATATGTAAGTAAAGATATAGTGTATATCACGTATGTTATGTAGTAGTCTAGTAATAATGTGCAGTTGTATAAGCTCCACATGTCTAATATTCTTTACAAAATAAAACACGCTATGACGAGCCAAATCAAAAAGTATATAATTTCAAGGCGGTCCACTTCCTAGTTTCCGTTATGTGTATTCTTGTTGTCGTTTTCCCCGCGCGTACAGCTTTTGTGTAAGGACGAGCCCTTGCGCACACGTTGGGCGTTAATTTTGATTCACATATGATGAGTTACACGCGATACCGGTTTCGTATTACTGAATATATTAATAGATGCACACACACATATACATACATTTATACCATGCGAAAAAGAAGTTTTAAACATGAGATGTCTCTTGGGGTTTTCAAATCTTGCATAAGGATTATCCGGGCCTACGATCACATTAAAGAATTATATCAATTTTATATTAATTCATTTATGTATCTAATAATGATAGATAAATTGATACTTCTTTCCATTACCTCTAATACAATATTTAACATAAAAGTACCGACATCATTATTATAAACTTTAACTGAAAAAAAACCGTATTAGATGAGACCATTTCGGCTGCCACATTCCAAAACACAGTAACAATTATTTTTAAAGTTTTGAATAAATTAAGAGTTTTAAATGCAATTTTAGTGGTTTAGAATACAATAATTGCGCATAATTTTATGTGTAAAAAATAATTTTAAAGTTGGTGGTTTTTTGGAAAAAAATGTAGATGCTGTCCCAAGCAACATTTTTAGTCGTAGGAACGTAACGGCGACCATCACAAGAACTTTAAAGTTTTCGCCACCAGTCGCCGGAACGTGGTGACAACGGTCCTATTACGTGCCTGGGACCAAAATGGGGAATAATTATTCAGTAGTAGCTATGTTCCAGCGACGTCCCTGGAACTGCTTCCGCGACGTTTCCCGGACGTTACGGCTACGTAACGGCGACGTAGCAGGGTGGTCGCAGCAACTGTAATGGAACTTCTTAGGTTTCTGACACTCTCAGTCGCTCTCTGTCGCACACCTTCAGCAAAGCTTCAACTATATTCTCATCTCATTCCGTTGTCGAAGCTGGCTTGTAAACTGATGGTAGAATGTAATACTACACGTTGATGGTGTGAGTAGTAACACACAATAATTAGAAATATTAAACACGCGTTGATCATTTTAAAGGATTTCTTGGGTATTAAAGTTATATGCGAATACAAGTTTTCTGACAAATATGATGATGGTACTTAGAAAAATGACAACGCGCCCTTAAAATATACGTTTTCTTAAAAAAAAATTTTTTAAAAAATATACTGTACAATTTCGAAATTGTCCATCTAGGCATGTGTATCTGTTTTTAAATTATTCCTGAACATTCTAAACCAATAAATATTCATTGATTTGGTACTTTTAGTACAGCTCTCAAGAAAAATTAATTTTTAATCAGTATTGTGACGTCATTCAACGTTCATGAACAGCAATGGCGTCGCAATTCTGCTCGATAAATATGGCGAATTTTGCGCAAGAGAACTTACAAGTAGTAATTACTGAAATATGCGTCTTTAAAGTACATACTACTTGATAAAAGTAATCGTGTAGTAGCAGCCACTACAAATATTTCCTTTAAAGTTATAGTTGCTACAAAGTAGTACATGGGACCAATTGGTCCACGCCCCTGTAACTTTAAAGTTGTGCAGGTTCGTTAAGACTACCATGAAGTAGCACACTACTGTAAGGTTCCCGGTGCCACTTCAAAGTTCCACGTAGAACTTAACCTAAAATTAACACATATGTATGAATTATTGTACAAATAGCTTTTTTCAAAGTTCTGGCTACGAAAGAAAAGAATGGAGAAATGGGAGAAAGACAAAGTATTGTACTGGCCGCACAACTCAAATAATTCACATAGGGAGACTTTAAGATGCAATCCCGTCAATGCTCCAGAGGAGAGTAGGGTACATTATTCGTACATCTTAAAATTATCGAATATTAACAACTTTAAAGATGCCTTACAGACCGAAAAACAATTAATCGGCTTTAACATATGCAGTAGATCAATGATTGAACTGTCGATTAGTCTATGCAATACAGACCATTCTCTAAGCTGTTGCGAGAATGAAATTTTTGACGAATATACTATTATTTCGTCTTTATAATCATCATCAACGTCATATTTAGGAACAAATAACTCATCATAGCCCTAATAATTGTAGATTTTATCTTTAAAATTTTCAACAAATTTCACATCCTCTTACTTCTGGTTCTGCTTGACAGGCTTGTCCACTGTTAGTCGTTTGAACTGATGACACTGATGCTTTTGCAATAGTTATATTTTTCCTGTGGCCATAATGTACGGAAATGTCGCCATTACAACTAAGAGCGTTCAGCTGAAGCCTCAGTGTTCGATAAAATATCGACGAATGTCTATAGGCTTTCTATTGCGACGAATTTTGTTTTCAGACGCCATGAATTCGAACGCAGTTTCATTTCACAGACACGAGCGATACTTATTGGTGAGTGCCTTTGTTATTAAAGTCGATGAAGTGAAACTTACCTCGTAGTAATTTTTTAAAAGTAACTGCAACTATGTAGTCGCTCTGAATTTATACGGAAAGTGAAAATTACCTGTAAGTAACATCTTGGAGTAGTAAGAACGTCGAAATTACTATAAATATTACTAAACAGTTCCGTAAGTTTGTAGTAATTAATACATGTTCCGATAACGTAGCAAAAACATTGAGCGTAACTTTCAAGGAATGCTAACTTTAAAGTCACACTTCAGTAATACAAGATGGTTATGGCCACTATCGTTTTCTACTTTAAAGTTCCAATAACTTTAAAGTAATCTTTTTTAGTAGCCGTGTGGTTCCAAATACGTTAAGAGCTACTAAGAAGTTATGGGACCATAGAGGACCTACTAGTAGAAACAGTTACGTGACTGCTACTAATAAGATCTGAATTGGAGTAAATTTTACTGCTAAGTCAAATATTTAGTAGCAGTTACGTAACAGTTACCGAGTCCAAGTTCCGGTCTCAGTTCCCGTCACTTTGATGCTGCTTGGGGTGTTTTGGAATGAATAGGTTGCAAAATGTTATTTTTATTTTAGTAATACATTTTAAACCTGTATTAATTTTTTTGCGGTCGTACAGTAATGGACAATTTAATATTTTTTTATCTTATTTTTTGTCGGGGGAAGTGCATCATACACATCTTTTAATACACCCGGAATCGTCATTTAGTGACATACTTCAGGTGTATACAGCAACTAGTCTAGCTAGTTTCCTCTGTTGTCTGCTCGCTCTCTTTCGTCCACCTCTTTTTAATGCATTATTTTCCTAATCATTTCCTGTATTATTTTCCACCTTTTCCTGCTCTTCATCATTTCTACAGCTATTGGGCCCGGTGTTAATATGGTCCCGAGTTCATCGCATGTTGCTTCCCGCACCTCACTCCATCTTCCACACTCGAACAGTGTATGCTCCGGTGTATCCACATTTGTATGACAGTATCTACAGTCATCTGTTTTTTGCTTCCCTATCCCTTTAATATATGTAGGTACTAAACGACCCATGTCCCGTCAAAGCCTGAGTAAGATAATAATCAATACTACGATGTTTGCAACTGACCCATTCCTCTATTTGTGAAATGAGTCTCTTGGTCCACTGGGCAGTATCAACATTATCATTCCATTCTTGTCGCCAGTTGCTCATGCTTATTCGCATTGCGAGTTTCTTCACTATGTCTCTTCCTTCATCTCTGCGATTGTATATATACCATCTCTCATGAACTAACATTTGTATGGGCACTGAACCAGTGAGGACCTGCAGTGTAACAACTGAAACAGTCCTATATGCCGATGCTATACGCAGCATCATTTTTCTTTGGATTTTGGCTATTGCATTCACATTATTTTGAATATTCAGTGCTCTGTACCATATTGGAGCTCCATATAAGATGATGCTATGGACAACCGAACACAGGACATTTCTCTTCAGACTGCATGGTCCGTTGATGTTGGGCATATGTCTCGCGAGGCTTGCCGCCCGTTACTCTGCCTTAGCAGCAACCTTCTCGACATGCTTACCGAATGAACCCTTTCCATCAAAATTTACACCTAGGTATTTTACTTCTTTTGAGGGTATTACTTCCACATTCGCTATCCTAAATACAATGTTGCCTCATTTCCTTTTCTCTTTTAGAACAACTTTTTCAGTTTTTGTTGGTTCCAGTTCTAATTTATTTCTGTCCATCCAGACGCTGATTCTCCTCAGGCACTCATTTGAGTGTCTCATTAGATCTATTTCATTATCTGCTGCTACTATGATCGCCAAATCATCAGCAAACCCAATGGACGTCGCCATCTCCGTAAGTTCTACACCAAGTACACCATCATCTAGAATATTCCACAATGTTGGACCCAAGAGTGATCTCTGTGATACCGCCGCAGTTACTTCCATCATCCCATCCTCACTCAACAGTATCCTTCGGTCTTCCAGATAATTTGAAATCAGGTTTCTCAGATATCCAGATAACCCCTCACACGAAGTTTTTCCATTGTGAGACTATGACTTGCTGTGTTGAATGCGTTTTTTATATCTAAGGTCACTAAAATGCACCACCGCTTATCACATGGATCTAGTGTGTTTACTACTGTTTTCAGAGCCTGAATAGTGGACCTACCCTTGCAAAAACCGTATTGATTACCATGCAATCCTCCCTTTCTTTCGATTTCTTCGTTTAGTCTGTCTCAGATAATTGCTTCGAAGAGTTTACTTATCGTAAGTAATATTTTTTTATCTGGAAAGTACCATTTTATCGGACTGGTCCGTTGAATGTTTTTTTTACCGGTCCGGTAAAATGGTACTTTCCAGGTTGAAATTTAAAGTGTTCATTACAGTACGATTGCAAAAAAAAATGTTGTACGCATCACCTCCAGAAAGTGCTTTTACTGGCCTTGTAAGTTACCAGGGACTCGTTCTGTATTCGCTTACTCCTCCAGTAAAACCTAACTTTCCGGACTTGATACGTAAATAACTATTAAACCAAGCAATGCTTAAAAGTCCTCCTCTATATCAATATTTTGAATTAAATCCCTTAACTCTGCGTTCACTGGGAGGTCTTCCCAAAATAATCTTCTATTTGCTGGCATCAAGGGAACGAGAACTTGTATTATCTTTTCCTTTTTTTCTTTTTTAATTCCTGTGATGTCCACGAAATATAGCATATAATTCTCAATACATATTACCTTTTTTTTTGGAGAAAATCAATTTTTATTTATTCAACATCGAAATCAGTTTTATAACACATTTCTCTAGAACCTCTTTGAAAATTAACTTCTATAAGGGAGTTCATCACCAAATCTTTAAGTGAATCGTTGTTTTTCGGTGGTTGCCTTTTTTTGTTCCATTTGCGAAATACTTCCAATTCAACTACTTCAGCATTTTTGCTCGATGTTCTTATTGCATTTTTCAGATCGTTATAGTCATAAATGTTTTTTAACCGAGAATTTTTTTTCCGATGTTGCCATGAACCCCATCAGCCGTAATGTGTGTGTGGGACCCTTTGTTAAGTACGGAATTGTGATATTTTTAGGTCCAGTTGCTTTATTCACAATAGCTGCCAGAGCTGTGAATAAAATCCAGTTTTTGTTTTGGGCCGAGCAATTGTCGGCCCAAAGAATAAAGTCTTGTATATCTCTTTCTTGCTCAAAAAGTTTAAGAATTGCGTTAACAAAATGGAGCCATTTCTACCTCCTATAGCTTCATACCAAAGGTTTCGATAAAGGCAACGTGGCAAAAAAAATAGGAATCTTTAATTGAGGGATATTCGGGATTAGTATAACTTATTGAAGGTCCATTGAGCACACTGGCAAGGTTTCTTTAAAATAACTAAGCAAATCTTCTAGATATTTCGCATTTGCTTTGGAAGCTTTTTCTTTATGCAGTCTTAATTCGTCAGATAATTTTACCAGATAATCATTATTTTCTGAGTTTCTGGCATCTTCTTGTCCCCTTTCAAGCATTTTGCAATCAACACATTTATCTGATTTAGGCATACAAAAAGATATGTGCTCGGATTTAAGAGTTTGTCTGTAAATCTCAAGTTTACAAAGATTTGCATGTTTTTAGTTGAAATCGTCATACATAAATCATTTTAATTGCAAGATCTCTAGGTAGGTATCTAATATTAGGTGTATTGTTGCATCGATAATGATTTACACATGGATTGTAACTCTCTATATGACGTTTTGTAAGGTCTCGATCACATTTTTTGCCGCTGCCACCTCGGTTTTCTTTAACATTGATACACACAGGATTCGCCGTCATCGCAAGGCACAATTCTGTAATAACGGAGTCGTTTGTGTATCCAAGTGTGTTTAAAAGGAATACACGACATACTCTTAGACTTTTTCCTTGTTTGGGAAGGAAATACGAGCGTCCATGTTTCTTTCCTGCTTTGTTAGGGTCTTCGAGCACAATAGTTCTTCTTTTAATGTTAGTTAAATGGACGTTCTTGGCAAGCCACTCTCTGCAACTAGTGAATCTGAGTTCCAATAATTCACCCAAATGACCTGACGTTCTTCTTTTGTAGATTCTTGGCTGCTATTTCAACATTTTCCGAAACATGGGGGTCTCGTGGTATGTTGTCTTTTATTACGGTCAGATTTCTGCTCATGTGTTAATTTTTGATATTTGGGGTTTTGTTTCTTACGTCACCTTATTGGTGCAGTTTTTTAGAGATTCCTCAGTGGTGGTTTGTCTATCCTCTTCAGTGGAAATATCTTCAAGACAGGTGTCACTTTGCTGTGCTGTTTGCTAATCATCACACATTTCTGTATCACTAGGCACAAAGTTTGGATTAGCAATACTGATGTTAACACTTCCGTCACTAAGTGGCATTGTTATTGCTTCAATTTGATCAATTTCTTCAGGAGCAATGTTAATTTCTTCAACAACTACTTCGTTTGGCAATACAATGCTAAAAAAAGCAATACATACATAAATATATTGTTTTTTCCGCCGATATCTAACAAACAACTTACCTTACGCTTTCAGCTACATCTTGAGTGTTTCCGACAATAATGGCGGTGGCAATATGTTTTTGTTTAAAACAGAAGTGAAAATGAGCATAAAAAAATTATATCACCTACTTGATAATTTGATAGTGAGTAATTGTCACAGAGTAAGAGTCAAACAATTCATATTTTTAAAATATGGTCATACGATGTAAATCCAAAAAGAAAATATTTTCTACATAAAACAAATATACAAATTTGCCTATTACTTACCAATCTTTCAAAAAACTCTCACTGGATTTTAACATATTTAACATACTTTTTGTGCGTGCACTACAGCCGGGAATATTAAAATTCATCTCGCCGAACAAAATAAACCTAGCAGACACAACAATAACTTAAAACACAATTATTTGTAGGTTAGATTTCCAGATCAAAAACGCAGTATATGAGTGAATACTGGATCATGTAGTTAAAATAATTTACCAAATTAACTTGTCAATACACAGTAACTATCACTTACTGTGTTAAAAGTAAATATTCGGTATACAGCTAACTGAATTATTTTTGCCAATACACAGCAACTTCCACATACTGTGCTACGGATAAATTTTTGTCAAAAATTCAGCGTGGATGTTGATTTCAATATACAGTAAGTACCACATACTGTGTTTTGCTCATATTATATTACTGGAAAATGGCTTTTGCTGTGTTTTGATGTAGGCAACCAAAAATAGTGCTGTAGATACTGTGTTTCGGAAAAAAATATCTCCGTAACTATAATAAATACAGCTATTCTAGCTAGCGAAAAAGACGCGCAATACACACAGTATCTCCATGGACTAAAGAATGCATTTTTAACAAAATTGTTGGATACTGTATTTTAAATTGTGGCAGCCGCTTTACACTAAAATAATTAAGCACAGGCTTAATGAATATTAAGTAATAACTCAACACATTAATGCTGATATGGGCTGTTAGAATTTACTATCGTTCATTGCAGATATTACTCGACTAGCAATTGGACTTTATCTGTATGGAACTATGCAAAAAAGACATCAAATTATAAAATTAGGATAATAAAGTTATCTATCTAGTATGCTATCTATATATATGTTACCGTTATAGTAGTAAATCCAGTAATTATTAATAACACCCCATCATTTGGTAATTGTGATAAATTATGTATAATAATCACATTTACCGCTCAATATTAATAAACAATAAATATTAATATTATTAAGTTTTAATGTAATTTTAATGCAATATGAACTGCACGAAAATTAGTCAATGTACAAATATAGTTTTGTAATAATGATTACTGCTATTTATGTGTTCATTATTTATTATACCAATACACAATGTTATTACAAGTCTACCAAACAAAAAATTGGAAACAAATCACAAGAAGTTACTTTCTCGATAAGAGCGGAAATACGAGTAATTGGATTTATGGATTTATTTGTAATATATAGAAATGAAGGTCAATTATATTTAAATAATATATGTAAACAAATTGAAAATTAAATTAGATGATTATACAAAAAAATGAACGGCTTTTATTCTAATTCTTATTAAACTAGGTATTTACTTTTAAATAGTAAGTGAAAAAATCCTTTGTTTTAATATCTCAAATATCTTAAATATTGTACTAATCTAAATCTAAAAATTGCTTAAGATGTTCTCTAATAAATTGTAGGAAAATAAAATAAATTAATATTAAACTGAATTTATCGTCAATAATTTATATTTGAAGGTTTAATGAACATTTAATTTAAACAATACCCTTAATATACTAAGAACAAACGTTTGTCCTCTGATGCTTGCATAAACTTTAATCACAGCTGTAAGTTTATGCTCAATAATCAGCACTGTTTCAATATACACCAACCACATTTTACAATACCGTTGCCATATCTTTCATGGATATTTTTTTATACTGTGCGCGCGGAATATTCGGTATACAAAGAAACACCTATGAACAATTGTTTCACTATTAACATTTCGTTCTGCGTTTTTAGTTCGCGGAATGGGGTAAAAGCAGAGAAAATAAATATTAATTAATAATTAATATTATTTTTCTTTTCCAATATAATCACCTGGAACACAAATACATTTTCCAGGTTATTCAATTATCGTGTGTATGCTTTCATAAGAAATGTTTCATTATTGTCTGAAAAATACGCCAAAACTGCGTGTTTTTTTATCATCGCCTATAAATTTAGCAACTCCAAATACTTAGGAAAGTAATTGACAAAGATCATATTTTATATATTATGATATTTATAGCGTTGATTGTAGGTTGTGGGTTGGTCTGGTAAGATCTAGTGACGGATGATTACAAGTATTATGGAATAATGTCCATAAATATTTGCTCAATCTACCTGAATGATGGGTCCATATATGGCTGTATAAACAGCATCTTTCGGATTCAGTAGCTGTATCTATAGTTTGAACATCTTCGATAATAGGATGCTGCTTGTATCTACACCAGCCCGTGAAAACAAGCAACTTGGTAGTGGCACATAGGACGAAATACGAAATAGATGCTTTAGTGCAGGTGCCTTCACATAAAGTTCCTTGACAAGAAATATCAATTTGTCTGCATTTGGGTTAAAGTTTTCTGATTTCTTCTGATACTCGATGAAGAGCATGTGCAAAACATTTAATGTGCGTCATGCTGCTGTATGTTTGTTGTAAGATCCAACCAGCCGCCTTCTATATGCAGCTGCAACTGTTACAAATAGAAACAGTTTTTATTTATTCTTATCGTTACGTTATGTGATATGGATTCTGCATTAGTTGTTTCACGTCTCTTAGATGCAAGTAGATGTGTAGACATTGTCGTGTCGCTGGCCATCACCCCAATTAAAACATTTACAATATTGCGTCTCTTGACATCGGTAGGTTCATCTAGTGACACCCCAAATGTGTCTGTCGTATATGTCATTGACAATTCACTGAAGTCTAAATTTCATTGTAAATCGGGGAAATAATAATTTGACAAGGTGGATTTGGCGGGTACGCGCAAATCAGTATATTTACCTTTAATACAATTTTGTAAAAAAAGGATTCTCCGTATTCCATAGAATGTTACACACTACAAACATTTTAAGCAGCAGCGGCTTTGCTATATGGCTCATAGGCCAGAGCCCGCAGCTTCGCGTACATCGAGTATTAAAATTGACAAAATACATCGTTCCTTTTGGATTTAAATATCAAGCAATGTAAGTGAGACTTGTATTAGTTGGCCATTTACTTTTTTTTTGGCAGTGCACGAATATAACAAGACTTATTCATTTATTATCTGTGATTTCCTAGATATCTGGGAGAATATCGCTGATAATAAACGAATATATCTTGTCTATGTAGGTGCACTGCCAAAACCCAGCCGCTGAGGCCACTGTAGACAGTTTGATTTCCCCATAAAATTAACCGTAAATATTAATCAATTTTTAATTTTTTTTATACCAAATGAAAGAGAATTCGAATATCTATGTACGCCTAGTAATATTTTTCCTAAAAATATTTTAGAAATTGTCATAATTAGTAGCAGAAGTTGGTCAATATTAGATATTTTCTCGAATTTTTTTTGAAATAAATACAAAGAAATTCAAAATCTTACTACTAAGCGTACGTATATTTGAGTTTTCTCTACAAATTGATGTAATTATTTATAGCATTGGTTGAAATTTGATCTTAATTTTAAGGGGAAATCGAAACCCCTGCAGTGATAATGTTTATGATTTTTGTACATTGTCAAATGGACTGGCCCGTCCAGTAGAGATCCATCCCTCTTAAGTAATACATTAAAAAGTATTAAATATGAGTACAGGTTAATAACTATGTTAACAATATTGAGCACTTCTAATACAATAATTAGTTCCTATTGTGAAGTGTTTAACAGCTATGTTACTTCACCTCAATGCCGGTATAGGGTAAAAACAATTTGATTAAGGTTAAAATATTTAAGGGAAGCACGAGAGGTGCCAACTTCCCAGCAAACAGATATTTATACAATCTGCTATTCTAAGAATCGAACTTGACACCCCGGGGTGATATAACAATATTCCACATGCATTTATTGAAAACGTTTTAATTAGTAGCATGGGCAATGTATCCCTTGATAATGCTTGTATTATAATATTATTCGATCGCACAGTATTCAGTAGTCTGATGCGGAACTCATAAAAATGTTTATTTCTTAACTACAGACAGATTCCCTTTATTCTTTTTTTCCAATATATGTGTATAATGAATGCGGTAACTGTAAAAACCAGATATGAAAAGTGTCAATACAATGGAGTGGATCCCTATGCAAGTCTGAAATATCAAATATTTTATGTTAAAAACCGTTTTTATAACAAGATCACACGAAATGAAACAAGTTGTTAATACTATGCGCCAAAATATGATGTACGTGTAAAGTATGTAACGGTTTATATGTTGATCGGAATTTGTAAATAATAAAAACTTCCAAAATTCATTACTTTCCTTATACATATTAGTCCTAGTACGAAGTGAGTACATTTTTATGACCAAATATGGATGCATCACATCTGCTATTTAATTCTTTGTTCAAGTCTAAAGTTCTTTCTTTAGTTCACAAGAAATATTGGTAATAAGCGTTTTGTTTTCTTTAAATAGTAAAGTTTGAGACTGACTGAAAAATTAATATTCCCAGTAACGAAGTATTACACAAAAAGTAAATAAAATTAATATTTTTAGTAGAATATTATGTTTCACATTATTCTCCGTTGTTAACAATAAGTTTCTCAAAATCAGGTTGCTAAATTATTTCAGCACAAGGATGACGTTCTCTAGTAACTTTTTGTCTAACATATTTTTTTGCCAGCAGGTTTCTGGTATGGTTATCACGTTATCAGGTGCTGTGCAACATAGAGTGTTTCAGCTGAGAAACCATTTTAACCATTGGGCTGGCATTATCTGACACTATACAATTTGCCATAGACATTGTATTCTTCTTCGGCAATTTCTTTGGATGTACTGATTATTGTTGCATGTTGTTCTCCAGTTTCTGACTACTTAGTCAAATCCCATGCATCTTTAAACGCATTTTCACCATCAGAAGTATAGTAAACCACTGCTGCCATCCTGTGGCATTTTTCATGTATAATGTGTCCAAATATTCATACACGTCCAAAAGGCGGCAAGCGCCTAACAAATATAAGTTTTCGTTATTGCATGCAGCGCTACAAGGTGTCAAGTCCATGTTAGCCATGTCCAAAAGGGGCCAAGTCCGCATAAATAAGGCGTAGTATAATCTGGCATCCCGCCTAAAGTGACAGTAGAGATTTCAGTGCAGCTGACAATCAGTTTGTGTCGTTTGTATTTAGTATTGCGCTATAAAATAGAATATTAATGGAACCCGAAAATAATTGTAATGGAGTAACAGTCCGTCAGAAGAATTGATTGCTAAAAAGGAAACACAAAAGAGGCAAAAACATGGAAGAATGAGAGATGTTATGAAAAAATTAGGTTACAACGCCATGAATTGGGTGAAAACTGTAATTGCCAAAAACAATGTTTTCAAAAAGTGCCCACAGAAGCAAATAATAGTATACTTAAAAATTTTAACACACTAGCCTCTGTTAATGAGTAGAATTCATATTTGTGTGGATTGATTGCAGTATTCGTCGAAGGAAACCTAGGAAAAATGAAGAAGATGCAAATATTAGAAGTGATACATTTGTTTATAAAGTTTGTTTTAGAATTGATGACAGACTCAAAGAAGTAGATGTTTGTAAACAAGCTTTCATATCCATTCATGCTATAAAGAGAAAAAAGCTAGCAATACTACAAAATTCTTTGAAAATGACGGGAATGACTCCGAAAGATAGAAGAGCCGAAAACAAAAACATCCCAGAAAACTCGATAACGAGATCCGTAAAGCCATACACGAACACATCAAGTCATTCACGCGTAGAAATAGCCATTATAGTGTAAATGACAGTAAGAGATTATACATACTTGATGACCTTAACGTAAAAAAGATGTTTAAGATATTTTGTGATTTACATCCTGAGATGAAAGTATCTTACGAGTCATATAGAACAATCTTCAATACCAAATTTAATATAGCTTTTGGATATTTTATAGAAGAGTTTCTTGGTAAAATAAAATCTCTTCAATCTGATATTTCAAGAAGCCCAGTGGACAATACAAAATGATTTGCACAAAAGAAAGGCTGCGGTATTCTACAACAAAAAGATCTGCAAAACAGAGAAGTCGAACTTTTGAGAGTCTAGAAGTGATTTGTTTAGATTTTGGCAAAAACCTTAGTCTTCCAACACAACAACAAACGATGTCTATTACAAGAGTCAGTTGAAAGTTTATGCTTTTAATATACACATTCTGTCTACAGCAAAAAGTGTATTTTATATTTACCCGGAGACTATTGGTAAAAAAAGAAGCGACGATGTGTGTTCCATGCTGCATATTTCTTTATGGAACTTCCTTGATTTGCTCAAGAATTTTTTTGCGACTCATGCGGAGGGCAAAATATAAACTAAACTATGTTTCGATTTCTGCATTATGTTGTTCACAATGAGAGGCGACTGTCAAAGTTAGTTTTCCCATTCGTAGTCATTCCTATATAGAGCCAGACAAAAATATGGGATTAGTAAATTCCTGGACAAAGAGCTAAAATTCCGTCAGACTGGGTTGAAATATTCAAGAACGCTCGAACGAAACCGACTCCTTTTGATGTTGTAGAAGTTGATCAGTCTTACTTTTGTGCCCGGACCATTTTTTTAAATACCAGCTTAGATTATGCACAGAAATGCCCATTTAGTTCCCGTCCGATTCGGGAACTAGAAATTCGCCAGGATCATTCCAGACTGCTATATTATAGAGATTCCTATAATAGACCATGGGACTCAGCAATAATGAAGGATAAAAAAAATTGTAATTTACTACCAAATGAATTTGTGCTGCCTCCGTACTCCTATTCTGGTACAATATTTATATTATGCTGTTGAATTTTTAACCTTTTTAAAAATATATTATTAGGAATATCTATCGTTATAAAATGTTTTATAATACAATAGTTTGTATTCACTTCTTTGGACTTAACTCCTTTTGGACATTTATTTTTGGTAGTTTCAAACTTAATTTCTCAATTTTGTGTTCTTTTCCTGAAATACAAGTTTATATTTTATCTAGTGTTCTAAGTAAATACTCAGAGCAAATCCTTGAATCAATAGAGTTTCTAAAATTTGAACCATTTTTTAAAACACAATTTTCAAATTTAATTGAGTCTTACGCAAAACGAGTAATTTGCGACATAGCCCCGTATGAACCTGTACCCTTCATATGTAAGTAGTGGTCATAAACATAATCCGTTACTCCTACATATTTGTTCAAGTTAACTCAATAACAAAATATTTAATTGAGTACTGATGCAATTTGCGAAGAATCGGTGATAGTATTAATTAAACATATATTCTTATGAATTAGATAGTTATCATCTTTATTTTGAGTGATAAAAAACTGTTCGCTCATTAATTACTTACAAATTAATTGAATAAATATTCTATATATACACATACTAGATATACTTTATTATTCTATTCCTAAACATTAATAAATTTTGTCGTACTTCAAAAGCAACTACTAACATGGTTGTGTGGTACATACCTATATAAATGTTTAGTAGAATGGATTCATAACTTGCGTCAGTACAGACTCTGCGTCTATTTTCTAAGAATCTCGCAATGAACACACACTCTTGAGCATACTCAATTAAAAGCGAAGCGTGGAGACAAAAATGTTAATTATCTTGTCTGGCGCTTTACATTCAGCAACTCATAGGCGGTTATCCATATAGCAGATTTGCGAGCTAGTTTTTCTTTTGTCGAAAGAACGTGCACACAATTTTATCAAACAAACTCGTAACATTAAATAGTAATATCTTTTAACCATATTCTTGATAATTAAGGTTGTAAACTAAAAATACTATAGGTATTCAGAATATTATTGGATATGTTACTACTTCATTTGCATGTAAAATTATAATTTTCATATTCAGTTACCATGGAGAGAAATGAGTTTAAAATATGCATTTCGTTATTAAATGAATTTGCATTATGTAGTTAAATATGTTGTTTCAGAACGTTTCATATAACAACTAGAACATTCCATTGCTCAAAAATTTTATTGTTATATATTTAGATGCACCAACATAATATATCCATATGTCCATAAATACCCACCTTCATTTTATGGTATATTTGCTACAATTCTTGGTCGTAAGCGAATCTAAATGGTACTAAATAGATGCCTCACTATAATATGCTACTGATGTACATTAGTTATTATTATGTAATTCCTTTAGCCAGAACACATACTATTCAGTCACCCCTACAGTGAATATATGCAAATATTCAAAGTGATAATCCAGCAATAATAAATATTGGAGACGCTATCATTTTATCATATAAACAGCGAACATTTTTATCCAATCTTCAAAGAGATATATCCAATGCTTAGTAAAATAAGAATATCTAATACCGAGTATAAGAATTTTAAGGTACCAAGTATCCAGTGCAATATTTTATTCAGCCTAATTCTTAAAGAAACAATATTACACATACTACCTTTTTCATATATATATATATCAGGAAAAATTTCAGAAACCCTGATTTAATTTTTATTTGTCGATTATTAAACAGCAATATAATATAAACATTTTATCAAGCCGTTCTTGATATTCTCTGCTGTTAGCTTGTTTCCTTGCCCATTAGCGCAAATGGGATAAAACACTGATAACAGTTTAAAAAAGGATAATATAGTTGTGTTTGTTTTTTGGTCTCAATAATTGCAGACGTGAAAATAACAACGGTGCTAAGTGCCAAAATCAACAAACCGAGTTATTGTAAAAAAAACCGAATATTTTTTACGTTTTAAATATCTGGAACGCCCAAAATTAAAATTGTAAAAATAATTTTACTCGCTAAATAATCTCTATTTCTTAAGGTAATCCAACATAAAATTACAAAAATAAAAAAAAAAATTTTTGGACAAAATTAGGAAAGGGTGTAAGTGCCCCTTTCTACTAAAAAACAAAGGGTAGCAAATACATTATTCAAGATTCAGCAATTTTGTGTAAAAGTATATGAGTGGGGTTTTGCAAAAACGGTAACATGCTTTCTAGGTGTTTTTTCTTATTATCTCCTATCTTGTTCATCTCTGGTAACTGGGAAATCGTTGTTCTTTTCAAATCTAAGCGAGTTTTACTTTTTTTTTTCAGGATGAGAGTTTCTTTCCAGGGTGCAAGTTCGGAGAAGCTTTCCTTTGTAAGCAATACACCTGGGTGGTTTTTATCTACTTTAATATGAACTGCTTTACTGACATTTTTCAAGTTCAAAATCGAATGAACAGAAGCTTGGATATCGAAAAATTTGAGCTTAGTCATGTCAATAGCTTCAAAATGTCCCGTATGTGTACTAGACATTATAACATGGTGTAAATCTTCCGGAATCATAGACTTCATTTGTTTCTTGCGTTGTTCTATAAGAACAAAGTCACGATCGCATTGTAGAAAACTGTGCCTACTCACTAAATATTTATGCTTGACCATTTAAAAGAGCCCACTGTTTACTAAGAAAAAATAAGTAAATACCATCATGCGGTTCTTATTTTGAGCTCCGCAGTTGCCACTCCATGTGATCAGATGCTTCTTATTGGTAATCCCTTTGTTTATAGCACGTAGCAAACAAGAAGCCACCTCATTTCCTCCTCTGCCTAATACGCCTTCATGCCAAACACACATGAAAGATTGTTTAGTGTCTCCTAGATGGATACATAGGTAACATGACAACTGACTCATATAAAACATATCAGAATGTGTCAAAGTTGGCACAAAAAGTTCCTGCTCCAAATCTATCGCTATGGTACTAAATTCACTGCCGGGTGGTTGTGATTCACTAATGTTTTTTTTCATAGCTCCCTTGGCTGCTTCAGCTGTCCTCTGATGCAGTTCATGATGTTTTGCTTCTTAAATGATAGATGCGCAAATCTTTTCAAAAATACATTTCTGTAGTACTTATATGTCACCAGACTAGCAGGATATTGTTTTAAAAATGCTTTGTGGAGTCTGTGTATGTTTAAATCTGGGCTCAAATATTGTTTATCTGACTTCGCTCTGGTGTAATTAGATACATCTCGTGGTATTGAATTTATGTGTTCACCTATAAGTGCGCAGCCATTTGAACTTACTGTTTGCTGTACGTTTTCGGTTATCGTTGAACGTGGTAGCACCACTTTCTTTCTTTTGTATGAATCCATCAACTCTTTTCTTTGTCACTTTGAAAATGTCCATAAATGTTTGTTTTCATACTGGGATAACCTTTGCGCTTCCATCTGGAACTGTATAATGGATAGTGGACTGGCGATGACTATCAGCTGGATTGTCGTACAATCCGTGCCTGCGACGCCTCACATTGGTAATATGGATTAATCTCATGACGTATGTTCCTTGCCTACGGAAGTCGGTAGAATAAAACTTAGTAAATAAAAAGACCAGCCGCTGCTCAAATGACTGTTGAATGTTCTACAGGCAAACTGGCATTTGCAAAGAATCTAAAAGTAAGGACGGCGAAGTAAAAAATACTGTAACAAGGATTATCTCTCACATTTTGGTTAGGTGGCACCTTTGCCGGTACTATTTTCTTCTTCCGAGTTTGATATTCTTTTCCTGATGTTTTCAGTAGCCTTTGCTGTGACGCAAACGATCCTAAGGGTTTCTCGCTTGTTCTAGTGTCCATTATTTTGTAGGTAAACAAGAACAGATTCAACACAACCACAGTATAGATACGCAGTGGTACTTGCCCCGTTTCTTTGGAAACACACGTTACTCATACTCATACGGCCATCTAGTGTCTTATGCCAGTAGTATATAGTTTGCGTTGGCACTTAGCGCTTTTGTCAGGATATACTTCTTGGCATGTAGAACCATTGTAAAGTAAAATCTCAATTTATGAAAATATGGCACTTACCTACGTTGTTATTTCCACGCCTCAATTGTAAAACATCAGCATTTATCAGCACATGTACTGGAAGACATATGACCTACTGGTTTATCCAAAATGACAGGTCCAACGAAGCCATTACAGGGATTTCTTGTCCATACTGTAATTTTAATATGAGCTATTTGTCAATCACCATATTAGAATTTGTTTTGAAGTAATAGACAATTAACTTGCGTCATCCATTGAAGTTCATAATTAATGCAATAATGCCCTGGCTTTCTCGTTCTATATTTAAACAATATCTCGTAGACTTGTGGACGACGATCCAGACCAACTTTATAAAACAATACAGCAATCTTGGCTTAAATACTATCGGACTTAAACGTTTTATCAGAAAACACAATGATGTGCTATCAAATACAAACTCACAAGACACACTTATAATATTTTAGGGTTTTAAATAAACACTTGAGCAACTAATATTTCATTGTCCGGAATAATAATGTTGACTGGTCGATAACGTTTTAACTTGATATAAATGTATCAGAATATCAAAATTGACTGATATCTCTATACATGGCTATCTTTGACGGTAAGAGATCTACTGTGTTATATTTGTCTTGAACATTTCCAGCATTCTCGGGCCTCGGTTAGACGTTCTTTAGATATTTTTGGAATTTGAATAAATTCTTTAAAAACAAACATTATACTGTCTAGAATAATGAAGTTGACACTCTTTAACTCGTTACAGATGGATCCAATAATATCAACATTTTCACATAACCTATAAGTCATAGCTTTACTAATAGAAATCTTTTACTGTAGAAAAATGTTTTTTAGTGACTACTAATTAGATCACCATTTATTACGATGCAGGTAAAATACTACAGTGAATTCATGAAAGAACTCTTCGGTACTTCCTCCTATAAAAAAGTTACTTCAAAATGTATTTCACTTAGTAGTTTCAGTTTAAAATGCAATATAATCAAAAAATTATTTCGAGAAATACTAACTTCATTGTAATTTCGAATTTTTTGTATAATTTGAATTATCCACCATTCAAACAAGTAAAAACTAGCAACGAAAGTAAAATTAAGTAGGTAATTTATATAAGTGCCATGATACATAACTTTTATTTGTACCTACTTTTTTGGTTTTAATTTAAAATAAATACAGACATACAGCTATATATATAGCAAACTAATTCTTTTCAATTGCTTTTATTCCTGAACTTACTACACGTTCTTACAGGTGTATGTATATATATGCCTATACGGGTATAAGAAAATATGAAGATTATTCCATTGCACAAGAAATGAACTACTATCGAAGATTTATTAAGCGTTATAATTGAGGACTGTTACTTTTCAGATAAATGCTGCGCCTCGTTTTTATGAGACACTGAAATCCCACATAGTGAAGCGACACTTTTTCCCCAACTTATTCATAGTATTAGCATATCGACATGTGGATATTTTAAAGCAGGTGTTAACGCACGCGCCAAACCAACTGCCTTGTCTATTAAAGTTTCTTTCTGTTTTTATTTATGTTAAGTTGGCGTACGTCTATGTTTTTCATTACCAAGGACGTGCACTTGTCTAGACGGAATTTTTATTTTGTCTTCGCTTCTACTTGCCGTCGTACATATTACGAACTGATTATGCGTGTACGCAACAATGTGACGACAGCAATAACGTAAGCTACAATTTCGCAATGGCGTTTTTATAACTAAATTGAAGAGCATTAAGAATTTTACTGTCTTGACTTTTATGGAGAGTTTAATATGCAACGCTGTAGTTGTTAAATGTAACATCTAAATTATTGGATAAACATATTACACAGGTATGTAATTGAATATGTATTTACTTCTTATTGTATACCCAGCTATAAATACACACAATATGTATGGCTCAAAATAATTATTTATTATTTCATCAAAATAATATTTTATGAAGAGAAAATTTATCTAATATATTTTTTTTAATTTCAGCACACGAGCACTTTAGTACAATTTCATATGCTGGTCAAGTTTTAATGCAATCTTCTAGGAAAAGTATAAAATGTTACATTTTAACTTCTCCCAAGATTGGGCATTAACCTATTAAATATATAAAACACATCAATATTTACCACCAGAATAATAAGTAATGGTTTGTCGAAACCGTTTAATATATTTATGTTAATTTCGAGAAGCGTTTTTAATTTCGTGGAATGGAGGAACTGGTTGACGTACTCTTTCAGGTCGTAGCATGTTCAGTGACTCATTCTTAGTATAAATATATATGTTTAACATAATCACGTTAGTAGTCATTAAACTATCGTCGACCAAGTAACTTAATCGGGAAGAAAGTGTGAAATATGGAGAAAATCGAGTATCACGCCGCTTTACAGAACAAGGAAAATCTATTCATACCATACTGGAAGAGATGTCGTCAGTTTACAGAGATTCCTGCCCGGGAAAAACTATGGTTTTTAAGTAGCACAGTCGTTTTAAGCAAGATAGTGAATCACTTGAAGATGATCTACGACCGGAGCTGCCTATCGAAATGACCATTCCAGAACCAGACAAAAAGTCGAAATATTAATAAAGATGTTCAGCTAAAGTAGACATAACCCGCAAAAATGACTCAAGTACTTCATGCAACCATATTTTAAATTATTCATTATCATCTTGGCATGGATAAGGTCAGCGCAAGATGGGTGCCGAGAATGCTCACGCCGCCACAAAAACAACAGCGCGTGGAATATTTCCATGCGCTTTTAGACCTCTGTAATAAAGACAGGGATTATGTATTGAGTGAAATTGTTACTGAGGATGGAAGTTGGGTTCATAGCAATGAACCCGAGGCCAAACAAGATTCCATTCAGTAGCATAAAAAAATCGCAAACCACCCCATAAGGTCAAAGTGTTACAGTCGGCCGCAAGATTCATGGCTACTAGTTTGATTACAAAGATAAAGGCGTTTCCATACTAGGAGATTATTACTCTTCAGCCCTGGAGCCGTTAAATGAAATCATTAAAGAAAAAAAAAAGGAAAAATAGACGAAAGGTGCCCTGCCCCTGCACGACAATGCTCGCGAACCCAATAGTCGCTTTCACAAGCATACACAAGCTAATTGAAAGATCTGAAAGATGTATTAGGGTTGCAGGTGAATATATTGAAAAGAAATAATGTAGAATCATTATTTTTTTTTCTTTTCCCCCATTCCGCAAACTTAACAACGTGTCCTCTTATTCCTCCTTCCACTAACAGTCGAATGAAACAGTTGGTCTTTCTTCCTTCGTCGTTGAAAATCGTTATCTATTCAGCAATTTACTCACACTCTTCGTAGAAGCAATGCTGGTTATGTACCTTTCACTTGCTGTTTTGAAATCATTTATTCCTTCCCATACATCACTTCTCTGGTCGGCATAGTTTTTTTCAACAATTTACATATGCATAATTAATTCTTAAACATTCTTGCAAGTGGAACGCATAAAACCTTGTCTAATTGGATTCCTAAAGGCTTCCTAAAAACTTAGGTACTGCATGTATCGCATTTCAATCAATTTGGACTATATTCAGAATTGGGAGTTGTTTGAATATTTATCTCTCACATATGCCATTTGTCAATTTCAGTGTATATATGGCATTAACTTAAACAATTAACTCTTTTGTATTTTTAATTAGTGTTTAGCAATTATAAATTTTTAGTAATCTATCTAATTAATAAACTACTGATCAACGGCTTGTACAGGTTTGATGACAGTTGGTGTTCAGTTCGTTTGATATTTTTATTTATTTGTTCTATATCCTTATACTTATTTACAATTTTGTATGCGTTAATACAGCGAGTAATATTAATTTTTGCCACACTAACATATATAAGATTTTTCCTAATTTTTTTCGGTAACTTTGGAATCTCACATTCATTAAATATTTTACCAACCGATAATCTCATTACTATAACGAAGATCAACAATATATGTAACATAATTAATTACATTTATGTGATGTAAATATAGAAGAAACAATCAATAATGCTAAAATATATGTCATGCTTAAAACTTTAACAAACTATGGAAAATCTAATTCCAAAATATAAACGTGTTGTTGACAAATAATTGCCATGAATCTGAAAATAGACTACAGAACAATTCAGCCATACGCAGCCGTGGCTGTCTCATATATGCATGCTACTTGCTATCACTGTATGAGAAACGCTAGTAATTAGAAATAGCTCCTTTGTAATAATTTAATTGTGTCTCTCTCTATAAATATATCGACTGATATCAACACTACCACGGTGTAGCCATATAATTATTATTAGATTGTTAAGTAATGTTGCATGGATTATTACCATTACTGTTCATTCTTTTTAGAAAAATATGCGAATATGCTCTATTAACAAGCTTGCATACGCACAACAATTAAAACTATTAACTAAATATTTCTAACGGCTAATATATCTACTTATGCTGAAGTCGAAGCAAACACTTTGAAACATAGTTTTATAACATCGAATTAAATTCATTCCCACCAACATGCAAACTGTTATATATAGCCAAGTCCAATACGATAAAACAAATATAATTTCAGAATTTTATGTTCTAGGTTTTCAATGACTATATCCATTAAATACTTTTAAATGTATTATACAGATTTACATTATGTAATTTTTACTAGAACGGACAAATAAAATAAATAAAAAATCGTCCAAGAGTTTAAAATTTATTATTTTACTCTTTAATTGGACTGTAAGTCCACTGTCTCAAGAATAAAAAGATATTAATTATTAGTGATGTACATGCATAAGAATATATTCTTGTATGTGTATATGGTAAACAGAAGTACCTTCTTTGAAATTGTATTTAATAAGGAAGAACTAAAATAAAATGGTTTTAAATATATCCAAGCGTTTCACTATAATGTAACCAGGATAGAGGTTTATAACTAGAGACTGGAAAATATGCATTAAAAAGTTTGCCAAATATGCATGCAATATGCACTTAAAAAATCTCTAAATATGCACTTACAATATGCAATATGCACTTATGATGTGCATTTATTTATTATCTTTTAGGAAATTAAAATTCATGTGTCGTATTTACAAATTGTATATTTATTTATTACAATAAATTTTCGTATTTACAAATTATATATTTATTTCTTGCGTAGAGCTGAGGAACATAAATGGGTTTATCATCGACTTTGCAATAAGTTTTCAGGAATTCTTGAAATATCGGATTGTCCAATTTATGTAAAGGAATATTACAACCCACAAAAAGATTACACAAATCTTTGGAAAATGCATCTTGTGGATTCTTCGAATTATTGAGAAAACTTTCTTCCAAAAGTTGCTGCCGCGGTTTATTCAAATTTTCAGAAACCCTGTTCTGATGAAATGTTGTGTTCAAATGTTGCACTACTTGATATTTCTTCTGGCAGGTAATCTATGTAAAAAATATATATTTTTAACATTCAGTTATAATAATTATTATTAATTACCATATTACTACAAAAACTAGAAAAATAAATTGTCTGGTTTTGTAAAGTTCTCCAGTTGTTTAAATTTGATTGATTTTGGTTATTTTGGTGTTTATGACAAATAAATATTACAAAGATATATTAGCTTTAAAGAACATAAAATTAAACATATCTAATAATAATTTATTATGAAATTGTTTCATTATAAAAAAAGTTCTCATAATTGTAAAACTTGTTATTGACAAAATATTTCAAAATTCAACTTACCCTTTTGTCGCAGAGTGTGCACAAAGCACTTTCTTCGTCAATAATTTTTAGTGCACTGCAATCACTTATCCAATTTTTTATTAGAGATGACTTCGCTTTAGCTACCTTCGGCATTTTCAAAACTTTTTAACTCACTTTTGGTTCACCAAATGGCACAGACCTTAACACGTTTACGAATGAACAAACTATGAAGGAAATTATTTTTTTTCTTATATTGATATTAGTTGTAGGGTATAATATATCTGCATTAATACCTACATTTCTGAGAAGGATTTGTTACGTAAGTTCTAATTGCCCTGTAAACCGATTATCAGTAGAGTTAAATCCTATTTTTGGGAAAGTCCATCTCATTATTAATGAGATGGACTTTTAATGAGTCATTAATGCAAAGTTGAAGGAATACAATCCCTTCACGTTTACACAAACAAATTAAATATCAGATTTTATTATGGTTCTTATGAAAATGGCGAGTATATGCATAAATATGCAAAATAATTTTGAAATATGTACGTGCATATGCAGTTATGGTAAAGTGTCCAAATATGCATTATATGCACTAAAAAACATGGTAAAAAACGTATTCTGAGGGTGGAAAATGGATAAGTACACAGTATAGAAGGGATATACCAAAAAACAACAAATATGCATTTTGCATAAAATCCAGTCTCTATTTATAACCAAAAAAATTGCTTTTGTTCATATCCTAAGCAGCTATTTCTAAAAATCTGCTTTTATATATTTTAAAAATATATATTTCAATTACACAAAATAAATTAATGGTGGTTCTGTAAAGTTTATTACTTTTGGGTTGATGGTCATTCATAATTTTAAAAATTTTCAAATAGGTAGTTTATTTTTAGAACAAGTATAATAAATATTCGCGAAAATTATAAACTTCAGGAAAAATAACTAGAAAGTTTCTTATTTATTAGAATTTTACCTAATTATAAAAAATGTACCAGCTATAACAAGTTCATGTTAGTCAATTGGGATCGTTTTAATATCAAGATAATACCATATTTGTAGGAGCATTCAAGAAAACTCTAAGTATCCTAACACTGATAAAAAGGTTTCTTTGAACACAACAAATATGCTTTGCATTATCGAATTCTTTTCAATAAAGGCAAATAAATGTTTTTTTTTTTCATATAAACAAATATCTACACTTTTCCACAACATAAATTTATGTGAATCAAGGAAAATTAAATTTTAAGTAAGAAATATTTTCAAAACAAATTTAATATTTATTTGTCATAAAGAAATATTGTTTTCAATGCGACTCTTATATTCAGATTAATTAAAAGTTCTTTCAGTTACATAAATACTATTTATGGGAATAGCTATGATTCATTCGAAATTATTTTTGGGGAAAGGCTATTCTTAATTTCAGATCATATTTAGGCAGACTATATTTCCTGGAAATTACATGAATAATAAGAATACATTTGTAACAAGTTCGACCTGTTTAACAAACTCCTTCTGGTGTCGTACCACATTTATAGGTGCTATTAAAAATGTATCTTCCTCCTATTCTTAAACATGTATACAATTTTTTTTAAAGCTATTAGTTAGTGTTGTCTTGTAAATGAGAGGTAAAATATTATTTCTGAGATCATGTATATATATATTAAATAACATAATGTAATTTAGCTATTGTTAATAATGAAAATACTTACTTACCTTAAAATGAACATTGCAGAAAGAGAATCCATTTGATGGTCAATATTTGAAATGAAAATTTGTGTGAATGGTATAATGAAAGACGATTTTAAAAAAATGTAAAAATGTATTTTGTAGCAAAACGGTTTGTAAAAAATGTAGTATCAAAATATTCTATTTACACATACAATAACTTACATATACGACAAAAATCAGTCGAGGAATTCATATTAAGAAAGGCACTGGCTAAGGCAAGTTTTTCTTTTTTTTTGTAAACACCTACAAAGTAACATAAGAGAATACTTAGAAACTAGAAAAACAAAAATGTCCTACAAAATAACATCTGAGCAGGATTCTATCGCATAATAGGTATACTTAATAAAATCAGTACGTTTCACATTTTTCTTATATGTACTTAACATTACAAAAACAAGAACCCTCAATTTTGATTATTAATTCAAATAAAAAACAATATTTTGGAAGATAGCACAAAAAGAAACAACAATTTACTTTACAGGAAAGATACAACTTATAACAATAACGTTAGATACTTGTATCAGTTGAAGACACTGGGATAATATAAGCATTTTTTGCTTTTCTTCTCTTCATTCATTTCATCATACCTTAAACGTAATAAATTATAAACAATATGTACAATAACTATATACAATATAACTGACTAGATAACATGTATAAAATTTTCTTTTTTTTATATATATATAATAATATAAAAAGGTTTTCTTGGAAATAGAAAGTAGACGTAAATATCACTGGATTTGGAATGACAGAAGGCACTTCTTTTCTTCTAGATTTGTATTGAAGGTATAGATAAGGTAAACTGGCCCGGATTCTGTAATAAAAAATAAAAATCATTATATATTAACATAAAAAATAGCGTAAAAGTGAATTGCTTAGAAATAGATTTTGAAATTCACGAATCAAATATTTTCCCGTCACATTTCAATAAAAATATGAATTTTTAGTTACGTATAATTTACAACGATTACCAGAACATTAACCGTCAAAAAATTACCGTTGATACAGAAAAAAAGCAAAGCATAAAAACCAGACGACTGCATTTCAAGCTGTGGAGAGTGGACTGTGAATGTTGGGATAGGGCAGAAATTAGAACAAGTTTGTGGTGGATTGAGTTTTAAATGAATCCTCCATCTCGCTCTAGTCTGAGTATCTTTTTATACCATACGTTGACCCCATCTTTATTAGTGTAGGTTGTTAATAATTTACTGGCTCTATTCTACTACAATTTTTTTACTACTTAATAGTATAATAATTTCGTAATCATTTAATCATTTTTACCCGCATTTAATTCAGTACGTACGTAAAAAAAATAATCGTTTATTAAAAAAACAAACTGCAGTCTTATATAATATTAATAAAAAAAAAAACGATTGCTTTTTCCGCCAAAAATTGTCTGGCTTACCCCCGCTTCGCAGACGGTATTGTTCGTAATCAGCAGTTCCCTTCCATTTGAGAGCAAGTAAGCAAGAATAAAAAAAACTTCAAGCTATGAGTCCTTTCATGGTTACTGCATCTTAAGAAACAAGTCTGCAAGGTCCCCTCCTTGCATAAAATCTTTTTATGTTAACATACAAAAACTTCAGCCGACATAGACTATATATATATATTTATATGTATGTGTACATAAGAACTTGTACAGGGAGAATTTAAAGGAAATGCGTTGGGGTGTATTTTGTATTGCGCCAGGTAGGTTATATGCCTTGTGTTATTTGAGTCAGGTACCCCGGTGTGTCCTATCAACTTTTGATAATAGTGATTAGATACAGACCGAAATCAACTTTATTTTATGCAAGAATTTATATAAATAGTATAATGACAAATGTATATAGACTTTTAAAACCTTAAAATACATATAAAAACACACGTTAAATTTTGAAATGTGTCTAAATATATATTACAAATGAGATTAGATCTATAAGATGATGAATAATATGAGTTGGCACAAGGTAGTGGAAATAAATGTGTTTTCTAAATTTCAATTTCTATTTACGTTTATTTGAGGTGCAAAACTACTTCTAAATCGTTTTTCCAAAAATATAGTATCAAAATCCAACAGATAATCTTTTTAATATTAGTATTATTTTATTAAACATATTTTTAATATAAAATATTCAAATTAATGATATGAAATGTGGAAAAACAGATTTTGAAATAACGTAAATGTAAATAATTGTAAACTGACCTTTATAGTAATTTCTATTCTTGCTGCCATGAAAATATAGCGTCCAGGAGTTCCTCATCTTCTGAATTTTTGGGATCGTAATTTTCATAATTATCTGTGTTAAATAGAATATTTGGGGCGTATGTGGTAGCCGTGGACATGGAGCCTTCGGAACTGTGGGATGGCGTTGGCGAAGAGGAAGCTTCTGAACAGGCGGGAGTCGGCAATAAAATCGGATAAGAATTAAATTGCGACATAGCGTCCGGACTGCTGCTGTAATATCGATTATCTCCGATATTATGTTCGGTCCCCGAAGGTCCCATTTCAGTTTCATGATCATCGATCATTTGCTGCAGACTCCTTATGTATTCCACAGCCAGCCTGAGAGTTTCAACTTTAGAAAGTTTTTTACTTGCCCCTCTTCCACTTCCGTTTCCGTTTGGCGAAAAAGCTGCCGCAATACTTGGTGGTATATGCTGCCTGAGTGTCGCAAAACCATTGTTCACTTGCTTCACACGATTTCTTTCTCTTGCGTTCCTCCGGGCTACGGAAGCGGGTTGCTGTATCGGCCCACCGTACGGCATAAATTGTATTTTTCTTTTACACCTTAAATCGCTATTCGTGACTAATACTGAAGATCTTTCCGGAGCCGGCGCCAAAGGTCTTTTGCTCTGTATTACAGTCTTTGTAGCAGGCGTAATTCCAGTGGAAACAATAACACAATTAGTTTGCTGCGGCGAATGTTGAATAACGTTGTACATCTTGTTCGATTGACCAAGAGTCATTGTATGAAGGACTGCTGCCATGTGCTTTTCTACTCAAGAAGTACCACGAACTGTTTACCTTTTTTTTTATAGTGTCGCGTGTGGGTGAGTAATGCGAGCGCGTGGCCACTCCGCAAACGTGCTTAACGTTACTATATATAAAGAGTGTAGTGTAAGAAAAAAACAGGATAGAACGAGCACCGAAAAAACACGTTCAGCTCGGAAGCAACTCCCGAAATGATACTCGATGTCCCGAATCTTAGCTCTTTGTAGAGCCGAGACGACTGTATCCCCACTACTAACTGGTTCGGGGGTTGCGCGCGCTACGTAGGGTACAGCGCGTGCCGTGGACGTGAGAGGCATGTCTAAAGCCCCCGGTTTAACTGCAGGACTCGGGCTGACCAATTCCGAACACATGCAATTCCCAAACGTAAATCACACTCGCAAAGTTCATTTTAAGTTATTCATAGAAAATTGACAAGACGATTTTTCAATTTTCCGTTAAAATAAGTACAGAAATCTTTATAAAATTAGTTTTACTGCACTTAGAAATAATATTCTTTTATTTACTGTAAATCCTTCTATCCATTACCTACCTATTTCACAATTATTTATGCAGTGGGTAATTTTCAGGAAAAAAATTATATAATATATAATACGATATAATAACATCGTGTTACTGAACTAAGTAAACCTGTGTTCATTTAATATACATATATGTATACACCAATATGACGAATATAGTTATATGGTTATACCCTCTATTCTAACTTGTAAGTATAAATAACATAATTCCTGAAATATTTCCTAAAAATTATATTATATGACTAACAGAAATACAATTTTAGGTGTGCACGTAATAGATTGTAAATTTTTGATTTTTTATACTAATATTTTTTAATGACATACTGATGATATAAATTGTTTATATTATTATGTTTCAGTTGTGTTGGTGCTTGTAAATAACATTCAAATTTTTTGAGGATGTTCTACACTACAATGATATTTGTGCATTTTTAGAATTTGATATAGGTAGTACAATTTTTAATATATATCTACTAATTAAAGCTCGAGCTTTATTGAATATTAGCCGAGAACTTTTTTGCTAATGATTTAAAACTTTTCAAGATAAGCGAGGCGACATATAACATTTAAATTATGACTATTGTTTTGTAATATGTATTATTATTATTTAAGTAATGTAGATTCCTACTGATACGAAGCAATAACAAAAGAATGCGTTTTCAGGGTGTTAAAATTTGTATGTGTTTAATTGTTAGAGAAAATTACTTAATAATAATTAATTTTAACTTAAATCTTTTTAAAATTAATTAAAACCATAGTATTTTAGTAAGATATTTAATATGATAAATATTAGACACATGGTAGTTTGCGTATTAAAGGAGATAAAATTACCTATATAAAAGCAATATCAAAAATTGTCGTGAAAGCTTCCATAATGCTATAGGCGTACGAGCTTTTTCTGGGCGTTCTAAAATATACATGATGGGAAAATATAACATTATTACGTTTCTTTTCTCCAGCACGTTGTTGTGCAGACCGCATTACCAAACATGTATGTAATATAGTTAGGTGTATGAATTTCATTGGTGTCTGTTTAGACTTTTATATAAAACACTCATTGACTCTATGCAAAAGATCTAACTGATTGTTTCCGTTTGGTTCCAGATTTTTGAAAGTGTTCTTTCTGAGGTCTGCATCATCTGTTCTTGTTATCTTTTAGGTTCTTGCACGGAGG
The DNA here is from genome assembly GCA_963170755.1 of Amphimallon solstitiale. Classification (NCBI taxonomy): domain Eukaryota; kingdom Metazoa; phylum Arthropoda; class Insecta; order Coleoptera; family Scarabaeidae; genus Amphimallon; species Amphimallon solstitiale. The sequence continues at coordinate 110,124,106 of OY720678.1, read as the reverse complement.
CGGTATTGACAAATAAAATTTATTTAGCGTAAGATGTGAAGGATTGCTTATCATTAAACAAGATAGATGAGACGAAAATTGTGCGATTTTACTTTCCAATAATTGCAAATTTTTATTAATGGTGCAGAATAATCATACTTCTAAGTGCAGGTAAATGTGTATATACATTCTGATAATTGTTTATTATGGTAATGTAGATCAGCTTGGCTATCATCAAATACTCTAATCACAATGTGGGCTTGCGGTTTTGACTCCACACACTTCAGGCACTGGAGTAATAATAACTCACAACTATAATATTATTTATATATTTGTGGAAATATATGTAACTAATATAATTTTAAATACGACAATTATCAACTTTACTTTATTGTTCATGTACCAGATTTTATTGAAATAACTGAAGTCTATTTATCTCGATGGGTGGTGTAATTTCAAATTTTACAAAAATAACTCATGTAGATAGGACGTTGCTTGGCTATATATGGAAATATATGTACCTAATATAATTTTAAATACGACAATTATCAACTTTACTTTATTGTTCTTGTGCCAGATTTCGTTGAAATAACTGAAATCTATTTATCTCGATGGGTTGTGTGATTTCAAATTTTACAAAAATACCTCTATAGATAGGACATTGCTTGGCTACCCTAGTAAAAACTCCGAACATAATACGGAATTAGGGTTTTGATTTGATACTCCTTGTTGAATGCAGAGAAGCACACAGCCTCAGTTACTGGAGTATTAATAACTCATACCATAATAATAATGTGTATATATAATATAAACATCGTATAAATCAAGAGCAATTTTTAGTAAAAATTATCAAACTACGGAAGTAAAATATTTTTTGTTCCTGTTGACGATTTTATTGAAATAACTGAAATAAATTTACTTCATGGCTGTATGTGATTTCAGTTTTACGAAAATAACTTATATTGATAGAATTTGATTTACAGAGATCAGTAGGAGAATGGAAGCGTGATATATTTTAGACAAGCAATCACTTAAATTATAATTACTACTAAAATTTGAAAATCAACATACCTTTGTCGACTTCTAGTGCTAGTGCTAGTGTATTTACAAAATTAAGTACAACTTCTAATATTTAAGTCTGTCATGGAAGTTATGAAAAACTTGTTTGTAAACAATTTTTTAGAATTTATGACATTAATTAATTAGATCACCGTTTTCTTAGAAAAAAAGGTAAAGGAAAAGCCAGGAGTCTATTATAATAAAATAGTTTTCATATTTTGATTAACGCGTTTTATTGAATGTTTGGAATATTCATTGAGCATAGTTAATGTAATTACCAGCAATATACAGCGAACGATATCTATTGACGTGTGCTAGATAATATTGATAGTCATGAAAGAGACGTATCTCTATATATGCAAAACGCAATTGCACTACTCAAATGAAGGATGTCACACGGGATGAGATATGGAAGCGATTTGTATTGAAATAGATGAATATTCAAGTGCATATTATTAAATTAAAAGTATGAGTAACCAGCATTTTAAATTAGTTGCCCACGGACTTAGTTACATCTTCTGGCATCAATTACATACCATCTTTTCACTTGCTTTATCATTTATTCAGATTTGTTGCATGAAATTAACCGATAGTTTAAGGAGTACTCAGTTTTTTATAACTAATATACGTTTTAATATGAAACAGCGATTGTTCTTGTTCTGTTTACGCACACGAATATACGTATTTATTAATTTACCTGACTTGTGGGGTGCGTACACTTGGAGATTCCAACGCCAGGTAGCGCTAGATACACCACATAAAGTATCGTATAGCGAACCTATAGACATATATTTAAGAGCAACTTTAATGAGGGTAGCATTCCTAGCGAACATTAATTTTAACTTGTACTTTGATATTGATATTTTGCTTAATAAAATGTTTTACTTAAATATTAATCATTGACAAAATCTTATCAATTAAGAGTACTATCTAATTTTATTGTAGAATATTAATATTATTGTACAGGACAATATTCTGTTTAATCTTCACGAATTAATTATAATAAAATTAATTTATAATATTACGCAAAAATAAATACATTAATTGCAAACTGTAAATATGTTCACAGGACATCATTTGCAATCGGAAATGACAAATATTTAAATTAATTAATTTCACAATTCCACTGGAAGATGATTCTTCTGGTTTTCTTTAGATGCTGCTCATGTTTTATATAAAGTAGAACAGAAAAAGACGAGTGCCGATTTTTGTATTTTCTTCTATACAATAGTCACAAATAAAAACAGCTTTTCTACACTAAAGCTCTGAAAGCTTAGCACGTATTTTGACAGCTATGTCGTCATCATCAGTTGCACTAATTAATAAACACCGCATTGTCTGTATACCGTAACATATACAGAACAACACTGACTCGAATTTTACAAAGATGCCTTATTTATAGGTACCTTATCCTAAGCTATTACTAGCACTCTTTATTGTTATAGCCAATTTATTTGAGTAACTTTAAAGTAGACTTCAAAAGGACGCCAAATATTTTCCTAAAGTATGAATTAGGTATGTCGATGATATTTTGGCAAATTTTAAACTCTAAAATGTGTGATACGGAAGTGTGTCTTAGTGAATTAAACTTACAATTTTCAACGATTAAATTCACTTTTGAAAAGAAAATGCACAATTAGCATTTCTATATACATTAGTAATTCAAGAAGGCTGTAATATAGAAATAGATATTTATAGAAAGGAAACCAATTAAACAGATTCATTACAGCAAATTCAAATCATTATTTTCAACAAAAATTGTCTTCTTTCAATTTTTTAATCCATCGCTTGTTAATTTTCCCACTTACAAGAGATTGATATGAGAAAGAACTACGCCTTATCAAAGGTATTGCTGAATAAAACGGTTCCAATCATTAACTGACAATAACTTAAAAAAGATGCAACGTAACAATGTAATTCTAAATTCCACAACTTTGCTACCTCTATGAATGAAGCTAAGAAATTTGTTGTCGTACCTTTTCATAATATTTCGAAAAATTTAAACAAAATTTTTAGAAATGTTGGTTTGCATGTCACGTGCAAATCATGTAATTAGTTGAAAAGTCTTTTGGGCGGTCCTAAAGATAAAAATGAGGTAGAACAAAAATCTGGAATTTACGAATTAAATTTTAATAAATGTGAGAAAAGTATATTGGGCAGATTAGACGTTCAATTAAAATTCGTTATAAAGAGCACATTGCTCATTACTGATTTAATAGGACAGAGAAACCTAGTGTGGCTCGACATATTTTGGAGACAGGCCACGATGTTCCAGCAAGCGGCCTGGTTTCTTAGAATATTAGAATTAGATGGTAGGATTTTATTATTAAACGTACCGAAATTAACGGGTCAATGATCAGGTACCGTTCATGATGTTAGTAATAGCTTATAACTAGGTATTAATGTAAAATTCAAATCATTGTTGTTTTGCATACGCTACAGTGGAAAGACAACGAGGTTTCTATTAATCAGAGCTACTGATGATGACAATATAGTTCTGGAAATACGTAAACAGGTTTCAATGCCTTAGAGTAGTATAGGTGTTTTTGTTTAGTATCAAGCCACAGACTCGAATTAAGTTTCCTATACTAAAATATTTAAACTAATTTTAGGGATCGAACCTATACTGCCTGATAACTTGTAGTGATGCTTTGATCTCTCTTAAATACAAGTAGTTTAGAAAATGAACCTGACGTCTAAATTTTATTATTATGATTATCTATCTATCATACTTTTTATGATTTAAACGAAAGATAAATTGGTGGCAAATATACTACTAAACTTTATAATTATGAAATAGTATATTTGGAAAAAAAAACGCAAAAAACGATCATTTTTAACAATTCTTTAGGTAAATATTTTTAATAATAAAAATATATTGTTCGTAAAAGAGGCCGCAAAATAGAATTATTAATATTTTTAATAATATTTAACCCATTAAAATATTTCTTGAAAAAACTAAATGTTTGTGCTTAGTAGATTACGAAAACTATTAATAGCATTATTTTGAACCTTTTTTTTTCATCGACGTTGTTTCACATTAGCAAAATCTGTGTAAAGGCCGGAGTTGTTCCAGTATGAAAACATATTTGGTATATAGTATATTAACTTACTAAAAGATTAAGCGCAAATAAGGAAGAGTGCAGTAAGTATTTCTGAAAAGATATAAGAAATTCATACATTTATTTCTAGATGGTGCTCCAGGTGGAAGTTTAACTATACGCCAAGTTTCACGTTTATTTGAATTTTGAATTTTGATTTGAATTTTCTAAACCTGGAGAACATACGGATACAACCAAAGGAAAATCTAAAATTGACCACGTGTGTATTATGCACGATCGGTTTTGAATGAAATATTTAAACATTGTAGTTACAATTAGTGTATCTATAAATAAGCTTTATAAAGTTGGACTGATGATACAGTATATACACAGCCCTCTAAATCGTTTCTGAGTGATATTTGGTGACATTTAAGCATATATTATTTTTATTTAAAACAGAAGTACGCAATATTACTTGCAAAGGAATGACTACGGCTTGGTATCTAAATTATATAGATGCCTATTTTCAGTATCTATCTCTAATATTAAAACACTTTTCTTGCGTTAACAACTGTATGTTGAACATTGCAACTTTAACATTCACATGCTACGAAACAAATTCCATATTTGCTTTCATTTTTTCCAATTTTATAAACAGGATTATTATTTGAATTATAACTGCTGTTATTGCCTAACACTAAATGTTTGAATCATAACATTAGCTTTACATGCTTTATATCAAGACAATTAAAATGGCGTGGCTTGTTTCGCCTTTTACTTTGGTTTCATTATAGCTCCGCTTTATTTAATATATTTTCAATCAATCGATGTGTTAGAAAGGTTAGAAGCTGCATGTTAAAATTAAAATGGAAATCATGTCTTAGAAAATATTATAATTTAAAATCTATATTCGTAAAGCTACAATGTTAAAACTTTTAAGTAATTCATTTGTATGCTAATGAGTGTGTGTTTTTGTTTTATATATAATCTAAACTTTCTTAATGTATCACAATATGAGTCGGTATGTGTGTAAACATTCTTTTTGATAAATTAAATACGCCTACGTCCATCGTCCAACTATATACCTAAAATGTGCCCATATTAATTCCATTGTTGTTCGCGCATTAGTTAATGTACACAAACACACCCCAACTTGATTACGCTGGCGAATATTCCTCCTCCAGCAAAAACTACTAATCTCTTTCCACCCCTTTTATTAGTCTCATCATCCCTTGGATTGATGCTACCGCCGGTTTTCACTATTCCCGAATAGACGAGCCTTGATCTTTTCACCCCGTGATTAGTTCCAAGTGAGTCGCGCCACGGCCACCCTTTAAATCATCTGTCAAACCCCTTTCGTTTCACTTCATCTTCGGAAACGTCAGATTCTAGAACCAGGTATTTTAAAATTTTACTAATGTAAACTAATAGGTAAGAGTATTTCACAAGTCAGTGAGTACGTAAAATAAATTGTTCAATATTCATATTAATTTATCATGAATTGTAGGTGGTACTTTGGTAGTCAATATCAAGCTATAAATTTTTAATTTAAAATTGTATTAATAAGTACTGTTCATTAACCCATTTCTGCTTAAATTTTTGAATGTGAATTATCGTATGTAATTTTTAGCATACTTCGTTAATAAGACCTCTCTGATATGAAAATCTCTCATTTCATTAAATCAATGTGACCGAATGGAGACACTGGGCAGATATGATATATGGTTAAACACATATTTTATAGATAAAAAGTTATATAATAATAATAATAATAATAATATTATATGATAAATATAATATTATATGTATACCTTATACAAAGGCCTACATTCCCCTTTTCACATTGTGTACGTCCTATTGACGTGCATTTGTCTTCCACGCATCCTCTTTTTTTTTTATTTGGAACGAGAATTATATAGTGGTCTGAATTATCGTATGGCAGTTCGTCGGACATTCGATTCATTGTGAGACTGTTAAAATTTGTTGGTGCTCTACCGCCTTACATCTTCATCCATCCGGTCAGTTCTTCCCATAAAATTGTTGTATTGCCCAATCACGAAAGGTCTGGGGACTGGAATCAATTTCTTTTGCGCATGAGAATATTGTTTTACTGAAATGAGTAGACGGATATCGTAAGTAATGGTGCAACAGTTACCATGGCATTGTCCATCCAGTTGACCATGAGAATGCTTTTACCTTAGAAATACTGGCTTCGTAGGTTCCACGCTCGTTCTTGGCTATTGTTTTTTTTCAGTCAATGGACAGCATTTTGGAAGCCTGTTATCTATCTATTTATGAGTGTTCTGGTGACCCTAAAATATCATCTGTCTTTCAGGTATGTTAACAAAAAAAACCTTGTAAACACATTATCAACAAAAATTTTGTATTGCATGTCTTGAATTGTAACTCGTTCAACATAGGCACTAACCGAGAAGTAGCGTTCCCGAATTTACTGTCGTAATCCTCATTGCCCGATATTGACTGCCTTGATGTAATTCAAAATTTATCAAATAATCATTTTTTGGATTGAGACACCAAGCTAACGAATTTAATCTGTTTGCCTTTAACAAACTGCTTGAAATATGTTGGCCATAATATCTTATCACCGATTTATTATAGTTCATATTTAATTTCATACAAATTTTGTTTTGTATTTCTGCATCAAAGGACGTAATTCCGACATCTTATCTGTAGGATCCATTTCTGAATTATCTGCCAAACGTAAAAATTACATATTTTATTCAAATCTGTTTCGACTCATTGCATTCTTCACCATACTGCCGCCCAAATCGTCTGCTTGGAAGAGCATTATATCAAGAAAGATTCAGTATTTCAATGAAACATTTGAGTTCTACTATCGTAATAAAAGGATTTGGGAATTTCTTATACAGGGAATATTTCCTAGATTCTTTAAAAATATACTGGTAAATATCATCATCAAAAAATAACTTCAACAAATCTGACACAATTGTGTCTCGCAAATTTATCATGATTTTTTAAATCTCCGTTTATCAAGATTCTGTCACAAACGGTTGTCTTTTTCTTGGTATTTTGTTGTTTTCCTTTTCGAGTTTTTTGGTACATTTTGTGTACGTCCTTTTTTCTAGTAGGTTCGGCATTTTGTGATTGTTTTTCTTTTTCTGTTTTTTGTTCGTTGTGTTGTGTTTCTTGCTTATCTTTTTGTTTTCCTTGTCCTACAAATTTCCGCGCTCGCAGAAAGTTGCCGATCAGGCAATTTATCGCTCAAACCGCCAGTATCTGATTCAGGTGAGTCTTCATCAGAAGCAATATGAGGTTCTGGAGGGCATATATAAATAGATGGCGATTTGTCGTTATTCTCGTCAGAAATTCGATGTCAGTGATCACACCTGCAAGTGCAAACTTGAATTGTGGACACCTCCTTTAAAATGCTAAAGGTGCCTGTCCTTTAATTACACATTAATTTTAAAGTTACCTGCAACGCTTGACAAAAATTTTGTACTTATTTAGTTCCATTATAACTTCCTGGTCTCTGCTATACTATGATGTTATATTCCAGCTTCCAATTCCTAGTCTTTGCGATTTCCATAGTCGTTTTTCCGTTGCCTCGCCGAATCGTTGTTCCGTAAGATCTGTCCAGCTTTTCCCGAGGCTGTATTATTAGTACTTTGAGCATTTTATCTTTTTTTACAGTGAGTAGACTGCTAACCTTGCCAATCAACCCTTCTCCTTTATTCGGGCTTGGGACCGGCAACAGCGCCCTTGGAGCTACTCAATCCACCTCAGAGCGCTGCAGTAGTTGCGTGAGGGTTGTCTTCTAATGACAGCAAAATATCTAACTTTGAATCGTCGCTTATTCCCGGTCTTCCAGATTTTGGAGCATCACTTACGCTTCCTGTTTTATTAAATTTTGCAACAATTCTACTTACTGTGCTTCTAGCAATTGGAGGTCTTTCAAAATGTGTTTCGTTAAATAACACACATGCTTCTTCATGACTTCGAAGTCTATCGCCGTAACCTACCATCATTAGAATTTCTATCCTTTCTCTTTCCGTTAAAGGAGCCATCATAATAAAATTGGTATGACACTAATTGTAAGACTGACACTGACAAACAGTTGTTTTATTACTAGGTAACTTTAAGTTTTAATTCTTTTAATATTTAGTTTCTCTTCATAAATTCAAAAACTAGTTTATTTTGTTTTTTATTAATCCTCTCAGTTTTTTCTTATGTGACTCCTACTTCAATTATTTCTTTATAATGCAGAAAAACAAGCTTTATCAAATAAAGTAAAAAAAAATAAGCTTCATATTTAAAAAAAATATTCATGATGTCATAACTTTGACAAATTTCAAGTTTTATTTTTTTGACTTATGTTAAAAGACGCGGAATAAAATAAACTGTTTGACGTGTTCTTGCATTTTTTTCAAAAATGAACATCGTACGTTTTATGAATTTTGTGCGTTACTTTATCATAACCCTGTATATTATTATAATTGTGGTATTAAAGTTCCCAATAATAGGAAATTTGTGGTTTTTAATGTGTTATAGTAAAAACTATTTAACTCAGCTCTAAATATCTCATTTAAACAAGCATAAAATGATCTGAATTATGTCGGATAGATGTATTTAGTGACAGGGTTCTTCAGAAAAGAATTATCAAAGTAAATGTAGATTGGATTGTTGTACGAAGTCTTTGCTTATATAATATATGATAACAGTTCTTTTAGGCATATATACGACATTATATTAAGATGTCATCATTGCCATTAATGCTGTTAATATTTATGTATAGGACCTGCTTCTAATAAGCCAAATATAATTATTATATTCCACTTTTTGCTTACATTTTATATCCAGTGAGTGTGTATAGTATCTGTGCGATGCTATGAGAAGAAACTATCAATAAGTCATGTTTGTTTACATATTTAAATTGACAACAATATTAGGGTAGTGGATATTCCACAAAATTCTCACAGTTTCCACTACATAATCTGTACATAACTTTCAGAAAACATATGTTTTTTTTTTTGTAATCTCCCAGCTCAAATTAACCATACTACAAATACTTTTCTATAGATTAGATATATTTTATATTATAAAATACTATCCTTCTTTAAAAGCTGAATTTCGAATGAAACGAAAAGTGGTGTCTTGGCACTAAAATTCTCGTTAAAATTAGGAAAGTAGACTATAAATCAGATGATTATGGGATTGGTCTAATTATTCAAATTGTTTTCTGTAAACGGTCATTAATTATTTGGAAAATAGTAGATATAAAAAACAAATATGTGAAATATTTGTTTTCTGGTCTCTCAGACCGCCACTTAAGAGTACCTACGTATCTATACAAGAGCCTAGGGGTCTTTAACCGTACCTGCGTCCATTAGAAATATCTATTTCATTAATTGTGAATAATATTAGATTGTATTATAAGTATATATATGTTTATGATACATATATTTTTTTTCAAATACATTAGGTACTATTTGTATTTTTAAAAGATAATAATGAAAAATTTTTGGAAATACATTTTCATACACTACGAAATAATGTTAAGTATCAAATAGATACCCTCTAAAGATAATTTGATAAACTAACATAGGTAAACGGAAATTGTTTATTCTTAAAATTATCAAAATTAACTAGTGACAACATTTTTTCAAACTTTTCGGTGACAAATTTTACATCATGCAGATATACCACTACAAGTACGAAATAAACCAAAAGGCTAATTAATATAGTCCCTATTATAAATAACTATATTATTTTACAAGGCATGAGTAGTGTTGCTTTATTTCATAAAGGATATAACCAGACAATATGTATATATAGATAAATAAAGTTCAAATCAACAAAATATAAATTATGACTATCATATATTTATTACAGTATCTAATTTCCCCAATTGATATAATACAAATAAGTAATCTAATTGTGTAATGATTTTGTGTATTTAGTGTGTTTCTTCTATATAAAGCGTCCATCCTTCTTCAACTGCTAATGTCCTTTTCTATCCTAATACTACTACCTCAATGATCTAGGTATAGATGTACTTGTTATTGAGCAGAACACTTTCTTTTTAATTCATCTCTGCACATAGCTTTAATTGTATATCTTTATACTAATGGGTGTAACTACAGTTTTCGAACTTTAGAATGAAAAATGTGACATTTTTGGAAAATATAGTACATATTTAGAATTTTCCACATAACATTTAACATGATTTGTACTTTGTAAACTTAACATTTTAAAACACTTCATTTTGTGCTACCCAACCATTCTCGTAGATCTTCTGAGTTAATAAAGCACATAAGGTTTCAATAGGCCTAGCTTGAGGCAGGTTTGTCGGGTTACGCGCACGAGGCACGAAAGGTTTGTTTTGCGTTTCCAACCATTGTCTTGTCTCTCTGTCGTAATGACTTGAAGTCAAGTCAAGCATGATATTATTTTTTGGATGATGTTCATTAATGAAATCAACCAATTTTTTCAAGCAATGTTAAATGTAAAGATTTTCGGTTACTGCTTCTCCTGTCACATGTTCTATGTCAGGTCGAAAAGTACCTGCCTCAGAAACACCGCACCAGAGTAAGACTTTTTGTGGGAATGTTGCCTTTCTTTTATACTTTTCTTCATCAGGAGTCTCATTCACATTTCTTGTGTAAAAACCAGCATTACTCGGAGTTTCCGCATTGCGAAGCAGAAAATATTTTTCATCATACATAATGATTATTTTGTGTCCATCAAAATGCTATTGTCTCAAATTTCGACAGCATCTTGGAATTCTTTCATGTTGAGCTGCTGTCTATTTTGGACACTTTTGTCTTTTTCTATATTTTAAGTTATTTTTTTGCAGTGGTGGTGTTAGAAACATGAAAACGGCGTGCCAATTTACGGGCAGAAGTAGTCTTCCTTGAGCATGCTTTCATGTCGGCCACTTTTCGGTAGATTCTGGCAGGGTATACCCTCCAAGCACTCACGCATTGTTTGATATATGGTACTAAATATTTTCTCAAAAAGGTGTACAATTTGCCGTTTAGGCATTTTGCCAACTAAATTACAAATATGCTTTTGTAGCTCTAACTTTTAAGCCATATTGTTACAATTGAGAAGAAAAATGACATGTGTAATAAATATACCATGTAACCATACTAACACATGGCCATACTTTACTCTTCAAAACTGTGTTTATGTATTCGAAGAAAACGTTTTAAAATAGTCCAAAAACTTTTGTTGCACCCGTTATACAGAATATAGTTTCCATTTTTCTTATATACACTTACGGTACATTTTCGCTTTAAGACAGTCATTTCCTGGTTAGTTAAAATTTAAAAATCTATCTTCACAGAATCTAAGTCTTAGGCTTCTACGGTTGTCGTTGATAATTTTTCTGTTTCTGGGATGAAATCGCGCCGCGACGTCTTCTGTATTTCTATTCTGCCAACGTAGTAGTAGAAACGGTGACGACGATTCTGTTTCATCTCAGAAACCAAGAAGGTAAGTAACTTTACGCAAATGAAAATTTATGATTCTGAAAGCAATTGGAAGGAATTTATAAGACTACGTACAGAAAAAAAAGAAAACATGTATTTAACTAATAATAAAAACAATATATCTTCAAGTCCAGAAGTGTTTCAGTAATATTTAGCAATCTGTACCTAATTTTGATAAAATAGCGGAAGTACATGTGAAGTACCTATGGACATCTACTCAATTTGATCCAGATTTAATCAGATATGTATATACTATGTACTATTATTTGTTCTTCTTCAATATTTGAGCAAACGTAATAATTATATTTAGGTCTGGTTAGAAAATTTTGGATTTAATTTATGGTAGTATAGCAAGTGACATAGACATTAATCAGCCGTCCAATCATTTTATTAAAAAATATGTGGCGAATTACATGCGGGAGCGAATTATGGACATACAGCTTACAGACTGAGACCTGTCCGATGAGATGCCCCTCCCACAAAGTGCGCAGTGAATCCTTATAATATTAGGATAAGCACGAGCAGTCTGGCAAAATTGTCAAGCGCTACACATATATGTATCTCTTTTCAGTATATTACAATTTCTTATCTGCATTTACTCGTTTGTCCGGCTAATGTATACGATGATGAACGAATGTTATCATTTCTTTTTTCCGAATACTTTCTCTGTCACGTACTGACCTATAAATGTACGCGACTTATAGGTCGACGCTCCTCCCATCGGCCAAGACCCAGTCTGTGTACGGTACATTAATATTTGAAGCTAAAATTTTTGATTCACGAACTGCCAATACGGTTTTATTTAAACAGTTGTTAGATTATGATTATTATTATTAATATTGCTGTGACTCTTGCATGTTAATGATTGCATATAAAATATATTAATTAATTTAATAATAAATAAAAGCAGAATCAAGCATATACTTTAGTTCTAGGCCTTATGCTAGACCACAGTCTTATAATTTTCTGCAAAACAGTAGGTTTAGCAATTTCACATATCACTAGCTCAGTTTAAAATTATTAAAGATGTTTTTACTCAGGGGCAGAAAATAATAACAATGTTCCTTCTCGAATATGAATGCTCTCAAGTTGTCTCCAGGTCAGATAAAACAAATAAAAATACGAAAGCAACCTTATAATAATATTTATTAATAGTAAATCAAATAATAACGAGCATATACAACATTATAGATATTTACTGTCTAGGTATTTATGAAATTCTCACATGTTATGATAGAAACAAATTTAATGAAGTAATAAATCATAATAAGAAATTATCTATATATTTATATATAAATAATAAAAAAATATTCTACTAAACATTCATTATCTACGAATTCATGAGTATTTATGAATTTCTAAAACAATCAACAGATAGCAAATTTACAGATGTCGTGATCTATACTGGATTATAACACATATAAATTATGTTGAAAAATTTGCCGAATCAAACAATACAGAACATTAACACATGGACTCTGTCCTGACGTATATATTCCCCAGCGCCTTTTCTCGCTTCCAGACAATATCGCCAAAAATCAAACAGAATACACGCAACATCGATAAACCAGGGCTCCATTCTATGAGTACATCCTTCGACTCATAGCACAGATCCCCAATGTATACGACTACGTGTCCAGCCCTAATGCAATGTATATACCGATAGGTCCAGCCCGCGACGGGCCATACATAAGCAACAATATACGTATGGAACGTGCTATGTGGCAACGTGTGTACGATACCACTCCGCGTGCTCCTATTTTGAGTGACTTTCTTAAAATTTGAATTTATTTTGTAGAATTATTGATTTTTTTACTTTTATCTTTTAGAAAACGTTATTGTTTTTTTATTACTTAAAATTACTTTTCCATAGCAGCTAAGAATACAATAATAATAATAAATTGGACCTTATTATGTCTGAAACAAATGGGCAAATTACGTATACAGAACGAATATGCAAACGACTATATCCTTGCGCGGTTTAAGTCTTACTAAATTCTTAACTGCAATGTGCTGCTGCTGCGGGTAGAGGGGTTTCGGTGTTGCCACTCATTGCTGTCTATGGCCCGTTCCGAGCTGGACCTATCGGTATATATCAAAATATTACCATATGCTTAAATGTTTTAAAACATTGACTTTATCCTGATTAGTTCTGCTTAACGCCTTTTCTCGCAGTCAAACAGATCCACCAAAACCAATTCGTGTTTATAGCACTAACCAAGGCGCCATGCTATGAATTAATTATTCACTTAATTCATTTCACACATCCCTGACCAATTACCCAACACGTCAAATTTTAATACACAAGCACAAAATAATAAAAAAAAAACTATAAAATTTAATTGTGAAACCATATATAATAATAATAAAAATTACCAACCTCGTAAAAAATTCCAGCAGAAATCACCACACAATAACTTACTTAACACCAGATACATAATTATCAAATATTTTATAACACGAACTAATTACCTTAGTTCCTCATACAGGTTTTCTTGAACTCTTCCATATCTCAAAAAAAAAAAAAATCTATTCGTATTCCAAATAACACAATATACTACAAGCAAATAAATGTTTAATTTAAATTCAAAAAAAAATATCAAGTGTCTATACTTATATAAAAGAAAATAAAATTTAAATAAATCCTTTCACAAATTTTTTTAAATTAAATTAATACAATTACTAAGAATGTTTCACCATAACGCTTGGTATGAAACCACCACGTGTAAGAATAAAACATCTAAGTTCAAAATAAAATGAATCTTTTTAAAATATTAACAAAACTTAATTCATAGCAAAATCTCATTAAAGTTCAGAATATAAAGTTAATTCATCAAAATATTTCTAAGTATAAACACCCTGTGTTTAAGAGAAATAAGAGGTTTCCACCTACTTCTAATTTTTTCTTTTAGAGAGCGGTTTTCACCAGCCATCTCCCGTTTTCTCATCATGTCCCGACCTATATGCATATTTTTCTTCACAAAAACGTACGGTTATCCTCGGCACGATACCGATTCCACCTCTTCAATTGCATTTCTATAGTGCTGTACCTATCGGTAAAGTCATGTATTATTTATTTAAAAATGTAAACAAACATCCATCTCGATGTCGACTTGTTTACGTTTGTGATTGTAAATAGTATCTAGCGGGGAATATTGTTTCGCCCGGGCTGATTCATTGAACGTATTCGGTCATAATATTTTCTTGCGCTAAAGCTTGCGGGAAACACTTTCTTGTGAATATTCACTTGATATACCAGACTTATTTTAATATTAGCTTCTTGAATAAAATTACAATAACATTGTTATATTATTTTACTTAAATTAATTTAAATTTGCTAAAATACTAACTTAATAAATATTTATATACACTGATCATGATAAAATAAATAAAATAGTAATTAATTAAATTAAATCTAGAAGTGATCTTGATTATGCTTATTTACAATTTACCACCAAACTCAAGATCACTGTTTTTGTACCAGTGCATACGTGTAAGTGCATATACAGATATAGGTATACTGCCAGACTAGTGGTGCAGTGTTGAACATACCCGCTTCTTGAGACGTTAGTTATTATTCGTACAACTAATTATTAAAATCTTTATTTTATATTTAGTGGCAATAGCAAAAGAAAGATATTTCTCTACCTGTCTATCTATCTCCATTATTAAAGACAAATCCTCGTTTTTCAGTAATGCATTAAAACAGAAAAGCGTAATGTTAGTTTTATTGAATAATAGTATATTTGCATCAAAAATGTATTATTCTAAGATTATCCAACTGTCAAATTAGTATTGCTTTATTATACATTTTGGATGATCGAAATTTTTCCTAATCCAAAGTTGAATTGCAGCTTACGAATCTCTAGTTCTAGCTTTTTCGCCAAAGATAAATTTGATATTTGTTGTTATTGTGTTACTTTGTATTATACATTTTTTTTTCAAGTAAAGGTATAATCAATATCTACTTTTGAATATTAATACAGTCCACAGACAAATTGTGCTGAGAAGAAATGTGTGTATGTTGTTAATCTGACATTATTATGTAAAGGTGTCATTCATAACTGTATGAAAGAGATTTAAGATATTTTGTATTTAATAGTTCTTTCAATTCATTTGAAATATTTCTTAAAGCGGCGATTTATTGGAGTATTGTTAATATTGCCTACCACACTCGGTATATTATCTCACAGAATATAAATAGACATACACATGAAGGAAGTACAAGAGAAATTCGAGAGGTAATACTTGAGTTATTAGTGTTAAACTTAGACATAAATTACTGTACAATTAAGGTTATATTAATAATAATACTAACATTAAAATATACAAAGTCTATAATTGTTATCAAAACAAATGATCAAAGTCATTACAAAGAATTCTTGAAATTATTAGACATTTAAGAATTTCCAACATTAATTATTGTATCAGATATTCACCTTCTAAATATAAAATAGTTCGAATACATAACATAGCCTTTGAACTAATATCTATGAAATTATTTCTAGGAAGGAAAGTATGTACAATATTTATAATATGATAAAATCACTTGTCGGTAAGGGCATGTAAATATAAAGGTATGTAGCACAGAAGGCTACCGAATCAGAACGTGAAGCTATCTATGCTTAACTTTTAAAATTTATTTTATATTCTTAAAATATGTTGGTAGTGATTAAATTAAATCTTCCGCACATAGATGTAGATAAATTTGTTATATGGTAGCATGATAACTCAATACACTCTGGCTTTCTTAGTCTTCTTCTACTATCATTAAGTTAATTAACCATTCCATTGCCTTGAGATATTAATATAGAAATGTCGCATATGATACGTTAAGATTTTTACTGAAGTATTTTTGTATTATATACAAGATTTAATCGTAATTTTCTTAATAACTCAATACACTCTACTTGTTTTTTCCTTACTTATTAGTTTTATCATTCGATTAGCTTAGTGTCATGGTAATATGCAATATTAAAAAGCATTTATTGTAGAAGAATATTCAAATTTGAAGCTTCGCAATGGGAAGTTCCCAATATAGCATAAGGAATAATATTTATAATAATGGTTTTAGAAGTACTCAATAGTATTACGTTAAAATTATTTATTCAATAACAAATATATCCGCATAATGTACTATTATTGTGTTGATTCTAAATCACTAAAGCATCCGAAGAACATATTAAAACCAAAAAATTAATACCCACCCTTTGGGGAATTTTAAAGCTATTGTAATGTTGCGTTTTCGGGGTCGAAATAAACAACTCGTGCAAATGTTTTAAAGCTGTCTGTATATTTTCACACTTAAAACTAATCACAATATAAAAATATAAAATAAATGTAACGCACTTAAAACTACTAGGAATAAATTAACAGACGTATTTACATCTATCGCTACTATTTATATCTGTAATATTTATGTAATAAAACTGCACTGCGCACTTATTTATGTTTATTTGAACTCCACGACTACTATCCAATGAATTCCATTGATGGAATGAATTCCTTATCCTAGCGGGGGCATTTATATCGGCAGACAAAGGGTCTAGAGAAATACCAGCAAATTCTGGCTCTCTTCTACCACATTCCAGGCTTTTTGTCGCTGAGTGCATGATTTACGACTTGTTTACCGGCAGTTGATTTATGACTTGTTTACCGGCAGTTGATTTACGACTTGTTTACCGGCAGTTGATTTACGACTTGTTTACCGGTACGTTTTTGTCGTCGCCCGGATGTCTGCTTCTTTTGCGGGCTTGTTTCGTTACATTAATTAAAATGAGCTAAGATTTAAAGTCGTTGTCTGAATGTAGATTTTGCTTCCCAAGTTATAACTACCTTAAGCTAGGTGTAGCTGAAATGTTTTATCTACTTTTCTAAAAACACCTACAGCCGTTCTAGTAGATATTAGTCCAGTCACTGTGATTTGAATAGTTAGGACTATATTTTAGGTTCTAGTTGGAGTTAAACAAATGCCTTTTAACTGTTAGTCGAGTATGTTTGTGGTTCTTAACTTGCTTTGGATGGTTCGCGGTCTTTTATGTTTCCACAGATAATCTGATAGGTATGTTAGGCTCTGCTGATTTGCTTATTCGTGTGATCATCTTATTGTAATATACCTAGGCAATTGTCATGACTTGTTTTATTTTTGGTGTTCGATTATATGTGGATTTGATTGTTTGTCATGCAGCATGGGACTCTTATGCACATTCTAAGAATCGATTGTTGGAATCATTTTATGTTAAGAATATTTTGCTTGGTGAATTCATAGTGGAATTTCATTTTCGGAGAGAATGACATGTGTCTGTCCATGAGGAGCCATAATCTGTTGCTTTCATCTTTGCGATTGTTTGATTGAAGTGATTTCTATAAGTTATAATTATATATAGATATTTTATATTGTGCTTTCATTGCACATTATGGCCTTATATTGAAAGCGCGTCGTCAAACTATTTAATGTTTTCTTCAAGATAATGGTTTTGGACTTATTCCAGTTTCTGTCTCTTTTCACTACTTTAGCGACACTAGTTGGCCTGAGCCTGGTAGTCAAGTGTGCAATGTCATGTCCGCATACTGCCAACGTGGTATTTTCCGCGTGTAGCATTCCTAGGAAATTGGTGACATAGCTGAACTTTGGAGTACTCAGCCAATGAGTGTTTTTATAATTGTGGTTTTGTTTTCACTATGTATATTTAAAAGTATCTGTCCGTGAGAAATAAGGTGGCTATTTTTATTAGATGAGTGGGTAAGTTGTGTTGCAACATCTTTTAGATGAGATCTTCATACCAGGATGCTATTGAGCACCTCCTACATATTTAAGAACAGCTGTTGTTCCAGTTTTTTTGAACTCATTCAGAATTGTTCCTATAACTCTACTTGGTTGAGTAGCCTTTGAATGCTCTTTTCCGAAGTTGTACTGCTCGTCACGAAGTATTTTGTATTCTTCTGTGACGTATTGGATTTTCTTTAAAGTGTTTTTTCTATAATTTCGCTGATAAATCTTTGCAGGAGAAAGAGAAAACTGGAGTGGTGATTACTGTGCTGGCGGTATTGACGATGTGAATTTTGTTGTATGTAATAGTTGCTTGTTCATTAAATAGTCTTTTGAACCAGCTGAACGGGACATTTCTTGTTGAATTGATTTTAGATAAACTTGATTACAGTAGAGAATTGGAAGGATTTGAATATTTAAATGTTATGCAAAGCGTTCTGTTTTCAAATACTAGTACACAGATTGCCGAACTTAAACAAAATAGTATTAGTTGTTAATATTGTTATATATATGCGTTCTTTTCTTAGCCGTTTGATAAAACAGTTTCTACCTGAAGAAGTAGGTTTTTGATATAATTTTGTTAAAATTTGATTATTTTCACGAATTAATGTTAAATGTAAAAAGTGTATTTCATTGTTTGTTTCTTTTTCTAATGTAAATTGAAGTTTTGGATGATATGTGTTAAATTGTTCTAAAATATATTCAGCTTTGTTTGCAGTCATCTACATAACGCTTATAAAAAACTGGTATGAAATCAATTTTGGAAAGAATGTCTTTTTCTAAATCTTCTAATACTAACTATGCAATGGAACTTGAAATTGGAGATCCCATAGCACAACCAAAAATTTGTTTATAAAAGACATTATTATATTGAAAATAATTAGTGTTTAAAGTAAGTTCTAAGGCGTTAACAAATTCTCCTTGCGGCAAACTAGTAAACTCTTGAAGTTCATTCCAATGTTTCTTGATAGTACTTATTGCAAGTTCAATTCATCAAGAGATACTAATATGTCTTTTTCATTTATTGTGATTTTGTTTCAAAAGTTTTTGAAATCAAAAGAATTTTTTATGTAATATTCATTTTTACATATTATATTTGTAATTGAATTTGATAGAAATTTAGCTAAATTAAATAATGGACTTTGAATACATGATACAATAGGCCGTAAAGGATTATTCACTTTATGTAATTTAGGTAATCCATATATTTTTGGTGGTAAAGAATTATTAATTTTCAATGATTTTGCCATATTTGGTGAAATGTATGAATTACATTCCCAAGATATTTAAATTGTGTCTTACCAATCCATGTCAATCAAAAAAAGCGTTGTTATTTCACAAATAGACAGAACACTCAAGCTAACAAGTTCTAAATATAGACCAAAAATCTTACAACAAATGAAAGACTATTAATGAATAATAATTATCCTTTAAACTTTATAAATTCCATTATTAAAGATAGAATAAATAAATTTTATAATGATAATAGAAATAATACTTATTCAAAATCAACAGATATACAAAAATATGTAGCAATTCCTTATGTAAAAGATTTATCAGAAAAAATTGGTAAAGCATTACGCCCATTTAATATCAAAATTGCACATAAAAATCATAATAATTTAAGATTTTTGTTTAGTAATATTTAAGATAAAGATCCTCTCTTTAAACAAACACTTGTAGTATACAAAATTCCATGTGGAGGTTGTAATGGTGTATACATAGGTCAAACACTACAATATTTATCGGAAAGACTAAATGGACACAAATACGCAAAAACATTACGGCTTTAAAAAACCTACCAATATTACAAAACATAAGTTTAAATTTAATGAAACAAAAATTTTATGTAAAGAACATAATAACAAAATTAGAAACTTTCTAGAACTCATACAAATAAAGAAGCATGATAATGCAGTAAATGACCGAACAGAAATTAATAATTTGGCAATAGCATATCATTCAATAATTTAATATATTGTATTGTGTCTGCTACATTTACGTATTCTGGGTCGTCTAGGATACACCAATATTATTTATTATGTACCATATATTTGCCGCCAATATATTTGTCAAATATATGTTACAGTTTTATTAATATTTATTTGTGTTTTAATGTGTGAATTAGTTAGTTTATGTTAAATAATTGACAAAGATAATATTTATATTATCGAAACGTTTTAATTCTTATTGTTTTTTTTTGAGTTCATTTTACAGCCACTAAACCACGAAAGGACACAATAGGCGTTTTCGGAAAATGTATAGCATTAACCTGACCCGGTTAGAAAGTACCTAACAGTTTCAATAACTTTACCCGGTTAAATGAAACATTTCCGAACGCAATTGCGGTCACGTTGAGTAACGTAGCGTAAACGTCTGCATATAACCTTATAAATACTTATCTTCATAACATAGTTTAGCTGTACTGGCAATACGACAGAAAATATGGACCGGTGAGGGGGTAAAACAACCCGCATTACCCTACTCACTTACCAGGGTTATGAAAATCGAACCGGGTTGTTGAACCCGGTTACTTTTTCGATTTTACGAACACGGTTGTTTTTACCCGACTGAATTAACGAACGCATTCGTGCTAACCGTGTTGTAACCCCAATGACCGGGTTTAAATTCCGAAAACACCTTATATATATATATATATATATATATATATATATCTAAATTGATTTTTCTGCTTCGCACTGAGTAAATTAATTAGGAAATTTTATCACAAAAATTTGCCCACGATGAGATTTGAACTCATGACCTTCTTACTGTCGATAAGATGCGCTACCAACTGCGCCACGAGGGCCTGAGTTCATATCTACTTTAAACGTCTTGATCTCTTCAAGTAACAGTTGAAATATACATCTTTATCCGGCAGTTCGGAAATGAATGTGTAAATTAGAATTTTAATTATTTTTAAAATTCTGTTTTTCTCAGCGTAGAAATATCTAAATTGATTTTTCTGCTTCGCACTGAGTAAATTAATTAGGAAATTTTATCACAAAAATTTGCCCACGATGAGATTTGAACTCATGACCTTCTTACTGTCGATAAGATGCGCTACCAACTGCGCCACGAGGGCCTGAGTTCATATCTACTTTAAACGTCTTGATCTCTTCAAGTAACAGTTGAAATATACATCTTTATCCGGCAGTTCGGAAATGAATGTGTAAATTAGAATTTTAATTATTTTTAAAATTCTGTTTTTCTCAGCGTAGAAATATCTAAATTGATTTTTCTGCTTCGCACTGAGTAAATTAATTAGGAAATTTTATCACAAAAATTTGCCCACGATGAGATTTGAACTCATGACCTTCTTACTGTCGATAAGATGCGCTACCAACTGCGCCACGAGGGCCTGAGTTCATATCTACTTTAAACGTCTTGATCTCTTCAAGTAACAGTTGAAATATACATCTTTATCCGGCAGTTCGGAAATGAATGTGTAAATTAGAATTTTAATTATTTTTAAAATTCTGTTTTTCTCAGCGTAGAAATATCTAAATTGATTTTTCTGCTTCGCACTGAGTAAATTAATTAGGAAATTTTATCACAAAAATTTGCCCACGATGAGATTTGAACTCATGACCTTCTTACTGTCGATAAGATGCGCTACTTGAAGAGATCAAGACGTTTAAAGTAGATATGAACTCAGGCGCTCGTGGCGCAGTTGGTAGCGCATCTTATCGACAGTAAGAAGGTCATGAGTTCAAATCTCATCGTGGGCAAATTTTTGTGATAAAATTTCCTAATTAATTTACTCAGTGCGAAGCAGAAAAATCAATTTAGATATTTCTACGCTGAGAAAAACAGAATTTTAAAAATAATTAAAATTCTAATTTACACATTCATTTCCGAACTGCCGGATAAAGATGTATATTTCAACTGTTACTTGAAGAGATCAAGACGTTTAAAGTAGATATGAACTCAGGCCCTCGTGGCGCAGTTGGTAGCGCATCTTATCGACAGTAAGAAGGTCATGAGTTCAAATCTCATCGTGGGCAAATTTTTGTGATAAAATTTCCTAATTAATTTACTCAGTGCGAAGCAGAAAAATCAATTTAGATATTTCTACGCTGAGAAAAACCGAATTTTAAAAATAATTAAAATTCTAATTTACACATATATATATATATATATATATATATATATATATATATATATATATAATTACAATTGGTTATTTCTTTGCCGTAATTTCAACAATACAAAAGATACTTTCTTGGGAATAGCGGCATGAATTAAGAAAACTACTACATATAACTGTGACGTTTCAACATTTTATTTCATGTTTTCATCAGACATAAGAAGACAAACAAAGCTAAATAATGTCTGATGAAAACATGAAATAAAATGTTGAAACGTCACAGTTATATGTAGTAGTTTTCTTAATTCATGCCGCTATTCCCAAGAAAGTATCTTTTGTATTATATATATATATATATATATATATTGTTATACTATATAGGCATACGTTAACAATATATTGTGGAAAGTTATGAAAGTTACAAAATTTAGTTAAATAAACGTAGGAAAATTTATTATGATGTGTTTAAAAAAGTTTATTGGGTTTATAATAATAGAGGTTTATTGTATTTAACAAGTATTCGAATTTTATAATAAACCACCTGTATATAGTTGACCATGTTCATTTTTCTTAGAAGTTCACAATATTCTGGAAAGAAGAGAGTTGAATATTAGTTGTTATTTTGTAAAATGTATTATAAATTTGTAAAAACTTGAGTAATTGACGCTAATGAGGTGAAGAAAATATTTAGAATCTAATTTTGAAAGGTGTATAGATTTTAATGTAGATAAGTTCCCGGGAGTAATTTGAAATACTGTCATTATTTGACATTTGTTCAGAAATATAGATTTAGATGGGTATTAGCATATGAATATGTAAAGAAGGGGTTGTTAAAATTATGAAAAGAATTTAGATTATCAGATAATGCAATTTAAAGAAGTATTTTTGGTATATTTGAGAATTTAAAAGCTATATTGTTGTTTGTATTTACTGTTGTAAAACGTTGATTGGATAATAGGAAATGAGATAGGAATTGCTAGGGAAATGGATAAATAAACAGGAGAATTTAAAATATGCTAGAGAGAATTAGTAGCGTTTTTATGTAAGAGCATAATTCTCTGCGATATGAACGCGTGAGTAATATAAAAATAGTCAAAGAGTGATATTATTTAATACAACTACAAGTACATGTGATATCATAGTGTTGTAAGAAAATTTCAGAAAGGATTATTACTATATAACATCATAGGTGATATTACTTACCTAATTTAAAGAAGAATCTTGATTAGTGTGGATAAAATTCTAGAAGAATAATTTAAGTTATCCGGTTCTTGAAGTAAGGCTGATTTATTCCATTATCAAGGTGCAGATTTCCATTTAAAGGAGCAGTAATCCTATTAGAAGAGTAGAATTCCAATTTAAGAGTATTCCAATAATAGAGGTGCCGAATTCTGTTTGGTGAAGCAATCTTCCATTATAGGAGTCATCTTCCATCAAGGACACAGACGAGAGCTGTTAAGGAGTGCAGTACTATCTAATTAGGTTCCTACAAGTATTTATAATCAGCTATCTTCATAAGAATTTACAGGATCTTCAATGGTATTTTGGATTATGGTTTGCATTCTACAAGAAAATATCACATTAAGTATTCAAATTTCTTTATATAATATTTGATCAAAGTTAATAGAACCTTGTATTTAAAGTTTCATCGTATATTTTTTATAAAGGGAATATTTTTAAATAAATATTCGTTCATATTATAAAATAGGTTAAAGCATTGTAATTTTCCAAATACTGAACTAAGCAACATATGATTTTTAATTCTCTATTTTCCAGTAATGTGTCAAGGACATGAATTATTGTCATTTGTATGAAAATTTATGAAGTAATCTAGCAATTACATAATTTTGAACATATTATAATAATATTATAAATTAATTTGAGAAAGAAAGTAATAGAAAGTATTACCGAACTTTGAATATCAAAATTAAATAATATCAGAGCCCTTACCTGAACTAATTAGTTGTTAATGGTAACTATACACCTCAGAATAAATATTTCCGTAGCGTCAAATATCAAGTTTCCGTATTATAAAATATTGTTAGCAATTGTATGTCCAGTATTTCACAAGCACGAAGTTTGAATATAAACATAGTATTCATTAGTAGAGTATCGTTTTATTTTATCATAATCAAATTGTAAACCAAAGAAAATATTATGGTAATTTCTAACCTGAAATAAATAAATGTCATATGAAATATTGTATTGGAATTTGTTTAATGATGTTTTCTTACCGAAAAGAGTTAGGTAAATGTTATAAGAAGTATTTTCTGAGTTATCAAAGATCCACTTGGTAAAAAAAAACATTTCACATCAAACAAGTAAACATTTAGATATTTGTAATACGTAAACAGGCATTAGTTTTCATATGCACATACGACATAATATTTAGTGGTGCCATCTATATGACTTATAAAACACTTGTTGGTTGATTGGATTATATAAAAGTACAGAAAAGATATAAGATAATACAGAAATCAGTATCAGTTATTTTGTACTAATATAAATATTAGTACAAAATAAATTTTGTAGGCTAATTAAAATTTTCAAAAGTAAAGAATTGTAATTTGAATTAACTACACATCAAGTAGATAAAGAAGTATTATAACTTAAAGTAATTTATTTTGAGACTATAACATAAAGTTAGTCGGGCATAAAAATAAAATACATACTTATGGTAAATTGAATATTATAAAATAAGTAACGAGATTATAAGAAAATCACATACGAGGGTTGTTCATTAATTCATAGTTATTATACAGTTCATGTCTAGAGTGTTATTTCATTTCATGGATGGTTCAATTTGTGGCATTTAAACTGAAATAGAAATAAAAGATAATGTCGAGGGTTGAACTTAAATGTATGTAGTAATCCCTAGTGCAATATATACCGGGTCGTCCAAAAGTCTGGATTCACGTGGATTTTGAGTAAACTATTCACTTTTTTGGAAAACTGAATTCTGTATCTTGAATGGGAATAAAATTGCAACTCAATAGTATTTTTTATTTCAAAAAAATTGTTTATAATTTTGAGATAAAGTTAATAACAATGTTTTTTTAAATGGAAACCTACCGTGATTTTTATTTCAGAGAGAGTACTTTCGATAAGAATTGCATTGGCATAGAAATTTTGGCTATAAACCTTACGATTATTGTTTAAATTAATATTAAATTTTCGATCCGAACACTCGTTCGCGCTTGTTCGGAAAATACACGAACGTGTCTTCTCTTACCACGTTTCCAACTGTAGGCATGGGTCCACCCCCTAATAAAGCATTCTATTGAAGGCGTTACGTTTATCTTGAATGAAAGCATTTTTTTTTTATAAAATGGAGATCTACCGCTTTTTGTCGCCGTATCCCACCATAATTAGAATTTCTATCCGTTCTCTCTCTACCAGTTCCATATTTACGCAAATTGTTCAAAATCACAGATCACAAAAATAATAGATAAAGTCAATACCAAAACAACACAATTAACAACAAACAAAACGTTCAAGAAAACAAAAAATAAAAATTCAAATTCGCTCCGTAAACGTACACTAGTAATACCAAAAACAGAATGAGATAAGATTTGGACCTTCCAAGTGTCTAAAAACGGAAAAAGACCATAAAATTATTTTTTATTAAACTACGTTGTACTTTCTCATAACGTTTAAATATCGTAATCGCGGTAGATCCCCATTTTATAAAAAAAAAATGCTTTCATTCAAGATAAACGTAACGCCTTCAATAGAATGCTTTATTAGGGGGTGGACCCATGCCTACAGTTGGAAACGTGGTAAGAGAAGACACGTTCGTGTATTTTCCGAACAAGCGCGAACGAGTGTTCGGATCGAAAATTTAATATTAATTTAAACAATAATCGTAAGGTTTATAGCCAAAATTTCTATGCCAATGCAATTCTTATCGAAAGTACTCTCTCTGAAATAAAAATCACGGTAGGTTTCCATTTAAAAAAACATTGTTATTAACTTTATCTCAAAATTATAAACAATTTTTTTGAAATAAAAAATACTATTGAGTTGCAATTTTATTCCCATTCAAGATACAGAATTCAGTTTTCCAAAAAAGTGAATAGTTTACTCAAAATCCACGTGAATCCAGACTTTTGGACGACCCGGTATATACATAACTAAAGGAAAAAATAAGTTTTGGGATAATTTATTTTTTTATCTGTTATTTGTAAATATTATATATGAAATTTCGAATATATATTTAAAAGTACATAAATTCCGAAGACGCAAAAATAATAAATGTAGGCATAACCACTAATATAAAATAATCAAAAATTAAGTGTTAAACATGTTCGCTAAAATAACATAGTATAAATTTGGCTTCCGCTAGTGCACCGCAAAATTAAAAACAGAGTGTACTTAATAATATCCTAAGTATAACGAACACGTTTGGTCTCTTATATTAGCACGTATTTTTGCAAACACAGAAAACTTATATCACAAACTACGTTACGTAATAAGTTTTATTCCCATGCTCATAAATTATTTCATTAGTTTATGATCGGTTTGTGTGCGGTACAATAAATAACCAGATAACGTTAAACTTCTCTTTTGAGTGGTTTTGAGTTCGGTGTAGCGTACGGGAACAAAAAAGAAGACCGAACGGGGAATAATACATGAACAGAGCATGAAAGATATACGTTGCGTACTTACCTTGTTGCGTGCCCATTTCATTCAGGTAGGTTTCTTAATAGTAATTTATTGTAGTTTTCGTAGTTAATCGATTTGGGGCAATTTACTCAGTGACTAAATATCCCCAGATGATAGTGGAACATATGTAAATTTATCTTAAACGTCGATTCAATTAAAGTTTATATTCCGAATATGCAAAAATGTTCAAGTGAACCATCATTTAGCTAGCCTGATAATCATACATTTCCTTGTCAGCTTAACGCCTTGAATTTCGCATCTTCTATACATATATACCCGAAAGACGAGTCTTTATCGCTATCCCGTTCGAGCGCGACGACGAGCTTTTAACTTTTACTCTTCGAGTAAATTAAGAAATCGTACGTAAAAACCCGATCGATGTATAATTACTGTTCGTTGATTTTTAGCGCACATAAATCTGCTTGCAAGCTCCAGGATACAGAAATTACAAGGCGACCGGATGACTTCTAACGTGACTTAAATTATAATTAAGGTAAAGTTTATGTTGTGTACGAACATGTGTACATAAGTATGTGCCGTTTTGCGTATAAGTACCTGTATGAGTAAATAAACTACATAGGATTAAAAAGCAACCTAATTTGACAATATATCAAAAATCAATACATATTCATAAAGATGCAAATTGATCGATTTTACAAAAATGGAAATCGCAGGAGATATAATTAAGAGATTCTACTGCAATCATAAAATAATAAACTTTGTTCCGCTTCGATTAATTCTCGGAAGACATCACCGTAATTCCTTTTGACATTTACTTTAATAATTCTAGGTGGTACTCGTTTTTTTCTAATTCATCATCTACATTCAACATCTCTATTTGAAATCTCAAATGGATGGGAGTCTTTACTTAAGTTTTTACTAGAGAGTGTATTTATAATTTGAGCTGAAAGAGTATATACCGGGTGTCTCAGCAGAGCGACAAAGTCCATTATATGTGTATCTAATAGTGTAGATAGCAAAGAATTTTTAAACCAACAATTGTAGATAATCATAAGCTCTACAATTAAAAAATATATTAATTTATAGGACAATGACGAACCAACACAAAATTATGTTTTTTTAAACGGAACGCCATGCATTATTTTACATTTTATGATGGTCCTTGAAGAGTTGATTAAACTGACATCAATTTGTATTTATCGATTTTCAACTGTTTCTGAGATATGGCTATTTTTCGTTACAAATTATACAATATTTGAAAAGTTGCTATGAAATATTAATGAAAAAATATCTGTTATGGGCTCAGTTAGTAGAGATATCGTTTCAGTACGTGAAATTAATGTTTATTTAGACATATCTACGCATGTTCTTTAGAATTACATACCATTAGCAATATTAAAAAAAATAAAAAAAGGAATTAAGTGGAAATTTATGTGCTATTGAAAAGTACTTAAAATATTCTATTTGAAAATATCACATTCTCCTGCCTGTGGGCGATATTGCAAAACTAGAATATTATATTTGAACAAACCCGATCACGACTTAAAAATATAATTTGCCTTGACTTACATTACACACAGCACAACTGAAATTAATCGAAAAGAGTTAGGTACATCTAATATTATCTTTTTACAAATAAGTAATTTTTTATTAAAATTTTTAAACTCGTGACGAAAAATTTGGGAGTTTATGAATTAACAATACTTAAAATATCGCAGTTGCTGTGTGTCAAAAAATTATATAACTTAATACTTAGAATTATAACTTAAGTTGAAAAGCAAACCGTCAATACAAGTATTTAAATTTACGTTATTGAAAACTTCTATAACTTTTGCAATATCTTGAAGAATATGTAACCTGCTATTTTCAGGCACCACAGTTATTATAAGTAAAAATGCATATTGTGTTTATTTACAAGATCATCAGTCTTAAAAGTATCTTCAACACAAAATAAAGCTGAGATACAACATTGTGGTTGTGATTTATTTTGTACAACATCGTATTACAGAAGGAAACTCTATATATAAAAACTTTCCTCTGAAGATCTTCATGTAAGCGTGTACAGATGAATTTAAACTTCTTTAAGGTTCTGTTAATAGTTTTTTCTCCAAAAGTTTACGCACACTCTGCATCTGCGTTTTCTACGGCAGCAGTAACACGGCTCCTCTTTTTAATACGGGATGCTGCCAGTTTCTTCAAATTTTGTTAAGAATTTTTGAAAATCTGTCGCATATTTGGATATTTTTGCTTGCGTACTCTTTGTGTCAGCAAACAATTTTGATCACTTTTCCCCAAAGCATATTTATTAATTCCAATTTTAAATATTTCATTTTGCATTTCACGTAAATTCATGTACTTATATTGACGATTTCCCTTTAAACTGAAGTTATAAATATAGGGATTATTCTTAAACAATTTTTGACACACAGCGACTGCGATATTTTTTATACCCCGAATTAGCACATGATCTTCCAAACTTTTCATAAGTTTAAAAATTTTAATAAAAACTTCTTATTAGTGAAAGGAAAATATTAGAAGTAACTCTTTTCGATTAGCTTTAGTTATGCTATGTGCAAGTCATGGCAACTCATATATTTAAGTCATAATCGGGTTTATTCAGATATAATATTCTACAAATTTTGCAATTTTGCCCACAGGTGGAAGAAAGTAGATATCTTTAAATAGTAAATTTTAAGTACTTTCCAATGGCATATAAAACATATTTTTTATTTTATATTATTTTTTCATGTCATGAGTTTTAAAATTTTAATAAAAAATTACTTATT
The DNA here is from genome assembly GCA_963170755.1 of Amphimallon solstitiale. Lineage (NCBI taxonomy): Eukaryota > Metazoa > Arthropoda > Insecta > Coleoptera > Scarabaeidae > Amphimallon > Amphimallon solstitiale. Next base: position 110,094,284 of record OY720678.1, on the reverse strand, counting down.
TGTAACTCTGAATCACTTTCTCATCGATTCACGGAGTAGGGAAACATACTTTCTGAATACCCCTCGTAGATACCAATAATGGACATCGGTGGGACACCCGGTATAATTATTATTATGGCTTTGATTTTTTATCTTACTTTCTAATTTGTTTATACTTTATATGTATAATACTTTTATTCTTAATTTTATTAGTAAAAAAACAAAGAGACTCCTTAAATACGTAGTTATGCATTTTCTCAAGTATGTTTCCTGCTTTAGAACTTTAGGCTTTTATTACAATCTACTGCATAGTTTTATACACAAAAGTCTGGAAACTGTCAAAAAAAAATTGAAAAGTATGATTTTGAAGAAACATGTAAAAATAGGTTATTTGTGGTTATCAACAATAGATGGAACCTGTTTGGGTTTTTTTGACGTCCTTGAAAAAAGCTAGGTCATTAATTTTTTTAATGGAACCTCTCACATTGTAGTTTCGTTTCTAATAAACTATTAAAGAGTATTTTGGATAGTTATTGTAAGAGTTCCATTGTCCACAACCCGAATCATCCGTTAGCCCATCAAAGAAATTGGAGTTGTAAATTAATTTTTTCAGCAGATGTTTTGGATAGCCGTTATTTCTAGAAATGTTAAATAATTTATTTAAATTTTTGTCTACAAAAGAACAATATCAGATAGTAGTAATTCTGTTTTTCATTATAATTACTGTGTTACATTTTTGTGTGAGTCCATGATAGGAATGGATGTTGAAAAAACGGCCCGATGCAGTGGGCTTTTGTTACCAATTTAAAATTATTCGATTCTATCACTTTTGACAACTGGTGTGTCCAAAAAGGGGATTGATTTGTTTGTTTCAGTTTCTATAGTAAATTGTAAAGGAGTGTTAAATGAAGTGGTCAGTGATGTTTCTATCATATTGGTAGGCACAGCACAAACCGCATCATCAGCAAACTTGTATAAAAATAGCAAACGAAGTGGAAGTTTCCAAATTACATTATCGACCAAATAGTCAAGCACCAAAAGTGCCAAAATTGGACTGACTTGAGATCCTGTTGGTGTCCCAAATTCCTGTTTAAAAAGTTATTATTAAATGTGAAATGACAGTTATGAAAAACGAATTGGAGTAGCTCCAAAAAATTAGGATTAGTAATCCTGCAATGTATTTTAATCAAGTCCCAATGTAAATTGACTATCTCAATGATAAGTGCCAGAGGTATATTACTGAATAAGGACACATCATCTACGGATACCAATACCTAATTGTCAGGTATTAACAAACGATCAACTGCATTGACGGAAGCAAAAGTGTTTTATTTTATTTTAAACATTATATTTATTTTAAAATGAATACAAAAAAAAATAAGGGTTCTTTATGACATTTCAATTAAAAATTCTTGATTATATTACTATACTTGCATTCTAAGATTTTTTACCTCTGGCAACATTACGTATTTACAACGCAATAGTTGGGGATACTTAAATTTTGGAATATTGTTTAAATCAAGATTTTGTTGTAGCCCAAATATCAAAAATGTTTTTTAAATAATATTTTTTATAGTACATTATATTTTAAGTGTTATTTAATGATTGAATAAAACTCAGATTTATATATTATTTAAAAAAAATATAAGTAACAAGCTAACAACTTTTTAATTTAATTACCTGTTTAAAATTGATACATATGAATGCAAAATAAAATATATAGAGCCTGTTGTAAAAGGATTTTTGAAGAGCTTAACATTATCTCTTAAGCGTGAACAAAAATAACTCAACCGCCCTTTATTTTCTATTAAAATTTGGTAGGAAATATTATCGAATTACTAGAGTTGACCAGGCATACTTTCCCTATAGCAGGCGGTACGACCCGACAAAGCTTTATGCTGCGAGTATACATGACTATATTACATACATGATGTTCAGCTTGTCACGTGTTGTTGTACTGCTCCTATTACTGCGCCCAATTTCGAATTAATTAATTAATTCAGTTAAGACCATTCCAGACATAAACCCTGTCCTGACTGCCGATCCTTATAATAATCATATTCCAGAAAGTATGAAATACTTGGCAACTAAGAAATTCATAGAAAATTTAAAGAAACATCTACTGGATAGCTTCTTTTATTGTATGGGTGAATTTATATACATATAATTCATTCTTATTTTTTTCTGCAATATAGAGTATGCATGTATATTGCTTCGTGTGTTACATATTTGTTGGGAACTTGTAAGTTAATATTATCTGAAAATATGTTACTTAGTAAAACCTAACCAAACAAAAGGCTTAAGATGCAATATTATTTACATACGTCTTCTATCGATTTTTGTACAAGTGTGTACTGAAACTAACCTACTTGTATTTGTAGTGCAGAGAAAATATTCCCTATTGTTATTCTTTTTGTTTTCATATGGGTGCTGACTACATTCCGAAGATTTATTCGATTTAATGATGAAAGCTGATACCGGTTAATAATTTTTAGTGTATGCGTTTTTAAGGTGTCTTTCAAAAGAGACCAACTCTCGTATACGCAGACAACATTGTTGGTGATATGTTGTACATACACCCGTTTAAATTTCAACTGATCAACAATGTGAATTAATACACGTATCGGACGCGAACAGAATACTAATTCTGCTAATTGGATCCGGCAATAACAATTGGTCCGAGACCGATATACGATGGAATGCGTCTTTATTGTACTTCACATCAGGAAATTAACGCTTTAATTAATTTTTTGCAACTGGCAAATGGAAAAACTGTATCCGATCACGTACCGAATAAATGAGCTTTAAAATTATTGCTCTTAATTAGTAAACACGAGCGAGCAAGAGTTTACAGTTGGATGCAGTTTACTTGCTTGTAGCAGGAAAGCAGCAATTTCTTTCCCATATTTCTTCGAAATTTCGTCTGTCGTTAAACAAGTTTACATGTAGGTTTGTACGTGAATGATTATATCCAATACAGCTTTGTTTGTTTATAATTTTAGAGTTTCCCTACATCTTTAATATTCTTAAGATAGTTTTATTAAAATAACAGTGTAAATAAATGGTATGAATAGATGTCATTCTTTCAAATTTGAAATAGTAATAGAAATTGAATTGCAAAAGATATCCGTCTTTGTTTTTTATCGTACATTAGGATAGTAATACTCAATGGAATTTACGTTATATTGTCTGTTGTCTAATAGGTATCTTAATATATAATATTTCAAACCTTATTATAAATGAATTGATGGAGAGTGTGAAGAACACGAATAGTTATAAAATGGCGACTTTGCAGTCAAACAAACACACAGTTGACCCATATGGATACATCCATGAGTACAGGACTCGTAAAAGTTATCAGATAAGCACCCCCTATAATCGGCTATTACTATCACAGACTGGTATCGATGATTGGGGTCGCAAGCTATATAACCACATGGAGGAAGAATTTAAAGATCTACCACCCTTTAGTTCAGGAAAAGGGGAGAAAAGTTACTAATGGAAAGGGAGAGCTGCAGTGTCGAGGATTTTTTGACAGAGCATTAATCCTGCTATAATAAATATACGGCTGCCTCTTTCTAGTTTCTAATTTTTGTTTTGTTTATTCTCTTAACAATCATGTTTTCTATTTATTTATTTTTCTTGTTTTACCTTGTTTATGTCTTCGTTGTTAGTCATTACATTCTAGATCCAACTTGACATGTGCGTTCGATTTTAGATTTTTTATAAATGACAAATGTGATAAGTATCACAAGAATATATGATGTGACGATATCTGTAATATTGTGATTACAAATAAGAACAATAAATATTATTATTATTACAATAGACGAGAAAATTTTGTCGGACTATAATAACTTCAAAGAGTGGATATTTATGAAAACATGTAATACATATTCTATTCAATGACATCAAATATATATATATATATATATATATATATATATATATATTGGACTATATAAGTTATCAGTGTTGAAACCAGAAGTTGTTGTCTATATTAAGAATCACACTCTCGAAGTAGAGTGATCTTGAACCTGTTAGGTGCACATGATTCCACAATGAATGTTGGTATTTTGACATTATTATAATGAATAATCTGAGTACCAAATACTGCATTTTGGACAACGGTTTCGCCGTAGAATAACTATTTAGGCCAAACCTACATAATGTTGTCATTTAAAATACTCTTAGATATTTTCGTTCAGATCAATATGAAAGGATAGGAAATCAACACGTATTCAGCAAGTAACTTATCGCACTGATTCTGAAAGTATTAAGTGTATCTCTCACTCAATCGCGTGTATACTACTGGCCAGAGATTAGCTTTATAAAAAATATCAAGGAATCTAAAAGCAATCAGACGTCAGTTGTGAATAATGTTCGTCTAATGTTTCAGAATTCCAAATACTTTGTTTAGCAATATCTATCTCACAAATTAGCAACTGAACACAGATTTGCTCGTGCGGCAGCGCACGTACATAGACATATTCGTTTATTATCAGCGATATACTCCCAGATATCTAGCATATCACAGATAATAAAAGAATAAGTCTTGTTATGTACGTGCACTGCCAAAACGTACTCACCAGCCGTCACTGTATACACCGTGTGTTATGGCAAGTGAAGACACGCGTAGTAAAACATGTGTCCTCGGATACATATAAAGCACGTATTGCTGGCTCTGCTTATGAACGACAGAAAGAATTTAATTTGGATTTACTTAAAATCAGCCACGGATTGTGATAATTGTACGTGGGGGGCTCTTAGTTTTTAACATAAATAAATAGGTGTAATTAACTGCAAATATAAATAAAAAAGTAATTGATAAACTAATACAAGTCTCATTTACATTGCTTGATATTTAAATCCAAGAGGAACGATGAACGATTTTAATACTCGATGTACGCGAAGTTGCGGGGTTTGGCTCATGAGCCATATATCAGAGCGGCTGCTGCTTAAAATGTTTGTAGTGTGTAACATTCTATGGGATACGGAGAAACCTTTTTTACAAAATTGTATTAACGGTAAATATACTGATTTACGTGTACCCGCCAAATCCACATTGCCAAATTATTATTTCCCCGATGTACAATAAAATTAAGACTTCAGTGAATTGTCAATGTCATATACGACAGACACATTTGGGGTGTCACTAGATGAACCTACCGATGTCAAGGAACGCAATATTTCAATTTTTTTAATTGGAGTGATGGCCAGCGACACGACAATGTCTTGCATCTAAGAGACGTGAAAGAACTAATGCAGAATCCATATCACATGACATAAAGATAAGAATAAAGAAAGACTGTTACTATTTGCAACAGTTGCAGCAGAGGCCGGCTGGTTGGCTCTTACAACAAACATACAGTAGCATAACGCACATTAGATGTTTTGCTTATGCTCTTCATCGAGTATCAGAACAAGTCAGAAAATTTACCAAACTGATATTTTCTGTCAGGAAACTTTATATGAAGGCACCTGCACGAAAGCATTTGTTTCGTCTTTCGTCACATGTGTCACTACCAAATTACCTATTTTCACGCGTTGGTGTATATAGATACAAGCAGAATCCTATTATCGAAGATGTTAAAACTATAATACAGCTACTCAATCTGAAAGATGCTGTTTCTACAGCAATTTATGGACCCCAACTATTCAGGTAGATTCAGCCAATATTTATGGACATTATTCCAGAATACCTGTGACCATCCGTAACTAGAACTTACCCAGACCAATCCACAACTTATAATTAACGTCGTGAGTACTGTATATGATCTTTGTCAATTTCTTTCCCAATTGTCTGGAGCTGCTGCTGATAACGCCAAACAGAAATTTAATGCAGTTCTAAATAACAATCCAGGAATTCGTGTTGTACACCGAATTGATAAAGAATTAGATTTTTCCGAACCGAGAATAAATGTGCCGACACTAAGACAATGTATGCACTTTAAATATGCCCATATTAAAACGGTAGATGTAAAACGGTCTTCTTCCATGTATAAATGTATTCACAGTGACAGAAAATGATTATCCTTTGAGTTGGTATGGAACAATTAATGGTAATTTACTTTCATTTGAACTATCAACCTGAACAGTGAACAGCAATATTGTTTCTAGTGAACATGTATCTACTGGAACTTGTTACTCAATACGTTTTGATTCGCGTTTGAAAAATATCTAATAGGGTTTCATAATGTCTTCGATTGATCTCTGGCACTGACGTTATGAACCACCCCTGTTTTCCTAGGTAAGCGCTGTAAGCACATTTCTGAAAACCTCAAATATGTTCTAATGTTTGGAACAATCGTTGAATAGAAATGTTCTATAGCAAAAATGTACATACGTAGAAGAAAGTTATATTTTACGATCTAAAATCTTTCTTATAACACAAATAAAAGGAAATATTTGATATTACAAGTAAATACAAATAATATTAAATCAAACGTGATTAAGCAAATGACTAAATTTACCATTATTTATATATTTATTTATATTTAATATTATTGACTTGAACTAATAGCATGCTTTGTTGGCAATAACACCAATTGTAAAATTGACGGATTTTCTTTTCTGAATTATGTATGAACTGAAATTTTAGCGTAATTAAGGTTAAGCCATTTTTCTTTTTCTTCTGTTTTCTTTCTATTATTATTTGGTCCATACTTTAATTTTATGCACCTTTTTTCAATACAATAGTAATGTTTATCTATTTCACTACAAAAATATTTTTCAATTTTAAATCCATTATGTTTCTTTCTACACATTAATAAATTAGTAAAAGTTTCCACTCGTTAACATGGTATTCTTTCATGACCTCAATTTCAGAATACCATTTCTAAATGTTACATATCCAGATATATTTTCTATTATTACTACTTTTCGGGCTTACATACCGATTAAATCTAATATTAATACTTCAGATTAATGAACATACTGTGAAAAAATTGATAGGCGGTAGCGCTATATTGACTATTTGGTTTATAATTAAATTGCAATTCATTTTCAATGTTTATTTCAGTTTCAAATGCTAACTACATCTAATAAAATATGTTGATGGTTGTTTAATTGAGGGTATTAGTTCAGAGAATGTTAATTTCTGTGCGTAGTCAGTAGTTACATTTAAAAATCAATACTAAAAGTAATCTAAATTTAATTGATTTTCCTTTTCTTTACATCGAGCCGCTTCATTTGAGTTTTATTGCGCTTAAATAAAAAGTGGACTTCCTAAAGATGTCGGATATTGGACCACTGAATGCCTGTAGCCAGCAGTGTTTTTCTTGAGTCACAATTTCAAACTAATCAAATAACGAAATATCTTATGTTTTATGTGTGTTTTTTTTTACAAGATTGACAATCTACGTACTTATACGATATGCATTGAAAACATGTGTCTTTTACACATATTTCATTATTCATTCATAAAATCATAAGTTGAATATTAGACGACAGCTTTTTACAGCGATATCCGACTATAAAAATACTTATTTCTTAGACTACATCACGTACGACAAAACAGTTCTGTACTTCAAAGTAGCTTCAATAATATTTCTGGCATTGTTTATAACCAAATTTCTTATATTGCAGGTAGGATTAAATAACACCTATACCTTGTTTGCATATGAAAATCACAAGAATGTTAATTATTCTGTGAATCATAGATTGATATGCTGATGAAAAGAACCTGCATGAACTTATAGTATCTGTCTATATTAGTTTGTGATAAATTGAAAATTTGTGTTTGTTCTATATAATTCTCTAATTACCTATACCTAGTTGGTAACATTCAATAATTCACGATTACATTAAAAAATAATATAATATTTCCAAAAAAGAAAAACATTTGTTGTCTATATGTAAAATAAGTTGTGTATTAGGCAACCGCTTCAATACTTTAAAACTGAGTAGCAATTAAAATACTAATATGTTTAAACAACATACATGTAACACGGAAGTATGCTTTATGGTGGGTTTACACGTGAATGGAGATAGAGGCGCCAGTTCCAGCGCTAGTTCAACTTACGCGCCAGCAAACGTTTACATGTTGCACATAGAAAAATATTAATTTTTCTCCCCAGTTTCAGTATCAATTAATAAAGTTGTGGTTGAGAAAATGATTGACAATTTGCGAAGAAAAAGAAGAGATAGAAGGAAAGGTCGGATGTAGGTTAGGAAATGGATTGCTCGGAGGCAGACTTTGGGCGCATCCGATGGGCTGCTAATAGAGTTTTCATTAATTTTAAAGATGAACAACATACACAACTAACACATGTTGCTGAAAATTAGCGAAACGTCTGCTAATATATGTTTAGACGCTGCAGTGAATATTTTTTAATGCTCGCCACTTTTGACATATATGCACGCCATTGGCGCCACTGAATTCATGCACGTGTAAACCTACCATTATGTAGTCTATATAAAAATTAAATGTTGTTCGTTGGCAAGCGCATCACTTGAGAACGGCTCGACTGAATTGGCTATTTTTTAAAAAAATAGAAAAATCGAAGTTGCCTCCACAATTGGAAAATTCGGGAAAAACTGTGCTTTTTCTATAGGATTTTTGTATGAACTCAAGACCCTAACTCACTATTTGAACGATGGATATGCGTAATTATTTTCTTGTTTTGGTCGTTATGGTCAAGAAAAAAATATCGGGACAATTAAAAAGGAAAGTCGGAAAATTCGGACAAACTACAAAAATTATAATTAACGATAGAAACGACAAATTAGATTGATTCTTTTTTTGTTTTGTTCGTTATGCTCCCGGGATGGAAACAACTCAATTGAGTATTCTCAATTGAAAAAAAAAGTGGAAGATCGTAGGTGCGCGTGTAATTTCTGAACGTCTTGGCGGATTTAGGTCATATTCACACAATATATTTGTTTTGTCGATACGATGGCTAATATTATGCTAGGATACGGATAGGTGGCGATGTAATCAAGTTAATAACAAATTCAAAATCTATGGATAAAATGATATTTAAAATATATGTTGATTTAGTTCCAAAAACCTGGTACCCATAGGTGACGCTGTAGCCGAGTTATTATGTATTTATACGTATCAACGCGCCATCTAACGGGAAGGGCAGAACAACGTCTGCAGGGCCAGCTAGTATGTATTACATATTGATAATATTTTGCAAATAATGTCAGTATACGAGCATCACTTCAAATTATCGTCAACTGCTAAGCCGAAGATCTAAATAGAATCAACACACCATCCACTTAAAGTGAAGCGCAATTAGTCTTTCCATAATTAATAACTAGTCTGTTGGTAAACATTCAGTCATTTATAAAATTAAAAATACAACATGTAATAAATTCTAGGAATTAAATCATACAAAGCTGAACTAATGAGAACTAAACTAAAATTATTTGCACAGACAGAACCCGAGGTAATGGAATTGACTGAAATTTACAATTCTTATTTTGATTATAAGTCTATCATATATTTTTGTTCATATCTAATAACAAACGCAGATTGTGCTCAAAACTGTTATTATTTTTCTATTAATATTTTTTATCAGATTATTGTTAATATTATTACCGTCGAGCAATACATCCTTCGTATCCATATTTTGTAGTTGGTACCCTCAAAGGCTAATTTCAGCACGGAAGAGTGATCATTGTCATGTGAATAGTCGTTCTGTGTTACCCACATTGATAAATATTTTGATTTTGATTATGATTTAATACTAGTACGTAGATAAAGTTATTAATTAGAGTCGCTGCTGCATACAGGACAGCACCAACTGTTGCTCTTCAGGTTATTATTGGGATTCCGCCAATCAATTTAATGACACAGGAGAGGAAATATATCTAAAAACAAAAAGGAAAAGAAACAGGTAGGAACGCAAAAAGCAGAACTCTTGATGCATGGCAGAATAGGTGGAATAGCAGCATACTTTCAGGACAGTGGAGTAAGGAGCTCATACCAAACTTGAAGGAGTGGATGGATTGTAAACACAGAAGTGTGAACCACTATCTCACACAGGTTTTGACAGGGCATGGCGTTTTCAGATGATATGCAAAGATAATAGATAAAGCTGCAAGAGAGGAATGTATGTACGGCGGCTGCATTGACACTGTAGAGCATACAATATACAAATATTTGTGATGGGATGGGTTAAGGCAAGAAGCAAATAGGAAGTTGGAGAAAGAAGTAACACCAAGGAATCTAATAGGAACGATGTTAGGTTGTAGAGAGCATCGGGTCTACTACATCAATATGTCCCATATTTAAGAAAAATGATCCAAAACAAGTTCACAACTACAGACCAATTGCCATTCTATCTAATTTCGCAAAAATCTTGGATGTAATTACAAAGCGATTTATAACAATGTTCGCTCATATATATCTCCACATCAGCATGGTTTCTTACCTGGTAGGTCTACAGTGACGAATCTAGTCACGCTTACGCAATATATATCAGATCATTTAAATGGTCACAACCAAGTTGATGTCATCTACACTGACTTTTCTAGTGCTTTTGACATGGTTGATCATGGAATTCTACTTAGGAAATTGTCTTCCTTTGGTATGGGCTCTCCGTTCATACATTTGATGCAGTCCTACTTGCACAATATGATCAATTATGTCTTTTATTCTGGTTATGCGTCTAGGACATATATCTCTAGCTCGGGTGTACCACAGGGATCTAACTTGGGAACACTTCTTTTTACTCTTTTCATTGATGATCTATTAACCTCTCTGACTTCCCCTGTTTTATGTTATGCTGATGATTTGAAGATTTATTCCAGTATTTCTTCGCAAGATGATTCACTATTATTGCAGAAAGATCTTGATGTTCTTTACCAGTGGTGCAATGACAATAGGTTGGTTCTCAATATTCCTAAATGTTGTTAAATGACCTTTACCAAGAAATTGACGGGTCTTGTATTTCACTATGACATTCACGGACAATCTCTAACTAAAGTAGATCTTGTCAGGGACTTGGGTGTGTTGTTTGATTCTCGTCTTTCCTTCAATAACCATATATCGTCTTCATGTCTTGCTGCGTCCAAAACCTTGGGATTCCTGATGCGTAGCTCTAGATACTTCGATGACACTTCTGTTGTTAAGACTTTATATTATTAGTTCGTGGTAACCAAACTTGAATATTGCTCTGTTGCTTGGTCTCCTTTTAAGATATATATATATTATATGCTGCTCGGTTTGTCTGGAAGCTTGTGAACAATAAAATTGATAGCCCTATGTTATTATCTTGTCTTAACTTCTTTGTCCCTAGAGCATCTTCACGTTTTTCGGTGACTTTTACTATGCCGACTCCACCGACGAATACTCTCTTACATTCACCGTTTTACAATATGTCGCGATTAGGGAATACTCTGTATGACGATATATTTAATGACACAGTTGGTAACTTTAGGAAGCAGTTGTAGATTTTCAATCGTATATCTACTCTTTGTCAGTTGCTAGTTGCTCTCGCTTTCGTATTTCTGTACATGTAGCATACTCACATCAATTTCATTTAATTTTTTGTTTCTTTATTATTATTGTTATTATTTTTGTTATTATGTATTACTCCTAGTATTTAAGAATTTATGTATTTGTTATATTTGCTGTTGTACTACACTCATATAATTTTTGTCCTGTAAATGCTTGATGTTGGGCAATAAATATTATTATTATTATTATTATTATCAAATGATTAAGACTCTTATGAAAGCAAAGGAAGAAGAAGAAAGAAAACTGCAGAAAGGGCAGTGAGACGCAAGGCTGCGGTAATTGACTACTCAGCGATTCCGTGATGTAGACATCAATATATGATGGTTCCACGAAATGTGCTAGGGGAAATAGGGTGATTTTTGTGGATAAGCGGTTTGTTTTAGACTGGAGTCCCACACTTCCATGTTGTGAAAGATATAAGCACATGGTGCACATAAAGGATTTCCACCTAACAAAAAAAAAATACTACTAAATTTTGAATTATTCAATTTACCTCTAAAATTAATTAAATTAAAAGAAAGTTAGTAGGCTGGGAAGAACCTGTATTACATGCTGTATATTATATACTATGTATTATACACTGCTCAACAAAATTAGCGGAGCACAAATTTAATACTGCAGAATATTTTTAATTAAAAAAGATACATAGTTATCTACTTTGGAATATCATATTTTCAACATTAGTTTAATAATAAATATGCTCTTATTTAACAATTTTTTTTGTACAATAATAAACAAATAAGAATAGTACCAAAATGAAAATGTAATTTATTACTTAAAATTATTAAAAATGCTGTTTAGGCCTGAATATCCAGATTTAATACAGTGTGTGCCCTCCGTTAGCGTTATTAATATTTTTTGACATCATCGACGCATGCTGCGGATATATCGTCTTAACATGTCTTGTGATAAATTTTACCATTTATCTACAATAACTTCGCCTAACTCCTGAAGAGTAAGAGGTGCAACTGGGTGCTTTCTGATATTTCTATCAAGTGAATCCCAAATATGTTCAATAGGATTCAAGACTGGACCCATAGATGGCCACTCCATCACTTGGATTTCTTGTTCACGAAGAAAATTGGACATAAAATTTGCGGTATGAATTCGGCAGTTATCTTGCTGGAAGAAAAAACCATTACCAAAATTGTTGGCAAACGGTACGACATACTGTTCAAGGATCATTCTAACATAATCTTTGCATTGAGACGTTAAGGAATAACAACCAAGTCGGTACTACCATCTATGCAGATTCGGCCTCATATCATAACTGATCGTAATCCAAATCGATCCCTTCTGCTTACAGTGCATCTAACCCCAGGACGTCTGTACACTCGTACACGACCATTGCAACGAATTAAAGTGAACGGGAACTTATCACCAAAACGCACAAATTTCCAGAGTCGAAGTTGTCATTCTACATGTTCGAGAGCAAAGGTTATGCGGTCTCGTTTCTGATCTTTGGGCAATCGAGAAGCTAGCACAGGCCACCGAGAAGTCCAATTTGCTTTTCTAAGTATTCTTCTAACCATTTGATTAGAGATTGTTAGACCGGTAGTATTTCGAAGTAGACTTTGTAACTCACGAACTGTGGAAGTTCGATGGAGAAGTCAAGAATTGTTGATGTAACGGTTATCCCAAGGACTAGTTTTTCATTTACGTCCTTGTCCAGTTCTCCTAAAACTTCTGTCCGTTTCTTGATAGCTATGCCATGCTCTGCAGATAATCTATGGACTGGTTTGTACTTGATAGGCGACATATCGCATAGATCGACCATCTTCAAATAAAACAACCGCCCTCGCAACTTAGATTTTTCTAAAATAAGACATTTTAATCTTAAACATAATTTGACACTCCAAATTGACGTTTAAAATGTCAACTAACTAAATTAAAGAGCTTTGATTGTTTGCTTAACGAACAAAAACCATTTTGTTTTGGGTAGACTTTTCCATTTCAACATATAAGGAGAAAAAAAATTTATTAACGTAATTTTCTTTTGCGCTCAGCTAAACCATTCCACACAATAATAACAACATTAAAAAAAATCGTCAAAATACTAACAGAAAAAATTACTGGCATTCAAGGTACTGTTCCGCTAATTTTACTGAGCAGTGTATTATAATGGGAATATTAGTACTTGTATGGCTTCAGTGAATTCTAAATTTGTTACAATCAGAGAACGACAGTCAATAAATATATTGCCTTCAAAATACTTACTGTATATGTATATACGGATGACCGTACATACATATAGAAAAATTTAAGCCGCCACACTTTACGTACATACATAAATTAAATGATGGTAAATGACTGTAATTCATAATGTTCGTGGTACATTTCCCTCGGTACGGTAATTATTTAACGTAAAGTGGAACCGATAAAAGAAATGGAAACGTACATACTTTGATAACAAGCTCGATCCGTTTTAATATATTATGTGTGTTACAATTTTAAGAATTTTTACATTGAAGAATTAGCGAAATTAAAATGCAATAACGTAGACTGCGTATCGCCACACCTTGTCGAATAGCGAGCATTTCATCTGGACGAAATATGCAGACAAGGCGAAAGACCAAAAAGCCATCAAACTCATAAATTGTTTCCTTGGAAATATTGCGGATGTTCAATTTCGGTTTTCGAGCTGCAAGACACGAGCATGATAAATTTCTACGTTTTCAGAAACAAACACTTCTGTCTCATAATTGCCTCTTTACGTATACTTCCAGTTGTAACTTCAAGGGCGATCCGAAATTAAGTTAAATTATTGCGGTACCCTTTGCGCGAGATATTGCGTGACTGGGTGTATGGTTTCCACCATTTCTTTAAAATTTCCATAGGTTATTATTCTTAATGCAGGTTTCCGGTTGCAATTTCATTCACAAAAATCTGCAATTATTTTATGAAGTAGCAGAATCTTTCTGTTGCGATAATAAATATAAATTATGCAACAAAGTTTCACAATATTCCCGAATATTAATACGTAATAAACAATTTAAACAACTTACTCGTCAGCTAGACCTATATTGAACGATATTAAATACGTAATATCTGCAGAATTAAGATAAGAATTAATAACACGGTAAAGTAAAATTAGAACATATTAATTGTAGTGAAGATATTAAGCGGGACAAAACCATTTTAAGGCGAAAGGTGATGGCCAAGTGTGCAAGAGAGATAAAAGTATCGGAAAAGTATGCCCGTTTTTATAAACAAATTACAAAACCTATTTCCTTTTTTAAAGTAGTATATGACTTAAAATTCTCTTCTCTGCAACGTCTTACTTTTTTTATAATAGTTTAGATATTTTGTTTAATTTCCGTATTTAATGTTTTTTTTAAAATTCTGAGAAACGGTGCATGTGAAGAAAACATTTTTAAATATAATCTAAAAAATAAAAGAAAAATCTGATAAAAATTACCGCCCGAAACGCAAATAGTAATTTTCTCTCATGCTTTTTTTTCATGTAGTTTTTTTTATATGGAACTGTCTTCTGTGGTTCTGTTCCATTATGCGTGATTATGAGACAGAGAGGTGTGGAAATGTCTACGTAAATGTTTGTGGATGGATAGTTAAGTAATTTTTAAAATATATAATAGTAAAAAAAATAAATATGGGACAACCGTCTTGAGTTACTAAAATAGAACAATATGACTAATGGAATTAATTTAAATTAATTAATTAAATACATAAAGAAGGGAAATAGGTTACATGATAGAATAAGTCCAATAAAGGCTGTCAGAGCAATTACCGGCTTTGAAAATCCATCGTTCGTTTCGCACTCGGGTTTTCAAAACTAGTAACTAGTCATGGTATGTTTTATAAGAGTTTATTTTCAAAGCTTGTTGTATACTACATTTTTTAGATAGGTAGGTAATTTTTAAAATACGACTATATTGAATGACAAAAACATCCTGATATAGGTCAGAAATCTGACTCATTGTCGTGACGTCATCTTCGAAGCAGCAAGTGCGGTTTGTTTTCATGTTTGGGTATTTATTACGTGTGCTACTTGTAGGTGTGTTTATAGTGGTAATTTATCAGTTTTGCGATGGACTCTTATTAGTTATCATCTAAAAACGCGATGTTGTGCAGATTTTGGGTGCGCAAGTTACAACCGAAAAATTAAGGGAAGTATAAAATATTTTAGTTTCTTGAAAGATGTGGAATTAGCAAATAAATGGATAAGAGCCTGTCAGTCTACGATAAGTTCAGTTTAAAATATAGGTCAGTGCTCCCAAATAATTTTAATTCAAATTTGTTATATTACAATTCCTTTCACATTCTTACAGAACCAGTAATTTTAATTCGTTTTTACTTTCTTATACGTAGTACAAGGAAGTCTTGTGATGACGAAAATTTTCGGTCTCGAGATTTTTGCAGTTGTCCACGTTTTGAAGTACGAGTATAATTTCCCTCTTGAGACATGGTTAGATTTTCATTAAAATCGGTAGACCAGAAGTAGTTTTACCAATATTCGTCTATTACTAAGTTTAAACAAATTTATAAAGAATTCAAATGTACTCAAAATTAAATTTGAGAAAAATTGTATTAAAAAAGTTTTTCGAAATTCCTGCCGGAAGTAGGTCTCTTATTCTTATCAAAAATCAGTTCTTTCCGAACATTTCGCAAGTCATGCTTTCTAGACAGGTACATTACGAGTATAGAAGTATTTAAAACATGATTTTCAATACCTTTTGCATAAAAAAAATTACTAAATTCGGACCGGAAGTAACACATTTACTCTTAGCGAGTAACAATTTCTTTCGAATATCTCGCAGTGTGCATTCCATAAAGATTTCCTAAGTGAATAGAAGTATTTATAATAGGATTTTGAATAATTTTTATATAAAAAAATTCTTAAAATTTGGCTTATTTTTCTAAGGAGATAAAACTATTTAAAGCAATTTAGAACAATTTTGTATAATATCGAACGCTCATACGTATGAGAAGGTGGCCGGCCACACCTCGTTATTACGTTTGGCACCAAGTCGAAGATGGTTTCTTCCCTTAGTCGAGTATCTTTTATCCATGTTATTCCTGTCTGTTTTATCACAACAGAACTTAATTCACAAAAGCGACAAGTTTAAATTGATAACTTGTACTTCATCAGATATGTGACAGTTTAGAATCAAGACATGTGGTCACAACCGATCATCGTGATCTCGCGCGTTCGCGATGAGTAGCGGTGAGGGGTGTAAGGGGACGGAAAAATTATGAAAATATGCGTTTCGGGTTCACGGTAGAAAAACAATAAAAACACTAAAGTACATGAAAATTATCTCTACAACGTCGCCCTTTCTCGAATTTTATTTATCTGTTTTTTGGAAGTTATTAAACATATTTTTTTATAGAATAAAATATAAAAAAAAGTAAAACGTTGTATCTTTTCTAAATACACTTAACTATATATACAATCAATGAAATTCATAATATATTGTATAGTTCTTGAAAAAAACGGGAAATAAAATCAGCGCCATCTCTCGTTTCCGAAACACATTAAATGCATTTCACCTTTTGCCTTAAGAAAACTAGCGTGGTGCCGCACCTATAGTTCGACACCAAATACATTGGCTTCACGCAATCCGAACAGATGAAGTTAATGAGAGATTACTGAGATGCAATGTTGTTATCAAACCTGTACTGTATCATAAGGTTGAGATGGATTATAGTACAAATTAATAGATAAACAAGATACCGTACATATAAACGAAAATGCAAATAAAGAAAATAAGCAAAAATAGAAATAGATACATAAGGAATAAACATCCAGGATCCACTGACTACGATACAGATAAATTCCTAGCGCTTCCTTTATTACACAAAGACCAACTAGAGTAGTAGTTGTAATGTAACATAGCTCGTATTAAATTACTATAAGCAAGTTATAGACATTTCACCTATTAGTTGATATTTTATGTAACGATGATATTGATATTTACAATTTCTGACGCTTGTATTTCTACAAACAACCAATGAGAACGCTAACAAGAAAGCTTACGTAAGAATTATTAATAAATCTAGTGATTTATTACTTCGTCGAAGAGTGAAACTCTTAAAAAAGTATTATCTTAAAATAATGAGACTTTAATTGACGAGAAGTGTACATAAATTTATTAGAGGTACATATCTCTCGCCGATGGAAAAAACACGAAGCGAGTGTCAGATGTTGTCAGTGGTTTGGAGGACTCATGATTAAAATTTTATTTGATTACAAAGTGTATTTGCCGCCAGATACATCTCAGTTTCACAGAGATGCGCCTCTATCGATGGAGAAAGAGATTAAAACGCAGAAAATTAATTAACATTTCTCCATGTGGATAATTATAACAAAATTAAAAGCTTGAACGAAATTAAAAATAGTTGGAATATTTTTCGGCACACGACGATGGGGCATCTTAATAAAGGTGTTTTACTTATGATAAATCAATCTACGACTTACACAAGAACTGTGAGCATTTTTTTCAGTACACAAGAATTACCAATAAAGTACGTTTTAATTAAAGTAACGCTTTTCCGGCAGTGCGCGCTATATATTCTAGAATATAATGCGGCAGCTTGGTCTGAAAATAATGGAAGTGTCAGTCAGTGCGTGCACCGATATTATCGACTCAAACTAAGTCTGATTAAGCTATTCCTGTGAGCTGCGACTGTAAAATTTACACAAGAAGGTGATGTACGCTGACACAAACAACGAACGTAATGAACTCATGCCCGTGTGTGTTATTGCAATTTATAATTAAATTATTCCGCATGTGATTAATTACAAGCCGCTTTCTTAATTAAGTTAACGAATTTAAAATTTCACTACATTGCTTCTTCTTTACGGCGAAGGTCGTCGTTTTGTTTAAGTGTGTGAGTATTTGGTTTGCGAAAACCAATCAAGAAGACGTAGCTACTTCAGTACAAGACGTTGACCTTCTTTTTTTTTAAATACACAAAATTTGTCTATATGACATAATAATTATACATTTTAGGAGAACGACAGCTAAATAATAATATTGACAAATGACTTAATATAATTGTCTTAAGCCAAACGTAAAAAATAAAATTTAAACGAAATTATTTTTTGTCGTCGTAATTTTTTTGTCCCAAGTTTCATTGTTGTCAGTCATTATTTGGTGTGCCTCAAGCAGAAGTCTGGATGTTATTACAATTTTTAATATTTCTCAATGATACTACAACAGCAATTTGTTACGGAAATATGAGTCCGCGTTATGGGTAAATAGATTTTGCTTTTGTCGAGGTTTTAGTAACCGCAAGTGTAACGGCAAAGAGATGAAGTAGCAAAGTAAACGCACAATCTAAACTAGATAAGTTCAACTATCCTTAACAAATCTAGAATCTTATGAACTCATGAGCGGCTGTAGCGCAGTGAAGAAAAAAAAATATGTGATTGACCATGGACAAATAGATTGCCAAAAGATTCATTCCTTTTGATATTTTACAATTGCAATTTTAAAATGCATTACGTCAAGAGAAAGGCTTACCGTTACGTTACGTTATTGAATATTGTAAATTACTTAATAATAATATAATATATGGAAAGAGGTTGTGCGAGCAATAAGAAAACTTTCCTTTCTGATCAAAAGCACGACACAATTGAATAACAAGTCGGGGTTGTATATTTAAAAATCACATTAGATATTAAGACCTACACTTGCCTAAAATTACTGAAAAAGCAACATCTTTCTGAAAAGCAATCAGAAAAACCTATAATCTGGAGAAAGGAATGATTGGATCTATTCTACAGTGATGACACCCATATGGATATATGCTTCACCAGTGTTGGAGCATAAGATACCCAATAAAATACGCTAAAACTTTCTACGGTTCAGCACCAAGCTGATATTTCAATGACGGGGGTGCCAACGACAATGCCAACAGCAGCGCTAGAGAGGCTATTGTTTATGACTTAGTGGTATCTATTTAGTAAGACAGGTGGCCGATCTTGTATATAAACCGAAATTGAAAGGTTTTGCTAAGCTGACAAGGAGCAAATCTTTACTGAGCTGTACACTTGTCTCCACTCTATATATGTTCAGAGAAAATCAGAACAACAAGTTTTGAAATCTGCATCGAAAGGGCGGATACAAGGACGGAGTAAATTTAATAATAATAAGTATCTTGCTGATTATTATTATTGTGAGCAGCAACATTTCTAACAGCATTGATAAGTGTCTGGAACATATCACAATGCGGTGAATAGTTATTTATTATACAAGGGAAAAAAGTATTAGATTTAAGCTCGAGGTAATGTTTGTCAAAATACCGAGAGCTAAAACCTAATGTTTTTTCCCGTGTATAATACACTATTTTTTTCTGTGACGGGAAAAACGACGATTTATTACTATATATTAAAATCAGAAAATCAATCGATGTGTCATTTGAAGTATTAAATTGGTAGGCTGTTGTACTTATAGCAACATTACACCTGCGTTGCTAAGGAAACCTGTAAAGTATTCAAATATCTGTCAATTTAATTTTGTGTTTGGTTTCAAAAATTTGCGACCTTTAAGTTGATTTTTAGTTATATTGAATGGAAGGTGAAAAAGAAATGCAGTTCTTTCTCGAAGACGGTGTTATTGGCTTACATAAGTAAATACAACTTTTTGTATAATAAAATATATTAAAATTAAATGTCCGTGTTCTTACTTATGTGTACATATCCGGGTAAAAAGTACTAATTTTTTTCCCCGGCTTATAAAGTGACATTTTGTTACCTGTTAAGAAAGATAAAATGTCAAACTTTTTTCCCGTCACAGAAAAAATAGTATTAAAATAAGCACATCACGTAAATAAGGGAGGAAACCACATAAATATGGCAAGTCTTCACTTTATCAATTACAGTTGTCTTTTGTACAAAAAAAAGTACCGCAATTGCGTATTATGCAACCCATCGTATTCAATATGTCGTGCATGTGTAAGTTTAGTGTCAAATAACACCTAACAAATTTAAGCTTGAATGATTGTATTTAGTATACACACTCACCAAGACCATTAGATTGGAAATTTGTGGCTTTACCGAGGAGAAGAATATTTTCGAAATTTGGACCATCATAAATCTGTTTTCAGGCCGGGGTAATGGCAGTTTTAGCCTGCATTCACTACTTTGTGTGGAGCGGTTATATTAATCGTCCTTGAAAACAAACAAATTCTAAGCTAGTACGGACATTTTGATTTTTTCAAAAGGCGATATAAATTAAAGTTACTTTAAAATCTTTAAAATGGATACGAGAATATAAAAGCAACAAAGCGAATGATACGTCTGACGACCTAGCATAATATAAAGCAGTGTAAAAGTACTAATTGGCCCTCAATCAAAGTTTGTAAATCCATGAATAAATGAACGGAATGGAAGCAGTAACACAATCTCATTGACCTTCTAGAGAGCCATCTCCAAAGAAAACGAATAAGTTAATGTAGACTTAAACTAAGGAACATAACGGGTCACTATGACCAATAAAATTATTCGCATCAAATAGTAATAATCATGGTTGCAGAGCATATAACGTGAATGATAAAACGACATCCCATGTACTTTTTGCGTAGGCAGCCTTCGATTACTAATGCGATAAATGCCTACTATAGAAATTATAAACCTGGGTATATATCACGGAGGCAGTTGCAGGGTTGATAGGTATAATGTCATAGGCCCATCAGAGATAGTTATTTGGGTGAAGCTGCTTCAGACCACATCCAGTATATATCAGGAAAGAACGAGTCCCTGAATCTTACGTTCAGGGGCTTTGCTTGTTTCACTTACACTAACTTTAAATTGTACACGAAACATTTTCACAGTATATGCAATTTTTAGTGTATTTGTTGTCTTATCTACTTTACACTATCATCACCAACATTTCTCAAGTATTTGCTCTGATTTTGGCATGTAGTTTTTTTTTGTGGAGGGGGGGTGGCGGGGAGGGGAAAATCTTGCATAAGACACCCGCTTTGGTCTTGTGCGCGGATAGTGTCGGATTCTTACCAACTAACCCCCCCCCCCCTTCTCTGGTCTTTACCTTCACACCGGAAACCGCTCTCGCATTACTTCAGTGTGAAGGCTGCCTCATCCTCATCTTAGCTGCACCATGTGTCTTTCCTCAATCTCCTTTGTTTCTACGATCTCTCTTATAAGACTATAGGTTCTTGTCCATGTTTCTTCGGATGTTATCAGCATGTAGTTTATTAATTTAGCTTATAGTTAGCTTAAAATTAATTTTATTTAGCGATATTGAATCATGTAGTAAGATTCAATATTGCTAAATATCTAGTTAGAAAATGTAGTATAAATTATAGTATAAGTGACGATTTGTCTTAACAATAAGAAATAACAGAACCATTTATGTATTCGCACGTTCTACATTCATTTTGGACTTGCTAAAAATGATTGAGTGAAAGCAAGGAACTAAAATTTAATGATGGCGGGAAAAATACAATGTACACTAACCATGCAAAGAAGTATAAAAGTATTGCACCATTTATCGTTTGACAGTTTCATTGTAGAATTTAGTACAATATGTGCTAGTAACGTAGCTAGATTAGAAAAATAACCAAAGCCTTTGTCAGTTGTTATTATACGTTTCTTTGTCATTCAGGTCAGCGGCATACGCTACTATTCGTAGTAACAAATAATATTGATGTGTAATTACGGATATTGATTACTCAATGTTAATTTACTTTTTAATTAACTTTTTGTCACCGTACTTTTGCCATTTTGAGAAGATATGTTGTGATTTGTTTGTACTACTTTGTTATTACTATTAATTCAATTATAGTATTCAAATATAATGTATCTAATGTTTATCACACATTATTTTATTTGAAGTATTTAGTTTATTGTTAAAAGCAATTCGTTTAATTTCAGGAATTTGAAAACTGCTTTAAGGATTTGGTTTAAAAATATGTAAAATAATACACATTCTTACAACATATTTCTAAATGAAGCAGATTAATTGAAAAATCAGTGATCAAATATCTTTTAATTCAGCAGATCAAATTAATAAATGTACCTCATCTAGGAAATTTGTGGCACCTCTTTCTACACCGAGAGCGTTGGATGTTCATTATTATTTTTATATGTCAATAATTATGTGATTATTTCATCTTCAATTTGAATGTAAAACAAATTTTTGTCCTATTCATGAACTAATTTTTTCTGTTGACTATTTCTTATAACTAACAGTTTTCTATAGAAATGTAGCGCTGTTTTCAAAGATTAATTACATAAATAGAATGTCCGTCATGTTTCAAAATAAAAAATGTATCGAACAGTTTCTGAAGGAAGATGACGGACGAACTTTTATTCGAAATTAGCTCTGCCCTACTTGTTCTACATTGAAATTTTTCAGAAACAAGCCCTTGTTAATTAAATTTTTATCGTTAGAAAACGATACTCGTACGAAGAACTCTTCGAAAAATCCTCTTAGCTTGAATGATGAAACTTACTTATTTCAAATTGTCCGTCTTATTATGAGTGACGAAATCAATTGACAAAATCTTCTTGATTAAGCTCTGGATAGCTCATGCAAAATACCCCAAAGCCCACATGAATATAAGGAATTATTTATTAAAAACAAAATTCTCGCGCAATAACATCATATACGAGGTGTGTAAATTAACTAATGATTTTCTAGTATTTGATTTGGTAACACTTGGGACGTGGCACGTAGAGGGGCAGGCAGAACACGCTAGAGTTGTTGCGCTGTCTGCAGTGGATTTTTTGTGAGAAAGTTTTTTTTATTGTTTTCTAAAAATGAGTGAAATCAGTTTCGAACAACTTTGTGCTATCAGGTTCTGCTTCAGACTTGGAGACAGTGCAACGGAAACATTTTGAAAACTGCGTCAGGCCTATGGAGACAGTATTTTGTCGAGAGCCCAGGATTTTAGGTAGTTTAAGGCATTTTCAGAAGGAAGAGATTCAATTAAAGACGAGCCTCGCAGAGGAAGGCCTTCATCTTCAAGAGATAATGAAAATGTTGACGGCATCCACGATTACGTGCGTTCAGACCGTCGTCTGAATGATCGGTGAAGAGTTGAATTTGACTCACACAACCGTTCATCAAATTTTGACCAATGAATGGGTGATGACAGATATCTATGCAAAAATGGTTCCGAAAAATCTTTCACAAGAGTAAAAAGACATCAGAAAGGTAAGGTGCTTTGACTTTTTGGAAGCCATTAACAACGACCCCCATTATCTGGAACATGTCATCACAGGTGACGAGACTTGGGTGTTTCAGTATGACCCGGAAACCAAGTGTCAGAGCATGGAGTGGCACACTTCAACTTCCCCAAAACGAAAAAAAGGAAGAATGAGCAAGTCAAAAATCAAATGCATCCTGATTTGCTATTTTGATAGCCAAGGAATCATTCACAAAGAGTTTGTGTCTCAAAGCCAAATGGTTAATCAATATTTTTACCGAGAAGTTTTTGAGAGACTTCGAAAAAGGATCATGCGTGTGAGACCAACCCTCAAAAACATGTGGGTGTTGCATCACGACAATGCTCTTTATCACACTGCGATTTCTATCAATAAGTTTTGACCAGTAAAAACATTCCTGTTGCTCCTCAGCTTCTAGTTTGAAAATTCACTTCAAAGGACGTTATTTTAGGACATTGGAGAATATTCAAACAGCCGTAACAGACCAACTGAAAGCTATTCCAATATCCGAGTTCCAGCACTGCTAGTACGAATGTAAGAATCATCTCCAGCGCTGTGTGGCTTCCCAAGGTAATTACTTTGAAGGAGACAATGTAAATTTGTATTTTCCTTTCAATAAAAAAATTAGAAAATATCAATCTCTCATTAGTTAATTTACACAGCTCGTATAAACGTCTCGAAAGTTTTTTATACGTAAATTGGACAATTTACACTAGGTTACAGGTTTAGGAAAAGTGGCTCTACAACTCATATAAAGACAGTTTTGTGCATATCTTACTTCTCCTTTGACGTTTAGTTTCGCGACATGATGAGTTAATGTGGTGAATGAGATCACCTGATCGAAACACATCTCATTTTCTTATGCTGTTTTCTAAACCATATGTTATATACGACAGATATTTTTAGATAAAGTGCGTTTTTGAATAAGAAAAAGAATATTGTAAATATCATTAACATATATTTACTTCCATATTCTACATACTTTCATCTACTTTTCTACGTAATTTACATTTTTTATCACAGATTTTTCATACCTTCCAACAAAATTTTGAATTCCGATGTCAAAAAATGCTACCGCCAGTGAAGAAGCCAAATCCATAACCGCAGTTTTTACTTCTTCGTTACGGTCGAACCGATAACCATCAAGGAAATCCGTAAGTACCGAAACGAGTGAAATTATTGAGTGCAAGATCTGGATTCTAAGGTGGAAGTTCCAGTTATTCCTATCCAAAATACCTGGTTAGATCTTGTGTTAGTGCAGAAACATGTGGCCTTGCATTATTATAGAGCAACATCACAATACGTTTTAGAGTCTATTATTGTACAAAATCCTTTTTCTATCCCAAAACACAGTTGTTATAGTTTTTCGTACTAAAGTGTCTCTTGGCTTTCACTCTGATTGGGAACGATGTGTGTCACCATTCCATTGACTGCTACACGAACTCAGGAATCATGTGACACCCAAGTCACGTTTCCTGAAACGATGTGGTCCAAAAATGAATCTCTTTCATGATCATATCGAGTCCAAAATGATAAACCACGGCCCATTCTTTTTGCTTTGTGATTGTCAGAAAGCAGTCTTGGAATCCACCGACGACACAATTTCTATACTTCTCTGAAACATAGGTGTACAAAACTAACCTTGAAATCTGTGGAAAGTTAATAAGAAGCTTTGATATTGTGAATCGTGGGTTCTCTCGAATTTTGTTGTGTACATTGCTAACCAAATCTCCAGAAATCAGCGAAGGTCGGCCAGGGCGTGGCTCATCATGCATCCCTTGAACCTTCTCACCCACTTTCGAACTTTACTGTCACTGATATCATTATCACCGTAAACTTCACAGATCTCAGGATGAATTTCCGCTGCTGTCAAATTTCTTACATTCAAGGGTCAAATTACGGATCGTATCTCACAGTTGGCGGGTGGTTCAATTTTTATATTCATTATAAACTTCTGCAGCTCATCACACAGACAGACGATACCGCTTCAAACGGCGTCTAAACGTGCGCAATGTATATTGGGAGCAAACAGCAGTGCGATATTCTCACCGACATTCACAATGCACCTTATTTAAAAATCTCGTAAAAAGACACTACAGGCTCTTGAGACCTTATTCTGATTATAGTGATTGAATTAAGGCAATAACAGGAAAAACGCTGCAGAAAAGAATGAATAGTTTTATAGGGCCCTACAGAAGCTGGTCCTTACCTACAGAGTACCATATTTTAGTGAGTTGGAGTTTCTGAATTACTTGCATGTTTAACTTTTATTACATTTAAAGTTTTAAAATGATAGTAGACGTCTGATACTTCTGTTTATGCATATATTTTCAGTACGGACTATTTAATTTTAACATGTATCGGGAACCAACTTTCGCATATCTGTTAAATGGAATTTTATACCGTTTACATGCACTTAATTTATCAACATGCACATAATATAATCTGGACAGTAAATTATGTTGTGCGCACTTGCATATCAAAACTTAAAGGCTGTTCACGCCATCATGAATTTGAATACGTCGAAAGATAATGTGTTATTTTATAAATTACATTTTTGGTAATATTTAACATAACATAAATGGACACATGATCCACAGGTCATGTTATACAATTCGTTCAATCCCTGGCAGGACGACATTTAATTTATTTTTGGTAATAAATTTTCCGATATGTGTAAAGTTTATGTTATCGTCTTAGTGTAAAATTTATAATCGCATGCCGTGAAATACAGTGCTATAAAAATACTCTAATAATACTTTTATTACTTTGTTTAAACTTTCATTTATATACCTCCTTAACGACCTGTCACATAAACTTATGAAATTTATTTTTGAAATAGAAGCAATTGCTCGCTTAATTGATAGATAACATAAATTTTATTTAAAATGTTCTTCTTAATTGAATATGCACGCGTACATGTGCATACACTTCGTGCATTTATGGAACATATAAAGTATATGTACGTGTGTGTTAAGAACAACTATTAAATTTAACATCTTAATTAGTTGTCACCTAAAGGCTGCAAAAATACACAATACTGGCATATTAACATCAAATAAATATGGTATAAATGAAGAAAGTAGGAGATATATTTTATACAAAGATGATTTGATGAGAGGTGAGACTTAAAACGAAACACTAAATTTACGGCAACGGTTTTTTACATATTCTCCTTAAACATTAATTCACTTGAACTAAAATACTACTTTATTTCTGAAATAGTAGTAGTTCTGAAGTATCGAATACTCTTAAGATCGCTAATCTTCAATATTTTTATAAGTGACATTGAGATTCAATCCAATATATCTCTGTTTGCTGACGACTGAAATTATCTCTGTGTACTATCAACTTAAGTGATAGGCATCAGTTACGGACTGGCCTAGAAAACATACACAATTTATTATTTTCACCAGAAGGCAGGAACTTATTCGTTGCGGCTATTTGCTGGAGCATGTGAGTTAAGAATGAGTTGAGATGACTAAAGCCTTGGGGATTACTTTGATATGTAACTTTCCTTCAGGGTATTAACCATCTTATATCATAAATCATCATAAATATCATAAATATCATAAATTATCATAATTATCATAAATTCTCAACTTCCAGTCAAAAGATATGTTGGGAGGAATTGAAGAAACTAAATATCTGTAGGAAAAAATTGACACCTATCCCTGCAAACCTGGGAGATTCACATTGCATTAACGACTACTTTGTATCGTCAGTTTCTAATATTCCTTTGACATGTGATGCTGATACATTGCGGGGTTATCTGGATAATAAACATCCTAATCTTAAATCTTCTTTTGGTTTCAAGCCAGTACTTGAACATGAGGTTACTAAAATCATCATGACTATTTCATCTCGTGCAACGGGTTGTGATGGAATAAATATTACTATGCTGAGGATGTGTTGTCCGTATATAATCCCGTTCATCACTCACATTCTGAATTATTGTCTGGCTGAAGGAGTTTTTCCTGATCAATGGAAAACAGCGTTAATTACTCCTATACCTAAATGTGCAAAGCCTAAGGACTTTAAAGATCTTCGTCCAATCAGTATACTTCCTTGTCTTTCTAAAATTTTGGAAAGGGTTGTGGACGTACAGGTACGTGAACATTTATTAGTTAATGATCTGCTGCCAATGAATCAGTCTGGTTTCAGACCCATGCACAGTTGTGCGACGGCCCTGGCGAAAGTGACTGATGATATCATCTCTAATCTGGATATTGGTAATGTGTCGGTTTTGGTATTACTGGATTACAGTAAGGCCTTCGATACCATAAACCATGAGCTGCTTCTTGCAGTTTTGCGTTTCGTGGGCTTCGATGATGTTGCTATTGGGTTCTTCGCTAGCTATCTTCGGGATTGGCGTCAAAGAGTTTCCTTGAATGGAAAGTGCTCTAGTGATCTTCCGGTGGTTAGTGGAGTGCCTCAGGGCTCAGTATTGGGCCCTCTTCTATTTACTATATACACTTGCAGACTTCCGATATCTTTGCGTGTCTGTGAGTTTCATATGTATGCCGATGATACGCAGGTCTACCATTCATTCAGTGCTGTGGACGTATCGCGAGCTGTCAATAACATGAATGAGGACTTGAATGCTCTATGTGAGGTTTCGGTGAAGCATTCTCTGTTCTTGAATCCGGCCAAGTCTTTTGTGCTGGTTTTCGGTTGCAGGTCACAGGCATTATTGGATTCCATTACTGTATCGGCTAATGGCATAACATTGCCGATAGTAAATGAGGCTAAAAACCTAGGGGTGATATTAGACACGTGTCTACGATTTAAATCGCATATCTCTCAATGCATTAAGCGTTGTTATTCAGCTCTTAAGCTACTCTATCCGCATAGATCGTACTTAACTGTGGAGACTAAGAAGTTGCTGTGCGATTCCCTGGTGTTGTCACATTTTCAATTCTGCTCTCCTGTAATAGCACCTTGCCTTGATTGCTCTGATAGAAGACGGGTCCAGCTGGTGCAGAATTCGTGTCTTCGCTTCATGTAAGGAATCCGTAAGTTTGACCATATTTCGCACAAGTTGCATGATGCTGGTTGGCTTAGTATGGGGAATAGGGCACGGTTGCAGTCTACTGTATTTTTTCTTAAAATCATAAAATCTGGTTGTCCGCCCTATTTGACAGCAAAAATTAGATTTCGGGCTGATGTGCATAATGTGAACATCCGTACGAGAGGCTTAATTTCCCCGCCATTTCACAAAACGACTCTATATGAGCGTGGCTTCTCGTACTGTGTTTACGTTTGCTATAACTCATTGCCCGATGATCTCAGAAGCATGAGCCTTCCTGTACTTAAATATAATTTGAAAACAATTTTGCTTCGGGAGCGGGCGCCGTTGGCGTGAGCAGGTGATGGCTATGGAAGTCTTTGGCACCATTTCTGAATGAACTTTGCCGAGTATGTGTGCATTGCGTATTTTGAGCCTTGGCCGCGTCTGTCATCTGTCATCTGTTAACTGCTATGCTTAGTTAAGTCACAGGGCTGAGAGGAAGACCAGTCTTCGTCTGATTCTTAGTCCTTTTACCTTCACTTTAAATTTGCTGCAATACTGGTTACATGTATATTAATAAATCTTTATTATGTATATAACACAAACCTTGAAATGAGTTTTTCAATGTTTGTTGTTCTCTTTTTGCTCTTATTCAGTATTTCTTATGTGTTACTATATTTTGTAATTCAATTCTTTACAATGTACTTATTTTTTTTTCTTTGTTGTTGTTGGTAATAAACTATTATTATTATTATTATTATTATTATATACTTCACTCGTTAGATAGAAATTGAAGTATGCTAACCTCATCTGGTATCCGTATTATGTTGTACAAGCATCCTGTGAATTATGTACAGCGAAGATATGTCAAACTTTTATAGTCGAAAGTGGATGATACTTATACTCCTAGACGCGTTGGCTTTACTCTCCTTTAGATACTTCTGGCTTTCTAGACTTACTTCATTACAAGGTCGAATCGCCAGACCTATTAACTTCTCTTAGCTTCCTCATTCCATAGTTCTTCTCGAGTTCTTTTTCTGCTTCTATTTTATATTTTTCAGACCTAATATTATTATTAAATTTCCCGTTCACGTAATGTCCTCTAATTATAATAAGAATTTCTCCAGTAAAACTGACATCCGTGTTGATGCCTTTTTTCCCTTCCATAATTTGAATTACGGTTGCTCCAATAAATTTGCATTATTTTATTTGTTATTTTGCTTATTATTGTTAGTTCTATTGGTATGTGTACCCATTCTTAAAGTGATTTGTTTTTTATTTATTAATTTCATTATATTTTGGGTAATTATTCGAATATTTTTTTTTATCGTATAAACTCACAAAATATTTGTTTTGTTATTATTGTTCCATAATTGGAATTGCATGATTCTGTTGGGTAAATAAAATTTATGTAATTATTTAATAGTATTTCCATTTGTCTTGAGTTGCTTTTCGGCAAGAAACAGCTTGATTGGAAATAATTGAAAGTCTGGGGGGCTAGATTCAAATAATGTGGTTAGTGTGTGAAAGTGCACTATCATGGTGGAATAGCAGACTCGAAAGAAAGCCACTGTGGATTTTTCCATGGTAATGGGACCTTTTATTTTGTCTAGAATGGCAACACAACATCCCTAACTAAATATAATATTAGATACATGTAATTCATTTAAATTATGAATCATGTCTCATGTTCCTAAATTGTTAGAGTCATGATAAGGCCATTTCAATTCAAACTCAGACCATTGGTCACTCATATGAAAAATAATCTCTCATTTCACAAAATACATTAATCTCGAAAATATATACTAATTAATGGCTATCATGTATTTAACTATCTGCAAAGCTACAATAATAAAAGCTGTGTAAAAATGTGAATTGATACAACAATTCATAACAGCCAAAAAGTGCGTTCAACTTATAATACCAAAATAACAACACATTTGAATCTAAAACATATCCCGCATTATGATCCCGCAACTGTACATATAACCTATTGTTTAAAGTGTTGTCTTTTAAAGTTTAATATGAAGTAAAATTCAATTTGACATAAATACATGTGTTTCTTTTAAATGAGTACCCATAGTGACTTCTAGTATAAGAATGTGTAAGAATCGAAGACAATACATATAACTAATAATGTAACGAACAGGATGAAAGTTAGAATGTTGATCATTGCATAATCGAGATCTGAAAAATAACAAAAATAAAGTTCACACACTTACCTAAATATCTTCTCTCAACACTTAGAAGATTGTTGTGAGTAATTATTATCTGAATAAGAACTCAATGCACATGGTCCCCTTTGAGATCCTGCAAAAATAAATTTATCTTCTAACAAGAAAAAATCAGCGTGAAATTTAAACTTAATTAGACAGACTAATTTAACCAATGTTCAAAAATTTTAATTCAGTTTTAATTTGTTTTGTTTCCTCCAGTAATTCTTATTACTGTTTTGATACCAATACTATATAAAATGTTAATTCTTTTAATATTACTAGAAGATAATTATATAGCTTAATATTATACTTACATAGAAATATTAGGTATGGTATGGACGCCACACGGCTATCTTAGACGATTTGTTATACAAATGTAATTAAGTTTTAAATAATTTTATATTATTAATAAATCTATATAGAATGCATAACACTGGGCAACAAATTTTCGAAAAGTTCATGCTTCCAAGCTGAAAATAGTCATTTCTTAATGAATTCAATGTGCTGAACACGAAAATGACTAAGAAAAAGCTGAATTGGCTACGGGTTTTCTGTAATATGTACGCATATTTCAGAAAAAGTGTACTTATGTCAATATTATAATACATGGTAAGAAAACATTTAAGCATATTTCAGAAAAAGTGTACTTATGTCAATATTATAATACATGGTAAGAAAACATTTACGCATATTTCAGAAAAAGTGTACTTATGTCAATATTATAATACATGGTAAGAAAACATTAGTCTGCTTCCGGCTTTCGACTTCTTTTGGCCTGCCGTTTGTAGTGGACTTGTGGAGCATCTCTACTGATTGTCCAACAATAGTCAGCTAGCATTGACGTAGACCATTTGCCTTGGTACCGTTGCTCCATGATGGCAATGTCCTGATGAAAGCGTTCGCCGTGCTCATCGCTGACCTGCCCGCAGTTATCAGGAAAGAAATCTAAGTGGGAATCAAGAAAGTGGATCTTTAAGGACATATTGCAGCCGAATTCATGAAATAAAGCCAACATATCCTCAACCAGACACTTGTAATTTTCTGCCTTGTCATTCCCCAGGAAGTTTGCTGCCACTTGATAGAATGCATCCCAAACCTGTTTTTCTTTACCTTGAAGAAGTTCCTCAAACTTGGGGTCTCGGAAGGGCTGTCTAATTTGAGGCCCCACAAAGATGCCCTCTTTAATTTTGGCTTCACTGAGTCGAGGGAATTTGTCATGCAGGTACTTGAATGCTGGTCCATTCTTATCCACGGCTTTTACCAAGTTTTTGACAAGACCGAATTTGATGTGTAAAGGAGGAATGATGATTTTGTGTGGCTGTGCCAATGGTGGGTGCTGTACATTCGTTTCTCCAGGCTTAAAAAATGCTCTCGGAGGCCAGTCTTTCTTGATGTAGTGCAAATCGATTGCTCTGCTGTCCCACAGACAAAGAAAACAGCAGTACTTTGTATATCCCTGCTGCAAACCCATCAACAGAGATACTACCTTCAGGTCAGAACATATCTGCCAGCCATACTTGCTGTAGTTAATCGTCTCCAGTAGCTGCTTTAGATTGCCGTAAGTCTCCTTCATGTAGACCGCATGTGCAATAGGTATGGATGGAAGCTGGTTCCCATTATTCAACAAAACCGCCTTTAAGCTCAGTTTTGAAGCGTCTATAAACAGCCGCCATTCGTGGGGATCATGTGCAATACCGAGAGCTTGTAGTAGACCATCAATATCGCAGCAGAACACAAGGCTTTCTTCTTTCTTAAAGAAAGATTCGAAGAGCTGATGGCGAGTGCGAAATGAAGTCACTCGGACATTATCTCCGCTTTGCTTTTCGACAGATCCAAAATCGCGAACAAGATCGTTCATTTCATCCTGGGTAATTTTATGTGGTGCAGATGTTTCGTCAAAGCACGAAAAGTCATCATCCTTACTGCCACGTTGAGGAGAACTCGCCGACGCATGGCCATCCTCATCGTCTGAACTGATAGAAAAATCTGTAGGAGGTTCTGGAATTGGGAGTCCTTCGCCATGAGAGACAGGTCGCAGAGCAGATGGTATGTTAGGGTATTCAACTGTCTACTTCTTCTTCTTGGTGATGCCTCCAGAAGCTGGTCGTACCATACAGAAATAACAGTCGTCAACGTGATTGGTGGGCTCCCTCCAAATCATGGGCACAGCAAATGGCATTGCCTTTCTTTTGCCATTAAGCCAATGTGAAAGATTTACGGCACAAGTGCGGCAGCATACGTGTGGGGCCCAGTCTTTGTCCTGGTCGCCTATCTTGCAACCAAAATACAAATGATACGCTTTCTTAACTGTTGCACTGATGTTCTTTTTCTGTGCAGCAAATGTCACTTCTCCGCAAATATAACAGAAGTTATTTGCACTATTAACACAGTTACGAGGCATTGCTACTGTTTAAGGCTTGCGCGCACTAGTCGGCAACAGCCCGGAAAGGAACGCGCGACGGCGGCCGGCATTTTTTTTAGGGTACGCGCACTAGCCGGTAAATAATTTTTGCAAGTCACCGGCCGCTTGTCGCTTAGGTACTAGAGCTGGGCAATTACTTTATAAATCAGTAATTGTAATTAGTAATTAATTCCTTTGCCTTTTCAAGTAATTTGTAATTGTAATTGTTTGACAAATCGTGAAGTATTTATAATTTGTATTTAAATACTTTTAGTTTTTTAAAAGTCAATTACAAATTACTTTTCCAATTAACTCATATTAAGAACATACCCTTAGCCCCCTGGAATAACTAGGTGGAATTTAATGTATGACAGTATCAAACAAATACTGGACGTGAAAAAAAAACTTTCCATCTTTTTAAAATTAAAAATACCGTGCTTTTCTGAATACGAGTTCCTTACTCTGCAAGAATATTGTGAAGTCACTGCACTTTTAGCAGAGATCGTAAATAATTTAAAAGGTGAAAACAAAGCTTTTTATGGCGTTCTTCTTCCAAGTGTAGTGTCACTTAAAAATAAGCTAAATAAATTAAGTAAAAAGAAGTTTAAAAGTGGCGGAGATATAATACTTCAAAGTGCCATTAAAGGTTTAGATAATAGATTTAAACAACTTATAACTTTAGAGAATACCTATGCACTTTTAGGAGCAATTACACATCCTGAGTTTAAACTTCGTTGGTTGCCGTTAGTCCAGTCAACTTTTGTGTTATCTAAACATGATATTAAACAACTGCTTATTTCGGAGTGAGAATTATTTTTTTATGGTGTAATTTTTTGTTACTAATTATTTTAATCACATATTTTACGTTATACTTGAATTGTTGCTTTACTTGTTTTGTTTTTTATATAATAAATTACGTTGTTTTTTATACATGTGGGTTGGAATATAGTTGATTTCTTTCCCATTTCCTATTTTAAGTTCCGATTTGTATATTATATACAACAAAAGACTAATAACTGAAAAAAACGTTTTTCCTCGGATTTTATAAACAAATGTAATTGTAATTGTAATTAGAAAAGTAACTGTCAATTACAATTTTTCTTCGTCCATTCTCTTTTGTGGTCAAAAAACAGCGCGCACTACTTCACCTCACGACGCAACGCAACGAACCACCGGCGAAAGTATTCTCGCCGGAGATTTCCGCCGACGACCGGCCGCAACGTTTCCTTCCGTTGCCGTGTAGTGTGCGCTGCTTCGTTTATGTACCATGGAAAAATAAATTCCCGTTCCGTTGCTGTGCGGTCCGTTGCCGGCTGGCCCGGTCTAGTGCGCGCAAGCCTTTAGTTACTTTACACTATAGCAATCACTTATGTATGCTAGAGCTTCGAAAAATATGCGCGAATGAACGGACATTGCACGAGTTAACTGTCACGTCGGCCATTTATAAATAAACTATAATTAGCTATTGCTTGATATTGAGCAATCAATTTCGCAACACTCTCAATGGAAACTTACAGTAAATGCTGCATTAACTTCTTTGCATGAAGGGGTGATGCAATATGACGCAAAATTTCGTAATTTCTCACTAAATTGCATTACATTATGCAATAGCATCTATACAATGGACAAAACGTCAATATCTCTTGAACGTGAGCCAATCAACTTTTTTCAATGTGATATTCGTGTTCAGCACGTTGAATTCATTCAGGATTGGGTACTTTCACCTAAGAAGCAATTTCACTGTTGACCAGTGTAATTTGCCAGATATTCTCAAAGAATTGGTATTATACAGCATGTGTCAATTTTCATTAGCCATAGGCGATTAAGTCATACAGTACATGGCAAGAAAGTTATACCCCTTCTTTCCTTTCCAATGCCAGCACGACAGATGCATGCTCGTAAATACAAGTTAGCGTGGTTAGCAACTTAGCAGTAACTATTCGACCACCGGCTTGGGTGTTTGTAATGCGTTCAGAAATAATATTTACGAGTTGCAAGGATTGGTTTTTCTTTTTCCTTTCAGTAAATGCAGAGAATTATTAAACTGCGTTCACGCTGCATGACACAAACAAAAGCGTAATTCTAATAAAATTAAAAATAAGGTAAATAAAAAAGGATTCTGAAAATAATAATAAACTACTAGATCAGAAGATCGCGGCGGCCATTTGATGTTTCCCGTTCCAGTAATAAGACGGCTTTTATTGCAGACTAGATCGCAACGTGTTCGCAGCTGAACATTGACTGTAAAATCTGGTCGGGAGAAGTGCTGTGTATCGTTGTGATGTTGATTGTTGCCGGGATTCGTGACGGACAGTAGGGGTGCCACGTTGCCACGTATTACTTGTATACGTATAAATCGCACGTAAACATTGAATCCCTATACCTAATGAAAATTGACACATACGGTATAAAGCTAAACGTGCTACTTCGGATCTGAATTTTTTTTTATACACCCATTTTTTTATAAAATTGTCCTTAAATATACTTTTGAGTATTTTTGTATTTTCTACAAATTTGTCTATATTTAGTAGTTGAAGAGATACTAGCAAAATCTCTGAAGTAAACTACTACTTCCTGCCTGCCGATGTCACTGAGATTTTAATTAAATTTAGGAAAATTAGAACACATAAGATAATTTTAAAAATGTATGGCGGAATTACAGTCTCAGCGTTTTAAGGGTTTTACTTGGAAAACACTCAATATTAAATAGCCTATATCTTATATTTCATATCCCAGATGGCACTCGACTAAGTAACACCAACAGAGTTCAGAGTTTAAGAACTGCATATACCTACATTCTCTAAACGTCAGTTAAATCTGGATGTTTCCTCGTCTTATTTGTATCTACCAGGATGTAACAATTCCTGTTTCTACTTAAATTGAGATGGTGGTTTGCCAACTGTTAATTATATCTGTGTTTGTTTCATGTGCATTGTGTAGACTTGCCATATTTCAATTAGGTGCAAAATCGTGTACTAATAAAAGCCTAATTAGCCAATAGGTACAGGCTTAGTAGAATAAAATAGTTCTGTTAATTATCTAATCATTTTTAGTTGGCCTATACACTGGCTCCCTGTTGTGGAGAATCTATTACACGAAAATAGTCTACCTCTATTAATTAAAAAAAATGGTATGACAACACTGAAAATATGTCACCTTTGTTGATTTTATACATAACACTAAATCTACGAAACATCTCCGAGGCTTGAATAATACAAGAAAGAAGAATTTGTGTAGCTTTCTTTGCATCATTGAAAAAACAAATCTTCTTAATATAAAAATGATTATTGAATGATTACAGTATTGTATTAAACATAAATCTGAAATGTGTATATAAACGGACTGAAGAGAAACACTGAATAGATAAATATTTCAAGTTAATCAGGGCGTTATGGTCGGCCGTCAGAGCAATTACAAAAAACGTACCTTTTTTGAATAAATCGTGCATATATAATCAGTTATTAAAGGCACGCGTCCTACGATTCGTGCTTACTTTGATCCGTCAAATTTTTGTGACGGATAAACCATCAATTTTCCAGTCATCACTGTCAGCGGTCCATTTTTATACGTTCTTTCTTTATGTATCTTTACTAAACTTGTCTTGCCTGTGTATGTACTATAACCGCGATCAATGACGATAAACCGGCTTAATTCAGTCGCTTCTAAAAGGAGCAGGTTGATGGTGATCGCTATTTATTTTAGTCTCATACAAACCATTTAATAGTGCGTAGAAATGCAAATAATGATAGGATTGTGTGATCAATATTTATGTAATAATAAAATTAAGTTAAATTCGAAATCTTTAAAGAGGAATTCATGACACTGTTATAGAAGTTAGTATTATAAGTTGAACTTACTACATATCTTAACTAAGTATATTATTTTATTTGATTAGTATTTTATAAACTTTATTTTGTCGTTGCTTTTTCTTTACTAACTTGACATGTTTTTTTTTTGCAATGAAGACCTCTCTTTAATTTTATTGAAAAAGAGAAAGTATGTTAAAAGTCTAAAGATTATTGGTATTTCAAGAAGACAATTTTAAATTACAAAACTGTCATTCAAGGTTTTGTTTTAGGTATTAATGCGTTAAAACATCCTCTTTAATCAAGTTTAGTATATCGGTGAATTTATGTTCAGTTTGTTATATTTGTTGTTCTAGTAGTGGTGAGGTGGTGCATTTGCATGACAGCAAAATTTGTGAAAATGTTTTATACTTTGATATTAAATTTATTATATAATTACGAAAAGTACATATTATTTTTCACACATCAAATTTTCTCATGTACCATAGTGAAAAAAAGATATATGTTTAAGGCTGGACGCCCGCTTCAAGCTGAGTTCGATTTGAAATAGGCGTACCACTGCTTTTCGTGCAAATGTAAATAAGGGTGTATACTAGTTGGCTTCGGCGGTCAATTTTTAATCCTCTTGTGCAAAAAGGTTACAGGTAAATTGGCTCCGAAAATATTTGCTAATTAGGCCCGTTAATCCTCCACCGCGGATTAACATGGAAACTTAAAATGTCATTTAGAAGCACCTAAACTGTGTTATTAAGAAAGAGAAGTAAACAAATCCCACCCTCTCATTATAAATCCCACTTACAGTTTATGAAAAATTTGAGGTATATAAATTAAGAATTAGAACTATGAAAATTAGTTTACTTTTACCGTAAAATGGAGTGTGTCGAAAAAATGTTGAGTGAAAAAGGGAAACCTGTAATTGTTTTAAATAATTTTAAATATAATTTTCACAAAATATTGTGCGAGAATGTGCAAAGATGGCAATGTGCAAAACGTGGGTGTAAATCATTCATTAAAACTCAGGGTTCAAATGACTGCATAATGGAACATAACGACGTACATAACCATGATCCTGTAAGTGTACAAACTTTAAATCGTCAAAAAATAAGCAATTCCGCTAAGAGAAAAGCAGTTGACGACATTTGTGAAAGACCCATGAAGATCCTTCATCAAGAACTGAAAACGTGCGACGCTGATACAATAACTGTGACGGATGTAAACTTAATACGAAAGTGTATGTACAATGGTCGGAAAAGTGTGATTCCAAAAATTCCGAAAAATGTAAAGGATGTTCATGATGTTTTGAATAGTATAGACATAAAAACAAATAAGGGAGAATTATTTCTTCATCAAAACGATGTTAACAACAATTTTGTGGCTTTTTCGTGTGAAACAAACATAAATTTTTTAAGTAAAATGTCAACAATCTACGTTGATGGAACATTCAAATGTGCAACAAAATTTTTTTATCAACTTTTTACTGTTCATGGTCTAGAAAACGATCACTATATACCTCTCGTCTTTTTTTTGTTGTCGAACAAACAAATTCATTCTTATATTGCTGTTTTCGAGTTTCTAAAAAACGAGTGTGAAAAATTAAATTTGTATTTCAACCCTGTATCTGTTTATGCCGATTTTGAAATAAACATCCACAAAGCAGTCTACAGTGTTTTTCCATCTGCTGTAGTAAAAGGATATAGATTTCATCTGGGTCAATCATGGTAAGTCAAAATTTTAAGTTAAAAAGTAGTAAAATACATTATTTCATGTTTTGTAGGTGGCGTAAAATACAAGAAGTAGGGCTACCTACGCTCAGAATATTTGCAAGATTCTGAAATTGGAAAATATCTCCAATACATTTTCGGGCTTCCATTTCTGAAACCAACTGCTGTGGGGGATTGCTTCGCCTTGGACTTCGCCGAAATTCAGCCCGACAGCAAGAAAGTTAGGGATTTTGCAGATTATCTGGTCGACACGTACATTTCTGAGGAAGCACTGTTTCCACCACGTATGTGGGCAGAATGCAGTTCCTCGTTGGAACGGACCACGAACGCGTGTGAATCGTTTCATTCCAAGTTTAATTCCCTTTTTTACACAGCACATCCTAATATCTACCAGTTTGTTGAAGTTTTAAAAAATATTCAAATTGACACATACATTAAAATCTTCAGCTCATCAACTAAAAAAAAAGTGTACAGGAGAAAAAAAAATCACAGAAAGATTTTATTGACAGCAAAATAGAATTGTTAAATAAAAATATAATTACTAATTTTGAATTTGTAAAATGCGTATCGCAAAAGTTCAAACCATAAATTATTGTCTAAAATGTCACTTAGCTACATTATATACATGCATTATACATTAAATACATTTATTTTCCGCCTAATGTTTTATTTAAGTTTATTTAATCCTATAAACACCTGGGAGCCAACTATTATATGAGCCGGGAGCCAACTAGTACAAAGTATGGGAGCCAACTTACCCACCATCCCTTCCTAAAAACTGACCGCGGGAGCCAACTAGTATGTTGGCGTAAATAAAAGACAAATGTTTATGGGTCCGCGTGCTCTGTCTTATGCTGACGAAAAAGATAGAGAAAAGAACTTGTTACCTAATCTAATCTGCCTGTAATTTATGGCTGCGTTATGGTCTCAGATAATCGCCGGTTGGCCCACATGTTTGGCAATCGAGAAGCAACCGCCCCTAAATTATACAATCTATATTTTCTCAAACACACAAAAAAAGTGAAGCTGGATATGTAAAATCACCTGCCGGATTCAAATTTTGAGTTGGAAAATAAAATCGAAATCGCAAAAAGGTCGAAAAATCGTTTTTTTGCGTAAATTTTAAAATTTTCATTTTCTTCAATTATTAATACTTATCTCGTGATATCTCAGCAATGCAGAGAGCTAGGGATCTGTTTTTTTTTAAGGTTATACCCTAAAGTATTTGGATGATACTAGTGCTTTCGATTTTTCTTTATGGTGTGTAAATTTTATAAAAAAAAAAAGTTTTAGTAGACCACCAATTTGTGTAAGATATTTTTCAGCTATCGAGTAACTAATCTTATTTTTCAGAATTTACCCATATATATGTGAAACAAAATAAAGCCAACATTCCAAAATTATTTTTTGTGCAAGAAATAAATTTCTAGATCGTTTCAGAAGCAAATTATTGCGAGTCAAATATAATAATTATACTCCCTGCCCGCAAGCCGTGTGAGTCCTAGCATGCGCTTCTAGCAGGTATAGCGCTAGGGACGGGAAGAGATATTGCTTTTACTTTCTGATACGTAGTATAAGGAAGTATTGTGACGCCGACACTGTATATGTACACTATATTGTAAAGAAAATATCAACGGTTTCGATAAAATAATGTCCGAGTAACGATTACTTTCTTAACATACACCGATCTCAGAAGTATTTTACAAACTGCGTAGAAACTGCCCGAAATGGTAGGCGGAGCTACCTCTCGACACAATGTGCGAGCGTACCACATACTCTATTTGATTTCAGTGAATTTCGCCCAAATTTCAAAATTTTGTTTTCCGTTTCGTGACCTTATTTTTAAAAATTAAGAAAAAATAAAATGTATGTATTGCTGTTGAGTGTTACATAATTTTAAATAAAGGCTTGTTTTTTGAAATTTCTTACATTTTTATTTTTATTTAGGGCCCTTTGGACAATTTCGAAGAAATTACGATTTATCCATTGAGAGGCATTTTTTTCTTAAATTCGGTAAGGTTTTCATGAAAAATACGATTAGGAAATGGGAAAAACGATTTCGAGGCCGGACGTATAGCCTTAAGTAAAACGATGATTACAGATACATGTAAAACAAATATTCCTTTATCGTGCCAAATTTTAGTTAATAGGTACACCTTATTAGTTCATTTTATTAATCGCTATAGATTAAATAGTAGAATAGCAGAAATAACAGGCATACATTTTAAAACTGACATTACTAACTTAATTCAGGGGATTAGAATAAATAAATGACTTCTTCCGTGTATTACAGTACTAGATACTAGATATAAAACTTATTTTGTTTCACCACAATAAAATAAATTAATTTTTCAAGTTCTATAAATAGAAGTAAGTTTAATTGCTATGCATTTTTTTTTAAATAAAAGTAATTAGGTAATTGATTGATTATAAAGTTAAATAAATCTTAACCAGAAAGTAACGGTCTATGAGACGCGACAGTATTGCCGAATTTTGATGTTCCGTGTCTCACTTGCACGTCGTCGTATCTACATGATAAACGACAACTAAGTATACTCAGAAAACGTATTTATCTTTACACTGAAAGAACCGCCCGTAATGTTGCTAGTATACAGTGGACAATGTTAAAATACACAACACAAATTGTTGTAAATTTAAATTTTGTTAGTTAGAATTACAAAATGTATTATATTTCTGCACTTAAATGTTTCTTGTACCGTATGTACTTCTTAACATTTATAAAGGATAGAGGAAACATTGTCATTGTTTTTACTTTCTTATACGTAGTATAAGGAAGTATTGTGATGATGAAAATTTTCGACCTCGAGATTTTTGCAGATGTCCACGTTTTGAAGTCCCCTGATACCAAAAAAGTGGTTTTTAAAAAATGTCTGTCTGTCTGTCTGTCTGTGTGTGTGTCTGCGTGTCTGTGTGTGTGTGTGTGACCACGATAGCGGTCAAACCGCTACAGGTATCAATTCCAATCTCCCTCTTAAGAACTGATTAGATTTTGAGCAAAATCAGCAGACCGGAAGTAGTAGTTTACTTCAGTGAAAAAATCGAATTTTGCAAATATTTCGTGAATTACTAAGTTTAAACAAATTTATAAAGAATTCATATGTACTTAAAATTGAAATTGTGAACAATTTTATTAAAAAGGTTTTTCGAAATTCCTACCGAAAGTAGGTCTTTTACTCTTATCGAAAATCAGTTTCTTGCAAATATTTTGCAAGTCATGCTTTTTAGACAGGTACGCTACGAATATAAAAGTATTTAGAACTTAATTTCCAATATCTTTTGTATAAAAAAAATTTCAAAACTCGGACCGGAAGTATAACTTTTACTCTTACCGAATAACGATTTTTTGCAAATATGTCGTAAATTATGCATTCTATGTATATTTATGAAGAGTACAAAAGTATTTAGAGTTGGATTTGGAATATTTTTTGTATAAATGAAATTTCAAAATTCGGACCGGAATTAACACTTTCATACGTATAAGGATGTCGTGTGGTGGCCACACCTCATTTTTTAAATTAAAAAAAAAGTATATCTTTCTGTCAAAGCAATGAGCTCCATAAAAACAATAAAACAAGTTAGTAATAGGCAAACATATATTATATTATACCGTATGTGTCTATTTTCATTAGCTATAGGGATTCAATGTTTACATGCGATTTATACGTATACAAATAATACTTGGCAACGTGTGTCTCCCGGCAACAATCGACATCACAGCGACTTTCGCCGATCTTGCCACTTCTACATTAAATGTTGAGCAGCGAACACGTTCCGAGATATAGTCTGCAATAAAATCCGTCATCATCAAATGGCCGGCGCGATCTAGTTGTTTATTATTATTTTCAGAATCCTTTTTTATTTACCTTATTTTTAATTTTATTAGAATTACGCTTTTGTTTGTGTCATGCTTAATAATTCCCTGCATTTACTGAAAGGAAAAAGAAAAATCCTTGCAAGGCGTAAATATTATTTCTAAGCGCAGTACATACATCCAAGTCAATAGTCCAACAGCTACTGCTAACTTGAGCTTGTATCTGTATCTTGTATCATCGGTCGCGCTCGCATTGAAGAGAAAAGTAGGGGGTGCCATGTTGTCACATATTGCATGAATTAATCGCCTATGGCTAATGAAAATTGACACGTGCTGTATATTATGTATTATGGTTTGTTTTATGGAAAAACGTTCGGATAGGTCGATTTTTATTTTTAGCTGCGGTTTTTCTGATGGTAAATTGATGTACAAAGGATGGTCCAAAAATTAGTTAGGACCATCAATTTTTTTTTTCAAATGGAAACATATGTTTTTTATTTAATTTGTTAATTCTGCATCGAATTCTAAGTATGTTTCATGTACCTATACCCAAACTCAACAGTTATCGAGAAATTTACAATTGAACATATCAATAACTGAGACCGTATCCTACAAAATTTGTTTCACTCTCTTGTCTGAAAACGACCGATTTATTAAAAAAAAACAGAAAAACAAGTCAAATTAAATGTTCAAACTGTTGACCACTAACTTCCTGACAATAGGCAAGCCGAATATCAGTTTCTCGTAACACTGCAGTTAACGTTTGCGGCTTAATTTGTTGTATTTTGGTTATAATTTCTCGATAACTGTTGAGTTTGGGTATAGGACATGGTACATGAAACATACTTAGAATTCGATGCAGAATTAACAAATTAAATAAAAAACATGTTTCCAAAAAAAAAAAAAATTGATGGTCGTAACTTATTTTTGGAATAGCCTTTGTACATCAATTTACCATCAGAAAAACCGCAGCTAAAAATAAAAGTCGACCAATCCGAGCTTTTTCCATAAAATAAAACCAATAATTTTAAATGAATTTTTTCCAACCAGAGCGTCCTCACTATATAATCAATAAGGTAACATATAAAAAATAAGTTTTAGTTTGTTCGCAGCCTTTTTGTCACCTGTCTACCTCTTGTTTAGAGAGACGACCTCGCTGACAACCACTCTTGCTACGACACTATATAGTAATAGTAATTTCCCTCTTTACTGTTAAATATTTACACTTCCACAAATAATAAATTTATATATTTAAACTGAATGTGGTGTTAATAATACTCTAATTTTTTTTATACTCTGCAGAACATTTTCTTTCTATATGACCTAATTTTTTAAAGAAGCATATATATATATTAACAACACATAGTAATGTCATAATACTATAGAATATTCGTACATTGTGGTAACCCATTCATGGATTTTATAAATAGTAGCCATCTACCCTAATGCATT
This sequence comes from Amphimallon solstitiale, assembly GCA_963170755.1. Taxonomy (NCBI): domain Eukaryota; kingdom Metazoa; phylum Arthropoda; class Insecta; order Coleoptera; family Scarabaeidae; genus Amphimallon; species Amphimallon solstitiale. Next base: position 110,050,239 of record OY720678.1, on the reverse strand, counting down.
TCTATGAGCTAAATTTTAAATATAAAGCAAGTAACTCCAATTGAAAACTGTATATTATTATTCTAAAAAAAAACAAAAGTACTATTATTTATTTTAAGGCTGTATTTAGAATAGAACAAGTACTTCATTATGTTACTATATTTCATCTATACAATTCAACTAATGAGAGTATATTGTTCAATGTAATATACGTATGTATTATTAATGGTACATGAAAAATGCGCGAATAAAACGAAACGTTTACTTATAAAATACTTGAATCAGTCAAATCGTTCGTATTGGCCAACATTTATAAACGTATGAAAAATTAGACATCATAAATTTTAAGAAATTATGAACAAGTTATTATTGCATAATATAGACTGTATGGCAGATCATTAATAATAGTGCGGAAGTATCTAAGCGGCTAATTAGAAATGTATACTTCATTTTTCTTTTAAAGAGTAGTAAAATAGTCGTTTCTGGGAAATTTAACGGCAATCGCTATTTGGAGAAAATTTGAACGAATTGTTGATTGTGTGTATAGAATCAAATTAATTATAGAAGAAAATGTTCGCTGTAACTCCAATTTCATTTTGAGTAATGATTATTCCACATAAATTGGTATTGGCTTCTGGGTTATAGGTAAGAAGTACTACTCATCGAGAACAGTGAAAACCTACAACTTAATACTTTTCATATAACTACTTTGATTAAATTAAATATTTAGATACTATAATTATTATATGATTTATTCATATAAACCCCAATAAGACTTAAAAATATCAGTTGCCTTCACTTATATTTATACATAGCATAACTAAAATTAATCGAAAAAGATTGCGTTATTTCTAATTTTTTTTTACAAATAAGTAATTTTTATTAAAATTTCAATACTCATGAAATAAAAAGTTTGGAAGTTCATTAATTAACAATAGTTAAAATGTCGCAGTCGTTGTGTGTCAAAAAATTGTTTATCGTTATATTTAGACTGAATTAATTTAAAATTAAAGAAGTCATACTTAGATTTATAACTTTATTGAAAAGCTTTTCGTCAGTACAAACTAAACTAAACTTCTATAACTTTATCTTGAAGAACGTGTAAGCTACTATTTTCAAGCATTATAGTTATTATCAGTTATCATCTAACAAATTAAAAATTGTTTGGTTTTATTGCATGTTCATATTTTTTTAGTATTTGAAATATATAAAATATGGAAACAAATACATTTATTGTAAAACAAAAATTGTGAATTTTCAGTGGCGTAAAAATGCTATTTACCGGGTGTCCACAAAATAACGCCCCAGCTCGTACCACCTTTATTTGAAGCCTGATTGTAACAATCGACATGTCAAATTAAACGACTTAAAAAGTACTATCAGAGAAATATCAAATTTTATTTTTAGCTATTCGGTTCATCAAGGATCGATAATCAACTTTTTTTATGTTAAATGGCCGCCCGCTACTTTTTTCACAGAATTTGATAAAGATCTTTTTTCTGAATTCAATGATGTAGCACAAAACCGTTTCTTGTTTTATTTGAAGTTGTTAAAAAATAAAAAACATTTCAACAATGCTTGTACTCTATTAGTAATAGGGTGCTTAGTCATTATTGCCACCATGTGAATTTTATGTCAGTGTCATTAAACCAATTTTAGTTGTTACAGTTGTCATCATTTCATAATGAATAACGAGTTCGTATACCGTAGTCGACACTTTTTAATTTCTGTTTATACTTCTATACTAGCTATCTATCCCATGCATTGTAAATGCAGCGATGCCTGCTTTCCAACAGCGGTGGGAGAAGCACAAACAGTCTGGGGGTATTCACATTCCATAGGAAACGTTTGCCGGGTGTACTTGGCAGCCTCGCTTTATGTTTGTCTTTTCTTTATTTCGCTGTGCTCTTTTCCTACTTTCGTATCAGAAATTAAAATTTGTCGACTACGGTGTATGCTTGAAATTTATTTTGGGTGTCACAAAAACAGTGCTCAAAGTTGTAGAATCTATGGAGAACGCTGCCCTTCAGTTTAGTCGATTGGAAATCAATTTGAGACGGCATGGATTCTTTAAAAAACCTAGAACACAAAATGGGAAATTTCGAGATGAAAATTTAGAGATGAACCTTTTACTGTGTGTTGAGGAGAATCAGTGAACTTCTGTAAGAGAAATTGCTTCAAATCTACAACTTTCCAGAGTAAATGTGTGTTCAGTTTTGAGAAAACATAAGTACAAAGCATTTGTGCCGCGCAAGATCCACACATTAGAAGGTGATACAGAACGTCGTATAAATTTTGTCACTTTTCAATTAAGACGTGAACCGTTGTTTTACAATAAAATACTACCGACGAATGTCAATTTACAAATAAAAAAAAGATTAATCGCTAAATCATCGCTACTGGAATGTAGAAAATCCACATGTTTCCGTAGAACAAGCTCCACGAAAAAGATTTTCACTTAATGTCTGGTATGGAATATTAGATGGACGAATAATAAATAGGTCCAAGCTTCATGGATGAAAATCTTTATACCCAGCAAGAGTATTACCAAATTTTAAGTGAAGATTTACTTGACAACTTACCCTTAAATGAAAGAAATAATGTGCTTTTTAACAAGATGGAGCTACTCCACACAACGCCATAACCAATAGAGAACTTTTGAATAGAAAATTTGGAGATTGTTGGATGGGAACATACGGACATATTTTGTGGCCAGCTCGTTCTTGTGATCTGCCCAGATGGATTTTTTCTTCTGAGGCTATTTGCAAGATATTGTTTGCAGTCGAAGATATTGTTGCAGTCAAGTTTTGCGAAATCGAATAATTGACGCGTGTCAGGAAATGTCTCGAGAAGTTTTAATAAATGCTACGTTAGTGTGATATACATGTGGCGACAGGGTCTTGAAAGGGACTGTGCCCAGTTTGAGCATTTCCATTAATTTTTTGTTTAAATAAGCCATTTCAATGAAAAATTTAAAAAATATATCATTGTAATATTAAACGGCTGTTTTATTGAAAATACCTTGAATGTGAGAACGTTCGTATTTAATGTAAGTTGCCATCAACGCTTTTTAACATATTATGGTTGTCATGGTTACAGTACCGGTCTCTTTAAGAGTGAGATGATTTTTGAAAAGTGATAGTACATTTAAACATTTTATTTTTTAATAACTTAAAATAGGTAAATCAAAAAATTGTATTGTGCTACATCATTGAATTCAGAAAAAAAAATTATCAAATTCTGTGAAAAAAGTAGCAGGTGGCCATTTAACATAAAAAAGTTGATTATCGACCCTTGACCAACTAAGTAGTTAAAAATAAAGTTTGATATTTCTGTGGTATGTCGAAATCTGATTGTAGATTTCAAATAAAGGCGCTACGAGCTGGGGCGTTTTTTTGTGGACACCTTGTACAATAGCATTACTCTTAAAAGCAGCTTCATCACAAAATAAAATCTGAGATATAACATTGTGGTTGTGATTTATTTTGTGCAACATCGTATTACAGTACTCTATTTATAAAAACTTTCCTCTGAATGTGTTGATGTAATACAGGCCGTCGTTTCGCTTGAATTTCATTCCGGTAACTTAGAATGCAGCAGTCAGAAAATCCGCAATTGCATAAGGCTCTAAATTACGTAGTATACTGAAAAATATATGGACTAATGATTGACTTGATATGAATCGGCAACTTGTTGTAAAATTTTAATGTTGTATGCATTATGTTGTTTTCTGTAATTGCAAGGCGATGCCCCGGATAGCAGTAATAAAAACTGTTACGCATTGTATAATTGTGTGACGGTAGATTGTTTTCAAATGCTGATCGGTTTTTGAAATGAGGTATTAAAATTTCGTAGATACAGATTGCGTTTACTGTCAGGACTGATTATAATGCAGTCGGTACATTGTACGTAGAATTCTCCTTTGGTTGACGAACAGACGGGACAAATCCACACTATCACCCCAAACAACAATTCCATATATCAATTGAGAGTAGCAACAATCATAATAAGCAATACGCAACGAACTTTCGTCCACGAGGTCTCACAACCGACGGATCGCATAGCACGTAGCGCTTAATTTCGTACCTAGTGCATCGATATGTTCCTTCCATCTCATACATCCATCAACTGCAAGACCCCGCAGACGAACAGTATCCAAGATACAGTAGAAAAAGTTGTTAAATTTTAGTAGCGATGGATACGATTGCGACATAGTTCTAAAAATACTACCCTGGGTCTTTGTTCAGTTAATAATCAGGTTGTTGTCTTCCAACCATTTTTCAATATGATGTAGAACAGAGGAAGCTCTTTCGACAAGATCTTCTAAATCTTTACCATCCACAAGTACAGCCGTATCGTAAGCAGAAATAAGAGTGGACCCAATATACTTCCTTCAGATACGCCCCTACGAATAACTGATTCTTTAGAAATCCCTATTGTTGTTTTGGAGCCAATGCGCACCGTTTGCCTCCTGTTTGTTAAATAAGACCGGAACCATGAGAGAGCTGTTACTCTTATATCATATCGTTCGATCTTATCGAGTAGTCTACTATGTTCTATCCTATCAAAGGCCTTCGACATATCCAGTAGAATTCCACATGGAATCCTTTTGTTTTCAAGGGATAATAAATCAGTCTGTATTAAGCCCAAAAAAACAGTTTCGATGCTTTTTCCTGTGAGGAAACTATGTTGATATTGACTGACGATATTATGTTCAATAAGAAAGTTATTAAGACGACTAATGCTACTTTTTCAAAGATTTTTGAAAAACCAGTTAAGAGGCTGATTGATCTGTAGTTACTTTTTGTGGACAGGTATCACAATTGCGTGTTTTAGGGAATCGAAGAATATCATGTTGTGAAGGAATTATTGATGATGTGGGACTTGATGAAGGCATCAGTACTTTCTTTAAGAATATGAATAGGTACATTATCGGTACCAGATGACCTGGTATTTCGAATGGAAAGTATAACAGATTCTACCTCTTCTGTAGATAGAGGAAATAAATAGAAGGAATGGGGATTGGGGGCTATAGTTATATTATCATTATTTACAGTAGCCGTAGTTTGAATATTCGTAAATAGTTCGTTAAATTGGTTAGCGGCCGATTGTATATCGAAGGCATTAGGCTCAACATTCGATGTGGTTTTGCCCATATGGGTTTACTTTTCATATTCTGACAACTTTCCAAAATAACAACCCTGTATGATTACGATTTAAGTTACCTTGCCAACATGTACTTCTTTAAGTTTGAATGTATTCAATTTTCCTTAAATCTTCGTCTCAGCATTGCTTCTCTTCAAATTCTCATTGAATTGCATTGGTAATATTCTATGTATATAGTATTCTTTACCTATTAAATCAAATTTGATTTCTTTTAAATAAGTATTATATACGACTTCTTAAAAAAGCAAGTATTGAATTGCTCCACGCATAGCAATTTTATCCATTTTACAATTCTCACTAAACACGTCTTGTTTAAGCAACTGCATCGTCAAATGTTAGTCTTGTGAATAAATACTTTTCCGGAAAATAACTATAATTTTTCTCATAAAAAATACTGATTGGCGAGTCTGATAACTAAATTGATAGTTAGTACAATTTTGGATGACAAGGTAGCATTTACGTTGGTTTTAAAAAATACTCTACGATTTAAATGGGATTATTTCAAAAACCATTTATTTAAAAACAAAATTGTTCAGACAAAAAGTATAGGAAATTTACTCCGCCTCTTTCGGCTCCTTGTTTCTTGTCCTATGTATCCACCAAGCGATTTCACAAAATGCCTGATGTCCAAGGATGCGACACTTAGGCTCTGATAATATAGTTATCTACAATTTCTAGACATTTGAATACACACAACTATACCGGGTGTCCACACTTAAGTGCGCACTATTGATAACTCTGTTATCTTTGGAGGTGCAGAATCGGTCAAATGGGCAAAGTAGTACCATTTTACTTTCTTATACGTAGTATAAGGAAGTATTGTGATGATGAAAATTTTCGACCTCGAGATTTTTGCAGATGTCCACGTTTTGAGGTCCCCTGATACCGAAAAAGTGGTTTTTAAAAAATGTCTGTGTGTCTGTGTGTCTGTCTGTCTGTGTGTCTGTGTGTCTGTGTGTCTGTGTGTCTGTGTGTGACCACGATAGCGGTTAAACCGCTGTAGATATCAATTCCAAATTTTGTATTTACGTGTATAATCTCCCTCTTGAGATCTGATTAGTTTTTCAGTAAAATCGGTAGACCGGAAGTAGCAGTTTACTTCAGTGAAAAAATCGAATTTTGTTAATATTTCGTCAATTACTAAGTTTAAACAAATTTATAAAGAATTGAAATGTACTCAAAATTAAATTTGAGACAAGGTATCTTAAAAAAGTTTTTTGAAATTCCAACCGGAAGTAGGTCTTTTACTTTTATCGAAAATCAGTTTTTTGCGAATATCTCGCAAGTCATGCTTTCTAGGTAGGTACATTATGAGTATAAAAGTATTTAAATTGTAATTTTAAATATCTTTTGTATAAAAAAAATTTCAAAATTCGGTCCGGAAGTACCACTTTTACTCTTACCGAATAGCGATTTTTTGCAGATATGTCGTAAATTATGCATTCTATATATATTTATTAAGAGTACAAAAGTATTTAGAGTTGAATTTGCAATATTTTTTGTATATATGAAATTTAAAAATTCGGACCGGAAGTGGCACTTTTACTCTTAGCGAGTAGCACTTTTTTCCGAATATCTTGCAAAGTATGCATTCTACATCGATTTATTAAGAGAATGAAAGTACTTAGAATAGGATTTTGAATAAGTTTTGTATAAAAAAGTTCTTAAAATTGTATAGTTTGAAACGCTCATACGTATAAGAAAGTCGTGTGGTGGTCACACCTCATTTTTTTATGGCGGTTACAATTGTGAAAATAGAAAAACAATTGAACGTCGGGTTCTCTAGATATTCGACCAAACAAATTTTTTTTAAATGGAACACCCTGTATATTTTTTGGCGATTTTAAAGAGAATCGCAAACTGAACAAAAGAGTCTTAGTACACTAGTATAAAAAAATGTCAAATAAAGTAGTTACTGAGAAATCTGTATCTTTGCTTTGTTTGCATGAAATCGATATACCTATGGAAAATTAAAGCGTCACATTGTCTAGTAGCTGTCAAATTATTTGTATTTGCTGTTGTTAAAGTTACTGTGTAGAAAAAGTACTGGTTTTACAATTTTGTCAACCGTAACAATGGCATTTACTCATTTGGAAAAGTGTAATATGTTGGAGTTGTACTTGAAGTTTAACAAAAATTCAGATAAAGCGCTCGAATGTTACATTCAGCAATTTCCTGATCGTGATGTACCAGATCTTCGCTATTTTTTAAAACTTTATCGAAGATTAAGAAGCAACGAAACAGTTTTTATAAAGAAGAGGATCAAAAATGATTTTATATTATCACAAGAGACAGAAATAAATGTATTGGCATATTTTCAGGTACATCCAAATAATTCTGTAAGGGATTTGTCCAGAGAATCAGGTGTTTCTCGTAGTACGATCCATAAAATTTTGAAAAAAAATAAATATGTTCCCTTTAAATATCAGCCTGTTCAAACTCTACTTTTGGGTGACTATCAAAGACGATTAACTTTTGCTCAATGGTTTATCAATGCTTTTGAAGAAAATCACAATTTCTTCAGACACATTTTATGGAGTGATGAATCCAACTTTTCTAATCGCGGGATGATCAATAAAAGAAATAATCATTACTGGAGTCGTGAAAACCCATTTGTTGTTTATCCTTGTAATCCACAACACCGATTCAGTTTAAATGTTTGGTGTGGTATAATCGGATCCCGAATTGTTGGGCCATTTTTCTATCGGGGTTCTTTAACAGGAGAAAGATATGTGGCATTATTGACAGAAATTTTAGAAAATTTGCTGGATGAATTAAATTTGGTAGACAGACAGATTATTTACTTTCAACAAGATGGAGCGCCTGCCCATAATCACCGCGAGACAATGGAGTTATTAGAAAGATTATTTGGCAATCGATGGATTGGCACAAATGGTCCTATTCAGTGGCCCGCACGTTCGCCTGACATGACGCCATTAGATTTTTTCTTGTGGGGAGCAGTAAAAAATCAAGTGTACAAACATAGATATGCAATAGTGGATGAGCTTCAGGAAAGAATTTCCAACATCATTAACGCCATCGATGGTAGGACCATTTTAGGAGCTACTCGTAATGTTCACACAAGATTGAGAAAATGTATTGAAATGGAAGGAGATGTCTTTGAACATTTAATTTGAATAATTTTCTTTACTATTTTTGTATTTATTTTTATTTGTTTATTAAATTAAAGGCTTTAATGAATGTTTAATTGTCCGTAGATATATCGATTTCATGCAAACAAAGCAAAGATACAGTAACTACTTTATTTGAAATTTTTTTATACTAGTGTACTAAGACTCTTTTGTTCAGTTTGCGATTCTCTTTCCAATCGCCAAAAAATATGCAGGGTGTTCCATTTAAAAAAAAATTGTTTGGTCGAATATCTAGAGAACCCGACGTTCAATTGTTTTTCTATTTTCACAATTGTAACCACCATAAAAAATGGTACTACTTTGCCCATTTGACCGATTCTGCACCTCCAAAGATAACAGAGTTATCAATAGTGCGCACTTAAGTGTGGACACCCGGTATACTGATATAGGCGGGAAATCAAACTAAACTGACTCAAAATAATGAAAAAGAAGAATTTAACATGATACTCATACTTTATTTTACTAGGTGATTTTTTTATTTTGTCGCATAGTATACTACCTTATATAATTATAATTTCAACTTAATATGTCTTTGTTCCTGGCCGTATAATTTAACAAATTATAATTCATTCTTGGGACTAGCGGCCAAATTTTAAGGAAAGAAAAAAACCAAATTAACGTTTCGACATCTTTTTATTTTTCGATGTCTTCTTCAGAACAAAAAATTAAAATTAAATTAGTTATATAATACACATATTGGGATTTTTTTATTATTTGTCCGTCTACGACTACATTTTGTCAGTTTTGTTTAAAATAATGTAACGATAATTATTTGTCAATATTGTATTGATATTTCAATACTAGTCAAATACATACTGAGAGTATGTATTTGACTAGTATTGAAATATCAATACAATATTGACAAATAATTATCGTTACATTATTTTAAACAAAACTGACAAAATGTAGTCGTAGACGGACAAATAATAAAAAAATCCCAATATGTGTATTATATAACTAATTTAATTTTAATTTTTTGTTCTGAAGAAGACATCGAAAAATAAAAAGATGTCGAAACGTTAATTTGGTTTTTTTCTTTCCTTAAAATTTGGCCGCTAGTCCCAAGAATGAATTATAATTTGCTACCTTATATATATATATACCTTATATATATATATATTAGTTAAGATGTTTAGTTAAAAATGCAATTTAATTACCTTTAAATCAGTTTCAAATAGTATCATCACGAATAAATTCATCATTACGAGATATAGGTGTGGAAATTATGTACGTACATCTTCTTTTCTCACCATTTAGTATTATGCATTCGGTGTCTAACTTTGGATCATTTGAAAAAGAATTTGGTCAATCTCCAAAAGAGAATTTCTTTTAGATTTTTGAAAGAAAACCGCTACCGTTTTTACCTAGTTTTATAAAATATGTTTATATAGGATTCTTGAACATAATAGGTATAATTAAAATCACCCTCACAGACATACCTGCTTATTCTACATCCCTTCTTTTCGATCGAGAATTATTAGTTATCTCATTGTAATTTACAAATCGGGAATAATTTCGAAGAAAGCGTAAAATAGCGGCTGTGATGAATGAATCTGATTGGTATTCTTAATTCGTTCCCCTCTATTCTCCAATTTCTTTTCATCTCTAAGATACTAATACCAGTTTTGAACAATAATCTATAATGCAACAATAGATCACGCTTTAACATTGGATATTAATGATCGAACCCTGTTAGCAAGCCGCTGGACAACACAATTGGCCTTGTCTAATCAGAGGTTTTATGTCTAATATGAATAACAGACACTATTTAACAAATGAATCGTCTTTTGTTGTATTTGTTTGTAACAGATTACCGATAGCAAACCGTATGTGTTTGTATGTTGACGTCTTCCATTAATTGCCGGCTAATAGTTGGTACACGTATTTGAAATATTTGATCATGTACCACGATTAAAACAGCTGATTCATATCAATTTATTTCACAGCAGAATACGATTACCATTATATATATCTAGACATATATTTTTGTAGTGTAAAGCAATACTTATAAAATCTTTGAATAAGAAAAAATATTTTAATAATTACTATAAAAATTTAAATTAAGAAATGCTATAGTGCCAAAATTTGATACGCCCACGAATAAGTAATGGACAAATATAAACGGGTTGGTGTAAGATGCATTCCAACTTTCTTAATTAGTACTGGAAAGTACATAAAATATCTCCTAAGGTTTTCAGAAGTTATCCCTAATTTGTGTGATAGTACTTGTACTCCATTGATTGCAGTAAATACATTTTAATAAATTTACCACCTGCATTTATGAAGGGATCGGATTAACCATAATTTGTTTAAAATTGAGATTAGACATATGTTTAGTTTTAAAACGATTCAGTTGGTTCAGAACACTATTTCTGGAAGCTAAAATTGCAAAAAAGTTATTAAAATTACCATCTTGGAAATTGTAGCAAGATCAAAGAGTGAAAATGTGTTTGCATAGAAGGATTTACCGAGTCTACAAATGTTTGGCAAATCAAGTTGAAAGTTGGGCATGTGTTAAAAAAACATGTAAATCGTTTGTGAAGCTCTAGGCAAAAACCAATAAGTTTTAGAAGGTCTTGGTCTTCACAACCATGACAAAAAGGAGGAAAACAAAATGCTGCGCAAAAGTTAGGAACCATTTTAAAAAGCAAAGCCACTGAAGATACACGTATCTGCAAAACCTGCTAAGTTAATTTATTTCACTTTGAAAGAAGGCGATATAGAGGCTTTGAAAGCAACAGATTTAGCACTTATTAAAAGAAATACGCACAATAAAAGAGCTTCTAAGTGGAAATTGTATAAATCAGTTGATGAAACCTGCAATGTTGGAGCACATATGAAAATGAAAACCTATCCTGGTGAAAATGTTGCAATAGTAAACAATTATTAGGACAATGTTGTAGGATTTATTACGAAGAAAAATCTAGAAGCGCTGTGCCGTACAACAAACGTTTATGAAGATAGCACCTACAAAAGTTGTTTTAATTATCAGTTATTTGCATTTTACACCCTTCATAAGGATTCGTATGTACTTCTACATAAAACTACAGAGACTCACACCAAATGCTTCAGGTATATGGTTAGTAATTGTTTGAATGCAGGGCTGAAATTTTGTCCTGTGAATATATTTATAGACTTTGAAAAACCATCAAATATAGTTGCCCAATCAGTTTTATTTGGAGCATTTATTAAGATCCAGATTGAGTCGACACCCCGACTCAATCTGGATCAATGTTGGTATCGAAATGTTAAATCTGTCAGCCTTTTGAGGGCATACAAGTTGAAATTTGGTAAAGCCGACTTTCTAAAGTGTCTTTTTGGACTTCCATTTTACAGCCGAGCTGTTTACCGATTGTTCGAATAATAGGAAGACAAACGCTTAATATTGGTACTAGCAATCCTAATTTCCAATCATTTGGCATTGTTTCATTATCCCATATATCGGTTACTAGTTTAAGATGAAATATGGCATGTCAAAAATCAGGAACTGTTGAGACGTACGATTTATCTAAAAAATTGATGATGAAGCTGAGCAAAGACCTAATACAGAATGTTTAAAGAAGATTATATTGTTGAGATATATGCTTCTCAACAATCTTATCTTTTTGACTTATTAGTATTGCTCCTTATAAGATTGCTAATTATTATATGTAATATAATAAAAAATACTTATATGTTCAAAAATTTAATAAAGTAATTTATTCCAAAGCTTTAACTTACGTTAAGGTACACCAAGATCTAATAGGAGGATAATTGTCCTACTTATGACTTTTAATTTATGTGTATTTGTTAGTGCGTCAATATTTATACAAAACAAAAATCAGAGAACAGTATTTTTTCAAATTCAAGTGTGGCAAATAATATACTAGTAAAACTAGTGGAACAATTTGAAATTAAAGATATAATTATCAATTAAAAACCTAAATACCCCATTTATTATATTAGTATACTACTATATTCTACTCAACTGTCAAACTTGTTAGAAGAAATATTGAGCAGCGGTATCTGACAAATCATTGGAAATAATTCAGAAGAGTTCAGGTTTCAGATCAGATTTCTATCTAAATAACGATTGATAGATGAAGTAACTTATGGAACTTACAGAATAAGGGTAGGAGTTTGTATAATTGGACATATGGGGGTGGTTTACCCTTTCAGTTTTACCCTTTCCAGTCGATACTCTGATTAATCTATTTTATTGATTCAAAGGCGCATTTCATTTTGTTATAATCAGATAAACTTGTTTATCTATTTCATTGCATTAAACCCTCTCATTGCGAGCGTCGTGTTTTTGTATATATTGTGTTAAACATCTGGAACTAATAGAAAATGATCTGGCGGTGACTTTACCTGTTGTCAGTTTATGTTCGATTAGTTATCGGGTTTTCAACTGTACACAGTGGATAATATTACATGTAAGAATTAAGATAGAAGATAAAGATTAATATCAAATTAAATAAAAAAGTTACATAAGTATTAGACGTTTCATTAATTTTAACGTAATACTGAATAAAAAGAAATACGTAGACCTTTTGAAAATAGAATTATCTAACTGAACTCACATTTTAGAGCATGCAAAATTCTTAGAAAATTGAAGAATATTAAATAAAAAGAAACAATTACTAACTGCATTTTGCGAGAACTAACAGAATCCTTATAAATGTTGAATTTTATTTTCATTATTTAACGAATTATAAATTAGTATTTTTTATATTAGTAATAAATACGACAATATACCATGTAAGTGTAAAATCTAGTAATTCATTTTTGAATAATAATATAATCCTGTTCGCAATACAACTGATCTAACATTAAGTGCTAAGTTAAAGGTTCAAATTTGTATGCCTTTGAATTGATTTGGAGAAACATGAATTTTTACAACAATATAAAGCTTCTGTGAATAGAAGATTTTCTATTAATAACATTTAGCATATTGTAATTGGGCGGTAATCTAAAATCAAAAGTAATACTTCATATATTTACATACAACACGCAACATTGTTACTATTTGCATATCATGAAATTTTGTTATTTATTTTAACCAATTATCAAAATAAATAAGAGTATGCAGTTTGAAAGGTATTCTAAATTGCGAATGAACCAAGCTTGACAAGCTAAGAGCGTAATTTATCAATATGTTGCACACATTTCAGACTTTCGTCAATAAATATTCCAAATTATTTACAATTATTAACCAAGCAATCTGATTGGGATAAACTGATATTGTATTTTTTAGGCAAATACCTTTTGTCGATTTCAAATAGGCATTTGCTAAGAAACAATGAGGCACACTTATCAAAGAAACGGAAGACAAACGAAACTTATTACACAGCAATATGAATAAATTTCGAACACCAACTAAACTTAACTACGTAAGTATCGACTATGCTATACTACTATGCGCATAGATTCTTTCTCAATAGTGGTAGACTTTTTCACGAAACATTTAACAGATTTTTGAATAAGGGTCACACGAATACATTGGAAATAAATACTCTTTAGGGTACATTTTTTAATCATATAGTATTAAGGAACATTGTTTAGTATGATGCAGTGTAAATATGTTATATTATAGTATTTTTTAGTCAAATAATGTTAAGTAACACAAGGTAGATTGGCCGAAAAGTGAATGTATACACAACTTAGTATAATTAGCTCAACATACTACAGTTAACTAACATTAACTGAAGTGATTCTAGGGCAAGTATAGTGCATTTTACTTTCTTATACGTAGTATAAGGAAGTATTGTGATGATGAAAATTTTGAGATTTTTGCAGATGTCCACGTTTTGAGGTCCCCTGACACCAAACAAGTGGTTTTTAAAAAATGTCTCTCTCTCTCTCTCTCTCCCTCTCTCCCTCTCTCTCTCTCTCTCTCTCTCTCTCTCTCTCTCTCTCTCTCTCTGACCACGATAGCGGTCAAACCGCTACAGATATCAATTCCAAATTTTGTATTTACGAATATAATCTCCCTCTTGAGAACTGATTAGATTTTGAGCAAAATCAGCGGACCGGAAGTAGTAGTTTACTTCAGCGAAAAAATCGAATTTTGCAAATATTTCGTGAATTACTAAGTTTAAACACATTTAAAAAGAATTCATGTGTACTTAAAATTGAAATTGTGAACAATTTTATTAAAAAGGTTTTTCGAAATTCCTACCGGAAGTAGGTCTTTTACTCATATCGAAAATTAGTTTCTTGCAAATATTTTACAAGTCATGCTTTTTAGACAGGTACGCTATGAATATAAAAGTTTGTATAAAGTTGTATATATAATACTGAAATTTTGTAACGGTTCAAAAGTCATAGGCTTAATTATTTCTATTTTTAATTTACAATTATCATTGTTCTTAATTTAATTAGTACAAGTTTGACTCGTTTAAAAATCATTAATAAAATTATATGTGTGTTCGGTATACTAGCGACATCTGTGTATGATTCTATTAAGTCGTCATAGCTTCTCGTCTAGAGTTGTTGTAGGTATTTGTAATTTAAATCACATAATTTTGGTATTTAATTTAATTTGATTGTTATTTTTCTTTCTTAATAATTCAGTAATATTTTAATTGAAACCTAATTTAATTAATTCACCTTTATTAATATTATCTTTAAGTTGATATTCTTCCTTACCGGCCTTTTTCCCCTCGGACTATTTTCAACTGTCATTTTTAATACCTCGTGTATAAGTCTTGACACATTTTCCGTTTTGAATTTCTTCAAGTAACATCGTGTATTATATATATGATTAATATATTTATACGCAACGTTCATTGCGGAGTATTTTGTCTGATTGGTTTATTTATGGAGAAAATTTGCGGTTGGAGTTTTGGTTGTTGATGAAGCAATTTTTCCTATCTAACGACATTTTGGCCGGATTTAAGTGAGATTTTAAAGTCACATGGTGTTCGCTACGGCTATATGACAGAATATATGATTATTTGTATGTACTTTGGAGGAATATAAGGACATACAGTCAGGTATTTATTTTTTAATTAATTTGGAATTGTAATAAGCTTCTCGACATGTGTTTGTTCGATTTTCTTGCGATCTTTAGAACTAAATTATTCTCTCTAATTAGGGAAATTTTTGGAGACGTTAATTTTGGTGACGATAAATTTTGGTGACGTAAAATTGTATGACGTTGAAATTGTGAGACTTAATTGCGAAACACAGGTTGGACTTAACTTTAAAGCTCCCTGGAAAGGGATTCTGCTATTTTTTGTTCCGTTGGAAATCTAAACCATTAAATCTTAGCCATCAGATCTGTCTATCCTTTACATCGCTGTTGAAACTAGTTAAAGGAGAACAGATAAGTTGTACAATTAGATCAATTTAGTTAATTTGGTAATATTAATTAGTATTTGTAGGAGTTATGATCGGAGACACTTGAATAGACTTTATTTGATTTTGTAATTTTATTCAATATAAGCCCATCCTTCAGGGTGGATTTGTTTAGTTTCAATAACTTCAAGATATATATTATAGTTTTTCCTTACATAACACCCATTATACAGGATGAACTTAAATAATCTTTGCACTTGTCATACGTTTAGTATTTTTCATAAGAGATAAGCATGAATATCTTACTGTAATTTTGATTTTATGTATTTGGTTAATATTTTTAGTTATTTAGGTGGTCGCTTGACCTACATTATAATCTTTTGTAAGCGAATGATTTGCAAATTTTTCGAGACCTACAGAAATATTTCACCGATTGTGTTTTCTTTAAATTTAGGAGTGCTCAGATTATTGTATCGGCTAACTTAATTATTTTTGTTTCCATTTAGTATTATTTTTTTCATTATTGCATTTCAAGTTTTAGTATATTTAGTTTTGTCCATCATACAGGGTGAGTTGATAGGTGTACCCTAGTTGTTATTTTTAAAATCCTTATGGATTGTTGCTTAGGTTAGCGTTTTTGATATACAGAGTGTACCATCACGAGCAGCTGTATGCTTCAGAGGCATAATTTAAATTTTGTTTATTTTTCTCTTTTCATTTCATATTTGATTTTTTTTTTATAATACATGTGAATATTCTGCTTCATATAGTGGGAATTAAATTTAGAACTTGTGGTTTGAAATTGATTTGTTTTATTGCTGAGTTACTTTTACCTATTTCCACCTGATTTTTCTTACCATCTACGATCCGCGTTCCTTGCCATCTACGATCCGCGTTCGTTATCTTCAATAGATTCTAATTAGGCGGTGGCGCACTATTAAAGTTAGCTTCACGACGTTTCGACCCATCCCATCCCATCTTCACTGAGTAAAGCGGCAGTCTAAATGACAAGAATAGCAGGTAGGTGGGCATAGAGGTTGTGACTCATTTGGAAGTATTATTCATAAATATTTTGTATTTATAATTTTAATTTACCCAGCGCCATATTATTGCCACAGGCCTCTTGACGTTTCATACGTGACAGGTTATTATTAATATGTTCTAGCCGGTACAAATAAATAAGCACCCAATAAACGTTGGTATATTTTCGTGAAACTTTCAGGAAAGAAGTTTATCTGAGTTTGAACGTGCCAGGATAACAGTTCTATGATATTCCATTCGTGTAGGACGGAGTATCTGCTCTGTTATCCTATAAGTACAAAACGAATAACTTGATGGTGATGAATTTTACCCGTGAGAAAATGTATAAAAATTATAAATAAGTTTTTCTACTCCCATACTCTAATTGTATTATTAGATATGCTGAACCTGTACTTTAATGATGTCCATTACGAAACAGATTTTCATTATGATACAAGTTTATATCCAATAGGAATACAGATTTTTCATTACGATACAAGTTTAAATCCAATAGGAATGCGATATTCCAATATTCAAACAATATTCAATATGGCGACTGCATATCTGACAGATATAAAGATTAATTAAACGTGACAGTTCTCTGCAATGTACCAGTAAGTATTTAAAATTTGTGCTTTTTTGAAAATATAAACGGTAAAAATGAGGGATAATGACAGTGAAATGTAAAATTTGAGTCCACCAGAAATTATGGAACAAGCCCTAGTAACCACGAATATTTTATTACCAGCTAAATTTGCAAAGGTTTACGGAAAATTTTAACCTCAATTTATGAAATGGAATGTTCAAAAAATAATGTTTTATTATGGGGTCGTAGAAAAAATAGTGTATGCAACTCGCATTTAATGGCTATTAAGACACTCGTATTCATTACAATACTCGGCTTCGCCTCGTATTGTAATTTTCTTACTCGTGTCTTAATAGCTATCATTAAATGCTCATTGCATAATATACTATTATCTAATTATATAATAACAATAAGCTGCAATATGTGTGTGTATAAAAAATATTTAAATGTCAAGAAAGAAACTTTTCATTTAAAGATGGATTTTAGTTTTAAATTGCAATTCTATTGTTATGCCTATTAAATTTACTCAATCTGCGAAATCTTTTGGACTTGAGTCTTGTTTTGATTTTCTGCCTGATACTAGTAATACAGGATATACATATTTATATATTATACTGACATCGTTATTTTCATTTTTGCAATTCTTAGTATCTATTTTATGTTTATTATGATAGGTCCCGCCTTGTTCGCATTAGTCACAAATGGTCTAACCAGAGTTTTGAGATTAAACTTTCCAGTTTAATCTCAACAGGTATGCTTTATTGAGTTATATTTCCGGTTTTAATGCTTCATAATTATACACAAACAATTTTGTTATTTAATAAAAATCCCTTGCGAAATACAATTGAGTGACATTGTATAGCAACTACAACAGAAGGACAAGTTATTAAGATTGTCTAGTGTAGCATAATAACACTTTTAAATGTTCCAAAGGAAGAGCGATAGATATATTCTATTATACAACGGAATTAATGGTACACATAAACATGAAATGCAGCTACAAGAAACAACGTGCCTATCGATTATTTTGAAACGAACAATACATCTTTTAAAAACTATTAGGTACATACAAACGCCAAATATCCATCGCAGGAGCAAAGTAGATAAGATCGTTTATATTATAAATATAAAAAGGATACCGATTGACCGACACTACTACCTCGTTCTCATCCATTTGAATGTTCATAATACGGTTCCGAATGAACAATCCATTAGGAGTGTGTTGTCACTCCATCATCGTATTATTATATTATCGCGTTCGGTTCTCTCTATGCATCATCTCTGTATATGTTGTATAAAAGAACATTAAATTATCGGAGTGCGAAGAAGAATCAGAGAGAGAATGCCGACCGTTGTAATACGGCAGCGTATCTTCACACGATGCACTTCGTAGTAGTTATCTCGTATTCATCGTCCCGAAGAGCGAAGTAATCTGCTACTATTTGCTATGATTAATGATTCGGCTTACAGGAAGAAGGGGATCTCGAATCTAACTTTATATATAAATAATCGGTGGCAAGAAAAGAAATTAAATGAGCAACGATTTCCGTGGTGAGTTTATTAGTTCCCAAATTGTATGAAATTAAGCGTCCCCACATCATTAAGAAGAAACGACACACAATACAAAATATTAATTCGTACTTATTCTATCTAATCCTAAGTCGTCCTATGAGGATAAGTGTAATATTCCTAAAGAGCTTTATTAATTAATGTAAATCATTAAAGCAGAATGCAACTCAATAAATAAGAATGATAAATATTGTGGCTTCTTTAAACTAAAGCGTATATTATTTATCTAGTTTAGTCGTATGGTATTAGTCGGACGCAATATAGAAATGAATAATTACATCAAGCATAGCAATTACAGAATTTGTTTTTTTTTATAAATAAGCAGAAATAAAAAAAATGCGGATGATATTTTTCTGAAATATATACTCTTCACCTTCAGATCTACCCGACGAATTCAAGATGCAACATTAACTATAAGATAGTTAATAGGTAACAGTTTATCGAGAAAAAATAAACTAAATTTATGTGAATCTGTGACCGGTTGCATAGTATTTTAAGGACTCCCTGTACATGTTGAGTAAGTGTGTGAGATTGTGAGGTCTGATTAATGTGTTTGTGGTGCTTTCTATAATGGCATTTGTTAGTGAATTGCAGGTTTTGTGGTTGCTAGTGGGAAACTTGGTTTGATATTTTGTTTATTATAAATTTTGGAACAAGTTACAAAGTTTTAAAAATTTTTTGACTCCGTCACGATTTTGTGTTTCCTTTAGGATTTCGTCTGTAGTTTCCCCTAGTAAAGGGCTTTATATAAAGTGAGTTCTTTGATAGAATTTCTTGTAGAAGCACTTAAAGAACTCTGTCAGGGAGAGTTTGTTTGCGATACTTCTGTTGGTTACCATCGCGACACGTGTCTAAATTTTTTTATTGGGTCAAATTTTGGAATCGCTCTAGGCGCTCGAACGCAATCTTTGCCATGGTTGTCCTCACGGTAATAGCATAGGGAAGATACAGTTTCGTCCGATAATCTTCACTTAATCCTTTTCTAATAACGCTAACTACTTTACTATGTTACAGTTTCGTCCGGACCGAATTTATCGGTAATTAGGGGTAGGTACAGTTTCGTCCGATAATCTCCAAGTTATTAATGCTTTTATGGTCCATACAAGTCTTGAATGTTATAATAAAAATATGTTGAACACAAACAAGTAGAATGAATTATATGTTAAAAAAAAATAAATCAAAATGCAACAATTTATTGAATTACAAAAATATACAAAATTACAAAAGAGAAAACAAAAAAAACTGAAATAATATAATAGATACAATTACATACTACAATCAATATGTTTAAAAAAATACTTAAAAGGAATAATAATGTGAAACTAATTTAATATATTCCATTGTTGTCAGTTCTTTATTATCATATTGTTCGATTTTCTCTTTGAGAAAATTAACACGTTTGTTTGTGTAGGTGTTAACTTTTCTATGTTTATTTACACTTTGTATTTGTACGTAAATTTCAGCTTGATACTGGCGCAAAACCTCAAGAAAAATGAAGATATTTGGATGATAGAAATTAAAACTCTTATTTAGGTGTGAATGAAAGGATTCGCATGCGTTGGTTGTTCTGGAGCTACTAGCACATTTAGCCGCCCAAATTTCGGGAGGAAATATTGAATCCTCTTCTATATAAGTTTCGATTAGGTACTCTATAAATGCTTGTAGGTTGTCATGTTCTGGTGCTATAGAAAGTAGATCAAATACTAAACAGTCGCCAACGTCCTCTGGTTCTAAGAAAAGCAGGCCAAAACAATATCCAATCCATTTGCCAATATCTGTTTTCTCTTTATAATGTTTTGTGAGCCCTAGCTGTTGTATTTTTCGCCACCAAGCTTGGGATATATGAAATCGGCAGCCAACAATTTTAATATTGTCCCACATGGAACTGACAGCTTTATGTATCGACATTTCAAAATCGATAACAACTTCTGCAGGACAAAATTGCAAGGAAAGTTCTTCACATTTTTGACTTACAAATTTTAAACACTGTTTATAAGTTTTTGAACTTTTATCTTTGAGTAAGCAAAACACTAGAGGTATATAGTGCCCGTTAAGGAAAGTTCTTCACATTTTTGACTTACAAATTTTAAACACTGTTTATAAGTTTCTGAACTTTTATCTTTGAGTAAGCAAAACACTAGAGGTATATAGTGCCCGTTATATTGTCCATGGATGGTAAATAACTGTACGAAATGTTTTGAACAATATTTAAATGTTCTATCCATAAATATTTTTTCGCACTTACACAAATGTTCGAAGTTTGTGTTACAGGAGAATATCACTATGCCATGATTGCTGTCGTTGACAATCAAATATTCTTCTTCTCTGTTCGTACGAATTTTAGGTATCATGTTTTCCAAAGTTTCAAACACTTCTTCTATATTTTTGGGCAAGTTCGGAAATGTCTTTCTTCTTTCACCGTAAATACTTCGTTTAATTGATTTCAAGTCACAAATTGTTAATTCACTATTGTCGCATTTTGTCAACAGCGACTGCACAATTCTTTTAGGTTGCACATTAAGTTCCTCTGTTGTTTTACGTTTCGCTGCCACAACAAGAAATTGCTTTTGTATTGCTGCAGCGTTTAATTCAGGATGCGGATGGTTCAAATTACAACGGGATATCAAATTCTCCTCACCCATAGTGTAAACAGTAGCAGTGCATTTTGGTGCGCGACATCTCCACTTTTTTTCGCCACTTGACAGTTGTTCCGCAAAACAGTATCTGAAGTTGTTCACAAGCAATAATT
This sequence comes from Amphimallon solstitiale, assembly GCA_963170755.1. NCBI lineage: Eukaryota > Metazoa > Arthropoda > Insecta > Coleoptera > Scarabaeidae > Amphimallon > Amphimallon solstitiale. The sequence goes on along the minus strand of OY720678.1, from coordinate 110,028,737 downwards.
CTTTGCGGCGCTTACTAACGCTTTTGATCACATTTAAATTTTCCATGTTGGACTTGTAACTTGTAATATTTAACTGAAGTGTAATGGGACAGCCGGTCTAATATATGTATTATTCCCTTAATTAGGGATGGGGTAGCGATAGGAAATAATGATAGAGTAAGTTTAAAATGGAATATACTTTAAATGGGTCCGTAATGCATAATCTTGTATTTAAGGATTAAAATCAAACTTTCCACAATCCTAAGCTTAATTAAAAGCGTATATGCTAAATTTGACCCTCAGATAATGGTCAGACGAAACTGTATATTTTAATTTATGCAAATCTGCTAATCGGACGAAACTATAATCGCCGATAGCAGATGTTAAGACCTTCCAAAAGTGAGTCTTGTACATAATTATGACTGCTTTTAGCGTTAGTGTCGTGGAAGCAAGGAATTAGATAAAACATATGTATGCTTCCTGAGATTTTTTGTTTATTTTACTGACGTGCTGCTGGAATATCAAGTGTGAAACAAGTTTTTTTTGTGCTACATGTACCCCTTAAGTTTTTGAAATTTATATATAGATTGCAGGCTTATAATAGCATATTAAAATGTAAGTTCCTTTTCATCACTTTTGCACATGAGGTTAAGTGCGCAAAGCATGTCATGAAACATGTATTTTTAGTGTTGCAAATGTTTAAAAGAAATTAAAATAATGGAAATATTTAATTTGAAAATTATAGAAATGTATTTTTTTACTTTAAACTTGAACATTTTAAGGTTTGAAAATCTGCATTATCATGGTCATTTAAATTTATACTGATTACAAAAATAAATTATTCCTAATAATTATTAAAATGCCTTCCTCGTCTTATTTATAATGTTTATTTTACCTTTTTGTTACTCTTACTCCTTTACATATATTTGATATTCAAAATTAAAAGACTTATTATATTTGGCACATTTCATAACCAAAAAAGAATTTTGTAAAGTAAACTTTATTCAAGTTGGTTTAGAAGGTTAGAGCCAACCTAACTACGATGTTCGACATCATCCATCTATACCTTTTTATTCGCTAAGTGGATCGAAAAATACTGTAAAGCCGAACGGATAATCCCTCCACCTAGTGATCAACCATACAATTATCTTACCACTTTCTATGAGCAATACTTCAATATTTTGAAATTGCAAGGACAATTTTATTAGACTCATGTGAACGTATGATTAAGTAAAGGACAGGGAACGACAAGACACCTCACAAGTAAATAAAAGCCCCTCTTAGTGATATTTCACTGCATGGCATTAGTTTGTTTATTTTTTTTCTGTAAACGTTAAAACTGTTTCGAACTATTATAATATCATAAATATATTTAAGCTGCCTTTCTTTCCAACACTTTTTCTTTTCTATTCATGAAATTTCAGTTGGTGGAAATTAAAGTGTCGACAAATATTTTAACTCCACCTCAATCTAAAGCCATTTTTACTTTCTTATACGTAGTATAAGGAAGTATTGTGATGATGAAAATTTTCGACCTCGAGATTTTTGCAGATGTCCACGTTTTGAAGTCTCCTGATACCGAAAAAGTGGTTTTTAAAAAATGTCTGTGTGTCTCTCTCTCTCTCTGTGTGTGTGTGTTACCACGATAGCGGTCAAACCGCAGTAGATATCAATTTCAAATTTTGTATTTACGTGTATAAATACCCTCTTGAGATCTGATTAGTTTTTCAGTAAAATCGGTAGACCGGAAGTAGCAGTTTACTTCAGAAAAAACATCGAATTTTGCCAATATTTCGTCAAATACTAAGTTTAAACAAATTTATAAAGAATTCATATATACTTAAAATTAAAATTGAGAATAATTTTATTTAAAAAGTTTTTCCAAATTCCTACCGGAAGTAGGTCTTTTACTCTTATCGAAAATCAGTTTCTTGCGAATATCTCGCAAGTCATGCTTTTTAGGCAGGTACATTACGAGTATAAAAGTATTTAGAACATACTTTTCAATATCTTTTGTATAAAAAAAATTTCAAAATTCGGACCGGAAGTAACAGTTTTACTCTTACCGAATAGCGATTTTTTGCAAATATGTCGTAAATTATGCATTCAATGTATATTTATTAAGAGTACAAAAGTATTTAGAGTTAGATTTGCAATATTTTTTGTATACATGAAATTTCAAAATTCGGACTGGAACACTTTTACTCTTAGCGAGTAGCACTTTTTTTCGAATATCTTGCAAAGTATGCATTCTATAGAGATTTATTAAGAGAATGAAAGTACTTAGAATAGGATTTTGAATAAGTTTTGTATAAAAAAAATCTTAAAATTGTATAGTTTGAAACGCTCATACGTATAAGAAAGTCACACCTCATTTTTATTTATCTGTATTGTGATGATGTTGCCAGTGTACGGATGACAACTGAGTCTCCAAACATAACACAATAGATTTATGAATATCTCCTCTACAACTTTGCTAATTTTTGATTGTCCTATAGAGTCGTTTTATTTCTTTACACAGAATATAAAAGAACAATATACAAGTATTTATAGTTAGGTATATATATAGAGATATAAAGTTTAGTTTAATTTAATTAATTAATTTCCCCCCAATTTTACTATATAATTCAATTAACTACCTGTGTGAAGTTTGGTGTGTTTTGTATGCGAAATTATTATTCCTTTATCCTCCTTCAACTGTTGATGTGCCTTCCCTTCTTAAAACTGTTTCTTCAATTGTCCTCTGCTTACTGTATCTAATTTAAAGTGTTGTGTATTCCAAATTTCTTCTTTCCTTTTTCAATAACTGTTATGATTATTTTTTTTAGAACTGTTAATTCATTGTTACTCTTCAACCTGTGACTACTATTACTGCTCCTCTCCTTGTACCCTCTTTTATATGATATTCATGACTAACAAAATAACTTTCTTCCCATTTTAAAATTCTCTTGACATTTAGAATACGATCATAAAGAATTCCTATCCTATTTTAAGCAGTGTATGTTAAGAAAACTTACGACTTATTTTTCGCTTATTAATGCAATAACTTTTGTTTTCATTTCAAAAAACACGCCACGAAATAACGCTGATAACGGTTTGTGTGAAAATAAGTGTTACATAATGCACTTAATAACATATAAATTTGTTTTACTTTTTAAAGTATATTTTAATTATGAAAATTAAATTTGCTATATCTTCAGCAATATCTGTATATTTTCTTTAATATTCGTATACGCATATGGCCTAGAGCATATTCAATTCAAAAGACAAGAAAGTAATATTAAAATATTAATTTACATAATATTAAGTTATAACGTTTTCTGTTATATGCTTTCGGTGAGCGTTAAATCTTTAATTGATAAAATTACCGCGCTTCGTTGTACCGATAAAATTAAAAGTGTCAATTTCATCGCTAATTCACTAAAAAGCACTTTGTTAAGATAATTACCATTTTAGTTGCCGATTATATGTTATTTAAGTTTGAAGCGTATAGTTTGAAAATGCTCTTGCGGAAGATGCAAATCCCTCCTATTCCTTTTCGTATTTCGTTCAGACACGCATTCCTTTATATAATCACATTTTACGTTTATATCATACCTACTAGTGGACTTTGTAATTTTATATAAATTACATAGCTTAATTTAGAGAAGCCAGCAATTTACTAATTGATAATATTAAATAACAAATGCCAAAGAATTTTTCTTATTTTACTATGTGTTTTGGAATGCCAACACCGAACGTGCCGCCGATAAAAGAACCGACATAACTTCTGTAAGCAACATTAGTTAGTAATGATGCGGTTTCTTATTTTAATATTATTTGTTCAGATTTTATAAACGCAGAGAACACAAAAGCTATTTAGTTTCACCTTTATGTAACTTAATGTATTCATATTATCATATGTGGTTAATATGTGCAGTCACATTCAGAACTCATGTCTCCCTAATATATCGGCTTGCGAAAATAGTATATCTACTTTAAAAAGACAAAAATTCCCGTAGAGCACTTAGAAATATCGAAACTATTCGAGATTCAAATCTTTGAGAGCAAAGATTAGTACCTAACTGAAAGCTAGAAATTCATCTTAAAGGCCAGGTGGGTGCGGCGTCGCCTTATTTCTTAATTCCTTAGCAAGTAGTAGTAGTGACTATCGTATATCCATAATTATTAGTTAATACACTGCACCATTTGGTCTAGGATGTAGGAAAAAACCTGCAGCATAGAAAACCTACATCACAACGCCATAAAACTAAAGGTCTTTAGTTGTTAAGACGTAAGCAACAGCCTCTGGAGTTAAATTATGTAAATCTGTATATCCAAATTCAAATTTAGCTAGAGGACGTTCTTCAACAATATGTTTAACTGATTCAATCTCAGCTCTGCAATCACAAGCTGGACTCTCAATCAAATTCCACTTAAATAAATTCGATTTCCTTCGCTAATCTCTCTAAGTAGTTACATTAGTCTTTTGATATACCTTGGATATTAAGTTAAAAAATCTTAACAACTGAACCAATATTCCTAAAAGAAACACAATACTAATTCAAACTTGAAAAATTATACCTGTCATATGACCGTGAGGATCTTGGGGATCTTGTACGGTCTTCCAAGTGATGGTTATTATGGACAACATTATATTCTCCGTTTTGGACCATAGCAAAGATGGTTACCATCAACCAAAATCAAATAAAATTAAATAAATGTAGATTAAAACATAAAAATAACTAAGAAAATAGAAACTTAAAAGTGACACAGACAATATGTCAAACCAAGAAATAATAATGGCTGAAAATACGCGTCATGAAACGTCGAGAGTCACAAGGGATAAAATTATTGCCCTTTGGCAATTTGGTTACACTAAGAAATGAATTGCGGGTGAAGTAGATTTATCGGTAAGCAAATGTCATGGAAATCTACAATTCATGTGTTCATTATTTTGTTGCATTTACAGACAAGACAAATTCAGCGTTAGACCTCAGATACGAATAATAAGTAAGTGGTAGAAGTTTCTATACCAAATTAACAACACGGTAAAAAACTACAAGCGTGTTCATTCCTCGTATACCATAGCCACAACAGTCTCTTCGCCAGAATCCAGTGCTTCGGCAATAATAATAATAATATTTATTGTTTCATTTGACTATACAAATGGTATAAAACAAATTACTAGTATAAATACAAATATAAAAAACAAATAATATAAACATAACATAAGTATGAGCAACTCACTATTACAATAAATATAACAATAATAAACAATCAATTTAGATGTGTAAATCTGCGATATGCGTGTCAATTTCAAAGTCACTTATAAACATCTAGTAATCAATAACTTTTTAACTCAGCTTTTAATTTCTATAAATATTTGGTATTTTTGGAGATTCCATTGAATGCAGTTATCAACAAATACCGTAGGATTTCCTTATAAATTGATAATGTATGTCTGAGCACCTCAAAAGCATCACGTCGCCTCGTAAAATATTTATGGTGATCACCAACTTTTACAAATTGAAATAAATATTAGTTGGCGTATGTTAATAATTGGTAGATAAAAGTACACGGATCCGTCATAATACTTAGCCTAGTGAAGTAAGTACTTTATGATGTTCCCACACTTATATCCTCAATTTCCCAATTGCTCTTTCGTGTAATTTAAAGATTTTCTCACTCTCACTTGAGGAAACCCATGCTAATGTAGTGTACGATATTAAGGAATGAAAGCTTGCATAGTTGTACTTCCTTTGATATGGCTCTCCCAGTAACATCTTGAATCGATAATTACTCCTAAAAATCTTGCATTACTGTTTTGAATAATAGTATAGTCTGCATCAAGATATAGTAGCCTGTGGAAGCTTTCATTTGCACTCTATCTTGAAACAGAATATATATGTATAGTCCGTTTCAAGATATAGTAACCTATGGGAGCTTGCATTCGCACTATATCTTGAGACTTTTTATTAAAATCCAATCGAAATTAGAACCTGACGTTTTATTAGAATGTTTCTATACATATTTTCTAAAAAAATTAATAAACGTTATTTCATTGCAAAACCAAAAGTTAAAGTTTATTTGTCAGTGTAAGTGTATCGAGAAAACAGTATAATAAAAACGTCAAAGTGATTCGTATATAACTCTACCGTGGCGCAGTTGGTAGCGTGCACCTCCGCCAAATTTTTGAGACGCGAGTTCGAATGATATCAGCGGTGAAATGCATATGATTTTGCTTGGGTAATTAATAGAGTCGATGTTAATTAATTAAGTGTAGTCGAACTTACCTTCATACCAACCCGCAAAAATATAATTACAAACATTAAAATGATTCGTATATGTCTCCGCCTTTGCGCTCTTGGTAGCACGCATGTTCGGCAAATCTTTGAGACGTAAGTTCGAATCATACTGGCGGTAAAATGTATATGACTTTGTTTCGCTCATTAATAGAGTCAGTGTTAATTTGAAAATTTTCAATACATGGTTTTTAATTAAAAAACGACAGATGATTATTTATTTTCAAAAATGTAATTTGTTCTACTATTTAAAATTGACAAATCTAATTTAGGAGATTTCTTTTGTAATTTTGACATACATAGACACATTCTTTTGTAATTAATATAATATTAGTATTTGTACGCTAATTGGGTTACAATGTAACAATAAGTGTATGACTTATTATGTTTCCAATAAATATATATAGATATACACATACATTTCGTAAGTTTATCTAGAGTAATGTAGAAAAAATCACTATTGAGTATAAATTCCTGTTTCCATCACTAGTGTTGTTAGTATTATTACTTTTACTATTAGTATATCTAGGATTAGTTTCCTCATACAAAAAATAAATATACCCAATACCATTATCTCGCTTCCTCCAAGACGTAAGCCGAAATTTCAGAAAAAAACATAATTTATAGCAAATAGTAACCTCTTACCAGCTACCGCCTAAAATTAAGGATGATATAAAAGTATTAATCTTCTGAATTACCGATGTAAGCTCACTGGAGTTTTGGTTGGGAAACGCACATTTTTTTTCTTCACCTTCTACGTTATAATTAGGTAAATGATAGCACACCTTTGCTAATTATAGTTCAAAGAACAGAACCTTGTGCCGACTGCAACTCATTTAAGAAAGATCGAAAAGTTTCAACGGTACGAGGTAAATTGATACTGTGCGTACGGAATTTTTATATTAAAAGTTCACTGACAGCGAATTAATTAAAATATAAATTCGCTGTCATTGTCTAATGTTTGCTTTTTATGAAAGACAAAGTGTGTCGTATATTAAGTAGATGATGAAAAATTTGGTACACACTTATCATTTGATTTGACATTTAATAACAGGTATACAGTGAACTAAACATTTTTATTTAGTGCTAGGAGCGGTATTTTGTGCGTTTGTAATAAGTAATAATGTTGTTATATGAAATAATATGAAAGACAAATTAAGTCGAAGTTTGTTATTTAAATAAATTTGATAAGAAAGCAGTTATTGCTTATACGCAAAACTTTCTTATATTTATAATACACTAAAACTTTGTTGAAAGAGTTTCAATATAAAACTGTAGATGTCGCAAGAATAAAACCTATCGAAGGCCAACTGTATCTAATATCGCTGCGCGATATAAGGCCGTCACATAACGAGAATTTTCTAATTTTTATAACATCTAAACATTTGATCCTTATGTGGCGCCATCTATCCAAAGCACAATAAAATGCTTGGTGATCGCTGGGCATTTTTAAAATCACGTGATAAAAATATGCAATATGATTGGATTATATCAAATCTACAGTTATAAACATTTGACTGATATGACATTTATTTTGTCTATTTCATATTCTTTTCTATTTAAATTATTCAAATACTACACATATTCAGTCATTTCATTTAATGTGTGCTACATATTTACTATCAGTATATTTGGAAGTTACTTCGAGTACCAATAGAAAACTATATATCCAGTTTTCTCACGGAAAAAAAAACGTGGCTGTTCTGGGTCATTTAGTTCTTACCAAAATAGTCTGTGATAAAAGGCAAGCAATTCGCAAGGTACTTCGGAAAATGATAACTGATTATTTGAAAAGTAGTATAAAGAAAATTCTTGGTAAATAATTATATTTTTTTGCAAATCTTGGATTGAGTTGATCTTTACTTGATGTAAATCCATTTCATGTGAAATAAAACAAACAAATGTTTATGATTTACACTGTATTTAATATTTAATAACAACAACAACGACAGCTGTTTCGCTGCACTGTAGCTTCTTCAGATTGACATAAAATAACTACCTACATACACTTAAACTCTTATATATAGTTTTCTGTTATTAGTGATGCTTAGAACTAATATATCAAGAACAATTTCTTGTCTAAAAGTATCGGGTCTATACAAAAAGTACATGTAACTAAATATATTGCTAACAGATGTGTCTGAAATTAGGGAAACTGTATTACTGACTGAACAGATTTAACAATGGTGATGAGTTTAGGTCTACTTGATCGTTTAATAGGTTGTCTGAATGTTTATATTTATTAATTTCTAATATCTCTAGTAAATCTAGTTTAATACTTTTATTTTCGACGTGAAGAATATCAAAATCTTTATTAAAACTGTGACTATTATCTATCAAATGAATCTCGTAAGTCGAATTATTTTTTCGGTTTATGTAAGCAGAGTAATGATCAGCGATCCGTTGTTTAAAAGCTCTTCCTGTTTGACCTATATATCTTTTAGTACATGTACCACAATTTAACCTATAGACTCCCGATTTATTGTTGTGATTAGTTTTTGCTTTATTATTTTTGATGTATTTCGCAAGGTTATTGTTAGTTTCGTATGTAATGTTAATTTTCTCTTTTTAAAGTAATTTTGTTAGTTTTATTTGGTCCTCCCCTAAGTAAGTGAAAGATTTGAACTTTTTAATTGTATTGTCTTTAGTGATTGTTCTTGATATATTAGTTCTAAGAATCTCTAATAACAGAAAACTATATATAAGAGTTTAAGTGTATGTAGGTAGTTATTATATGTCAATCTGAAGAAGCTGCAGTGTAGCGAAACAGCTGTCGTTGTTGTTATTAAATATTAAATACAGTGTAAATGATAAACATTTATTTGTTTTATTTCACATATTTTTTTGCATTTTTTAGTTAAATTATATCTTAGTATTTGTAGATGTACCAAATTCTAATTGAAAAATTGCCGAGCTGATGTAAAGCAGATTAGCTAAACGTTAGGTCACTAATATTAACAATAAGTCTGAATATGTTAACTCTAAGGTATTTGAATACTGATTTGGTACAATTTTAAATACGATACATGTGGGTTTGTTATAAATATTTCAACATTGCCAATTTTTGTTCTGTAATTAGACTTGAATAAATAAAGATGCTATACTAATTTTAAAATGCTTTAATTATTACCAGTAATGCTCCTTGTTATCATCGTAAGGTTGAGAAGTGCCAACAAGAAACTGATTAGTGTTATAAGCAAATTTTGGTCTGTCTTGAAATGTGTGCGTAGAAATACTAACAGATTTGGTATAGGCAGCACCAAAGAGTGCATCACTGGAAGTTTGTAAATTAGCAAATTGTAATAGTGCCAAAATGGAAAAAAGTACATCAAACATGTACCGAAATACATAGAAAAAAGAGTTTACTGAATATTACCTTTTTAACCAGTGTCATTTGGAAATATTCTATATTTCTTTTAATAAGTGTACATGCATGTATATCAGTTTATTGTAATATTTGAGTAGTATACTGTACAACAAAGTTATTTTGTCTTAACAAGATCCATATATAGTTGCGATTCTGTAGACCACATGTTAGGCTTTAAGGATGTGCAAATTATACTACCGATGCCATGCAAGAGTGGCTGAATATTTAATAAGGCAATCAATATTGCGATATTTAATTACGCTAAAATTCAAAACTGTATTTATATTCAATATTTGATACTTCTTAAATTTAATGTAAAATGAGTACAAATATTTCGAGAATCTCCACGCACACTGATGAGACCTCATAGGTCGAAACACCGGTGTCTGTGCGTTCGATTGTCGACAATAGAACTTAATGTATGTGTGTATCTCAAACACATGCATATATATGCATATACGTTTTACGTATAGATATATATGTAAGTCACAGTAATTATTTACTGCTTGATGTTAGTTTTAACATCCATGTGTTCACACTTTTCATTTTCGTTTTGATCGGTGACGCCACCTAAGGCTCTATTACATGAGATACACTATTAACATACAGGCCTCTGTATAGCAGAACATGCCGTCAGAAGCCATCGCTTTGTTCTGTGTCATCTTTTGGGTGTTAGATGTCGCTGTGATACTCTCACTGCATTTAACACGCTAAAATGACATAAGCAGTGATTTAAGTCTTGAAGCTATTGTCGAGAATCTCCACGCACACTGATGAGACCTCATAGGTCGAAACACCGGTGTCTGTGCGTTCGATTGTCGACAATAGCACTTAATGTATGTGTGTATCTCAAACACATGCATATATATGCATATACGTTTTACGTATAGATATATATGTAAGTCACAGTAAGTACAAATATTTAATGTAGGTACACTTGAAATTAGAGAAATTGGTGCTGAAAATGCCCTGATTAATTTACTTCCCACTAAATCTCGTAGCAATTATGAGAACCAGTATATGAAATTTGAAGAATGGTGTAAGGAAAAAGAACGTCATGTTATTTATATCAGATAACGCTTTAGTTGCCTATTTTCAATTACAACGTATTGAATATAAAACATCTACTTTATGGACAATTTTTTCTTTTCTGAGATTTTGTTTAACTATATATAAGGATGTAGGTATATACCCATATTAGAAGTCAGAGGCTTTCCTGAAACGTTTATCTCAAGACCTAATTAGAGACACAATATTGATCGATTTAGGTAAGAAATATTATAACTTATTAACCTATTAATACATGAGCGATTTTTCTTGACTGCAGTCGCGGTTGGTGAGTTCCTTTAGGTGAAGCAATTACATAGACAAGACTGATTCGTTTATTATCGGTGATATACTCCCACATGCTAAGTATATATATATATATACAGGGTCGGGCAAAAAGAGCGGAACACCGAATTTATGGCTTAACTAGCACTTTTTCGAAAATTTAACCTAAATTAAAGTTTTTGTATACTTTATGTATTATTTATTGGTGTTTGCAGATTTTCCGTTTTTGTCACATTTTTGGAGATATGATGTCACCGGATAGTATTTTAAATGAATCACCCTGTATTTATATTTTTTTTGAGTAGATATTTTTTTCCTGAATTGACTAATACCAGGTTTAGTGGGTTTCTGACTTATGGTTTCATAAGAAAAAAATAAAATGTAATGGCACCTAAATATTTATTTAATAAAAAACGAACGACAATAACTGAATCTACGTACATTTATTTACAATAGGTGTTCAAACTGAAAGCCTTCGGCTGCCTGACAGTATCCTAATCTGTCAACAAATGACCTTAATGAATTTTGTATCATTTCAGGCGTTGTACTATTTTGTACCGCCGCTCTGATTCGATCTTTTAGTTCTTGAAGAGTTTGAGGTAAATCCTTATAAACTATAGTTTTTTTTTTTATAGTTTTTGGTATACCTACTGCGATAATTACTTAGGGCCGATATCATAATAAAAGTTAATGCTGCATTAAAAGTTCATGTCACCTTTAAGCGAGAAATGAATTTCATAATCATTTGTTAAAGTTAATGGACGCTTTAATGAATAGAATCTTTAGTTATTGTCGTTCGTTTTTTATTAAATAAATATTTAGGTGCCATTACATTTTATTTTTTTCTTATGAAACCATAAGTCAGAGACCCACTAAACCTAGTATTAGTGAATTCAGGAAAAAAATATCTACTCAAAAAAAAATATAAATACAGGGTGATTCATTTAAAATACTATCCGGTGACATCATATCTCCAAAAATGTGACAAAAACGGAAAATCTGCAAACACCAATAAATAATACATAAAGTATACAAAAACTTTAATTTAAGTTAAATTTTCGAAAAAGTGCTAGTTAAGCCATAAATTCGGTGTTCCGCTCTTTTTGCCCGACCCGGTATATATATATATATATATATATATATATATATATATATATATATATATATATAATATAGGACTATTATTACACTCACTAATCGCAATGGTCAGTATATTAATAGTACAATGGGTATTAATTTTATATGCAAAATTCCGAAGGAGATTGCCAGTTTTTGGAAAAATTGCCCATCCCAGAATTGTTTTCACGGTACTGTTTTAGAAGATTTAGTATAACACATTTGGCAAATAATGGTAGTGATTTTTTGACCTTAAAAAATCATGAAGGTTGGAAGTTCTCAGCTGTGGCTGTGAGTTTTATTCAACCCTCTGTAAAGAAAAGATTAAAATATCGCACAAGCTCACATCTCAAATTAATACAAACCGGGGCGGGGCGTTCAAACGAACCCACTATAGTTAATAGAAATAACAGTTTTCATCAGAATATGTATTCTATCAACATGTACGAGTAATATGCCTGGTGTTACTATAAATGCCCAAGATACATCTCATGTATGTACAATTCAAGTACATAATTCAAGATAAAGTATTTGAATATATTCTTGTTCAATAATGGATCGTTGCAACATCATTTTATTTATTTTGCCGACAGTGATATATATTTCTAAAACGTGAAAAATTTTCGGTGAATACACACAAATTATTATAATTGAGGCGTGGAAATATCAAAGGAGCTAAGTGCCATATTTTCCCAAATTGAGATTTTTCTTTACAATGGTTCTACATGCCAAGAAGTATGTCCTTACAAAAGCGCTAAGTTCCAACGCAAACTATATAGTACTGGCATAAGACACTAGATGGCCGTAGAAGTATGCGTAACGTGTATTTCCAAAGAAACGGGGCAAGTACCACTGCGTATCTACACTGTGGTTGTGTTGAATCTGTTCTCGTTTACCTACAAAATAAGCGGCCTCGGACTGATACATGCAGAATCTGTGATAGATTATACTGTGCAGTTCAGGTACGTAATGAGAGAAGTGAAGAAGCAAAACATCAGCTTGAACTGCATCAGAGGAAAGCTGAAGCAGCCAAGGGAGCTATGAAAAAAGACATTATTGAATCACAACTACTCGGCAGTGAATTTAGTACCATAGCGATAGATTTGGGGCAGGTACTTTTTGTGCCAATTTTGACACATTCTGATATGTTTTATTTGAGTCAGTTATGCAGTTATGCTATAACCTATGTATCCACCTAGGAGACACTAAACAATCTTTCATGTGCGTTTGGCATGAAGGCGTATCGGGCAGAGGAGGAAATGAGGTAGCTTCTTGTTTGCTACGGGCTATAAACAAAGGTATTACCAATAAGAAGCATCTGATCATTTGGAGTGACAACTGCGGATCTCAAAATAAGAACCGCATGATGGTATTTACTTATTTCTTCTTAGTAAACAGTGGGCTCTTTGAAACGGTCGAGCATAAATATTTAGTGAATGGGCACAGTTTTCTACAATGCGATCGTGACTTTGCTCTTATAGAACAACGCAAGAAACAAATGAAGGCTATGATTCCGGAAGATTTACACGATGTTATAATGTGTAGTACACATACGGGACGTTTTGAAGCTATTGACATGACTAAGCTCAAATTTTTCGATATCCAAGCTGCTGCTGATTCGATTTTGAACTTGAAAAATGTCAGTATCAGTAAAGCAGTTCATATTAAAGTAGATAAAAACCACCCAGGTGTGTTGCTTACAAAGGAAAGCTTCTTCGAACTTGCACCCTGGAAAAAAAAGAACAACGATTTCCCAGTTACCAGAGATGAACAAGATAGCAGATAATAAGAAAAAACACCTAGAAAGCATGTTACCGTTTTTACAAAACCCCACTCATAATACTTTTCAACAAAAAATTGCTGAATCTTGAATAGTGTATTTGCTACCTTTTGTTTTTTTGTAGAAAGGGGCACTTACTCCCTTTCCTAATTTTGTCCAAAAAAAAATTTTTTATTTGTATAATTTTATGTTGGATTACCTTAAGAAATAAAGATTATTTAGCGAGTAACATTATTTTTACAATTTTAATTTTGGGCGTTCCAGATATTTAAAACTTAAAAAATATTCGGTTTTTTTACAATAACTCGGTTTGTTGATTTTGGCACTTAGCACCTGTGTTATTTCCACGCCTCAATTGTAAAATATTTTACTTCGTTTCACTTATACATATTTTACACATTGTATATCGAATTTTGATTTTTTGACACAGAATTACTAGAAATTACAACTAGCCACCTGTCACCTTCGAAAAACTAAAGTGAACTAGATAATCTATAAACGCACACTGTGTTGAAATACAATTTGTTTATTCTTTTAATAGATAGTATGAAACATACTTCAAAATTAATATGAAAACTACAAGGTCCATTATGACAGATATTTTTGACATTTAAACAATCTTTCAGTGATGGTTATCTTAAAAAGCAATCTATAACAACTTTTCAAATTGAAAAAGCTGCTTTTTGCCGATTACGTATTGTAATATTATAAGCACCGAGTATATCTACTCTCATACATTGGGTATTTTAATGCTCATCATATTGTAATGAACTCTCACTGCAGTCCTTAACACGGAATATAAATACCATCTCCAGTTTCATCTACTGCATTATGTAAATTTTATTATTCGTAAGGCGTGTACACCATACTTAAACACTTGGTACAAGTATCGTGTCGTTTTATCTACGTAATAATATCTAACGCATACAATTTTGACAAGCTTCTACATTTTCTAAAACGTGTAGCTAGGATACAACACAACATACATGTATGAAAGTTTCTTTTATTTACGCTCTATTATTTTTCTCATGCAGGACTTGATGCTCTTTTTTACGTTATTATAACATTTATTACAGAATATATAATAAGTCGTATGAGCTTTCTCCTTAAACTTCAGCTGTAAGAATCAGTAACTTATAAATGTAGTTGACATAATAATATATGCAATGTTATTAATATAAATATCACTTCAGTTTCAAATCTTCTTTGACATCTAGTCATAGTTTAAAATGCTTGTTTTGAATTGATTTTAGCAAAATATATTAAATTATTGTTTGTACTAAAACCATAGAACCACCAAATAAGTAGTTTATATATCGCGATATTTTACCTTCGGTTTTTAAGGTTTACGCAATATTCTAATATTACCTCTTTTATTTATGTTTTCAGAATCACTAAGGTACATTATTAGGGTAATGAAATACATCCGATAAACAGTACTTTCATTTTAAATAATTTTAGAATCAACTTTTCTCAGTGTTGAAAATTCTTATTATAATTTTCCGCTTTAATAACTATTATTTATAATTATTTATTTAATAAGGTAAGTTTTTCATTTTAATAATTTACACACGGGTGAGATTCAAATTAAATAAATAATTATCAGTGGTAAAGCAAAAGATTATAATAAGAAATAGTACTTTCTATGTTGATCAGTAGATTTAAAATGAATAATAATTGAAAGTTGCAATAAGAAAAAATTTATAAGACTTCTACAGAAAGATCTTTGAAAGAAGCAATTACCTTGATTTTACTAGAGTTCTCGACTTGCTCTAAAGGGAAACAACATTAACGAAATTACGTTATTATTAGTTGTCTTCGATTGAATTTATAGATTTTATATCAGACTCTTCTCTAAATCTCGTAGTGTGAAACTGCTTGCAAAGAAATTTAATACCCTGCATCTTTAAACTTAAAATTTTTACAGTATGTATGTAACTAGCGCATACTAGTACAAATAATGAACTTAAAATTATCATATACACATATCTTTATTGAATAATAAGGTTATTTGGATGCTGAAACAAAACGAGAATTTAGAATGAAAGCAGATCTGAATTATTTTACTATTCTGTCCATGCTCCATTGGAGTCGATGACTTGCTGTAAACGATTCTGCATTGACATAATAAGTGTTGTATAATCTAGAGTTAGTTTTTCCCATGCTTCCTTAATACTTTCCCAAAGTTCATCTGGATTTGGGGCTCTTGTACAAACGTTTTGTTATTTATCCCGAAACGTTCTCAATAGGGTTAATATCTCTTTGATGGTCATGGAAGAACATCATTGTTGTTGGTTGTAAGCCAGTGACGTACATCGTTGGATGTGTGCATTGAAGAGTTGTCTTGCTGAAAATGAAGTTGTTTCCAAAAAGCTGCGTTACCGAAGGTAACATAACGTTGTCCAGGAGATTTCAGTAGTTCTCAATAGGGTTAATATCTCTTTGATGGTCATGGAAGAACATCATTGTTGTTGGTTGTAAGCCAGTGACGTACAACGTTGGATGTGTGCATTGAAGAGTTGTCTTGCTGAAAATGAAGTTGTTTCAAAAAAGCTGCGTTACCGAAGGTAACATAACGTTGTCCAGGAGATTTCAGTAATAGTTTCCAATTTATCTTTCTTGAACATTCCAATAAACACCAGGAGCCAAACAACTGATCCAAACCCACACATGTACGAAAAATCTACTACTACGGAACGTTGGCTTTATATACCGTTCTTCATAGCGCATATTTGCAGATCTGTATACAATCATCGGGGTCCTGGGATGAGTGGAAGATCTTTTCATCAGAAAATATAACGCGTTCCCAGAAATCGAGGTTTTTATTGACATATAAATAAGCAAAATTTAATCTTTCCCGTTTATGTTGTGCCTCTAACGCAAACTTTTTGGAAGCAGAATAATTTTTCAGCACAAGATCTCGAATATGTTATCTTGCTGTTGAAATGAAACCCGGAAAATGAGTTTGGTATACCGCTTTCATCGCTGTTCCAAAGAGGTTTCTTTGAATCCAATTTATCATTGATGCATCTTCTTCCAACATTGCAAATTTTCTCGCTCCTCCACCATACATATATGATAGATCACCTCGTTAGTCAATATTCTGTTTTAATTTAAAAATGTAAATATGCAGGTTTTACTAACAGGCAGATCACCTGCCACCGCTTGCAGCCGTTTCCAGCAAAGTTTTTGCTTTAATTTTTTGAGTTTCACTGAGACGGGCTATGATATTTAATATATGTATATGATATTGAGAACACTTATGATTGATTTTATTACAATTATGACAGCCAAGATGATAACTAATATTTACAAGTAGGGATGGTGGATAAAGCCTACTACAACACCAGGTTATGAAAATTTTCAGCAATCATTAACTTTCAACCTGGTGGCAGTGTACATCCATCAACAAATTCTCAACGTATATGCGTAGCATTCTAAATCACTTTTTCTAACAAAAACATTCTTATATGTAAATGCTTTCCCTATTTTGCATACAAAAGTTGTTCCAAACTAGGTTCTAAATGAAACAATTTTGAAACTCTATACCAACATTATTCCAATTTAGCTTAAAACAAATCTTTACGTAATAGGTAGATAATTTGGGCGAGATATTTACAAAAAGCTGCTGTTTTTTCAGTCAGGCAAATTACTACTTCCTGTCTAGCGATTTCACTGAAAATCAATTCAGATCACAAGAGAAGATACTGGTAAATATAAAGTTTGGTATTGAAAGCTTTAGCCGTTTGGCCGTTATCGTCGTTATGGAGAGAGAGGGGGGGGTAAATTAACAAAAGCCACAATAATCTTCATAATCACAAAGCAACTCTAAATAAGTGTTACTTAAACATGTATTGGCGCCATTTATAACTTGAATCATGCCAAGATGATGGAGCCCTGCATGTTATGGTCTTTGTTGCTTTTCAAATCCTCTTTTAAATTTTCAGCATCCAGCACTAATCAGCAACATTATTTAAACTTCATCATCCTATGTATCTTTTTTCAATTGTCAAGTTCTATTGGAATAAATTCCATCAGAACCACTTACTCTTACTTGCAACAAAAGTTTATGGTAAGATAAATAAACTCCGAATCCAGATAATTAATTTCGAAGTTATGGACATTTCAACTTTTTATACTTATTTCGTTTACTTATTACTACATTTTGATAACCGGGATTTTCCTTGCTTTTTATGATTGTTTTTGTTTTTGGTCCATTGTAATATCAACTGCTTTATCCATAATATAAATATATCAATATAAACTTTCTAGTGTTTGGTTCAATTTGCCTTCTCTCAA
This sequence comes from Amphimallon solstitiale, assembly GCA_963170755.1. Lineage (NCBI taxonomy): Eukaryota > Metazoa > Arthropoda > Insecta > Coleoptera > Scarabaeidae > Amphimallon > Amphimallon solstitiale. The sequence continues at coordinate 110,010,580 of OY720678.1, read as the reverse complement.
TTTTGCTTATGATAGTTCGCGAAATCTGCCGCAAAGATACTCCAACATTTTTTTCTTTTGGAAAGTTCTATGTTTCTACTTATTTTCTTTTCTGTTCAATATAACATTACATTTTTATTTCTAGTAGATTTGTAATGTTTGTTAGATGTTTTTAAAAACTACTACGCAATTTTATGAATATATTATAATATGGATATATAGATCTAAACAATTCGAAATAAGAGAAGTTTACAACCACAGGCCAACACAGTTTACAGATGATTCGCATTCTAATCACGTCGCATAAGTTTACACTTGTAGACTGTGTTTAGAATGGTAATATATAACCTAGAAAACACGCAATGACTTTTTAGTTGTCTGCAACTACATGGTGCGCAATGAAAGTAAAATGATCTGCTTCAAGAAAGTAAATATAATAGCTCGACAGTTAGAATACCATAAACGCCATTATGCAATATTTCTATTATTTAACTTAGTCTGGTACTTTTATACCATATCTAAATACTAACCCGTAAAAATTTCTCCGACATTTTTCCTAATAATCAGATTCATAAAAAGCGCTTCTCCTTGATTTTCCTAAGTCCTCAACTTAAAATTCAAAACAAGAAAATTTCTGAACAAAAATACCACACACCTAAATAGTTATGGAAAACCCCAACAAGATTTGACCTGCTAAGGTATATGCCGTATTTTTACGATTACGAAAGTATTCCTAATAAATTTTACTAATAAATAACTTTTAAAGAACTCTGTTTTTATTACCAAGCGCTTAGTATGGATGGATTACAGAATGCCCTACCATCAACAGAGAATAAAATATGTAATGAAGGTATAGTGACAACCAATGCCCAATACCTAGGATCTTGTTAAGAATATTAAAATTATTTTCGCGATAAATAGGCGTGTCGGACACAATTAAATATTCCCTAAACAACAAAATCGGAAGTTTTATTGAGAAAGCTTCCTATATTTTATATCACAAGCATTATTTGCAAATAACTCTTCTTAAAATATAGCAAAATCGGTACTAATAAGCAATACATTATCACCCTACATTTAAATAGAACGAGGCGGAAAAATTCTATAGAACTTAACGATGTCCATTTCAAAGACAATTTCTGTTACTGATTACAATTTCTATTATTAGGCAAATGACAGTCTGATACGTCTGATATTCTAATATTAACAGAATCTACTAATATAAAAATAAACATTAGCAATAACATGTGCAACAGTACATGTTTACTCTAAGATTAAGAGAAGCAAGCGAAATAACTGGTCATTTCCATATACGATGACTTTATTATGTTTTGTCTATCACATGTTTCAAATCAAATTTATCTCGTATGAAAAACATGAATAGCAATTTGATCTACACGTGTTTATACCGAATTTGACTCCTATAGGCACACGAAACATGTAAGTTGCACTCCAACTCCTAAACGAAGGCTATTCTGTTAGATAACACTTTAATTTATTGGACACGTAAATTATACCGTTCTGCAATATTAAGATTGTCCACTTGTTGGTAATTAAAATTGAAATAACTTCTGGCGTTTGATCTATGATTCAAACTAATTTAATTTACATTAAATCATTTAACAGGTATGACAGGACTTGGATTTGCATATAGCTTTGCATCATCTTAATTACGTGGCGCTATAAATTTGATTTTCTTACATCACGCTAATCACAAACAATCTATGTATGTATATACCAAAAATACTTCTGTATTTCTTACGCAACAAATAATTATTAAGCGTTTTCTAATAATCTGCTTCACTTTAGGTAATAAAACGCAGTGATTTAATATAAATGAAAAGCGTATAATTGGATTACTCGAGTAATACTCTTCAGAGTGGTTAATTTATAATAATAAGAAAACGTTTTTATAGCAACTACCAGAGAAATATTTTAGATTTATAGGTCAAAACAGGGTTATTTGTAGTGATGATATAGAATAAGATCCCTCAGTATTTTCTCTAATTAACTGCTTGGATAGTTTTGTATAGGAACTGATATATGCGTGAAGGCATATAAGTCTAAGAATGCATAAGAATTTTACGCAAATCTCTATTCATTTCATGATCTTATATTATCCAATGTATGCAATTATTTACGAGGGTGAATTTTAAAGCATAATTTTAAGTTTACTGTTTATTAAAGCATTTCAAAAACGTACATTAATAACAAAAGTTTTCTGATGCCGCTGCCATAAAATGAAGGTGTTGCTACTGCCGCCAATTAATACGAATACTTTAACAGTATCATCTTTGCCCTCTAAGCACTGGTTTTAGTGGCCCAGGCAAATGGTACTCACAGGTTGATAAGGTAGGTCTACAGATGCCAAGCACAAACTCTCAAGTTTTACTCGAGTCTAGATGGCAATGTGAGTCTTTTTGTTATCGATAAAGGAGGATGTGTGAGTTTTGAATGCTCCAAAACACAGTAACACAGTTCAAAAATCCCCCCTTCCTATGTCACTCCATGCTGGGGCTTGATGAATGCTGTAATTGTGCACCTTCTTCACAGGTACCTACAAATGTAAATCAAGAAAACCTCGCTTATAGTCTGGTTTCGTGATTAAATCCGCTGACTCACCTTCAATGGATGCAGTTTGTTATTTTCGGTACCATCTTGCAGACACCTTTCGAAATCAACATCATTAATAATGATTGCTTGAGTAATGTCAAAACTTATTCCGATCTGTAAAGAAGAAGTATCAGCAACAGTTGGCCGATGGTGGTTCTCTTAAAATTTGACAAACACAAAGTTTTCATCAGTCGCGCTAGTCGTCCAGCAACGTAAATGGCTCTGCCTTTCGACTCCATCCCGTCCGTTAAAAAAAAATTATGCCTCTCTGACACTTGCGTCTTTTTATGGGTGCTGTCCCTGAACTACGCTTGAATTCTTCCCAGGATAACTGACGGTTTTACTCCTTCTGTCGTGAGAAATGTTATTGCAATGCGTTGCACAAAGGACGGTGGCTCATCTTTCTTGGACATCGCGATAGAAATCAAAGACGGGCTAGCGCTGATGTTATGGCATCCACACATTCCTATCTACTAATCTTGAATTCCGAACACTGATCTATTCACTACATGCTAAGTAAAATAAAAATTTAATTTTGAATTTGATTCACCCTCGTAAACTACTTCTACTACTTCTGTTTAGACCTCTATCCTATGTATACAGGGTCATCTCCGTGGGTAGGGCCGATTATGTCTTTACGAGAAAATATTTTGTATTAGCAGAATACTTTCTGTAATTGCATTTTCCTTAATTGGACCAAAATACATTGACTCATTCTTATTCTACTATACTCACAATTATTAGCTACAGTGTCCTGCGCTATTTTAATTCCCATATTTGTGAAATAAACTCTTCACTCTTCCTTTTCTATTTATTCTTCGCGCCATTTGTTTCCTTATTAATTTTCAAAAGATGGAAAAACTAAATACAATCATCGTCTAAACATTGGGAAAACAAATTTGAATATTAAAAAGAAATTCTTACAACTGAAGGTTTTTTAAACTAGATAGGTCCAATTGTCCTAGAAATACACTTGACACCTTTTTACCAAAACACACTCAGCTTGAAAACCAGAACTCAGTCGTTTTTTACGTCGGCTTGTGAATCTCATGTCAATATAATTGTTACTTCGGAGAGTTGACTTGAAAATCTCGACTAGTAATTTCTAGTTTGACATTACTTGTCGATCTAAAGATGGCAGGGTTTTTGATAGTTCTATTGGCTTCATAATTAGACATCCTCCATTTTAGAGGTTGAACATTAATTTTATCCAACAGCGTCCATATGATTATGAAGGTAATATATAAACTTAACACTAAACGTAATCTACTATTATCACAAGTATACATATATACATTTATACGTAAACGTATATGCACATATATACGAGTTTTGATACACATGTGCATATACGTTTGCGTATAAATGTATATCTATATGTATATTTGTGATAGTAATATGCGTTAATGTATACTCGCGGCAAAAAGGTTTGTCGGGTCGTAAGACCAGCCATATGGGAGATATATCTGGTCCACTCTAATAAATTCTAACACGAAATAAAGAGGGATTATATTCAATTTTTATAATACCTAAGTTTGAGTAAACATACTTAACTGCTTCGTAAAAGAAAATACATGTGGCACATAGAAGTAAATATATTTCAAATATTCTTCATTTATGATTTACCGCACGATAACATTGATGTGTCAACATTACAAAGAAATATTTTTGCTGGTCTACAAATTTTTGGGGCTTTCCGAATTTACTTTATTTTTCAAGGGCGAGAATGAATGCTTTATTAAGATCTTGGTTTTATAGAATTTGTAATTATTTATATTGATGATATTTACGAGTATGTATGTCATTAATTTTTTTTCTGTAATATACATTCCATTTATTTTGAAATAGATACAAAAACAGTATGGGTTTTTCATTATAATTTAATTCAAAATGCTTGATTATAATACCATATCTGCATTCTAAGACTTTTTTACCTGGGGCATGTTTGCCTAATATGTATTTACCGTGGTATTTACAGCGCAATTGCTAGTGGTGTTTAAATTTTGGAATATTATTTAAATCAAGATTTTTTGTAGCCCATATATTAAATACTTTTTTTTAATAGTTCAGCCACGTCTCTAAAGATCAATTACTTCATTTGGATTTTTAAAACTATACCGTAGTCGACATACTTTAATTTCTGATACAAAAGTAGAAAGAGAAAAAGAGCGCGACGAAATAAACTAAAGATAAACATAAGCGAGACTGCCAAGACAGTACACCCGACAAACGTTTCCTATGAAATGTAAGGCGTGAGGGTCCCCCGATACTGCGTTTCTCTCCCACCACTGTTAGCAAGCAGGCATCGCTGCATATTATAAGGTCATCTTCTGCATAGGATAGAAGTATAAACTGAAATTAAAATTTGGCGACTAGGGTATATGTTGAAACGTCCGGGGTAAGTGTGATATTGCTCTTATTTTACATTTTAAAATATTTTCCTTTAAATATATTGTCTTCAAAAGATTCTTTGTGTAATTTATTGTTTGCTTATTTATTGCTTTATTATGCTAGATGTATTTTAGTTTTGACGAAATTTAATATATGTCTCAAGCGTAAACAAAACTATTACAATCTCCCTTTATGGTTTATTAAAATTTAGTGGGAAATATTATCGGATTACTAGAATCGCCCAGTGATACCTTCCATATAGCTGGTCTTAAGACCCGACAAAACTTTTTGCCGCGAGTATACGTTACACATTCAAGTCTTTTTATATTCCATTTGGTGTACTATTGTTTCTTCTTGCAACAAGTATGCCTATAATGAAAATCAGAGCTCCTCCCCGGGTATCATCACATACAAATATCATAATTTTTAAAAATCTAATTTGAACTGCTTCTGTAGTTTGCATACATCAGCAAGGAATAGCAGAGCGAGAGTACTTATGAAGAATTAGAGCGGAATGGCGATCTTAATACTATCGTAGTGTTGTTCTAATTAGACCCCATAATGTCTCCGACTTTAGGCATAGTGGCTATGAACTATTCATAGTTTGGCATCATCATTAGCACTTCTCAACTGTTGTTTCTTGACTACTTCACAAGCCCAGTAAGATTTTTAAATGTAATGTATTTTAAATTTGATTTTTTTTAGTTATAGATTTATTTTGAGACAGTAATTCAGTTTTTGCGCCATACTTATCCATAATTCAACAGTTATGATTACCAAATAATGATTTAAGAAGCAAGAATTATGGGAGAAATCCAGCTTGCATTTAATCAAATGAATTGATGGAATTCAGAGATAACATTAATGGGTTCATTTGGTTTCCCGTGAAACACGAAACTACATTGAAATATCTCTTGTAATGGTTTGAGTAATTTCAGTTATTGGAAATGAAGAGGCATTAATTATTTTATTCAGATAATCACTATTTTTCAAGTTAGTAATTCTAGACGTTAAACTTTCTACCTATTCTTTTCAAAGTTTCGCAAACTTGAGAATAATTGCAGTGTCCCGCTCACGATTATTATGTTTATTTTGTTTACCGAGAATTAAGTAACTAATAGGCCAATTCTGTGCAATTCCTTACAGATCTGTAACTTTACAGATCTGTAGCGTTACAAAAGTCTGTAAATGTTATACTTACAGATTTACGATTGGGGCAATTCTGTATACATTTCTGTAAAAACAAGACCAGCGACGATCTTCATGTTATTGTTATGTAGCGTGACTCCGTAAGCGTGTATGTCAGTTGCAAAATCTGTTATGTAAGTGTAGTAGGCATAGAAGTTCAGTGATATTATTAAAACGTTTCTGGAAATATAACTGTTATAATTTTATTATCTAAAATAATGAGGTAAGATACTAATTATGTCAAGCAATCTATCTATTTTCTATTTTCTATTTATTACAGCAGCCAAAAACGTAAACGGACAAAAAATACCACCAAGGAACAATTAGATCTTTATTTACAATATATGCAGTCTATTTGTTTATTTTTGTATTAAAAGAAAGTTTATTTATTTTATTTTGTTTTAAAAATGTTTTTTTTATGAGAATATTTTTTGTTTTAAGTTATAAATTATTCATTTATTTTAATAATGTTAGTATATGCTTTGTGAATTACTTTTATTGAAGAGTACCGTTTTTACCTATCTCAGTGCATATTATATCTTATTTTATAAGTTACTGTGACATAACTGTTAGTTCATATATATTTATTAAACAATACAGGAAAAACCCAAAAATTCAAACTCCAAAAAAATAAATAAATTTGTATACATAAAAAACAAAACGACTTTCATTGCCAAGGGTCCTTGCTACACAATATTCTGTCTTATATATATAGACATCCCTTTCATGTCTTCTTCCAACAAAACCCCTATGAACATATTTCCTATATTTATATTATTCATGATATTTATTTGTTCTATAACCGCTACAAATACTAATTTGTTCCACCATACAAACCATATACAAACAAGTTTGCATACAGCGTTTACGTTACAGATTCTGTTACAATCTTACGGACATGCGCTCGCTTAGCGTAAAGTTTATGGAAATCTGTAAGAGTTACGGATATTCTGTAAACAAAATATGAACACAGAATTGCAACTTCATCTGTAAACCCTTACAGGCGTTACAGATTATGTTACAGATCTTACAGATGTGCACAGAATTGACCCATTATCCTCCTTTAAAATGCTATACCAATATTCATTCTCAATTAGTCTTTATATATATTTTTTGTATACCTAACATTCCTGTTCAGAATAAACTCATTAATACTCATTATATAAATAAAGCATAATTTGACTTACATAAGAAGTTGATCTTAATTTCGTGAATTTGAAGTTAATTGTTAGATACCATCTTAGTAATAAATTATCTTGTTGTAGCGCTTATCATTCTTCCACGCAAACATAGAAGTATAGAAGCATGTGTTACGATGGTAAGTAAGCTTTCCAATATTTCTGATACACCTGATTAAGGAAATTATTTTATAATAATATTCATCATGCATACCATTATACAAAAGGATTCCTTATAAAGAAAACGTTAATTTGTGACATGAACGTGACACTACTTAAGCTTCTTCTATACATGGTAAGAACTTCACGTATATACAAGCATGTACATGAGGTCAACAGATTATTCCTTATGACTGGTAATTTACGCTGTTCGCATAACTTCGGTAGTGTTTTATCACCTTTGTTCGGTAATTGTTGTAATCAAACGTTCTGATTTTTTTTATATATGCAGTGCTGTTGCCGACGCCATTCAAAACTCTCTATTGATGGGTTCCGATGTATCGATACTATTAATCAAATGAAAATTACTGACCCTGCACGTAAGCCTTTTGAAATAAACCATCCGAGGTGGTCGACTCTAACATCTTATTGAGTGCTACCCAACATCAGAAGTATATATTTTATAATTATGTGGCGTATTAGATGTGAAACAGTAGGTACATTATTAAGAGTTGTTATGAGTTAGAAAGTCTTTTGTTTAACTGAACATATCGCTATCTGTTATTATTCTAGCTTTTATTGCATATATTTATGAACAAATATTAATGATGACACATGCATACTTTTTATTAAAGGGCTGTTTACATAGCATTAAACATTTTTTATTTCCATGTAATATATAGGATTAGGTGTTATTTTTTGCAATTCAGAAATTTAAGTGTCTAGTAAAAATAACAAGCACTACAGAAGAAATGAGGTGTGGCCACCACACGACTTTCTTATACGTATGAGCGTTTCAAATTACAGAATTTTAAGAATGTTTTTATACAAAAATTATTCAAAATCCAATTCTAAGTACTTCTATTCTCTTAATAAATCTTTATAGAATGCATACTTTGCAAGATATTATCAAAAAAGTGCTACTCGCTAAGAGTAAATGTGCTACTTCCGGTCCGAATTTTGAAATTTCATATAAACACCTACTTTCGGTAGGAATTTCGAAAAACTTTTTAAATAAAATTATTCTCAATTTTAATTCTAAGTACATATGAATTCTTTATAAATTTGTTTAAACTTAGTAGTTGACGAAATATTGGCAAAACTCGATTTTTTCACAGAAGTAAACTGCTACTTCCGGTGTACGGATTTTACTGAAAAAGTAATCAGATCTCAAGAGGGAGATTATACACGTAAATACAAAATTTGGAATTGATATCTCCAGCGGTTTGATCGCTATCGTGGTCACAGACAGACTGACAGACACCCAGACAGACAGACACACAGAAATTTTTTTAAAAAGCACTTTTTCGGTATCAGGGGACTTCAAAACATGGACATCTGCAAAAATCTCGAGGTCGAAAATTTTCATCATCACAATACTTCCTTATACTACGTATAAGAAAGTAAAAATATGACTTTGTTGCAATAAATGAGTTATAAACATTCTGTCACTTTTTGTACTATTTTTACCCCATTATCTAGATTTTTCAATATTACTACGCAGCAGACGCTATAAATAACAGACTACATTTTGATTTTCTGCTTTTCAGTTCATTTTCATTGATATTTCTACTATTGGCTATTGAATTATGATCATAATTTGGGGTTTGTAAAGATTTTGAATTCACAAATTAGAGCTCCGGGGTATCTTCTAGGGTATTATAATAAATTTTAACCCTACGATTTGCGACTGGGTTTTTCGTGGCCCATTTTGACTTTGAGTAATCGCCAAATTTTTTATTAGTTCTGAGCTCCGACATATTTTATGCCAACTACCACTAATGTAAAACAAACCTGACTTGTTTACATATCAAGGAGGTAAGTGTATATACTGGGTCTCACGAGGTCCGTCTGTTAAATGTATGGGAAATGCATGTACAGCTCACCACATATAAGTTGAGCGGTCATCGACGCAGATCAAGAAGAGAGAGAATGCACAATAGAGATGGATACAGCTGTTACAAATGCATGCGTGCACACCCACTACCACTCTCCCCCTTGTCCTTTGCGCATATGACCTTCACAGCTCAAGTTATATGTGCTGAGCTGTAATCTGCTAAACAAAACATATTCAAACACGTTCGATCACGTTCGGTGACTGTATTACGCTATATGTGTATGTGTAAAGTTATCATTCCAACCATCACGCAAAACGGATAAGCGTCGTGAATTCGTAACTCTTTTAAAATTGGTTACTCCTAACATGGAGAATAGGGAAATGCTTAGTCACGTCAGTCGCTGGGCTAATATCAGTGCAGCTTTGGCAAAATTCAATTTTTTTGTAAGTAATTATAAAAAATAAAAATTAAACATTAGACATTCCTGATTCTACCTTTATTATTACAGACACCATCGCATTACGCTGAACTATACCAAGCACATCCGCACAACCAGCAAAGAATGAAGGAAAGGACTGTGCGTGGTGTAATCCTCAGTACGGAGCAAAACATTCTTGTCGTGTGAAAATGTAAAAAATTCATGTGCCTCAAACACGGCTCTATAAAGAAAATTTGTCTGTGCCATGCTCCTGAAGAATCATAAATTCTGCACAAAACAAATCAAGAATTGTTACCTCACGATTCATTTCCTTTTTGTTTAACCTTAAATAAATCAGTTAAAAGTTAACTTGTGGAGGATAAAAATAGTAATTTTACTTTTTAAGGCATACCAACCAACACCCTCCCCCAATAATGACACACAGCTATAGAGCAGGACAGCTGGCCGTGGCTTATAGGTTTCGCGTGGGCCAGGTAGTCAGACATGCTATGGTAGGTGAGCTACAGGTATACGAACACTTAGAACGCAAATAATTTATTAACAAATTCATGAACTTTAAATTCTTAGAACAACCTGATTAAAATTAATGAGTATGAAGTGGGAAACAGACACCCACGCACTAGATAGCAAACCAATATTCTGAAAGTCCTTCATTACGTTATTCAAAACGCCAATCCTATAGAACTGAAGTTTTGTTTGAATTTAAAAAAAGTGGTGATCACATTGGATATCATTTTGTTCTTCGTGCTCTTGATCAAATCAAATCAATGCTAAGAGGTTGGACAAGGTTTCTTTATATTAAAAGCATAACAATTACAAGTGAATTACAGTGTAATTTCCCATGGCTCTAGGATGTGGTTTGAAAATAATTTATTTATGGTTAATCCTCAAACATTACGCGATTTGAATGATACACAATGTAGAAGAGTCACTTGCAGTTTTATCGTAGAATCAATGTTTCTTCAAGTGTATAAAGCATGTTCACTCAGCGTAGAATAGTATGATGACTCAACGCTAGTTTTCTCAAATGCTATCGAAGTGTTAAGTAATTTTAATTAAACATCAGCACTGTTGCACTCAAATATGTATTTTAATTTAAAAGTAAAAATTAAAAGTATTATTTACCTGACTAACTAGTTTGCAAATATTACTCCTAGAACAAATTAGTATTTGATGTAAACCACAAGTAAATTACTATACAGAATGTCCAAATGCACAAGGTTGGACGGAAATTTCAAAAAAAATTGCTTCATAATGCATGTTATAATATTAACAGTTTTGTGTAATAAAAATAGGGAAAATACGTTCCTTAGCAAGTACTATAATGATTAAAGAAATTAAAACCGATCAAAAGATTCGGAATCGATAATATGAAAATTTGTGCATGCTGATAAAGTGTAATAAACCTTAAACTTACATTATAATAATTATTCTTTGATATAAAATATGTGCATATGGAAAATATAAAAGAGACGTGAAACGAACTACCACAAAGTGGGCAATCTTCGACACAATAAGTCGCTCGATTATATGTAGGTTTATACGGCGTTCCCCAGTATTTGAATAGTTATGAGCATTTTCCTATACAAGTACGTAGATGTGCATAACTTAAAACTAAAGAGGAAATATGAATATACCCTGATAAAGTGATAATAATGATTGAAATTTAGTATTTGTTACGATTAATTGCTGACGGCAAGTACGTTTCTTCATATGAATAAGCAGCAATTCACCTACATCCCGATGTCACGTTTACGTTTTTAACTGGTAGCTCATTACGTACTTAAATAACTAATTTGTGATGTAACTGTAACGTTGTAATAACTGAAAGACTATAACACGTATTTTTGATCTTATTGATACGCATATTAGATGTTCTATAACATTTTAACAGTAAAAGTTCATAATAATCTACACTGCATCTGTTACGAAAATCTATTATGTTTAAATAAATTCAGGGTTAAATAATCAGTCTACCTTTCTTTGTTCAAATTGAATGTCAACATAGGCCAGTATACACGACGGGAGATTTTTTTATTATTTATCTACCCACGATGAAAACAATTTTTGCTGTCAAGTTGCTTTGAAATTTTGATGATGATAAAATTTGGTTCATATTCAAATAGTTTTTTTGTTTTTATAAGGTCTCAACTAGCAAAATACTAGTAAAATTTAGGCAAAATATACAAGCGTAATCAAGATTATTAATATACGTATATGTACGGGAAAGATGCACCTTCATACGTATTTCACAACAAAATTTGTGTCCAAATAATTTTCATGGGAGACAGAATTAACGTAAGATGACTCAAGACGCGGAATGTGTGTTGAATCAAGAAACAATTAATACATGAAGAATATTGAGGTTTTGGTCTTCACAAATCGAAGAGAAAGATCAATACCGATAAAGTAGTGATATCGAAAGGTTCAACAGAAAAAAAATTCTACAAAGATTTTATGATTGAATACCAAAAATGGTAACGGCCACTCATTTTCTAATCAACCTTGATAGCTTTGGTTGATGACGAAGAGCTTTTGGGAAAATTATAATTGGTGAGGGAGTGTGGGTGTATCACTGGGATCCACCGACAAGGCAAGATGCATGCAGTTCGCCCAGAAAGCTGATGGCAACGGCGTTTTAAGGTACAGAAGGTATCTTTCTGTTTTACTTTATGAAGAAAAGCTTTATAATAACATGAGAAGCCTACAGGAAAAGAATCATATAGCTGAGAATTGCCATACAGCAGAAAAAGCCTCACAAGTGTGATTAAAAGATTATGCTGATTCACGATGATTGCAGAGTTTACAAGTCCGTCAAGTAATCGACGATTGGAGCTTTGTAGAGATTTGCATATTATCTCTTGTCTAAACTAAAACAGCACTTGAGTGGACACTGTTTCTTTTACAGACTTTTTTGTGGCATAGCCGTATTGGAAAAACGTTACAATAAATATGTGACCGTTAGTGACTTATAGGTAAAACATAAAATATTATTTTTCTCCAAACTGTATACCTTCATACCTCTAGATAGACTAGACATTAGGATTATAACTATTAATTCGTACAAAACACAAATTCACACACCTATACAATACAGTGTGTTGCACAACCACTGCGACGAACAGAGTCAGATAATCACATGGCGAAAACGTAAATCAGCATAACACATATCCGTTTAATTGCTTAATATAATTTGAATTATTATTTAACTCTTGTTGTAAAATATTGTTTTGATTACTACTGTAGTTAAATTCCTTTATATTAAGCAGAACCTGTTCTCTACTATTGCTATTTATTGCACGTCTGCGTTTTTAGTGAGTCCTTTGAGCTCTCCAAGAACAATTTTGGTAATCGTAAATCTACCTGTGGAAAATTAAATGTGCCGTATTCCATATGTAGCTTGTATATTACATTTAATTTACTCAGATCTTTTGGATATAATATCCAGAAGAGGGTTTACCACTGGCGGCTAGTTGATGTATTAACTACGGTTTGTTGAAACTCGACGCTCTATATCATAACCTAGGAGAATATTCCTTGAAGATTTAGTAGAGAAATTTTCTCTATTGCCTTTCATTACTAGGTGCCTTGGATGTTCTAAAATTTGTTTAACCTTTTGCATCCATCTCTATATTTAAATAGGTTCTTCTCTACTAATAATGTTTTAGTCTATACTAAGGAGCAGCTGGGGCGATTGTAGTCCTAGAATAGTTTTGAGTAAAAGTGAAAGTTCTACAATTTAATTTTAAGTAAAGCTTGATATAGATCTTCAATATTGTTCAAGAATTCTAGTAAAGAGAAATTAACGTCCTAAAGTTAAGCCGAGATGATAATGAACGGCTTTTAACTCAAAATAAAACACTGCTTATGGGTGAAACATTCTTTTTTTCGTAAAAACTTGGACTGATGTTCTCTTAATGGCTAAGGTTGGAAATTTAATTACCTATTATAACATATAATGTCACCGAAAACTCATTTTCTTATAAAATTCAGAAACTACAAAAAAACTATTTACAGTTTTACATTAAATACAAAAAAATCAATGTTAACAAATAAAAACATGCATATCTCATCGGAATATATTAGCAGTACAGAAATATAATAGAGAAACATGGTTTAAATTTATGTAAATAAAATTGTCACTGTCTTTGAAAGAATCTATATTTTAAATAGTTATTTGAATATAAAAATAAACAGATACAAATTAAAACCTAAAAGTACATGTACCACATTTATCAAAACTCAATGTATTCATTTGGTTCTATATAAATTTCTATAACAACATTCAAAATAAAGATAACTACTGGCATAGGAACAATCTTAATAGTTTTATGTGTATGTAGATACCTTGTAAATGTCAGATGAGTCGATGTAAATGATAAGATAAAAACATTTATACCAATTCACCCATTAATAATAATAATATATAAAGGAATACAAGAACGGACAAAAATAAAAGAAATTGAAACAAAAACAGGGTAATTAAAGCTTCTAGAATGGATATCGTGATCAAAGTAAGTCGATAGATATCATGTAAAATTGATTATGGCAGCCGATCACGAAGATATGTACCTACCATTCGCTATAGAGAGCGGTTATACTACATTTTCAGCATCATTATTTATTACATCGCAGGTACTTGAAGTTGACTAATTCGTATTTATTATGAAATAGTATACATGTTAACTCATCCCAAGCTAGCAATAAGAAGAAACGGTACGTCAATGTACATATATAAATAAAAATGAGAGATATTTTACCTTGAAATAATGAAAAAAGTATAGTTAAATAAATCGTGTTTTTAACGTAATTTAATAAATAAAATTAAGAAAAATGAAATAATTTTTTGAATCTAATTTCATTTTTTTTGGTTTCTAGTTTTTATTCAGATTTTGGTTTGGAATGCTAATTAGTAGTGGATACTTGCAAATTCTTTCCTTGATAGTGCGTATATTCCTCAGTGAAAATATATTATGTTGGAGCCAAACATCTTTATTTATAACCTGAATCATTTGGTTTTGACTATTCTTCTTTTTTCCTGAATAGAGCGAATTTTTATTATATTAGAAACATCTCCATTGAATAACTGAGTTATTGGTGCTTGATTATGCTTCTCAATGATTTTTTATGGTAATAACTATTTTCATTTAATGCCAACGACATCGGAATTTCACTGATTTTATTTTAAATTTGCAGACATGGCGAAGTGTACTATTTGACTAAAGTCTGATGGATAGTACCGTTAATACAATTTTTTAACTCGTAGCCTTCTGATACTAAATGAGCTATATTATACTGCGTAATACATAGTTGTAGTTTCTTCCAATTATAATTTGCTGCTTAACACTGAAAAGTTAAGAGCGAAAATTTAATTGTAAAAAATAATGGTAATAACTATCTTCATTTAATGCCAACGGCATCAGAATTGTGATTTTATTTTAAATTTGCAGACGTGGCGAAGTGATACTGATCGATAGTAATACGATTTTCTAACTCATAGCCATCTGATACTAAATGAACCATATTTTACTGCCCAATTATAATTTGCTGCTAAACACTGAAAAGTTTAGAGCGAAAATTTAATTGTAAAAAATTATACAAGGCTGAGATTCAAACTCACGACCCATCACTATATGTGGGCTATCTATTCGGACCACTAAGAATGATGAAATTTTGAATATTTTAAATCGTATTGAATTATATCAAGTAACAGAGGTTAAGAAGACCGCTGTCGGATGAATAATTAAATTTATCTAATAAATGAACAGTCCTAAATTATATTTAGCATTTTCAAACAGGGAAAATAATTATTTTTAAAATTAGTAATTCTCTTTACATCTATTACTTCATACAATTAAACAGATTTGGAGATATTACCGTCCTTCGCTCAAATGGGTAGGGTTCGATTCTTATTCGTTGGTAATTTTTTATATTTAAATGAAGAGCAAAAAATAATTTTAGAATTATTTCAAATTTAGTACACAAGTTTGGATTTAACCATATTCTTACCGCTTAACTAAAAGAAATTTGCAACGTGCTTGAGAAATACTGCATCTAATGGTTAACGGGTATGTGCTGGTTTACACAGGTAGCTTGTATAGAGTGAATCCATTATTTCTGGCTATTCCTTTTCATTGTTACATGATCTGACCAAACCTATTAAAAAAGATTTAACCATTCTGCAAATAAATAAGAATTGGCTAGTTAATATCTATAGATATACGTAAATTACAAACAGCTTTATGACTACAGAGACGTAGTTTTTGTAATATACATATAATCTATAAATATTATATAAATGATTTCAAATAAATACCTATACTTATATAAGAACAAACAATTATATGACTAAATAATGAATATATGAATAACTAAATATATATAATTAAAGTATGCAACAACAAAGTTTCCAGCAAGATCAAGAACATATTTCAAATGTGTTAGAAAATAATCCAATTGCTAAGCCTACATCCGAGCTGTATGCCGGCAAGACATGGTATAGATGTTCATTTCCCACCCCACTAGACCGTGCTTGCCGCCGGGTTTACTGTCCCGCTTTACCTTTGCCCCACCACTTTTCCGTCCGTTTCGTGCCTCATCATTGACGATTAGTAAATAATAAGGATAAGAATAATTATGATTCTAATTGAATTTTAACTAATTTTCGTTACTAACATCTTAGACCAATATCTATATACAAAATTTCAAAGTTCTAGCTTAATGGGAAGTACCTTATTTTTAAGATGAATATTATAATCTATGAGTACTGCACTTCATGGGTAATTTTAACTAATATGAAAAGATTAGCCGCATATCTTGAATAACCAAGGTGATAAAGTGAGGTCAAAAATGGCTCGAACAGGTTCGTGTAAATATTGCTAGCGCGATCCGCCCATTTTTGTTGAGAGACCTTGGCCGTGCGCCAGGTCAAGCTATCGTGCTTGGCTCTTAGATTGCTACAATTGTAACAAATGTACAAACATGGTTATAGAAAGGGCATATAAATAATTATAGTAATTGTTGGATGTGCTTTTTATAACAAAATGTTGAAGGCTTACAAAAAAATCAGTTACATTTATTTTGTAAAATTGCTATTAGTATTATGTGATACTTTTACAAAGCAATTTTCCTACAATTTTTCATAAAATCAGAGCTATATATGGTCAGCAGATGTAATACTTTTTTATGAAAAGTCAATTGTGTATTAATTTTAAATTCTTCTTTTCGAAAGTAGTATTTGCTACTCCCTCGTCATATTGAAAACAAATAGTTGTTTTAATAATTATTATAACAAGTAGCGCATTGAAATTATGCTCCACTTTTTCTTAAAAGTACTAGGAAACATAACGTTCAAATGGTAGAGATTGCTTAATATTTTTCTCTTTTTGCATGATCATCAATAAATATCCAATTTAGTAAATAATTTTACTAGTAGACAAATTACAATCCCATTTAGGAAAGCAGATCTATCAATTTTATGCAAAATAATCGATGACCATCAACAATGAATCGTCAATATCCAACAGCGTCTCGTGGTTCCTTTTATCAGTGAAATTATCTCTTTGATCTTTTATGCATATTTAGGCATGTTATTTATGTAAATTACCAATTTACTTTGTGATCATTATGCATGTATTATTGCAATATCTTCTAATTTATTCCAAAATCTATTTACATTGTAAAAGAATTTTAATCGAGAAAACTAACAAGGTAACATCCATACGTAAACACAAAATTATCCATTATGAATATTAAAAGGAAACTGCTTCCATTATTACACATACCTACATACATAGATTAAAATAAATGCCGTGAATAATATTTTAAAGCTGTCAAGTAAGTACTGAAAGGCGCAAGTTCAATAAGTCTAATCTATAAAAGATAATCGAACTAAATATAATTATAAATGCAATATACTTCACGTAATTAAATCAAGATAGATAAGAAGAACAATTCCGTGAGGGTACAACGTGAATGACTTTAATGTGAAGAGTGGTAAGCAACATGTATGTATGTGAAGGCACGAAGGCGCGTTTGTGTGTGTTTAAGGTATAGGTACGACGGCGGATGAAAGTCTTATCAGATAATGGCATTAAAAATCAATTAAACATCACTGACCGTTGACAGAACTAGATATAAAAGTGCCTTGTCGGACACAAGTATGTAACTACATCGTTGGTCCGTTAAGTCAATGGAAATAATTTTTGTCTAGATAACGATATCTACATCAATATTGCTTATAAATTATATTCTTTTATAATAGTGTACTCATGAAATACAAACCATGATAAACTAATGCGTGATGAAAGTTATTTAAACTCGATTTTGTTAACAACACAATATCAATTTACTCTCCGTGAAATATAAAGTGAAACTTGTGTTTGAAATTATCGATGGTCCCGAGGTACTGTTTAACATAACATACTTTACGTTCAATCAGATGTTATCAGAAGCCATTTATTTCTATTAATTTATTATTGATAATACGACTTACTGAATGCAGTTACAGTCTTTGAATTTATAGGCAGAATTAAATTTCTTTTGAACGGCATACTTCTATGTTTCTTACATTTTTTAAATATATAGTAGGTATTTTAGAAATATTTGATACTGTGACCAACAAAACTAATTATGTACATTATGTATATCGACAGTGTTTCTACTCAATCAAAGGAAGAAGGTTTTAGCCGTATAATCTTAAGTATTTACTAATAAAAGAAAGATGGAGGAACAAGCTGGGCACAGATTTTTACAAAAAGAAATGTTTAATTATTTAATATAACTTCAGTTTTCCATTCTGTTGAAACAGTACATTTTTGCAATATTTGTGTATGTATTTACAAAAAGAAGAAACATGCATTATCATCAAATAACATTATTTGATAAAACTTATTTCGCATTACTAACAAGTTTTTGGGTTTGCCAACAACAAGATGTCAAGCGTAGGTAAATTAGCAGAAGAGGGTACGTAGATAGGTAAGTAATTCGATGCCAATTGACTTGCCTTTTGTTTTCCAATTTTAACGGTGTTTGGTTTAACTGCTCTTACAAACGGTCCAGTACGTCCATTTTGAAGTTGTCGACTGAAATAATATCTCAGAAAGACCCGCTTTTCCTAACATAGACAAAAGAATAACAGTAAACAATTATAACTCTGCTAATCGCTAATTTGGTCTTCGCTTTCTTTGCCAAATATAAAGGAGTAATACCTATTGCTCCTTCATATGAGTCGAAACAACAGTCAAAGCCGTATCCTTACTGCTTTGACCGTTGTTTCGACTCAGACATACAACAACAAAACACCACCACTGCCCTTAAATTTTAAATTATAGGGAGCTAGGTTTACCTTCGAATTAATCAATAAATGCAAGAGAAGGCTATTTGTCACACTTGTACAACGTAGATGTCTGTGGTTATCATTATCTTCAAATAAATTCAATGCATCATTTCAAGAATTAGTTTCAGTGTGCTATTCTTCGGTAAGCCTGTAGGTTACTTATCCCCGCAATGTACTTTGGGAGTTAATTTGTTGTCTAATATGAAAAATCAAAAAAAAATTACCTTTTAATCAATATTTGATAGTATCACTTCTTCAACCCTGGTTGAGACTATGATGTTTCCTCTTCTACTTCTGACGTTTCGTCTGCTATACCAAGGCAGTTTTTTCTTCTGTGTTATCTGGAACAAATATTTTGTTTTCCAGTTAAACAGGTGAAAGAGATTGCTGCTCATTTATTAATGTGTTCTCCGATAATTTGGCCAACTATTCTGCGTTAATCCCCAGCAATATTTGCAATATTTTCACAGCCGTCCTTAAATCTCGAATATTACTTATGAATCACTGTTGAATATTGCCAATCAGTACTCTAAACTTTCAATGTCATGCTATGTATCTCAGTAAGAGTTGAATCTAATTTAAACCTTAATTTGATGATTGGTCTAACTTTAAGATTAATTTTTTATACTATATAAGGAAAACCACTATAATTTTTTTGTAATTGCTTTTTAAACAGCTCAATAAGTGTCATTGCAATTCTAAAGTATATTACTAATAGTAAAAATAATAAGAAAAAGCAAATACTCCAAGTAGAAACAAATAGGGCAAAATTCTTGATCTGATTTGGAAAACCAGTAACCAGGAGTTTAGGACTGTCATTTTCTAATGAGTAGAAAATTGGATATATGCATCCCAGAGATGATCGTAGTCATTTTCAGCAGGTTTCATAGATTAAAAATCTTTACTTGTAACAATAGAGTAACATTTTCTTTTAGAAAATCTTAAATTGTTCTGTATCTTCGTAACAAAGCGTAATTGTAATTTTAATTTATTAAATTATGTCCATCATTTATATGTATGTATTCCATGCCACTATTTATTTATGTTTAAGTATAAGTCGAATAAATTTTATAAAATAATAGTTTAAATTAATTCCCTTAAGTTAAGTTTTGCAGTAGTTTTAGAAGATAATAGCATCATGGCTTCATGTTTTGAAATAACCGGTAATTGACGTGATTCAGATTAATAAAATTGTTAATACACCGCTTCTCACATATCAACCAAGAAATTAATTTCAGAGTAAGTAATAAGAGTACACAATAATTACTTTGAATTCCAGTAAAATTATATCAAATTTTATCTAGCAGGAATATAAAAGATGTCTTAAGTGTGTATCGTATGATGGGCATCCTTGAACCTAATTTCCTAAATAGGTCTGCACTTGCGTTAATTACTTATTCTGGTATTATTGTATGTATATACGTACATGACAACCACAAAGACACAATACAAATTCATTTTAGTTTTAGACAGACTAATTGCCACATGTCATTAGAAATGACAAGATTTAATTAAAAAACACTGATCCTCACCTATCTACAATTAATTTCGACTTTCATCAAAAGCACTCTCTGAACGTACGTATGTATCTCGAGACACCCACGGTCAACATCAATTAATGAAAAGAAATGGTAGTCCGTATGTCTGGTGTTATTTTATAATTAAATAATTTACTATAATCAAGATAAGAGGCCGTAGAGAGTAAAAAACCAAATCGAAAGGAATATCCAATCGGGAACAACTTAAAGAAGAAGAGAATCGCCAATTCGGAAACCGTTACGCAGCATTCAAGAAACCCACCAAGGCACAAGAAAAAATCGATAAGTGTTAAATTTCAGCACTTTTGACCATTTAGGCGTACCGCTGTAATAATTTTGCCACGCACGAGATCGACTATCTTTGATGTATTGCGGAAAGGTGTTAAGATACTACTCGGAATAAATATCCCGTCGTTCGCATTATTTTTCGGGATCGGTATATCTAACCTGTAGATCACCGGTAATCTAATGTTTAAAATTAAATTCGGCAATTTCTAAAATTGACCATTTAACTACTGGCATCGAAGGAGATAACATCTTTTCATCGTAACCATGGGCCTTGGATATTCTTAAATAAATGAGAGAATTATTACAGATAAAAAGGAGTTTAAATTACAAGGAAGTGTCGAATATGAAATCCAATTTCTTTTACTTTATTATAAATTGCATATACTAAAATTACAAATAAAATATACCTTTTTACTAATTACAAAGGTAATATGTGGAATGTTTTACATAACCTTCTGCGTAATACGATTTTAATTTCAGGGATCTTTTAATTAGGTGCAAATTTTTAAATGTAACAATTGTAACAATACTTTTTAATCTGTTCTTACAACAAAAATTGCCGAAATTAGTGGTGATACCACTACAAACGCTAAAATGACGTAATATGTTGAAGTTTGTAGTAGAATACAACATTTTTACGTAACTTGCGTCAGTTACGTGTAATTAAAGATTTTGTAAAGCAAGACTCTTATCAACCCATGTGCTCTCTACTATGTAGACCTTTTGGATAAAGTCAGGTGTCAGTTTACATTGTACAAGCGTCCTCAATACAGCTTAACTACAACCAAAATAGTAGGTATCAACGGCTTTACTAGCCTTCCCTACCGAAGCACGGTAGCAGTTAAAAAAAAGTGCTTGTAAATAAAAATTTGCTGATGATGTGTTCGGGAATCGAACTCGAGACCTATAAATTGGCAAGCCAGTATCAAATCATTAGACCAAAACTACTAAGCAATAATAGGTATTAAACTGGGAAAATAATATACATACAGGGTGTCCCAGAAATAAAAAGACGGAGTAGCAGAAATCGGAAGCTAGATTGTGTAAAAACGTGCCGTCAAAATATCAAGTCTTTATTCGTGCGCAGACGGCAGAAAAGTAATAATAAAGAATTCAATTGGCCTTACGCCGACCCTGAATTAAATATCCACCTGCTTCACTTTCACAATCGGTTCTTTTCAGGACCACCATATTACTTGTGTTAAAAAAAAGGGAATAGGAATAGATACTTCATAATAAATATCAAACCATTAATTACTTTAATTTTACACCTGCTAGAAAAAAATAATTTCATTCTTGATAATCTAGAAAAACTACGATTTATTGATTATTCTAAAATAATAATAATCAGCTGTTTCCGACTACAAACACATTAAAGAGCAACAACCTTTCTATTTTAAAAATAAAAACAATCTTTTATTGTCTGCAATAAAGTGGGTCGCCCATCTGCCAAAAAATATATTTTATATGAATGAGTACGATTTAACGCTTTTTTCCCGTTTTATACAAATAAAAGCATATTTTTCTATGAATGCGTGTTCGTTTCTATTTACAAATGAGCATTCTTACGTGTATTTATAAACATACATTCTGTGCCAGGTCCGTAATGTAATTTTTTTATCTAAAAAACAACATAGAAAATTAAATTTTTAATTTCTTCGTTATTGCGGTATATTTCGGCCTGTTTCTGTTCGGACTTTACATACCTGCTACTGCGTCTTTTTATTTCTGGGACACCATGTATATGTACAGGTGCGCTTGTAACCATAAGGAGTATCTTATATGTTATTATTAAACACTTCTCTTTTACCGGAGATCAAAAATTATATTTATAAAGGTTTGCCATGGAATGTATCACGTCTGTCTTAAATTATATCATTAAGTGTCATACTGTCATTAATATTTGTCATTATATTTTCTCTCTGACATCTTGTAGTTTTTCAATTATGGTTTACACCACAGCACACAAAAGTTACATGAGTGAAGTGTATATTAGCACACGTGTTCTAAAATGCGCTTCAATATACAGGGTGTAACAAAATAAGTGTAAAACATTTCAGGGGGTGATTCCTTAGCGAAAAAGAGATAGGGTCTTTCATATAAAAAAACTTCAATGGAGCATCCCTTGTTAAGATACAGCCCCATAAAGGGGGTACATAAAATTTGTTTTACAATTTTTCTCACAAACACTAAAAATGTAATTTATTTCCAATGTAACTTTTTGTCTGATTATTTGTTTACCATTTAAAAATTTATTCCCAATAGCTTTTTTCATTCGAAACAAAAAATGTCTCTTGAATTTTTTGCCCAAAAGTAATCAGTTCGCAGCAAAAAATTATTTTACGAACAACTACAGAGATACATCGTCATAAAACGAAAATGTAAAACTAATTTATTTAGTAGGCCACTAGTAGTGGTATCACGCTGTCAGTTTGTAAATTTTTGAATTTGAATTAATACTTAATTGTGTGTCGTTTTGTTCGTAATTTGTTAGTTTAATAATTCACTTGTTATTAAAATGGCGTACACAAATGAGGAAATGGCTGATATGCATTACGTTTACGGTCTGTCGCAGGGGAATGGGTTAGAAGCTTCTAGAAGATAAGCTGAAATGTATCGTCAACGGCAGCTTCCTTCGCATAGAATATTTGCCCGACTTCATCAACGATTACGAGAATATGGTTCATTCGACAAAAGAACGCAGGATTGTGGTCGCCATCGAGAAGTTAGAACAACACATCTTGAAGAAGCAGTACTTAATTTGGTTGAAGAACAACCTACTAGCAGTACTAGAAAGATTGCTTTCGAGTTAAATGTTGATCATATGACGGTATTTCGAATTTTAAAGGAACAACTCTTATACCCTTACCATCTGCAACGAGTACAGGCACTGTTACAGCGAGATTTTCCGAACCGTCTTGAATTTTCCAATTGGATGCTGGAAATGATTAGAAGAAATCCTGACTTTCTGAAGACGATCGAATTCACAGACGAATGTACTTTTTCTCGGGACAAGATAATTAATTTTCATAATAACCACATATGGGCTGATGAAAACCCTCACGCTATTGTACAAGCTAACCATCAAGAACACTTTTCTCTTAACGTGTGGCTCGGAGTTATTGGGGATTATTTAATTGGCCCTCATTTTCTACCTCCTCGATTAAATGGTGAGGCATACACTCAATTTTTAAGAGAAGTGCATCCAGTACTGCTGGAGGAAGTTCCTTTGGGCGTCAAAAGGGACATGTTTTTTATGCATGATGGGGCTCCCGCCCATTTTAGTCAAGCAGCACGTCAGCATTTAACCCAAACATATGCAAATCATTGGATAGGTCGAGGAGGACCACAGAATTGGCCCGCTCGATCCCCGGATCTCAATCCTCTCGATTTCTCTACTTGGGGCTATTTACAGACTTTGGTTTATCCTACTCCTGTTCGCGATGTAGAGGACTTAAGAAACCGCATCATCGATGCGTGCAGGGTAATTAGAGAGAATCCAGGAATATTTGAGCGAATACGTGGCTCAATGCGCCGACGTCTAGACGCATGTGTAATGACTGAAGGTGGACATATTGAACATTTACTATGATTTCTACATGTTTTATGTTTTGTTATTAATAAATTAGTTTTGTTTATTCATCTTTAATCATATGTATTTTGATGCAGGTAGTAACTAAAAATAACAATACTAATCCAGTTCGCATTTATGACGATGTATCTCTGTAGTTGTTCGTAAAATATTTTTTTGCTGCGAACTGATTACTTTTGGGCAAAAAATTCAAGAGACATTTTTTGTTTCGAATGAAACAAGGTATTGGAAATAGATTTTTAAATGGTAAACAAATAATCAGACAAAAAGTTACATTGGAAATAAATTACATTTTTAGTGTTTGTGAGAAAAATTGTAAAACAAATTTTATGTACCCCCTTTATGGGGCTGTATCTTAACAAGGGATGCTCCATTGAAGTTTTTTTATATGAAAGACCCTATCTCTTTTTCGCTAAGGAATCACCCCCTGAAATGTTTTACACTTATTTTGTTACACCCTGTATAATGGCCTTGTAGAAAATCGAATTAACTGTATATTCCTTCGCTATAAGTTGGTTTGATACAGCTACTCAGGCAATTCTCAAAGGCACTATTTTAGTGTCAATTAATGTTTCTTTGGTTTCGAATAAAGTCAATCCGATTGTTTATAATTTCTTTCCTATTATTCCTAAGCCAACTAGCAAGAAGAAATTAAACCTTAAGATGCTCAACAATGAAAAATTTGGATTAAGAATGTTATAGGCAGTAATTATAAAGTGTATGACTGATTACTGGTGTTAAATCATGAATTTATTATTATATTTCATAAACGTTTACACAAATGTCGATAATAATTATTTTTATTTATTTTGTGAGATATAAAAATTACTTTTGTTTTTATTTTCCTAGATTGTGTATGTGAAAAGAGCGTTTTATTTAGAATATAAATATCTAACCTACACACAAAAATGTCAGCATATGTACTACAATCATAGTTGGTAACTTTACGGTTAGAGGGTGGTAATGCAAATCATACCAGTCTCAGCGTATTAGCGAAAACAGTATTTTTGTTTTTTATTCAAAGTCCTGTCTTGAGACACTCCCACCTTTAAACATTGACTAGTAGCGAGGTGTGCAGCCAGCACTAGAAATTTAGTAATCACTATACAGAGACAGCTCAAATAGTTGTAGATAATGTTGTATATTGAGCACTTTAAAATTTGCCATTATTTATTTTATTTTAATAGTAATATGTATAATTTTTAAGTTGTACATATAAGTGCATAGAATATTTATATGCAAGAGTTTAATGCGTTTAATACGAGAGTCTAAGGCAATTAGTTTAATTTATCTAGAAAGATAAAATAATTATTTACAAAACAATACGTATGTATATGTATCAGTAAATGGCTAATAACACTCAATTGCTTTTTGTCAATACTTTTCGAATAAATCGAAAGAATGATGTATTTGATGAAGATTTGTGCAATCAATATATGTGACATGCGTCTTTGAGGATATCATTGATCGAGCTTGATAATGCACAATTACGAAATCAGTATCAGAATACATTAATAGTTGCCCGTAGACACATCAGTATCGACAAGTAACTGTATAGATTAAGCATGTGCGCCTAGTTAATCAGTGGGCTTGATCTAGGAATAAAAATGTTGCTCATGACATAAAGATAACCGGCAGAATATTTGAAAACACAAGCAAGTGCTTTTTCTCCTTTGTGTAAATAATTAGACACATATTATTGTCAATCAATTAAGAATTTTCTCGGAATTTTCCAATCAAAAAAGAAAAAGTATTCTTGCTATTTTGCAGAACCCACGATATTAAGATATATGTGTGAAACCTTATTAACTTGTGTTTAAAATATATTTATTGGTGCCAATGTGAAGCATTATATATTTATTTTACACCCAATTTAGCGAAAGGTCACAGAAATACGTTGAATTTGCAAAGCTTTAGTTAAAGGAATGAAATTTATAAATTTCTATTAAATACTATACAGCTTGAGCGCGCGGGGTATGATCACCCGTGCCAGTCGATATTCTTCGGACGTATATTCGGAAAATTGATCTCCGCCAGCTGTGTTCGCCAGATTAGATACATATTTACATCAGTTCCAGTTGCGTACTGGCTGCAAGGAGGAATGCACGTAGGTTTTTGTGTTATTTTATGGTATTTCTGTTATACTTATTTATAGTTTTTTTTTACCATGAAATTTCTATTTATTTATTTTTCTCTAGACATCTTAGTTTATTCTGCAGATGTTTCAGGCGGGTTGTTTTTATTTCATTCTAAAACCCAGTTGTACTGCTATAACTTTGTACACAACTACATTATTATTTAATTTCATAAGGATAATCATAATTACGTTATAAGTATTACAATCTTCGCGTTCTTATCGACTTAGTTATCTAAGCAATCGCCACCACTTAAAGAGAAAATTTAATTTGTTCTTTTTGTCAATCTGCGAAAAAATAATCAGATCACTATGAGTTCGAATATGAGCAGGCAATGCTAGTATGTTGTGCCGTAACTCTAATATGTATTATCGGACCACGTTTAGATGCGAGTTTACGTATACCATCGGGTGATCATACCTCGCGCGCTCTTGCTGTATAAGAAACAATTTTTAAATAAATAAAATTACTATATCTGTAATGACGTCCTAAAGCTAACCTTGAAATAATATCCCCTAGACTACCCAGTAAACCCTTTACCATAACGCTATTAAACTGAAGTTGAATTATAAAGATAGGAACGAACGTAGCACTTTTCCACACTTATTTCACGAAATATGCAAATACTTTACAATTTGCGTCAGATGCAAAGATAATAATCACAATTTGACCTGTTATTAATTCTTACTTAAAATAAACGGCTTTTGCAAATAAGTATTATAAATATGCAAATCATCAAGAAAAATTATCAATACCCAAGAAGGGAAAATCATCGTAGCAATTTCTCTAAGGAAGATGTAACTATATGCCTTCTGGTGAATTTATTTTTATGTGTTCTTTGGTGATAAAATTGGTATACATAAGAAATTATTTTTATCTTTTATGAAACAAATATAATGATTAGCGCGCGGACACGTACGGTTGATGACTCATCGCCCATGGACGCACTATTGAAATGTATTTTTAAAGAGGGTTTAATTTTATGTATATAATTGGATAACAAGTGGCTGGTGATTTCTAAAATACCATATCATTTGTTCATTTTTTCTTCTGTAAGACTTGTTCTCTTTGAATTAAGTACATCCTTGTAGATAGAAAACGTCCTTTCTACATCGCAACTGGTTATAGGTGCGTACTGGAAATATTTTTTTATTTCAGCGTATTAGCATACACAATTGCCGCAATGTTATTAAATCTGGATTTCTAATAAAAACTGCATCTAACTTTTGCCGAAGGCCAAATTTTTAATAACTCAAGTCTAATGTGGTTAATCCATCTTTTAATTTGAGATTTCGAATTTCAAAATATGTGATTAGTTTAGGCAAATTTCCAAAGTGTTCCTGAAGGAATAACAACTGATTTTTTAAATTTGGGATTTGTGATACTTCCTTGCACTCAGAAATACTTCGAGCATCGTCATTTAAACATGTAACGAAATTTGGTAAACTATCGAAATTCTCTGCATAAAAACTATTTATGTATATACAAATATGTAACTTTATTTCTCTTGGGAAAGAAAAGGTAAATATAGTAAATTTTAAAAACCCTTCACGCTCCTATCTACGCCGATGAAAAAAGGATTTTACTCATAAATTCCTTATTTTATGGGCATTTTTTGCTCTCATTCTCGGACACTTCTCGGGCGTAAACAGATGTTGCAGTTCACCATATGAATTAGTCTTATTCAGTAAGCGTGTGTTGTTTACATTATTTCTTTGCTATGTTGTAACTTCGTCGTAGTTGAAACCGGTCATGTCCGCGCCTTAATAATGATAGATTCATAGAACAATGTTACGAAAACGGATGTAATTTATAATATATCACACAAGAGATGCTGGACAACGTTTCTAATTCTCTAAATATGATTTATAATACAACAATCTGCATTATCCATAATTCTATATATTAATACGTGAAGAAAAGACTTTGTACCCCTTTCTAAGCAAATTGCGAGCACGGAGAAGTATGCGAATTGGCATAGTTAAAGTTCATATGGAGAAAGAGTGCAGAACGATAAAACGTATGTTTAATATGTGTTACCAATACATTGAATTAATTAAATAAAAAGGTCGAATTTCGACCACTGGGCGACCACTAGTTTATATAAGTACATGAATATTTTACGAAAACGTTGAGTTTGAATTATGTAATGTTAAACATTATCAATACTTCCTCTTTGTAAATACTAACATTTAACGAAAATTTCAATCCTTCCAATTAAAACTTAAAATATTTACGAAACTTTCTTGTAAAAATTTCGTCTTCGGTACAAATCGAGAATCTTCGTTCATATTAAGCCGGAACTGATTACGATTTGGTATGGTAGAAGAGTTATTATATATTATTTTATAAAAATAATAACTGCTGCCTCTACCAAAAACATTGATGTGAAACTTCTGTACATACATTAGCTTTATGATTACACTCGATACTATTGATTTAACTCCCCCATTATGATTCTTAAACAATTTATTTTGAGAGTAAGTATAATGTTAATTCTTGATTTATTTGTTTAAGCTACAACGGAGAAGTTAGTTTCTCCTTTTCCTGCATTTCTTACATTCACTTTATTTCTTCTTTTAAAATATTCTGAAATTTAATATAAAATATGGTGAATCGAAGAACACATGGAGAGCAAAGTAGAAACACATGTAATGAAAACTTAAAGCAAAGAAACGGGTCATGATGGGTTAAACATTCGAAAATGTTTTTTGTGCTACTTCCGTCGTTTGAACAACTGACGTTTCGGCGGACATTCCGTCTGTCGTCTTCAGGGTAGCATTATAAAGGGCTGTTTCTTGCCAAAAATAAACTAAATTTGTGTGTTTTAAGATGAAATTTGTGTAAAAGTGTTATGATACTTCTACATATCAGTGCGACTAGTTATGTAATACTTGATGTGAATCTGATCTGTGTAATGTAGTATTAGATGCTCTCAATCTTAATTCTTGTGCAAGTGTTAGTTGCCGGATTTTTTGTGCTGCCACTTTTATCAAGAACAGGCTCTAAACGGACGACATGCTACAAGGGAGACTCATCACTAGAAACCAAAAATTTGGTTAACATTTGTCGATGTTTGTTATATAGAAATACGCAGAACACACATCGGAAAGGTTTTCTACAACACCTTAATTCCATAGAGGACACCATAAACTTAACCATGGAGGCGCAATGAGAATGGCACACTAAAAAAACTTCAGTGTACAGAAAGCCCACGAATAGAAGACAATATCTACACATTTATTCCTACCACGCACACAATGTCAAAGTTGGAGTGGTCAGGTGATTATATGATTGAACCAGGGTAATATGCTCAGCAGAGAGAACATCTTAACACCTTAAAATTGAATAATTCGCAGAATAGACAACAAATATCACATTAGAAGTGCGGTTAGGACTAACAATACTGTTAGACCGATCCTAACAAGAACTAAGCCATCTAACGAACCAAATAACAAACCATTGTGTACGTATCAGGTATCGTGTGGTCGTCCATACATAGGAGAAAACAGGAAACCCCTTGAAGTAAGAATCAAAGAACACAAGAAATTCGCTTGGATCTACACTCTTAGGAAGCAGGCCATCAAATCAAATGGAATGACGCGACAATTCTGGCGAAAGAAGAACATGGCATCAAAAGGAACAACAAAGAATCTGCATATATGGCTACAGTAAACAATCCTATAAGTACACCAAGCCTGTAGAGTAAAGAGGTTCGGATGCCAAGTATTCATGAGAGCACAAACATGATTTCTAATATTACACAGGTGAGATTTGATCAAGTATTACATACCTAACTATTCACATTGACATTTAGGAGTATCATAAGTGTTTTACACATTTTCTCCTTTAAAAACACAAATTTAGTTTATTTTTGTCAGAAAACAGCCAACCTAAAGCCTAAAGACGGCAGACGGAATGTCCACCGAAACGTCGCTTGTTCCTACACTCCAAACGATCGAAATAGCACAAGTAATATATCAAACAAACACACGGGGTTATATTTTGTGAAAAATGGTGGTGCGATAGTGTATATGCAAGGGGAATGAAGATTAGATTCACATATTTTCTAGCCCTCAAGTCTATTGGTGACACTATAGTTCAGGAACTAGATTATTTTTTCGTGTGACATTTCCTATAAAAAATAAATCACGCACAATAATACAGAAATGGTTAATGTTGAATTGTTTATATCGCTTTTGCGTGTTAATTTTTTTTTATGGATGTAGTTCTAAAAGCTGAAATTATTTATTTTGATTGTATTTAAAGCTGTCCTTAACTTACATATAGAAATCCGGTTTGCTTTTGGAATTGGCTTGTCTTGTATTGTCAATTTATATAATAGAAAATATTAAACAATTGACAATATCTAGAATTACATGTATTTCTATAAGAAAAGACACACAGTCGGCGCGTCATATACTCACACATTATCGACATCGTAGTACATATGAGAATATTAATATAATAAAATATCATTGATTCGCTGTTTAGCTAGAGAATAAACAAAAACATTCATATAGGTAAATGGCAGTAAACACAAAACAACTTTTAAATTTTCTATAAGATGTGGCCGAGCAGTGCCGGGCTACGGGCAGCTACTTTAAAACAAAAGAGCAACTACATCCGTTGAAGAAAAAATTCTGTTATTAATTTCTGTATGCTGTATTCAAATCAATCAAAATATCTTTGGTATACCAAAGATATTTTGATATTCTTGCAAGTAATAATTGTTTCATATTTTCTTCAATTATTCACATTGGAAACATAATTTTCCTAAACGATTAATATTAATCTAGTCCTAGTTCAAACATTTTAGATTTTACATGGAAATGACAAGAAAATAAAGTGTATGAATTAATTCAAAGAATATAAAGCATCTGGTCAAGAGCAAACCACGTTAGGGTTTAAATGAGATTCATTATGAAATTCTCAGCTATGAGAAAATATATAACCAATATTACTATTTTAAGAATGAATTCAATCTAGTTTCAAACAGAAGAAACAGTTGGCTATGTAATCTGTGAATATAATAAACTACGAAAGTACGTAGATATAGAACTTTCTCCAAATTGTGAACTTTACTTAAATCTAGATCATATAAAGGAAATATTATAACACATTACTTACGCCAAAAGCATACTGCTTTTATAATAACAAATACTGACACAACTAATAGAACTAATAGAAGAAACAAAGAAATAGAAAATTTAAATTAGGAAACTAATGTATAAAACTTTTATTATCGTCGCTACTCAAAAGAGCTAAATGATTTTGTTTTTGTTTTTGTATTCGCACGTTCTTGTACGTAACCAATAAATACATTTCTCTTCTCCAAACTAATATTAGCACTGCATCAAACACTCCGTTTCTTTAACGACTAACCGTATTATTTGGGGGTAATATTTCCTATTACTTGCAATTATATACATCGAACATGACGTGTAATAACAGTTCTAACTTACACTCGTGTGTTTTCGGGATACATATTTCTTCCAGGCTCGGGCCATCCACTACAAAACAAAGCAGGCCCGTGAATAAAGCGGGAGCATCAATCAAGTGGGCGACCGTGTGCCGACAACAAATTGGTTGCCATCGCACACTAGGTAATTAGCTGCGAGGTTAACAGCTCACCTCGGAGGTGTGAAAGGTACCAAACGCAACCAACCACCGAAGGTTTTCTCTCGATCAGGACCGGATTGATAATTTCAGTATTATACTTAAATCTGAACAGAAATGTAGGGAATATATTTAAAATTATTATATGTATAAAAATAGTAAAAACACAACAGATTAAATGCATCAATGACCAATATTACTTTAAAATAATGCCTCGTTATTTACATATTTTCTAAGAATTATCAGAAATTATTGGAAATATCTAATAGTAATTCAAAATATTCATCATTACAAGTCGCTAAATCTATACAAACGATTGCACCATGATTTGAATTTGCATTTAGAGAGACAAATTTTATATTATATGTTTGTAAAAAGTCTCCACCCTTTCGTATTACTCTTAGTATTTATATCAATCCATAATATATAATAATAAATGTACTTTATTTGGCGAATTCCATGTAAAGTTATTCAACTCAACTGTTGATATTCATTCTTTACATTAACATACACCTTACTGCAAATGAATAAATCAATAAATATAGTACATACAAAAATTACACTTAAAAATTTATAACTGTCCCAAATACGAAAAAAGAAATGAAATTGCCACGCATACATATTTGACAGAACTTCAATTAAAATAATGAGATGTGGCCACCACACTACTTTCTTATACGAGAGTTTCAAATTATAGAATTTTAAGAATTATATAAAAATTATTCAAAATCTTATTATAAATACTTCTATTCTCTTAACAAATCCCTATAGAATGCATACTTTGCGAGATATTCGAAAGAAAGTACTACTCGCTAAGAGTAAAAGTGTTACTTCCGGTCCGAATTTTGAATTTTTATTTGTACAAAAAATATTCCAAATCCAACTCTAAAAACTTGTGTACTCTTAATAAATATATATAGAATGCTCAATTTACGACATTTAGCAAAAAAAGGGAATTGAAAATTAAGTTCTAAATACCTTTATACTCGTAACGTACCTGTCTAAAAAGCATGACTTGCAAATTATTTGCAAAAATGTGATTTTCGATAAGAGTAAAAGACCTACTCCCGGTAAAAATTACAAAAAACTTTTTTAATAAAATTGTTCTTAATTTTAATTTTAAGTACATATGAATTCTTTATAAATTTGTTTAAACTTAGTAGTTGTCGAAATATTGACAAAATTTGATTTTTTTACTGAAGTAAACTACTACTTCCGATGTACCGATTTGACTGAAAATCTAATCAACTATACACTAACGCAGATCTACAGGAGAGAGATAGCTATAGCCGTTTGACCGCTATCGTGGTCACACACAGACACACTGACTCATACACACACACACAAATTTTTTAAAACCACTTTTTCGGTATCAAGGGACTTCAAAACGTGGTCATCTGCAAAAATCTCGAGCTCGAAAATTTTCATCATCACAATACTTCCTTACTACGTATAAGAAAGTACGAAATGTGAGTTTCTGTGAAAAACAAAACTAAATGTCATCGGAAGTGGCTCTTATCCTCTAGCAATTTACTTCTAACCCTACTTGTTGCAACAGTACGTAAGATTAACATCGCATTATCGCATGTTGACATCCCATAAGGGAAAGATTTCTCAAATATCGCATGCCATGAAAGATGATCTTAAGCAGTCGTTAATATTTCTCCTGCAACAAATTGTAGCTCGTAAGTTGAATATTATCGAAAGTTAAACAGAGTTTATATAGGTAGAATGAAATTTGGCTATAAACATCATATGTCATCCAAGTAGTTAATGCAAAAATTCAAGAAAATCATAAAGAGGCAACAATCATAAAGATTCTATCAGTCTATCATTCGGAATGTTATCCATTACTAAAGCCATTTTTTGTGTGAACGACGTTTATTTGGCAATATTCGAAGTATGATATTCTTTTTGCACAGGGTAATACGATTAATTGAAAATTGTCATTTTTAACAATTAGTCACATTATAATAATACAATGACAGAGATTTGTATCTAATCAGTATTTTTTTTTTATTTAATTTTGACATTATAAAGTGACATTATTAACTCCATAGTAACCCTTATAAGTAGAAAAAACTATTTTTATTTATTAAAATAAATGTTACAATTATTGAGACCATTAAATTGTACACCATATTGTACCATTAATAGGCAAATTCATATTTTGATTTGACACTGATTTTGATGCGGAAATACATGCTTCCAAACTTGAAATGAATGCCTCCTGAATGTTTGTTGAAGAATGATTTATGATTTTCCTTGAAATATCAATTTTATTATTAAGAGAATCTTCTATGTATCCCTCTACAACACTATTTGAACGCCAACCGCCGTGTCTATTTTTTCGCACGGATTCAATTTTAGAAAATGAGCTGGCAGCGGACAAGTGCCCAAAATGTCTTATGAAACGTGTTTTTTATACTACTGTTTTTATTTCGAATATTAAAAATTCATAATAAGGGACATGTTTTGATCAAAAATGTTAGAAATTTAGATTTTTTGAAGTTGATAGCATTGATTTTAAACCAGAACGTTTTAAATATTTGGATATCGGCGGCGTAGAGTAATGGTATTAGACAAATTACCAACCGCCACTGTTTAACGATTTATATCGTCAATTAGTCTAAATAAAATTTCAGCACATGTATGTTTTAGTCTTTGAACAAATTCATCTGCATATGGTTGTAACATTAAAACGTTTATGTTTGACATTCACGTATTGTCTGGCTTCGTATTTTGTTTGTTACCAACTTAAAAAAAAATACGTGCAATGAAATAATGTATGCAATCAAACTGGGTTCATAAAGTGAACTATATAGCACTGAAATAGAAAAAAAAACTGTTCGTGGTTTTAGTGGCTGAGAATGAACATACACCATATAACGTTTCGATAATATTCATATTATCGTCTTCGATTAATTAACGTTAACCAAAAAATACATTAAAGTATTTAGAAACTATAAATTAAAGTGTAAAATATATTTGGCAAATATTTTTTCAGAAATATATTAGCGACAAATACACAAAAAATAATAAATAAAATGAGCAGGACGGAAGATTACATGCTTATTTGGAAGTTAGTCAAATATTTAGTCATCGGATATTCTTGCGCGCCATCAAGCGCACGTTTTAAAAATATTTTGGTATATAGGTACAGGTTGTTCCAGATGGAAATGCCAGACTAAAGTCGCTTTTTTTTAATGGAACACCCTGTATATTAATAGGTAAAATGATCCGCGCCTGAAAACCGGTTACATCGGTATAATGCTGTATGGATCTAAAGTTGATAGTTTCTCTGTTAATAATTATTTTACTTGATAAATTAATACATTTCAGTAGGCTATTCTACATAAGG
This sequence comes from Amphimallon solstitiale, assembly GCA_963170755.1. NCBI lineage: Eukaryota > Metazoa > Arthropoda > Insecta > Coleoptera > Scarabaeidae > Amphimallon > Amphimallon solstitiale. Next base: position 109,974,925 of record OY720678.1, on the reverse strand, counting down.
AAAAACAAAAGATCCGAAACCAACAGAATAGAATATTTTTTACTAGTATTGAGTTTTCTTTCTACGTGAAATAAATTCTGTAACTGTTCGCGTTATACAGAGTGTTCACAATTTCGCAAAATCGAAGAAATCTCGTTATTTTTAAATGGAACAGCCTGTATACTTTCAGCTTATTAAAAATCCCTTTCACTATGCTTTCTATTGATAGCTCATTTAATGCACCTAGGACAGATCATTTGCTAATTATTTCTTTTTAAAGTTGAATTAATGAAAAATGCTTGTATTTTTAGTAGCTAATTTGCACTTTAAAACCTTCTGTAAGGTCGGATATTCAACAAATAATCCATAAATGGTCTATAACAAGAAGAAACCCCATTTAGTATGAGAAACAATTGTTTTTCACTCAGCAGTAGTATTAAAAGCTCGCGCTATTTTAAATAAATACTAGTTACAATCCACAACAGAAATTTTAATTAACGAAAGTTATAGCACAGTAAATCAAAAATAAAGGAAATGTATATAGTAAATGCAAATAAATCAAAGATAACTTTCAAATGTCCTTCCATGTCTCTCAATACATAAATGAAGACGCCTGGTGAAGTTCTGCTGAACATGCTGTAATGTTTCTTGGCGAACATTTCTAAATGCCTTTCTTATGCGTTCCATCATATTTTCCCTTGTTGTAGGAACTTCCGCATAAACCAGAGCCATGACATATCCCCAAAAGTAGAAGTCTAATACACTAAGATCTGGACTTCGTGGAGGCCAAGCGATTTGACCACGTCGTCCTATCCATTTGTCTTATTTCCATCGCCATAGAAACTCCCCAACGTTAAGGCTATAATGAGCAGATGCACCATCATGTTGAAACCAGAAAATTTGTCGGGTGTCAGCATCCACATGCTCAAGTAAATTAGGCAGTTCGTTCTGCAGAAATGCCAAATACGTATTGCCTGTAACGGTTGTATCGAAAAAATACGGCCCAATGATATATGGGCCATTTATCCAAGGCTTTTGATCTTGTTAATCATAAAATTTTGCTGCACAAATTAGAGCAATATGGCATTAATGGTGTTTCCCGTAAGTGGTTCAGTTCATATCTTTCTGGCCGTAAACAGTGTGTTGAGATTGATAACTACCAATCCTCCTATGAACCGGTTGATATTGGTGTGCCTCAAGGTTCAGTTTTAGGGCCTACTTTATTTTTAATTTATATTAATGATTTACTCACAGTTTTTGACAAAACAATTCATATAGTCTTATATGCTGATGATATCAATGTCATTTTAAGTTCACCTATTCCATCAGAAGTAAATCGAAAAGCTGAATTATTCCTTGATCAAATCAAAAATTGGATGTCATTCAATAAATTAGTTATCAACGTAGACAAGTGCAAATTTATTTATTTCGGTAATAAAATGGCGAACTCTCACCCGTCTTCTGGCGTGGGCGATGGTTTTGAATCGGTGTCTTCTGTTAAGGTTCTGGGTCTCACTATAGAAAGCAACCTTGGTTGGAGTTTACACATTAACGAATTGTGCCAAACTCTGTCAAAAACGTGTTATGCTCTAAGGCAACTGAAGCGGAGCTGTAGTAGGGATACCCTAAAAACATTCTATAGCCCAAATTTTCTATCTTGCATGCGGTATGGTGTTGTTCATTGGGGCGCATTGTCCGAAGCTCGTAGAATCTTTTTGATGCAGAAGCGAGCAATTCGAATTATATACAACATTAGTTATGGAAACTCCTGTAGAGACGTTTTTAAGAATAACTCTCTTTTAACTTTTTATGATCTGTACATTCTTGAGGTACTTTGTTTTGTATATAAGTACAAGCCTGAGTCTTGCATAGGTAATAGTACTCATACCTATGATACTCGTAGTAATGATTACTTGCTGCCTACTCGCCACAGAAAAACCGTTTTTCAGAAGGGTTTGTATTTCATTGGTTGTAGATTTTATAATAAGCTGCCTGACTATATAAAAAATATTACAAATTTTTTTCGTTTTAAACGTGAAGTACAGCAATACTTGCTTGCTATTTCCTGCTATGATGTAGATGATTTTTTAGATTTTAAGTAATATTTTTCAAATGACATGTTTCAAACTTGTACTTACTTTTTTGCCTTGTACTCGTTTCCTGAAATAAATTTTATTATTATTATTATTATTATTATTATTATTATTATTATTATTATTATTATTATTATTATTATATCGATGTAACCAGCTTTCAAGCGCGGATCATTTTATCTATTAATATACAAGGGGTTCCATTTAGAAAAACAACTTTATTCTGGCATTTCCATCTGGAACACTCTGTATAAACCAAAATATTTTTAAAACGTGCGTTTGATGGTCCGCAAAAATATCCGATGACTAAATATATGACTAACTTTCAAATAAGCATGTAATCTTCCGTCCCCACTTCGCTGCCGGACCCTGTATATTATAAATATGGAAGTCTTCACATGTACAAATGCATAATTATAATATTTATACCTGTCGGTTATTTGGAATTAAAAATCGTAATTTTCCAAAAACAATATTAAAAGAAAATACTGTAGATAATTTGGCATAATAGTATATTAAAATACAAGTTTCATAAGACACGATTTTTGCGCACGCGTTCAAGTTTAGAAAACGAGCCGCTAGGCGAGTTTTCTAAAGAACAAGTGCGCAAAATGTCTTATGAAACGTGTATTTTATACTATTTTTTCTATTTCGGTTATTAAAAGTTCAAAAAAGCTTAAAATAAGAGACATGTTTTGTTCGAATATTTTAGAAATTTTGCTTTTTTGAAGTTGGTTACTCTGATTTTTAAGTAGAACGTTTTAAATATTTGAATATCGGTGGTGCTATATGTAATTGTGTTTAAAATTCAGACTGATTTATACAATTAATTATTTCAAATTATCAACAAAAAGGACGAAATAAATAACTCTACGCCCCCAGAGATTCACAAAATAGCAGAAGACAATTTACAAAATCTTTCGTCCACAAACTCTCTACATATTTATCAAAACAAACTTTTATAACAGTTGTACTATTCAACATGGTAAGTAAATGTCAATAGTAACATCCGAAAACTTATCATCCAATTCTGCTTAACAATTTATATTGCTAATTAGTAAGTGAAATGTTAGCATGTGTGCTTTTTATTCTTTGTACAATTTTATTGCACATTTTTGTTACTTTAAAGGCTTATATTTTGACATTTAAATACGATTTGGTTCCATTTTTCTTGTTACCAACTTCAAAAAAAATAAAATTAGCGTGCGATAAAGTAATACTTTATGCAACCAAAACGGGTGTCGTAAAGTGAACTTTATAGCACCGGAATAGAAAAAATTAGTTACGGTCCTGTTCATGTTACAATAGCTGAAAATCCTTCAAACACATTTATCGTATATGTTTGTCAATCGAGTGTATGTACTAATTTTACAATTTTAAAATTTAACTGCCAACAAAGATAAATAAAAATCTACAAATGCCTCTAAAAAAAAAACCTAAATTAGACGACCTGTGTTGACGTTTCGCAGACATATAATGAAAAACAAACAAACTTTCAGAAGCTATTAACACGTTTTTATGTCGGAACTTAACGGTATTCAACGAAAAGGGAGTAACTTGTTGAATCCCATAAAAAGTTGTAAAAATAAAACCTCTTAGATGATTTTCAAAACTCTGCTAGTTTTCATCTATAATATACCTACAGTATGAATTATTAATGAACTAACAAGTAATTGTTTTGTTCAAGACGTAGATTATGCTTTGTACTAGATAATGATGTGGTGTTTGTTTACGCTAAATTTAAACCGCCTTCCTATTAAATTCTTATCAAGGACTTGACGTAAAAAGAAAAGTTTTAAACTTGTTCATGGGGCATCTCGTGCTTATTATTCCTTTAATTTAGGAATATTTTACCGTTAGACCTGACTGCACATTAAGTAAATTAATAAGAAGGAATAATTCTTACGACTACCTGTCTAAATTAGATGGAGAAATTTTAATAATAATAATAGCCACTAGTCTTAATTTCCATAATCAAACAGATATAGTTGTGTGCATGCCTATGAGCAGATGATGCATTAATTTCTGTCCAGAGAAGTTCAATTATTCCATTTTAATATTCTATTAGTGCTCTATTTGGAATAATAAAATGTTAATCTATGTATTTGAAGACTGACGAAATTAGTTCAAGCTATAATAAAAGGATCCAATTTTCCGAACAATAAAACATACAGAATATTGCATACAAGTAAAATATAATTTAAAGTAAAGTTGTGTAGGTAGTATTAAGAAAGAGAAAAGTCGTTACCAAAATAAAACAAGTAAATTGCAATTTGGTTAATTCTTGCTTTCATTATTTTAAACTTCCGAGCGTATTATTAAACCACAATCTAAACAAAATATAAAAAGGAATTAATTCCGTAAACAAAGTGAACATCAAAAATTGTAACATTTCCTGCCAGTTTATATAATTTTTTGGAAAATTCTGTTCAATTGCGTACTGGGTAAAGTTATCCCTTCCTTTTTTTTATAAACTTTTTACCAAAAAGATCTGTTTCATTAATGATTTTGCTGTTGATAACTACTTCATAAGTATGCAGATTGATATTCTTGCTTTGACCATCACAACCCATGCACAAACGTAGTCTTTGTTATTCCAGTTATATTGGTGCTACTTAATCGATGGTACACAGCAATCGCAATTTCGTTGCTTCGTTAGTACTTCTGACTCATTCCATGTGTAACAATGCACTTTCTCTTTCATTAATTTTGATTTGGAATTTCGAGTTACTAAAATTGTAAAAATTAATTTGACTATGAAAGTATGAACTCGAATCAGAACGTTTTGGTCATACCATGTTCTTCTGGCATTCAACAAATAGCTCCTTTAATATTCTCCTTGCTGCTTACGAAGAATATCAAAGAAGCTTTCTGCCTTCAACGTGTGTACACTAGAGGTGGGTCGTTCGCTAACGAACCGGTTCAGTGAACCGAATCCCAGTAGGGAACCGAGGGAGCCGGCTCACTAAATTTCAATGAACCGGATCTCGGCCCACTTGGGAAGTAAGTTTATCCGGTTCGGTCGCGAACAGAGAGAGCCGGTTGATAATGAATCGGATCTCGGCTCACTTGGGCAGTAATTTTATCCGGTTCGGTCGCGAACGTATCAAAACCATAAAGGAACCTACTGTACGACTGGCTGCCGAGTATCGACTAAATAATTTGGAAATTATAGTTGGAATACGGTCGCAGGGTGGATTGAAAAATAAAAATTGATATTATATAACAGGTAGGGTACGCACTACGCACTAAAATATTTATTTTTGTACAACATAACAGCATATTGTATAAATATATAAAATGAATATACTGAACTGAATATCAAAATGTAAAAATCACAGCTTACGTATAAATCTAAATTCTACATTGATAATTAACAAATTATAATTTAAAAAATGATTTGTGATGTTTTCGGGGTTGTTAGTCGACTTCTCCTGTCAGTAATAATGTTCCCAGATTTACTAAAAATGCGCTCGCATGGAACAGATGTAACCAAGACACAAACGTTCTTTTTTACTATTTCGTAAATTCTGGGATAGACATCTTTTCTTTGAGGCCACCATGTTAGTGGATCGTGATGTCTATTAATTATCGGTTCATTTAGATATTTATCAAATTCAATTATTCCAGCCACTGTCGGTGTCAAATTCAAAACTGCCAGTTGTTTTACAACTTGCTTATCAAATTTCTTCCACAACAGAGAAGTGGTACGTGATAATGAAGATGAAGGAACATTTGTCAAATTTTCATCAGTTTCACTTCTTATATTAGAAATATTTGTAGAACCAATTTTTTAAATCGGGGGTCCAAAATTGTAGCCTCCGCGATTAATTTATTATGTTGCATATTTCTAAATCTCTCTGTAATTTCTCGATGAAGAGTGTGGGTCCTATTCTGAATTTCTGCAGATAATGTTTCATTATTCGAAAACGTTAAAACATGATGTTTCATTGATTGCACGAACAAAATTTCTTTTGATAATGTTACATTTTTTTCAGCGCTTATTTCCACTGTTAAGTCATTGAAAAGACTCAAAATTTCGGATGTCACAGTTGCAATATTCCAATCATTTGGAGTCAGTGTATTTATTTCTTAATTCGAAATAATAGCCAATGTTATAGATATCACGGTGTCTTTAATTTTTAGAATTCGCGACAACATTATATACGGTGAATTCCATCTTGTACAAACGTCTTATTTTACCTTTAGGATGGGTATATCCATTTGTTCCTGGAGTTACTTCAGTTTAGCCGCAGACTCAGCACTTCGCTTAAAAAATGCGACAATTTTTCTAATTTTTGAAAAAGTATTTTCAATTTCCATTACCCCCTTTTGTACAATTAAATTTATCGTATGCGCAAAGCACCCCAAATGTCGCCAACCACCCACCCGAAGCTATGCACTTATACATTTATATATATTTTGAAAGTTAAAATTAAAAATCAAGAGAAACCTTCCAGGATTCAATTTGCAAGTTGTGCTGTACCCTATGCATGTGTTTGTTTTAATGTAAAGAAAATCAATTTGAGTTCCAATTAGTAGGTGAGAATATAAAGGTTATTTTGTGAAGTTTACTACTATTGCTGCAGAAAAATCTTGAGACAGTATGACAAATAAGAGATCAGTTACATATCCCAATTTACCTTACGAAGTCCTTAATCTCTCTAGTCTATATTGCATTTCGTCTCATGAATGTGTCGATGGCGGCAAATGTATTACGAGGGCGACCTGCAGGTAGTCGAATTAGTTTGTCCCCTAAGGGTTGCGGCAATTCAGCATCTCGGGAGCGGTGTGCGTCCACTGTCTTCTTCAACAATCCGACCCGGTCGACGGAAAGGGCCTAACCACTCTACTTATGAGCGGATATTCTGAGTCGAATGCCCTGCCCTATGCCCTAATAAACAATTCGTCCACGTAGGAAGGCAAAAAGCCAATAGCTTAACATTCTATTCTGGAGGACATCTAGTGCTTGCAAGGAGGATATTGAAGCCACGCACCAGAACGGGGCCGTGTAGGTTAGGATCGGGCGCATGGATTGTTTGGATATAATGGAAGTCCAGAGCAGCCAGCATCGGAAGCAAGACCTCTCTCGCGATAAAACCTTTATTTTCTTGATAAAATGCAAATTGAAAGGCAGTCTGGAATCAATCGTCTTGTGACCTTTAGTAATTGGAATTTTTCCGGAATGACTTTAAACCGCCACCTTTCCATCCAGCCCATTAGAAATTCATATTTATGTTTTCGGTCTCTTCCACGGCGCGGAAGCAATTGGTTAGTTCGAAGGGTGCGGCAAACCTCTGAAGCGTAAATTCAAATCTTGCCGGCGTGGTGACATTTATATAATTTAATTTCGCTAATGCGTGTCAATTGAGAAGAATATAATTTTCAATAATTCAAAACACTTTCTTATTATAGCAAAGCTTCAACAAATAAACTAAATAATAATAATAAGAGCAATAATAGTAACTTTATTTGTCCAACAATTACATTTGAAGGATAATACAATACATACATATACAAAAAAAGTAAAAACCATTATTTAATTAACGAGAGGATAGTCTGGGAGTCAGAAAGTTGAAAGAGAAAAAAACATCACCCACAGATTTGCTAGGATTATAGATTTTGAGGTGGTCAACATACGCAAGTACAGGATACGTCGAGGAACCAAGCAAATACAAATCATTGAGTGTCGATTGGAAAGAATAAAATTTTCAATAATTCTAAACATCTTATGAAAGAATATAAATATTTTTACATTTTATAAAGAAACATGGATTGTTACATCAAATTGTGTCATATTTAAGCTCTCTAGGAAATATTGCTGGTGTTTGAAATAAAATGCAAAAGAAAAAATACCTTACCACAAAAATATACAAAAAATCTAAATACGTATTTCGGCAACTATGTTGCCATCTTCAGTAGAAGAGTGTTATCCCACTGGTGATTTGGTGAAGAGCATATCTTCTAAGGTTACACCTTAGCCAAAAATGCTACTTTTAATACTCTTTTTTGTTTTATACATATTTCTACTGAAGATGGCAGCTTAGTTGCCGAAATACGTATTTTGATTTTTTATATATTTTTGTGGTAAGGGATTTTTTCCTTTTGCATTTTATTTCAGATTTTTAGCCACAGTCTCCACCCATTATTGATAGCTGGTGTTATTACAACTAAAAACTTCAACATCTAAAGTAAATACAAATCACTGGGAGAAATCATAAGTTACAAATTGTAATATTCCATTACACCAGGATCTAATAATCATTCGATCTCGCCGTTGAAAAACAAATAAATGCATTCTAAAAGCCAGAAGATATTCAGAAAGAGGAAAAACATTTAATAAACTAGCCTCAGTGATATTAGGCAATATATTATAAATGAACACAAATATTTCAAATATATTTGCTTTATAGTATATGTCGGATATGGTCTTATTTACAAAGCTGTTAAATATATACTCGAACCAATATATTAAAAAATTGAATACAATCTCTCTTTACTTCATAATTTTAAAATTTACTGAAGTTGACCAGGTATACCTTCTATATGACAACGTCGATATTTTTTGGAATTGTAATGATGGTAAATATATATTATTATTATATAACTGGTCTTAGGACCCGACAAAATTTCTTGTTATGTTTTGTCGGGCCCTAAGACCGTCTCTATAGAAGGCATACCCTGAGCTACAAAACTTGTATTCATATAAATTATTAACATTTATAAATTCAATATATCTACATATTTGACAACAGAAATTTATACGTATGTATTCGTGTTAAATCTTTCGTAAAAAAATGTTCAGCATATCCAACAAACTTAATATTTAATTGGCATGAAAAATAATGCGAATTATACTGAACTCGCTTCTACTTGGCACGGATAATTTTTCTGTTGTCATTATAATAATGGTATGATTACAGTACAAATTATTTTTCGATATGAATATAAAATTGTTTATTTTGCCTACTGCTTGTTCTTCAGTGAAACTCACCGTTGAACAAAAAAACCTCGGCGAATAAATTCTTCTCTTCATTACATGGAATGTTTACAGTCATATAGCAGAATGTCTAAACAAATTATCGACACAAGATTAATAGGTATTTAGTTAAATAATGTGCCTCTTATAAATTATTGGCGCGGCAAGGAATACCATGTCCTCAGGTAGGAACTGCTCTATATTTCAAGTGGACACATGGATTAATCGGATATGGTAAGGTCATTGTTCGCCAGGACACCCGATATTTACGTTGATACCAATTTGAATACATAAATCATATGGGAACGAGAACGTGTAGAAGAAATGAAAGTGGGAATGATGCGATCTCACGACGATGGAAATATTACATTAATTGAAGTCATTGTTTTATAAAAATTGTTACGTTCTCCTTCTTATATTGTAAATTGTTCAAATCGTCGCCTTCGGTACCTGAGTTTTTGCTGATAAAGTACGACTCAATCAAGGCGTTGAATGGGCGAGGTGATGAAGAAAAAAATGAAATGATACATTTTTCTGACAACGAAATGACCACTTGATATATGTACATATTTGCTGGCAACGATTTATTTTCCTTCGCGCTTCTATTAGACACTTTAATATAAGTTAATGGGAACTGTGATTTAAAAGGAAATAAAGATTGCGAAGTGATGTTTGAAACAAAGCTTTATATGCGGAAAAGATAAAATAGTAGTACAATTCCGAGTAATGTAATCAATTTTATTAGTTTCTTGCTCGTAGATTGCCTTTATTATATAAATTAGTGGTAGCGTTTTATATTTGAACTGTCAACAGATAAATTTAAATAAGTACCTACTTAATATTTAGTTCTTAGAAATCAATTAGGTATCCACTAGAGTAAAGATCATTAAAGGAATTAATAAAGAAAATAGGTATGATTAAATGAGACAAGTATGAGTTATATAAATCGTTAAAGTAAATAAAATTAGTTATACAGGCTGATTCAAAGGCGTGACCAAGTAATTAACTCTTTGATGTTCAATGAAATAAAAGATTCGGGGCATGAATTAATATTTATTGAGTTATTTATTATTAACGTACAAATGTCCTTTTACTTGCTTATTATTCAAGAGTGCCATGACAGAACACGAAATAATTTGGTATGGCGTACATAAAAAGAATGCCAAGTTTTACTTATGTTTAGATATTGTTCCAATATATACTGGGTGTTCGAAAACGTGTGACCAAATGGAAAAAAATATAAATAAGAGAACGTTTAAATGGAACAACCAATATTACTTTATTGTAAGTAGTATAAGGAAGTATTGTGATGATGAAAATTTTCGATCTCGAGATATTTGCAGATGTCTACGTTTTGAAGTCCCCTGATTCCGAAAAAGTGGTTTTTAAAAAATTTCTGCCTGTGTGTGTATGTATGTCAGTGTGTGTGTGACCACGATAGCGGTCAAACTGCTATAGATATCAATTCCAAATTTTGTATTTACGAACATAATCTCCCTCTTGAGAGCTGATTAGATTTTCAGTAAAATCGGTGGACCGGAAGTAGTAGTTTACTCCAGTGAAAAAATCGAATTTTGCAAATATTTCGTCAATTACTAAGTTTAAACAAATTTATAAAGAATTCAAATGTACTCAAAATCAAATTTGAGACAAATCGTCTTAAATAAGTTTTTTGAAATTCCTACCGACAGTAGGTCTTTTACTCCTACCGAAAAGCAATTTTTTGCAAATATGTCGTAAATTATGCATTCTATATATATTTATTAAGAGTACAAAAGTATTTAGAGTTGGATTTGCAATATTTTTTGTGTACATGGAATTTCAAAATTCGCATCGGAAGTAGCACTTTTTGCCAATATATCGTTCACAACTAAGTTAAAACAAATTTATAAAGAATTCATATGTACTCAAAATTAAATTTGAGAAGAATTTTATTAAAAAAGTTTTTCGAAATTTTTAAGGGAAACGGGACTTTTACTCTTATCGAAAATCAGTTTTTTGCAAATATTTTAAAAGTCTTGTTTTTTGGGCAGGTACGTTACGAGTATGAAAGTAAAAAAAAAAACTTCAAAATTCGGACCGGAAGTAACACTTTTACTCTATGGAATATCGATTTTTTTTCAAATGTCGTAAATTATGCATGCTGTATATATTTGTCAAGAGTACAGAAGTATTTAGAGCTAGATTTGGAATATTTTTTGTATAAATGAAATTTCGAAATTCGGACCGGAAGTAGCACTTCTACTCTTAGCGAGTAGCACTTTTTTTCAAATATCTCGCAGAGTATGCATTCGGTAGAAATTTATTAAAAGAATAGAAGTATTTAGAATAGGATTTTGAATATTTTTTGTATGAAAAAATTCTTAAAATTTGGATTGAAGTAACACACTTACAGGTTTATTTTTCCGATTATTTTTCTACGATAAAAGTATTTAAAACAATTCAGAACACCTTATGTATAATTTGAAACGCTTATAAGTATAAGCAAGTCGTGTGGTGGCCACACATCATTTTTTTTTTTACAGAATCATATTAAAACCTTCGACAGGTACCTTTTTGTTATATATATCCTATCCTATCTATCTTCGATGCATCTGTGACGTTAAATCATGACGTTAGTCATGGAAAAGCATAGCCGCTATTAAAAAATAATGATGGGAAAATATTGTAAGTCTGTCAAACTTTTCGTAAAAGTATAAAAACGTTAGTCGTGTTTTGATTTCTTTAATATTACTTATTACTACTGTCGTAGTTATTGCTCTTACATTGCATGTTGTTCCAACAAATATTTCTTTTAACCTATGCAAAATATCTTTTTTTGATCAACCATATTAAGTTTACTTGAGGATCATTTATATTTTGTTAATTCTGATTTATACTTTTTAGTAATAGACAAAAAAATACTTAAAAATCACATTCAGTATAAAGAGAGGGAAGAATTGTAATACATATAAAATTAAATGAAAATTATATACTTGAAGCGTATTAAAGAAAAGAAAGAAGAAGATATTTTACGTATCTACGAAGAAGGAAGATATTTTAAGTATTTAATGATCGCAATTATATCAATGTATGAATAACATGTTTTTGATATCTAATACCGTATATCAGAAAAATGCCTGGGTTATCTAATGTCTGTAGGTTGCGGCAACCCTAAATAAAAAGACTATGCAATTAATCACAATTTGCACGAGGTAATAGTAACTTTAACACAATAACTTTTTAGTTTTATTGTTGTGGAGGTTTGTATTTGTCCAAAGTAATTATTATTATATTATTAAATTTAATATTAAGTTATTATTAGGAATCGGAATTCAGGGGTACATTAATTAATATTACGTTCTAAATTTTGCAATATTTTAAGGACTATTTTATATTTAAAGTTGAGAACTTTACTCATTATTAATCAAAAAAGCTAAATTTCAAAATCATGTACTTCTGATTGTCGATCCCTAGTTATTATGTTTAGTGTTGAAGAACATTTGCTTTCACATAATATATATTTCTGTTGATGTCACACTAACGTTCTTATATGATATTATATAGTGTACAAAATTAATTCTACTATTAAAAAATATAGCATATGAGAAAATATATCATCAGAATAATGTTGCTAAATTAACGGAAGAAATATATTTTAGCCTGCAGCATTAGTGTCATATAGGTTAAACATAAACGCCTTTCGTTTTTCCAGATTTTCGTATGCTTTGTAAATTGATTTTCTTTACTATCTTTGAACTACTATTAGCCGCCCTAAACATTTGTTCCATCTATTCTTCCCTCGTTTATAGCTTTCTATATACCAAATTACAACTTTTTTCACAGTTTTTACTCAATCTCATGTTCTTTATGTATACTGTTTGTTATTTATTAAAACTTGATATATCAGTTCGTAATCATACTTTACTAGATACGAGATTTGTGTTTTAAGATATGGCTTTTTTGTTTGTGCAGTTCAATATTTTTTGTCATAATGTGCTTAATTTGCCTTTCATTAATCTTGAACCTTAAAACTTATTTGCTTATTTGGTTTTTAATTCGTTTAATATTAGTTTTGTTTACACTATAATAGCATAACGTAAGCATATGTACCATGACAGTGACATATATCAATTTATTTCAATTTCAATTTTCAAACTAGAAATTTCAGTACTAAATTAAATAACATCGTGGGAAAGCCATCGCCTTGTTTTTTTACTTTACTCAACTACTCCATTTGAAGAACTTGATGGAACTTGCTCCTTTACAAATGCAAATTTTTCAATGCATTTTGTGATGAATTTACATTTTTCCGTAATTAAAAAGTTTATGTAATTAAGAAGTCGTTTCACGTTTAATTTTTGGGATTGGTTCAATTGAATTTATATGTACACCTAATGATGAAAAGATAAGATTCTCCGTATCCAATTAAGATAGAGAGAGTAATAAATAGTCCACATATTTACATACTGTGCATATTTATAAAGTATCAGTCTCACACTGTAAGTAGTAGAACATTTATCCCTGAGCATTGCTTTTAATTACAAACTAGAAGCTAAATATTTGTGTAGTTACTTTCATTTAAATTTAGATATCATTAAGCAGATTCGAAAACATAAGTAACGGTGAATATTTAATAGCCATTTAAGTGCCCGAGAATCGATTATATTATGCAAAGAGATAATGTTAACACTTTTTTAACATAAAATCAACGATAAATTTCATTTTAATCATTCACTTTTTAATTATTAATTTAGAAAATCACAAATGCATTAATACAAGTACGATCGGAATTTGTTTTCCTGTAATCATTTTCTTTTGTTCGGATGTAATAATTTTTGTACTATATAAATATAATTTTCATTATTTTTTGGAAGAAAGCTTCAATTGCACTTTCAAAATTATTATTCTAGGGAGATATTTTATGTATTGATGGAGCTGCATTATATTTGCCAATATTATATTGATATTGGTTTACAATATCTCAGATTTGCCGATTATTTAGCCCATTAGAATAAGAATATACAGCATTTGAACTAACACTAAATAATAATAATCGTTACTCCAAATGAGAAAAGCGACTAAAGAATAAGTTAAACTATAGTTCGCGTTAGCTGTAATAAGTCCGTTTACAGATTTTTCTACAAAATCAATATATTCTATCCAAAATAAAAATTGTAGTTTATATTTAAATTTAATATAATTCATTCCAATTTTAAATAGCACGCTTAAGGTAATTAATGTTTCTCATCCATGGAGACAGGAGATCTTCTAGCTAAATTTGCCTCTCCTCTATAGTGTGAACAAGTAAATAGTGTAAATTATAAAGTGATACTTATAGATCGGCATTTATTTTTCAAACAAAATCAAAATAAAAACTCATTAAATATATAAATCGTAGGTTTCTTGAATATGTCAGCAGAGATAGACACTACCATTTAAATTAATGAAATGTGAAAATCAGCATTTGCAAAAAATACAAAATAATGCAATGAAAACCATTCTTAAATGCAACAAGTACGTTGGATGCATTAATGATGAACATTTTAAAATCAATGAATGCGCGGCAAAGGATCATTATACAAGGTGATTCTTTTAAGACGGGCATTCAAAATTTTTCAGTTTGCCATGAGTTTATTATAGAATCTGAAACTTGCAATATGACTATAATCCACCATTACGATTCTAAGTCAAATATTTTCAACATGGGGGCATTCTCGGAAATACCGGAAGTTGAGATCATCATTGATATTTTAAAGAGCGCCCTACTGTTTTTTATTTAATTTTTGAGCGCAATGGAACCAGGTTCTCAATATCTATTGTTATTTTTGACATATGACAATTTTTATCAATGAAATTAGAAATGTAAGGTTTCAGTAGAAAATTAATATCTTTCAAACCATTTAAGATAAACAAAATAATCTGTTTTTGATGGATTCCTCATACTTCAGGGAAACTAATGAGGCCAATCTGATGTGTCAATTATGTTTGCATGACATACTGCGATTTAATAAACATGACTAACAAAAATAGCAAAAACTTGATTTTTTCAAATGGCACCTGCCAAATTTTATTTCAAAACGGGTGTAGGATTTAATTTTCTAGAACCTTATTTTTCAAATGAAAATTCAAGTAGTTTCTCAAACACAATAGATGACCGAGCATCTAGACTGACACTTTAAATGATTTTTTAAAGTGTCAGTAAAGTTACCAAATGAAGATATTATTCTAATTAATTTTCATGCAATTCCCTCATAGTCTATTAAAGATATAATTGATCTGGGGCTATCATATTCCTCGATTCAGAAGATTTTACAAATGCATAAGCGACTACCTTTTTTTTTTATTAATCTGCAAACTTTCGTACGACTACGTTTTGTGAAGAACATTGATGAGAATACAAGAAGATATAATTTTTTAAAAATTGTTTTCACAAAGGAAGCAAAAACAGGTTGTGTTTAATAGAAGAAATCGTAAGTTTTCTATAAGTGTTTCTTAATTGATGCTGAATCATATCTGACGAAAACTTGAATGGTGCGAAATACTAACAGATTATTGTCTTGAATGACGTAATAATGTCCATTGTTTGAATTTTGTGCTTATTCTTTTAGACTACTCGAAGCCATTTGATACGATTAATCATTAGTTGCTTATTTATAACTTCAAACATTGTGGATTTTGTGCTTTGGTTTCGCTACAACATTACCTACATGGAAAAACACATATCGTTCTGATATTTCGAATAGTCTAGTTATATTATCTTTAGTTGAACAAGATTTATATACTTGGCCGGCTACTTTTTTATAATTGACACTAACAACATCTTATCATCTGTTATGCATTGCTCGCGGGATGAGCGCAGCGCTCAGCTTCGTTAAATTTCGTTTGCAAAACGCCACATTTCTGCAAGTACAGGCTCATCCGTCTACCTGATCCTTAGTGTGTATATAGTAAACTACACGAAAGTGCAGTTTTATGCATATTTGATAAAACAACCGATTGAGAGGTGTCTAAGCGGTTGGTTGTATTGCGGCGAGCGCAGTGCTCACTGTGCGAGCATTCGTTTTACAACTTGTTTGGTGGTTGCACTTTTTATTTTTTGAATAATTGAAGGTATTTATTGAATTGCGCTTTTTAGTAATTGTTTGAATGCCTATATAAACACAATTTTAGTCACCCAAGTTCTAAAAATAGACCCTAAAGAAGAAGCAAGGCTCTTAAAAATTTGGGAAGAATTGGAGAGAGAAGAGGAGATCGTAAATCAAAATCAAGCTGAACTTCCAAAATTAGATGATCAGGAAAGCGATGTGGATTCTGTTGAAAACCATCTTGATCATTTAACTGATTCTCAAGTATCTGCAGATGATTCAGTTACTGATTATGTGGTTTCACGGCTCTAATTACGTAGGAAAAGACGGAAAAACATGTTGAAAAGTTCACCTTAACCGAATAGTTAGTCATACTGGCCGTCATAACATAGAAAATAACCTCTCTGGCGTAAAGCGGGATGCAAGAGATGCTAATTGTCCTTACGATACATTGAGTTTATTTTTTACTGAACAAATTACCGCCGAAATTGTAAATTGCACTAATGCCTATTTGAAGAAACTTCTAGCGAATTATTCACGTTGGGGGACGGGATATACGGGACACTGAAATAAAACCCTCTTTTTGACTTTTGTACTTAGCAGGTGTCCTCAAATCGTCACACACCAATTTAGACGATCTATGGAATACGGATGGAACTGCTCCAGAGATTTTTAGATTAATAATGTCTAGGAATCGATTTTATCTATTATTTCGTGCTCTACGTTTCGACGATTTGGATACTAGAGCTAAACGAAAATAAATGGACAAGCTAGCTCCGATTAGACAAATCTTCTATTGGTTTATTGAGCGATGTAATGCTTACTACAGACCAAGTGAGTACTGCACCATTGACGAGATGTTGGAAGCCAGATAAATATGGGATCAAAATTTTATCTCCGGTAGATACTGGCTCCTGTTACACTTTCAAAGTGGAAATTTATACTGGAAAACAACCAGAAGGACGATATCAAGTAGACAACAGTTCTGCTACTGTTGTCAAGCGTCTTGTTCAACCAATTGCAAACACAGGGAGAAGTTTAATATGCGATAACTGGTTTACGTTTGTTTCCATAGTCAAAGATCTTCTAGAAAATCAAAAGCTTACTTTTGTCGGAAGTATACAGACGAATAAAAGGGAAATTCCTCCAATATTTCTTGCAACGATAGAAAGACCCATCTGTAGCAGCATGTTTGGATTTGGAAAAAAAATTCTTTTAGTTTCTTAGGTGCCCAAGAAAAACAAAAATGTTTTGCTAGTCTCCACAATGCATGATAATGACATTGTGACCCCGAAACAGCAGAAGCTTATAAACCGAAAGTAATATCTTTCTATAATTTAACGAAAGCTGGTGTAGATGTAGTTGATCAACTGAAAAACTTATACTCAGTATCACGAATTACTTGCAGATGGCCTATGAATATATTTTTTACATTGCTGAATATAGCAGAAAGCAGCTACGTCGTACTTCGAACTAACATGGCAGACTATAAAGATGCACGCCGTACATATCTGAAATCATTGGCTATTGAATTAACAAGACCACATATAGCAGAACGTGCATCTATGAACATACCATACCTACTAAAATTGCAAATTCAAAAAAATTGGAACCATTAGCAGTGGTTGAAGAAGCAAACGAACCAGAAGAAGGAAGACGCAAGTGCAGATACTGACCACGTAAAAAAGAACGGAAGACCAGCATCAAATGCTCTAGATGTAAAAATGTGATTTGCAGAGAGCACACAAAGTATTTTTGTGTTCAGTGTGTGCATTCTGATAATGATTAAGGATTTTGATATTATGTAAATTTATTTTTTTTTAATCAAATGCATCATTTTATATTTTTTAAGTGTATTAAACAAAATCCTTTCTTACAATAAATTTTGTTGTTGATGTGTAGTGTATTTTCTTTATTTAAAAATATCAAACATTTCATCCATGTTCATAATACACGCTACAAATATCTACTTTACCGTTGCTCGCCATTCTACATCTGTTTTTTAAATATATTTTATAGTTACTCTGACGTTACAGTATATTGCGGGTTTCAGTAGTGCCTTTAGATCTTACTTTTTGTCGATGCAGGGAAAGATCATGGGGTATTGATGTGCAAGGTATGTTAATGTAGTGTTTGTTTACTTTATTAGTTTTTATTGATGTATTCATTTCTTGTGTTTGTTGATGAAATCTGACTGGGTATGAATAACAATAGCTGTATTTCGCTAGGCTTCATTAAGGTGATTTAGTTTCTTGAATAAACGCAATTTATTATTATTATATTCAAATTGCTTTAAATGTTGGTTAATATTATTAACTTACTACAGCATACGAGTGTTTTACCAATAATTTACATATGTTATTATAATACAGTGTAGCTAACCTACATACAAGTAATACACAAACATGAAATCTAAGCATTGCCAATGCACAGCACGTTCATACAATTTCTGTATCGAATATTGCATGTTCGGTTTAAGTTTTTGTGTGTTTTCTGTATGCAACGATACAAGATCAGATATCAGACTGTACAATAAACTGGGAAGAATTTTATAGGTTTGAAATTGGAAGAAAAAGCTATCACTAAAATTAAGTTGTTCGTATATATACAGTTTCTCCGTTTGAAAGATAGGTAATTTCATATTATCAATGTCAATTACTTTACTTTTTACAACATTCCATAATATATTTAACACAACGTTTCCTAGATTAGCGTATACAGATGAACATTTAGTTTCATATTCCAGTTTGTAAGAGACAATACATTCATGTTTTTGTAAACAGCATTGCTTTAGTTTCTTATGCAGCACTTCATAATAAGATAATATTTTGGCTACACTATGAAAATTCGTCTCGATATGGAATAATTTACAAATTTTTATTACCACATTATTATAACAACTGTGCTAGAACTAATGGCGTTCAGCATAACATCAAGTACTAGTAATTGTAGTGAGTTTCGTTTCCCGGTTTTGATAAATACGTTCGGTATGCTGTGTGCTAAATGCTCTTTAATTAATGTTTTGTACTTTGTCTGAGCACTGTATAATATGCAAATGATTAGATAAACACAGTTATTTTATAAGAATTAAAAGTTTTTGATAGTAAGTAAATGAATTTAATAAAGATAGGATCCTATAAATCTAATAAGCAAAATTGCTATACAGCTAATAATTTCTAACACACCATGTCTGATTGAGAAAGAAATTGAAAACCCGAATCGAATGCGAAAGGATCCGCAAATGTAAGGGTTATGAATCAAAAAAGGTGCGATTTTTTTTTATAGGTTGTGCATTTTATCTTGAAAAACTTTCATTTGTATTCGATAGTTATAATAATGCAATTTGGTTCTTCCACGAAAATAAAAGTGCTGCCTCCCTTTTTCGATGACCCTGGCGTAAAAGCAAACTTCCGGACAAATTTTTAATTCTTAAGCGTGTGTAGCCGCAGGCAAGTCGGGCCGTGTTTACAGCAAAACCTGTATTTTTATCTACCTTATTATAGGTTCCTTCGTTTTTACCAAAAAAGTGATGAAATTCTGACATTAATGAAAAGTATTCCCTGCTACTTGATGGGCTTTTGATTTTGTTTCAGAATTAATGTAATTATGGCTTCAGAAAATAAAGCAGACTATTAATATAAAGAAATGAAAATCGTGAAAAAAAAACTAATTGATGTTGAATGCTCTTTGAGTATGAAGAAGAATAAGGGTTTGTTTAAAAGTTAATTAGTTTATATTACTAATGCAATATTCATTAATGAACATTTAATAGTAACAATATTCTAATAGCTTTGATATCACATGTAATAATAATAATATTAATGAAATAAGAAAAATATTTGTTTTACTAGTTGAAACATAAAATTATAAATAAATAGAATTCGAAATCGGAAAATTATCAAATTATTGCCGATATACTGGGTGAATTTTTTTATCTTGAGACAACGGAATACCTCTAAACACAGCATAAAATCAGAAAAAGATCTTAATAAGATTTGTTATAATTTAGGGGGCTCACTGAATGGTGCCGAACTCGATCCCCCACCTCACGCCCCCCCCCCCAGAGTGGGAGGGGGGGCAACTTTGAAATATTAAATAGGAACCCCCATTTTGTATTGCAGATTCGTATTCTACGCCATCAAGTATGTACGTGTTGTTTGAAACTTTTTTTCGCGGTATTAGCTGCAGTAGCTAATAAGCGGCACATTAGTATTCAAAAGAAGAAATAGCTCGCGAATCAGGAATTTAATAGTCCACTATCTGCCGAATATTGAAGCGTAGGAAATATAATCCATTTAGAGTTTCCTTGCATCAAGAACTTCATGGCGATGATTTTCAAAATCGAGTGAGATTTTGTTAATGACCGCTTCAACGGATACAAGATAATCCCAATTTTTTTGCTCGAGTATTATTTTCTAACGAGGCGAAATTCACAAATCACGGTACGGTAAATCGGCACAACATGCATTACTGGAGTATCGAAAATCTCCATTGATTGTGCCAACATCCTTGGAACGTAAATGTTTGGTGTTGAATAATTGGCAATAAGCTTATTGGTCCATATTTTATCGATGGGAACTTAAATGGTGAAAAATATCGAAACATCTTGCAGAACGAACTTCCAGTGTTAGTTGAATACCTTCCCTTGGACGTACAACAAACTATGTGGTTCCAAAATGACGGTTGTCCAGCACATTATTCAAGAATAGCACGAGAAGTATAAGACCGAGCCTACAATCGTCGATGCATCGGAAGAGGTGGTCTTGTGTCTTGGTTTGCAAGATCGCCAGATCTTACTTCATCTGACTTCTTTTTATGGGGCCACTTAAAGTCTGAAGTTTATACAGTAGCGCCAACCACGAGGGTAAACATGATTGAGCGAATCACCAACGCTTGTTCAAGGATTACACCAGAAACACTTCTCAGTTGTATGCAATCATTTCAATTGCGAATAAATAAATGTATCGAAGTGGAAGGGCACATTTTCGAAAACATTTTCTGAAATGGGTAGGATAAAGTAATTGCAATACAAAATGGGGGTTCTTTTTTTTGATTTGATGCAGTGGTTTAGATATATTCCGTTGTCTCAAGATAGAAAACTCAGCCTATATAACACCCTAAAACAATTAAAAAACTGTAACATAGTCAAGCATAAATAATATTTTTTTAACAAATTAAATAGTTACTAGTAGTAGTATTAGTAATGTTATTATCATATGTTTCGCTGCATATTTATTTATTATTAGTTTTAATAGGTAACTAAAAACATTACCCTAATGGTTGGTGTAACGTAAAAAACTTTTCTAAAAGAAATCTAGCACGCAACCATTTCCATTACTGAAGTCATTAAAGTAGAAAATTATGTTAGTTAACGTTTTTCATAATCAAAAAATCTATGCAAATTACGGAAAACACTTACATAATTTATAATATAGACAATCACTTCTTCTAGAGCGAAATATACAGGGTCAGTGTGAAATTTCGAAACTGTCGAAGAGTTTTGTTATTTGAAAGGTAATTTCTTTGGTAATCTAGTATGGGTATTTTGATAAAAATAAGGAATGTTCCCAACTTTATTTCTAAAATGAGACGCTATATATAATTTTACTTTAGGATAAATAACAAAAAGCACCTTCAGAAATATTAACTTACTTTCCTATTCAAGAGAAGTACCTATTTAGAATATTTAAAAAACTGCTAATAGCCCAGATTATTATACCCTCTGAAAAAATTGAGGCACTTTAATGTAATCTGTCAGATTGTCAACAATTATTTGTGGCATAATTTTTTACTCCTGCTCGGTATTTAAGAATTTAATATATACCAATACAACTTACAGACAGACATCAACTGTCTTTTGAAGAAATTAACGCTTTGTTTAATACTATCTAACAAAAATAACCAAATAAGTAGACGTACAATCCATCTCACAATACAGAGGTACGAAACAAGAATAAGTACAATATTTACCTAGAAGAGAAGAGAAGCAAGAACAGCAAGCGGTGAAAATACAAATCTGAATATCTTATTAGTAGGTCACCAAAATTAACGACATTCACAAATAAATTAGCCAAAAAATCCTAAAGCTAGCTAAACTAAAACTCTACAGAATGTATATTCTTCGAAGTGACCGAAGATAACCCAAATATCAGACTCCAGCTCAACTCAAATAATCAGAGAACGTCCTTGTTTGGTAAATCAACTGATACAACAACGTTTTATCTCAATAATACGGCAAACAAGCACAATTCTCGCTACTGGTCGATTGAGAATCTTCATTAGCTGAAAGGAATTCATACGCAGTATATTCAAAAAGTAAATGTGCGGGTTGGTATGGTTAAGATCAATATTAAAGAATCATTTTTTACTAGAGGAAATTTTAATGCCGGCCGTTATTTAAATATATTAAGGAATGATATTATGTCAATAATTGCAACGCTTTTTCCAACAACCCTGCCGCAATTTGCACGTACAATTCGTCATTCTCTAAATAATGTATTTACTGCACGCTAATATGGAGACCGATGAGCAACTGATTGACTAGTTCGATCTTTATACTTATCGCCACTGGAGTTTTCTCCGAGGGTTACTTGAAACGTCAAGTGCATAAAAATCGATCTAATAATTTTCAAAAATTAGAAGAATGATATAGAATGATACAGAATCATGTAAGACATTTTGATAGAAAATTCAATTACTAACGACATGAAACGAACGACAATTGAATATTTATTGTAACATCAACAAATATTAAAATGTAGCTTTCAAAGATTTTAATTTTGAATTATCCGTAATTCCTTAGAATAAATGCATTAACTTAACGGAAGAATCTCTGATAGATCAAGGGTCTCTGATGATAGTGCCTGCTCTACATCTAAATGAGTGTATTTTATCTATATTTTTTCACTCGATTATAAATTGACCGAGGGGGAAACCACTACCACTGATGGTGTACGACATATCCAAAATAAAACACAAAGGTGTATAAACATATATAGTAAGGTATAATAAACATAAAAATACATTTCAAAATAAAAAAAATAACAGGTACTCCTCGAAATCATAGTATATATTCTAAAGTTAAATATACTTATATATAACAAACCAAAACATAATTAGCGTCTTCTAGCTACAGCGGAAGGCTATATGAAATCCTTAATTTTCTTTGATGTATTTATATTTTTGTGTAATTGTGACTTTTTCGACCCTACTTAAGTAATAGGGATGAGATCCTCTTAACTTGACTGGCCCATAAAATATAAACTCTCTTTTAATATTTCCAAGCATTTCCACAGGTCTGTACAAAAATATCCAGTAGTGGTTTCCCCCTCGAAATTGACATATAGATTGGCGTGATCTGCCATACAGTGAACTTCGATGACGCCTTTGATAAATCAAAGACCTTCCGATGAAATACAAATGGTGCTTTGATTTCCTAATAGTCATTTGGTTATTAGTTTAATTTATACATATTATATATTATATATGTTAAAATGTTATTTGACACTTCCAAAACTATATACGAACCATGTATTCGTAATCATTTTGTTAAACATTGTTCCATAGTTAGAGGCACATGTTTTACGACAAGAGCAATTTACTTTCACATGATTCAGTTTTAAAAATCAATAACGGTAAGGCACATGAAATAAATAAAAACTTCATGTTACTGTAATTTACGTAATTATAATACCCAGCCTATATATAATTTTCATTTCACATATATACCAGGACACAGAATCAACAACCATTTAATACAATAAAATTTCTATTAAATATATGAATTAATATGTAATACGCCTCTTATTTATTGCATACAATAACGTACACATACATATATTTGAGATAATTTCTTTGTGCTTTAGGCCACATCTTCTTTCAAAGTATCCATTTATATGTATCCGTTAACATTTTGTATGCAAATGCGAAAATAAAGATCAGTAAAATCCTGCCTTAATTCACTATTATTTTCATAAAATATAATGGTAAGTAAAGTACTTCCAAATTGCAAGCATGCGGAAAAATTGACCTAAATAATAACTTGATAGGGAGTCGTAGCACCATTTCACGGCTAGTTATGATTATTTAAACAATACCTTCGCGAGTATTAGTTATTTATCGAAAAATCGCTGCGTCTGCTGATAATAATAATAATAATTATTAATAATAATAATATTTGTACATATTTGTAGAATAAAAGTAAATCGACATATTGCTGTGATATGCTGTACTATGGTTGATAACCAATAGTCAAATTAATAAATTAATATTCTTTAATAATCTCAGGGTTTTAAAGGTAGATTTCTTTGTTTTAAAAGAAAAATATGTCACAGCTTTTCCTTATTGTGAGTTCTAGCTGTGATTGTGATGTTTACTTTCCTCATGCTCTCCTTTGGGATGGGTATAAATAAGTAAATAATGAATGTCAGCACAACTTATATTTATTTATAGTATGAAGATTTTACAAAACATAGAAAGGAAAAATATTGAGAACTATATAATATAATACTTTTGTTTCATTAAGGTATATTATCTCCTCCGTTACAGTACAAGCACCTTGCAAGTCTTTTACTGTTTCAAATTGTATAAGTCTACTAAATTACCTCTTCATAATTCAAAAAGAAATTACTAAAATTATTTTCTTTACTCTTTGCCGACGTATCCCCATTGGATCATCTCGACCAGAGATTTTCACGTCAAAATCGAGATTTAAACAATGAAGAACCTATTAGACATTCCAAATAATATTTTGAAATTATTGTTATTCAGGTAAATTTGTTAATACTTCCTTGTATCGCCTTAACCTGAGATTTTCACGTCAAGTCAAGACTTACCCAAAGAAGAATTTATTGAACGTTTAAATAATATCTTTAAATTATTGTTGTTCGGGTAAAATTGTCAAAACTTCGTTGAATCGCCCTAACTTGAGATTTTCACGTCAAGTCAAGACTTACCCAAAGAAGAATTTATTAAACGTTTAAAAATGTCCTTAAAATTATTGTTGTTCAGGTAAAATTGTCAACACTTCGTTGAATCGCCCTAACTTGAGATTTTCACGTCAAGTCAAGACTTACCCAAAGAAGAATTTATTAAATGTTCAAATAATATTTTAAAACTATTGTTATCCAGTAATTTCATATAACACACATGAAGATTCTTTTATTTATTGACTATAAGATTGCAAGATGAAGCTTTATTAACAGTGCTTGTACTTACTTTTCTTGACTGTATATCCTTTCGAATTCCTCTTGATAATTCTTGTGTTCCATTCTCTTGGAAGTTATTATGGCGGGTTTTATAAAATCGAGTAGTAATAATTTCCCGCGCTCTACTATACTTTAGCGCGCACTTATTGTTTGAAAACGTATTATACGTTTTGTCTCACTACGAGTTTAAATCTTAAAAGCGTTTATGCCTTTTTAGATTTTATTTAACTGAAGGACACTTGGAGCACTGATTCTAAGTTTAAGGTACTGGTGACTGCTGATGAACTCCCTATTCTTCCTAGGTATTGAAGATCTTCAGATGAACTCCTTTTTAATTGCGAATGCACGTGCTTTTATACCTCTCAACAATTGACAAACGCCTTATTTTGTTTTAAAATGTTTGGATTCTATTTGAATTTTCTTCTACTGCGCCCTCCGTGTTTGTTTTGATAATTATCGATGTCATGTGATCACATGATATTGCGTCCGCCATCTTACTTTTGTTGTTGTCTACATACTGTGCATTTGCATATCTAATTAATATCGATTGGTATAGATATTTTTAAGCTGTACTACATTATATACTGACTAATGTCTTATTTGTTTTTAGCTTGGAATCTCTTGGAGCATTTTATGTGAAGGAAATTATACCAATCGCATATTTAAATGTACATTCAATAATATCGTTTTCTTCAGGAGATACCAGTGAAAAATGCATACTGACACATAACGTTTTATTTTTAATAGTGATAGTGGCTACAATATTTATATTCTGGGTGTGTTGGTGTATAGAAAACAAATAAATCATACACCTTTATATGCATTTCTGTGATGCTTCATACAGAAGAAAATACAATTGATTTTTATATAGTGATTGAGAAATAAGTGGAATATATTTATTTACGTATAAAGACCTTTGTTTTTACAGTAGTGTTTATTATTATGGCAATATGCTGAAACGCAGGCTTCTATTTGTTGATTATTGTCGCTGCTAAAGGATGTATTACTGGAATGACCTACTTTTCTATGAGTTACTAATAATACTGGTTTAAATCATTACGTATCCTTTTTTATACTGAGGTCAGTATTTGAACATTATGCTTTGTACAATATATGTAATTATTGTGCTCTAATTTATTCAAAATTGAGGTCAACACTTTTGAATTACTAATGCTTTTATTATGTTTCCTTTTTACGGGTATGCAACCCACATTGCACTGATGTGTATTGTATTGCATGTCCATTTGTTATATATTTTTCTGTGTCATACGATAATTTAA
Source organism: Amphimallon solstitiale (assembly GCA_963170755.1). NCBI lineage: Eukaryota > Metazoa > Arthropoda > Insecta > Coleoptera > Scarabaeidae > Amphimallon > Amphimallon solstitiale. Next base: position 109,948,321 of record OY720678.1, on the reverse strand, counting down.
ACAAAATATATATACAAGTTAATGGATCATTTTATGCCTTTATATCTGATGAAGTGTTAAATTATAACTAGTGTATCAAATATGTATACGTATATTTATTTGTCTAAAATAAATTGTGCTGAAATTTTTACTTTCCTTGGCATTTTATTTGTTTAATTTTTTATATATTAAAATGTGTTAACCACATCCACTAGTATCTGGTTATATTCACTTATATTCAGTAATAACCACTGATATCCAGTTCTATCACTGTTTTTACATATATAAAATTTTTGATATTGAAATCTGGTTATATCCAGTTTCTCATTATTTTTTTATTTTTAATTATATTTTTAAAAATACAGAAAAATACCACAGCAATATGTGTGTGTAATTAATTTTTCAATGTGTTGCCTTTGATACTTGACTATTCCATGAACTGGTGATTCTTCTCTTGTCCAGTCACAACCTTTATGTTCGTACAGCTTTTTTTTAAATTTCAGTTTAGGTGCTGGCAGTCTACTTCCAGTATGTTTGTTGTTGCTATGATTTCTTTTCTCTAAATTATGATTTAAAGAATGACATACTATTTTATTATATCATCAATTTCAGGATAAATTCCGTTAAATTTTGCCCCAAATATTTGTTTTTGATCAAATATTAGCATTTAGTACATATATTACCACAATGATTCGGTAGACTGTCTTCCAAGTATATACATACAGGCATGGCGTCCTCATATGGGGAGCAAAGCCAAAAGATATGGCTATAGGAATAAAACAGTAGTAGATTTTTTTCTAAAACCAAATGATACCCTTCTTATATATTCTTCACTAATTTAATCTCCTTCCAATATTTTACTACATGAACACGTATCAAGCAATTTTTCGCCAAGAGTATTGCAAGCGTAATCATTACCACATTATATGCTAATGATTCTACATGTATTACTTAATTAAAGTAATCCTTCCGCCTACTTAGATAATTGAGTAAATCACATAAACGTAGTTGTCCAATGGTTGTCTAATAGAACGGGCCTGCCTTTGCTGCAATTCACATTATTACCTAAATTGTTTCAAGAATTATTAGGAGATTTATCATATAAATGCTATGATAACGTCTAGCGTACACAGCAGATCATTTTCAAACTAATTTAAGAAAATGTTTTTATCTATTTCACGATGATGATCAGTATTACTAGTATTTGAAAAAAATACTAAAGGCACTGTTTATAAAACCATTACATGTACCTGCATAAATGACTATAAACCTAAAACCAAGGCAAACTTTGTATTACTCGATACGTGTCAATTTTAATGCAGAGTATTACCTCTTGTCGTCAACTTTCGAACACTCTTATGACTATCATCCTGCCATGATCTGGTTACAGTGGCATTTTCAAAAATCCAAGTCTCATCCAAATAGACATATTCCAGTGGGCTTTCAGATTGTAAATTATTCATACATTTTTCTAGAAAATTGGTTCGAGGAAGAACATGTGTTTTTTCCTTAATCTTCTCTATGGACAGTCTTTCTTATATTTGAAACCAATATCTGCTAGTACTCTACCAAAAGAATCAACAGAGCCCTCAAAGATATGATGCTCCCCTAGCAGTGATAATAACGAAGTTCATGTAAAGTGTTGTTCTAAAACACACCATTAATATTATAATATTCTTTTTATTTTCAATGAGTTGTATAAGCTTCTTAGCGTTTTTATACAGATCGTATCGGGTATTGTTGCTTTTATTGCAGGAGTAATCATATACAGTTTCCTGAAACGTTTTTTAGGACTTCGGTGAGCATCATTTTGTTTACGTGTCTTAAAAATACTGCTCACAGATTCAACGGAAATATTTAAAGCTTGTGCAATTCTCTAAAATGATAATATTAATATTTATTTGATGTCATTACAACAAATATGGTTACATACCTCTCGCACACTTGTCAACGGTAATAGTTATTCAATTTACGTTTGTATGTATGTAATCAAAGAGCTAATGAGCTCCTTTGACTGACTACTGAATGGCTTAAGCATCGTTAGTTCTAAAAAGAACTTTGAAAGATAATACTAGAATAAAATAACAAACATAAACAACAGCAACCAAAACCTATTTATACTGTCAAACAATACTGTCAAATGACAGCAAGGAATTCAAAATTCAAAATCACTAGCGACGTGTAAACGATGTTTCATGTAAGCCAACATCCGATGTTAATATTTTTGTAAAACTGGCTAAAATAACGCCAACATTATCATTTTTAATTAATATTAATAATTAAAATAATCCTGTAATTATTATTATATACATATAATATATTCTATACCAATGAAAATCTAAATTAAGTAATATATAAAGTAATTATGTTCGTTGTTATGAAATTGGCAATGCAGACGTCATTATTTTTTGTTTATGACGAAAGTGGATTGATTGCTGCTTTCTGGTATATATATGATTACTAATGTTCCTAAGGCAATGTGAACTAGAAAATCAAAAAGAGAGAAATTTGGTGTAGATAGATATTACGGCGATGATGTTACAAAATTTTCACAATGCTTTCTTCTCGGAACAGAATAATGATAATTACAAAAAGGTATGTCTTACAGAAAGAAACTACCTACTTGCATATTTGCAATCAGCGACAAAAATATTGTTAGATTCATCTACTGAGACTATGTAACAAACAAAAAAGAAATTTCGCTGTCCTGTGTAATTAGTAAATATTTAATATTATCATGTTTCAAAAAACTTGCTATTTTTATTACATTCATTTTGTCGGTTAAAATTTTTCCTAAATTTAGTATTTAACTTTCTGGAATTGCCATATTTGTCAAGAAGTTTAACGATACCGTAATAAATTGAGGAAGGAATTTGTAATATTTTCCTTATTTGCTATAACAGGCAATTTAACAATTTCCGTGTTAAGAAAGTATTTATGTTTACATGGTGTGTAAGCGGCATAACATATGCTTAATACTTTAATTCCTTCATACAATAGAAAGATAAATTTAAGTCGGCTTTTGCAAAAACCGCCAGCAACACACTTTAAAGGTGTCAGTACTGTTATTTATTGGATGCGCTGTGGTATATTTATAATTTCGATGTTACCGAAAATATTAAAGTGAAATCGAAAAAAGATCACATTTTATAACTTTCCAATATTTTATATGTAAATTGTAATATGCTAAAAGTGGCATAAAAAGATTTCGACAAACTCAGCGTTGTTGGTGTCAATCGGATGTAATTATCCGTGTGTTATGCGGTGATTTTAATTCAACCGCAAAACAAAAAACTCGACCATTTTAAACGGCTGCAACTCCGAACACACCGGCAGCAATACGACTTCAGATCAAAGGCGAAAAATCCGATGTCGCCGTGAATGGTTAAAAGCCATTCAGCTCCACATTTGGTGAAGAAATACCATTTAATCGGTGGCGTAAGTCTTCTTCGCTTTTTTTTTACAACAATACACATTACATATTGTATATTTACTTACAGTTTTCTTGATGATAATACACCTGAGTCAACAGCGATATAGAGATACTTGCCGGGGAGATTTAGTGTTTGAGAAGAAAAAGTGATGAATTAATTTATCGGAAAGGTTTACTATTATGTTCTTCTCACATCTTGTAGCACTGTCCTTAAACAAGTAGATATATACAATAAAATATTACCAAAATGTGGTTTATCCTAATAATTATCTTATATAATATAATTTTAATAGCATTTATTTCATATATTTTCCTATTTTATGTACTATTATTATAAATTATAAATATGGCAGACTTTTCGTAATAATCTTACGATATTTTACTGTAAATTTCATAAATATCGGTAAGAATGGAGACAACAAAACGTAACTCGCTCTTTAGTATCATACTAAAGAGTGCCTATATCTGACACGGCATAGACGGAAATTGAATGTTCCTTTAAAGAAAAATTTTAAAATTGTTTGTTGTTTTAAAATGTAATTGTTTTGCCTTTTCGTAGATTAATTTGTTTTTACAGTATTAACCAAATGTCAACAATAAAAAACACATTCTAAATGTCTGAGGAAGGACCAAATATAGATCCGAAACGTCACGAAGAGAAATTGTGTATATATATATGTGTATATATGTATATATTTAATCAACAATAAAAATTTCCCTTTGTCCATTTTAAGTGACGGATACTAGAGTCGTAAACATTAAATAAGGTTGTCTATATAACCTCATCATTATTAAAACCCAATCGCCTATACGATAATGTCACTACATTAGTTTTTCGCCATTAATATATGTATTAGGTACTGTTGATTATAATAAGTGATGATAGCAACAAATTAACAATTCCCACGAAACCATTTAAATATTTAAAAGTATAATCAATCTCTGAATTTTTCTTGTTTCGTTTAATGGTACAAGTCGTTTAAGCCAGCATCAAAGACGCAGAACTTATTTTTAGATACCCATTGCGGAGCTATCTACGTGACCTTGATACAGCAGTATACTTACTACTCTCATAGTAAAAATCAGTGACAGGCATCGCAAAACTGATAGTTGGACAAGTATACGGGCGCCTTAATATGATTTTGAATTAAATTTCTGTCTATTATTAAATCCGTCAATAGAGGTTATGAATTGCATAGTGCAACAAAGAAATACGAACATCACATATCAGTGTATAAATGTGTAAAACAAAAGCAGAGTAAATAATGATTTTTCATTATAATAATGTCCTAAAAAAACACGTTATATAAACCAAATAAACTATTTTGCTATGCCTTTATAGGTTTCAGTAATAGATTTTCGATACTCCTTGTGTATGTTATTATATTACGTCAAAAAGCTTATGGATACTTTGGGATATTGTCGAGAATAGCGAACTGCACTGACAGCTTAAGAATTTTACATCGGTCAAATTCTTGCTGTGGTAAAGGGGCAATTCATGAATTAGTTCTGTTTCTAATGTTTATTATTTACCTCACAAATAGTGTTAGTAGTTTTAAGCGTAATGTAGTATACTATGCGGATAATGCGAGCTTTGTAATTGGTGGAAAACTGTCATTGGCTTTTTTTTGAATACGCATAAAATATATCAATATATGGGATATGGGTTCAAGACAATAAATATACTTGCTCTAGATAGAACTACGTATATAATTTTCTACTAGGTTCATTAATCCCTTGGCATTCGTTTGAGTCAAAAGTTGGTAGTACCTATTTTGCCTTGGGATCGTTGACAAACTCAAATAGTTTGGTGCCATTGAAAATGTATTGTTTCATGTAACATCTATGAAATTTGGTATAACATTAAATCTACAAATAAAAAATATTGAAAGTGGTATCTGCAAGAATATTTAATTGTTAAAACATTACATGGTTGTTTAATTATATAAAACCAACCTCCTCTCAACAATATGTGTTAAATTTAAGTTATAACATAAGACTGAAGGTGATGTAGGTACCTAATCCATAAAGCAATAAATAGAAATATGTAGAATGAGCATCAGTAAATAAAATAAAATTATCAGTAGATAATTACAAATCAAGTTTATACAATTTTCTATTAATTCGTTCATAAATATTATATTCATTTCCGATTAGAATTATTGGTTGATATATATTTTAAACACAAGCATAGAAATTAGGACCAGAAGTAGCACTTTTTACTATTATCGATCAGCAGAAAAATAGATTTAACTAGCACGTTGGTACCCGCTCTTGAGTAGTGATTAAAGTAAAATGGCCAGTATCGGAATCCGGCGCATTAAAGCTTATTTAGGCAAAAAAAAAGAGAATTAATTCTAGGTGTTAGCAAGTTCAGAAGATTCACGGCAATACGACAAATACTGAAAATCTTGGTATGCCTTTAAACTTATATTTACCTCATCACTAGGCTTGGTAACATTTAATTTATATGATAAATATTTTAAGAATCTCTTTTGAATATGATCTAGCGAAATCTACTGATGTAAATAATGTGTAAACTATCCTACTTAAAATTACGGTGGACATCACTGGACTTTTCCACTAGAACATCAATCTCTGAAATGATGTTTTATATTTTCATAACATTCCGACTGAGAAAGTTGAATAATATTTATAAATCATACCAGACTAAATAAAGTTTTGTTAAATCATATGAATCTTTATACCAGTGGTTCTTAACCGGGGGTGCGGGAAGGTATTTTTGGGGGTGCGGGAGAAGCCCCTAAGAATATAAGCTTTTAAATATCATTTATTAAATTTTTGATAAGAAGATATTTAAAAATTACAGTCATGCCCCCAATAACGCGAAAGTTGGGACCGCGTAATTTGAATAGCGTGTTATTGGGGTATTGAAGCTCATACAATTAGGATTACGGGTTTTTCGCAAAAAACTACAAGTATGCCAAAACTATGAATAAATACGTAAATGAAATCTACGGGCGGCCAGCAATTCAAAAGCCCTTGCTAGAAGCGTCCTATCAAGCGGCATATCTGTGTGCAAAGAAAAAAAAACCTCACACTTGAGGAATTGATAAAACTTTGTGCATTAATAATAGCTAAAACTGTATTAGATTCTGAAGCACATAAAAAAATCCAGCAGATTCCGTTATCGAACGATATAATTCAATCAGGAATTCAAAATCTTAGAAAACATATTTTACTGCAAATAATAGAAGACATAAAAGTCAATCCACTAAAAGTAAGCATACAACTGGATGAGTCAACAGATGTTGATAATTGCAGCCAGCTCTTGGTATTTGTGCGATATGTAAAAGAAAAAGAAATGATAGAAGAATTTCTATTTTGTAAGCCGCTGGAGTTGACTTCGAGAGAAATTGATGCTTTCAATCACATTAAAGTTTTTTTTAAAACCTCAATTACCAATGAATGTGATTGGCTATATGCACTGATGGGGCCCCAGCAATGTTAGGCAAAAATTCCGGATTTTTTTCACACATGAGAGGAGAACTACCGCAGGTTACAATAACGCATTGCATGTTGCATCGTCATGCACTTGCGTCGAAAACTTTGCCAGAAAGTTTAAAACAACACGTAATTACTCCAATAAATGTAGTAAAACATATCGCACTTTTTGTGCCTTTTGTGAAGAAATCGGTGCTGCTCATACCGTACCTCTATATTACACCGAAATACGATGGCTCTCTTAGGGCCGCATGCTTAACAGCGTTTTTGAATTGCGTGAGGAAATTATTCAGTTACTGACTAGTCAAAGCTCTGATTTAGTAAAAGATTTTTGGAGTAAGGATGCAATTCTGAGACCAGATATATTTAGCCACTTGAATGAATTGAACATATCAATCCAAGGATTTGGTAAAAATATAATAATAGCTAGTGAAAAATTATCTTCATTTATTGGAAAATTAGAAATTTGAATACGTCGAGTTGAAAATGGGAATTTCGCAAAACTTTCCCTTGCTTGATTCAATTGTTCTGAAAAATGAAAAAAATACAATTATACCCGACGTTGCAATGCATTTGAAACGATTGAGCGAATCATTCAATGGATATTTTTCTACTGGAAATATTACCAAAACTCAAAGATGGATACTGCATCCATTTCTATATAACCTAAATTTGATGGATGATAGTGATTTAAAAATAGGCGATCTTATTGAAATGCGAGACAGTGAATATATTCAAATGGAATTCGAACAATTAGAATTACAAGAATTCTGGTGTACACAGTTAGAACGTTATCCACAGTTGGCGAAAGAAGCATTGCAGTCACTTCTACCATTTGCCACCACCCACCTGTGTTAAAAGGGATTTTCATCGCTTTTGCATATAAAAACTAAAGCGAGATCTCGCTTAAATGCAAGTGATTGTTTAACAAGTATTATAATGAACAAGCAACAACAGCCTAGCAATTAATAAAAATAATATTGTTTTGTATTTGATATATAAAATGTTCAATTTTTTTTCAGAACGTTCCCACCACTTGAGGGTGTGTGGTGGAAAGCTTTAGAGTCATACACACCGAGCGACAATTGCCTCCGAGCTCTTGGAGCGCAAGAGAGCGCAATAGAATTAACCCCTGTTTTTATTTGCCGTCGAAGTGCAATACGGTATTAAATTTTACTTTAATCTTGGCAAGACCTCAGCGATACTTGGATGATTAAGAAACCTTTGTTAATGGGTCTTTGACCAAAGCACAGTCGGGCCGGTAGCAAAAGATGTTTAGAGAAGGCTGAGTGGACGTTACCGATGATGCCCGCTCTGTACGTCCGCAGCATAGCGTGAGGACGACATTGCCTCATTGTCCTTTTTAATGCCAAAGGGATGGTCCATTCCGAGTTGAAACAGAGAATCAATCGCGTCAGGAGCAAGGTTCAAAAACGTAGCCAGTTACATACGCGACTACTTGACCCAGATAGGGTACAACGGTAAAGCCACCTCCTTACAATTCCGACTTAGCCCGACCAATCTTTTTTCTGTTTTCGAAAGTAAAAAAATTAGTAAAAGGTCGTCATTTGGTTATTATTGACAATATCAAAACGACTTGGACGAGGCTTTTAAAGGACATCCCCGCTGAGGACTTCCAGTAGGCATACAACGTATAGAAATTTCGCTGACAAAAATGTATTTCCGCTAGAGATTTATACTTTGAAAGCTTTTAGGTTAGTACTAATCTGATGAATAAACGCATAAAAAATTATGTGATGCATTACTTGTGAGTACGACGAAGTTACAACGGAGCAAAGAAATAATGTAAACAACACACGCTTACTGAATAGCACTAATTCATATGGTGAACTGCAAAATCTGTTTACGCCCGAGAATGAGAGCAAAAAATGCCCATAAAATAAAGAATTTATGAGTAAAATCATTTTTTCATCGGCGTAGATAGGAGCGTGAGGGGTTTTTAAAATTTATTACATTTACCTTATATTTCGCAAGAGAAATAAAATTCTCATTCATACTTACGTTAGTTTCGTTTTTTCATTGTTTTGACTGTTAATCACGTACTTCGTAATTTTTGTAATAGTCTGTTTAATACCGGTTTATTGAATCGACTTCTCCCAATTATCTAGACGTGTAAGTGTGCACTGGATTTCGTTTAGTTTCAATAACATACGCGTACATTTTTAGTTATCATTTATTTAGGTCTAGAACGTTGTTTATGTTACTTTTTCTGATAAGAAAATGAATTGTCAGGGATTCCGAAATTTATTACAAAGTCTGTAAAATATCGTTACAGAATGCCAAAATATCGCACGCTCGTCACTTAGCTTTGCTAAAACATACATAGAAATAGTTTTTATGCAGAGAATTTCGATAGTTTACAAAATTTCGTTACATGTTTAAATGACGATGCTTGAAGTATTTCTGAGTGCCAGGAACTAACACAAATCCGAAATTTAAAAAATAAGTTGTTATTCCTTCAGGAACACTTTGGAAATTTGCCTAAACTAATCACATATTTTGAAAATCGAAATCTCAAATTAAAAGATGGATTAACCACTTTAGACGTGGTATATTAATAATTTCAAAAGTATTCCAAGTGACTTCAGATGTGGCCTTCGGCAAAAGTTAGACGCAGTTTTTAATAGAAATCCAGATTTAATAACAATGCGGCAATTGTGTATGCTAAATACGCTGAAATAAAAGAATATTTCCAGTACGCACCTATAACCAGTTGCAATGTAGAAAGGACGTTTTTTATCTACAAGGATGTACTTCATTCAAAGAGAACAAGTCTTAAGCAGGCTTTACACGATACTAGAACTGACTAGAACTATACTTTTTCTATAATAGCTTCTATTCTAGGATTTTCTAAATACTTTTTTAGGTGTCAGTACAACAAATCAATGCGTGGTGGCGCTACTAAACAGCCATTAGCTTCTACCAACTTGATAGTAAACAATGAAGTTAAATATGAAGTTTATATTTAATCATTCATTTGTACTCACCTAATTCGAAACAATAAAAGTGAAACAAACAAATAAATTTCGCATACAATTACCGATAACGCTCAACCGTACATAACCTAACTACGTTTCCAATAATATACTGACTTTGTATTTATTTTCCGATGTTGGCCAATCTGCCAAAAGTACTTCTGCGCATGTTCTAGAATTAATTTAGAAACAAAAATAGGACTGGATCTAGTTTTGAAAATAGTAAAGAACGTATCTAGCATAGTTTTAAAACTTGTAAGCATGTTTGTGATTTACATGATACTTTTTCTGACTATTTTTTCTAGTTTCTAGATATTAGTATAGAAAAAGTATGAAAATAGCATGGTGTAAAGTGGCCTTTACAAAAGAGAAAATGAACAAATAATAAGGTATTTTGTATTTTATAGATCACCAACCATTTGTTATCCAATTATATAAATAAAATTAAAGCCTCTTTAAAAATACAACATTTCAATAGTGCGCCCATGGGCGATCAGTCATCAACCGTGCGCCCAACTTGTGAGACACACTAAGTAAGTAACAGGACTTTGTAAACATCTGCAGCGGCAGCGTGTTGAATTCCACTGAATATTGCATTTTATTGCTGATGAAGCGATTATTAAATTTTTTGCTAACAATGTGTGAACTGATAAATACCCATATGCGGGAGAAACAATTGTCTGCACCATCAATTTCCCTGCAAATTTGACAGAAATTTCTACCAGAAGGACTTTCCGGTGAGGAATTATCACTGGCATTGAAAAATAAAATATGAATATATTCGCTAGATTAGTCACCGTGGAACTCATTTAAGGCTTGCTCGAAGATCAGTCTTAAATCACTTGAATTTTTTGAGGCTATTAGAAGACATTCGTGTTTACTACACCAGAGAAAAATGAGGAAGATTTGAGGAATGAAGTGATTGGATATATGAACCCTAGCTGGTAGTAAAGATATTTGCAGTAGTTTTTGTGTATTAAGAATCTGTAGATGTAATAATAATTAACAAACCAATATTTTCACTTTCTAAAAGCTTTTATCGCGCAATATTATCGAAACCAAGATTAATTCCTAATATCATACAAAGTCTTAAAAAAGCCGAAGAAATCAGTCTTCGTGCTTTTGCCGCAAGTTAAAATTTATTTTCTAAACACATCTAGTATAAATACAATAATGATAGTAACTGGCATAATATTTTTTCAATACTGATTTTTCTTAATTTAAATATTATACCAGTTTATGTACTTAGTCTCCATGAATACGATTTTCTCTGCTCCAGATTGGCAAATTATGAAGAACCTGCTTAAACACCTATCATAATTAAAGTTTTTCATTATCAGAGACACTTATAAAACCAAAAGGCAAATTATTATAATTTTGCTACAGAAATTAAAAATTGTTGGTAAATAATTCGCATTTTGTAGCTTCTGTACACACATAAGTGTCGGTTTCATATAACATTAAATTGGGGCATAATTCAGGTTTAAAAAGTTTCTTCCTCATGAATGTTTTGAACTGTGCATCAATTTTTATCGATACTGGTCGCACGATGGAATTGCACGTCACGTTGCAATTTCATGCATATAATGTTCACTCCTTGGGTATATTTTTTTGTTGTAAATTTTTCACTTAAAGAAGCGAGAGCTAATTGCATTAAACTTGTAAATATGCTCTCGTTTTTTTCTATTCGTCTGTTTATGCATACACACACCACCCGATGTATAATTTTAATGTAATTATTTTTAGGAGAGCCACACGTCCCCATTATTACAAATAAAAAGAGTAAGAATTGCGCATAAATTGAATTTTCACTGGACACTTTTTTTTTGGTGGGATGCGTCTCGGAACGCGTAATCTGCCGATACTTGCAATTAAAAAAGTCGTCGTCCCGATAATCAAATAATCAGCATCTCACGTAAAAATTTAAATGTTATATTGGAGATATTTACGCGATCGCGTCGATGTTAGCGACCTTCCGAGAAAGCTTCTTATTGCTTCTGCTGCTTCGTCCCGAGGTCGCGATCGCATCAATCAGTTTGTGTAGGTATAACATTAACTAACGATCTCGTATGCAGATCGCCCGCATGATAAGGAGGGGGATCTTCCTTCCTCGTTCTCAGAGGGAGATCAGACCAATTAGCACGCGTCTCACCATTTAACGAATTCCCAGTCGGTAATGAGACAAGTTGCAATAAACATATTATCGACGTATACTGACAGTATAGGTGCCCATAAAAGTTCATGATAAAGATTATTTGGATGGTATATTTTATGTGCATTATTCGTGTTGAATAAATAATGCTTCATTAGATACTGATAATTGCGGACATTTCTATAAAGAGCAATTAAAAGGATCCATGTACTCACTTTGCGTGCGCATAGACCACTTGATTTTGGTAATTCAAATATATGTATATATATATATATATATATGCAACATTAATGATACTGACATTGTTTACATTAAGAAATATTTGTTCTAACTATACCATATTTTTTGAATTACTATCATCTGCCTCACCACACGACGTAAATATACAGTGTGTCCAGATTTCGATGCTCACCATTGGTATATCGGTAATTAGAAGAGATAGAGGAACAGTTAAATGGCGAATGTTTTGCAGAATTCAATGCTCGCAACAAACCTCATTTCAAATTCATTCGAACTTTTTACAATTTTCGGATATTTTGAAAAAACCAATATTTGCCGATTTCAATTTTCGTCAATAACTCGATAACGCCTAATGCGATCGCTTTTAAACTCTAACATTGTTCAGACACTTTTTTAAGACAAATTTTTGGTGTTAACGGTAACCCCTGATTTTCATTTGTTTCCAAGTTCTTAGCGCTATCTTTTGTTTTTATTATGGCGGCCATATTGGATTTTTAATTAGTTAGATAGTCCTTCAAAATAGCTTTTCAATAATGTACAACATGCCTAATAAATCTTTATTTACACGAGAGATATGAACATTTGAATAAAATTTCACTCTTATACTTATACAATTTTAGTGTAAAACAGACGATAAATAAGCTCTGTCATTAGTTACATGTAAAAGTGCAATGCAATTGGTGGAAGATTTAGAACTTTGTGTAGTAATTATTGATAAGATTCATTTGTTGCCCCGTTCTTAGCGCCGTCCTTTTGTTTTTCTTATGACGACCATATTGCATTCTCAATTAGTTAGATAGTCCTTAAAAATAGCTCTTCAATAATGTACAACTTGCCTAATAAATCTTTATTTGTATGAGAAATATGAATATGTAAAATAAATTTCACTCTAATACGAAATTAAAAGTTCAGATTTACTTAAATAAACTGTTCAATATGGCGAGCATTCTGCTCCACACACTTTTGGTACCTTGTTTTAACAGAGTTACAAACTCTACGTAGTGTGTTTTCGTTTAATGATCTTAACACATCCAGCACTCCTTGTTCTAAAATTTTCCGATTCTCTGGTGGTTCAAAATTAAATACTTCGTTTTTAGTGGAACCCCACAAATAAAAGTCAATGGGGTAAGGTTGGGCGATCTCGCAGGCCATTGTACTGGTCCATTATTTGAAATAACTCTCTCATTGAAATGTTCTCTCAAAAAATGTTGCACGTCACGAGCATTATGGGCAGGGCAGCCGTCCTGGTGAAACCAGACGTTTTGCATGTTTTCAGGGTTAATAATTTGTCTTACGGCAGGCATTATCTCGTTCGTTAGTAACTCCAAATATCTATTACAAGTTAAATTGTAATCAAAGATGAAAGGACCTATTAAGTGACTATCTAAAATGAAAAAACAAAAGCTCAAACAACAAAGAATATGTCAATAAAAGTTCGTACCAATCAAACCACACCAGAGATTAAAACCAAATCGAATTTGAAATCTTCTTTGATTTGCCAAATGTGGATTATCAATTGACCAGTGATGATAATTATGCCTGTTGAACACTCCACAATTGGTAAACCGTGTTTCATCTGTCTAAAGTATTTTCCTAGGAAAATCAGTATCATCTTCACATGTTTGTAGATACCACCTGCTAAATTGTAATCTTCGCTGATAGTCATTATCGCTTAAACCCTGTATAAGTTGGTTTGTATGGGTGGTATTTGTTTTTCCTCAACGTTCCATAAACACTAGATTTCGGAATTCCAGTTTCTCGAGCCACTCGACGTACTGATGTACTTGAATTGTTTATAACATTTTGCAAAATATTATTTTGACATACATCAGCATTGTTAACTTGATAGTTGGATCTTTTTTGTTTGAAGCTTCCATAGTCCACTAAATTTCTGATTATTCTGTTAAAAATTGTCCGGTGTGGTTGTGGTCTTTCCATAAAACGCTGAGCGTAATTTGTGCAAGCATTTTCAGAGTTTCTATTTGCTTTGAAATAAACTTCTAACATATCAACCTTTTCTTCATTTGAAAATGTATGTGCTATTATCAGTTCTTATCTAATCTATTCTAATCTCAATGCTAAACGGTAATTACTTATCAATAATTACAACACAAGTTCCAAATCTCCCACCAACTGCACTGCACTTTGACATGTCAGCAATGACTGAGCTTATTTATCTATTTATCGTCTGTTTTACACTACCATTTAATTTAATAGCCAACTAATTCCATGTTAGAGTGAAATTTTATTCAAATGTCATACCTCTCGTGTAAATAAAGATTTATCAGACATGTTGTACATTATTGAAAAGCTATTTTTAAGGACTCTCTAACTAATTAAAAATCCAATATGGCCGCCGTAAGAAAAACAAAAGATAGAGCTATGAACTTGGTAACAAATGAAAATCGGGTGTTACTGTTAACACCAAAAATTTATCTTAAAAAAGTGTCTGAACAATGTTAGAGTTTAAAAGCGATCGCATTAGGCGTTATCGAGATATTGAGGAAAATTGAAATCGGCAAATATTGGTTTTTTCAAAATATCTCAAAATTGTAAAAAGTCCGAATTAATTTGAAATGAGATTTCTCACGAACATTGAATTCTGCAAAACATTCCCCATTTAACCATTCCTCTATCTCTTCTAATAACCGATATACCAATGGTGAGCATCGAAATCTGGACACACTGTATATGACCAAATGAATAGATAATATTATTATATCCTTATAATATTTACCTTTTGGGTGATACTGAGATTAAAGTATTATTACTAATATTAGTTATTAAACTTCTTAAAATTATCTCTCTGACATGTTTGGCATTTTTACTTTCTTATACGTATAAGTAAGTATAATGATGAAAATTTTCGACCGAGAGATTATTCTTGCAGCTGTCCACGATTCGAAGCCTTCTGCTAACGATAAATTAGTTTTTGCTGTCATATATCTCTTCCCCCCTCTCTCCCCCGACAACAACGATGGCGTTCAAATGGTTAAAGTTATTAATATCAAACAACCTGGTGCAGAATATAGCCTTTTTCTCAAGATGTCATTAGATTTTCAGTCAAATCGGCATGCAAGAACTATTAATTTGCTTTAGTACAAGTATAATATTTTATCTATATCTTGCCAATTGAAATTTTGAATTCGAATTTCAAAATTTCGTAAACAAATTTTCAAAAATTTCAATCGGAATTAGGACATTTAGTCTAATAATAAAAACAGTTTATTGCAAATATCTCACAAATGATACATTTAGCAGATATTAATTTGCCAAATTTTGATTTTCAAAATACGGATCAGAAGAAACACTTTTGTTTTTATCGAAAAGCAATTTGTTAGCAAATATTACTTAAATTATGGATTTTAAACAGATTTAATTAAAAGTAGAAAAGCATGTAGATTCTACTTTGCAACAAGTTTTGTATACCAAAATTTTCAAGAGTCGAACGAAAATTGACACATTCACTCTTATCAAAAAGCAGTGTTCTGCTAATGAATTATGGTGCATTTTGAAGAAGTAAGTGTTTAGAAGTTAATTTGGACCAACTTTTGCAGAAAAAAATTCGATTGCACATACACATACATTTCATTTGTTCGCGTGGGCTTTGTTAAATGCAAATGTGTCTCCAATGACCAATTATTATAAAAATTATCTGTCCTTCACTGTTTAATCTTTGTTGTGATTTCCTTTCAATTGAACATTAGTTCTATTGATCTCTACCGATTATCGGTCGTACACACTGACCTATTAATCTTCGGTGGCCTAAACTCCCTCCATCAACTGTGACTCTTTCCTAATATATATTTTGCATGGTGTGCCCTTATTATATTAAGGTATGATTTAATTAGCATAATTTTATTACACAAATTTTGCAAACCGTATTGACACATACCAACATGAATCAAGTCAGCTCTTTTGAATGACAAATTATTTATATATTAAAATTTGAAGTTCTAGATAATAATCCACAATTCTTGTTTACTTATTATATTTAACGCAAAAGTAGTATTTGATACAGTGCATTGTTCTATTTGATCTTTATAAATAATTAAATTCCTTCTGTGGTTTAATACATGTGCTTTTGAATTATACCGACGATCACCAAGCAGTGTAGACGATGCGAGCAAAATTTCGTTAAGAGCTAAATCAAATAAAAAACCTAAAATTGAAACGAAGGAATGTAAAAGTTTATAAGTACATGAAAAACATTAATATTATAAAACCACCAAGAGAAATTAAGAAGTATGTATGTATATATATATTATTAATATAGTATCCGTTTGCTTATTACAGAAAAGAAAGTATAGATAAAAAATATTTTGAACTAATTAATATTGATTTTGCGGCTGAAGCTAAATTATCTCGACATCGATACATTTTGGAAAGTTTTTAATTGGTTTCCGAAAAACGACACTTAATACACACATCCGGACTTTATATTCGTATATATCTTTTTCGTCTATAATTAATGGAAAACCAATGTCATATTCTTATTGCATTTTTTGGATGAAAGTGTGAATATATGCATAACTATAAGTTTGCCGACCATCTTATTTTTGCGACAGATAAACACATATGTATGTAAATACATATATGTATGTATGTATATAAAATTTAACCTAATCTATTGATGAATGTACTTTACAAACTTCGAGATCGAAAATGTAAATATTGAACACGAGCCAATGATGTGGTTTTTATTATCTTATCAATCGGTATTACCAAACATTACAAACACTACAACAAATATAACCACAATAAGTACACAGACTTATCGTTTATAACATACTCATAACATTTATTGGATAGGTAAAAGGATAGTTACATACGTAATTATATTTTGAATTAATGTAATCGAATAGAATTGGGACTAACTAAGATCTTTTGAAATTTTTTTTATAAACATCAAATACATGGAAGTTATCCTTCTAATTGAAATAATTTAGCAAAGATGAATCTATATTTTTGAATGAAACTTTTTTAATAGGTAATATATTTGTTATCATGACAAAAATTTTGAATCTAGTACATAAAAACAAGTCGGAATATAAAATTTGTAATAGTCTCTGTAAATGATAAGCTGTCGCCAACAATCACTTCTAAGCAAAACTCACTAGTTATAAACTTAGATGCTTAATAATTAAATATTTACAAAAGCATGAAGATAGTAATTTTTAAAATATTTACATTTTATTTCAGTTATGTTTAATATAAAGTTGGTTTTATTTCAACTATTTAATAATTCGTCTATCAGTTGAATTTCAAACGAAAACATCTAAGTTCGAGTTTCAAAATCCATTGGCTCAGGACCGGCAAAAAGTCGATTTCGAGGAAAAGTGAATTTCACCATGTATTTATAGCAAATACTAAATTAAATAATCAACCTTTATAAAAATATAGTATTTTATATAATATTATACAGGGTGTCCAGAAACTCTCCTGACAAACGAATACCGGAGATTCCTCAGATAATTTTATGACAATTTAACTCAACTCATCCTAGTCCGAAAATGCTTCCTAAGGTCATAGGCGTCCGTTTGGGGTAGGTAAACGGTTATTTTAACGCATAACTTTTTTGTCTTTAACTTTTAAGCATTTGTGACACTAGATTATTAAATTTTCAGGTATTCTAGTACTAAAAGGTACTGTTACTTTAAGTCGGTAGGATACACCGTTTTCTAGAAAAATCGATTTAAAAATTTTTCGTTTTTCGTCATTAAAATTCAATTTATTATTTTTTGCACTCGTTCGCTCTGAACTGCCAACAGAAATTAAACTTACGTTTTTAATTGTCAAATTGTTAGTTCGCGAAGTTGAAATGACGAAAGATGAAAAGACGAAAAAACAAAAAAATTTCAAATCGATTTTTCTAGAAAACGGTGTATCCTACCGACTTAAAGTAAGAGTACCTTTTAGTACTAGAATATCTGAAAGTTTAATAATCTAGTGTCACATATGCTTAAAAGTTAAAGACAAAAAAGTTATGCGTTAAAATAACCGTTTACCTACCCAAAACTGACGCCTATCACCGGTACTAGAAATTCGCAATTGATGGAATCGATTCATCTCTGGAGGATAAATAAGCATACCAGTTTTTGTTTTTCTAAATAGAAGCGTTCGGGAGATATTAAAAAAAAACTAATTACAAGGCGCCATTTTCAAGGAGCTCTAGCTCCCTTAGGAAGCATTTTCGGACTAGGGTGAATTGAGTTAAATTGTCTTAAAATTATCTGAGGAATCTCCGGTCTTCGTTTGTCAGGAGAGTTTCTGGACACCCTGTATATTGCGCATTGGAGAATGTTGCATTTTATTACTACTTTGTGATTACTGCATTACAAGGCATATAAAATTCGTATAGGTTTTTATTATCCATCTGTAAGTTATAGCTATACGTTAATATTTTGCTTATATGATCCCTATAATCACTACTAATAACAGTACAAATTTCGTCTTTGCTCCTTTCTGAGAAAATGACAGCTGAAGAAGTTCATAATATAAGTAATTTGCATAGGTCTATAAACTTAAGTTATTTTACGTAATGCGCAGATAATTTTTGGTGGAAGTATGGTAGTTTGATCCACTGTAGTTTAAACTCTTGCAAAGGATCTGCATTACTTACTTTTTCAGATGTCGCTTTCTCAAAAATGACTCAAATTTGTAGTGTTAATAAAAATTACAGACCCTCATTCACCTATTACTGCCATTTAGATTTTACTTCCACTAAATTTTATTTTTCTAAGCTCTTCACACAGCTTGCTTTTCTGGTGCTTATTTCTAAACTTTGGTTTGTAATTTAAGAATTTTTAGAATTGATATTTTTAATGTTAAATTTGTGAATTTGTAATTGCGCTGTATACCTAGGCAAGAAAATAAAATAAAAAATTATTATCTGTCAAACAGTTACTTCTATTTAAATATGTGATCTTATATATCATATAATTATATAGATGTAACAGTTGAACAGTGAATAAAATAGTTATTTACGAACCCAGTGCGTGAAATCATATTTCGCGAATGAGTGACCAGTTTAAAGCGCGAGCCGAAAGGCGAGCGCTTTATGGGCACGAATTCGCGAAATGTTTCACGCACGAAGTTTGTACAATATTTTTTGTACGAGAACTATAATAATAATACATATTATTAAATACGTTATCGTTTTATAAGTAAGTAATAACAAAAAACACACTTGGTATTGTTTCACAAATAATTGTGTTTTTTGTTATTACTTACTTATATTTCGACATGTTTCACCAAGAGATTTCCATCACTTCATTTAATTATTTATACGTTATCGTTTATCATATTAATTAAAAAAAATTGAGTTGGCAGTATTGATTATTTGAAGTGACATTTAATTTAAAATTATCAAATTCAAAAAATTCCATACAAAATAAAAACCTCACCAACATGAATTCTGATAATGAAATGCAATGTACACCGCCTGAAATTCGCGAAGCTGCCAATATTGCAGTGGATAATTTATTACCTATAAAATCAAAAAACGTATACAAAAACACTTATACTAAATTCGTAACTTGGGCTAGATCTAAAAATATACAAAAATACTCCGAAAATTGTTTATTAGTTTATTTTCAAAATTTACAATGAAATAAATCATTATAGTCCACTTATTCTATGTTAAAATCATGCTTAATAATATATGATAATACGGATATATCTAAATATGCAAAACTCATAGCGTATTTAAAATAGACAACGAAGCAACATCAGCCTTAAAAATCAGCAGTATTAACCGAAGAACAAATTACTAAATTTATTGTTGAAGTACCAAATTCTTTGTTCCTACTAATGAAGGTAAAGTCATTTCCGTATATTTAAATTCCATACAACACTATATGTATTTATCGGCTGTATCAATATTGGGTATTTCTGGAGCGTGTCGACGTGAAGAACTTTGCAAAATGTCATTGCTAGACAGAGAATTTAAATCGAATGTAATTATCGTAACAATTCCAGAATAAAACAGGTAACAGCCGTACATTTGCAATCATTAAGTCCGAATGGATTGCATGAATTCGGCAATATGCAAATTTAAGACCGGACAGCCAGCAGAGATTCTTTTTAACATATCGCAATGGCAAGTGTGTTTGTTCAACTGTTGGTCATAATACAATTGGCAAAATTCCAATGCGAATAGCTGAGTATTTTCAGCTTGATAGCGCAAGTAACTTCACAGGTCACTGTTTCCGAAGGAGTTCAGCGACATTGTTGGCAAACCAAGGAGGTGACTTGCTTTCAATTAAAAGGCATGGTGGATGGAAATCATCTACGGTTGCAGAAGGATATATCGAAAATTCTCTGCATAGTAGCATTCAATTGGCTAAAACAATGACCCCGTTAGAGATATGGACTCCGCCTGCAACTTGTTCGACATCTGAAATACAAGATATATGTAATAATACAATCAACGTTACTCTACCTTCGCAATCAAGATCAATTCAAACAAACCAGTTAATCCCTGGGGAATCAATTTCTGGTTGTCAAAATTGCCCAATCAAAATTTTTAATAATTGTTCCGTGTCAATTTCTGAAAAGAATGAATAATGGTAATTTATATAATATTTGTTGCTGGTCTGACATTGAATTACATACCTTCCAAATATAACAATTTCTATTTCATTTCCTTTTATTTTCATAGAAAAACAACGAACTGGGTAGCATATTATTAAGGTTAGGGATTTATGATTTTAAAATGTCACTAAATTAATCAAGTTCTAGGAAGTACCAACTTTACTTTTACGAACTCGTGTTTAAAGTGACTTTTTACGCACGCAAATCGAATCGTGAAATGACAGGTTTTGATAAGCGAGTACAAAAAGGTGTTTATAAGAAATATTGCTGTACTGAATTTTATGTTTCATATAGAATTTTTTTTATTATTTGAATTACTTTTGCTCCTATTTTTTGTGAAATGAACTTTTTTGAGATGCTTGCTTAAAAATGTTTGTAGATTAGTGATCGAATATTCTGGATTTGTTGGACTGAATCCTGAACCTCAAAATGTGTAATTTTTTTTCAAGTTTATGATCAAGTTTTTTCTTCTGGCGGCTGTTCTAACATTAAAATGCTACCGGTATTTTCTTTGCGAAATAACAATTGACCGTCTGGAAGAACAATAAAATTAGATAATGAATTTCTTAAAGGCAGAAACTAATCAAAGCTTGTTTTCTCGAATGTCGATTAAAATGATGGTACCTAATAAAACGTTAAACATTGATAAAGGTTTCTTACATATGCGTGTAGGTAAAACTGTCATCATTATAAGCATGATTCTCCATGATTAATTTACTTAGTATTTTAAGGGAAGATGTAAAAACCAATCTTAATATTTTTGATCAAGTTCATAGTACAAAATGCGCCTTTAGTAATCAAAATAACCAATTTTAATCAAGTCAGCTTATGGTTACATCTCCATGCAAAAAAAATGGCTTGCTTATTAAACTGCATTTATCTTGGTACAATTGCACAATTTTAATAAATACAAATTTCATAACGTTTTGATTTTCTGTGCTCAATCAATAAAATGAATGTAAAATTCTTTTACTATGATGATCATATTAACAATAATACGCAACAGCTCTTTCTTTCACATTTATGATCGGAAATGCTGATTTAGATGTCTATTACATATCTTATGTTTCAAGCCTATATGTATTCTTTCCGAAATTCAACACAAGCTTATTTTACTATAAATTTTTTCTAATGGTCACGACTTTGTTTCCAAGCGTGCTACTTTAGCAAGCATATACAGAAATTGTACATGAAATTATACGTATACCTATAAAACCTTGCCTTTAAATATTTCCAACATATCTATTTTTTAAATTCGTGCATTCAATTTAAAATTTAAATTATTTGATTCAAGAATATCACTTACGGTACGAACAGTAAATCCTCATTATTTTCTATAATTTTATCACCTTTCACGATGCTATCATATTTGCTTTCCGTTTTCGTGTTCTTCCATTGCCTTCGTTGATATCTCTTTTTATTTAAATTTCTTGAGCACACTATAATCTAATCATCTCGTCCCAATGAAGAGAGAATTTCTGTGTTCCTCCTATTTACTTCCACCAACAACTCGTATTTATCAATTTCTACATTTATTCTTTAAATTAACTTCAAATAAATTGAATCGAAAGGAGCTATTTTAATTCAGCATTATCTTTATATCTTTATGTTGACTACTTGATTTGTGCGGAATATTTTCTTGTAGATTGAACGTGCAATTTTTATGCATCCTTGGATGTAAGTTAACATTTTTCGCATTTAACTGTCATTTCTTTTATATCATAATAGTTTCGATAATTGAATGTATGATATTCCATTTGCTAAATATAACCTGAAATGGATTATGGTAATAAGCTTTTAATCTTGCACTTATGCCTCCTCTTAATTTCTTCATCTGTTTGGCCTTATTTCGCTTTATCACCCTTCTATGTTTTTAATTAATTTACAGTAACTTACACTTGAAAGCTTTGGGTTTCAGATTACTTTATATTTCAGTGGTCCTGGAATATACAGGGTGTACCACTTAAAACTCCCAGGTCAAATATCTCGGAAACCGATAAAGATATTTGAATTTTGTAAAAAGTAGTTACTAAAGAATGTGATCGACTCTAGTTTGCTCTCACAATTGTGTTTTATTATGTGAAGATATAGATGGCGCTGCGATAAAAAGAATTTTTTTGATCGCCACAATCTTCATTTGTTTTTTATTTGAAAGAGTATTAAAATTAATGTAAATTTTATTATTTGTGTTAGTTTCCAAAATTTAACGGTTTCATAGATATTCGTGTTTAAAGAAAGTAAAGAGTAATTTTAACGTTTTGTCTTTATTTTGTTTAAATAATTAATTTGTAGGGAAAAATATCAGTAAACATATTCACAATTCTTGCTATTATAGTTACTTCACAATTTAAATTTTATAGTTTGTAGTTCCTTTTTATAAATTCCACTTCATAGGCACCCATAGGTATGTAAGCAGAAAAGCATTCATGTCTGTGTTATATGTATGTATGCCTGATTTGATTATTTAGGAAATATTTTGATATTAGCACTGTAATGTTAGCGGAAAACAACAACTTTATGAATCGGATCATGTGGAGTGACGAATGTCGTTTTCACAACAATGGTACTTAAACATAATGCTTGATATTGGTCAGAAGATAATCCTAGGTGGATAAGGCAAACAAGAAATCAAACAGTTTTTGGCGTTAACGTTTGGTGTGGAATTTTAAACGGATATATCTTTAGCCCCCACTTTTATCATGAAACATAAACTGATGTGCGCTACTTACATTTCCTGCAAAATGAGTTGCCACTACTTTTGGAAGATGTTATGGAGCTGCGAAATAAATGTGGTTACATCAAACTGCTAATAATGTCAACATAGTTACTGACAATTTTAATCAAACGTTCCCACGTCGTTGGATTGGTACTAATGGAGTCCTTAGGTGGGCGGCTCGTTCGCCGGATCTAACCCCGTTAGATTTGTTTCTTGTGGGCTTACTTGAAAGCTGAAGTTTACAAGGAACCCATAACAGATATGGGCGACCTTTATTAAAAAAATTATGCAAGTGTTCAAAAAATTAATAGAAATACATTGTTAAATGCTTGCGGAAGAGAACTAATAAGGCGATATACGTTATGTAGCAATCAAGGAGGCAACAATTTTGAACATCTTTGTTAGTTATATTTGATCCTTTTAAGTATTTAAACAAAATAAAGACAAAACGTTAAATTTACTTTTACTTTCTTTAAACACGAATATCTATAAAATCGTTAAATTTTGGAAACTAACACAAATAATGAAATTTACATTAATTTTAATACTCTTTCAAATAAGAAACAAATGAAGATTGTGGCGATCAAATTAATTCTTATCATCGCAGCGCCATCTATATCTTCATATAATAAAACACAATTGTGTGAGCAAACTAGAGTCAATCACATTCTTTAGTAACTATTTTTTACAAAATTCAAATATCTTTATCCGTTTCCGAGATATTTGACCTGGGAGTTTTAAGTGGTACACCCTGTATAGTAATTGTATTTTTGCAAAATATATTATTAAACATATTATTGAGAAAATATGGGAAACAGCAAAACATTTTATCTATTGTTTTTTTATTACAATTTGGTCTCAACTATAAAGTGAACATATTTTATAATTGCTCTCTTTACATAGAAAAAAAATCTTACTTGACTCCTGTTAGTAAATACACCTTTGATTATTTAAATGCTAGATTAATAGTAGCCTATATGTTACATCAAAATTGCTTGAATACTTTGCTCTGAGGAGTAAGCAATGAGTATAGTAAAGAAGTGTGCTTTGATATAAATATTTACGATCTGTGTTTTTACATAAATAAAATTCACATAAAAAACTATTGAGTCGAAGAAAAATGGCCGCCAAAAAAAAGCTAAGTTTCGTAATATAACGGAATAATTAGAGCACAAACAGTATTAAACAAGAAAAGACTAGATAAAGAACTTGTCTCCATTGCCTTCATATAATTTATAGATTTAAATAAATGTGGGCCTTGAAACTTGGCCTTCTTATTTACCTAACATATTTGCTGCCTAGTAATCATTTCATATTGCTATGCCATTAATATTTGTGCGGTTGATGATTCGTGCCAATTGCTTTGTTTAAAGCAAAATTGTATAACTTCCTCATATTATTACAGATGAACATAACGTGAGATTTTGTGTGGTCCAAATTGAGGTATATAAAACTGCAGATGTGTTCTGTACTTGTGTAAATGTATTTCCGCATAAAACACATTAACACACTTAGTACATTTTTTTAAGTCTTCCGAAAACACCGCGTTAATATTGAAAATTACAGGCCGTTGCTGTTGCTTACCTTACATTTGACGATTTCACGGTGTAAGTAATGCGTATGTCATTAAATTGAAAAAACGTGTGCAATTATTGTTTTAAATCAACAAGGTGTATAATTTGAAAGTCTCCGTCAGAGGTCTAAATGAGTTGCTGTCAATATATGTTTGGTTAATGCAGTAATCAAAGGAAAAAAATTTATATTAACCTGTACTTTTGTTTTTCTTTTACTTACCTTAATTTGAAGGAATTTATCACTGCGACTGTATTTCAGTATATGTATGTCAAATTGACAAACGGGAGTAGGTATACAAATATTTTTCTATGAACGATTGAGGTATATTCCATAATAAACTCAATCATATCTAATTAAGTTAACGTAAATTATAATATATCGTTATCATACCTGAGCAGGTTAACATGGAATCTAATATGCTAAAAACTGAATTAATAATTTGCACATAGTCTAGGCTGTAGTAACATTTGTCGATGTAAGTAGTTATTTCTTATTAATTCTTAAGTAAGATAACTCTCGTATTACGAAGAAACCATTATTGTGCAAAGATTATTACAAAATATATACATTACCGGTGTTCTTGTATAGTCTTTTGATATCAGTCAGAAGTAAAAGAGGATCTTATTTCCGCCAGTTTCTCATTTTTCCGTGAGCTGGGTGTTGTTCATCTTCTCTAAGGTACCCAAAGAATAGAGTAAGTGTAGCAGACAGATACTACAAGTGCTAGTTAGTTCTATATAATTAGGGTGACCAATCTACTTACAGCTCGTTTGAGAGCTAGGGGTTTTAATAAGGTCTAATTGGGTATTCAGGTGTTAATAATCATCTAAAAGCGAGAGAAAAATTGCACAATATTGCACTCACTAAATAACAATAAACGAGGATATATAGGAATATGCAGGGCAATCCAAATTAAGTGTTCACCATTGGTAACTTTGTTATTATTAAAGATACAAGACTGTTTAAATTAGCAAACTTGTAGTACTTTTAACGCTCTTTAAGATGGAAGAATAAAAAAAATAAATGACCAACGCGTTTTCGAATTTTGCCGAAAAATATTTTTTTTCAAATGGAAACCCCTGTATATTATATCATTTTCTGCTAGAACTTTAATTTTTAAACAAAAAATCTTATAAGAAATTTTTTACTGGGATTAAAAATACTTGAGTTATAATGAATAAACGAAAACACCTAAATTAGTTTCATAAACTTTATTTTATACATAAACTTATCATTAAAAGAAAATAAAAATCACTGATTTTTTCATAGAAGATGTTCAAAAATACCACCTTGTAGTTCAATACATTTTTGTACACGCTTCCGAACTTCTCGAACTGCCTTCAGTATGATCTTACCATCTATTTGGTTTATCTTTTCACTAACTGCAATCTTTAGGGCGTTTACGTTTTCGTACCTTTGCTTATAAATCTGGTTCTTTAAATAACCCCATAAAAAAAAATCAAGCGGCGTTAAATCTGGCGATCGGGGAGGCCACTGAATAGGACCATTTGTTCCTATCCATGAAGTGTTAAAAATAGTATTTAGAAGTTGATGAGTACCTCTGTAGTTGTGCGCAGATGCGCCATCCTGCTGAAAATGCAGATTCTGTCTACTTATGAGATCCAGATCGTCTAAGAAATTATTCAAAATTTCAGTCAAAAATTCTATGTACCTTTCACCAGTTAGAGTGCCCTCATAAAAGAAAGAACCAACAATCCATGAACCGATTAAACCGCACCAAACATTAAAACTGAAACGGGCTTGTGGACGTCTTGGATTTACTAAAAGAAGATTTTCGTTTGACCAGTAATGATGATTTTTTTTATTGTACATTCCAGAATTTGAGAAATTCGATTCATCGGTCCATAAAATATAACGAAAATTGTTTACATTTTGGCGACAAAAGTTAAGATACCAGTGGCAAAAAAAACATTCTTCTCTCTGGATACCCTGGCAAAAAAACCTGAACTGGTTTGTACTTATAAGGAATGAATTTGTGTTTCTTCAGAATCCTATGCACAGTTCCGTGACTCAAATCAGATTCATTGACAATATCTAGTATGGAATTCTCACGGTTGGCCTCAAAATATGCGATAACTGCAATTTCCGTGGCCTCGCTTTTTATAAAAGTCCTTTTTGTCCTTGTTTTGGCAAAAACACTCTCATTGCCTCTAAATTTTCGGTAAAGTCTCAGAAAATATTGCTCATGTGGTTGTGTTCGGAGTGGATATAATTCAGCGTAATGTTCTTTTGCCCTCCTAGAGGATTTTCTGCACACTAAATAAGATTCTAACATATCACACTTTTCTGAATGGGTAAAAATCATTTTTTGTCAAATTAATAACTAGCACAATGAAACTTATGAGTGAAAAACTAATAAAACTGTACTAATATTTGACGTTTGGTAGAAAGACTTATCGTCGTTTTCATAGACACATAGAAATGCACTTGACTTAGCTGTTTTTGTGTATTCATTATAACTCAAGTATTTTTAATCCCAGTAAAAAATTTCTTATAAGATTTTTTGTTTAAAAATTAAAGTTCTAGTAGAAAATGATATTTTTGAAAAAAATATATTTTTCGGCAAAACTCGAAAACGCGTTGCTCATTTGTTTTTTTTATTCTTCCATCTTAAAGAGCGTTAAAAGTACTACAAGTTTGCTAATTTAAACAATCTTGTATCTTTAATAATAACAAAGTTACCAATTGTGAACACTTAATTTAGATTGCCCTGTATATATAGAATGGAAATCATCATGACAGTAGTGACTTGATTGACAAACATAGCAAACTAAATTACAAAATGAGAAAATAGAAAAAGCAAAGCCAAGCCAATTTGTAGCTTCTGTCGACAGTTCCACAAATTATTGCAGATAACAGTGAATTTCGACAGACAATGCTAGCCTCTGTAAAAAATGATAAAAACTGACAAAATGTAGATATTAATAAAGTGAAAAATGTAAAGTAAAAATTAATGTGGAGAATACTAAGTGTGAGTGGCTACTATAGACATGCATGTTTCAAACTCTCAGTTATCGTCAGTATATAGCTCGGCCCAAGTGCGTGTTGAAATAAATATTATAATTAAAATAGATGTACTCAATAATGTATGTAAATTCCTTATAGATAGTAATTATAATTTAGAACAAGTAATTATATATATATTTTCACAAAACTTGTAAAATTATTGTTCGTCTGTGTACCAGTATGAACATCCACTTGTTTTTCCTCAAAAATCCGATTATAAAATACAAATATTGTGGAATATTAGAGGAGGCCTTGAGGGATGTAGACCACCAGATCTAGTAAAACATACTGGTTTAATACCGGTGATAGGATAGTGTTGTATAAAATAATATCGTTTAAATCTTAATAATTCACTGGCACAGAACAATTTAAGTTTAAGCTTATTAAAGTCAATTGTTGAACTTAAATTAATATTTACTGAATATAATTAATAGATTTTAAGTAGAGATATATTTAATTTGTTATAGGTATATAGGTTGTTTTAATTGAAACAATATGGACATGTTCTTCATTTTTTGTTCACTTTTAGAATAGATAATAAGTATGATGCGAATTTTTAAATTTAGGGTTGACAATAATAAATATTCATATATGAATATGGATATTAATGAATGCATGTAGTTATTTGCACGAAGTTGAGGTAAATAAATGCGCTTTCAATAAATCTATGTGGTAGAGGATATATAGAAAACGAGTTTGTTTAAATAACAATCATGAAATAATCTTGTTTTTTGTCTCAAGTGCGAGGATACGTAGGGCAAAAGCTTTGCTAAATTACATAAATAGTTTGGTATTTGTAGGGTAACGGGGGGTAAGAGTACGCGGGCGGCTAAGAGTTTGCAAGGAAATTTCAAGTTGTTGGCAGCTCTGCAGAGAACAGTTGTTGTGTCGTGTTGGTGTGTCTACTGAAGTAGAAGAGTACGCCTTAATAGTGTTGGTCTTCTCCTACTTGTTTGGAATATACAAGGTAAAGTTCATTTTTCCTACTTTTTATGTAACTTTTAGAACGTAGGATACAAGTAGTTTCTAGCAATAAAAGCAAAAAATGTATTCTAGACAAACATAATAGTAAAGAACTTGTGTTTGCCTTCAAAATGACGTGTCCAGCGTTCTCTATCTGGTAAATGGTGTTACTTTTGGGTTATTTTGTGAAACTCCACGAGGGATGCTTGGAGTGCGCACAGCGGTTTTTCTTTAAAAGAAATAAATGTCCGCTTCTGCTATTTTCTTGGATTTTATTGAACCTATAACGCCTTAGAGCTACAGCTATTTCATTCTAGTGAAATGCTACCTTATATGAGAAAAACAAATAGAAAACTCATTACTGGAGACATAATTGATGAAGCTCGCCGTAAACTAGAGGCTGGGAAGAGTAAAAGGGAAGTGGCTAGAGAATTAGGCATCAACGAATGCACCTTGAGAAAAAGATTAAATGCGGTTAGATCATAATAGTTAATATTTAAGTTTATCTGACGTATATTTCCTTTAACTTTCGGCCTATATTATAATAATGATATTTTATTACGCCATAGTTACTATGTTTTAAATCGCTTAAAGCAAAATTGCGACTAGCCTATCTTTTTTTTCTCACTTGCTGCTCCTAATGAACAGCTATCACAAGGAAAAAAACGCTTCGAATTATCTTTACTCATAAAGGCATAATCGGCCTTACCCGCTTAGATGACTCACCCAGTATATGCCGAGACATCAAGGATTTAGCACTAAAGCGCTTCGACAATTAAATTGCGTCAAATACTTTGGCAAAGCTGCAGAGAATATTACTCAAAAATTTTCCGCATTGAATTTATCATTCCCCTCATTGCGCAAATTCTTGTACTGCGTCATCGACAAGGAAGGTTAACAGTTCTGATAGAGAGATGTATTATCAAAGTCAAGAGTTCGTAGGACTAAGATACAAATAATCGGCCGCATTAAGATCACCAAGAAAATTTAACACTATGCTAAATAGTTAAGTACTAGGAATATTCGAGTTATCATCTTTAGTTCACTTAAATCTGAAAACTTCTTTAGACTTATTAATAATTGGAATTTCAATTAAATTCATATAAAAGTTATACACATTAGAAATTAGAGATTATTTCTCAGTGTCCTAAGTTCATCACAAAAAAAAAATATTTTTAGTAGATTTCAACGCCGATTATAATGAAGCTTCAACTTCAAGTAACAACTCTCAATATCATTTCTAAATCACACGGGATATTTAGTACTAGCTACCATGATTCAATAAGTTTCTACAAAACTTTAGAAACGCTATCCACATAATTATCTATATCGTTAAGTTTGTGTATCGTTAAATTCTTCTTGGATGCTCTTTCTCAAGTTGATCAGCCATCTGATTACTCGCCGTTTGCCCACCAACTTACCAACTTACCAACTTAGTAGTACATAATATTACAATAAAATTTGCCAATTTTAAGTACAAACGTTAATAATCAATGTTAGACGTAAGCTTCTAGTGTAAGATTTTAGAGTTAGAAATTTTTAGTAGTACGCAAATGGCCGCATAATGAAATCTCAGATTTGCCAATCTTCAATGTTTCTATTGGACGTATGGAATAATGATTTACGCCCACTCTATATTAAACATGAAAGTTCGTAGAAAAATATAACTTGTGAATTTATGAATGAATTACCAGGATGCAAGTGTTGCAAACACAGAAATTCAAGACACGAAGATAATGTCTAAGTTTACGTTCGTCAACAAATATTTGTCTGGAGCGAGCGCCACATACGTATATTTGTATATCTTACGATTAATCTTAAGAAAAATTCCATTGTTATTTTTTGATAACATTTAATACATACGTACCGGAAAGTAATATTTACTATTACAATCATTCACATATTATGATCCACGTGCATAACATAGATAAGAAAAGAGATGTCTATTATAATGATAGTGGATATATGGGAAACCCAATAGTAGAAATTTTATTATTTTCTGTGAAATATTTGTTTTTAATATTTTTTTAATTATGCAAGTTAAAGAACATCATATAAGTTTTTTTTTTACAAATTAAAATTATATGCAATATGGTGTTATAATACTAGCGGATGTTGCATTCCGAGGGGTTTTTAAATATCATAACATATAATATGTAGTAATAATATAGGAAATACGAAGAAACAATAAGAATACTACAAATAAGAAATTAGATGAGGGCACCACACGACTTTCTTACACGTATACTGTATGACATGGAAACTGCAACACCAAGAAGGGGTGCGGATTTTTTGACCAAACTTGGTAGAAACGTATAACTAGTTAAAGGCAATAATTGATTAAAATTTCAAAGAAAAAAAACAAAAGACTAACACAATTTAACATAATTTTTATTAATAATGTGTTGAACCGCCCCTATTAGTGTCACACTCCCTCACTCTTCGTGGCATTGATTCGACTAGATGGTCGATATCCTCTTGGGGTATGGTGTCCCAAGCAACCTGTAATTCATGCCGGAGAGCTATTAGTGTCTGCGGGGGATTGGCTAAATTCATAAGTTTTCGTCCCATAATGTCCCACACATGTTCTATTGGCGAGAGGTCGGGGGATTTGGGTGGCCATGGCAAGATATTGACATGAGCCTCTTCCAAGCGATTTATAGAAATTATCGCTACGTGGGGAGGGGCATTATCCTGCTGGAAAAGTGGGTCTTCGAGCGTTTGAAGATATGGTAGAATATGGGGTTCTACCACCTCATCAATGTAACGCTGGGCGTTCATGGTGGTTTGGATGAACACCAATTGAGACCTACTCCCATATGCTATAGCACCCCATACCATAACACCAACTGCTCGATGCACATGCCTTTCAACGGAAAACTGAATATCACGACGTTCCCCACGTCTTCGTCTGACCCTCATACGGCCATCATGCATCCCTAGACAAAATCGAGATCACTGAATACCACCCTGTGCCACTCCATGTTCCAGTGTAGTCGCAATCTACACCACTCCAAACGTTGCTGTTGGTGTTGAACCGTAAGTGGTAACACAAGATGTGGACGATAAGATTGTAAGCCGAAACCCCTAATTCGACGATAAACGGTTCGAAGGGTTACAGGACGACCAATATTACCTAACCACACGTCAGCAATTGATCTGGTACTGGAAAACCTGTCTCTTAGTGCCATTAAGCGAAGGCGGCGGTCCTGTATCTCATTAGTTCTTCTTCGGCCTCCGGTTCCTCTTTGGCGTCCTTCCCTAGTCCATGATTGATAACAGCGCATAATGGTGGATTGGTTTCGGTTAAGGCGATTTGCAATTTCCCTGTATGAAAAACCACCTTCTCGCAAACCAACAATTCGACCTCTGTCGAATTCGCTTAATTGGCGATAATTTCCACGTTGCCGCACCCTAGGCATAATAAAACTCTTTAAACACGTTAAACAAAGGTATAATAAGACAAAACCGTTGAAATTAATTTCAAACAAACAATTAATACACCACACATTAATGTCAGCGAAAACTGAATGAAGTGTCAGATGTGTCATGACCACTTGATCTATCGCAACAAAATTTTAATCAATTATTGCTTTTGACTAGTTATACGTTTCTACCAAGTTTGGTCAAAAAATTCGCACCCATTCTTGGTGTTGCACTTTCCATGTCATGCAGCATATGTGCGTTCCGAAATGTGAATAAATACGTTGTTCCAAATTAAGTTTTAAATCCTGTACCTTTTGTATAAAATAAACCTGTCAGTAAAAATATTACTTCCGATCCAAATCTTAAAATATTTTTATATAAAAATTGTTCCAAACACTCTGCTTTGGTTTCAGGGTTCTTCTTAAAAATAAATTATTCATTGTACTCTTATACGCATACGCATATTTAGGATAATTTTCCGTTTTGACTCATCATATTTTTTATGAACTCTCAGTTCTGGGGCTGCCAAAAACAAGTTAATGTTTTTTCCTATAGTTTTGTTAGAAGCATGTCATTTGTCACTAGAATTATGTTTTATACTTAGATGCACTTCGATGTTTATTTATGTTACACTTTTACTTATTACAACTTCATAGAGAGTGGTGTCTGCATATGACCTCTTCCTCTTCTCCTGTATTATAATAATCTATAAATATAAGCAAATATTGCAATCAAAAGCCATTTATTATTAATAAAATTTTATATCTCATATCCGTTAATTACTCCTGTGTTTTGGCAAGTAACAAATTTACTCTTTCTCTAGTACTCAATTCTCCAGTCTACCTCGTTTTCGAAATAAGTCTTTCAGATCAAATGGATAGACTTCAACAAATCGATACCACATATGTGTACGTAAAGAAAAGCTCTAAAAACAAAAAATTACATTCAGATAATATTAAATTCTTATACTGTGCAATACTATTTACAGAGGAACCCTGCTGCCGTCGTCTGAAAATGTCAATACTTACAAAAATAAGTAGGTACTGCTACGTGAAGTGGGCGGACTATGTTTTTAAATTTTGTTTCTAAATTAATACAGTAAAGTAACAACAAATTCTTGTTTAGAAAAATAAAATTACCAGAATCTATGACGAGCTTTTAAGTAACAGGTGCTGACGGATGTATTTATCAAACAATGCATACATTTTAGGTTAAAATTTATTATCTAAATTATAAAACTAGATGAGACAAAATTGTTTAACACAATTGTGCGGGATACTTTTAAAATGACCAGTATTTAGTATGCGTGTCTTGTGGCTTGTCTCTTTCTAAGAAATGAAGCATAAAGTATGTATATTCTCCATTAAAACAGATACAGTTCAAATGGTTTTCGAAAAGGTTCTAATCTTTCCAATGAAATTGTATACAATGGGACGTAAAACATAAATTTTATTAGATATTTAGTTACGTGACGATTTTACGCGACTACTAGAATTACGCCATCATTTGTATTTATACATATACGAGGTGGAATGTAGTAAAAATTCTTTTGTTTGCTTGTTAATGGTGGTGTTTAATATTCCTTTCATTTTCATTTTGTCGTCGAACAAATCTGTCCTGTGTAATATATAATATTCACTTAGGCTGGCATTACCACTTATATACCATTGTTTTTTTTTTCATGAGTGAAGGGATACGATACTAATTTGTAACATAGACGGGGGTCCCTGCGTTTAAATAAAATAAAATAGTAGAACCTGCTTCGTTTTATTAATACGGTTGCATTCCGGCATCAGAGCGAAGAGAACAAACCGAGCTCTCGGTACTTAAAGGAAATACAAATCGCACGATTTATTTTATTATTTATGCTTGTGTGAGCAGATAAACACACAGTAAATTACTCCATCAACAGAGGTATAAAATAAAATTTATTAAAAGAGGGTTTTACAACTGCTGATAACTTCCACGTATGGTAATGAACTTGTAAATTTTATGTACAGGACACCTACGTACATATGTATACACACTACGTTCATACATATGTTGCACATTTCAATTTTAGCGCTTACGATTATTATTTTAAAGCAATCTAATTATATATTTAACAGAGACGAGTTTTGAACCTTTTTTTAAAATGCTTTTTAACGTATTTTAAGTAGATAAATATTTAACTACGACGGAAAGATTAAAAGAGACGCGAGCAGTCATAAAAATGGAGTACCGATGGAAAGTGAGAGTGATATTAAGAGAAAGAATATGCAAGAAAAGATACAGCTAGGATATAAGGGATAAAATCCTTTTAACCTTTAGAAAAGAGTACAGATATACATAAAAGGAAAATATAAACACATAATCAAATAAAAATGACTTATCGCTATGGTTTCTCTTATGTGGTTATATTTATACTAGCTGGATTTTTCAATCTCTTCGAGCTTGAAGTCACCTCTTTTGCTTCTGCTTACAGTTTTATTACAAAATGCAATAAAGTTGTTAAATATATTAGTATATGACTCTTTTTTCGATGGCATAAGATTACTCAATGTCAGTGGCAGTTTGATATTAATAACATTTGGCAGTTATATATTATATGTATGTTTCTAAATAGATATTTTAAAATTGGGAATAATATGTTATTAAAAAGTCTTTTAAAATTGTACGATGAGAACATGATGTAAGTTAAATTATGCAAAGATTATGTATAGAAAGGGTACCTATATTATGAATAAAGTTCTATGTCTACAAAATGCATGTGAAATATGATAATATATAAATATTATAAAAGGGAGTTGGTCAAGATGACGGTTCTACCGTATTTTTAAGAACTAAATCTACTTTGGGAATACCTAAAATGCATCAACTTTATGCAATAAAATAATGTAGGGAAGCTACAGAAGAGATCATGCTTAAGAAAATATGTACTTCTTCAGAAACATTACTCCTGTCTAATATAGAAGACAAGTCAATCATTTGCAGTCATTGGTGCATTTAAAGAGTATAAAACTGATAAGAATACTTTTGTGTACTTCTTCAATTTAATAAATTTCGAGGTATATCGTATTATAACGTAATAAAAGAAAACACTTAGGTGCTGGAAATAAGAAATATCAAGACTATCCATACGGTGGGCAGTAGTCAATGGAAAACAGTTTCGGAGGGGTGCATTTGCACCCCATTTGGAGGTATCAATTTTATTCATTTCTGACGTTTATTATATAATATAGTAGAATTCATCGTCAGACGTCTACGAGATTACCAAAATAAGTATGAAGGAATATTTAATATTCATCGGTTGAAGAGAAGCTGAAGCTATTATGTTGGTTAAGCTGGATCTTTGTATATTCGGCAAAAGACTAGAAGGACCTAAAAAGAGGACAATCCTTTAAATGAAGAGTATATGTGGATTGTTAAGTATTTATATATTTTGCTGATTTGTTTTGTCCATTAACGGAAGAATTCCCATAAATATATCATTTTCATAACAACATAAATTAAAAGGCGTGTATATTATTTCCTATGTAATTGATAAGAATACATTCTTAGCTATGCATTCAGTATTTCGAAGTTAAACCATATTTCCGTATAAACATTATATATACTTATACAATATCTCAAAATGTATTGATACATATCTGTTGATTTACAATATTCATAGTAAGTATCATTTAATACAATATTAAAGAAAGAAAAGTAGTAATATATTTAATCCCACATATTTAGGCAAATTATAAATTCGAGTGAGAGAGATATTAATAAATTGATAGGACATCTATCGTTATTAAGTGGAACGATAGGAAAGTAAACTGTAATATTATTAGATTATTTGATTTATGAGCTAGTGATAATAGAGGGCGATATTTTTCTGGTACTGATATTAAAAATTCAATTTTTATTACAATAATTCTTGAATACTATCCCAATACGAATAGCAAGTAAACAAAGTTTCTGAAGAAAGCGAAGAAAGAGTAGTTTTTCAAAAAGAAAACTTGTTGTTAGATCATCTAAACGTACAACAATAAAATGCATCAAGTATTCAGAGAAATTCAACAAAAGAGAGGTGAAATGAATAACAGATTTGACAAAAATAAGGAAAACATTAACCAAGAATTGGTACAAATGAAGTAAGGAGAAGAATTCATGAAGAAAAGTAGATAAGTGATCAATAGAATGCAAAAAATTAAAGACGAGGCAGCAAAACGGAAGAAATAAAACGGCGAAAGAACATTATTATAAAGAAAGCGGATATGAAAGGAACGGAAATCCCAAGATATTCTTCTGCAGAAAAAACTCCTAAAACAGACAAAGATCATAGAAACATATGAAATCATAAACAGGATATTATCGGCAGAAATATGAAACTAGAAGGAGAAAAACTGTGATGGGGATATCTGAGAGGAACAAAGATTTATTGAAAACGATACGACAATGTAGGAAAGGGGGGTCTAAAAGGATTTCTGACGACTAGCAAAAGAAAAGAAAAGAAAAGGGAAATAAAAAGGTAGAATTCGGAAAGTACATTATAAATAATAAAATATATGAATAGAATAATATGGAAGAAATATTATTTCAAAAAAGTAATTGCAGAAAATACATAGAAAGAACAAAGGATGACGAAACAAACAATGAAACAGGCAAAAAAAGAGAAATGAGAAAAATAAAAGCAAAATAATAATAATAATAATAATAATAATTATTTATTATCCACCAGTATAATTACTAATTACAGGATAATACAAATGAAAACAAAAATAGCGCACATTAGCGAAAAAATAGTTGAAAAATTATACATAGTGAAACACAAATCTATGTAAATACATACTTATTAAAAATTAATAAACAATAGTAAAGGTAAAGAAATGAAACAAGAATGGGTTCACCTCAGCTTACGCTTCAAGACGGCACTCAGCCCCACACGCGATATAATAAATGAGTCAATATCTGAGCACAAATCGTTTGCTGATTGATATTAAAATAAGGAGGTACATGCAACATTAAAATAATGCTGAAAGTAGGGAACATTTGTGCTATTACGAAATGGCGGGAATAATTATCTCAGTTTATAACAAGTCTCAAAAGAATATTTACAAGCATTTAACATAGTGACCCTAATAAAGTGTTATATTGATATATTTGGAAAAGTTGGTCGTATAGGTAGCGAGTTAGACTGCATATATACTAAATAACAATGAATCATCAACATGTCGGCTGTTTTAATCTTTTGGTAGTTATTCATACCACATTCAAATCGGACAACAACCAACATTTACTGACAAACGTGTACTATAAATTTAATGGGCACGATTTCAACAAGAAAACTTGAAAACGTGGACATCTGCAAAGAAAAAAAACTCGACAGCGAATATTTTCATCATCACAATACATCTCTTTACTACGTATAAGAAGGTGAAACAGTTGTTTTAGAACTACTTTCAGAATATTCCAATTTTATGAAGACTATATAAAATATGAAGGTAAGACTTTCATTAATTTATTGAAATAGATGATACTGTAATTTTCTAGACAACTAAATGTAATTAATTTTAAAACATCGCCACACAAAGATAATTATTATCAATCAAATATAAGCTAGCTAGTTTAATTTCAGTTGCCATGTTTCTTTTGATTTTATTAAATGTATTCTGCACTTGCCAGGAAGGTGTTTTTTTGAATTAGGTTATTACCACTACGCAAAATTACCTATCACGATCTTACAGTTTTTGGTTAATATGTATATAAAATTTTAATTCATTCCATAGGATAAGTATTTGTCCAATTACGTTAAGGCAACGAGATCACTTGTCATTCGCTATTTACAGGAGTGAAGCAGCCAATAAATAACATTATTGACGTATTGATAAAGTGGTCTTTTATAAACACGTCGAAATAACTTTGCACAATTTAATGAACACTCACATGTAAAATGGAAATAAGTGATAAGATTTTTGTTTACATTTACATTAAACAATAAAATATTTTGTCAAAACCACACACAGAACGTGTTGAATTTATAGATCTGTAATCGCAGAACTTTTAGTATTGTAAGTAATAAATGAATTGAATAAAACCGACATTTTGAAAAAGGAAGAGTTTAATGCTGAAAATTGTCTATAAAAATAATAAATACCTTAAGTTATAAAGTAATCATCATTTCCTAGAAGATTTAAGAAGACATAAAATGTGGAATTCATATTTTGGTTTAGCATGAAGTATTACTAAATTGGAATTTACCTGATGTTACCTGAAAATTAAGAAATTTGTTTTATAAGCTGATGAATATAAGAAAACGCATTCCACAAAAGAAAAAGTCCAGAACGTGCTTACAAATATTAACAAAATCCTGGTGGAGAAAATAACCTGTACTTTGTATGCTGTATTGACCGGATCTTAAGGAAATGTAATTGTAATCCAATAAAGATGATTGTATGAAGAGGACCATCCCAAGTCAAAAGCAGAAAAACGTTAAATACATTATAAACATTTAAATGAGAATTCTTTAATAACACTTTAAGTCAGACATTGACTTAAATCTATATATGATAGAGAGGGTATTAGTAGAATTTGATTTGATTCTTTGTAAGAGTAATTCTATTTTATATACATTATTCAAGTAATTTATAAAAATAAAAGTAGAATAACAGAATATTAATACAGTTAAAATTTAAATACTATTTAAATAAGATAGAGAATGTGTTATTTTCAAGCATATTCAAATTATACATTTAGTAATCGATTAGTTATCACCTAGAAGAATTTGAGAATTGTTTTTACCTTCACTAAGATTGAGAATAAATTGATATTGAATTGTTTTGTTTTAAATAATATAAAAAATATTTAGTTATTACTTACCTTATTTAATACAACTTATCTGGTATTGTATTTAACGATACACTAATATAAATTGTTGCAGATGTGGGTTTTGTGTTTATCTTATTGTCGACATAACCTTTTATGACTTAGCATATACTTTTCTATATACTGTTTACATTAGACAAAACATATGTCGTGGAAAAGAACGATTTACCAGAGTTAAAGATTTATTAAAGAGAAATATTAAAGTAACTTTCCTAAAAGAACTCAAACCCAAGATTAATAGTTTTTATTATTCATGCTCATTGTTAATAATTTAGAACAAACTAAAAATAATTAATTTTTATTATTAATTTACATGCCGGTGTAATAAAGAATTTGGTTATGAGTGTGCTCAAATAATTTTTATGATAATGATATTCATAATTTAATAGTACAGTAACTAAAGTAAATAATAATACAAAATCTAAAATTAATAATTTGATAGTACAGTAATGAAAGGTAATATTTATACACAATCTTAAATTCATTTTTTTTATGTTACAAATAATTAAATATAAAGCCACAGTATAGTACAGAACGAAACCACATTTACTGACGTACCAACGTGGAGCTAGATTAGGTAGCAGTACAATATATATATATATATATATATAATATATTCTGACGACACACAATTGTGTTTTTCTTTGGAACCTTTAAATTGGCAGACAGGGGTAAATAATATTAAATCTGAACTTAGGTCTATATATTGCGCTTTACTAACTTGTTTGGCACGAAGAAAACTTTCTCATAATTTAAGTAGATTTATAAATTTTAATGTAAATAATAATTGTTTGTTCAATTGCGGATAAAGCAAAAAATTGTGTTATTTCTTGATAATATGCAAAAATTTCTGTCTTAATTTAAGAAATTACTACCTCTTTGTTGAACCAATATACTTAAAAGAGAGAGATGTTATATATATTGTTACAATCTATATACCAATCATAACTCTTTGGATCAATTCAATTTATGCGAAAATTCGTAGGGTTTTAGAATTCATGTCTTCGGTAGATTATAATTTAAAGAAGTATCAATATATTTCTCACAATATTCGTAATACTTGTTGGTTGAATATGTACAGTCATAGTTACTCTTGAGTTGTAGTACGAGCTTATGATAGATAAAATTCCTGCATACCTTTACACTCTAATAAGATTTCGAGCTGATGTTCATAACATAACAAAGAAAATCCGTGGTTCTATATCACCTCCTTTTCATAGAACGATTATATACCAGAGATCATTTTCAGTAACATAATTTACCAGAATTATAGTGGAACTTCTCTGAAAATGTAGTTGCTTGCACCGCTGGAATTCAGAGGCGACGTACAATTTATCTGGCATCCAAGTACACTGTTTAACCTTTACCTTACTAAAGCTGGGTCATAATTCACCCAACATTTTGTTTTTTTCTTGTAACTTTTTAAATAATTTTTTTAATTTTTTTCCTAAAATTCTGTATTGAACCATATAAGCAATAATAACAAAAACTAAAATTAACAAAGTTTGAGAAAAATTCGCGCTTTGTTGCTCTGGGTCAATTGAGACCCGGTTTTGGGATGTTATGTTTTAATTCGAACGAACATATTTTCATACAAGTTGAGACGTGTTCATCCTTGCGCACGTCTGGAATTTTGATGTTTTTCAATTCAGTTTACTTTTATACGTGATAGTGTACATTTGTGTCAGTGGTTCATCGTTGTGCAATGGCATCTAAAAGGGCTTTATCTGATGAAGAACTTTTTTCTATTCTGATGAACGATTCAGAAGACGAAAATGACACGATTGAGGAAACATTTGGGGTCTGAAGAAGTAGAAGATATAGAGGAAAATGAAGTACATTTTTATAACATTAGTTACTCCAATGAGGAAAATGATAACAGTGATAAATTTGAGAAAGAATTGGACCGTAATTTGTTGTCGCATACGTCGTGGAAATGATAATAAATATTCTAAACGATGCTACAAATGCAATAAATTTGTGTGCGCTCAGCATAGCAAATCTATTACCATAAAAGAGACGACATGCACCTACTGCTCGAAAGATGATGATGGGGAACCATCTTAAAAATACATAATCAATATAATAATTATAGCTACACATAATATATCATTTTTGGTTTCCAGATTCCACCTAACGAAGAATAATGTTTTTTTTTTTAATTAAGAAGAATATATTTGCTTGTATTTTTATGTGTTTTTATATAAACAATACAAAGTATTGAATTGAATCACTAAATTCAGTGTTTTATTTAAAAATTCATAAGAAATTACAATAATACAAAAATTTGTATATTTGATGATATATTATACAAGAATAAAATCAGTGCGTCAATATTGACCCTAGTTTGGTAAACAAAGTTTTGTAGATATTACGGTCACGTAACCGTTAAGCATGCCATATATATTGTACTATTTTGTCTTGCCTCACACATGTATACACTTTTAATTTATTTTTTCTTAGTTTCTTTAATAACCATCGTATTAGTTTATGTTGCTGTTTAGGCAATGCTTTATTGATTAATTTGCATATGTACTATAACAATAACAAGGTTAATTAAGCAGTTTTAGTAGGATTCGCTTTAAGGTTCTCTGATTTACTGACTTGATATTATGCTCTATATTGTTAATAGTTTTAATATTGTTTATTGCTATATGTATATTGTAATATATTACTTAATAAAGACATATTATTACTAAATATATATCAATACTAACCCATAAATGTATATAATTAAATGTACATATTTGAATTATAAATACCGGGTTTGTTTAACAGACTTGAACACAGCAAGTAAAGATGTTTCAAAAATTTTAAAACCTTTTCGAATAATAAAGTAATATAACGCAATAATATTATTGGTTACATATTTTAGGTGACAGTATATTCACCGTCGAATCTTTACGATTACAGTCTCGCCGAAGAGTCGGCTGCGATCAAAATAAAATGAAATACACGGTAATCTCAATGAAATCTTTTGCAACAGCGATTTTATTATTCGCCCTAGCTGTAATCATATTAAAATGAGAAAAACTGAACCTTAATGTGGATTAAAGACAGTCAAATAACATAAAAATTCGACTTAATCGGGCTTTCGATATGAAATGTTGTTTTTTTGTTGACTTTTAAAACGCGAACAATTATGCTGGCTCCTATATGTAAATTTAATGGTCTAGGTATACGAGAGTATGGGAACGCACTTACATATGTATGTAACCTATCAATACGTAAATCCAAATTTACATATCTCCTCGATGTCGATAGCGACTCATATCTATGGTGATTACATACAGTTTCCATGTAATGGCGTTCTTCAATATTACATTCAATATTATTAACCACTAACAAATTGTGAGCAAGAATGAAGAAATAATCGTTCTGGTTGTAATGCATTTACAAATCTCATTGTTATAGCACGGTTTTTTCTTTTGAATAAAGATAGGTAAATGA
This sequence comes from Amphimallon solstitiale, assembly GCA_963170755.1. Taxonomy (NCBI): domain Eukaryota; kingdom Metazoa; phylum Arthropoda; class Insecta; order Coleoptera; family Scarabaeidae; genus Amphimallon; species Amphimallon solstitiale. The sequence goes on along the minus strand of OY720678.1, from coordinate 109,905,455 downwards.
TTTCGAACAAAATAGTTGTAGAAATGATTTGCATATAATGTTCTTACCTAAGATATATTCCTTCATGTCTCTGTGTTTCAAATAGAATTAAATAATACGAAATTCTATTTTTATAGTGTATATTAGTTATTTTATATTATGTCTTCTCAGTATTCTTAACAGTTTTTTGGTTTCGAGTAATAATAATAATATATATTTTGCCCAATATGAGACAGATCAATTACGGTATTAAAACGAAAATATACTTGCTAGCAAAATATCTACACTATTTTATAATAAACAATTTAATTTGGGGTAAAATATATGACTTTTGTAGACTTCTGTCATTAATATTGGCTGTGATTTGATAAATAAATTGTTTCTTTGTTTGTGATAATATAGAAAAAACCGAATTTTGCCAATATTTCATCAGCTAATAAGATGAAAGAAATATATGAAGAGTTCAAATGTACTCAAAATTAAATTTAAGATGAATTTTATTAAAAAAGTTTTCGAAACTTCTACCGGAAGTAGGTCTTTGACTCGTATCGAAAATCAGTTTTCTGCGTATATTTCGCAAATCATGCTTTCTAGACAAGTACATCACGAGTAAAAAAGTATTTAGAACATAACTTTTGGCAAATATGTCGTAAATTATAGTTTCTGTATATATTTATCAAGAGTACAAAAGTATTTAGAGCTGGATTTGCAATATTTTTTGTATTCATGGAATTTCAAAATTCGGACCGGAAGTAACACTTTTACTCTTAGCGAGTAGCACTTTCTTCGAATATCTTGCAAAGTATGCTTTCTATAAGGATTTAGTAGGAGAATGGAAGTATGTACTTTGAATAATAGTAGATTGTTGTATTAGGATTAAAAATGTCTCTTTTTTCGACGAGTACAATTTTACATTTGCGAGGCGGAGCGTAGCGTAGCCGAGCGAATGTAAAATTGTACGAGTTGTTACATGTTCAGACCACGTAAGTCTGCCATCCATTATGACCCCCAGAAGATTAAGCGTTTCACCCTGCGTGGCTGATGAAAAAGTAAGTGTTTGCGTTTTTTTCCCGTTTAGTTTTAGCTTATTTGCATCACACCAGGTTTTTATTTGAAGTATTATGCGGTCCCGCTCATGCACCATATCACTACCCCCTTTCCTCAATACGAAGGAGGTATCATCCGCATACAAGCATACTTTGGCATCAACATTTTCCGGAATATCATTTATATATATTATAAACAGTATTGGGCCAAGAATAGATCCCTGGGGAACTCCACTGTTGACTGATTCTCTCCTCGATATCTCATGGTTCCATTCTACTGCCTGCTGTCTATCTTCAAGATAAGACCTAAGCAGTTTGAGTGCGATACCTCGCACCCCATAGTAAGCCAATTGCGTACCATCAACGTAGCGTACTAGTCCCAACTTCTCCATAAAGTAAAACTTGCCTACAAGCAAAAAATGTTTGGTCTCATGAAAGAAACATTAGAAGGCAATAAGATCGACAATGACGAGGAAGTAGACTCGTTCATTGACAATTGCCTCTTGACACGACCTACTTCATTTTACGATGATGATGAAAAAACTACCTATATGGGAAAAATATGTTTCGAGAGAAGGAGGCTATACAGAAAAAAGTAGATATTTTCTATTTTTTCATTATTTTGAACGTAAAGTTTTTAAAAACAAATTGATTCACCCTTGTAATATGCATCGTGAAAATGTTTAACTATACTACTAAAACTATTAAAAATAATATGGGACACTATTTTGGATTCTAATGAGATACCTGATTCTTTTGTAATACATTAATACTAAGAATTATTGTCTTAGCCTTGCTACTTGCGATTTCGTCTAATATATCGTCCAAAATTAAATGTCTAATTCATTCATTAAACATCATACATCACTACATACACGGTAATAATAAGACACTAGTAATGAAATAAGCTGCTTGTTATTATCTTTAAAATAGCACATTGCTTCAATTATTGTAGTATTTATACATATGTAAATTTTACTTCCATAGGGACTAAAAGAATGATGATAGTACAGTGGAAAAGGAAAACACAAGCTGTGGAGTATTTAAAAAAAAATATGCCCAATATGAAATACGTTGGTGGTACAGAAAAAAGTTTTAATGATGGAAGCATCTTGTATATTACATCATCAAATTTGTAAGTTCTGTTAAATTTACCATTCAACAAATATCTACATGCAGCCCTGAATATGTCCCTCGCAATAATGGGAAAAATGTCAGCATCGACACCTAAGTTGACGCGGTTCGAATCTGAAAATCGAGTTCTATAAAAGCTTACTTCATTAATTCAAAGAATATCAATAGTAAATATAAGCTAAAGGAAAAAGTTATGATTATAATAAACCAAACTACCTGTTTAAATAAAATAATATTAAGAAATACGCTCTTTTATCGTAGTTTCGCGATAAGGATGAAGATATATGTTATTAAATTTGTTGGAGATGTTTTAATATTATTTTATATATAGGCATATATTCGTTTATTCAATATAATTTAATGTACGAATTAACATTATGTAATGGCACAGCCCGTTATTGTATATTAATATTATACTTTTACCTTATTTTTACATACTAATAGTATAAATTTTACCGTATTATATAATCTGATTAATAATACTTTATAAATATTTTAAAATATATTTAAAATCAAGGAATAAATTATTGTAATGTTAAATCACATTTAGTCAGAAGCTGTATTATGTATTTATGCATTAGTATAGTGACGCATAAACATCCGTGTTTATCTAAGAATGGTGTTGCGTTCACACGGTGACTCATCTGTTTGTACGGGGAAAAGTATCAGGAAAGCCAGGACTATTCAGAGAGCGGGGAATCACAGACATCCTACTATATAAAGCAAGAATACATATTGAAATGCAAGAGTATCAAGTTAGACTTGGTATCGAGAGGCAAACTTCAAATAATAGACTCCTGGGTGTGTCGGCAACAGTCATAAGAATTGTTGTTAATTATAATTTAAATAAATAATAGACTCCTGACAGGGTCGGCAACAGTCATAAGCATTGTTGTAATTTATAAAAGTAATAAAACAGTGATTAAATTTGCATATACATAGTAAATGTGCAAAGTGTTATATCTTTTGCTATAAAGATACTGTGCTCCATTTGGCAGGGCAAGCCGATTCGTCACGTCTTGGTCGTGTACACAGAAGTTGCCACTAGAACACAACGTAGAAGAAAGAAGCTGGAAAAAGAAGCTTTAATATAAGATATTATTTAAATGATAAATGATTATTGTATATGAATGTACTTTAATAACAAAGAATTAAAGATTATAAATTAACTTTCAAACAGAGACAAACGATGTAGATATGTTTATATGAGTAAAATAAATATTATATTTAAATAAATATTGTCTCTGTAATATAAAGCATAATCTAACTTAATATGTCTCGGCGTTATGGTATATGTATATAATCATACATAAATCTCGTATGTTGCATACGTTGTAAATTCTTGCCTCTGTTATTTACATTTAAATATAATGAATGGTATACGTAAACTTTCTTCGATGTAATCTTTATAAAAGTATATTTAACTTGTCTATTAATGTGTTTTGTCTCTTTTTGTGTTAAAAAACATTATATTGAGTAGGATATTTCTTGGTTTGTAAAATATATAAAATGGATTTTTATTTTTATTAACAATAAATAATGTTTGGAAACCTTTTACTAATTAATCATCTTTTATTAACCCGAATCACCCTTGAGAGTCCGAACTGAGCTTAGCAGGCAATACATTTTATTTTTCAAATTTAACGTTATATTTTTATATTTAAATTTATTAATTTTATTTTGAGTGGTTCCTTTTCAATTATTAAATAAATAATACTTCAAATATAGTACCTATATAGACACCATTATCAAGAAATATCAAACATTTTAATCAAGCGATAATAAAAATATAAAATGATAAATGTTTGTAAAACGATGCACTTTATAACCATTTTGTATCTTATTATGACTAAAAGGTTACATCGTATTCTTGATCATAATATATTACATTTTTAATAGTTCGTAATTACTCTGTAATAAATTCATCGGCATTTATTAAGCATCTTAATATTATATATATTGGCCTAATTATTGGCTATCGATAGCTTCAATATATCACAGAGTAATCTTAAATTATGACCACTTAACAATAACATATTTACCACGTTGACAGTGACAAAGTAAAACAGCTACCGCGTAAATGCCGTCATCAATCGATGATATTAAAACGTTGTCGACATACTTAAGAAAATATTTTGTTAAAGAACAAAAAGGCATGTGCGTTCTTTATGCAAGAGGGAATGTTTCAACCCAACTGTAATATTGATAATGTTGTTTATCAATTTAGTTAATAATAAAAGTCGTGTTAACTTGTAGCTTTATTATTTATTTAATATTAGAATAAGTATATAAATATATATTTTAATATTTATTCCTAAGTTTTTAAACATTCTTTGAAATAAGTCAATTCGCAGTCATTGGCCATTTTTTTAACATTATCACGAATTTATATTTTTCTAATATAATTAGAACGAAGGTTATAGATGCCAACGTATTTAAAATTGTATCAGGCAATAATTGAACGTTTAACTTCATTATGACGACATTACCATTAAGACAATGTGGTATACACTTAGTATATTGGTATAATTTTCTATTTCTTATAACAATGGAAACAGACCACTAGAATATCAGCCATCATATTTCTCTTTTGTATATGAGAATTCTGATATTTTATGTATTCCATGTTTAAGAAACTAAACTTGGAGTCTGTGGCTTGAAACTACACAAAAACACTAAAACACCTTCACCACACAAAGCAGTCATTAAGAAACAACGACATGGGACTGCCATGGGAAATTGCTTGTCTCCATTTATTGCCGATTTATTCATGAGTAATTTTGAAATAGATTTCAAAAAGAACGCCAATTATTTCCCTAAAGTATGGATAAGGTACGTAGACGATATTTTCGCGATTTTGACACTAAAATGTATGATACCGAAGTGTTTCTTAATGACTTAAACTCAAAATTCCCCACGATTAAATTCACTCTTGAAAAGGAAAACAACAGACAATTAGCTTTTCTAGATACTTTAGTAATTAAAGCAGGCCACAATATAGAAATAGATATTTATAGAAAGGAAACCAATGTAAACAGATTCATTACAGCAGATTCTAATCATTGTTTGCAACAAAAATTGTCTTCATTCAATTTTCTAATCCATCGTTTGTTAAACTTCCCACTTACAAGGGATAGATACGAGAAAGAATTACGCCTTATAAAAGGTATTGTTGAATACAATGGTTTCCAGTCAGACGTAGTTGACAATATCTTAAGAAAAATGAAACGTAAGAATGTAATTCTAAATTCCACAACTTTGCTACCTCAAAGTGATATAGATAAGAAATTTGTTGTTCTACCTTTTCATAATATTTCGAGAAACTTTAATAATATTTTTAAAAATGTTGGTTTGCAAGTCGCGTTTAAATCATGTAATTCGTTGAAAAGTCTTTTGTGCAGTACTAAAGATAAAATTGAGGTAAAACAAAAATCTGGAATTTACGAAATTAATTGTAATAAATGCGAGAAAAAATATAACGGCTAAACTAGACGTTCGATTGCGACTCGCTATAAAGAGCACATTGCTCATTTTCGGCTTAATAGGACAGAGAAGTCTAGTGTAGCTCGACATATTTTGGACACAGGTCATGATATTCCAGCAAGCGGCCTCAAACTTATAAAACAAGTGCATAATTATAGAGAATTAGATAGTTACGAGAGTATATACATTCAGAAAAATAAAAATAAATTAATGAATTCATATAACGGGCCAATTCCCCAATCTTGTTTATATAAGTTTGTTGTGTAAGCAATAACCCCCCTTCTAGATACCGTTAGTTTTTCATAGAACATTAGAATTAAAGGATAGAATTATTGTAGTAGCATCACTAATTTAACGGTACATGGATCAGGTACTGTTAATGATGTAGTTAATAGTTTAGGTATAAATATATAAACCATCCCTGTAAATTGGAAATTATATTAATTTTAGATACTGTTAGTTTTTCATAGAATATTAAAGGATAGGATTAGAATAATAAGTATGACGAAATTAACGGTACAACGATCAGGTACTGTTAATGAGGTAGGTAATAGCCCAGGTAAAAGCATAAATAAACCATCCCTGTAAATTGAAAATCAGTGTTGTTCTGTTACGCTACGGTGTGTAGACAGCGCGATTTTTAATCAGTGCTACTGATGATGACAACTTAGTTGTTGAAATACGTATTTAGCCATTTTTTGTGCTTTAGTGTGGTGAAGGTGTTTTAGTGTTTTTGTGTATTCCATGTGATTGGAACATGAATATCTAGGATACTTAAATTTTTGTGAACAATATTTATTTCATTCATCTGTACCTAGCTAATTTTCTTTTGTTTTTCTAAAATGTCTATTTATGATGATAGTTTTGTTTGTTGCTACTTTTAAAAATGTTCAATGAAAAACAATGCGATGAAAGATTTATTTGTTTTCTTTCCTCATTTGAGCCTTTGCCTTATTGATATTTGTTTGTCCTGCAACTAGCTTGATATAATCCAATTATTTTATAATTTTCATAATACAAAATGAACAGCAGCAAAAATCAAAGACACTTTTAAGTCTCTAATACTGTATTTTTTGTGACGAAAAGGGGCAATAGCGTATAAATGTATAAATATTGTAGAGTGAGTGCCATAATTAACAAAAAAATCTAAACGGCGATAATTTATCATCCAAATCTCTTCTTCTGGCTTCAATATTATCAAAACGCATTCGCATTTAGGAATTGTGGTGAAGCTGTTTCTGCCTATAGTTTTGTTGAATATAGGACGTCCGTGTGCGTGTGATACATTCTACAGGTTTATAATTCACTTGTTATGGGATGTGTAAACTCCTGCTAATATCAATAATCCAACAAGAGGTAGACAGACCTCGGCATCCAGATCTTCCCATAAAACTGCATTATTTACTTGACCCTCTCCATTATTCCATTGAATGAAGTGGTTTCCAATATTATGTATAAAGTAATAATATAAATTGTGGACACCACACGACTTTCTTAACGTGTGTGCCATCCGAAATATACAAAAGTTTTTCTTACTAAGTTTTAAATTCTTATAAGTAAAAGCGCTATTTTTGATTCGAATTTTGAATTTTTTTTGTATAAAAATAATTCCAAATTTACTTTTATATACTTAATAAGTCTCTATAGATTGCATTATTAGCAAACTGTCTGCAAAAAACTGCTATTCACCATCACAACACTTTCGTATATAATGTATAACAAAATAATACTGCTAAGTGTGTATAGATTTCGTTTAGCATAGCTTTTAGGTTTCCGGCATTCATTTATAATATTTCGTAGTGGTTGACTTTCCGTGTTTTGTATTAAACTTTTCAAGCTTATTTATCGACTCGCAATACCATAAATTTTTACCGCCTTACTTTTGTAAATATAATTTAGAAACTTACACGTAAAAATTGTCTTGTTGTTATCATTATCACTGGATGTAGATTCTGCGCCAGACGTAATTCCGAAGTTGTATTCTGTTTGTACTTAAGTAAAATCCATGCACATAGCTATTATCCGTACTGACAGCAAAATCCTTGTCGCTTTCCACTGTCACATTCTTCAGACCATTGTCGTAAAATATCTTTTGCACCTTGATCTGCGTGAACCGAACTTCTTTCGGCCATGATTACTGAATGAATAAACAATATGATGTAGTACAATGGTATGAATGCATTCTTAACGAGCAGGCAGCGCTAAAGTAGAAAAATTAGGGACTGCTAGTAAAAAAGGCAGAAACTCCATATGCACCGTAGGAGCGGAGAGTATATATGTTACAAAACACGTCATCTTCAAGAAACTTTGAGGCATAAGGAAAATATGAAAATTATTGAAAAAATTTAAAATTGAAGTGATACGTTAAAATATTTATATTTAATAGCTGAGTTTATTCGTAACCCTAATGGTATTTGTGACGCTTTGTCTTTTTAACAAAATTATGCAATCTACAAAATTTGTGCTGCGATCAAACCTAAAAACCAATATGTCAGAAAAAGTCCATTTTGTTCAGAATTTTAAGTAAGAAGAGTTCAGTTGAAAAATACGACGACACTCGAACTGCACCAAAAATATTAACAGTTACACAGTTATTAAGAGCAAACGTTAATTCCTAGACCGAACTGCACCACCATTAAAATCGCAATTAAGGGATTATTATTTCCAGACAAAGACAATGTTGAATATTAATAGACAGTGTAGTGTAAGACTTTGTACCATAAGTAAAAATGTGATATTTTCGCAAATGTCTGGAAGTGACAGTGTTTATCATTGTCAAAAAATAAGCAGCACCGTTAAAAGGAAAGCGAAATACAGTACAATCGCGATGGTGTGAACATGCGGTACTGAAAAACTGTCGGTGGTGTGAACACGAAATTATTTACATTGAACGCCGAGTAGTATGAACAGCGTGGACCCTCGATGGTGCGAACAAGTGCATTACATGTTTATGTAGGAGTTTTATTTATTTACCGCTCGGGGAAGTCCCTTATTTTATACATTGAAGCATGTATACTAAATGCGCCGTCGCCGTGTATAAAGGTATAGTTATGAATGTGCCTCCAGTGTAAATACATAGTGTAAATGCTTAGAGCAAGATGGGGAAATTAAAGAAATTTTTGAGTTTAACAGTAAAAGCCAATATAATCGAAGAACGTAAAAAAGGAATGTCAGTCACAGTGTTATCTAAAAAATACGGAGTTTCAAAATCTACCATTTGTGCTATTAAAAAAAATGAAAAACTTATTGTCGATACGTTAACTCACACGCTAAAACCATTGAAAAAATGCACATTGAAAAAGTCAGCATTTCCGCTTTTAGAAGAGAAATTGTACAACTGGTTTCTTAAACAAAGAGGCAAGAATTTTCCAGTTTCAGGGATTATGCTGAAACAGAAGGCATTGTCATTATCAAAACAATTGAATATTGATACTTTCACAGCCAGTGATGGTTGGCTACAAAGATTTAAACATTGTCGTGGCATAAGGTTTTTGAAAATCACAGGGGAGAAATTATCAGCCAACCCAGATGCAGTAGACCCTTTTAAAGAGGAGCTAAACCATATTATTCAAGAGCATGACCTAAAGTTGCACCAGATTTATAATGCTGATGAGACAGGATTGTATTGGCGCTTATTGCCTGATAAAAGTTATGTCTCATTAGCTGAAAAAACTGCTCCTGGATTAAAAATTTCTAAGCAACGACTGAAGTTTATGGGTTGTGTAAATTCTTCAGGAGTACATAAGTTGAAACCCCTAGTGATAGGGAAATCAAAAAATCCAAGGTGTTTTAAGAATTTTAACAATCCATTGCTGTACAAAAACACTAAAAATGCGTGGATGACCGGGGAACTCTTTAAGGAATGGTTTTTTCGACATTTTGTACCTGAGGTGAGAGTTAAAATTATCTACGGTGTGTTTCATACGCCTGATTAATTCAAAATTATTAATTCGTAGGTAAGATGTTTTCTGCGTAATCAGCAGTTACCTCAGAAAGCAATTCTCCTTGTGGATAATGCCCCGTCCCATCCATCAGCAACAGAACTGAGGACTAAAGATGGGATGATTTTTGTAAAATTCTTACCTCCTAATGTTACATCTTTGATCCAACCCATGGACCAAAATATTTTAAGGCTCACCAAACTATACTATAGAAACAGTTTGCTGAGTTCTGTTGTACCAACGGAAGAAGGAATAGCTGCAGCACTCGGTAAGATTTCACTAAAAGATGCAATAATACACTTAGCTGCGGCGTGGGAGAAACTTAGCTCAACAATAATCGAAAAGTGTTGGAGAAATATCCTGCCAGATTTTAATGAACATAATGAGGATGCAGACGAAGATAACATTCTATTAAGTACATTACGGGAAAAATTAAGATGTGAGAAAACTTTGGTTCCTGATGCTATTAGGGATACAATAAATTTACGACAGGAACTTGCTCCAGTAAGTTAATGCATAAGTGGTTTTAGATGTCAATAGCATAATCAAAACTGCAAATTTTAGGCTGACTACACTACTGCAGATGTGGAAGATTTGGACAAGGGTGAGGCGGCAGATGTTGTGGAAATGTCTTCTTCAGATGAGAATGAAACTTAGTCCATTGAACAAAAAATTTGCCATTCCGATGCAATTAAAGCATTTAATGTAGCTGTAGAATGGTCCAATCAAAATTCCATATATATGAGTGACATCATCACTTTGAAAGCAATTCAAGAAAAAGCAGTTATGGCTAAAATTGCTCAAAATAATGTTCAGAAAAAAATAACAGATTTTTTTACATCTTAGGGATGTTCATGTATAATCCATTTAAGTTTAAGTAATAAAGTTAATTTGTTTAATTACACCCTCGTTTCTATAAACACCCCCGTTAGTTTGAACGACTCACTGTATTTTTGTGTTCACACTATCGCGATTGTACTGTATTTTTGAAAAGTCGGCTAAATTAATCAAAAGTGAAATTGAATTTAGATGTATATGTGTAAAATACGTTCCCATCGAAGAATGTGAAGTATATGAGAAGTAACATCAATCTTACCAGTTATTTGTTTTATTGTAGTAAAACTTTTGTAAAATACACTCTAAAAAATAATAAGGTAAAATTACCCTGAATATAGGTGGCAACTTAGTTACCACCTATTTTTAAAGTAAATTTACACTTCTGAGGAATTTTCACATGTCTGTGGAATATTACCACGATACCCAAACATTTCCCGAACACTTGGTAATATTACTTGGGAATATTCTACAGCGAACAATATTACACTACCATAGTAATTTTGTCAGACATAATTACAATTCAACTGGGAATATTCCATTCCGAATACGGAATATTACTTTACTGTAGTGATTTTGCCAGTCATTATTACGCCTCATTGGTAATTTTACCTGACAATATTCCTGAAATAATTGTGCCAGTCAAAATAAAACAGACCGGGTAATTTACCTAAAAATATTCTACCTATCTTGTGTAGTTTTGGTATGTAACGGCGGTTTGCACGGGAATATTTAACAGCGGTTTGACATCTAAATTTCATTTTGCTTATGAGAATAGCAACAAGACATATCAATTGACTTAACATTAAAGTTAACCAATCGTTAAACATTGCGGTGCAACGGCCAGAAAACAATAAAATTAAGCTAGTCTTAAAGTCGAGAAATTTTCATTATACACACTGTACATCCAAAAAGTCTGGAAACACCCAAATAAAATCGAAACGGATGATTTTTGAGAAAAATGCAAAGTCAATTAGTATTTTCAAAAAACTACTAGCTGATGGTATCTGTTTGGAATTTTTGATGACCTTGAAAAAGATATGATGTCATCAAAAAAAAATTTAAATGACAACGTCGCATTTTTAATTTTATTTTTGATAGATCTTTTAACTGTCTACGCGACAGTCAAAAAATTTTTTATTATACTTAAGAAAAATGTTGAAAAAAAAATCATTATAGAAAACAAAGAAAATTTTAATCGTAGAAATCAGCAAAAACTCTTACAATAAATGTTCAAAATGTTGTCTTTGAGCATCTTGGCAATACCCTAAACGATAATAAAATTCATTTTGCACGTTTTCTATCATTTCAGGAGTGATCCTTCGTACTTGAATCTCAATCCGTTGACGCAAGTCTTCCAAATTTTCAGGTTTAGTTGCGTATACCTTATTTTTTAGGTAACCCCACAAAAAATAATCAATAGGCGTTAGATCCGGTGACCTAGCCGGCCACTCGATAGCCCCGTCCTGCCAGTCCATCTGTTTGGGAAGGTATTCTCGAGATAATGCCGAACATTTCCCGCATAGTGGGGTGGAGCCCCATCTTGTTGAAACCAAATTCTTTGGCTTGGCAAATTAGGATCTTCATGGCTCGGAAATATTTCTGCTAATGACGGAATTAAATAATTTTATAAAAAATCCAAATACATTTCCGCCGCCAGGTTACCGTTGAAGAAAAAAGACCCTATAATTCTATTACCAATTAAACCAGCCCATACATTTAATTTCTGAGGATACTGAGTTCGTACCTCTCTCATCCAGCGTGGATTTTGGCGCGCCCAGTACCTGCAGTTTTGTCTATTAACAGTCCCATGTAATGTGAACGTAACTTCATCTGAGAATAAGATATTTCTGATAAACGGATCATTATCACACATAGGCATCAGTTGTTCGCAAAACTGTACACGCTTGTCGAAGTCGTCTTCAGGCAGCTCATGAACCAAATAGATTTTGTAGGGATGATACTTAGTTTTCCGGAAAATATTACCAATTGTACTCTTCGACACGTTAAACTCCCGAGCAAGCTGCCGTGTACTAGAATTTGGAGTTTCCTCTACTGACAATAATACGTCGAGTTGCGTATCTTCTGCGATCTTTGGACGACCACTTCGAGGGCGATCTCGAACATGGCCTTCCTCTTGAAATTTTTTGTGAATCTTGCAGAAATACTAATTGGGGCACGCTCCGGATGTTCTGTATTAAATAAGTCGCAAACTTCTCTACCTGAACGAGCCCTATCCCCAAAACCAATCATCATCAATATTTGAATACGTTCCCCCTCACTTAAAACCATTTTTAAACAGATTTTTTTAACTTACGCACAATTCGTATTTGACAGAATGTCACAAATAAAACAAAATGTGTTTGAAATATAATCGACTTTTAAGCCAACTATGTTTTTTTTTAAAGACAAACTTTTTCATTTTCGAAGAAGTAATTAAATTTTTCTCGGTCATTTTCTTAAGTAAAATGAAAAATTTTTTTACAGTCATTTAGACAATTAAAAGATCTATCAAAAATAAAATTAAAAATGCGACGTTGCCATTTAAATTTTTTTGATGACATCATAACTTTTTCAAGGTCATCAAAAATTCCAAACAGATACCATCAGCCAGTAGTTTTTTGAAAATACTAATTGACCTGTTTTTGCATTTTTCTCAAAAATCATCCGTTCCGATTTTATTTGGGTGTTTCCAGACTTTTTGGACACACAGTATAATGAAAATCTTCGTGTATGGAAACTACTTGATATATATAATTTTTCTCAGAAAGTTACAGTGTTGAAAATTTTATGGATAGAGAAATTAAAATAATCAATCTACTTTTTCCTGTGAATATAATTTTGCATTGCACATATGAAAAAAGTTACTTTTAAGATTAGTTTGCTTATCCATGAAATGTTTCACTTATATTCACTCTAAATTGCTAGGTGATCGAATTTTAATTATTTCTGAAAGGCTGTTGACGATTTTAGCACATTTTTCAATATAACTCTCTTAAAATACAAATGCAATAAATTGCAACTTATAACTTTATTGTTGAAATTAATATACAGTCTGTATTTTTGGTAACGAAATATATTAAAAAATTTAATTAATATTAGCTTAGACTTCTTCGTTTTTATATTTTTGCTTCCCTGTTCGGAATAGATTTTTAAAAAGTATCTCTGAAATATATCTAATGTATTTGATGCAGATATCAATGGATCTGTCCGGTCCAAATACTGCTTTTCAATTACCACGCAATACGACTTTCCTAAAAACAAGATAAAATATATATAATATCAAATAATTCTTAATATATTTTATTACATTCTTTAAGACACGCTATAAAAGGAGTATCTCCTAATTAGTCTAGCATGCAGGACGTTATTATGTTGGTAACATACAAATATGTCAGAGTAAATACATTCAACATTTTCTTGAAAGAATGACGAAACAATTTTTGTTATACCCTTTCAAATTTCCTCTGATTTTTTGAACATATTTTCACCAAGATTATTAAGATCTTTATCCAACAATTTATTAAAATAACAATATATTCCATACTCAGTAAGAAGGATAGGCACTCGTCTTTAATTTCTAGAATTGTTGGAGGATTTGTATTATTTAAAAAGGTTCTTTGGTTAGGGTCATGTTCCTAAAAATGACAGATATTTCAATATATACAATTGAGAGAAAAGTAATATTTTTAAGAAAGTAATTACATTATAAGGGAAATGATATTAACAATAAACCACTTAAATGCATACTTGAATTTATCCAAGCATCCACAGAATTCTGTTAATTTTTTCTATTTACGGAATAAGTAAATACATACTTTTAAATATGTATATATGAAAAAAACTGCGTTCAGAGAGGAAGTATCCTTTCCTTTTTTTAAAAAAAAATGTAAGACGGTTAAATAAACAAACACGTGCATTGATGTCTCACTTCCACTTGTAGAGTAAACCTATGTGACTGCAAGATTCAACTAGTAAACTATTTTTACAGACTGCAGATACTCTTCAAGCATAATAAGCAATTATAGATAATACTCAACTGAACCCTTATTATAGACATACCTATATACATAATTATTATTATAAAACAAAAACAGAGCAAAACCTTCAAGAAGTATTAATCAATCAATCCAAATATGACGCCATGCATCAAATAAATCACGTTCTCATTTATATTTATTACTAGTACAGGTTAGTAGGTCGCAAATATGCATTGCTGCACTATACTATTCTTTATTACAAATACATACTTTTTGTAAATTTTTCTTACCTTAAAGATAACTCGATAATCACTACACATGAACGACAGATCAACTGCTCAGTTTTTCTAAATTCTTGACTTAAACTCATGCGCTCTTAATAGATACTATTTACACCTATAATACTGTGAGTACATCAGACGTAAAGATGCAATAAACTTATATAAAATTCCTTTAAACGATAGAAAATATTCGTCCCTTGAAGTAAATTTTCCTAAATCAGGTAACAATAACACAATGGAAGGCATTTGTGGCGGCATTTTGTATAAGAATCGAGTTATCTGGTAAAACTAATCTTGACTTGACCTAATCTTTGGTGTATTTTTGCCAATGTTTTACATGTTTTTTCATTCATCAATGAGGTAAAATTACCTCTATTTTTTAGAGTGTACTTTTAAATTATAAATAAATGTGTAATAGAATGCAGTTATTTTATATTATTGAATTAAAATCTTTGTAAAATACTTTTAAATTATAAATAAATGTGTAATAGAATACAGTTCAATTTAGCCCCTTTGGTGCAGTTCGAGCTAACGAATATCGAGCGTTGTCAGGGAGAAGAGTTTTTGGAGCAGTACTAGGTGCAGTTCGGGTGAATCGCAAAAATACTTTCGCTGTACGCATGGGTTTCTCAGTAACACCATGAGATTATAAGGGTTAAAGCAAACGGCATATGACATAAATAACACAAGATGGACTTAGTTACGATATCAATGATTAAATTACTATTTTAATGGGCAGATTAGAGTAAAATTAACATTTTACTCTAATCTTCCCATTATTAAGAGGATTTAATTAAGGTCAGGACTGAATTATTTTATTGTTGTTCTTGCATTTTCTAACAAAAAATTTGGAAGTATTAAGTTCTAATTTGTATTAAAGTTTAATATTATTAATATTAAAAACGGGAGCATAATTAATTCCTGCTTCAGTCGAACTAAGTTTACTAAGGCTTGCAAGAAATATTTAACAACAAAATGATGGAGGCATACGTATAGTGTCCTTCTTATATAATTAAGAATTTTTTTGGATAATAACGCATGTTAAATTTCTTGAAAAGTATTTTCTTCGAAATACATAACCCCAGTTAATGGTTTTATAAATTTATGTCATCACGCATACACCATCAGAAATTGCAGCGATAATTGAAATGGAAGGAGATAAATGAAAGAAATTTAGCCCCAAAGGTGAATTTCATATTAATCAAGAATGTTTCTTCAAGAATTATTAACCCAAATTAAAAGCTTACGGTATTTTTTTGCAATTACTGCTTTAAAATTCACACTTACACTTTCCTTCTATATCTCGTTTTTGATTCACTTATTTCATTACACCAAAACCGTACGTATTATCACTGCCATTAAATACTACGTAGCTATGACACTGCAGACTTCTTAAGCGCTTCCGGGTAAATTCTGATCTCTTTTCCCAAATCATCGGTTTGCCCTTCACTTCAATTTTCAAGTTTTTCAAAAAAGTTTTAATTACTAAATTGGGTTAACTGTTTTCTTAAAATGCATGCGCAGGACTAGATATGACAGAAATCAATAATATTATGTGTTTTTTGTGTGTTATCTCTTTTTCGACGTTTTAAATATTAAATTATCCGCACGCAGTAATAAACTAGACTAATACTATTTATGCATTTCGTCTTTTACTCACGCAGAAATATAAAGTATTGGTTTGTTTTTTGGTTCGTCGTTGAGTATGATATTGTTCTCAATTCTAGTTTCTTTTTACTAATATATTATACGAAGTTATGGTATCTTTCGAATATTTATCAAACATATCGCAGGTTCAATGATTTTGAAAAAGTTAGATATTAATTTCGTGGGTGAGTTCAAAGTTCAATTGATTTGATCTGTTAAACGTTATAACAAAACGAATACGGTATGAGTAATTTAGCACCAACGAATGTTGCTACGGCTGTGGCATTGATTTAATGCCGTCATATTTAACACGCAATGTAACATCAAAATTGACCATAAATCGCAAATTTTTATTCATATTTCAGAAGGCGAGGGCAAAGCAGAAAATTGCCAAACACAGCCAGAGAAGACCGATTGAAGGTGTTGCAAACTCTGAGAAACAGGCATGAAACAGCATTGCAGATCAGATATGCTTTGAGAGAGGTCCGAGGAGTGAACAAACACCAAGAGAAAGGCTGACGCAAGTCGAGCTATCCTCATACGCACGAGGAAAAGCTCCTAAACATGAGGTACGACATCGAGTAGCGCGACTAGCTTTTGTCCAGGAACATGAGAATTGGAATATTGACCAGTGGAGTCAAGTTTTGTTCGCCGACAAAATCCGCTTTTGTGCAACACAATCGACGAGTGAGAAAGAAGATGGCGACGTCGAGAAGAACGATATTCGCAAAGCAACTTCACACTCCAAGAACCTCCTATGTTTGGGAGCGTACACACAATGATTGATCATTGACAGGGACACTTTGACTTGTGATCTGTACATAACCACCTGCATATCGCACACTCCGTAACAAACTTTTTGAACGAGAGAGGGATAAACGAGATGGGTTGACGTGCTTGAACGGATCCTATCGAATATATCTGGGACATATTGGATAGAAGGGCTAAGGCCAGAATTCCAGCACCATAAACTATACAAGATTTGCAAACCGTGTTATTGGGGGAATGGGATAATTTGCCTCAAGAGGTTAATAAAGAAAATTGTTGAACGCATTTTTTTATTTTCTTTTACATTTTTTATCAAATTGATGTAGTTCTGTTTAGTTATTGTGTCTTACCTTACACTGTTTTAATTTTTTCTGTAAAATTTGCAAATATATATTTGTCTTTGGAAAAAAACACATTTTTTGTCCCCTG
Organism: Amphimallon solstitiale; assembly: GCA_963170755.1. NCBI lineage: Eukaryota > Metazoa > Arthropoda > Insecta > Coleoptera > Scarabaeidae > Amphimallon > Amphimallon solstitiale. The sequence continues at coordinate 109,887,933 of OY720678.1, read as the reverse complement.
AATTTTATCGATGTATACAGTACGCAGACCGAGTGCTGACAGCTAGGAGAACTCCTCGCTGCGCGACTTATAGGCCAGTGTGAGACAAAGAAAATATTCGGAAAAAAGAAATGATAACATTTGTTCATCATCGCATACATTAGCCGGACGAGGAGTAAATGCAGATAAGAAATTGTAATATACTGAAAAAGAAACAATCTGTGAGCTGTTTGTTTCTATATGAATGGTTTGAGAAAATCAGTCGATTCTTTGGTAACACGTCGTGTTGCTTGGTTAACTTAAAGCGGTGGTTCAATAAATTTCAGCGCGGGTACTTTCCTTAAATGACGGTTTTCGAGCTCCGAAGCCAAAACCGTCAGTTACAGAAAAAAATATTGTTCTTATTCGGAACATGATTGTAGAAGACTGCCATACTACTGTCAAAAGCATTCAAGCAACTTTAAAAATTGGTGTGAAAGCAATTAACGTTATTTTACACAAACATTTGAAGGTCCGTAAGCTTTGTTCTCGGTGGATTCCCCACAACTTGACTTCAATTCAAAAAGAGGAGGGTGTGAGATAGTGCAAATCGACAGAAGGTCGTTGTAACCGTCACTCGTTTCATTTTATGTAGGAACAACATGATCACAAGTAATGAAACATGTTTATACTGGGATGATCCCGAAAAAAAGCAACAATCGGCAGTTTGGGTCCTTGAGAATGCGGCTCCAAAAACAAAATGATGGTCGCCACATTTCTTTTAGTTTCTGGACATGTTTCCACAGGAGGATAGACGTACTATTAATTCAGAATGGTAAACATCCAAGAGGAATAATAAGCATGCATCAAGATAACCTTCGGGCCCACGCTGCCGCTCGAACAACTGAGTATATGAATGCCGAAAACATAGAAATAATGTCCAGACCTAACACCTAATGACTTCTATTTATTTTCGCCGGTAAAGGATGAATTACGGGGTTTACGTTTTACCTCGGCCAAAGAAGCAGTTGATGCCTGAAATAAACTACGACCAGAAGACTGGAGAAAATATTTTGAAGATAGGTTTTCACGCGCGCAAAAATGCATTGACTGTGGAGAAAAATACTTTGAAAAATTATAAACAAATGGTTTTTGTAAATAAATTGTGTTTTACTTTACCAGGCTCAGCGGACAGGCAACAGCCCTCGTATATAAAACAATCCTATGATTAAAGACATTTATTACAGTTATTAAATTTTATAATTACTTCTCATATACTAGCCAATACAATCTTAAACAAGTAAATATGTATTTTACATACAATGAGAAATAATCATAAAGCACATTTCATCAAAGGCAAAGAAAAAGCATTTCATTATTCTCCACATTGTTCAGAGTTCTTATTATTTTAAGGCAAAGAGAAACCTTAATAAAATTCTTTCTTTTCAGTATTGAATTAAATTTTGTTTCCTGCAATCGAAATGGTGTCACTCATTCATTTCTCCTATCATCCACACATGAAACATATACATATATTATCGAATATCACTCTGTATATAATACAATATTAATTAGATGATTTATTGCACATTGTCCAAGTTGGAAATTGTTCTCTATATAGCGTTAATAACGAAGCTCGTTCAAGTGACTGAGAATCGTACGAGTGTGGAATATTAATATTTTCTGGTATTGTCTTGTGATGTGGATCGAAATTCCACTTTTTAACGAACGAAGTTCATTATAAGCAGTAATTATGTGACCTGACAATTACGTGTGCCGTTTATAAAACAACGCCTATAAAGGTCGCTTTTACAACAATTATTAATGAATAAGTAGCACAATATAAATAAAGTAATATCCACATGCAAATAGTATTTCGTAAAATTATTGAAAACCTTTTAGATTAATAAATAATTAAATAAATGCGACAGCAATGAAGAAACTTCTTTTATTGACCGCCTTTTAATTTGCTTATTTATTTTGATTGGATTACGAATACAGTGTGATTTGCAGAAACATATTTCAAATTACAGCTGTATTAAAAACTTAAAAGTTTAACGAGAAGCCATCATTCATCAAGCCATTTCTGTTTTAATTGCATTCTCCAGCTATATACCAGCTCCATCAAAAAGTCGATGCTAGAATTCTTACTTTAAATAAAACCCTTCATTTTACTAGCTTTACTCCCATAGTTTGCAAATTGTACTAGTTCTTATAATAAACTATAATATTATATCACAAAGTATACAAAATCCAGAACAATTCCTATAAAAAATGCTGAGCGGAAATAACGCTTCATTTCAATGTGAACATATAATTTTTGCAAATATCTGGTCCACTATTAGTTAATAAGTTAAAATCTATGATTACTGTTTGTTACAATTTGGAACAACTCTTGACGCAAAAGTTTTTTTAATTCTGACCGACTGCAACACTTTTAATATTATATGAAAAAATACTTTTTTACGAACATTTTGGAAATTCTTCTTTCCACAATTTTGTATACCAGAATTTTTAAAATTCTAAATGTAATTAAAACATTTGTGTCGATATTCGAACTCTAGCTGAAAGCTATACCTTGTAAGTTAAGTTTCACTTAAATGTATAAATAATGCAAAAGTATTAACATCCTATTTTAGAACAAGTGCTGCTTAAAATTAATTTCAGAATTAATGAGAAATAGGCTAGTTTTGTGAAGTATTCTGTCAGAGAACACGATTGATCCTAACCATCTGAACATAATAACACCGTTTTAAAGTTACGAATTTTAGCCGTAAGAATTAATTAGTTTTAAAATTACATGGGTAGACTGGTAGTTGCATTTACTCCAAAGTAAATATCATATTTGGTGTATATCTGGTCAACAATTAATAACTGTGATTGATACAAAAGAAGTTGCAACTTGGAACAATGAATTTTTATTGCAAACCTGTTGAAAATTCGATTCGGAAATAACAATTTTACTATCGTAGTATATGTTTTTTATGACTATCGGTCATTCCACACAGATATATTTGAACTATAGAAGCATATAGAGTTTTATTTGGTACAATTTTTGTATAACCGAATTTTCAAAATTATGATCAACAACAGTAAACATTATTCGTCAGGAAGCACGATCTTTAGCTTAAAACAATATCTCATCAACTATAACTTTGCAATGTAAATGCAATACAAAAGCATTTAAAACATATTTTGAGTCAACTTCTGTTAAAACAAGAGTCAGATTTCGAACCATTTGAGACTCCAGCCAAGGAAAAATAAGTAAGTTCTACGATGCTTAATCTTCCACGAATTCCCGAAAAACTAATTTATAATTCTATATGTTAATTTAGCAATTCACTCATTAAAATAATTTGATAATTTTTTTCTTTGCCATAGGTAAAAATCTATGGTTAGTTCCGCAATATTTTGAAAATTTCCAAAAATGCCTTACCCTGCTAATTAAAAACCAGTTTTGTTTAGTCGTTCTTAACACAAACATGATATTTTGTCGAATATTTGGAAATACTATTAGTTAAATTAAAATCTATAATTCATACGAAAGTATTAAAGGTCAATCTAAAAAACTTTGCTGTAATGTTAATTTCTAACAACCTTCGAAAGTAAATTTTAAAAACATTTTGACTATACATTCACTAAAATAGCGTCAATTCATCTCAATTAGGCAATGTAGTAATTAACGACAAAATTTGTATCGCACAAATTTTGCGTTGGTGTCCAATTTTAACCACAGGATTGGGTGATTTTCAAATAATAGAAGCAGACATTACTGAATATCAATTTTATAAAACTCTGCGAGTTCTTGAAGAACCATCAAAAAATTCTTATTGATAAGAATTTTTTTATTTTTGAAGAATGCAAAGGAAACTAAAGAAAGTCAACGATTTAATACAAATTTGGTTTAATATGCAATTGTATAATATAGTTATTATTAACATGTACGGTTCTAACCTAAATTGTATTTAATATAAGCACCATTTGGTACAAACAATCTATTATTACAGTTTTAACAGATTTTGTACTTAATCTCATATCGTCAGAAGCTCTTGCAAGAGAAATTTTGCTAAATTTGATGTTGTATTGTTAAATTTTATAATACGATTGCTCTTGCACAATTCTGAGAAGTTTGCGTGAAGAGTTTTTCGAAGGAAATGCTTTGAGAAATCAAGGCAATCTCTTCCATGTGATGGTTAAACATTAATGTTTCACCAAGTTTCTGATTGAAAGTTGAGTATACAATTATAGTTATATCCTAAAAAAGCGTAAAGTTACACGAGGTTATTATCTAAATTACATTATTTAATAATTATGGCTTTCCTTCTAAATATATAAACATTTGACAATCTCTGGAAGGCTCGAGTTGAATTCAATCTGTTTTCATCCGTCTTTTATTACCACTAAATATTTTATGAGACAATTGCTATTTTTTTGACTAATATTTGGGATTGGGGTATGATGTTTCTAACGGAGTTGTTATGAAGTTGTACACGTGTTAGCATGTACATTTTTCATCAATCAGAAATTTTCAAATATGCACTTGAAATTTTCATTTCTAAAAGAATTTAATCTTTTACATATGTCTATGCAAACGAGCTGAGCTTATAAAAACTTCTAGCGCTCTTGCAATTTTTTATTTTAGGAAACGCACATAATATTATAATCCAACAATTGAACGAAACATCTGGAATGGCCATAAGGAAATATGAAAGCGGCGTGCTATACAGAGTGTCCAGAAACTCTCCTGACAAACAAAGACCGGCGATTCCTCAGATAATTTTAAGACAATTTAACCCAATTCACCCTAGTCCGAAAATGCTTCCTAAGGGAGCTAGAGCTCTTTGAAGATGGCGCCTTGTAATTATTTTTTTTTAATATCCCCCGAACGCTTCTACTTAGAAAAACAAAAACTGGTATGCTTATTTATCCTCCAGAGATGAATCGATTCCATCAATTGCGAATTTCTGGTACCGGTCATAGGCGTCCGTTTTGGGTAGGTTAACGGTTATTTTAACGCATAACTTTTTTATGTTTAACTTTTAAGCATTTGTGACACTAGATTATTAAATTTTCAGGTATTCTAGTACTAAAAGGTACTCTTACTTTAAGTCGGTAGGATACACCGTTTTCTAGAAAAATCGATTTGAAAATTTTTCGTTTTTTCGTCATTAAAATTCAATTTATTATGTACCTACTTATTTTTAGCGACGAAGTTAGCTAGGACTATCAAGGCATGGATGAAAATTAATTTAATAAATCATCTTTTGTTTCAATAAATGCAGCACACAATTCGTAAAAAAAGTTTGGGAAAAGAAGCAAAAATCAATTTGAAACAAAATTTTAGCTGAAGGTTTTTAAAAACAAAGTATTTATTACAATGGAACGAAACTAACAAAAAAAGAACAAGTATCAAAGGTAGATAGTTACAAAAGATGTTCGATGTGATGACCATTGCATAAATTTACCCTTTTGCTTAGAGAACGCCGAATTCTTGCAAAAATTCCAAAGTTATTTCTAAATTCGTTGCAAGCATCTTGTATCCTTAGCCAGAGTTGTGCACGATTTTGTATCCGAACGGAATAAACAAATGCTTTTATGTATGCCCAAACACAATAATCGCAAGGATTCAAATCCGGCGACCTTGCTGGCCAAGCAACTGGACCGCCTTTTCCAATCCAATGGTCTTCGTAGTTATTATCTAGAAAGTCTCGTACATTCCTGCTAAAGTGGGCCGGACAGCCGTCCTGTAGAAACCATAAGTTTTGCCGAATATTTAAACGCACCTCATCTAACAAATCAGGTAAAATATTTTGCAGGAAATGTAAGTAATCAACACCATTTAAACGAGCAGGTAATTCCACAGGTCCAAGTAGATAATCATCAACTACTCCAATCCAGACGTTTATGCTAAACCTATGCTGATGCTTAAATTCTTAAACAACGTGGGGATTGTCACCAACGTACGAATAATAGTGTGCATTATGTACATTAAAAATTCCATTTTTTGAGAATGAACCTTCGTCACCAAACAAAATGTACCTGAAAAAATCTTCATCTTGATTTATCTGATTTTGTAACCATCTAGCGAATTCTACACGAGCAGGAAAATCTCCTTCTAGCAGTGCTTGCACCTTTGTAAAATGAAAAGGATATAAATTTTCTTTGTGTAAGATATTTCCTACGGAAGATTTTGAAATTGTGGGGTACATGGCAGATAGTCTTCGAACGCTAATTTCTGGATTTTCCTCAACTTCCATTAAAATAACATCTTCATGTTCTGCTGTTACATCGTTACGTCTCCCTGTTTCATTTTTTTTGGGACCACTGAACCTGTTTCTCTTAATCGTTGATGAAGAGCTGTAAATGTTGAGTGAGTGGGATGCTGACGATTGGGAAATTTTTCAGCGTATCTACGTTGCGCTGCTCGAGCGTTACACCTCATTTCGCCATAAACTAAATGCATGTCGGCGTATTCTTCATTAGTAAAAACCACTTTTTTTTAAATTGAAATCGTTGTGTTTGAATGCTACAAAGAAAAAATTAAAAGATAAACTTCGCGAACTGACAACAATTTGACAATTAAAAACGTAGGTTTTATTTCTGTTGGCAGTTCAGAGCGAACTAGTGCAAAAAATAATAAATTGAATTTTAATGACGAAAAAACGAAAAATTTTCAAATCGATTTTTCTAGAAAACGGTGTATCCTACCGACTTAAAGTAAGAGTACCTTTTAGTACTAGAATACCTGAAAATTTAATAATCTAGTGTCACAAATGCTTAAAAGTTAAAGACAAGAAAGTTATGCGTTAAAATAACCGTTTACCTACCCAAAACGGACGCCTATGACCGGTACTAGAAATTCGCAATTGATGGAATCGATTCATCTCTGGAGGATAAATAAGCATACCAGTTTTTGTTTTTCTAAGTAGAAGCGTTCGGGAGATATTAAAAAAAAACTAATTACAAGGCGCCGTCTTCAAAGAGCTCTAGCTCCCTTAGGAAGCATTTTCGGACTAGGGTGAATTGAGTTAAATTGTCTTAAAATTATCTGAGGAATCTCCGGTCTTCGTTTGTCAGGAGAGTTTCTGGACACCCTGTATATATTTTTGTTTCCCAGTAAGTAAACGCATCTAATTAAATTCCCTTTGGAAACTTTTTTCTGATAAATATTTTCTATTTATTTAACCTTTAAACTATAGACACTTGAGTTTCATTTGTTCAAATGCCCTAAACATATTTTGTCTTAATTACACTTCAGTAATTAACAAATTACCTAATCAAAAATGAGTAAAATTGAAGGAATAGAGGAAATAAGCGCTTCCGCTTATTTGCTCTATTCATTCAATTTTACTCAATTTTGATTAGGTTCACTAAGAACCTTCAGTCTAATATCAACTTATATTTCTGTATTTATTACGTAGCTTTAAAGACTGATCCTCTGTTGTTCTTTCCATGAGACGGGGAAGGGGTTTCATACAACCGAAGCTTGGACTTTTCCTGCCTTTGATCGCTCAGAGAGGTCCAGGAAACCCCAGCTGTTTAATCGGTGGAGGAGGCGGACGGCGGGGTCGATTTTCTAAGGTCCTTTTCTTCTGTTCGTCGCGGGGAAGGAGAACACGTTCTGGGTTTTCTTTCATGAAATATTGTAAATATCGTCAGTTTTATAAAAGCAGGAGATCATACACTGCACAGCTTCTTCATATATTCACCAAACGATATACAGTGCCATATTTCGACATAGTCGAGAAAACAGGTTGCTCTATACAGGCATTTATAGTGTTTGTCACATATGAAACAATTATCAGGCACATCTTTATTATATCCACACTAATGTCATCACAGCCTACAGCATTGAATTTTGTACTAAATATAATTTATGAAACAGTGTATATTAACAACTTTTATTCCACTATGTTAACTATTGTTAACGATGTAGTTTTTAAATTTTAATGTCTATATATATTCCAGGCTTTTTGAAATAAGGAGACGCCCTAAAATAATTTATCGTTGGATCTAAATTGGCATTTCTTCTCGATTGTAATTAAAGGTGTACTTTCATAAATTGTCTATTTAAACATCCATAGTAATTACTAAATAATTTCTGAATAAATCAAGTACTGCTTTTTAAATGTCCTGCGAAATGCGAAAAGTAAAAGCACTTCGGGTTATCTTCCTGACCAATTTAGGGTACTTATTAAGGAATGGCTTCTTTAATATTTATAAACACGCATAAAACAAACACATCCACTTGCGGTCAAGAGCGATTAATATTCTTTTTTGTTTTCTGTCACCGTGCTATTATATTTACAAAATTCATTAAATATATACTTTGATAAGCAAACATGGTTTATTTAATATTCAGTGTTTATTTTAAGTTGATGGCTTTGTAAATCTGTAGAGATAAGAGGCGGCAATTTTGAATTTTTTTTTATTTTTTATTATAAGCGTACTGCCATGCATGTTTTAATGTTATTTGCATAAGGAATTTTATACGTTGCTGTACGAAATAACATCAATAAATTATTGAATATGTCCAAAATAAAAATAAATATAAAATATGTATTGTGGGTTGTTCAACTTCTTTTGCTTGTTATGGTGGTGCATAAAGTAAAGGCAAAGCTATCATCTCATCAATGACTCTATGATAAACTTTAATGAAATTATTATAGTGGATATTTTCATTAACTTTTTACATAAACAACCTCTAAGTTGGTCATTAATATGAGAGTAAGCATGTAATTAAAGTAATTAAAAAAACATAAAATTGGGAAGAGATTTCAGTTTAAATACTTTATAGTCTAATTGTCTACAAATAGCTGCAGAACGAAGCGTTGGTACACCAACATCCTTATATGAAATAATCTTTTGAATGTTTTCAGAAGGCATCACTATATGTTTCCTCAGTTCATTATTAATTGACCGAACTTACAAAAAAAATGACATTCACAAATTGATTCATTGATGAAATCTATTTTTCTCAGTGTAATGAAAATTAATATTAAACATATATGATTTGTACAAAACTTAAAAATAGTTTACAATTACGGTTTTTGCAAAACACTTTCCATAAACAATATGATTCATAAGTTATTTACATAGCAACAATTTGCTGTTACAAATGTAATTGCTTTAATGTTCATATATATTTCTATCTAAAAGTTGTACTACTGTCTCTGCTTTCTAAACATGGCAACATCGCAGTTCTAGTTCTTACATTATCTTGATATTTGTATTTGTAGGATATTTTTGTTATCTAGGCTTACACAATTTCTCGCAACAGCCTTCTTGTTTGTCGTCTAAATATCACATTGATATTATTTTATTGCGTGGATAGAAATGTTTAATTTCAAAAATAGTAAACTACAATCTCAAATGTAATTCTGGCACTTTTTTGGCAAAACATATAGGTACCGAGTGTCTGTTTAAACTCGGCCACCGGCCATATCTCGGCAACCTAGCGGATAAAATCTTGATAGTAAAACAGACTACAAGAATTACAATAAAAATATTTTTAAGTTACCAAAATGATTGAGAGGGGGCGCAATTCTCAAGTTCAATTAAAAATTTGATAATTTTTCACTAAATTCTAGATTAAGATGATTAAAATTTTTACTAGCAACATTTTTAAAAGTTTTTATACAATTTTTATTTTAAACTCCCACACGAAGGAGAGGGTGGAAGGGTATGTCTGCGTATAAAAGTAGGTATAATTTCGGTTTGCCTCAACGGATTTTAATGTTTCTGGGTTCATTAGATAGAGAATTTTTCAAAGAATTGAATGATATGTTGTACGAAATTACGTGGTTGTCAAAAAAGATAACAGAGGCCACTGTTCTCAATTTATGTATATTATATGTTTTTTCTTTAAAATTTTGAATAGAACGGTATATTTTTAATATCGTAATATTGAAGCACATTTATTTATTTATTTATTTATTTATTTATTTATTGAAGCGGATACAAACAGGATGTACCTAATCGAGTATCCCAAATTACAAAATTTAGTACGTATCACAATTGACTAATGAAATAACAAAGATAACAATGTAATGAATGTCACATAGAGCGAGCTGGAGAAGTTCACACCACAAGGCAAAGAGACACTAATTGTTTCGAGAATAATAGATTTTTAATTAATAATAATTTTTTAATTAATATGGCAATCAAACTATAAATACAAGCCTTTGTAGTGAAATTCCTAGTCGCGTCTCACTCAACCACATCAAGTAAACGATATTTAATTTGGCGACTATTGAGATAAAAAATGTCAATATCGATTTGATTGAAAGTCCTGCAGATTCTCACTAGAGGAGAGTTCATTGCTGCATTAGTATTGAATTTTGTTATATATAAAAAATCATGACTTCGTAAGGTCCTCTGAGGTATAGTAAGAGATATAGATGACAAACAGGTGGGTGAATCAAACAGATTTGTCAAGAATTTTGTACATGTTAAAAAATCACTCATCTTTCTGCGTGCTGCTAACGATTTTAATTTAAAGTAGCTGTGCAAATCACCATAAGAAATTCCGTGAGGGTAAACTTTAAATTGCTTAAAGTAACAATACTTTAGGAATTTGTTTTGAACCCGTTCGATTCTACTAATGTATATCTCATAAATCGGATTCCATATAGTACCTACTCAAGTACTGCAGTTGACTATAAACAAAGGAGAAGTACTATACTTTAAGCGCCGAAATTGAATTAAAGTGATAGCATGAACGAATGAGGAATCCAAGCATTTTATTAGCCTTTATTACAATGTTATCTATATGTATCTTAAAGGAAACTTTTGAGTCAATCGTAAGTCCAAGATCTTTTATATATTCCACCGATTGCACGTTATTGTTTCCTATATGATAGTTGGCCAGCGTAAAGGTTTTATTTCTGGTAAAAGTTATTTTGGCACATTTATTGAGATTTAGATACAAACAGTTTTGTCGGCAGTAACAATCTAAGCGATCCAAATCTTGCTGCATTCCCTCAGCATCGGCAAACGAACTAATAGTCGTAAAAATTTTTAAATCATCTGCATACATTACATAAAAAACTGAAGAGAATGGTTATAACCGGAAGTTCCTACTTTTTTTCTTGACAAAGATATAGTCATACCAAGATAATCCAGAAAAGTTCTAAATATATATTTATTTATTGGAAGTAATAATTTAATTTTAATTTTAAGAAGGTGTCTAGACAGTGTATAGATCGTTTTTGCTTGAATTTTCAGTATACTCTTCCATAAATTATTCATTTCAATCAGCTTGTTGATTTTTTGATTCATTGCAATGTTACGTCAGATTCTCCTTTTAAATGTTTTCAAATTCTCTAGCTATTATTTTTTAAACATTATTTTTTGTCCTGTCCAACATTGAAATAAAATAGTAATAATACTGAACAGTGTAGTTTGCTTTTTTTTTAATTTCCATCATATAACATGGCATGCACAGTGATACTAAATTACACTATTAAGAGATTTCCAAGGTGGGCTATGAAAATCGAAATGTAAAAGCATTAGTGTCACTTGTAGTTAAGCTCTTTGAACGTATTTACCAAATTAAGCCTTTTTGGACACATGCACATACTTATTGAGTTTGCAAAATGTCATATTCTAACGTTAAGTTTATGACATGTTTAGAATATGCAACAATTGCTGCCTTCGAAATTGAAGTAACTGTGCTCTCTACTAATCGACAAGTAAACATGTGTATTGAAAATAATGGTGAACACTTTGAACATTTGTTAAGTTGAATTTTTTTTTGTACTTTCTGATTTAAATATATTTTTATTTTTCTTTATACTACTTGGTCAATATATTTTCTTATTTATATTTAGGTGTAATAATAGCTTCTTTTACTTACTTTCATGTTATAGGCGCGGATGAATTAGATATCAAGTCTTATACCCTTTCGTTAGTTATAACTAAGGCATTATATTATATTGAATTTTTTCTCGTTCAGTCATGAGTTATGGAAACTATATTTTCTGGTTTTCTATAAGTAGATGTAAATCTGTTGGGTAATATAGATATATTATTATTATTATTATTATTATTTTATTTCAATGTCTAAAATGACAGGACATGAAACTTAAAAATAGTTAGAGAATTTGAAAAGATTTAAAACTAGAATCTAACGTACCATATGCAATGAATCAAAAAATCGGTGAGAAGATTGAAATGATTACATTTATGGAAAAGTATGATGAAAATTCAAGTGAAAGCGAACTACACACTGTCTAGTGACCCTCTTAAAATGAAAATAAAATTATTACTCCCAATAAATAAATAAATACATATTTTAATATTTTTCCTTTATCTGGATTATCTTCGGAAGACTATATCTTCGTCAAGAAAAAAAGGTAGCAATTTCCGGTTTTCAGCATTCTCTTCAATTTTTGATGTGCTTCAATATTACGATATTAAATTATACCGTTCTATTTAAAAGTTTAAAGAAAAAACATATAATATTCATAAATTGAGAACAGCGCCCTCTGTAATTTTTTTTGACAGCCACGTAATTTCGTATAACATATCATTCAATTCTTTGAAAAATTCTCTAGTTAATGAGCCTAGAAACATTAAAGTCCGTTAAGGCAAACCAAAATTATACCTACTTTTGTACGCAGACATAACCCTCTCCACCCTCCCCTTCGTATGGGACTTACAAAAAGTTTCAAATGAAAATTGTATAAAAACTTCTGAAAATGTTGCTAGTTAAAATTTTAATCTATATTAATCTAGAATTTAATGAAAAATTGTCGAATATTTAATTGATCTTGAGGATTGCGCCCCCTTGCGATCACTTTGGAAACTTAAAAATATTTTTGTTGAAATTGGTGTGGTCCATTTTATTATCAAGACTTTTTCCACCAGGTTGTACGATAAATGGTTGCCGAAATATGGCCGGTAGCCGAGCTTAAACAGATCCTGGTATATGTGATATATTATAACCGAATCCTTCAGTACTGATAATTTCTTATTTTTCATAAATAACCAATACCTATCAATAAAATGAACGTATGAATTAGAAAAGGACTTGAATTTACCATTTTTGAATTCAAAAATTTCGATTTCAAACAATAAATTTCTCTGTTGTAATATGTCAGAAATAAAATTAAAATATCACAGCCACATGCTTAACTATATCTACCGGATGATCCAAAGCATTGAAAAACTAAATTTAAGATCGCGCAATGTGATTGACAGGGTTGCTATTGTCAAAATTTAAAAATTTAGTCACTCATACAGGGTGACGGGAAGTAAGTTTGTCAGATGTGCTTTTAACTACCTATAATTGAAGCGTGTCATGAAGAATACAAAATAATTTAGTATGACGTACACAAATGATATGCGAGATAATAGTTATGTATAGAGCTTGTTGTGATATATACTGAGTGTTTCTTAAAGTGTGGCAAAATAAGAAAATTTTAAATAAGGAAATCTAATTGACTTTAAATGGAACACAAAATATTTTCTTACATAATCGTATTGTCTTCCGAAAGATTTTTTTTTGTAAAGTGTGTCGTGTACCTATCTTCGATATTTTAGAAAATATTTAAACTGCATGACATATTAAAAATTATTTTATCGATGAAAAAATATAGTATCCACATAACTAGAATTTATTGTGCTTCATTCAAACTATCTGTACAGTATTATTATTGATTTATAGACATATTACTATTGTCGTTATTGGTTTCTTTCTTGTTTGAGTTGTTTTTGTTAGTTTTTGCTTTTTATTGTTACATTATACCTACCTATTGCTTTCAAGGGAACAATTAATTGACATTTTCGTTATCTTTAGCGAAACGCATAAAAATTAATTTGTTTGTTTCATATATTTGCCGAATTTTTTACCCGTATAGACGTCACTCACCGAAGAGAACTTTTTAAATCGTAAACGTAGGTTGATCAACACGGAAAAGTACATTATATTAATAGGAGCGTTATAAGTAAACACTATATTCTTTATTTAATAGTTATCTATTATACAAGGGAAAAAAGTATTAGATTTTAGCTCGAGGTAAGGTTTATCTCCCGACGCGAAGAGATAAAATACCGAGAGCTAAAATCTAATTTTTTTTCCCGTGTATAATACACAATTTTTTTCTGTGATGGGAAAAACCACGATTTAATATTGAAAAAAACACGTAAATACTATATATTAAAGTCAGAAAATCAATCGGAGTGACATTTGAAGTGACATTACACCTGCGTTGCTATGGAAACCTGTAAAATAATCAAATATCTGTCAATTTAAGCGGGCAGAAAGTGAGCACTTTCTGCCTGGGTTGAAAAAGTGACATTTTGTTACCTGTCAAGAAAGATAAAATGTCAAACTTTTTTCCCGTCACAGAAAAAAATGTATTATTGTCAACTAAGTCAAATGTCTGAATATTTATAATCCGTATGTTACATAATAGTTATTTATGTACCAAGTCAGTAAAGTGATACTTTATCGAACGAGTGTGATTTACGAGCCAAGCGAGTGAAGCGAGCGCGGCGAGTAAAAGACGAGTTCGATAAAGGTACTTTACTGACGTGGTGCATACAAAATTTTATCGCCAACCGTGAAAATTGTTAATTTAAGAAATAAAGATATAATAACTTATGACAGTCTATGACAGTGACAAACGATTTATGTTTAAAGTCATCAGTCATGGCTACGTTGACAGATATTAGCGGCAGGTAAAGTACTTTATTGTACAGTACGATAAAGTGTTTGTTTACCTCCGTAAAACGCTATGGTAACGCATCGCTTTACTGACGGTTGGCGATAAATATAATTATTTTTTTATTTATTAGATGTTTATTAAACCAATAAATGGATAGTATGTTACATACATTCATTGACTATGAAGTCAGTACATTCCTCATGCTGCCAAAGTGAGTGGACAATACTACCCAAAAGAAGTTTTATGGTACTTTCAAGAGAATTGTTTGTACACGGAAAAGAAATAAAGAAGGCACTTCTGGATAATCAAGCCAACTGTATGTAGTTGCAGCGAAATTTAGCAATGTCTACGGATTGATGAGATAGATTGTAGACCCACCAATTCCAATTTCTCAACGTACATACTTTAGCTAGTTTCGTCTTGTAAAAAATTTAGTTTACAAATTTACGTTATATCATCTGGATCCTATTCTACTATATAGTACCCCAATTCTGGAACAAAAAAATTATTCTGATGACATTGGAGATGTCCTGAGTCTGCCTCAGGAAAAATCCCAAAACTTATTTGCGTTTCAAGGGCTATTCACACGCCGAGAAATTGAATGCCAGCTCATTCTATAGCACTTCTACCCGCTATTGCAGTCACCCTGTTCGATTTTTTTTTACTAAATATTATTAATTTTCAGTTTTGAACGTTTAGTGACATATTGTTTGCTTTATACCGGTACCGTCATTATCTGCTTGGATCCTATAACAGTTAGGTAATGAAGAAATATTCGTAAATAATTTTAAGTCGTTAGATAAAAGAGAAATCTGCAAAAATTAATATGATAATTGATATCGTTTATAAAAGGAACGTACAGGATTGGGGCCAAGTGACTGCCTTGGGGCATCCCATAGGCTCCAGGAACAGGTTTCAATATACTAGAAACAACGCGCACGATTTGAATGTGATCAGTAAGACTGGAACAAAGAAGAAAAAACTGTTCCAGAAATACCATATATGTTCAGCTATCGACAAAGAAGGTTATGGTCTACGCTATTGAATGCTTTCCTAAAATCTGTGTACACAGAGTCGACTTGAGATAAATGAAGTGATTGAACATAAGTAGGTTACTCTCCATACTTGCTGTTATGTAATAATAATATTCAATGAAGTTGGCACAATTTGATTATATAGCAACAATCAATTTCATTATCTTTCCGAAAGGCTGACAAAGTGTAGATTTCGTGGTACTTATAGATTGCTGTATTCCAATGGTGGTTTAACAAAAGCTTTTATCCACTATTGAGAAAATAAACCCAACAAAAAATAAACTGAAAAGAATGAAAATTGGTAGAGACAAAGGCTCATACATACACATAAAATGTAAAATATTATAAAAATAACAGACGTTGTAAAACGTCAATTTTGCTAAAAAGAAAGAAAGACACAAATACAAAATAAGAAAATATACTTCCTCAGTCAACAGGATTATTGTCAGGATTAGTCCTAGTTCTCACAGTGACAAAAACATATAAGCTTCTATAAGCTAATGAGAAAGGGCTGTACGCTATAAGATTGTATATATTAAGGCTGTGATCTCAACGTGAGACAAGCTGTATATTAAAACATTTAGTTTTTTTATAAGCAGTATACCTGGAAATTTTTGACGTCGAAATTGTTGGAGATTTTCACGATCTAAACTTCTTTAACAATTTTATATTTGGAATGGAAATAATATTTTTTAATATATTTAAGAACAATTTTATGTAAATGTCTTTTAAATTACAACAATATGAAATTAAAAATTAATTTTTGAGAATCCTCAAGTAATGTCTTTTAAAAGTTTGTAGGTATGAAAAACTCGTATGCTACCAACATAAATATATTCCTCATATTACGACTTTGCTATTGTAATTTCAATTTTCTCATGTATTTTTTTACTATAAAGCAGTTTTTTATAGTTAGGACAGTTGGAATTCAAATGACTTCATGCGGTTATGGTGTTAACTAGAATTATTTCTCTGAGCCCACATTTCGAAAGACGAGAACGAATTATTACCACATTACCTACGTATTTGCATTTTAATTTTATTTTATTGTACAAAACAGTAGGCTGGCTTCAGACATGTGAGTGCCTTGAAATTTTTTGAATAAATTTTACAATTTACAATTGTCTTCCTGTTGATTTTCAAGGTTTTTGCTATAAAAATAACACAATTTCTGGAAACGAATGAATATTTATCGGAAATGTTAAATAAAATATACAATGAATATTTGTATTCAATGTATGTAGTCGATGTATGCTGAAAATTAATTATATATCTTTGACTGATAAAATATACGAGATACAAGGCATGGACAATGTGTACGTTAAAGTTCAATAGAAGTTTCTGAATTTATTTTATTGTATGCGTGACTATATTAAGGTAAAAGAAAAATAATATTTATACTAGAAAACAAATAAAAATTATTTGCAGATATCAATGGACAGAATATTGTAGTAATTAAGTTGCAAGATACTTTAATTTAGTTTTATGAATGCATTTCTTGATATTACAGTTAATTACATTTCTTGACCTATAGCTAGAGTAATGTAGTAATAATACCACAATTGTCGTTTATTTCAATACCCTTCTCCTATGTTAAAATATAACCCAATGAGAGAAATTAATAAATTCTTAATTAATTCTGTAACTAGTAATTAGTGAACTATAAAGTAAAAATGAAACTAAGCTATAACAAATAACAGTAAGCTTCATAAACTTTAGGCAAACATGCCAGCGTTAATATTGTATAATGCAAGGGTAAGAAATATTGTTGCGTTTTCGTGTTCGAAATAAACAACCCGGGCAAATGTTTTAAAACTGTCTGTATATTTACACACTTAAAACTAATCACAATATAAAAATATAAATAAATGTATCGCACTTAAAACTACTATAAATAAACACTCGTATTTATTTCTATCACTTCTATTTATATAACACTGCACCACTATATTTATTTTGTATTGTCCGAATACTACTGAATGAATGAATTCTTTCTGGGTACCGCCCGCTTTTTATATCGGCATATAAGACTCTGGAAATATGCGCGAAAATTCTCTATTTCTCTCAATGTTTGGAGAACATACGACAGACTTTCTGTCGCCTACACATTACATATATGTGGATGATTTATAACTTATTTACGGTGCGTGGCGCCAATTTTTACTCTTCTATTTTTTTAGTCGCCCGGATGTCTGCATCTTTGTGGGCTTGTTTCGTTACAATATTATTGAAATGTAGGCCTACAAGGGAACATGCTGTTAGTCGCTGTAGAAAATAACGGAATATAGCAATCCTCGGCTGGTTCTGCTTAAAAGCTAAGGATAATCGGTTTTATTATTGAAAGGAGAAATTAAAACCTCTCTACCGCCAGAATTCGCTCATTTTGAAACCATTATATTTATAACACACGACTGTATCATAGTAATCCCTTCCTGTTCCTAGATAATGTGAACTTGATAGAATAGCAGATTATAGGAGCATATTGATGTCTAGACTGAACAAACTATATCACAAAATTTTGAATAGCACAGGAATTTGTTTTTTATTACTTTATTTGTAGATTTAGCATTTTATTAGTAGTACTTGGAATGAGAGAGATATATCATTTTTAAATTAAATATCCGACATCAAAACGAGGATTTTATTTTAATTTAGTTTAATTCTTTCTATGCTCTAATTTCACTTAGTCAAAATTGAATATTGTATATCAAGTTTTATAAACCTCATTTTTGTAACGAGTCTTATTAATCACGATCGAAGCGTACCAGAGCGAGGGTTTAGTAAAACAAGAGACCAACGAGTTATAGATGAGTTTCGTACTAGATCTTCTCTACGACAGCAATTAATCAAAATAATACAAAATTTCTTGCCTGATGTCGCGCCACGACTAGTTATTTTGACAGATTGATGAGAAGTACCAATGAGTTTAAATTGATTTTTGCAATTAAAAAACCGAGAGTCCGTGATTACAGAGCGCGTTGCTAATTTCACTTAGCACCATGGCATTTTATAGATGGGAGTAAAAATACGTTGATCATAAAAATATCTAATAAAATGTTAGATATTCATACAAACTTGGTCTTATCTTAGAAGATTTAAAATGCAACAGCCGGTATTAAGCAGCATTTTTCAGTTTACTTGTTTCTGTATATTACCAAAAAGTAAATGTCCTGCACTAATTATTTCTAATTTACTATTCGTGGGATTATTTTCACATCAGTTAAAATCGATTCCAGGTAACAATTTTGGAACTAATTGTGTATGTATACTTTTGTTAAACTTTTTGTAATTGATTTATTGGTGAATTTAATGATTAAAAGTGTGATTTTATGTATAAAAATGTGTACATGTACTATAATATTGACAAATATCACGTCTGTAATAGTAATGGCTAATTAAGAATTATTATCCATATATTAATACGTGAAGAAAAAACTTTGCACACCTTTTTAAGCAAATTACACGCACGGAGGAGTATGAGATTTGTATAGACTTAAGGTCCATATGGAGAAGGATTGTAGAAAGGTAAAATTTATGTATAAGTGTTACAAAAACATTCAAGTAAGAAAATAAAAAGATCGAATTGCGACAACTAGTTATTATTATTATGCTCTAATGTAAAAATGACTTACTACCGTGACCTATGTATAGTATTGTGGAATGCCATTTAGGACAGTCTGTATGTTTGAAATCTAAAACTGGATGTATCTCAAAGTTGATACAAATTATTATAATTGATATAATTAACAAGAACAGTGTAAAATTCTTTAACGATTTGTAAACATATAGCTTACTAGTAATTGCAATATATGTATAAACGAGAACGAAATGTAAAAAGCGTAAAAAATGTAAGTTCATCACTATAATTTCTACTAAAATATTAAGAAAATATAAAAAATTTAGTTCACTTTATTGCCTTTGAAAAGGAAATTAATACAAAAAACAAGTATATAAGAAATAGCTGAAACAGTCAGCTGTGTTACAAAATATGGTGCATTGTGAAACACATAATTAATAATGGAATCATCTAAAGTGTGTTATCAAATATAATTCAGTTAATTGCCGGTGTGTGAATTAGATAAATCATAATTTTTTTATTATTTTATGCTACCGTCCATCATAGGACACCGAGGTGTATATCATACATAGGGCTATTAAATTGTAAAGTGCTATTTTTTTTCTTGTTAGTGGGGCTTAATTATTTTAATAAGAGATCTCTTTAATGACAGTCCTTTTTTTATTTCTCAATAAAATATGGTTTTCCTTCTGGATAACGGTATCTTAATATTAATGTAGAATTAATGTACATGACTAATGGTAAAGAAAGGTGAGATGAAAGACAAGGAATTGTTTGCTTTATGACATCTGCCCGTATTATTACAAAAGAAGATTTGGCGGCCTACTTTTTCACCAGAAAAAATATTTTGATAATTTTATAATAACCGATCATATAATTTTTTTACTAAAGCATAAATGCTATTGACGGTTCGTATTCAGGTGCCTTGTATTACAATCGATACAAATGAAAAATATTCGATTTCAATTCATTACAGATCACACTGAAATTATATTTTATTGTACCGCATTTTAGATATTGGTATCCACAATCATATTTTGTAAAATACGCATCAAGAATTTTATTACACCATTCGTTATTATTAAGACCGTTCAATTTAATTTGAAGTAGTAATATACGTTGCTTATATAGAGTATTTATTTTAAGAGTATGTATACATTTATTACAATGACATAAATTATTTCTTTTTAAATCGTGCTCGTGCTTGTGTTAAATGTGGACATTTATAAAAAGCGGAATTTACGAAAGTTAAATAAATTATTCTTCCGACAATAATCAACGTAATTACTTTAGGATCTTATATAAAGAACGCAGAGATCAAAGTTGGGAATTACAGTTTTACGACAATATGATATATGGAAATGTTGTATGAACGAAACTGATCATTCTAGAACTTGAAACGTGAAACACTTAATGCGTTTATATGTATTTGAAAATATTAAGTGATTTTCACGTTTATTAGGCACAAACTCTTGTAAATTTATGATCATAAGTTTTATATTTCCAGATGATAAAACCAGCTTCATGTAGATTTTTCTGTCTTAGTTTATTTTATTAAAATCAATTGAAGCAATTCTTACTCCTTGTTTGTACGAGGTAGACGCCATAAATTCTTGGCCTGATATACAAAAAAGAAACTTGGAACAATATAAGAATTTTTATTTTTCAATGTAATCTCC
Organism: Amphimallon solstitiale; assembly: GCA_963170755.1. Lineage (NCBI taxonomy): Eukaryota > Metazoa > Arthropoda > Insecta > Coleoptera > Scarabaeidae > Amphimallon > Amphimallon solstitiale. The sequence continues at coordinate 109,867,013 of OY720678.1, read as the reverse complement.
CCTAACTTCGATACATTCATTACAACGATTAATTAATAATTCGATACCCTTGTAAAAATAATCTGAAGTTTTTCCGTCAAAAAGCTCTATAACAGCTGCTTGCAACTCACTGTCGTCCTTAAATCTACGTCCCCTAAGGTCTTTTTTTAAATAAGAAATAAAAAAAAATGACAAGGAGCCATATCCGGACTATACGATGGATGTTCCTTGAAAGCCGCATTCGCGGATAGCAGATTGTGAAATGGCGGTATTATGGACGAGAGCATTGTCGTGCAATAATCGCACACCTTTTTTCAATTTTCCACGACGTTTTGCACGAATACTGTCCCTTGATTTATGCAATAAAAACGCATAATATGTACCGTTCACACTTGTATTTTGCTCTTTAAAGTCAATTAGCAAAATGCCCTCATAATCCCAGAACATTGTGGACATCACCTTTTTCGTTGATTGAACGACTTTCGCCTTTCTGGGACGAGGTTCATCAAGTCGACGCCGTTCCATGGACCCCCTTTCGATAGAGGATCGTACAACAGAACCATTGTTTCATTCCCTATGACAATGGACTCCAAAATCGGTTTTGGGTCGTCTCTACACATGTTTAAAGACGACTGCGCACATTCCACTCGACGTTCACGTTGGAGAGCAGAAACAAGTCGCGGTACCCATCTAGAACTAATTTTATTCATACTCAGATGGTCATAGAGAATTCGGCGAACACTTGTTTTGGAAATTTTTATTATCACGTAGACATCCTTCACTTTCAACCGGCGATCTTCTAGCACTAAATGTTCAATAATTGAAATTTGTTGAGGCGTTATCACTTCAATTGGTCGACTCGACCGATCAGCATCTTCCAGGGATTCTTGTCCCAAACGGACACACACTTTTTTTCAGTTGAATACGAGAGAGACGAATCACCGTAAACGCCGTCTAAATGTTGTTTAATGTGATAAGGTGTATGCCCTTCTTTTGTTAAAAATTTAATGACCGCGCGGTACTCAATTTTCGTTACTTCAGACATTCGAGCCACTCTTTTTATACACGTTTCGAACTACACATTTGTCCATAATGGAAATTCCATATGGACCTTAAGTATATATAAACTTATGATACTTTTATACGTTTGTAAAGAGAAGCAAAGATAATATTATCAAACTAAATGAGCATTTAAAGAGAAAATAATGACGTCATTCTCCGAGTTTATCGAAAATGGATAAAATTTAATAATGGTAAAAAATTCCTTATTAAATTATTGTTAAAGACTTTCTTTTATGATGTACCGCTCTTTGAATTTTGTTAAATATTAATTAACGAAACTGATTGCAAAATTGAATGGCCCGGTGCTAATATCTATACTTAACCACGGATAACTAAATGTCTTGTACACTCTTAGGGATATTTAACATCAGAGTGGCATTATCACCAGTTAAAACTACAGTTGGCATTCGTCCACCTTTACTATCTATATTTGACAGCTAATTAATTTTTAAGCTTTAATAATAGGTGTTTTAAGTGTCTAGTGATTGTGAATTTTATCAACAGTAAATGCTCTGATACTGCTAGTTCGGTATCGGAGAAAAAAACTCAGGTAATGTACGTTTTAGCATTATTTTATTCTTCAATATTTTTTTAGTTCCTGGCATTAGGAGAATAGGAAATATTTTCAATGTCAACCCTTTTATTTACATATAATACAATTATTAATTACACAAATTTACTTATACATATTTACAAGAAACTCAGATAGTATTTGTTGTCCACAAAAGCAACTACAATTCTTGCATTGACATTAACCTTACATTTATTGAATCTTATTTGCGTGTGTCAATAAACATATAACGTGAAAATTTATTAAGTAAAATATAAAATACGTATCATTTACGGCGAGAAAGATGGTATTTGCATAAGTTCGGCAAAAAATAATTTAATTTCTCGGCAAGCACGTGTGTTCGTATCGTTGAAGAGAAAATCGACAAGAGTAATATATTCAAATTTTTACGTAAAATTGAAATTTATTTTGATACATATGAAATTACAAGAACTTTATCTGACATGATTATATTAATTAAACTGTATAACCACGTAAAGATTGTTTATTGGACTTACAGGAGACGGAATTGTTTTTCCACAGACTAACAGGAAAAACGAGGTATGTACACCCCCCCCCCCCCACAGACGGCCTGGAAGGATTATGAAAATTCTTTCATGGACTGCCTGAAAGATTAAGGAAGAAGCTACCCTCACGGTCTGCTTGAGAGTGCTCAGAGAATTCCCTCGGACTGCCAAGGAGAACTATCACTTTCCAAATAAAATCGTGGCTTTACATAGCCCTGGACTCGCATAAATAATTGTTTAAAACAGTATTTTTGCCGAAGTATCAAGCGCAAAACGCATGCACTGTACTCAAACACACGATATTATCACGTGCAAATTGCAGGTAGAAAATTAACAAAAATATCTTTCTCATTACTAATTGACAAACATAAACACTATATAAATCAAATATTTATTAGAATATTCGTATAGAATTATCGAACCTACTAATCTAAAATTAAATAAAAAGCATTAATACAAAATTAGTTCGATAGTTTATACAGTGACGGACAAAAATCCGCTACATTTTCTAAAGAATAGTTGCATTCAAATTAATAAGTTATATAACTATTGCACTATTTAAATATAATCTCCACCGCTACTACAGTTAATAGTTATGCATACGTGTGGCAGCTCGGCTAATGCGAATAGTTAAACACGTCTTCCCTCTTTATACTAAAAGAAGTACGTACGAATCCCTTTAAGTTAGTACCGATTTTTTATGTATTTGCAGTTCGGATCCGTACTTGTACGACAATGTATCTATAGCACGTGTATTTATACTACAGGTGTACACGTGAATTAAGAGCTCTAATTTCCAACATGGAAGCCAAGATCTAGGAGTTATATACCTTTCTTATAATTTAACATGTGTAATAATATCGTTGTGATTGGTGTTATGATTTGGAAAATACGACGAGTTTTCCATACAGAAAATTAAATTTTAAATTCCAATTAATTATGAATTTATTGATACAAATTATTTTGTATTATCAGCACACTCTCAACTTAAATAGATTCACCCAGTATAGGTATATTTTGTATGCCTAATGTAATATAAATTTGTGAAGACTGTATTATACATATATTTAACTTCTAATCCTTTAAAGATAGAGCAAGCTCGTATTTTAATCCTTCTAAAAACAATTTCTTTTTATATATATCTGAAATTTATGATTAGGTATTATGACTGTTGTAACAATTAGCTCAACCTAACTACCTTGAATAATAATAGACGGAAAAATTACTTTATTATATTGAGGTTTTTCTTCTACTGTAGCATTGAAGTCTCTATATAAAAATGTAATTTCTTTTAAAGGTGTTGTTATTTTCTTTTGGTTTTATTTACTTGTAATAATTTTTATTACAATTATCAATAATATTTCTATACATTGATGAGAGTGTTTGACACAGTTATGTCATATTGATTGTTGAGTTGAGTAGATGAACGGTCGCTATGCCCAAGTGCGATATTTGTTTCTTGAGTGTCTCACGTTATGAAGATTCTATAATGTGTGCGGCACCTCTATGTGCTAAAACTTTACATATAAAATGTACAAACATTACGACTGAAGAACTATGTGATTTAAAAACATCTGGAAATATAAAAAGCTGGCCGTGCAGTGTGTGTGAAGAGAAACAGGCTCCCTTCCCGCAAGAAAAACCTACAGCGAATTTGCAAGTACCTCTAGTTAACGACTTCAATGTCATGAGCGGTATTAATATCGAGAATATTATGGCTACTAAGATAAAACAAGCAATCAATAGCGTTACAGAGGAAGTTATAAACTTACTAAAAGTTGAAATAAATAAACTACACATGTATAATGGAAACTTTTCGGATGAATTAGATAAATTGCGTGCGGAAATAACTACATTAAAAAGAGAGAATTCCAATTTAAAAAGAGAACTTCTTAATTTTAAAACGTATTCCGCATTTTCCGCAAAAGATTATAATCCTACACCTGCAATTGATTCTAACGTGCTACAAAAACAGAATTCAAAAAACACGAATCTTACAAAAAAAGTTGATATGCACTCACTAGAAAATCGGAATACGGAAATAAATGTAAATAATGATGACAAAATACCAAATAAAAAGTCGTATACAGAGATTCTCAAAACTTATGAACTGCAGAAATGCGACGCAGAGGTTACCGACACTGAACAGGCTGGTTCTCAGGTTGTTATGAATCGCAGAAGAATGCCCTCCGAAGAGAAAGAATGGATTAAGGTGCAAACAAAGAAAACGCAGAAAAGGAATAAATTATCTGTTACTGGTAGTTCCACCACAACTAAGATAAGGGCAATTCTAAAACAATCATACATGTTCGTATCAAGAATACAACCCACCACAGAAGCATCTGATATCAAAACACATTTGGCTGACTTTTTTCCAGAAGCGGTAGTGGAAGATCTCACATCATCTCATCCAGAAGTATACAAATCTTTTAAAGTAACCATTAGCCAGTCTAACTTCGAAAAGGCTCTGGATCCGACCATGTGGCCATCAGGGGCATATGTTTCGAGGTTTTTTCACCCACGTCGCGGGAATACAAACCGAACGTAGGAGTTCATTGTAATTTAAATAATGACACTGACTATAATTTCTTACTACTTAATTGTCGATCACTTACTCACGATAAGGCTGATGCAATTACTACAGATTATTTAAATTATTATAATATTAATTTTTTATGTTTCACAGAGACCTGGTTAACTTCAAACTCTGTGAGTTACATGCATATCCAGGATTTTGCTTTGAGGGCCAGCTATTCTCGTACTAATCGAAAGGGTGGGGGAGTTGCTATTTTGGCTAGGAAAGGAGTAGAGGTGACAGAGGTTAATACAAATGATTTTTCGGTGGAGGGTGTAACTGAGTTTTGCGGTGTGTATTGGAAGGTGAGGCTTTCCTCTATATTAGTTGTTCTATGTTATAGACCACCGAATAATTCTGTTGAGGATTTCTCTGTATTTTTTGAAAGTATTACAAATTTATTAGACAACTTATTTATGGTTGATGTCCCAATTATTGTTCTCGGTGACTTTAATATAGATCCTGTCAGAGATCATACTCAATATCAGATATTGAGAAACATTTTGCAGACCTATAAACTTTACAATATTGTAAGTACACCAACTCGTGGGAATTACATCCTTGATCATTTTTTCATCAATCATAATAGGGATCATGCAAAAATATTAGTTGTAGACAATCATATATCAGATCACAGAACAGTGCTAGTAAACGTTCCTCAACTATTTAGTGCTCCTAATGGGTGTCCCATAGTTTACAAAAGAAAATTTAACAAGGAAAATGTGGATCGCTTTGCATCTGACTTGATGTGTGAAGACTGGAGCGGAGTGTATGATCATTCCAATTTTCAAGAATGTTTTGATAGATTCATTAGAATTTTTCTGTATTATTTTAATCTGCACTTCCCAATACAAAGATCGCGGGCCGTACACGCAAATAAACGCTGGGTCAATAGTGAAGTGATTACATCATCAAGCGAACTAAAGTCTTTATATTACCTTCGGTTAAAATATCCGGTTCTAGATGATTACTATAAAAAAGCTAAGATTGAACACCAATATTTAGTAGATCATACAAAGCGGACATATTATCAGAACAAAATATTTAGCTCAGAAAACCCACACAAAACAGCCTGGTCTGTTATTAAAGAATTATCAAATGCTGTACCAGATGGATCCAACTATGAAATAAAAATAAACAACAAATTACTTTTCAACCCCAACATAATAGCTCAGCATTTCAATGAATTCTTCTTATGTGCCCCATTAAATAATATCTTATTTCAGTCAACGAGCAACACTACTAACAATAATTCTACTCCCCAAAGAGTAAACAAAACCATTTTCTTAGAGCCAATATCATTCTACGAACTTTCCTATATCATATTAAATAAATTAAAAAATTCACATTCATCTGGTCCGGACGAAATTCCATCATTTGTAATCAGGGCGATTTATACCTCTATTATACCTGTTCTATCATACCTCATTAATATGTCTCTCCAGCAAGGGAAATTCCCACATATTCTGAAAACTACTAAAGTAGTTCCTATACATAAGGGTGGAGACAAATCATCTATGGGAAACTACAGGCCGATTGCACTTACATCCTGTTTTTCAAAAATATTTGAATATTGCTTCTTAGATAGATTAAATAACTTTTTGGTAAAAAATAATATACTGAGCAATTACCAACATGGTTTCAGGAAAGGCCGGTCAACTACTACTGCCCTTAATGCTTTCTATAATTTTATTGTCACTGCCATTGATGATGGTACTTACCCTGTTGCAATGTTTCTTGATTTAAGTAAGGCTTTCGACTGTGTGGACCACAGTCTTTTGATAAACAAGTTAGAGATCTTGGGGATCAGAGGTGTTGCTCTTGATTGGATAAAATCTTTCCTCATGGGTAGGAGGCAATATGTTAATATTACCTATCGCAGTTCAAACAGAATTAGTAGCCATAACTCTGAGAGGATGACGAGTGGCAGAGGTGTGCCCCAGGGTTCAGTGCTGGGACCAGTGCTATTTCTGCTCTTTATTAATGACCTACCGCAAATTGTTTCAGACACCTTCATCACAATTTATGCTGACGATATTGCGCTGGTTACTGCTGCTTCAGATGACCAAATTCTTACTAAGAAATGCAACGGGATATTGAACACTGTTTCTGAATGGTTTATGGAAAACAAGCTCATTCTTAACAATTCCAAAACCACCTATATAAGATTCCATCCTTATCAATTTCAGGCGGATAAGGAGTTTTATTTGAACCTCAATCTTAACGGTAATAGGATGGTGAGAAGTGAAAATTACAAGTTTTTGGGGGTGTGGATGGATGAATTGTTAAGTTGGAAACATCACTGTGAGACACTATTAGTAAAACTGAACTCATTTTGTTTCTTGTTCAGATCCTTACGGGCGGTTTTGACTGAGCAGCAGCTGATGAGCTTGTATCATGCATACATTGCAAGCAGATTGAGGTATGGTATTGGGTTTTGGGGTACTTCGGCATTGGCTGCTGATATTTTTATATGTCAAAAGAAGATTGTGCGAATTATAGCTGGTGTCGGGCCCTCTCGCTCTGCTAAACCCTCTTTTATTGACCTGAACATCTTGACTCTGCCATGTATATTAATAGAAGACCTGGCAAACCACGTACATAATAATAAACATGATTATACATTAAATCGTGATTTGCATGGTCTCAGTACGAGATCTGGGGATAATTTCGTAATACCTAAATCAAGACTAAAATTACATCAGTACTCTCCCCAGGTACTCGCATTAAGAGTATATAATAAGTTACCATCAGTTATTAGGCATCTACGACCCAAACAGTTTAAGAACCGATTGCATCAGGTTTTTTCGGTGAAAGCTTATTACTCCCTACAGGAGTTTTTGGATTGTAATTTTAGAGTATAATCTTAAATACATATACCTAGTTTTAAGTTCTACACTAGCAGCAATAATAAGGCTAAATCCTTTGTATTGAGTGATCTGTGTATTTGTATTTTTTACTTTTTAGTTTCTTTTTGTTACATGACTTGTCCAACGTACCAATGTATAACTTGGATTAATAAACTATACTATACTATACTATATGCGAATCTACAAAGCAATATATAGGAGTTACGAAGTAGGATATATTTGAAAGGTTATTTAATACTGTCATTGTATTGAGAGAATTTTCTCTATTTCCTAAAGTAAATTAGAAAAATTCATATTAAATTGTGTTCTACATTCATTACCTATGGGCTCATTTTATTTTAAAACATTATAACAACATTTTGTTCAAAGTAAAGTTATGGACTATACTACGACGACCATTATTTGGCAAGTGCAAAACATGCGAACAACTACAATTATACTTTGGTGCATTACTGATATAACTAATTACATTATTTATTACTTACTGACAAAATATAATGCATACATTTGCAGTTACTGAAAATTATATGTGATATTCTGAATGTATTTGACATAACTGCGGTGCGTGTTGCTCAAGATGACAAATAACAATGATCGGATATTAGATACTTCATAATACGTCAAAAATATGATGTATATACCAAAGGAATATTGATTTTTGATAATAAATATTTTTGGACCTAAATTTTTTTAGCTATTCAAAACTTGTGCCGTATGTTAACGAAAAAGCGAATTTTTCTTTACATATAATGATTTGTCAACCACAAAATGTATCTAAATCTTGCTTTAGAGTAATATTTGCATAAAAGAATTCAAAATTCATACTAGATGTAACAATTTTTTGCCTATTCAAAAGCTGTTGTCTTGCGTATATCTTCCAAGTTATGCTCCCCATATAAATTTTATGAGTGTAAAAAAGTATTTTGACGTTAATTTGGGATATGTTCTGTATGCTTGAATTTTCAAAATTAAATCTTCGAAGAATAAAAAAACTGTACGAGATTTTGTCCGTCCCTTTCTAACATCGACATTTTTATACAAATACGTTTTTGCAAAAATATGTATCTATCCGTATATATATAACACCGTCATACGAGATACGTGATTTTAAGCATGGTTCGGTCACGGAAAGTGTATATCCGATGTGTGCATTAGCACGAGTTGGTCACGTGACCATGGTATGCTTATTGTCAAAAAATACAATTTTTATATTATTTATTTTATGCTGTTCTACCCCTATATAAAAGTATTTTCAAAATAAAGTATGTTGGAGATCTCTACATTTACCTGGTCGCACGTTCACCTAGTTGTCTCTCTGGTGGTGCACTCACTCACCAAGAAGTAATTACCGCCTCTCCGATGCTAGTTTCATTGCGCATTTACGAGTGAAATAGTTGCTAGTTAAGCATTTCCTATACTATTTTGGAAGTGAATTTGCTAGTCAAATAGATACTAATTACCGCATTCCCGTCATTACTCTTGAATGTGCAATTATGAATCAAGTTGTAATTTTATTTCAATTACCGATCCGCCTATATACCGATGTACTATTTGTAAGATACACATTTCAATGCGTCGCTTGTGTGTCTATATGTAAGCACAGGTTTATAATAGGCCCGTATTAAAATTATATATTCCTTAAATCGATAAAAAATCAAATGAAATCAAATTATGAAACTTTTGTGTTTAATTCGATAGAACTTTGGTTTATGTGTAAATATATCAGATAGATATTTTAAGGATGCTTTCGATTAATTTCATAAGTGTGTAAATAAGCTAGATGTCAACAAACTATTACTGATTTTATTCTGCTAAAAGTAGTGTCACAGATAATCAATTTTAGGTAATAGCCCATGACCTACCATCATCTGACAGGACAAAGCCGTTGATCTTCAGGCACTGTATTTTCTTCTTTTCATATTATCACTAAACATTTAATAAAATAATCCCAATTATTTCGGGTACAACAGCAACAAGATAATTTAAGTGACATCTGGAAAATAAGAGTTGGATATCTGTCCCCTCCTGGACTTGCATGTTCAACTGCATTATTTGAATGCATGCAAAGTTGTGTATCTTTAAGGCGCGTGGGCTTCCAGACAAAATTAGCTCTTTCGAGCAAGAAACTGCACCGACCGGAGTGAGGCTTCATAACTACTTGGCATGCAGCGAAACAAGCGACGAAATATATTATAAAAGAATTTATGTAAGTTTGTGGCGTGATCAACGATACCGGTTACAGGTACCGTTGAGTTCTTTGAATATTATAATTAGAGGGGACCATGAACAAATACTACTGATCTTAAATAATATTGTAATAGCTTAATTCTAGTTTAAAATAAGCTATCTCTGTAAATTTTAAAACAGTGTTGTTTGCGCTACAGTGAATCGGCAACGCGGTTATAATCAGTGCTACTATGATGGCTACATTGTTGTCGAAATACGTATTTAGCACTTCAAGCATTTTGTGTTAACTGTGTTTTAGTGTGTTTGATGTTAGCGACAGTTTTGATCATCACAAACTTTATCACATTTTTCAAAAATTAGTTAGTTTTGATATGCGTTATATAGTTCATTATATTAAATATCTATGGTCGGTGCATTTGTCATCCTGCACGAAAATTCAACTGCTGCTGCTGTCCTAACGAACGCTGTATAGATGACAGTCATATCCTAAATAAAGAAAAACACTAAACGTAACTTTATACAAATATGTCACATCAATAATTAACTCTCAATAAAGTATTTATGGTTTGAAAGTTCGCTAAACCAACTCTTATTTTAAAAATACCCCAAGTATATATTATGGCTTTATATAATCAATATATTTTACTTTAAACTACTAAATAGAATACTACTAAAATAAAAAATAAATAAGAACAGTACTAGATACTCTTCAGTTTTCGATAGGAAACGTATTTTCACTATTCTTATTCAATAATCCTATTTGATCAAAATTTAGTGAGCAGTGTATATTAAATATATGTACTTCTTGTATCTACACGTTAGGAAGGAAGAATGAAATTTGAACGTGAACCTTTAACAAATAACATTTAAAGGATCGTCAGTCAAGAGTAAATAAATATCTGAATGAGACAAAAACATAATATCAATTTGTTATCTGTTCGAATATAATTCAATCTAAAAAGGAGCAAAAATAAATCTCATTGAAAATTAGATAAGACCAGAAGATATATCCGACGATTTGAATAACCGAAAGCTTGCGAGCGGACACGTCTATCAACAACGTTGTCCCCATTTGAATAAAAAACGATCGCCTCACGGAGGACCAGCCTCTACTGTTTTGCATGCGAACTTTGTATTTCGCTGACCACATGATACCCGAAAATCTCCCACGTCGAGAGATCCGTTCACCGGAGAGATCTTAACATGCAAAATAGTGGAACCGGAGTCTTCGAGATGGGGGGACATTGAAATGTCTCCCGCTCGTTTCTATAAAGTATCGTTCCAGTCGGAGTGACAACTTGACGAACATCGAAAACGCACAAAAGACGCAAAATCTAGTACCCACTGTCCCATCAATGAATCTTGCCGCACTCTACCGGTGGTCTTGCGATTTATGTGTGAATATTTAGACGTTCGACCAATATCATCCATTCAAGAGTTTTACTATCGGACAGATTCATTGCGCATACTTTTATGATATTCGTTTATTTTTCAAGGATTGTTCAAGAATAAATCAATTACTTTAATAAGTTTAGGTATAATTGTGCTAATAAATAAAATTTATTTTGTAATATAACTGGTCAGATATGAATTTCCTTCATATAAGAGTTATTTAATACTTTTAACAAACTACAGAACTTCTGCTATTGTTATTAAATACTATGCAACATATTTAATAATAATAGTAATAACATATATTTATTTTAATAGAAATTACAATAATTACAATTGTAAGTACATATTTGGTAATAAACACCTAAGTATTATTTATTAAATGAATAACAATTTAAAAATATGCGCTGAGATTTAGTTTTAATCTCAGCGCTAATTTTGCTATGAATTATAAGCGAGTAAACGTCTATTGCTTCCAGTGCAAACTTAAAGCAAATGAGAATTTAAAAAATTGTTTATATAGTTTTCTGTGTAACCTAAATAATGTAATATAGAAATTATGGCATTTATTTTTTTATTTTGTTGCTTTTGACTGCATTATAGCTTTTTATAGTTCTAACATTTTATAATTTATTGGATTTATTTGATGAAAAAGCAAATTTATAATGATGAACTTATGTATGAAATGAAAGAGCCTATTAAATGAATTACAAAATAATATTTAAGAAAAGACGTTCAAAACCAAAATATACATCGTGTTTAAACAGCCAAAGTTTTCAAAGTAAATTATGAAATGGGTTAAATTAGGAAATTCCTGTGTTACTTTGTTTTAATTGAGATGGGGAAAACAGGAAAATAACAGAAAGTTTTATTTCCGAGATATTCACAAATACACTTTTATATAAATATCTTTTTACATATATTGTAAAAAAGTATATTATGAAAAAAAATTATTAATACATTACTACTATAAAATTATAAATAAACTAAGAAAAATCAATGGCACTTTTCTATAATTGTCAAAATACTTGATGTGTAAATAGGCAATACTTTTAAACATTTAATACACTATAAAGGAATATGATTACTTGTTATCAGTTCCTTGTTTTTCCATTACGGCTAATCATTGATTATGAACGCCCTTAATTTAGCTGGTGTTTGGAGTACCTGACAAAATATTAAACAGTGATTTACTTACACATGCGCATAACATACGAAATTTGAATTTTTGTTATGTACATAATAATTATTTTCATCAGTGGTTTAGTAATTAGTAATTGTATTGCTTCTTCTATAAATGAAATAAACAGTATAATTAAATATAAAAATAATATATGTAATATTGAATATGCATAACTTTTAGCTTACTACAGAAATAAAATTAATTGATAACCACAAATACATTACTTTGTCTGATGAGGATGTTTCACTTTTGGATTTTTTTTAATTCTACTACAATTCTGGGACTTTATATTAATTTGTGAGAATTCTAAGATCCTGCTGCAATTTATTCTTGCGGTTGCTCTTTTCCTCTTTGTCATTGCACTTAAGAGGGGCGTTTACTAACAAATAGAAATTTATGTTACTCGCGGGACTGGTAGACGCAAGGGGGTGTGAGTAGGTGGAGCTACACGATATTCGGTTTCGATCACAGCCCTTCGGTTTTATTCACAGATTCTATCATAGAAAAAGAAATACTATAGATAGGAAACATAATGTATAAAGAATGAGTACTTACGGAATTGTTGATGTTGATGTTTTATAATAAGCCAATTTTCGCTTGCCCATAACTGTTATATTATTATACACTCGAATATTATAGGTAAGATATGACATTTAAATGCGAGTGACAGTCTGTAATTAAACTGTCACTCGCATTTAAGTCTGCAATAGCCGACCGATTGCAATAGATTTTCGTCTTCGCTAGGACCGGTAGAGATACCGTGAAGTGGGGAGAGACAACGCGATTAGCTTGGAAAAACCTCGTGAAGAATGTGTGTGACAATGCTTACTGTTTAATGTTTTTTATCTTTAAAAATAATTATATAAATTTGATTTTTTCTTTAAATCGTACATCAAATGTGCAGCTGGCGCGTAGATGTCATTTTTTCTTTTGTGTACCAACCTTATTTAGTAGACATTAATCAAATTCGTGCATTTTTGTGGTTTCTAAAACACTTAACTTTCTTAAGAAAATAAATTAGTACAAAAACTGACCCTGATATTATAAATTTATGCCTTTTGCATCACTAAGCCAAATTTGAGATTCTAAAACTACAAAATAAGTTTAAAAAACGCGAAACGGCGATGTCTTAATGTTCGATAGGTAAACGCTCCTCTTAACAGCACCTTCTTATCATATTACTCGAACATATTTTGGACACACCCTAGAAATGCCATTAACATATTAAACTATATTGAAAAATTACAAATGAAATTGAAACGTGGAAGAAATTCTACAGAGCTGACAAGTTCATGTTGAGAGTTAACGCAGATACTTTAAGTACGTTCTGACTGAACTGGGCTTGAATGAATAATGTACATGCTTGTAAAGTTCACGTGTAGTTAACTTCTACACTAATAATTGTTACTGGCACTGTCGAATTCACTCCGATTTCTCCAGAACATAACACTTTTTCAGTTGAAATTGTGTAAACCAATTTGGAAACAAGGTTTTCTCAATCAACATTCTTTTATAAATGACATACAATTAGTTAGAATGTATTGTTTTTAATAAACAGCTGATATATAATCTTTCAGTAAAAGTATCGTGCTTTATTCATCCTACAGAAATTTGGTGCAAGTTAAATCATCTCAGGTATGGCAATGGAAAGTGATATCTTATACCATTGGAATGTGATTGATAATCCAGCTTAAGACAGCCCATTTCACTTTATTAATTTTATAAAGTTTATTATTTTTTTAAGGATTTAATTAAGTATATTTTTTATTAATATTTTGAAGGGAAATAATATTTAAAATTAATCAATTTGTTATTGTATTATTAAGTAGATACTAGTCATAGGTTTAGTATACTCACTCCAATAGCAATATACAATCCCGCGGCTAAATGAACGTGTGTATGTGTGTGTAAATGTGAATGGGAACCCCTGAACTTTGTGGAAAGCGGGGAAACCCAGACATTCTGATATAAAAGGGAAATACGCGTGAGAAACGTGAAAGTCGACAGCAAGATACGTTAAATATCATATCAAAAGGCTAATTCCTAACATTAGACTACGCATAAGAGTCATTGTTACTATAACTTCAATAAATAATTTACTACCGAGAAAACGTAGTAAAGTAGTAGTCAAAGTTACACCTAAGAAGTAATTGTGCAACGTGTTATATTGTTAAAATAAAAATTGTATTTCGAGTAGCAGAACAAGCAGATGATGCCGTTGGAAACATCGTAGAAATAAAGAAGATTTCGTCGATAATAAGCAGCCCGAAGTTCCTGCTGGAAACAGTACAAAAAAGAAGATGAATAAGAAGAATTTAAATCAGGTATTATTTAAATGATTATTGTTTAATGACTGTAATGTTTTATGTAATAAAGGAGGAGAGAAAATAAAAGTTCAAACAGAAAGTAATTAAATAAATATCGTCTAACAAATATATGTGTAAAGTAACTTGATATGTTCACAAGTATCGATATAAACACGTATAATATAGAATGTGCATTATATGTAATAAATTCTGGCGTTGATAACTTACGATTGAATCGAATAAAGGACCTACAGAAGTGTTTGTGTTTGTTTAAGGTTTGAAAAAAAATGTATTAGAATTACTTTTTAAATACATGTTACTTCTTGTGTTGTTTGTAAAATTATAGATACCGGATTCATTGATTTTAATATAAGAATTATTAATCTTTTTAAATGGTATTCTTTTTAATAATGTACAGGAACCCCTTTTACTTAATCATTTCAATTAACTCGAATCGCCCCGAGGTAATTTGAGTTGAGCCGGCAAAACAAATAATTTTACATTTTATTTCTAAAGTTTAACTTTAAATTAAATATCTTAATTTAGAGATAGGGGTTTCTCTACATTGTGTCACCCAAATTTGGGGTGGTACTTATACAACCCTGCAGAGTTTTCGTTTTCAACAAACTATTCTTCCTTTTTTAATTTTGTTACAAATCATATATTTTACATATTTTTGGCAACGTTAATTTTATATGTATGTATATTGCATTAATTTTTTCATTTTCATAAGATTTTTATATTTCTCAATAAAATTTGTTTCAATATCACTCAAGTTTATTGCACTTTGTTATTTATTTCATAATGGAAATTATAAATATGTGCTATGTAAATAGAAATTCTCATTTGCAATATTCACAAAATAAATGATTACAGTTTATTTACTGAAATGAAATTTCTAATTATGTAGAATATAATCTGTAAGCAATAAAGTAAGAGCAAAAATACAAAGAACAAATTCAAATGTAGGAAATGACTACATTTGAATTTGTTCTTGATAATGTTTTAATGTTTTTATTTTAGAGTACGTAGAAATATACAAGCTATATATATATATATATATAACCACCTAGTATTTCGATAACTATATTATCATCATCAGGGATTGGCAGTCAGGGGTAGGAGTACATTAATTAAAATTACTTTTTAAATTTAACAATAACAAAACTATAACAACTATTGTAGATTTTAAGTTGAGAGCTTTATTGATTAAATACAGCTTTACTTATTATAAATTAATAAAGCTCTCAAAATATGGAAAAGCACACTGGCCGCTCTGAAAAACTGCACAATGCATATCATGTCTCAGTACGAGCAATGATAGTGAAGTTTCAATTAACTACAGTCTCCAAATTATTTAAAATTCACTATGACCTAAATTAATACAAATTTGGTGACAGAAGTTTTATGTAATTGTTAATTTCGCCAATTTTGCCTTCTAGAAATAACTTTTGTTTTAGTTACATGGTATTAATAGAACTTTTGCAGAATTATTTCTCGTTCATACCATTGTTTACTGCATGTCTTATTGTTAGTAACTTACAATAAAAAATCATATAATTATAATTTTATGTACTCCAAAATTAGGCAAAACTTTATTTGAATACTATATAATACAATATAGTTGTTAATTCTTGACATAAAAATCATGATTAAAGACTCACACGACGCCTGGTTTCAGTCCTGGATTGCCTGTCGTATGCTGTGATAACAACTATCATGGCCGTAATGGAAAATTAGTTTCTTTAAATGGACGCGTCCTAGTATTCTGTGATAGGCCATGTCCTACTTTCCAGGCTTGTTCCTCTGGTTGACGTTAATCAATGAGAAACTCACATTTTACCACATGGACATGTGTTAACCTTGACTGTGGATAGTTGGCACTGATTAAAGATTGCCTTAATCTATAGCGTTTGGTTTTATGTCTTGATTCGTCAATTAATAAAAATAATCTAATTGTTAGTCGTCTACGACAAACTATTTCTGTTTTCCAATCCGTCACTTCACACGAATTGAAGCAGTCTACATACCCAGGACAGCAAAGCACATCGTGTGCATCCAAGATAACAGAGGAGCCATTACAACATACATCGCAGCAGCCCAGTTGCGAAATCAAGCATGTAATCGACTTACTTATTTTGACAAAAAGAAGCATAAAGAAGATATTGTCAAATATACTAGTATGTTATTATATTATTTCATAACTTGCGATATCTGCTAAAAAAAATTGTTAAAATGTATATGTAATTTAACCAATAATTTCATGTCATTTATGAAATCCACAAGAAACGCATTAAAATATTATTTCTAACTATTTACTGGGTGTTCATATGTTTATTGCAGTCACTATATATAGTATTTAGTAGCAACTTACATACTGAATATTTTTCTGATAAATTGAATAAACATTTTTCTACTTGAATATTATATGGAATAATCAGTTGCAGCTAGTCGTTTCACATCATATTTATAATGATATTTACAAATAAACACATAAAAAATATATTTTCTATTATTAATGCCTACATACGAATATATTTATGAGTAATACTCCACAATTATTTGATAGGATACAGGTACCTACCTATATATTTTACTAGAACCTCAACACTAACTACATGGGTACAACAATCTAATTCACTGGATATTTAACGGGTATTATTCGAAAACCCGTTATTCATTATGTCAACTTAACGTTATAAATTACGTTAAATTTTATAGATTACTCGCACCATTTAGAAATTTAAATTGATCCGTATTTCTCATGTTACAAATCGTACGTTACAATTACACTACGACTCCTTAATCACGGATGCATTATCCCCAAGGCTTTTAGATAATTCCAACTGTCTAAGAGCCCCCATGTAATATCTGAGTAAAGTAATATAATGTGATTAATCATTTCTAAAGTCTATCCAATTACAAAATACCTATAGATAATGCCTATTATTTCTTTAATATTTCTGTGAATACAAGTAAAAGTAATGGCACAATTCAATATCTGTAGTTATTTAAATAAATATCAATTGATATTGATTCGAAAAGCATTAGGTTAGATGTTATATGACACAATGCAAGAATTGTAAATGGCATAAAACAAAAAAAAAGTACTAATGAATTATAAAAAATTGGTATTTACGTAATTTTAGAAAATATAAATTAAATGCTACTGTAAACTCACAATAAGAATCTTATTTTTAGTTTACAGATTTTATATGCATACATAACATACTCATATAATGTAATTATTGCTAAAAGGTTTTCAGAGAAGTTTTTAAAAACCAGCAATAGTAACTAACCATTTTATTCAAACATGATAGGTATGTAAAGATAGTTGATTCTCTACGTACTTTAAGTCTCAAATTCCTATGAGAAATAGCATACTCCTGTCAAATAAAACTGCAATAATAGCAAAATATCATTGAGTAATGAAAGCATTATAATTATATGCGCTGGTATTATGATTGCGAAGTCGATCTCGACAAAAAAATAACAAAAAACTATGCAGATACACCACGGTAAAGAAGAGGTTTTTGAGGAAGTGTATTTTGATCACAACACATACTTGATTTGATTTTGATGCAATATTTTTTTATTTATTGATTTCGCAGTCAAGTATAAACAAATGTGATCTCTGATGTCTTTACCTTGCAAACTTTGCTAAATATAAAATTAACTACACCTAAATTGCTTTGTCATAATGCGTGCCGAGTATATGTTACAGTCAGTGCTATTAATTTTTGTTATTAATAGTCGGTTAAAGTCAATAACTAATTTTATTTACAACCATACGCTTAATGTTGGCATTTCTGACTTTTTAAAAGTTTGTAATTGTGATTTTGTTCACGTTTACTTCCCGCCCTCACTTCCCGCTTTCATTTCCCGCCTTCATATCTTAACCTCAATATCAATCAAATGTTAGTATATCTTTATTTTTGATAATACACTAAAAAAGCTTTCAATGCAATTAACAAGACGGAACAAGAACTTATTTATTAAAATTAATTGTTACATTCGAATTATTGGAAGCTTAAATGTATGTAGATAGAGCGCCCTACTATTGTTGATATGATGAAATAATGATTTCTTGTCCTTCTCCATTCGAGGTAAGACATCTGGATTGCTATGGGAGGACAGTTTCCCTCAGTTCCACTGGAGTGCAGTCCTTGAAGGCTTCACTACTCAACATTTCTTTTATAATCTATTCACCGGAAAACTGACGTACATTTATTTGACGTTTACGCTAGAACATCACAAATCTGACAACTCAATATATAAAAACTTTTACCGGAATTTTTATTACAAATAAATATAGTAAGTGTGGTTGTCAATAAAATAGTATACAAACCTCGGTGAAAAGTTTTATTCCTGTCTCGAGATAAAGTTAACCTCGACGCTTCGCGTCTTGATAAACTACTTAGTCTCTCGACAGTAATGAAATACTTTCCACTTCGGTATGTAATATACATCTTTAAAAAGCCATTTATCGTATATGTTTCCTAACGCTATGTGATCTTTTAAACACACCTTGACATGCTGTGAGCTCATGCTCTTTAGTCAGCGAATCAACTTAGCAAAGAATTCTTTAGTCAGAGGCTGGCGATAACTCGCCAGCCTCTGACTTAATTACCAAAATCGATTTAACCTCAATCAAGTTAGTTGACAGTTGTCATCAATAGGTCACTCAACCCGATATGGCGAAAGAAAAGAAATAGGAAATTCATTTTGTAAACTTGTTTTATAAAACTCGTGACTAAAAGGAGGTTTATAAAACTTGAGAAGTAATATACTATTAATTCTTCCTATGTACCGGTTATTATTAAAAATTTCCAATAGTGAACGGTAAACGAAGCCATTCGCGATTATTAAAAACTTTACATGGCAGTAAAACTGAAAAAGTTTAGGAACCTACTTTTCAGTTGACCTTTCGTTAGAACTTACAAATGTTAGATACTTGCTGTGTTAATAAATTAGTTTAATAATAATAAACTACTTGAGACGGTAACCTAATCCGCGAATATAGATGAAATAAATGATGTTAATATAGATAAGGAATTGGGTGATTCAAGTGACGACTTGGATGCAATTATATTTTTAGGTACAATAGAAAATTGAAATGAGACCGTCGGGCAAATAGAAGAAGAAGAATATATTTATCATATTAACAAGACCCATAACAAAAAAAAAAGATAAGCACACAGCTTTGTGGGTTGACGTTGAAATTGAAGACTGTACAAAGTTCTTGTTTTCAATCGTCGAAGTCCATGAAAATTTTCAAAGATCTCGACGCTTTTCCAAACAGTCATTAAATAAACAAGCTGAGAATTTGGTACCACTTTGGAAGTTTTTGGAAATTTTTAGCTGAGGGTTTAGGAGGAACACACTTAATGAATTTGTCTTGACAAGCAAGTCTTATTTCAGTAAATGAAAGTCGAGATATTGAAATCAGTTTAATTGAAATTTTCTGGTCAAAGAGATCAATATCACAATTATATAAGCAATAATAACTCCAATGGCTGCAAATGTATAGTCAAGAACTCCTCGTAACTCTAAATGGCTAAACAGCTAAAAAATTAATAATGATGTATTTGAATTGTCATTGGTTTGGATTTTTTTTGTTGTCATAAGTATTTGCATGTTATGCAATTTCTTTTGTGTAATAAACAATTAATGTATAATTACGGTTAACGGAATATTATTACTAATAACACTGTATACTTCATATCTCACGACATTGAAATTATACTAGAATTTTGGGTTTCAGTCTATTATATTTAATTAATCATATTGATTAATTTTCATACAGTTATTATTATGAATTAATTAGGACAACCTATTAGCATCAATAATTATAATTGATTCGTGCCTATAGAACGTCAATACTGATACTGGCCAACAATTTCCTTTTTGTTAGCGCTTGCTCGAATTGTTTGCGATATCTGGTGTTTACCTAGTTCACTATTTGTTCGCGAAGGTTATCGTGCAGTTCTAGAACTTGGAGTTTGCAGGCCTTAAGATATTCATTACATAGATAAGCTTGATGACATGTATACTGCAATTATAATGTAAATGAAATAAATACTAGATGGGAGACCATCCAGAAAACAACCTAAGAGAACGCATAAAAGAATAAGTAATAATAAAGAATAAAAAGAAGTTCTGCAACAGGCCAAAACAGAGAAGAAGTTGTAATATAAATGTAAATTGTTATACGCGAAGACGCCCTCGCAGTTCCTAAATAAAATTTTAGATGTCGTTTTAAATGTAAAGATTTTTTACAATATCTATATATCTATTATAAACGGAACAGACTTGGTTAAATTAGATGAATTATTCCTAAGGACTAGTGAAATTATACCATACTCTCAAATTTCCAAATTTCATTGTGTTTTAAGACTTATAACAAGAAAAAGAAAATGACAAATTTATTTTCCTTGTAACAACTTTTCTTGTAGAATTTTTTTTTTGCACTTTTAAATTTTAAGTTTTAACCATTAAATTAAATTTCTGTTAGGGAAGTCAAGTCGGCTTTGAAATAATTGAACGTGTTTTTATCCTTTATAGCATATGTGCTATCTATTTTTAAAAACAACAAAAAAATAATAAAAGAAAGTATTTTATTAAACACTCTAACAATAAGTAGTCCATCACACAGAAGAAAAAGACAAATAATAGATAACAACATAAAAAAAATAATAAGAGTAATAAGAATAGTAATATTAAAAGAAAACAATCATAAAAGATGTTTAAACAATTGACCATTCCGTAAACATAATTATGTTCTGCGTAGTGTCGACATAATCCCACTGCGTGGTTTTCCCTGCTCAAATAATTAAAATCTGCAAAAACAGGTTTACGAAGATCTTCGGTATTATCAAATGTTTGCACGTACCTACACCTAATTATTTACGTATCCCGAAACAAAATATCCAATAACGTTAAGTGTGGAGATCTAATTGGCCATATAATCGGTTCTCGATTACTAATCCACGAATCGGGAAACTTATTATTAAGATATTCGTTGATTATGTATGAATTGTGGGACGAGAAAACATCTTAATGGCAGCAGGTGTTAATATTATAAATCAATGGCAAATCGTCTAGTCTATTTTCCAAATCAGTTTGCAGTAAATTCAAATACCTTTAATTTTAAGTGTTTTGTATAAAACATTTGCCAAATAAATTTATCGCATAAACCTCTACACTAAACGTTAAACCAATCTCACTTGATTTTCTCTGTCCCAAAAGGGAATAGGTTTGTTCCAACATACAGTTCTGAACGGTTCTAGAACTAGTGCGCATGTCATTTAAGAAAAAGACTGTTCGGACCATGCAGTTCTGGAACTACAAATTCTGAGAACTAGTAGTTCAATGTTCGGTCTTTCAGAACGCGTAATTCAAGAACCGTTCTGAATTACGAGTTCTTCTAGAACTGCATGATCCGAACAGTATTTTTTTAAATGACATGCGCACTAGTTCTAGAATCGTTCAGAACTGTATGTTGGAACAAACCTAATATTATCTTTATTGAAGAGAAAATTATTAGTAAATCTGCTTACGTCAAACCATAAAATTATAGCAGGAAAATTATCGTTATTCTCATGTTGTTTAACATACCATTGGCAAAATTGTAATTTTCTCTCTTGATCTCCATCTCTAAGATCCTGTAGAATACTGTGCTTATACGGGCGGTATTTGTGACGCATTAAAATTCTTTGTGCTGTAGTTTTGGAAATAATAGTGTTATGTTCAATTTCCCTAACAGATGTTTAAGAATTTTCTATGACAAAGTATAACACATTTAATTCTAGATCTTCAATCATTAATTTCGGTGTTCGTGTAGATTTGGAAAACGACCCTATTCTTTTAAATTAATTACCACGTTTCTGTACGTATGAGCACTGGCCTGCATTCTTTCAGGATACAGCCACAAATACATCCGTTCAGTTTCTACGCTGTTTTCTTACAAAAGGTAACCATATTAAATTGTTCAGTATTAGTTAATGAAGTCATGTTTGACACAAAAATATTCTGGACAGAATAATTTTTAAGTTATATTAAATTCGATTGTGTTTTTACTTAATACTATAACATTGTAAAGAGTTGAATTACTTCAAAGCCGACTTGATATTCTATAAGAAAAACTTGAGGATTAAGCCTAAAAATTCCAAGTCGATATTTAAATTCTGCGTGAAAAGTACAACATAAAGTGCTAAATAAAGAAGTTATTACAACGAAAAGAAATTTAACATTTCTGTTTCTTGCTATAAGTCCTAAAATTCATGGAAATTTGGAAATTGGAGAATATTGTATAATTTCATTATTCCTTAAGAATAATTCATCTAATTAAACCAAACCTGTATCTTTTACAATAAGCGAGATCCACATGCTGGAAATGTTACCTTGGACACGTTATATACAATAATATAGTACTATTACTTGATTTAAATTATGATATAAAGGAAACGAAATTTAAAAAGAAATCCAAGCCTACTCTAATAAATGGAGAAAGCAGTCATAAATAAAGAAATAATAAATAAATTAAAAGTGGATGCATTAATTGATTTACTTACTCATTTCTTTCTCTTCCGCTCGAGCATCAGAGAATTGCATCAGGACAGTTTACTTTAAGATAAAGATCAGTACAGATGCACAGACTTAAAAACAATTACAATGCACTTAGTTCTCCATTAGTTAATATGATACACATTATAATTGAATTCGTTTTGAAACTTGATTTTGATTTTATTACTTTTAAAAGATTTCAGATATTAATACATTTTAATTATAACTATTCGGTTGTTCATTAGCATAATACATTCATATATTATGTATATATAGCCTAAATGAGTAATAAATACTATGTAAATACGTAGTATATAATGTGTGTAACGT
Source organism: Amphimallon solstitiale (assembly GCA_963170755.1). NCBI lineage: Eukaryota > Metazoa > Arthropoda > Insecta > Coleoptera > Scarabaeidae > Amphimallon > Amphimallon solstitiale. The sequence continues at coordinate 109,843,487 of OY720678.1, read as the reverse complement.
ACTTATATACATATGTAAAGAAAGTCTGGACCTCGTATATTTTAACCAATGAGAAAGCAGAATTGAACGCCTGCTGCCAGTTTCACCGAAAAACCACCTGCCTGTCGATGATCTGCACCACCATCAGCCCCTGGCCCTAGAAAGTTCTACTATTTTTATATGTATATACACCCTTGTGCTTGCAAACAAATTAATTTACTTAAATTTATTACAAAGGCGAAATCGAAAGTGACCTATTAAACTCACTATCAGTTAAGATTGATATCTATATAATAGAACAGTGTCTAATATTTATATAAGTTACATAAACTGCACCCCTTTTCCTAGACGGAAATGATTTATATTGTTTCAGAAAATGCGAAAATTGTGCAGAAAATATTATAAATTCAAGAAATCAAAACATTAAATACATATCCGTAGTGTTGAAGTAGAGTTACAATGTTTCCGATTACTAAATGAATATTATATGGGAATACTTTTAAATATAATTTGTCAACTCCTTTAACAGTACGAAAATGAAAAGTGTGAATACATGGATGTTAAAACTAACATCAAGCAGTAAATAATTACTGTGACTTACATATATACCTTTATACGTAAAACGTATATGTATATATGAATGTGTTTGAGATACACATGGCACTTAATGTATGGGTGTATCTCAAACACATGCATATATATATACATATACGTTTTACGTATAAAGGTATAAAAGGTGTCCCAACAGGAACTTGGGGATTTAAATATCACAGTATTTTCATATAATATAACATATTAATCTAATATTTGACATGCGTCATCTATAAACTTGTAAGTGTCATCATGCAACGTTTCACGACTGAAGAACGTATCCAAATTGTTCAAATTTATTATGAAGATGCTCGTTCTGTTATGAACACAATTCGTCGACCACGCGTTGTTTTTCATCAGAATCGTGTTCCCAGCGATACAGCAATTAGGAATTTAATTGCAAAATTTGAAATAACTGGTTCTGTTCTCGATGTAAAGACACCGCTACGATATCGTAATGTTCGGTCAGTTGAAAATATCGTTAGGGTGAATCAAAGTGTAATAGAAAGTCCAAAAACTTGAATTCGTCGCCGGTCACAGCAATTGGCCATCTCAAGATCATCTCTGCAACGAATTTTAACCAAAGACCTACGGGTACAAGCATACAACATGCAGTTAACACAAGAATTGAAGTCCAGGGACCATCAACACCGCCGTATCTTTGCAAATTGGATTTTGGAGCAAACAGAACTTAATAACGAATTTGAAAAGCGAATCATATTCAGTGACGAAGCCAATTTTCATGTAGGAGGTTACGTAAATAAACAAAACTGCCGCATTTGGGGGCTCCAAAATCCTCGAGAAACTATTGAAAAACCCATGCACCTACTTCGTGTCACCGTATGGTGTGGTTTCTCGACCAACGGTGTTCTTGGACCTCACTTTTTTGAAAATGAGAATGGAGAAGCAGTAACTGGCAACGGGGAGCGAGATGTTGAATAACTTTCTATGGCCTCATTTGAAAGATATGGACCTCAACAATCTTTTTTTTCAACAAGATGGGACCACTTGCCACACTGCCAGGGAAACTCTAAATTTACTGCAGGAGAAATTCCCTGGTCATGTGATTTCTCGTAATGATGACGTGGATTGGCCTGCAAGATCCTGCGACTTGGCACCGCTGGACTTTTTCCTTTGGGGTTTCCTTAAGGATCAAGTATACACAAATAATCCACAGACAATTCATGAATTAAAAAATATCATTCGTGCGGCTATTGCCGAAATTAACTTACATATGTGTGATAAAGTCATCGAAAATTTTAAGAAAAGAATCACTATGTGCGGACGGAGTCGCGGTGGACATTTATCCGATATCTTGTTCCACATATAATTTTAAGGTTTCCACTTTATGTTTATGTTAATAAATCGTTGAATTTATAAACACTACGCATGTTATTTGGACTTGAAATCCCTAAGTTCCAGTTGGGACACCCTATATATGTAAGTCACAGTAATCCTTTAACAGTGTTTAACAAGGAAATCGTAGTCAATACATTTTGTATTTGAGGAAATTTATGAATTGTATTGGGGGCATATTCAAATGGACGTTCGTAATATTGTTGTTACACAATCGCATTAAAACTATGCAAGAATATTCATAAAATTTAATTATGTTTTCACAGAATATTGCAACGGATTTCAGGAATAGTATATTATATAGGGTTCGGCAACTGGTATGACACATTGAATAGGTTGCTACGAAAAACCAAATAATGTGATGTTAGTTAGCATGTCAATACATGCAATTTTGATTAGAATGGAAAAATGTCCACTAAATCAACGCATTTATGCAGTGAATGAGTTGTTTCGTTATCCAAGCTCAAAGAAGTCTTCGACTGGAATTTAATGTTGAAAGACAAGAGAGAATTCTATCGCGGAAGACAATTTTAAGATGGGTGAATGATTTTAATGAAAGAGGCAGTGTTACATATTGCCGTGATATCTTGCATATTAATAAGATAATAGTAATAGTATTAAGACTTAATTTAAGTGTATAAAATATAAAAGAAACAATAATAATAAGTTTATTGTAGTTAAAGGAACTTTAACATGTGTATATTGGGTTGCATACACTTTTATGCAGACATAAAAATTGAATTTATATTTACAATTTAAATAAGTACTAAAATAAAAGACGCGATAGAATTTAAGATGTATATATATTTCTTTTATAGAAAAGAGAAACAAGATGTATGGTTTGTGTACAATGAAAAACAACCTGACTTTATAAAATGTGTGAGAATTGCACTGAACATTTTAAATAACGAACCGTTGTTTAAAAATAAAAAAGAAATGAAAGCAAATAACCGAGAGAGGGTTATGCTTATGGATGGTAGTGTAATACGAACTAGTCATCTTAATGCAGTAAAAATGTATGAAGAAAATAGAATTCGATATGCACGAGAGAAAAATAATTGAATAATTATGTAAACTTGAGAACGTGCATAAGGTAATAAAAATTTATTAAATAAATCATACAAAAAGAATAAATATTTACCTTAACTTATGACTAGATAAGTAAATAAAAAAGGATATAAATAAAAATATTCTGAGACATCAGTAGTAGTGTTTTTTTATAAACGACAGCTGGTAATAATAGAATACATTTAGGAATTTGTATATGTAATATCATGTTTCATAAACAGTAGAGAGGTTCTTGTACGGTTCTCGATAACCTACAAAATAAAAAGAAAATAATAATGTAAACTTGGTTTGTAGTTTATTACAGATAGACGTATCACCGTTGGAGAAGTCTTGGATAGAAGGAGGCTACGAAGGGGCAAACCAAGTGGACCATGGTGGTGCAAGTAATCTTATTAAAAGGATACCTGTTTGCAATGTTTTTCCAATATTGCCGAAAGCTGGAAAAAGAACAAAAATAAGAATTGTACTAGCCAATGGAAAGAGGAAATATGTGAAAAATAGTAAAGAAGGTAATAAATTTATAGACAAATATAAAGAAGAGTTATATTAAAACAAGTATACCTACGTTGGAGAAACGCTGTACAATTTATAGGAAGTTTTTAAGTTGTAAACAGACAATTCTTGGGGTGTTGACCTTTTGCGGTGAAGAACTGTCAAAAAGACAACAAGTGCGTGTGTGTGTGTGTTCAAAACATTACGGCAACTTGAAAGCCAGGAGCACTGAAAATGCAGGGTGACAACTTAAATGGTAGTTTCTGAAGATGGCGTTACAAACGGTCACATGTCATTCCCGGAAATATAAATTGAAGACAAGAATCGACACGATTCATTCATTAACAAGCATTCTTTGACTTTCATTCGTTAACATACATTCATTAACATTCATTTATTATACACAGTTTAGCTGGTTATATAAATCGTAGGGTTAGATACACCACGATTCATATTGATTTCTTTTGTATTAGCGTGTTAATTTTATTTTCATTCAAGTTTTACTTATTTTATTTTCTTTGTTTAATTGTTTTTGTGTAATTTTGTAAAAATAATGGAGATGCAAATGACCGAATTTGAAAAGTTTTTCAATGATTCAAAGTAAGTTAGAGGCAAAGACTTATCAATGTAGCTATACGAGTATTGAAATATATCGTGCGAACGTATATTCAGTATAACGTTATGCAACAGGGATAATAAATATTTTCCTGAGATAGTAATAAGCATTTTTTTTATTTTCAAGTTTAAAAGAGATAAAATAATTAATGGTGTTGAGTGTTAAGAGGATATAGCGTGCAAATGTATATTTTCTGGCACAGTATTTGGCATCATTAATAGTTACAATAAAATTTTGATTATGAATTAATGATTTGAGATTAGATTTTTTTGAAATAAGGAAAATGTTTCTGGGTAGCGGACTCTGAAATGCTAGCTATAACGCTTGCGAATGGCTATAGATAGTAATCAGATTCAAGCTTTTCTCCAAACATTGAGCATAAAAATAAACAATGTACAAAAGTTAATTGGATAAAGAAATGTTACAACCTAGAACAAGGTACAAACATTTTCTTATAATTATGTTTCTTTTTAAATAAATATAATGAATACAGTATAGCGATGCTATATTTATTTTTATGTAATAAATATTAAATAAATTCGACAATTATGTGTTATATGATTTCTGGTTTTTCATTTTAAATAAGCTATAACCTTATCCCAATCTTAAATAAAAACAAGAGATTAGACGAGAGGGAAGAAATTCAGATACACTGAAGAATTCATGAATACTTATAAAGTACGTGCTGTTAAGATAAATAAAATACACATCAGGATAATAAAAATTATCATCATTTTAATTATTTATGTTGCTGAAACAGCACACAACATAATTTATTTGGCAAGGCCTAATGTATGGCAATAATACTATTATCATATTCAAATAATTATGTTGCCACAGCAATATGTGGTGATACAACTGTACGGATAGCAGAAAACATTGAATGTCGCTGATAACAGAAGCCCGATGCGGTCTGCCAAAAAACATTTATTGGCCCCGCAAATCTCTGAAAGAAGCCGTCGTATAATTCTTAAAAATGATTTAAGTTTTCGCCTCTATAAAATTCAGATTGTGCAGACTCTAAGGGAAGGCGATAGAGTACTTCGCATAACATTTTGCAGAGAATTCTTAGAAATTTTTAATGAATATCAAGATGTGTTGCGTTGTTTGTTAATGACGGATGAAGCTCACATTCATTTAAGCAGTTTCTTAAATAAACAGAATTATTTATACTGGTCATCGGAAAATCCTCAACAGTTACATTAAAAACCTCTACATGCCGAGAAAGTGGCAGTATGGTGTGGAGTATTAATTTTTGGAATCGTTGGACCATACTTTTTCGAGGAAAATAATGAAACAGCTACCATCGTTACATGCACATGCTACAGAATTTTTAGGTTGGAGAACTACGATAATTTGGTAAAGACAACGTATGGTTCCAGCAGGATGGTGCGACAGCCTATAGAGCGAGGCAGACTCTTCTTACTTTAACGGAAATGTGTCCCAATAAAGTTATATCAAAATACGGTAACATAAATTGGCAGACAAGATCTCCGGATTATAGGCTCCCGATTTCATTTTATAGGGATTTTTAAAAGATAGGGTATATAAAAACCGACCACAAACTATTCAAGCATTAAAAAACAAATTTTTTCAAGAATGTCAGAGTATTAATGCTCAATTTCTGCTCAGAGTAATGAAAAATGTTCGAAATAGGTTAAGGTTTTTTTTAAAAAGACAGTTGGAAGTATTTAAAAGATATTATTTTCAAAAAGTAAAATTGCACATATTACATATATATACTCGTATGAAACTACATGACAGGTAGAAGAAAAGAAACATATATAAATTATATTACAAAAGTAGTAATATCACAAGTCGGTTTAATTCCGTCATTTTTCAACAATTTTTTATTTCTACGTAAAAACTAGATAATTTAAACTTTACATTAGGCAGAAATAACACGTTGCTCAATCCTGTTGAAACCAAAGGGCAAGAATCTACAAATTTTAATTGTAAGTGACTAAAAGTATAAGAGTGTTGTCGATAAAATGTAAGTTGATGTTATGTCTTTAAAAAAGTAAGATCCACGTCGCATAAGATGCACAATAACCAGTATGTATCTCCAAGAAAGGTACGCACTGAAAAAACCTCGTGTATAGGAAAACATGACGTATGGAAACCATCCTCCCGTATCTGAATTTTCATTTAATTACGAAATACAAATGATATAAATAGCTAAATATAAAAAATATATCAAAAGTTGCAATTTCTAGAAAAGTCACAATTTTATCAAAGTTTCTGATTTAATTTTATGTTTTCGTTTCTCTGAAAAAATCGCTTTTGACTAGCTAAGTCAGCTGTTGTATTGTGACTTAACTTACGCGTCGACAATTTTTCCTGTTGCACTTTCTTCTCAAAGTAAATCTGGATTGTTTCCAGGTGACATTAACCCTTGATTGTTTCTCAAAGTAATTACAAACAACAATTTAAGTTGACAGTTTCTTTTCATTATTGAGTTTCGATACTTTATGCTTTATACACAAGATATCTGTGGAGAGTTGTCTTTATTAAGTTTATAATAATATAAACACAGAAGTTTTTATAAAATGGCTGAAGCCTCAATCGAAAGCCTGCTTGTCTCATGTCTGTGTCTCCTGATTGTTGACCCCCCGAAACACGTGTCTGCAGTTGCATTTTCAGCGGCATTACCCCATATATTCTATGAGTTCAGATGACACGCAGGTAAGCCCCAATTTGTTGCCTCCAAAGTTATTCCGCTTTATTCCTTGGCTATACTGACGAAAATCAATTAGTCCAAAACATGTGTCTGCAGTCGCATGATTTTTCTGCATTTTCTGCGGCCCAGGTAGCGTAGTGGTAGCGCAACTAACTAGCAATTGAGAGGAGTGGTTTCGTATCTCATCCTGGGTAAAACAAAATTCTAATTAAAATTTTCCTAATTAGTATAAGCAGAAAAATCATATTAGATATTTCTACGTTGACGGACAAACGAATTTTATTATTATTTAAAATTTACATATATATATTTTATACATATATGTAAAGGAAATCACTACACTAGTGTTATCGCTTTTCTTAATTGATTTATATTTAACTGAAAAATAAAATACGTAAACTTGGTTTCAAAAATTATTTAATAATATCACTACAATATCGTTTCGCCAAGCTTTGGCTTCATCAGGTGATGAGTAACTGAATATACAAAATTATTACAACATAATATATAGTGTCACAAAAGCATGGGATATGAGTGGGGGTATTTTATAAACTATAGCATTGTAGCAACGGGGAATAATTGTACTGAGTCTGAACGTTTAAAGCACGACCTAATTTACTGTACCATTAATTTCTAAGGTTTCTAATAAATTAAGTTTCTGTCCTTTGTCTTGTATACGTAGAACTTTGAAATCTCTATTGAATTCGTGTTTTTCATATATAAGACAAAGGACAGAAACTTAATTTATTAGAAACCTTAGAAATTAATAGATACAGTAAATTAGGTCGTGCTTTAAACGATCAGACTCACTTCAATTATTCCCCGTTGTTACAATGCTATAGTTTATAAAATACCCCCACTCATACCCCATGCTTTTGTGGCACTATATATTATGTTGTAATAATTTTGTATATTCAGTTACTCGTCACCTGATGAAGCCAAAGTTTGGCGAAACTGATGTTGTGATATTATTAAATAATTTTTGAAACCAAGTTTACGTATTTTATTTATTCAGTTAAATATGGAGTTTCAACATGTATCAGCCTCATCAATTAACTATTTGAATTATACTTGCCGCGTAATCCATAGAACTTCATAAATGTCACGTTTGACAGTGACACCTTAAAAACTGGGAAGAAAAGAACGTGAATGTGAGGTGAACTCATCTAAGAAAATTAGAAGATAGTACAGAGTTAATTTATAGTAAAAGAAATATCTAGACCTGAAATAAAGGCTTTGAATGTTATTTTTTTGTGTTTATATGTGAGTGACTTTTTTACCTAAGGCAAAAGTGGAAAAACTTTTTAAGAAAAACTTTTTTTAGTTAATAAAATTTTGTCTTTACAGAAAAACGCAATTTTGTCTTTATTTCACTCATCAGAGTTTGATGGTATTATATATATATATATATATAAAACAATATTGATACAATATTTTTTAATACTAATTGATAATAGTTATTTATGTACCAAGTCAGTAAAGTGATACTTTATCGAACGAGTCTGATTTACGAGCCAAGCGAGTGAAGCGAGCGCGGCGAGTAAAAGACGAGTTCGATAAAGGTACTTTACTGACGTGGTGCATACAAAATTTTATCGTCAACCGTGAAAATTGTTAATTTTAAAATTAAAGATATAATATCTTATGACAGTTTATGACAGTGACAAATGATTTATGTTTAAAGTCATCAGTCATGGCTAATACGTTGACAGATATTAGCGGCAGGTAAAGTACTTTATTGTACAGTACGATAAAGTGTTTGTTTACTTCCGCAAAACGCTATGGTAACGCATCGCTTTACTGACGGTTGGCGATAAAAGTAATTTCAATATTTTTGAAACGTTTTAATGTTTATATTGTTTGAGTTGATTGACAACTGCTAAACCACAAAAGTAATTGTTTTTACAAATGGCTAATAGAAGTCTAGATTATCACTGTGTATACGACACATATTGCTAACAGTAAATGTTTACTTGTGATATATACGTACATAGTCAATTTCATTATTAAATTAGCTCAACTAAGAAGGCTTCTGTTGCCATATGCTCAATCATTGACACTGAAATTGATCTGGTTGATTGTAAAAAAAAACGCCAAACAATATTATTCTTAAGAACGTTATGCAGATATTTTATACTTGTACTACCGTAAAGAATTCAATTTTTCTATTTAAGTATTATAACCTAAAACATTAATTTTAATTAAACGACAGCTCATAATAAAACTGGTTTTACACAAATTAAACTTTCTTAATTTTTTGTTATTCTTTCGTAAATACAATTTAACAAATTGTAAAAAGGCGAATTTTTATTCTAATTTCCTCACCCTCCACCCGTACATATTTTTCGTCTGATTCCACACTACCGTTAAATACTAGTGATATTATATCAAATAATAAGGAATAAAAGCAAATTTAAAGAAAGGGAAAATTAAAAATTGAAGAATTACAAATATAAAGCATGTATATTGGTCATTCAATACACAATAGGTTTGATCATAAAACGTTAACTTAAAAAGTAGCCACCGTAGTCGTCTATAAATGATCATACAGATACGGCAGATACTTTAAATCTGTCATTTTTAACAACGGCTCTCTTAATTGATTTCAATTGTCTTTCTAAATCATCTCTCAACGGACGCAGACTCTCCATTTAGAAAACGTGAATGAAATCGATCGACGAAGTGCTTTTATAAAAAGGCTTGTTTTTTTCTCGTCTATTTTCATATTTTCAGGACGCCGAGCCATTAAAATAAATTTATACGGCAGAGTAGCGTTATTTAAATAGTCAAAAACACATTGTTAGAGATCCTTGCATGAGTAGAATTCTAAATCTGCTTCAGGATGGAACGCTCCCGTCTTCAAGTGTTCCATTCATAAAGTGGACAAGTTTTTTTTTTTTTCGAGACAAGTATTACAATTTTAGTACAGAGTACTGACCTACCTAAATAGGAACGTTCTTATATATAAAAGCTGCCGATTTCTTTTTAAGATGATTAAGAAATACTTCACATTATGTGTGCAGCCTTACAACGCTTCACTTCTTTAATTAATGGATTGCTTTGAAAAGAATTCTTCTCGAGTAGTATGTTGTTTATGTTCAATTCATAATAGATGTTGCATCTCGAACTATGTAATACATGGAACATCTATCGAACTGCTCAAAAAAGAATCATTTAGTAGAACAGAGTTGGTAGGTTTTAGAAAAACATGATATATTAAATCTCATTTTAATTTCCAAGACACTTAATTATAATAATTAGTTTCTCAATATTAATATTAATCTAAAGACGAATTATAGATTTTATGTTTCAGATTTACAATAGAAATTTATTGACTTTATACTTTATATTTGTGTAGATACCTGTTCAATTAAACTTATATAATAATATATATAAGTAATTTAGAGTACACTACGTCATTTGTATATTGTAAATTATTGAACTGTTTATGTTATGCGATTAAATAATGTTCAAAAGTTTAGATATTACGGCTGTGACATTGATACTATAAGTAATGATTTCATGAGGAGCATATCTAAAATTATTTTTCACGTTATAGTATTACGTTCATATTACTGTCAAATTAGTAGAGTTATGAATATCAAATATACGTTTGTAAATATAATGTCATTGTGACTCATGTCATGTATATTTATACTTCTTTTGAATTATTAATCATTATATAAGTTTATTCATGACTATAGAATGTTGTTTTGCATTTGTAAAATCAACATGTATTAAATACAATCTCAGATTAAAATACTAGGGAGCGTTTTTAAGTTCGCTGAATGGGGGAAAGGGAGAAAAAACACAGATACAAAATTATTTTTCTTTTTCAATAATCTGCAACCCTAATACATTTTTCAGATCTTCAATTAGCTTGTGTGTGCCCTCATAACAAAAATGTTTTATGTTCATCGCTCGTAAATTTCTTCCTACGCAGCTGTTTTTTCATTTTAGGAAACAGGAAAATATCGCTAGGAGCCAGGTCTGGTGGGTGATTCAAAATAATGAAATATACTTTATGTAAAGCAGCCAGCGCAACACGACTTTTGTGGAAGGGAGCATTGTTGTGCAGGAGCAGGATAACTTTCGTTTAATTTTCCCCTTCAGAATTAAAGCGTAGTATTATCCTGTTATGGAAACGCCTTTGTCTTTATAACCAAATGGTAGGATTCCTTCTGAGTCCCAGAAAACAGTAGCCGTGAATTTTCTGGTCGACCGTAACACCTTAAACTTCTTGGGTGGTGGTATATCTTTTTTAAGTCACTGCATGGAATTTTGCTTGGACTCGTGTTCATAATGATAAACTAAAGTTTCATCACCAATAACAATTCGATTCAATAGTCCCTTCCTGACTTCATTACAGAGGTCCAAAGACGCACGGGAAGATTCCAAGCGCTGTTGTTTTTGCGACGCCATCAGCATTCTCAGCACCCATCATGCGCTGACATTTGTCATGTAAGAGATCATGTAGAATTTTAAAATTAGTTGCATCGAATGCCATTACCTTTCTCTGCGACTTTTGTCTTATTTAGCCGAGCAACTTCCGTTAATTAATTTTCGACTTTTTAAGTTCAGGAATGGTTATTTTGATAGTCCGTCTTCAAGTAATTTCCTACCGTGCTTAAAACGACTGTGCCATATAAAACTATAGTTTTTTCCTGGAAAATAATCTCCGTAAACCGATGGCATCTTTCAAGTATGATATGAACAGATTTTCCTAGTTTTGTAAGGATCTTGATAAAGGCAGGATACTCCTGATTTCTTCCTGATTAAGTTGCAGGGTCGATGATAGTTTAAAGACTACTGATGCGATTGTGTTAAAACATTATATGTTTACTAATAATGAATTATTGAGCACGCTACAGCACAAACGAGCTCTCTCACTGCTATCCAACCCTTCAATTCCACGAACTTAAAACGCTTCCTTGTACAATGATAAATTAATTTAAAATTCTATATTTTAAAATTTGTATTGTGTTATGTGAGAATTAAAGAAAGCCTTTATTGGTAGTCTATATTAAAGATAAGTATTATTCTGTATAAAAATAATTTGACTTTGTTGTTTTATGTAACTTTGATTAAAAGCACATTATTGGTAGATCAAATTGAACATAATTTGATAAGGAAGAAAACAATATTTAAATTATACAATTGTGGGTACGATGTAAATTTCAGATACTTGCACCAAAAATAAAACTATGTCTGGACTACTCTTGATAGGCAAGGGTATTTTCTGTATTTTGGAATCTGACATTTACTTTCTTAATATTCTTCTCACTGACTATCTAAATACTTATTCGTTCTTTAGATACCCTTTAAGCTTATGTAGTGTACACCTTTGATTGGTATTATTTCTATTAATAATACCATTAAGTTTAGGGTCCATATAATAAGAATAACTATTATTATCTAATATATGTTAGTATGTCAGTATGAATATACATTAACATGTTAATATGAGAAGTAGTTCTATTTTGTTACGTATATTATCTAATAAATGTTCTCTCAGTTTTTTTCAAGTAGTTCAGAAGTAGGCTTCTTCATGGTTGAGGCAAATTTTTGAAAAGGCGTATTGTTATGGTTCTCCAATCATTTGTTTTCTTCCTCATGTGCGTGAGCACCACTTGTTGGTGTGATCGCGTGTGATGTCAATGTCTATCCCTGACTTATTGATAACTGTACATATTGTAAGGTATTTCTTAAATTTTCCGATTAGAGTTAGGATCTGTACTTGCTGAAGAAGTAAGTTGTATTTGGGATAGTTTTGTAGGCGCGAAGGGCTTTTCTCTACAAGGATAATATTCTGCTAGAAAAATCTTTCCCATATAGATATTCCATAGGTCATGACCAAATGGAATAAGGCATAATAAACTTTTCTGTTCTTTGTTAATTACATTAGTGATTCGCCTTATTGCGTAGACATCTGAAGAGAATTTTGCCCCTAATTATTCAAAATATGCGCGCCAGGTTTGGAGCGAATCTAAATAAAGTCCTAGAAATGTCACCTCTAACGCTCATACTGTTTCATTTTGTTTGAGGTAAAACTTATTTCATTTGTCTTTCATTGTCTATAGTAGTAGTAGTAGTATTAGTAGTCTTGTTTTCTTTGCAGTTTCTAGTTCCTCTTTCTTTTTAGTAAAATTGCGGTATTTCCTACATATAGAATTGTTTGGCATATCAAAGCCATGGGTGGATAATTTATATAAATTATGTACAGCAGCGGGTCAATAATGGATTCCTGGGCAATTCATATGCTGATTTGTCTCATGCCACTCTTACAGTTGTTGCTATAAAATTGGTCCCCGTTTTATAAATAGCTTCCTATGAGCTAAATAGCTACTCTTTAAAGTCATAATATTCAAGTTAGAACTGAAAGTTTGTGTGTCATACACAATCGAATGCCATCGAAAGGTTACCAACTAGAACTTTGGTATTATGTATTTCCATCTTGTAAAACATCTGTCACTCCTGTAAACAGCTCTAGCACTGCATCAGTACTTCGAGATCCTGGTCGGTAGCCAAACTGTTGTTGATTGGGGCAGTTAGGTATTTCTTTTAAGAAATCCTGTTACCCTCTTACTTATTATTATTACTTACTATTGACTCAAATAGTTTTGAGAAGACCGGCAGAACTGCTATATGCTCATAGTTGGAGATGTCGGCTAGAAAGCGCTGTGACTGGTTTAACTTTAGCTACTTTAATTTATTAGAGAATATATATAATTCTTTTAATTATATTTCATCATTTATACTACTCAGCCAAACTAGTTTATATGAGAGCTTAGTTTGATTTATTGTTACTATCTCTACTTGTTATATTATAGTAGTTTGACAATCACTCATCGAGTATAATTGATAGGTATTTTTGTAATTTCGCTAATTTTACGCAATTATTAAGTTGGCATTTTGAAAATTATGGGTTGTAAAAATGTTCTGACACATAGAGGATCATTATATTCCGAAAATTATTTGCATCTGCCTGCTAGTAGCATATCACACATTGTGGGCAAGTGAAGGATTTACTCACAGGAAGCTTGAACTTTTTTCCTGTATCTGGTAAAATCAACGGAGTATCCATCGGCGAAAACTATATATGTTTTGTTTTCTATTTCTGATTCTTCACCAATACGATACATTCTCTTACTTCTAGCATATGTTGAGTGCCTGACTCATTTTAAGTTTCTAGTCAAGTTTCATACGAGCGTGGGATAGTTTAAGGCTGTACGCCCGGCCTCGAAATCGTTTTTCCCATTTCCTAATCGTATTTTTCATGAAAACCTTACCGAATTTACACGCTAATTTAAGAAAACAATGCCTTTCAATGGATAAATCGTAATTTCTTCGAAATTGTCCAAAGGGCCCTAAATAAAAATAAAAATGTAAGAAATTTCAAAAAACAAGCCTTTATTTAAAATTATGTAACACTCAACAGCAATACAAAAATTTTATTTTTTCTTAATTTTTAAAAATAAGGTCACGAAACGGAAAACAAAATTTTGAAATTTGGGCGAAATTCACTGAAATCAAATAGAGTATGTGGTACGCTCGCACATTGTGTCGAGAGGTAGCTCCGCCTACCATTTCGGGCAGTTTCTACGCAGTTTGTAAAATACTTCTGAGATCGGTGTATGTTAAGAAAGTAATCGTTACTCGGACATTATTTTATCGTAACCGTTGATATTTTCTTTACAATATAGTGTACATATACAATGTCAGCGTCACAATACTTCCTTATACTACGTATCAGAAAGTAAAAGCAATATCTCTTCCCGTACCTAACGCTATACCTGCTAGAAGCGCATGCTAGGACTCACACGGCTTGCGGGCTGGGAGTATAATTATTATATTTGACTCGCAATAATTTGCTTCTGAAACGATCTAGAAATGTATTTCTTGCACAAAAAATAATTTTGGAATGTTGGCTTTATTTTGTTTCACATACAGGGTGTCCAAAGTTATCGGTGCACTATTGCTATCTCCGTTATTTCTTGAGCTACGATTTCGGTTAAATTAGCAAATTACTAGTGTTTTTAACGCTGATTATTATGCAGTTCATGAAAAAACAATTGAATTACGTATTTCTGAGATATTTGAAAATTTATAATTTTTTTAAATGGAACACCCTGTATATTTGTACGTATTTTGAAAAAGCATAATATTTTGAACAAATAATATCAAATACATAACTATCTTTAACTAAAAAATAAACAAATGGCAAGCGTTTAAAGCTTAAGAAATTTGTTAACATTTAATTATAAGTAGGTCATGGAAAATAATAATGAAATATAATGTTCACGGTACAAACAAACATAATAATGAAATAAATTTAATTTTTAATAACCTATTCAACATTTTGCCTAACTTAGTAAATGTTCAAAGACATTGCCTTGTTCTTCAATGCATTTTTCGGCTCTCACAATAACGTTATCTGTAGCTTTTCTAATAGTTCTACCAGAAATATTATTTAGCGTTTGCCTAATACTATTTTCAAGTTCCATCACATTTCGATATCGCTGCTTGTACACCTCATTCTTTACAAAACCCCAAAGATAGTAATCCAGAGGTGTCAAGTCAGGAGAGCGTGCAGGCCAACGAATGGGGGCGTTGGTTCCTATCCATCTTTGGTTAAACGTTTCGCTTAACAAATTGGTAGTGTTGACGTAATTATGAGGAGGTGCTCCATCCTGTTGAAAATAAATACGGAGCCTATCAAGCACTGGCATATTATCTAAGAGACCATCCAGAATTTCTGTTAATAACCGCACATAGCGGTCTCCAGTTAAGGTACCTTGATAGAAAACTGGACCAACAATACGGTTGCCCATTAATCCGCACCACACATTTAAACTAAATCGGTGCTGGGGATTGCGTGGATCAACTCTCAGAGGATTTTCTCTACTCCAATAATGTTGATTTTTTTTATTGCACATACCTGAATTAGAAAAATTTGATTCGTCAGACCATAGAATATAATTTAAATTATCTGGACGTTCATTATAAAAATTTCTTAGCCAATTACAGAAAACTATTCTTCTGTCTGCATCGCCGGGAAGTAATGTCTGAACTTTGTGGTGTTTGTATGGACGCAACTTATGCTTTTTTAAAATACCATGCACTGTACTCTTTTTCAAATCTAATTCTCTGGTACAACTTCGAATGGTTTTTTCTGGATTAGTTTCAAAATAAGCTAATACATTTACTTCCGTTTCTTCGTCTATTACAAAATCCTTTTTCCTTCTTCGTATCTTAAATGTTTCTTCGTTACTTCGAAATTTTCTATACAGTCTTAGAAAATAAAACTGATTTGGTAATTGACGATTCACATATGTGTTTTGATAGTAACGAAGCGCACTTCTTGCATTTTTTCTACAAATAAGATATGCCTCTAGCATATCACATTTTTCTAAATGCGTAAACGGCATTGTTTTTAATAAATATGGAAGAATAAACCAACTGCTTTAAATAACTTTTCGTGCGAGAGAGAATCAAACACAGTACGTGACTGACAACTTTAGTTGGCATACTATTTTTTTGGGGTTAAAGTGAAATAAGCCTACTATTAATAATATTTCATTGACATCAACTAAAATCCAACACAACTGCTTTATTATTGGTTTAAGGACAATAGTGTATTGGAGCTTTTATATCACAAATAAAATTATCTTTCTAAATATGTACAAATATACAGGGTGTTCCATTTAAAAAAATTATAAATTTTTAAATATCTCAGAAATACGTAATTCAATTGTTTTTTCATGAACTGCATAATAATCAGCGTTAAAAACACTAGTAATTTGCTAATTTAACCGAAATCGTAGCTCAAGAAATAACGGAGATAGCAATAGTGCACCGATAACTTTGGACACGGTGTATATATGGGTAAATTCTGAAAAATAAGATTAGTTACTCGATAGCTGAAAAATACGTTACACAAATTGGTCGTCTACTAAAACTTTTTTTTTTATATAAAATTTACACACCATAAAGAAAAATCGAAAACACTAGTATCATCCAAATACTTTAGGGTATAACCTTAAAAAAAAACAGATCCCTAGCTCTCTGCATTGCTAAGATATCACGAGATAAGTATTAAAAATTGAAGAAAATGAAAATTTTAAAATTTACACAAAAAAACGATTTTTCGACCTTTTCGCGATTTCGATTTTATTTTCCAACTCAAAATTTGAATCCGGCAGGTGATTTTACATATTCAGCTTCACCTTTTTTGTGTGTTTGAGAAAATATAGATTGTCTCATTCATTTAGGGGGGGTTGCTTCCCGACTGCAAACGTGTCGGCCAACCGGCGATTATCTGAGACCATAACGCAGCCATAAATTACAGGCAGATTAGATTAGGTGACAAGTTCTTTTCTCTATCTTTTTCCTGAGCATAAGACAGAGCACGCGGACCCTTAAACATTTGTCTTTTATTACATTTGCACGAAAAAAACAGTGGTACGCCTATTTCAAATCGAACTCAGCTTGAAGCGGGCGTCCAGCCTTAAGATAGATTTCGAGACAGCACTATATAATATAAGTAAGAGCGGTTATGTCTGAAAATTATTGCTGCTCAGGTTATTAAGAAAACATCAGAAATATTATGTTTAGAATGATAATTATTCATCATTCATACTACAGTGTAAGTATTTACATATGTCACTAAAACATGATATATTAAATCTCATTTTAATTTCCAAGACACTTAATTATAATAATTAGTTTCTCAATATTAATATTAATCTAAAGACGAATTATAGATTTTATGTTTCAGATTTACAATAGAAATTTATTGACTTTATACTTTATATTTGTGTAGATACCTGTTCAATTAAACTTATATAATAATATATATAAGTAATTTAGAGTACACTACGTCATTTGTATATTGTAAATTATTGAACTGTTTATGTTATGCGATTAAATAATGTTCAAAAGTTTAGATATTACGGCTGTGACATTGATACTATAAGTAATGATTTCATGAGGAGCATATCTAAAATTATTTTTCACGTTATAGTATTACGTTCATATTACTGTCAAATTAGTAGAGTTATGAATATCAAATATACGTTTGTAAATATAATGTCATTGTGACTCATGTCATGTATATTTATACTTCTTTTGAATTATTAATCATTATATAAGTTTATTCATGACTATAGAATGTTGTTTTGCATTTGTAAAATCAACATGTATTAAATACAATCTCAGATTAAAATACTAGGGAGCGTTTTTAAGTTCGCTGAATGGGGGAAAGGGAGAAAAAACACAGATACAAAATTATTTTTCTTTTTCAATAATCTGCAACCCTAATACATTTTTCAGATCTTCAATTAGCTTGTGTGTGCCCTCATAACAAAAATGTTTTATGTTCATCGCTCGTAAATTTCTTCCTACGCAGCTGTTTTTTCATTTTAGGAAACAGGAAAATATCGCTAGGAGCCAGGTCTGGTGGGTGATTCAAAATAATGAAATATACTTTATGTAAAGCAGCCAGCGCAACACGACTTTTGTGGAAGGGAGCATTGTTGTGCAGGAGCAGGATAACTTTCGTTTAATTTTCCCCTTCAGAATTAAAGCGTAGTATTATCCTGTTATGGAAACGCCTTTGTCTTTATAACCAAATGGTAGGATTCCTTCTGAGTCCCAGAAAACAGTAGCCGTGAATTTTCTGGTCGACCGTAACACCTTAAACTTCTTGGGTGGTGGTATATCTTTTTTAAGTCACTGCATGGAATTTTGCTTGGACTCGTGTTCATAATGATAAACTAAAGTTTCATCACCAATAACAATTCGATTCAATAGTCCCTTCCTGACTTCATTACAGAGGTCCAAAGACGCACGGGAAGATTCCAAGCGCTGTTGTTTTTGCGACGCCATCAGCATTCTCAGCACCCATCATGCGCTGACATTTGTCATGTAAGAGATCATGTAGAATTTTAAAATTAGTTGCATCGAATGCCATTACCTTTCTCTGCGACTTTTGTCTTATTTAGCCGAGCAACTTCCGTTAATTAATTTTCGACTTTTTAAGTTCAGGAATGGTTATTTTGATAGTCCGTCTTCAAGTAATTTCCTACCGTGCTTAAAACGACTGTGCCATATAAAACTATAGTTTTTTCCTGGAAAATAATCTCCGTAAACCGATGGCATCTTTCAAGTATGATATGAACAGATTTTCCTAGTTTTGTAAGGATCTTGATAAAGGCAGGATACTCCTGATTTCTTCCTGATTAAGTTGCAGGGTCGATGATAGTTTAAAGACTACTGATGCGATTGTGTTAAAACATTATATGTTTACTAATAATGAATTATTGAGCACGCTACAGCACAAACGAGCTCTCTCACTGCTATCCAACCCTTCAATTCCACGAACTTAAAACGCTTCCTTGTACAATGATAAATTAATTTAAAATTCTATATTTTAAAATTTGTATTGTGTTATGTGAGAATTAAAGAAAGCCTTTATTGGTAGTCTATATTAAAGATAAGTATTATTCTGTATAAAAATAATTTGACTTTGTTGTTTTATGTAACTTTGATTAAAAGCACATTATTGGTAGATCAAATTGAACATAATTTGATAAGGAAGAAAACAATATTTAAATTATACAATTGTGGGTACGATGTAAATTTCAGATACTTGCACCAAAAATAAAACTATGTCTGGACTACTCTTGATAGGCAAGGGTATTTTCTGTATTTTGGAATCTGACATTGACTTTCTTAATATTCTTCTCACTGACTATCTAAATACTTATTCGTTCTTTAGATACCCTTTAAGCTTATGTAGTGTACACCTTTGATTGGTATTATTTCTATTAATAATACCATTAAGTTTAGGGTCCATATAATAAGAATAACTATTATTATCTAATATATGTTAGTATGTCAGTATGAATATACATTAACATGTTAATATGAGAAGTAGTTCTATTTTGTTACGTATATTATCTAATAAATGTTCTCTCAGTTTTTTTCAAGTAGTTCAGAAGTAGGCTTCTTCATGGTTGAGGCAAATTTTTGAAAAGGCGTATTGTTATGGTTCTCCAATCATTTGTTTTCTTCCTCATGTGCGTGAGCACCACTTGTTGGTGTGATCGCGTGTGATGTCAATGTCTATCCCTGACTTATTGATAACTGTACATATTGTAAGGTAGTTCTTAAATTTTCCGATTAGAGTTAGGATCTGTACTTGCTGAAGAAGTAAGTTGTATTTGGGATAGTTTTGTAGGCGCGAAGGGCTTTTCTCTACAAGGATAATATTCTGCTAGAAAAATCTTTCCCATATAGATATTCCATAGGTCATGACCAAATGGAATAAGGCATAATAAACTTTTCTGTTCTTTGTTAATTACATTAGTGATTCGCCTTATTGCGTAGACATCTGAAGAGAATTTTGCCCCTAATTATTCAAAATATGCGCGCCAGGTTTGGAGCGAATCTAAATAAAGTCCTAGAAATGTCACTTCTAACGCTCATACTGTTTCATTTTGTTTGAGGTAAAACTTATTTCATTTGTCTTTCATTGTCTATAGTAGTAGTAGTAGTATTAGTAGTCTTGTTTTCTTTGCAGTTTCTAGTTCCTCTTTCTTTTTAGTAAAATTGCGGTATTTCCTACATATAGAATTGTTTGGCATATCAAAGCCATGGGTGGATAATTTATATAAATTATGTACAGCAGCGGGTCAATAATGGATTCCTGGGCAATTCATATGCTGATTTGTCTCATGCCACTCTTACAGTTGTTGCTATCAAATTGGTCCCCGTTTTATAAATAGCTTCCTATGAGCTAAATAGCTACTCTTTAAAGTCATAATATTCAAGTTAGAACTGAAAGTTTGTGTGTCATACACAATCGAATGCCATCGAAAGGTTACCAACTAGAACTTTGGTATTATGTATTTCCATCTTGTAAAACATCTGTCACTCCTGTAAACAGCTCTAGCACTGCATCAGTACTTCGAGATCCTGGTCGGTAGCCAAACTGTTGTTGATTGGGGCAGTTAGGTATTTCTTTTAAGAAATCCTGTTACCCTCTTACTTATTATTATTACTTACTATTGACTCAAATAGTTTTGAGAAGACCGGCAGAACTGCTATATGCTCATAGTTGGAGATGTCGGCTAGAAAGCGCTGTGACTGGTTTAACTTTAGCTACTTTAATTTATTAGAGAATATATATAATTCTTTTAATTATATTTCATCATTTATACTACTCAGCCAAACTAGTTTATATGAGAGCTTAGTTTGATTTATTGTTACTATCTCTACTTGTTATATTATAGTAGTTTGACAATCACTCATCGAGTATAATTGATAGGTATTTTTGTTATTTCACTAATTTTACGCAATTATTAAGTTAGCATTTTGAAAATTATGGGTTGTAAAAATGTTCTGACACATAGAGGATCATTATATTCCGAAAATTATTTGCATCTGCCTGCTAGTAGCATATCACACATTGTGGGCAAGTGAAGGATTTACTCACAGGAAGCTTGAACTTTTTTCCTGTATCTGGTAAAATCAACGGAGTATCCATCGGCGAAAACTATATATGTTTTGTTTTCTATTTCTGATTCTTCACCAATACGATACATTCTCTTACTTCTAGCATATGTTGAGTGCCTGACTCATTTTAAGTTTCTAGTCAAGTTTCATACGAGCGTGGGATAGTTTAAGGCTGTACGCCCGGCCTCGAAATCGTTTTTCCCATTTCCTAATCGTATTTTTCATGAAAACCTTACCGAATTTACACGCTAATTTAAGAAAACAATGCCTTTCAATGGATAAATCGTAATTTCTTCCAAATTGTCCAAAGGGCCCTAAATAAAAATAAAAATGTAAGAAATTTCAAAAAACAAGCCTTTATTTAAAATTATGTAACACTCAACAGCAATACATAAATTTTATTTTTTCTTAATTTTTAAAAATAAGGTCACGAAACGGAAAACAAAATTTTGAAATTTGGGCGAAATTCACTGAAATCAAATAGAGTATGTGGTACGCTCGCACATTGTGTCGAGAGGTAGCTCCGCCTACCATTTCGGGCAGTTTCTACGCAGTTTGTAAAATACTTCTGAGATCGGTGTATGTTAAGAAAGTAATCGTTACTCGGACATTATTTTATCGAAACCGTTGATATTTTCTTTACAATATAGTGTACATATACAATGTCAGCGTCACAATACTTCCTTATACTACGTATCAGAAAGTAAAAGCAATATCTCTTCCTGTACCTAACGCTATACCTGCTAGAAGCGCATGCTAGGACTCACACGGCTTGCGGGCTGGGAGTATAATTATTATATTTGACTCGCAATAATTTGCTTCTGAAACGATCTAGAAATGTATTTCTTGCACAAAAAATAATTTTGGAATGTTGGCTTTATTTTGTTTCACATATATATGGGTAAATTCTGAAAAATAAGATTAGTTACTCGATAGCTGAAAAATACGTTACACAAATTGGTCGTCTACTAAAACTTTTTTTTTTATATAAAATTTACACACCATAAAGAAAAATCGAAAACACTAGTATCATCCAAATACTTTAGGGTATAACCTTAAAAAAAAACAGATCCCTAGCTCTCTGCATTGCTAAGATATCACGAGATAAGTATTAAAAATTGAAGAAAATGAAAATTTTAAAATTTACACAAAAAAACGATTTTTCGACCTTTTCGCGATTTCGATTTTATTTTCCAACTCAAAATTTGAATCCGGCAGGTGATTTTACATATTCAGCTTCACCTTTTTTGTGTGTTTGAGAAAATATAGATTGTCTCATTCATTTAGGGGGGGTTGCTTCCCGACTGCCAAACGTGTCGGCCAACCGGCGATTATCTGAGACCATAACGCAGCCATAAATTACAGGCAGATTAGATTAGGTGACAAGTTCTTTTCTCTATCTTTTTCCTGAGCATAAGACAGAGCACGCGGACCCTTAAACATTTGTCTTTTATTACATTTGCACGAAAAAAACAGTGGTACGCCTATTTCAAATCGAACTCAGCTTGAAGCGGGCGTCCAGCCTTAAGATAGATTTCGAGACAGCACTATATAATATAAGTAAGAGCGGTTATGTCTGAAAATTATTGCTGCTCAGGTTATTAAGAAAACATCAGAAATATTATGTTTAGAATGATAATTATTCATCATTCATACTACAGTGTAAGTATTTACATATGTCACTAAAAAATAAAAAGAAATAAAATTTACACATTTATTACTACATCACTAAAATAATTATATAAGTACTCGTGGAGGAAATAGTAACCCTTTAAGACTAGGTGTTTCTTCTTTATATTTCTAATACTGCAGTAAACAGATCTTTATCATTATTTGGAAGAATACAAAAGCAAACAGAAAATAGCCGACAGCGCTAGAGCTATTTTATTCCCTGTTTATTAATATTTACCCAAATGAATATAACTTTCGATCCTCGAATAATAGTACGTCACATGTTCACATGAATATCAGTAAACATCTTTACCTTTATAAAATCTAAATATCAATTATTTATTAAATATTTCAACACGTATGACATTATATTAGTTTTAATCTCCTAATTGGTACCTCTTACTAAATTGGAATTTTTTAAAGTCGATGTTTAGCTCTTTTAACTGTAAATGAACACATGTATATACTGAACTCACTCAAGTTGTGTCTATGTTTTTTCCTATTTCATATTTATATTTGTTCAATCTCTATACAGTGAAGACGCCCGGGTTGGAATAAATTCATTTAAAATCATTGGTTTTGTTTTATGGAAAAACGCTCGGATAGGTCGATTTTTATTTTTAGCTGCGGTTTTTCTGATGGTAAATTGACAAAGGCTGGTCCAAAAATAAGTTACGACCATCAATTCCTTTTTTCAAATGGAAACATATATTTTTTATTTAATTTATTAATTCTGTATCGAATTCTAAGTATGTACCATGTCCTATACCCAAACTCAACAGTTATCGAGATATTATAACCGAAATACAACAAATTAAGCCGCAAACGTTAACTGCAACACTGCAGTTAACGTTTGCGGCTGAAACTGATCTTCGGCTTGCCTGTTGTCAGGAAGTTAGTGGTCAACAATTTGAACATTTAATTTGTCTTGTTTCTCTGTTTTTTTTTTTTAATAAATCGGTCGTTTTCAGACAAGAGAGTGAAATAAATTATGTAGGATACGGTCTCAGTTATTAATATGTTCAATTGAAAGTTTCTCGATAACTGTTGAGATTAGGTATGCAGATGCAGAATTATTAAATTAAATAAAAAAAATATGTTTCTATTTAAAAAAAAAATTGATGGTCGTAACTTATTTTTGGACCACGCTTTGTACATCAATTTACCATCAGAAAAACCGCAGCTAAAAATAAAAATCGACCTATCCGAGCGTTTCTCCATAAAATAAAACCAAAAATTTTAAATGAATTTATTCCAACCCGCGCGTCCTCACTGGATAATAACTTTTATAATTAAAAACATATGAAATGTGTAATTTGTACACATTGTAACATATACACAATAATTATATACTATGCTGTTTAACTATGCAAATAAAATAAGATCCCTATATCAGAATATATTGGTAGAAACTGTGAAGGTTAGGTTGGATCAACTATACAGGATACGGTAATTTAAGTGTGTGTCTACAGGTATTATCGTAAGTTATTTTGCTATCAGGATTGAAAAATTACTGGAAATTCGGGAAAATATTCTACTGGGCTTGTATATGGTAATTGCTTGAATAGTAGTTATAATTTGTAGCAATATTAATGCAGGTGAGTCGAAAATAACATAAGCCTGCAACCAAGAAAGTGTTAAAAAGCCATCACTGATTCTGATAGAATTTTGGGAACTGATTACAGGAAAAGGAGTCGAAAAACTAGATCACATCACAAATCAAAAATTTTGATTTTTGTAACCACCACATTGTGAATTTGTAGTGAAGAAAAGATATATACTTCGATGTAAAACTTTTTGACCAGAATAAGTCATGGACCTCACATAAAGTGTATTACCCTTGTTAGATATAATTGCAAAACTGGTCGAAAGATACAAGGAAGTCTTGCCGTTTCCAAGTCTTTATAATCTGGAGGCAACCTAAAAATCGTAATGATGACTGCTACTTCTGTTCATATAGCATGAGGAGGTAAAATTTAATTAAAAAGAGAAATATTTTGTATCGGAACTTTCCGTTGGCAATGTGCCCTGTTTATTATAGCACATAAATAGTTGTACCCAGACCTACTGCAGAACTAGAAGTAACTCCTAAAGATGCTAAAAACGTAGGTCATACTTATACGCAGGTAACACTGCTTCAGATAGCGGCGAGCCTCTATCTGTTTCCCATCTGGAATTAAATGATTTGGTCAGAGATTTGGGCCTTTCAACAGATTTATTAGAAATATTAGGTTCTAAGCTACAAGAAAAGGATTTACTGGCGCTTGGTACTTTTTCTCATGGTTCAGAGAGTGATAAACATATTTCGTTTTATACTTTTCTCAAGATGATGGCTTGGTTTACTGTAGCAATGTCTTTGGATTGATGGATATGTTTAATATAGAGTATAATCTGAACGAGTCGGCTTCTGCATAATGGTAGCCTCAGTATTATTACAGCATTGTGTGCACTTGAAAGAATTACGAGAATTTAGTTGTGATAATTACCAAATTGAAATATAAAGATATTGGATCGACAATATGATATGATCGGTGATCTGTATGTGTTTGCCATGCTTCTTGGAGAAAAGTAGCGCGAGAATATGTAAAATACATTCTTTTTCATATATGCAAGCTGATTTTGTAAAAAATTCTTACGAGACAAAGAAAAATGGATGCGATATTTGAAACCAGCGCACCAAACAATATAAAATTCAGTCGTTACATTGGAAACACTTTTTCATAATTTTTTCTTGCAAGCCTGTGTAATCTTGTAAACCAAACTGTGATATCATTACTATTACTGTGCCTAAATTTGAATTACATTTTTAATTTAAGTCCAGTCCTGATATTTATCCCTGACTGCCGATTTCTAGTTATAACCCTTAATTTGAAGTAATCTCCTTTTAGATTTACACAGTGCATCGTAAATGCGTGAAATCATAAATTTGTACAGTAAGAATAATATTTAATAGTACCTATTAATTAAACCGAAATTAAAAAGAATCTATATGTGAAATTATTCTCTAATTTTAATTTCGGTGGTAGTAGCTCAGAAAAGTGCAATTACAAAAGTAATGTTAGCAATTTTACAAGCATATGATTTAATTATGTAAACGTATGCATTTACATTACATCAGGTTTATAACTGGACAACGACAATATGATGATTAAATAACTGGTACGCTTAATGTAAAAACAACGTTAGGGTCCACCTTCGTAATTAATATGAGTGGATATAAAAAAACAAAGATGATAGGTTATCATAAATTCACGCCTTTTATATGTTCACAACAACCAGGAGTAAATTCGCTTATACATAATGTAAACATATGCATGTACATTTATTTATATATATATATATATTGCACTAGGGAGGGGGTAATACAATTACAAACACCTATAACTATTATTATAACCAAAATAATACAAATCTTGGTATTCGTAATGTAAATGCAACACCTCACTCACCTAAACATTCAAATATTTATAAAAAACATAAGTTTATATTATCAAAACTTTTTAGATCTACTCCGTATATAGATTTAAATTTAAGTGTTTATCTGTCCAATAATATGTTCTTTCAATAATTCAAATATTTTTATTTTATTTAATTACGCCCAAAACTAACTCAGTTATAATATTTATTAAGCAAATATTCTATATACATTTATTTCTTTAATAAATGAGATCAACCATTTCTTTTCTTACATATTGATTTTAATAGTTTCTAATAGTATATTATGCAACAAGCATTTAATGATAGCTATTACGACACGAGTAAAAAAATTACAATACGAGCCGTAAGGCGAGTATTGTAATGAGCCGTAATAGCCATTAAATGCGAGTTGCATACACTATTTTTTCTACGACCCCATAATAAAACATATTTTTTGAATAATCCATTTCATAAATTGAGGTTAAAATTTTCCGTACGTTTTTGTGAATTTGGCTGGTAATAAATTGTTCGTGGCTACTAAGGCTTGTTCCATAAGTTCTGGTGGAGTCAATTATTACAATACATTTCACTGTCATTATCCCTCATTTTTACCGTTTATATTTTCAAAAAAGCACAAATTTTAAGTACTTACTTGTAAATTGCAGAGAACTGTCACATTTATTTAATTTGTATATCTGTCAGATATGCAGTCGCCATAATGAATATTGTTTGAATATTGAAATGTCGCATTCCTATTGGATATAAACTTGTATCGTAATGAAAAATCTGTGTTCCTATTGGATATAAACTTGTAACATAATGAAAATCTGTATCGTACTGAACATCTTTATAGTACAGGTTCGGCATATCTAATAATACAATTAAAGTATGGGAGTAGAAAAAATATTTAACTTCACTACTGCATTTAAATTTCAACAAATGAAACTAGTTTTTATTTTGATAACGCAGTACTAACAGTACATTTATTTTTACAAACTTGTTAGCAATGGTAATCTCCATTGTAATACGAAAACTATTTCACAACCTTTAAATTCTCTTAAGTATTTTGTTAATATATCCCTCCTGAATAAGTGTTGACTTATACTCATAAATTATTTATTAAGTTGGAATAATATGATAGGGTATGTATACTCTTTCTTCAATATTTAAAACAAATAACACTATAATACTTATGTCTCTTGTAGGTTATTGACCTTTCGAATTTCTATGCTTTATATGGAAGTTGCTAATACTATGTTCCTACTTTACCAAATAAAAGAAGAATTTTATATATTATCCATTTAATAATAATAATACCTTCAATTAAAATTCGAAGAATATTACACAGTCTCTTACGACATTTACATCAAATTGTTAACCTGCCTAACCAACCTCTGTTTATTGTTGACATATGAAGGATGAAAAAGAACTCTTATCTCTTCGATAAGGTACCTATGTATTATAATCAATTACATGTAAATCTGTAAATTTAGTATACATTAATATACACAGATCCGATTTCAACAAAATTTATCTAATTTCAAACGCTTTATTATTATCAGTGGTATCTTTACGTGTCAAAATTATTCTATTTCATAATATAAGAATATAAATTTCATTTCTGATATTTCTGGTGTTAATAGAGATTTAAAACTTTTACAACGATTATTTATATATGACTTTTTATGATTATAAGTATATCTTATTTATATTCATGACATTTACTCGATGAAAAATATAAAATTTCTAATTGTTTCCTTTTATATAAAATTATACAACCTCTTTACAAAATTATTCTTCGATCTCTGGCCTTTTCTATGTACTATATCAATTTTTCTTTACAGCTTTTAATTAATTTGCTTGGGAAAAATTATGTAAACTTCCTTATAAGAAGAACAGCATTCCTGGGATCTTTATGCGTCAAGGATAAACCTCTGGATCTTCTCACGTACAATATTCTGGCTGAGCTAACTATACTCGTACAATACCTGGATCCTGGAAGTCCATGTGGGTGATATACAGGATCTATCTCGTTGCGTCCACGTAGATTATTGGTTTTCTTCTGGATTAATTGAAACAGCTGTACCTTTTAAACATTTCGACTAAATACTGGAACTGGATCTCTTCGGAATTACATGAGTCAACGGCACCTTTTGGTAATTTAAATTAATTTCTGGACTTCTCGTGTGTTACTGACTAGTTGATACTTCTCGTATTTATGAAACTAACTGGACCTTTGATATTTGGAATTCAGCTTGTCCCTTACGTACAATTGAAGAGTTTAAACTTCGCTTTGGACTTCGTTATCGATTCCAAATTTGTAAGTACTTTTTTTTTAAATAATTCCTTTTCTTATAAATTTCTTCTTGTAACGTATATAATCTTGGTAATTGTGATTGCAAGAAAATATCTTAAATATTTTCTACTCCTTTACCAAATATCTTATATTCTGTCGTCTAATATACTTTCCACTCTGAAATAAACACTTTATTCACTACTTTTCGCGATTTTCGCGCTTTTATTATACAATTTTCGGAATAAATCTTCGTTTTCCCGAATATTACACACTACTTCTTCTGAAAATTTTTAATTCTCTCTTCCTTGTTTATTATCTCCTAGACAATCCTTAGTTTTTAAATTACATCCAATGAAATTCCTTTCCTCAAAGTCCTTATTCAAAACAGTTTATTACAAATTAATTGATTAGTTTCAGTGCTTACCAAATTTCAGTAAACCTTTCATTTTAAATCTCTATTAATTTTTTATAATGAATTTCTAATACTTTACATTTCAAAATACATTACTAACATTTTTTATGTAAATGTCAATTTTGACAGATCCGCTTTTTTAAACTTTACCCGCGAACTTATTTACCAATTAATTCCATTCATATTTCAACATTCAACACTAAATTACTTTTCTTAACAATATTGTTAATTAGACAAGTTTTACAAAATTATAATCCACATTTTAACATAAGTACCTAATAACTTTTAAATCTCTATTTTCAGAATTTGATGAAAATTAATACGACAAAGAACCTGATCCACCACCACTCCTTCAAGAAATGTCTACTTCAATGTATACCAAATATTATAACAGCAATAAACTATGCTTTAAGTATATTCAACTGTTCTTTATAGTTTAAATATTTTAAATTAACAGTCATGCAAAAATAAGTAAAAAATTTAATAATCCTTCAATTTTATTCAAAAACATAAAGCGCTATTCGCTCATATTAGTTACCTATTTCAATATATATAAGTAATTAGTTATCTTGGAGTAGCGGCAATGTAAAGAACATTAATACAAAAAAATGTTTTAATAACTAATAAGATATAATGGAAACGAGAAGGTGCAAAAGTGAAAATGTGAACAATTAAGCACAGAATCATCGTTATTAACAGTTTTATCAAACGGTCTTGATCTAACAAAGACACGCATTTAATTCCATTACACACATAATATAGACGCAAATTGTACAATTAAAAGAGTAGTTAATGTAAAAATTAGAAGTAGGGCGTATACTATTCATGTGTGTGATTCAGAATGGCTTGGTTTACCTATTTATTGATTTTCACTTTTACACATTTTTCCTTTCGATTACATCTTGTCGTTGAAACCTTTTCGATGACAGCTTGCTGTCAAATTGTCATTTTGTTATTAAAGGTCCTCGCTAGTGGATCTATCAACAATGGCAAAATAGCAGATTTTAGAATCCAGATATTTTTGTTGATTTTAAAGATGGAGAAAACCTTTCAACGTCAACTTATGAAGAATTTAGTAATCTACCCGGCTGAAGAACCAAATTTAGAAAAAAATTATCGGATTACAGAAAATTAATTAATATGTCAAAATATTAAAAACCAGTTTCTCAAAAATCCTTCGGAAGAGATTTGTTTGCTTGGGTTCACATTATAAATTGAAAATAAAGCTACCCCGCTGTGCACTTATTTTTCGTTCAACTATTCTTTACTTTGTTTACCCTTAAGGGTCCTCGCTAGTGAATGGGAAATGTAATATTGGTTGCATAGCACGTAATTTAATAAGCCAAGGATGTCCGAGTACTTTTACACATAGGGAACATATAATAAATATTTGAAATAATAACTCAATATCTAAGCGAATAAAAATTCATTTATGACCAACTATTTACACATTTGTAACTGCGGGAAATATTTATAGCAGAATAACAATTCATTGTAATGTGGGTTGCCTAATTTTAATTTATTTTATATTCACTTTAAACAAAGTAAAGAATAGTTGAACGAAAAATAAGTGCACACGCGAGTTGCCTTCTATTCAATTTATAACGTGAACCCAAGCAAACAAATCTCCTCCGAAGGATTTTTGAGAAAACGGGTTTTTAATATTTTGACATATTAATTAATTTTCTGTAATCCGATAATCTTTTTCTAAATTTGATTCTTCAGCCGGGTAGGTTATATAATTCTTCATAAGTTGACGTTGAACGGTTTTCTCCATCTTTAAAATCAACAAAAATATCTGGATTCAAAAATCTGCTATTTTGCCATTGTTGACAGATCCACTAGCGTCTTTATAATGATAAAACTTCAAGAACAATGTTTCTTGAATACACCTTTGGCCCTATGTATAAATATTAAATGGATTTAATTATCTCGAAGCAACTAAAACATTAATTTAGAATTTTTTTCTCTATTATTGATATTTCTTTTTAATATGTCTATAAAAATAATGGCATTTGTGATATTATAGTTCTTATGTTACTAGTAGCAACTGATAGGTTTGACGCAGAAAGGAGACGAGTCAAATAATATCAAAATTATAGATAGATTAGTTATCATAATGCCAATGAAACGCTGCTTACACGGTGCAAATTTAGAATTATTCGAGTAAAAGAATTCATAGGCATGTGTAGTTTAAGTAATCCCTACCGATAATTCTGTGTAAAATAGGATAATCAAACGAGATTTATGGTCTAAGGCTGCTATGTCATCCAATTCGCTAATGTTGGACGTTATAGATAGATAGCTTACTGTGCATTCTTAGGTATTTGATTTCCATCAGTTCTAATAAAACATCAACTCTGGATCACTTGGAAGACGCACATGGAAAACATGTGATGTATTTGAGAACACGATTAAACTTACATCAATGGAAGATGCAGTAACGGCACTAACAGCCGAGACGAAGTTATAATTATAAATCTGACTGGTTTGCCAGACGAACAACAGAAGCAAATAAAGACGTTTAAACTCTTTGTGTTGATTTTTTGCAAAATTTGTCACTGTCAAACATACTTTAGACAGATTTCTTTTATATAAGGCAGTTGGAGGTATTCATTAAGAAAAAAAAAACATTTCACTTTTGTATACAGACTAAGCCACATCGAGAAGCAAAAACACTACTTTAATACAATCTATAGACAACATTCTCCAAAACCAGATGGTCCAAAAACTAGAATACATCGTTATCCATAGTCAGGGTATAGTTTTTTGCTATACGAGAGCTGGTGTTTTGAAGTCATTAAAAAACGAATCGCTAAATATAGGTACTACACGAACACAAAAATTTAGTTGAATTTTCTTCAAGAAAATTTACTGTGGCAAATATTGCTAAAAATATGCTTTATAATTTTACATAACATATAAAACAGTTATATTGACGATTCTTAAAACTACAGAAAAACAGAAATTTACCGTAACAAAATATAGGATTTTTTCATACATTAAACTCAGACTTTATAGAGTATTATGGGATTGTCAGTGGTTTTAAATACTTAAGCTAAGCATGACGGTTAACATGGACGTAGCGCACACTTCTAGACCACCACATTTAAAACATGCCGAACATGACAAGGTTGTAGTAGTAGCCACAGACTATGTTCCAAGCTCGAACATGCCACTTAACAGAACCTGAACACTACTTCTATCGAACCACCATCAAATGGGGAAGATGCTGGAACAAAGGTTTGAAAGATTGATTTTTCAGTTTTGCGCCACGGTGCATATTGAGATACTTGAGATGTGTGTTATTTAAATAATTTAAAAGAAGAGTATTTTTGTGTGCAGCGTACAGCTTGCTTTCGACGAAAGCTAGTTGAAATTTAAAAAAAAAATATTTTTTTCAAAATTCCCTGTCTGCACCACACCATGATTATAGTAATTTAAAACTTAAGATTTATGGCTTTAGTGTTGGAAAATCTAAAAAGAAATGATAATGTTAATTGCAGAATATATCTTGTTTAGTAATAATAATAATAATAATAATAATAATAATAATAATAATAATAATAATAATAATAATAATAATCTTTATTGTCCAACAGTACAAACCATTTATAGGACAAATAAAATAAGAGGTATTACAAAAATCTCTATCTAAATATTAAACATTTAAAACATATCTCTATATAATTTATTATAATTAGCTGACATGTGAGAAACAGGAGACTTAACTAGTATGTTGGTCCTAGCTCTTGGAGTAGCAATGAAAGTGAAATGCCGAGTATCTCGAGCCGGCACGTTAAAGTTTATTTGAGCCAGTAGTGAAGGGGAATCAGTTATATTTGTTAGCAAGTTTAAGAGAAATTTCGCACTGGAACAGTCCCGGCGACACGACAGAGAATGAAAACCATGGTATGATAATAAATTTATATAATCAACGTCATGACCAGGGTAGATACCATTTATTTTATATGACAGATATTTTAAGAACCTCCTTTGAATGCGTTCTATCGAAATCTGCTGATGTAAATAATATGGATACCAGATTACGGATGCATATTCCAACTTGCTACGCACTAGGGTGCAATATAATACTTTCACACTGTTTAAGTTACTAAATGAACGACATGATCTCAAAAGAAATCCCAGAGATTTAGAGGCTAAAGAACAAATTGTCGATATGTGTTGCGTGAAAGTTAGTTTATCGTCGAAGAAAACTCCTAAATCCTTGATTACAGACTTTCTAACAATAGGCGTGGAATTCGATGTATATTTATATAGTAAAGGATTGGAGCTCCTTGTGTAAGAAACAATTGCACATTTTTCCACATTTAAAGAAATTAAATTTAGATTACACCATTCTTTGATTATGTTGAAGTTAGTCTGCAGTTTGACACAGTCAGCACAATTGTTAACCACATTATAAATTTTTAAGTCATCCGCATAACCCAAAAAATCGCTTTTTAGCTTTTCCAGTAGATCGTTAATATATATTGTACATGAATGATAAGGTCTAACTAATTTAGAGTATTATTTATCAGACCATGTGTAATTATTTTGCTCTGCCACCAATACTATGAAAAATCAAATTTCTTACTTAAACACAGTTAACTGAATCCGAAATTATTATTATATCTTTTCTTCGTTAGTTCGCATTTAATCTCATAGGAAAACATTTTTGTAATAAAACTTTTGTTGTTATTAGTAGGGAGCGGACACGAGCGGCCGATGATTCATCGCCCATGGGCGCGCTATTTAAATTTTCTAATTTTAAAAAGGTTTTAATTTTATTTATACAGGCTGTTCAAACTTAAACCCGCACCATTGGTAACTCCGTTATTATTGGAGCTACGAATTCGTCCAAATTAGCAAACTAGTAGGATTTTTCCTGGCGATTACAACGATGAAAACAAAAAAACAATTGAACGTCGCGTTTTTCAGATATTTGACAAAATGTAATTTTTTAAATGGAACAGCCTATATATTTTTATCCGGTTGAATAAAAAATTTAGTTCTGAATTAAAATGTTTAAATACATTATCTTAAAAAAATTGAAAATAAAAAAGTTATCACGTGATTTCTTAAACATTGCATTTTGTTTAAAAAAATTTATGAAAGAAGTAGCATGTTTCACATGTTTATCCAATTGAAGTCATCTTCAGATATTAAATAAAATAATGTCATAAACATCCTTAAAATTTGCTTACTTTATCACTAAAACGTAAGTTTTCAAATGAGATACCGTGCATTTTTAGGGATTTAGGATTTGTTTTTAGGGATGCCTAACGAAATTTGTAATTAAATAATATGTACCGATTATTGTATACTATTCTCTTGTTGAACGGATGAAAAAAATGTTTGTATAGGTCCTAGAATGTTTGTTCATAATATTCCTAAATGAATTCAAACGAAACGTTGTGTTTTTAACGAAATTTATTTTGATTTCGTCCACGAAACTTAAGAATAACAAATAAAAGAATAATAAACACTATCAATCAACATACATAACTAAAATAGTTGTTCGAAGGTACCACCTTCTTGGTCCAGACACTTGCGGGCTCTTTTCTGAGTGCAGCGCGTGGCTTTGAGAAGGGTCCTTCCATCAATATTCCGAATAATAGCCGTAATGTTATTTTGAAGTTCTTCCACATTTTGGTAACGATGTTTGTAAACTTCATTTTTCACTCGGCCCCATAAAAAAAAATCTAGCGGAGTTAGATCTGGTGAGCGTGGGGGCCACAGAACTGGTCCATGAGTTCCAATCCAACGGGGTCCAAACAGTCTCTCGAGTAATGCGTTAACAATATGGTGATTATGAGCCGGTGCACCGTCTTGTTGGAAGTATATCCGCGGCCTATCCATCAAGTTCACGTTGTCCACGAAATCTTCCAATACATGAGACATAAAGTCCTCATATCTCTCTCCCGTTAATGAGCCGCGGTAAAAAAAAGGACCCACAATTTTAGATCCAATCATACCACACCAAACATTAAGGCTGAACCGATGTTGTGGATTAGTGGGATGAGTCAAAAAAGGATTTTCTCGACTCCAAAAATGATAGTTTTTTCGATTAAACATTCCCTTATTAGAGAAGTTACTCTCATCCGACCATAAAACATATCGAGGAAAATTTGGATCTTCTTCACATTTATGTAGGAACCATTCACAAAATTCCATTCTTCCTATATCATCATTAAGATGCAAAGTTTGTACTGGCCGATATTTGTATGGCTCAAAATTATATTTTTTCAAAATTTTATGAATCGTTCCCAATGAAAGGTCTATTTCTCTTGCCAATTCTCTAATTGAATTGTTAGGATACGCCTCAAAATATCCCAGTACATTTATCTCTACTTCCTCACTAACCACAGATTGCTTCTTCGTTCTATTCTTCTTGAAAACCTCTTCGTTTCGCCGAAATTGTCTGTATAATTCCAAGAAATATCTTCTTTGAGGAATCGCGCGCTCGGGAAACATTGCACTATAATGTTCGCGAGCTCTAATAGTGTTTTTTCCCTGAAATATGTAAGCTTCCATAATATCACATTTTTCCTCATGTGTGAAAACCATTTTTATTAGAAGAAAACAAGAAGAAAACAGCAAAATAACAATGCGAATTTTAAAACACTGACAGATTAATTTGACGGATTGTTATTGAATATTTTTTTTTTATTGGTGCCTATTTGATCAAAATTGTAACAACTATTGTAATGTAGGTCTTTTTCATTTTCTCTTTTCTTTTTTTTCTGAGTGGAATTTTAAATTATACTGTCCCATTTTAAAATGGGTACCTACTTTTCTGATTATCTCGGGAATATGCCCCTTTAAAGAAATCACGTGATAACTCTTTTATTTTCAATTTTTTTAAGATAATGTATTTAAACATTTTTATTCAGAACTAAATTTTTCATTCAACCGCATAAAAATATATAGGGTGTTCCATTTAAAAAATTACATTTTGTCAAATATCTGAAAAACGCGACGTTCAATTGTTTTTTGTTTTTATCGTCGTAACCGCCAGGAAAAATCCTACTAGTTTGCTATTTTGGACGAATTCGTAGCTCCAATAATAACGGAGTTACCAATGGTGCTGGTTTAAGTGTGAACACCTTGTATAATTGGATAACAAGTGGCTGTTGATCTATAAAATAAAAAATACATTATTATTTGTTCATTTTGCTGTTCAAGTAGTAAAGGAGTATTAATATTTACTAGCAATTCTTTCTCAAGGTTCTCTTCTGTAAGACATGTTTTCTTTGAATGAAGTACATCCTTGTAGATATAAAACGTCCTTTCTACATCGCAACTAGTAGTTATAGGTGCGTACTGGAAATATTATTTAATTTCAGCGTATTTTAAAGTTTGATTTTGTGTCATTGTTCCCATAAACAATTGTCGCAATGTTATTAAATCTGGATTTCTATTAAAAACTGCGTCTAACTTTTGCCGAAGGCCACATCCGAAGTCACTTCGAATACTTTTGAAATTATTAATAGCCATATCTTATGTGGTTAATCCATCTTTTAGTTTGAGATTTTGATTTTCAAGATATGTGATTAGTTTAGGCAAATTTCCAAAGTGTTCTTGAAGGAATAACAACTGATTTTTAAATCTAGGATTTGTGTTAGTTCCTTGCACTCAAAAATACTACTAGCATCGTCATTTAAACATGTAACAAAATTTTGTAAAGTATCGAAATTTTCTGCATAAAAACTACTTCTGTGTATGTTTTAGCAAAGTTAAGTGACGAACGTGCGATATTTTGGCATTCTGATATTCTCATATTTTACAGACTTTGCAATAAATATCGGAATCACTGACAATGGACATACAATCAGTATGACCCTCAATCCAACTCACCATTGTTTCACGATGTATTTCTCAACGTTCTTCCATATCATATCTGAAAAAGTAACATAAACAATGTTCTGGATCTAAATAAATAATTAAAAATGTACGCGTATGTTATTGAATCTAAAGGAAATCCAGTGCACACTTACGTGAAGATAATTGGGAGAAGTCGATTCAATGAAACGGGATTAAACAGGAACTATTACATAAATTACGAAGTACGTAATTAACAGTCAAAACAATGAAAAAACGAAACGTAAGTATGAATAGGTATACACATATATAACTTTATTTATCATGCCAAATATAAGGTAAATATAATAAATTTTAAAAACCTCAGACGCTCCTATATCTACCCCGATCAAAATAGGATATTTACGAGTTAAGTGGACTTTTTTTGTGTTGTTTTCCCGTCAACATGTGAGTTAATAACAGATGTTGCAGTTCACCATATTCAGTAAATGTGTGTTGTTTACATTATTTCTTTGCTCCATTGTAACTCCGTCGTAGTTTAAACCGGAGACGTCCGCCTCCTAATTATGAGTTAAGTAGTAAATATGTACTTTCTAAAATGTTGGAACTACAAATTAATTGCACATTCGGTGACAAATAAATCATCTAATTATGAGATAATATATATTTTTTATTTTAGAAGACTCAAAGCGAAAATAAAGATTTGTCCTAAGGTCTTCTTCATAACTTAATTACTAAAGCACCTGTCTTGTAAAGAGAAATTGTGAGCTCGCATGTCATCTCATACAAAAGATGTGTATAACAAAAATGGTTGTATTAATTGTCGGTATTTCTATTTCCTTTTTCTAGAAAATTATGTATATTATTGAGGTAGTTATTTAAACTGTGTAATATATGTTCATCAAGTAAACTACGTCATTTAAGTTCTGAGTTACTGTATCTACGTTGTTTATAAATTATGTATATTGTATTATGTAAATATAACGGTGACTGTGCGTAGCGTTCGTACGAAATACCCGTGCCCATCGAATTTTTTGCCACACTTTGACTCCACCAAATATGATCTCATTCAAATATTACGAGTTCTGCACGAGTCTATCCACGGGTGGAGTGTTTTTTTACAGAAGGCAGGTGGACCAATTAACGGTACCTGTAGTTGAAATCACCTGTACTTTTACACACGCGCCAACATGGACACACGAGAGAAAAAATCAAGAAATTCCATCATTATACAAGTTGATATTTTCATTAATATCCCAAGCGAGTAGTTGGTAAATTATTATAATAACTTTCAATTATGGACGTTTATGATTTTCTTGAAAATTTGCGCTCGAATCCGAATCGAGCCAAAATTTAAGATATTCGCAGCTTCAGTCCATGCATTTATAACTCGCAATCCAAGTTTGTTTGTGCGAAAAGAACAAAAAGCCAAGTGTACGAGTTGTTGAGCACATTTTATTTCTGTATATGTAAAAAGAGGTTACATACGATTATCGGTCCATCGCATATTTCATTAATCAACCAACCTTAATGGATTTTATGTACGCCTTAAGGAATTAAATTTGATTGTTCTTCTGTTCCCGTTTTCCCTTTTTCCCTTGATTTTGTTTTTTATACTCAAGAGAGAGTTAAATGTGACTGTACAGGAAATTCAACTAGAATAACTGGACGTGTATAGCGCAAATAAGAGAAATTTGCATATCTACGCATGTAGTTATTGAATATGTAAGTTCCTTTATTTGAAAGAGACCATTATTGAAACTTTGCCAGCTTTTTTTAGAAGAAATGGATTTAGTTAATGCACAATAACTTTAGTATGATAGTAAACATAATTTTAAGATCACATCCACTTATCAGGTTATGAAAACTATTAGGAATTGAATATTTATTTTCTGTTACTGCTATTGCAATTTCATTAAATAATGTGTTCCTGTTACAGAAACAGTTGTAGTTTTTACTTGGCAATATAAAGAGTTAAATTCAACATTACTTTATTCAGAAGTCTGTCTTTTATATACGTTTCACGAATGAAATGATATATGATAGTAACCTTATCATAGTTTTTCAAGTATTTTCGATAAATATATCCTTTATGGTTTAAAATAAAAATTTTAACCAAGTATTCCTCAGGCTAATTTTAATACTTTAGAATTGTATTTATTTTTTATTTCTTATTAATATAATAACCACAACTACTTTATGTAAAATTCTCCGCATTAAATATAATTATTTACTGAATTAAGTTATTAGTGTTTTTTGAATCCTTAAACATTATTCTTTTTAAACTGATTGTTATTTGTTCATAATATATTTAATAAGATTTCTATCTGCATAAATTGCATGTTTACTGTTATTTCTATTTTTCATCATATAATTACTATGATATCAGTAGTTTTTCTAATAGTGTTTCAATTTTACAGGGGAAGCAAGACAGGAACAAAATGCTTTGTTGGTATTGGCTAAAAATATAGTACAAAACAGAGTTAGTTTACAGTAAGATGTAGCCGGGCCATCACAAGATGACCGAGTGACAATAAAAGCGACTGAAATAATATAAAATAATAACAAATCAAACTCTAAATACTTTCATACACTTAATAAGTCTGTATATAATTTTTAATTTGCAAGATAATTGCGAAAAGCTTCCGGTCATAATTTCGAATATTTTCTTCTACAAAGTTATTCCAAGTTATGTACAAATATTTTCATATTCTTAGCAAATTTTCATATTCTTAGCAAATCTGTGAGATTTTCTCAAATTCACCTTTCAGTGCATGTTGCGTTCGTTAGAAAATTGTCAAAATTTTGCTTGAAAAGGGAAGTGGTACATGTTGGTATACACAATTTGATTCAAATTAAGATTTATAAACCTCTAGTCCTTATTTTCAATATTTTATTTTGCAAAAGTTATTTCAAATTAACTACTAAGTGTTCTAAATTTTCTTAGTAAATCTGTGGTAAATGTATAATATATATAATTCAATGTTCAATGGAATGGATTTATCTCCAATTGATTCTTAGCAACTCTACTCTGTGTCATTTGCTGATGATCTTAAAATATTTCGCTGTATTCACAATAATGACGATTGCATCTTCCTACAATAAGAAGTGGACAACATTGTCACATTTACGAGAAGAAGTAAGATTTACTTATATGCTTTGAAAACCTAAACTCTTACTCGTACTACTTTGGTTAAGGACCGTAGTATTACATTTGATATGAGCTTGAAGTGTACTAAACATATCTCCAGCGTAACATCATTGGCACGGAGAACTTCATTATTAGAAGCTGTCGGTTTTTTTCCAATAAAGCTGCTTTAATATCCTTATATTTTGCATTAGTTAGGTCTAGATTTGAATATGAAATAGAATGCGAAAGAGCTGTTGTTGGTGTCTCTTCCTCATACAAATTGCTGCATAATGAAATTGACAACTGATCATTGCTTTGTCACGTTCTTTTTTCTTGTACCGTGATTGGTATATTAACATGCAAGTACCTTCTACGGCCCTCAAGCTAGGACAAATGCAATGCAGAGATCACCTATTTTCTCAATGTGTATGAATCATAACTAAATTTCTAGCTTGTGCAATACTAATTTCACCTGCCTCAAAACTAATAGCTTCTGTGGTTGGACAGCACTTTCGGTGATGTCGAGTGATTGCAATTTTCTATTGACAGCTATTTATAATGACAAATGCCGCATGCGTATGAGTGAGTAATTGTTATTAGTTTCTTTTGTTTTTCTGTATTAGTTTCCCATATATTACACATGGCTCGGTACAATGGAGCTGCATAAGTTAAAAGTTGTTCTGCAACTCGATTGTATTCTTATGTATCTGTTGGGTAATAGAATATTATTATTATAATTTGTCAGATATTCTCAAAAAACTTCTACTACTCATTTTATTGCATTATAAACAATATACAAGCAAAAATCATATACACCAAAGACGTAACATACCTATGGGTAGCAAATCTGGAAATATTTGTATATGGGTATGTAAATACCAGAATATGCGAATAAGTAGTCTTTACAATGTAGAATTTAAAAGATTCACAATATGGTATGGCACTAGATTACATAATAAATTAAATAGCATTTTACGAAAAATATAACTTGACTTAATATCTATCAGCAACTTGTAAAATATTAATGTTGCATATATTATATTGTTTTATGCAGTTGTGATAGCAGTATTTGAAGCATAGCCAGAGGTGATGCATTTCGAAAAATGTGCATGTCTTTCCATTTCAACTAATTTCAACCAGAAATGAAAGCGAAACCAATATTCCATGTCCTTGGGGTACGCCTTTACTGATATCCTCTTTTTTTTAGTATTATTTGACTTCAAAAACAAATTCGTAAAAATCTCGAAAATTTTCTTCAGGAACACGTTTATACGAAAACATAATAGCATATACGTATTTTGCAACTCTAGGAACTTACACATTATCATTTGCTTATACCTACAAAACTGTAAGAGTGTATCAATTTTTTTACGCTTTGTTTTGTATTGTAGAATGTAATGAAATTATACACCCAACATCATACGTTTGTCAACTTATTTGGAGTTAAAAGCTGTATTATTGCTGCCTGTCAAAATTGCCGGCGATAGTGCATCAATCGCTCCATCCCAATGCGGGTGCAAGGTTGACAAGTACATGTGCTCTTGAATGAGGTTGGACATGAACAGTATACAATCCGATAAACGCTATGTGGATAAAAAAGGAGAACACAACAAATTAACACGACGAAACAAGGGAAAATCCACAGGAAGAAATACACAGACTTACCGACCACT
Source organism: Amphimallon solstitiale (assembly GCA_963170755.1). Lineage (NCBI taxonomy): Eukaryota > Metazoa > Arthropoda > Insecta > Coleoptera > Scarabaeidae > Amphimallon > Amphimallon solstitiale. The sequence goes on along the minus strand of OY720678.1, from coordinate 109,801,765 downwards.
CTACTGACAAATCATAATTTTTCATGCGGCCACGCTTTTCTAGGTACGATAGCCGAAAAAAAATCTTCAATAAATCATTAAATACGCAAATAATTCGAGTAGTACGTAATTAATCCGTCATAAGACAATAATAGAACCAAAGAACTGTGCACAAACTCGAGATTTGATTAAGTCAGAAGTGTCCGGGTTTTACTTAAGAATGATAAAATTCTAAAGGGACGACACACGTTAATCAGGCATCTATAAAGTGAAAGTCAATATTGAAAGAATACTACGGAGTTTACATTAACCAAAGAAAAGAAATTGGATAGTAAATTTGGAAATTAAAATTACAGAAAATAATAAAGACGCTCTCCAAATAACAATTAAAAATGAAAAAACTTATGCAGGCGATCTACGGAAATGCAGAAGCCAATAAAATGTACGCAACTCACTAATAATAGCAAACGCAAGTAAATAAAATAATCACCAGAATCACCACTAATTAAAAAAAAAATTTACAAATTTGTTTTAGGGAAAAATAATAAAAAATTAAAGGCGACAAAAAATGTAACACAGTTAATTACTGGTATAATAAACAAAAATATAATTTTTGTTGTATATATATTCTAATAAATCCATTTTCTACGAATTACAACACATATTTCCTAGTTGTTAATTACTCACAATTCAAAATAGAATGTTGTCAATGTTTTTTTGTGAATTTCAATAGATACATTGCTTACTAATTACTACAAAGCTTATTTTAGCCGAAATAAAAATGCAACAATAGTATTTCAAATACAGTTAAAACATACTGAAGTGAAATAGTTATAAAAGTACATAATACAATTTATGTCATCTGCATTTGCCGATCTTAATAAATAAGCAGACGCACTTGAATAATAAAATTAGGTTATCTTCATGACCATTACGATAAGGGCTGTATATTCATGTAGTATGGTAACATGTCGCTAAGCGGCGGAAATCGACAAAACAAATACGCCCATTCCGCCGTGTTTGCAAAAAATACTGCTCTTGTCGGCGGACACGTTACTACAATAGCAGCGATTTCGTCTGCCGGGTAATCTCTCAGTTTATACAAGACCGCCGACGGACATTTAGCCACAGCTTTTTTAGTACCGCGCGATCATTTAAATTCTAAATTAGAGCAGTTTGTGAAATTTAAATTAAGTTGATGTATAAGTACTAATTTACAATTTGAATTGTCAAAGTGACGTTTCAAAATGTTTGATTTAGAACATAAGATTTTTCTTACTGAAAGTTATTTTAAAAACGCCGAACGACAAGAGAATGGTGAATGGACATATTCAGTACCGCACTGCATCAATGATTTTCAAAATGCCTTCCCTAATTTTCCTGCGGATTATCAAAAATTAGTCCAAGAAATTTACACATGTGTGGCGAAATTTCGTAATGTTGGAACTGTAGGTAGGAAAGCTGGTAGTGGCGCGCCCAAAAAAAGGACTCCTGAGATTGTGGCAGATGTTGCAGAAAGAATGGAACAGTCTCCCAAAAAATCTCTTCGCAGATTAGCCCAAGAAATAAACCTTTCATATGGAACTTGGCAAAAAATTTTAAAAGAAAATTTAAATCTTTATCCCTATAAGATTAACGTCGTTCAAGAGCTATTCCCTCGAGATTTTCCTGTACGAATAGAATACTGTCAGTGGTTTTTGAATAGTTTAAATAACAACAACACTTTGGATTTAACATTTTTTTCTGACGAAGCATGGTTTCACCTATCCGGCTATATAAACAAACAAAATATGCGTATTTGGTCTTCGGAGAATCCTCATGAGTTTATTCAATCGCCTCTCCATCCGCAGAAAATTGGTGTTTGGCTAGCGGTTTCTAGAAGGCGTATATTTGGACCTGTGTTTTTTGAAGGAACGATAAATGCTGAGAGATATCGAAATAATTTACTTGAACCGTTTTTATAAAATCTTCATGATGACGAACTTTTACATGGGTATTTCCAATAGGACAATACAACAGCTCACAAAACATGGGAAAGTATGGCTCGAATTCGCGAGTTTTATGATAATCGAGTCATTGAATTTCCGCCACGCAGTCCGGACTTAACGATTCTTGATTATTTCATTTATCCGTATCTGAAAAACACAGTTTACAAAAATAACCCACAGAATCTTGAAGAACTACAAGAGGCAATTTCTAATGCTTGTAACGCTATAACCGTTCTGATGTTGGCAAATGCTTTTGAAAATATGAAACGGAGGGTTAACAGTTGCATTGCAACAGGGGGAGAACATTTTGAACACCTTTTGTAATTCACAATAATACTAATTTATCTTGTAATGCTTTCATTTCCATTAAATTTAAATCGATTACACATAAGATTCACAAATGTCACAAAGTATAACAACCGCAAATTTCAATTAATCAATAATTGACATTCTGGACAACCTAATAAAAAAAATCCCGCCTGCTATAATTTAGAATTTAAATGATCGCGTGGTACAAGAGTATGGCAATGAAATTACTTGTACATACTAGTAATTTAAGAAAGTATATCAAATAGTTAGTATACAGAGTTGTGTACGAAGGCGCAGATGTAACTTACTCTATCTTTTAGTTTACCTACTTCTCTGGTAATATATTAATTTTAGTCTGCGCATGTCAAGTTAAATACATCTAGAATTTCACGCTTTTCATAATAAATTACTAGAAAATTGTTCCATTATTAAATCGTAATTGTACACGATGCGGTGACAAAAATCTTAACGTACTCAGAAATCGAGACATTTTATAGACGTTAAGTCTTCTAATCGTGACAACCTGTACGACATTAAAAGACTATAAATTACATTTTCTACAGTATATCAGTGAAACGGCATAAAGAAATCGTATTTAAATTATACGCGATGCACCTATCACCTATATGTCCTTATATACAACTATGTACATATATTTCACAAAAAGACGACGTCAAATAATTTATAACCATCGTGCGTACGCCACTTTATAGTAATTCCAATGATGATCAGTTGATGTGTGTGTTGTGGATATCTGTATGTGTGTCGGATTTTATTGTAATTAGATGAGCCGGCAAGGCTGTCTACGACTGTGTCAGTGTTAAACATAGGAAGCGCCAGCTGCAAAAGAATATAAAAGATGCTGCTAACGTACTATACACACGTGCCATTAGACACACCAGACTTGAATCGTTTCTAGAGGATTCGATGTTTTAAAATTCTATCTGCTTTATCAATCATTACGCGCTAGACGATCGATGTCATGAAACGAGACCAAGAATTTATGTTTGCAGAATAAAATGTTGTTTTCGTTCTTTTTAATGGAAGTATATAGGTACATGCATAAATATAGATAAATAGATTTTACTGCTAGAAAACAGTATAGAGAATGTATACTAAAATTGAATCTTTTCTAAGATGATTTTCTCCTCCTTTATTATAACTTTTAATGAATACATTACAAATATTACACATAATTAAGTAATTGTTAAATAATAGATGGTAGATGTCTTTACTTGCCTTGACATGTATATGCTTACACGGGCTGCACCACAGCTAGGTAATTAATTTAATTATATTAGGAAACCTTTTTAGGGAGTGATATAGTTCTTCTTAGCTGCATGGTAATAATGGTAAAAATGAGGTGTGGGCACAACACAATTTTCTTATACGTATGAGCGTTTCAAATTTTAGAATTCTAAGAATTTTTATTTACAAAACTTATTCAAAATCCTATTTTAAGTACTTCTATTCTCTTAATAAATCTGTGTAGAATGCATACTTTGCAAGATATACAAAAAATGAGGTGTGGCCACCACACGACTTTCTTATACGTATGAAAGTGTTACTTCCGGTCCGAATTTTGAAATTTCATTTATACAAAAAATATTCCAAATCCAACTATAAATACTTTTGTACTCTTCATAAATATACATAGAATGCATAATTTACGACATATTTGCAAAAAATCGTTATTCGGTAAGAGTAAAAGGGCTACTTCCGGTCCGAATTTTGAAATTTCATATATACAAAAAATATTGTAAATTCAGTTCTAAATACTTTTGTACTCCTGATAAATATATATAGAATGCATAACTTACGACATATTTGCAAAAAACTGATTTTCGATAAGAGTAAAAGACCTACTTCCGGTAGGAATTTCGAAAAACTTTTTAAATAAAATTATTTTCAATTTCAATTTTAAGTATATATGAATTCTTTATAAATTTGTTTAAACTTAATAGTTGACGAAATATTGTCAAAATTCGATTTTTTCGCTGAAGTAAACTGCTACTTCCGGTCTACCGATTTTACTGAAAAACTAATCAGATCTCAAGAGGGAGATTATACACGTAAATACAAAATTTGGAATTGATATCTACAGCGGTTTGGCCGCTATCGTGGTCACACACACACACACAGACACACACACACACACACAGAGAGAGAGAGAGAGAGAGAGAGAGAGAGAGAGAGAGAGAGAGAGAGAGAGAGACATTTTTTAAAAACCACTTTTTGGTATCAGGGGACTTCAAAACGTGGACATCTGCAAAAATCTCGAGGTCGAAAATTTTCATCATCACAATACTTCCTTATACTACGTATAAGAAAGTAAAAAGTGCTATTCGCTAAGAGTAAAAGTGTTACTTCCGGTCCGAATTTTGAAATTTTTTTTTATACAAAAGATATTGCAAATCATGTTTTAAACACTTTTATATTGATAATCTATCTGACTAGAAAGCATGACTGGCGAGATATTCGCAAAAAACTAATTTTCGATAGGAGTAAAAGACCTACTTCCGGTAGGAATTTCGAAAATCTTTTTAAATAAAATTGTTTTCAATTTTAATTTTAAGTACATATGAATTCTTTAATTTGTCTTAGTATTTGACGAAATATTGGCAAAATTCTCTTTTTTCGCTGAAGCAAACTGCTACTTCCGGTCTACCGATTTTACTGAAAAACTAAAATCAGATCTAAAGAGGGCGATTATACACATAAATACAAAATTTGGAATTGATATCTACAGCGGTTTGACCGCTATCGTGGTCACACCCACAGAGACACACACACAGACTATTTTAAAAACCACTTTTTCGGTATCAGGGGACTTCAAAACGTGGACATCTGCAAAAATCTCGAGGTCGAAAATTTTCATCATCAGAATACTTCCTTATACTACGTATAAGAAAGTAAAAATATATTGAAGTAGATACATGAACTTATATACATTAAGGTTAGAATCAAACATTTTATATAATAAACAAATCTGCTAGTGTAATGTTACTATGGAATTGTTTCTATCCAGCAATAATGGGATCAACAAAACATGAACGGTATGTATATAATAATTTGTTTTTATAATAAATAAAATCTACGTTTAGAAAAAATCAACATTAATCTAAAAATTCTTTTATATACATCTTATGTATGGAAAACTTTAATACTCAACTTTAAAGATATTAACTTGTGATGACGATTAGCATAGAATAACTCTTACAATTAAAGTACATTCTTAAGATTAAATCATTTAGATAATTGTATTGCAATTATAATTTTTTTCTAATTTCTGATTCTTTTAAAATCAACCTTAATAAAATTTTAAGTACTTAACTCGAGTTTTTAATACTTTGTGGAATTGTTTTAGCGGACTATATCTTCGAAATTGTATCTTGGATCTTCTGTACCCTGATGATCCTGTTCGTCCTGGATACTGTGTTGGAACACAATTTCTCCAATTGAGCTGCATATTCATCGAGCCTTACGTTGTACTTCTTCCTAATTTCAGGTATTTTATAGTCCTAATCTTGAACACTTCATACTTCCATTACATTACAACGAATTAAAAGTATATAAAAACCCTAAAGCATTATCAAAAGACATTTAAATCGTACTCCTAAAAGTAACAAATATGGCTAACATAAATACATAAATTGAAATAAAATCTGACCATAATCGTTATTACAACATATAAATAACGATGCATCAAAGTTGTTTTCAAATTTATTACATGTTTTCATAACTAAATATGAAAACAAAGACCATGAAAAAGTATATACGTCATTAGATGTCATACTAAACGTCAAACATGGACGTCGCAGTAATTACCGAAACCCACAGTTAATTCATAAAAGAGCCTAACTTTTGATATAAAATATCATTACTCCAAAACTCCATGTATATGCAGATCACTTTTTAGACATGAAATGCCAATTAATAACTGTAAAATCCATTTCAAAATCTATACTTAGGTATGTCAAATTCAAATGACTTTTATAAAATCAAAATTAAGAATCCCAACTAGTAAGAATATGATTTATAGTACTTAATATCAAAACACTACATATTATAGCACAACTATAATATGTCGTTGTTTAAAATAGATCCAATATAATTTTTAGAACTTTATCCATGGCTTTAAAATATTATAAATTTATAATAAGTATATTCTAAACAACGGCATAGTTGAGTACTCATTTCATCTTTGTCATATTTTTCGGAACAAACCATTAGTACAACAATAACAATAACTAAAATAATAATAGTGAGAATAGTGTGGAGTGGGTATAAGCGATGCGATGGAGAAGACAATATCACTTTTCTGACGAAAAGCAAATAAATTGTAATTGAAAAGTTATACGATAAGGAATGGCATGTATTTAAAAAAATGGCTTATTAAATAAAATTATTAGCTCGTCTGTATTCAAAGCAGTCGTAATTGTATATAATTTTTCAGAAGACGATATTTTCTTATTTATTCTCGACGTACTGTAAATATAATATCCCGGGAATGAACTGACTTAATTATAACATATAGGAAATAATGTAATGAGTATATTTACAACTCAATTCAAAATTAATTTTGCTAGTATACAGACATGATAATTTTATGTAATGCAGTATTACCACAGAAGCATCGAAATAAAAAGTTTATAATACCATAAACAAGGTACCAAACAGACTGCCTGGGTGGCCGGTTTTCTAAAATAAAATTCATTTTACGTTTTCTTATATCTAATTAATAAATATCCGTATTTACCCGGTCCCGTTACATTCTGGTTTTTAATGACTCAAGATATAAATTTTATTTATCGATATTTTAATGGGCTCACATGCATTTTAGTGTTTAATTTGGCATCTATGTGACGCTAGTGTTAATGGTTAACATGTCCTCTCCGGTAATTTCACCTATAAATTTTAAACAAATTCTAAGCTACCATAATTCAAAAGAGAAATAAATTGGGGATTATAAAATGCAGAAGATGCAATAAGGATTTCAGTAAATAATTTCGGAGCTTACGAATATGGTACATAAATCGATAAAGTCAACCTGGCGTGTATCAGTTGTGATAAATAATTACATATGCGTGCTCGTAATTAATAATACATTGCTGATGGAGTACATAAATGAGAATGATGTTTGCACAATATTTTAAAGTATGAACCCGGAGCTACACTAAAGGGCTACTTTCACGAAAAGCAGGTGCATACATTCTAAAATATCATAATTACTAAAAATGTAAGGACATTTGAAATGAAAAAGAATTTAAAAAAGAGCATATATAGTAATCGGTGAATCTAAATTTATGATTATTACAAATGTATGATCATCTGTTGTAATAGTGCTGAGGTGTACACGAAAGAATTAATCAAAAGTCTAAATATTTCAAGAATAAAGCAGTGATTTCCATCACACTCCTTTTAATACAAAACGAAAATAAGCTAATATATTTTGGGGGAATGGCCATATACGTTGCTAAAATCATTTTAGCAACGTATAGGGCCATATATATACAGGGTGTAGATAAAGTCTGGAACAAAATGAATATTTCTGTTATTTTCGGTTTGATGGAAAAACCCTGAAACAGGTCGATTTTGTTTTTATCCCGTGCACTTTACAACATCGTGAATTTAATTCTGTCGTCATCTGGTTGCGCGCGGGCGTGACGTCATTAGTTTTTTCAAATGGTAACCCGCCACATTTATTACCCCTTGTCGTTAGGTATTCCATTGTGCATGCAACGGTATAAAAAGTTTGGTACCTTACATAACAATTTTTGGGAGAAAAATGCTTTCGAATTTCAAAAAATTAAAATTTTATTTCTAATGAAAAACTAATCAAAAATTATTTTAAAAAATCAGATAAATTATAATCCGAGGTTTATCTTGGATTGTCGTCAAACAAGACACCAAAAAAATGTCAACGGAAGTGTTGAAATTGTCCGCCATTGGCCATTTGACACTGGCCGAGACGGACGTACACGCTTTCTACGACACGTCATATTGATAGTTCATTACTTGGTGTTTGAACTTATCCATTCACAATACTTGCTCCATTGGTAGTGTTGAACGTGCATTGCGAAAATGGCGAATTTGGGCGAAAAAGAGCGGATTCAAATTCTCATTATTGTTGGTTGTGGTGATAAAATACGTAGCCATGAAGAAGCCTGTCAGTTTTTCAATGCAGAAAATCCAAACCGCGCACCGACTTCGCGGTCAACGGTGAGCAAAATTGTCGCAAAATTTGCTGAAACTGGTAGTGTAAAAGACAGGGCTCGTAAAGGTCGACCAAGAATTGAGGAAGATAGAAGGGTCAATATTCTCTTGGAACTTCAGGACAACCCCCACACTTCAACAAGGAACATTGCCAGGGATCATGCAGTCGATTTTACCACAGTAGCCAAATTGCTGAAGAAGGAAAAACTTCATCCGTACAAAATCAATCGGGTTCAGGAACTGAATGAAGATGACTTCGACCGCCAACTCGAGTTCTGTGAACAAATCATGCTACGGTGCGATGAGAATCCCGGATTTGTCGACAATGTGTTTTTTAGTGACGAAGCAAATTTTACCTTGAACGGTGAAGTGAATCACCACAATTGTAGGTACTGGTCGGGCGAAAATCCTCGATGGGTTCGAGAGGAGCACACCCAACACCGGCAAAAAGTTAATGTATGGGCGGGAATAGTGGGAGATCGCATTGTGGGGCCTTTCTTTCTGGACAGAAATTTAAACGCTGAAACATACTTACATTTCCTAAGATTTACGCTAGTGCCAACATTGGTAGAATTATTTCCGGATCAAAACACCCCCGACAAGCCTCACCCCAGAATCTGGTTTCAACAAGATGGAGCACCTCCACATTTTGGCTGGCGTGTTCGGAGTTACCTCGACGAAATTTTCCCCGGGAGATGGATCGGACGAAGGGGAACAATTGAATGGCCTGCCCGTTCGCCAGATCTCACACCACTTGATTTTTTTTCTATGGGGTCATGTGAAATCAAAGGTGTACACCAATAAGCCAAATAACTTGGATGATCTGAAACATCGTATGCCAGTGTCAAATGGCCAATGGCGGACAATTTGAACACTTCCGTTGACATTTTTTTGGTGTCTTGTTTGACGACAATCCAAGATAAACTTCGGATTATAATTTATCTGATTTTTTAAAATAATTTTTGATTAGTTTTTCATTAGAAATAAAATTTTAATTTTTTGAAATTCGAAAGCATTTTTCTCCCAAAAATTGTTATGTAAGGTACCAAACTTTTTATACCGTTGCATGCACAATGGAATACCTAACGACAAGGGGTAATAAATGTGGCGGGTTACCATTTGAAAAAACTAATGACGTCAGGCCCGCGCGCAACCAGATGACGACAGAATTAAATTCACGATGTTATAAAGTGCACGGGATAAAAACAAAATCGACCTGTTTCAGGGTTTTTCCATCAAACCAAAGATAACAGAAATATTAATTTTGTTCCAGACTTTATCTACACCCAATTTTTTTAATTTAGGTTTGTTTGTTTATCACATAGATTTATTAATATAAATATTTAGTTCAAGTTTGTAAATCGTCAAACAAACATAAATAGTTTAAAAATCGAGAAGCCTCTTTATATTTAATAATTGTGCCTTCTTAAGAAATATCATTGTGGCATCTTATGCAAAATCATAGACAAACAAACGATCATATGAAGAAATACATTTGTCGAAAGTTATACGAATTGTGGTTATGTTATAGTAAATATTGTAAATTAATTAAAACCCATAATTAGTTAGATTGCATTGCAACTGTGTTTCTCTGAAGATATCATGGTCGGATATCGTGAAAACAAAGAAAAGCACCTTTATAGATCTTCTTCTTCTTCTACTACTTAGAGATCTGCCGATATGTTAATTCTGAAGTTGCCCCTGGGTCTTTTCCTGCGAGGTAGATAGCCAGCTATCTCTCCTTCTCATAAGTGGCCTTCCGATAGGTCTGTAGCCGGGCGGGTTGTTCTCTAGGACTACCTTCGGAAGTCTGTTCTCATCCATCCGTCTTACATGGCTGTACCACTGCCTCTTACGTTGTCTTCCCCAACTCATAATGTCTTGTATCTCGCATTGTTCCCTGATATCCGAGTTTCTCACCCTGTCTCTTCTTGTCTTCCCCACTATTGTTCTCAGTGTTTTCCTTTCGGCGACCCTTAGCATGTGTTTCGTCTTGTTGGTGTCTTCGCGGACTTCTATACTGTACGTCATAATCGGTCTGATGCAAGTCTTGTAGATTCTAATTTTGCTTCCTTTTTGCATGTACGGGTTTGACCGGACTATATCTCGTAGGTATCCTGATAGTGCGGATGCTTTGTTAATTTGGCTCCTCAGGTCGTGGGTGCTTGATATGTCTATGCCCAGATATCTGAATTGCATCACCTGTTCTATGGGATTATTCTCCACCACTAGCTTGCATCTGAGGGGATCTTTCGTGATTGTCATACATTTCGTTTTGTTGATAGAAATGTTCATATTGAGTTGGCGGTTCACTTGGAAGAACCTGTAAAGTTGTCTCTGTAGGTTGTTTTCTGATTCGGCAATAATTGCCGCATCATCGGCGTAACAAACCATACCAATTCTTTTGTTGCCCAGCCTGTATCCGAGGTTAAGATCTGTTACTATGTTTATAATTTTATCCAAGAGAAGATTAAACAAAAAGGGACTTAGGTTGTCACAATGTCTAATTCCTCCCGGTGTTGGGATGTTGTCAGTGAATTGATCCCCTACTTTAACCTTTGTTACGTTATTGTTATTCAGGTTATGGATTATCTTTGTTATGTTCGCCGGTGCCTTATTTTCCATAAATATATGCAGAATGTCTCCCAAACGAACCTATAGGTCATGTACAATAATTTGTGATATAATAACAACAGGAAAATTGATCAACTCAACATTTTAGAATAATAATAATGAATTAGATAATGGTATTCTTGTATTCTAGAATTACTGTCATCTACATCGAAGCAATGCACAGAATAGACAGCAGATTTCCCATGAATTGTATTACTTATGTTACATATTAAAATATTTGAATTGCTCATAATAAAAAGACATCTATTACCTCTTTGAAGAGACTTATACCAGCCCAGGCTTTTGCCATGACTTCCTAATTTATTTGATATATGAACAACAGAACATGTATGGGACATAAAAAGTTGAGGAATTTTGACATGTCCACCATAGAATCCACAGAAGGTGCAATCTGCCTGGAGTAAACTTTCTACGCTCACAGAACTGAATATGTAGCCTCGTAACATGGACGGATCAGAAAGAAGACGATCAATGCTAAGTAAAAGGCCAATCGCAAAAGGAAGCGAGACATCACCCGAATAGCGAACTAGAACATAACATCGTGGAAAGGTAGATACCAGGAAATTCTCATCGAAATGAGAAGGCACAGGATCGACGTGTGTGGGATATCGGCAACAAAAAGAAAAGGTCAGGGAACATCTAAATTCGAAGACTATATTCTGCTGTATAGTGGAAAAGCGAAGCACGAAAGACCACCATCTGGAGTGGGCATACTATTGCACGAGAAATACAAGCAGCACATCCAAGACATTGAATACGTTAGTGATAGAATAATACGGGTATCCATAACAATTAACGAAAGCATTACATATCTAATCAGTAAATATGCGCCTGATATCTCCAAAACCGTAGATGAGTCAGAGAACTTCTATCTAGAACTATAAAACGCCATCGATAAGTTAAATAGCAAGCATAAAATCATAATTTTTCGAGACCTCAATGCTCGTATAGAGAATTAAATAATTTCTAATATAAAACAGCAATATAATGAGCCAACAAACAGAGCAATTACCCCCTCACAAATATTAGACGTGAGAGCCCTAACATCACCTAACTTAGGAACCGATCACAACCTTATCCTATGCAAAATAATAATGGAACAACCTACAAAGTCTAAGAAGGTGCCGATATATGTGGAGAAATACAACTTAGAGTCACTGTCACTGGATGCCACCCAAAAACTGTATGAGATCAGGCTAGAACATAAACTGCAAAACAGCATTGCTATTTTTAAGAAGGGGTAAAAGACATGCCCCGGAAACTATAGGGGTATAACGCTCCTAAATATGACAATGAAATTATTCACAAGCGTCATCAAGGAGAAACTAGAAGCGCAGTTCGAAACTAGAGAAGAACAACAAGAATTTAGAAAAAAAAAAGAAGTGTGGCCACCACGCGACTTTCTTATACGTATGAGCGTTTAAAATTATAGAATTTTTAGAATTTTTTTTATAAAAATTATTCAAATAAGTACTTCTATTCTCTTAATAAATTTCGATAGAATGCATGCTTTGCAAGATATTATCAAAAAAGTGCTCCTCGCTAAGAGTAAAAGTGCTACTTCCGGTCCGAATTTTGAAATTTCATATATACAAAAAATATTGCAAATCCAGTTTTAAATACTTTTGTACTCTTGATAACTATATATAAAATGCATAACTTACGACATATTTGCAAAAAATCGCTATTCGATAAGAGTAAAAGTGGTACTTCCGGTCTGAATTTTGAAATTTCTTTTATACAAAAGATATTGAAAATTATATTTTAAAGACTTTTATACCCGTAACGTACTTGTCTAAAAAGCATGACTTGTGAAATATTCGCAAGAAACTGATTTTCGATAAGAGTAAAAGACCTACTTCCGGTAGTAATTTCGAAAAACTTTTTAAATAAAGTTATTCTCAATTTTAATTTTAATTATATATGAATTCTTTATAAATTTGTTTAAACTTAGTAGTTGACGAAATATTGGCAAAACTCGATTTTTTCGCTGAAGTAAACTGTTACTTCTGGTCTACCGACTTTACTGAAAAACTAATCAGATCTCAAGAGGGAGATTATACACGTAAATACAAAATTTGAAATTGATATCTACAGCGGTTTGACCGCTATCGTGGTCATACACACAGAGACACACACACACACAGAGAGAGAGAGAGAGAGAGAGAGAGACATTTTTAAAAAACCACTTTTCGATATCAGGGGACTTCAAAACGTGGACATCTGCAAAAATCTCGAGGTCGAAAATTTTCATCATCACAATACTTCCTTATACACGTATAAGAAAGTAATAGATCGACGACTGACGCGCTATTAGCATAAAATTGATAAAATAAATTTATTTATAAACATATTTACTAACAAATTACTTCTAATTACTGGAGCATGATATATCATATTCAGCTTTTGGGAAAAGCGGATATAAATTGAATCATTTTATACTTCAATTACCTGGAAATTAAAGAAATTGGGTTTGCTTTAGCAAAATTTATGGACGTTGGTACTTAGGCTGTTTGCTATTTGGTCCCACTTGTTTTAAATTATGTGCTATAAATGCTATTATTATCTGATTTTCTTGGATGTATGGATCTCACAGTAAATAATGTGTAGTAGTTCCTTTTGTAGCAGCGGACGAGTTAACATATTCTACAGCAATTTCTTCTAATTTTGCACCACCTCTCCAACAATTTAAGTTTTTAGTTTACAAAACATATGACTTGCAATAAAATCCATTCTTGCATCGATATGGAGTTAATTTTGCAAGTTTACCTGATGAAAAAGCAAGATGTGCTTCTCACCCTATGGAGCACGCCTAGGGGGCGCGATAAGAATAAATGGTGGACGCGAGCATATCAAAAAAATAAAAATAATATATATATATATATATATATATACAAAAAATTAAAATTCTATGCCAAATATACAAATGTATTAAAAAATGAATATCTTCTTCGTCGTAGTGGCAATAATATGATGAGCATAAGTAATAACAGTATGACAACTGGTTGTCATTTAGAAATACATTGACAAATATTGAATGTAAAATCAGTCATGTATAAATGAAAATGTAAGCAAATAAGCATAGGACAATCGGTATTACTTATGCAGTCCCATCAAAAGGTTTAGGTTTACCTAAGATATATACACTTAATGGAAATACATAAACAATAACTACGCAACTATGTATGTGTTAAGATGTGTTGGTAGCTACAGACATATATGTTTCTACTTACTTTGGTTTTGCCAGTGCAACATAACGAGGAAGGTGTAAGTGCGATAAATTCGTCTGGACATCGCACATACGCACGCATGCACCAACACAAATGCTTCCTTTTATAAGTATAGATTTTTTGTTTGTAAAACTCTTTCTTTTGCGTGTCAAAATATACCAATCAAGATAAATTGTTTTCCGCAGAACATCTTCTATATTAATAAATTCACAAAGCTTTTTGTGCCAGTGTTATTTTAACTATAATTTCGCCCACTTCTATGAAAATGCGGAGAGGAAAAAATTAAATAGCAGGACAGGCAAGGAATGACAATTTATAGCCAATAAGGTCCAAGTAATTAGATTGCAGGAGACCTTGAGATATGAATTATTATTGTTAATTGTTAGTTAAAATGTAAATATTTAATGCCACTGGCAAAAGAACAACTATCTACTTATATATTTATTACAGTTAATTATGTAAAGTATTCTTTGATCAATTCCGATCTATTCGAACATAAAACTATTAAATTTTTCTCAGCAAATTTGAAAAATGGATTCCAATTGCATTACGGTTGTCTTCCATTCAAAGATTAATTAATTTATTTACGTAATAAGTAGATATTAAATTCCTCGTCTTGTATTTAAGCGAACATCAGATATTACATAAATTCATGTCAATATTATTGATGCAACATCAAGTTAATAGAGAAATTTCTGTCATAATTACAATCAACTGACCGTAAAATAACTGAAATTAATTGATTAAAGGGATGTGAATCGTCAGTTCAATTACAGTTCTTAATGTAGGAGCATAGGCAATGAAATATTGTGGAACTAATAATATAAATATTTTAGAAAGTAGTTTGTACATACTTGCTAACAGGAAAAAAGAATATAAATGCACATCGTACCAATCTTTCTCTCAGATGAGAACGTGATATGTACTAGTGAAATAATGATCTGTGCCGTTGAAGCCGAATACTACTGGAATACTGGTAATGTTACCTACTACAAGAGGAGCATATTAGAAAATCTTGTTAGGTGTAATTTGAATGATAAATGATTATTTTTTTAATGACGCTTACGTGAATAAGAATATATATTCTATGAAAGATGTACACAACTATGACCAGAATGTAGAATGCTCGTAAAGTAGGAGCACCAAATTAATTACAATTTTTTTTTTTTGATTTAAGTACAATATTTATTATAATTTTTATAAAAAATGTGAACTATATAAAAGTAGGTAATATAAAAGAACATATAGTCAAATGCAAAAAATACATGACAATAACAAATACACAAAAAAACATTTAATTTAATATAAGTGTAAAATTATATAGAATATGCTTATAAATTCCACCAATTTCTTTTTTTTATCCATTCACAAATAATCGTTGATTTTTTTATATGGCATTACCTGTAAGATAGAAAGAGAGCACTCTTTTAGATGCTTTAATCTCATTGTCTTATATACAAGCCTGCAACTTTTAAAAAATAAATGAGTGTTTTTGTCATTGGGTTTCATCAGCGAGACATAAAGCCTTTCTCAAACCGATCGTTTTCGCAAACTAATTCAGACGATAACATGAATATGTTTCAACACACTTCAGCAAGACTGCAGACGAGAAATTTCTTTCAGACAGTATTATAGTAGTTTCTATATAAGACTAGCTACTTTTTTTAAAAAGGCGAATGGGTGAGACAGAGTTTGATGCGCATTACAGACGATAATCAAGTCATTTACTTACCTGCAGAGCCGTGCTAAACATTAGTGATTCACGAACATACTGATTACTTTGTAAATGTCCTGCTCTTTGAGAGTCATATTTCGTTCGGCTAGGAATGGTTATAGGTACATGTCGTAAAATACTTCTTATGGCAAGCGAGTAATCATTGACTATAGTTTCCCTGAGGTAAATGACATATTATACCATGGAATGGAAGTGACAGAAGTGTTGAGGATGAAACATCCAGTTTATGTAAATGTCCGATAGCGAAATTTAAAATTAATTGTGATTGAATCAGTATCTCTTCTTGGTTGCATGTTCTAGATGACTTATTCGTAATGGCCCCTCTTCGAATATCATGCTACTGTGCTGCTTACTTAAATTACTCTCCATATTAGTTCTAGTGCAGTTTTGGGAAATAAAAGTATTGGGGGTTGGAGTTGATTAAATGTTTTCTTCCTGCAGTAAAACTATTAAAGCTGATTTATACCCCTTTTTGTAACAATTTGGTTGCTTTCCTTCGATTCACTGGACTTTTCTGAGAATAAAATGATGTCGCTGATCTGATGACGTCGAGTCTTCTATTTCAACAATAAAATGTCCTTTTAAATGAGCCAAATTTTTCTCCTTAAAATAATCTATACAACGATCAGTTTGACACCGTCTTTCATCAATTGCGACATAAACGAAGTATTTTGTTTTTGCTCATTAGATGCATTAATGTTCTCTTCCATCTTCTGTCTTACGTAATTAAAAATTACCCCAAAGTTTTCATCTTTTTCACCGTCTTGTACCCACAGATCTAGATCTTTGTTCTTGAAACAATTCATCTCTAAAGAGAAAAAAATATTTGTCAAAAGTGCAAAATATTAGCAGGCAAGTATGTATTCAAGTGGTCTCGAGTAAGTACTTAATGCATTTATTCAAAAACTGGTACTTACAAGCGTCGCTAATTTTTTATAATTCAACTCAAATTGACGAATTTCATTTCATAAGCCTACACCACATTTTATGCACATAATTTTTATGATATTTCATATACTTCCAAATAACTCTGTATTTTAAAAGAAATAGATTAAAAGAATAATAAAACAGTTTACTTCACATAAAAATAGTCAAAAACACAGTAACAGTGTTCTTTCAAATTTGGTCGCAAGTTTCTTGTTACGCAACTGCCAGGCATATAAAGAGGACGCTAACACAAGGTGGTATATATCAGACGGTTAGGTTTAGCGCATTGATCGTTCACGCGAATGATATAAATGCAATTTAGAAGAAACGCAGTTTATAAGAAAGAAAATTGGATTTTGGCCAAGTAACTATTAGGAAGCGCGTTCCTTCAAATGCCATTGGCACGCTCGTTTTAAAAGTGGTGGCATACCGACGATGAAGTATCCTTGGAATATCAAAATGTCGTACCATTATAGAAATTCTTGGAAAAACTTGTACTTAAATTATATTATAGCATGGCAGAGTTAATGTGGAGGAGATTGCAAAGATTATGTGCATGTCTACTGAACATGTAGACCACATGTTTATTGCCAAATTAGCAATGTCTAAGCCCTTTACCACTTTTACTGAATGCAGATCAAAAACATGAAAACCCCGAATTTCCAACGAGAATTTGGAAGTCTTAACACCAGTCTAGCAGATTTTTACGTATCTTGTTATAGTCGATAAAACATAGCTTGATTACTATATACCAGCATCGAAGCAACGATCTCACTAAAGGAGGCATTAAGGCTCTCCTCAGCCAAATATCGACTAGACTTTGCTTTGTATGAAAAGGTAGCATAGGTAGGTATATTTTGAATTATCTAGTCTTTTTGAACAAAGTAAAAGTAGCGATTACCAAAAAAAAATCGCCATGTCCCGAACGTGAGTGCTATTCCATCATGATAATACACCGTTACACACCAGTCACGCTTTTCAATATAATATGGATGAATTACGATTCCAGGCTGAGTCCAACCACCCAATTCAAGTAAAGGCAGAAGTAGAGGAGCGTTTTGATGACGTTGATTCTGATGATTATAAAACTGGTATATCTAATGATACACTGGTACCGCTGGTCCAGGAGTATTAATCTTATCATCGTCGGATAAAATTACCATTGAAAAATATTATATCATTCAGAAAAAGGTATAGATTTTTTAGGCGCAATATAAACACATATTCAGTCTGATACTAAATACAATACTAAAGGAGAGTTGCCTCTTTTGAAATTTAAGATTTATGCATTAAAATAGTCAATAATGTTTAATATTTATAACTACTGAAGGTATATCACTGAAGACAGGTATATTATTCAGAAAGCTTTTCTGTTTTAGGTATAATGCAAATACGTATATAAACACTACTGATCGTTTCTCAATTTAAATTTGTACATTTAAACGGGTCTGTGATATATGGATGCACTCCTTCAGGGTATATTTAAAACAAAAGATACTATCTTTAACGATAAAGTATTGTTATACATTATTATTATTACTTATTATTAGGAGATTTACAGTTTTAAATATATTTTTAATATACCTGAATCAAAATCCGGGTGTCTCAAATGCACTTGCTTGCGAAATCGGGCCTTTGAAGGTGTTTTAAGGTCGCCTAGGTCACACTAAATTTACATACAACAGTAACAAACAGGTAGTGCTATTTTTTATTTAAAAATTAGATTAATTAATGACCCTTCTTAATAATGCTACGTACCACTTCGTTCATGTACGCAAGCATCAATGTTGCGTCCAGCGTGTGGTAATTCTTCTTTGTCATCCAAGCCAATAATTTCTCATATTCTTTATAATATGCAGTTTTTGATTTTTGTGGAATTATTTTCAGTTGGGTTTGCTCAGCTAATTTTCTATTATTTTTCTGATTTTCGCATTGTAATGCAGATATCCGCCATCGCATCGTGCTCTTAAACCGTGCGTGCTTTAAAGGCTTACTTATACTCTTACATTATAATACGAGGGTAGTCTGAAAAGTTTCCGACCTCAACATGAAGATGGCAGCATTCGTTGACAAAAGTAGTGGAGCGTGTTTATGCATGTTTTGACATGTACGCACCAAAACTTCAGCCACCTCGGACGCTCAGTTATTGTTAAACAATCGTTTGAGTAAGTTGCTGTGAGTGTTTTTGTGAAAATGGAAAAACTTGAGTATCGAGCTGTGATTAAATATTTATTTTTGAAAGGCAATACGCCTACACAAATCAAGGAAGAGTTGGACGTTGTGTACGGCGACTCTGCACCATCATTTACCACCCTGAAATTTTGGGCAGCTGAATTTAAACGTGGCCGTACCAGCTTGGCTGACGATGAACGTTCGGGACGTCCGAAAACTGCAACCACTGACGAGAACACTGCTAAAGTTCACCAAATGGTGCTAGACAACAGCCGAATTAAAGTTAGAGAGATAGAAGAAGCCATGAAAATATCTAAAGAACGTGTTTGTCACATATTAAATAAAAATTTAGACATGAGAAAGCTGTCTGCGCGTTGGGTGCCGCGGTTGTTCACGTTGGATCAAAAACGTGTTCGAATGAACATTTCGATCGCTCTTTTTGCGCAATTTAGGCGCAATAAATCAGAGTTTTGGCGCCGGCTAATTACTGTTGATGAAACTTGGATACACCACTACACCCCCGAATCAAAAATACTGTCAAAACAGTGGACTACCAAGGGGGAATCGGCGCCAAAAAAGGCAAAGACTGTTCCTTCGGCTGGACAGTGATCGCGACTGTTTTCTGGGACAGTCATGGAGTTATTTTTATTGATTATCTGCAAAAAGGGAAAACCATTACAGGAGAATACTACGCATAATTACTTGAAAAACTGAAGGCAGAAATTGCGAGAAAACGGCCACATTTGCAGAAAAAAAAAATGTTGGTCCACCAAGACAACTTGGTGGACTCACACCTCAACGGTTGCCATGGCATAAATCCACGAATTACGGTTTGAACTCCTTGATCACCCACCTTACTCACCAGATTTAGCTCCCAGCGACTTCTTTTTGTTTCCCAAATTAAAAGTTGCCCTCGGAGGACAGAGATTTTCATCAAATGAGGAGGCCATCACCTTTGCAAACAACTATTTTGCAGAGAAAGACGGCAAGTACTATTTGGACGGGCTAGAGAGATGGGAACATCGCTGGGTGAAGTGTATGGACTTACAAGGAGACTATGTAGAGAAATAAAAATAATTTTGTAGGAAAAATGTCTTATATCTTTGTTAGGTCGGAAACTTTTCAGACTACCCTCGTATACTATTTCCTAACTACTGAACGAAATAATGGGTAATAAGAAAAGTTAGTAATATTACATCAAGGTTATTCAGTAAACCTAAACAAAATACATTAATATATTTGGAAACAAGGATTCTACTCCGGAATAATTAAGAACCTTATCAGTTACATTAAATAGACTGTTTAAAATTGTGTAATTTAGTACACTTATTGAAATCATTCTTAAGTAAAAAATTAATAAAAAAAAGTTACATTGGGTTTAGTAAAATAGTATGATTTTATTTCGAAAATACCTATTACTTTCATATTATGTGTTATAATACTATCAAAACATACACTATGATTTATTACTTGAAAGTATCTTTCTGTATTATAAATAGCTGAAAATGAATATTTATTTTAAATTATATACATTGAAATAAATGAATTCAATTTTTCACACTTCTGGTGTAACTTTTAATTCATAATAACAAAAGTTCAACCCCCTTTTCTGAATATTTATATGTAAACCATCATGTAACCTACAAATTAAATCGTTTTTATACGAGAAAGATGGAAACACGCAACGAAAAAAAGTGATTTAATTTAATCCCACTTTTTGTCGTACCGATTGCTCTTAGCATGAATCAGAATCTCGCATCCTATGCACTGTAATAATAAGAATAATAATATAGACATTAATAAACTCCGAGATATATATGTAATAGAAGAAAAGCAGCAAGAGTGAAATTAAATGTCACCTTTTTCGAGCCTTAAAAAATGTTTAATCTTATTATGCACGGTGTCATTTAATGCCGTCAGTAGTTTTTCTGTTCATCATTTCTTTCAAGACAAATTGATCCGAAATGATTCAATTACGAAAACAATCTAATCGGACCACCGGGGCAACATCAACTTCTTCGTTATTAGGAGACTATGCGATACGTACAGATCCACCGGAAAAATTTTTAACCCCATAAATGGGGCTTTTTGATTACCGAGTGGAACTAGTTCATGTAAACGACCTTCACGTAATCATATCTCGTGACAATAAAATTGATACTGTTGGACCACCAAGTGAGCTGAATACATAACTAGAAACTAAAATAACATATAATTAGTAGAGGTTTAATTAAATTAGGGCTAATTTTATGGACAATTATATTGCGCTCAATATATCTTATGATTGGTTTTATTTAGCCGATAACCGTTAATTACCTTAACATCATATAGATTTATACTTGTACGGTTTAATTTAAGTTTATTTTGTTTCTCTCGAAACATTATGCGTTAAGAATATTACTGCTATAATTATACAGTGTATTAAAAAAATGGTACGTCACTTTTATTTTTATAGTTCTTCATGTGCGTGGATATGCTCAAGAAAATAGAAAGAGACAAAGAGTAATGTGCCTTTTTATAGACAGATAAATAAAAAATCTTTTAAAGGGAATGTCTATGTGGTTGAAACAGGCATCACTAAATAAAAATAATAATGGTAGCTATTTAACTCGGACAGATAGAATAGAATAGAATAGAATAGCTTTATTGTACCAACTAATATAAAATACAAAAGCATGTAAAATACAGCGGTAACGTCGAAACAAGTGGTGTGTGTGAGCGTGTGTGTGTGTGAATGTGTGTAGGCGTGTGCTATATAACAATGTATGTGTGTACTAATGGTAGATATAATTCAATGAAAATGAAACTTCTTGATATCTTGTAAAAACTCAGTAACCGAGTAGAAGCTGTTTTCTAATAAGTATTTCTTAATGGATGTTTCGAATTGTGGCACTGGTTTTTCAATCCAAGTGTTCGGTAATTTATTAAATAGTTCTAGATGTCTATGTTTGGCACTCGTGGTCTGCAACCTGTGATTCGGAAGTAGAACCTGTGATTGAGATCTTAGTCGCAACTGCGTCACATCTCCTTTTCTATTTAACGTGGGTAGCTCCAATTTAGCTCGAAGAAGCTGTCTATAGATGTATGCTGATGGCAAAGGCATGATTTTGTTTCTAACAAAGAGAGGCCTGCACGATGTCATTCCATTGACCTGCTCTATTGCTCGAATTGCTTTTTTTTGTAGAATGAATATGTCTACAGCATGTGTCGATTCGCCCCACAGTTGAATACCATAGCTCATACGGGAATGAAAAAGTGAATGGTATGCCGTTATTGCTGCATCCTTATTTAATAAAGTTATTAACCTGCGTATGGCGTAAAGAGCACTGGAAAGTCTTGTATGAAGTTCATCAATGTGAGACCGCCAGGTCAGCCGAGTATCCAGGGTAATTCCTAAAAGCTTTGCAGACCCGGCATTTGCAGGTGTTTTGCTACGTTTACAGGTGAATGGTAATTGAACATTCTTTGCTTCATTGACAGTAAGACTATTGGATGTAAACCAAGTGGCAGCCCTGGACAATGTCGTTTCAGCTTTCGTTTTAAGTTGTTTTTCATCTGTACCTCTGAATAAAAAAGTAGTGTCATCTGCGTACAATACCACATGGCTTGAAATATTGTATGGCAAGTCATTTATATAAATACAGAACAGAAGAGGACCAATAAGCGACCCCTGAGCTACTCCGTGCTCAACATGTCGCGATTCACTCATTTCATTGTTTGCATACACAACTTGTCTTCTGTTCTCGAAGTACGATTTTAAAAGCTTCGATGCTAAACCACGAACGCCGTAGCGATCTAGTTTTTCCAAGAGAATCTCATGTCTTACGCAGTCGAAGGCCTTAGACAAATCACACATCACTACCAAACCATCGTCCCCATCCTCCATAGCATCCCAAACGAAGTTTAAAACCGATAATACAGCATCCACTGTCGATTTTCCCGGACAGAATCCAAATTGTTGCCCGGTTAGAATGGAGTGGTTTCCCAGGAATGATGTGAGGCGCAGTAAGAGGGTGGTTTCGAGGATTTTTGACAGTGTAGGTAACACGGAAATAGGTCTGTAGTTCTTTGGATTATTGGGGTCACCGGATTTGTAAATAGGAGTCACTTTTGCAATTTTCATGTTATCAGGCACAATTCCTTGCTCAAAACACGCATTCACCAAATCAGCAAGTGGTTCCAGTAGGCAATTCGAACATTTTTTTAGCATTTTCGTATTCATGCCATATACGTCCAAAGCATCTTTCGCTTTAATGTTTTGAATAATAGTCTGTACTTCCAAAGGTGTCACTGGTACTAGAAAACATGAACGTTCATTATACTGAATATTTCCTATAAAATTTATTGATTCATTGTTGTCTTTATGCAATGCAGAAAACTCATTTGCCGTATTACAGAATATATTATTTAATTCACTAGCAGATGGTGTCCGATGTTGTAAGTTGTTAGATGTGCCTGTTTCCCTTTTGATGATGTTCCAAAACTCTTTCTGGATATTATCAGATTGGTATACAGAACGTAAGTACTTATTTCGTTTCTCTTCTCTCAATTTCGTGATGTAAAAGTTTTTGTAAGAATTAAATATTTGTTTAAGATCATCACCTCCAACGCGGTTATAGGTTTCTTGTATTAATGAAAGAGTTTCTTTAATCTATCTAAGTTCATTGCTGAACGAGAAAGGTTGGCTGGTTTTATTAGCTCCTATTAATTTGGTCTTCAAAGGAAAAGCGATTTCCAAGCAAGAGAGTATTTGTGTTAAGATTATGTTTGATTTTATATCAGCATTGTTTACTTTCTGTGAGCTTAACCATGTTTGTTCTTTAATGGCGTTTTCGAAAATATCGTAATTTGTATGCGATAAGTTTCTTGTTTTTCTGTAATTTTGTTTTGCTTGTATACAGTTAAAGTGGAAGCTAATGCCGTGATGGTCAGAAATAGATGTGATAAACGTGTGGGCCTCGTATTTAGTATAGTTGGTGAACACATTATCTATGCAACTCTTTGATGTTCCCTGAACTCTTGTAAAATCATAAATTGTTTGTTTTAATCCAAAACTAACTAAAGCGTTCTGTAAATCCCTAGTATTTTTTGTCTGTGTAGATATATCAATATATATATATATATATATATATATATATATATATATATATATATATATAATATATATATATATATATATTGCCACACATAAGTTTAATGTCACAATGTCTATAAGCAGATTTAGAAATATAATCCAATAACTAGTCAACATAAAAATAACAGCACCAAGAGTACTTTTACTAAAACTTTGTCCTTCTAGTACGGACAATAAGTATTTCAATGTTGACGCATATGTTTAAGCATAAATTTGCCATTAACATTTGCTCCTATGAACTAGCACTACTCCAAAGCTCTTATGTCACTACAGAAATGTAGTTTCTTGTGTCTTGTAAAATATCCACTGAGTGCTTAAACATTCACATATGTCGCAAATTTTGTTTAATCTGTAATTTTCGTTCCTCATGGAAATTTTATAGGAAGCAAATTAACAAATAAGTACAATAAGTTCATAAACAATGCCATAATTTGATGAACATTTTCTGTTTAGAACTTTGTTTTTTTTATGTATATCTCTTTATATCAAATTATTTGAAATTTCTGGGCGTTTCTACTCTAGCACTGGAGGATAGATACTGTTAACTCAGAATGGTACACTACAGTTTGTTTGCCTCAGGTTCTCCAAAATGTTCGCGAAAACGTTCAAGAGGAAAAATCATCTTGCATCAAGATAACGCTCGGGCTCACACTGCCGCTCGAAAAACTGAGTATTTGAATGCCCAAAATATAGAAATAATGGGTAATTCACCGTATAGTCCAGACCTAGCACCTAATGACTTGTTCTTATTGCTTCGGGTAAAGAATAAATTACGTGATTTACGTTTTACATCGGCCGAAGAAGCGGTTGATACCTTTAAAAACGAAATAAACAAACTACGGCCAGAAGATTAGAGAAAATATTTTCAGGATTGGTTTTCACGATGCAAAAAAAAACTGTGAAGGAGAATACTTTGAAAAATTATAAATAAATGTTTTTTGTAAATAAATGCTGTTTTACTTTACCAGGGCTCAGCGGAAAGAGAAGAGCCCTCTTGTGATACTACGCTGACTATTCAACAATTCAATTGCCCTACACCCCCAGGTTATTGCGTTCTCGTCCATTTAATATTTTCCTCGGTATTTTTTAATTCATGTCCATTGCGTTATTCTTTTCAGTTATGGGTTTCTTCTGAAAACGTGTCTTGCCTATTTTAAGCGTTGTGTTTTCACGTGTCTTCATATAGCTTCACCTGCTAATTTGCCTTCATCTTGTCTATTAGCCGTGAGTCCTTTTCCCCCCTTGCTAATTATTTTTGGACCTTTGTTTTCATTATTTTCCTATTTACTACTTTTAGGACTTCATTATTTTTTATTTACTGTTGCGGGTTCTAGGGCATATATCATTGTACGTCATATTAACGTCTTATATGCTTTTATGTTGATTGTTTTAGTGAGGGCCTTACCTTGTAACGTTTTTCTTTTTCTACCATAGTATTGGTTTCCTTTGAGTACCCTTTCTTTCACTCTTTCTTGTTAACCATGTTGTTCTTTCTAGATAGTTAACGGGGAGACTTCAAATATTTGTTCATTTGTACATTCGTATATTTTGTCTTGCCTTGGCTTACTTCCGTTCCTAACTGTTTAACTAGTATCTATCTATTGCTTTGATTAGTTTCTGTTTCAAGTAGGCTACTATTATTAAGACATTTATTTTATTACTTTTTTTATATGGAATTATTTTGTAGTTGTTCCTTGGAATCGTACTTTTGCCTTGTTTTTAACATTGTCATTTTCAGACATTTTCTTATATTGGAGATTCCCAATTTTCTTTAGTTCATCCATTATTTTTGCTCTAACCAGCATGTCGAATGCACTCTTGAAGTCCACAAAGATTGTTTGCATTTTTCTATTTTATTCTGATGTTTTTTGATATATTTGTTGTAGGATATATGTTCCATTTATGGTTGATCTACCAAGCCTGAATCATTTGGCAATCCCTTAATGTCTTTTTTGCTTGATTATTTAGCCTTTTGTTTGATTAACCAGGATTTTAAAGAGGCCATTCAGTAGAGACATGTTCTGTAATTTTCACACTGTTCTTTATTTCGTTTTTGATATATACATGTTTTTATGTCAATGCTCCAGTATTTAGTTATTTTGTTTTTCTCTAGACTATTAGTATGTATGTATTATCTTATGGTGTAGTTTCTACCCGCCATACTTTAGAAAATTCTATTCCGTTTTCTCCCCGCACATTAGTTTTATATCTATATCTTCTAGAGCTTCCGTTTCTGAAGAAGTTTTATGCTACATATTCCTGGGATAGCATACTGGCTTCCTCTTAGCGTTCCTCTTCTTTTGCTGACCTATCAAATATCTTTTGGTAGAAGTCTTTCCAGATATTTCCGATTATTGGTGACTCTTTTTCTGTTTGGTGTTCTTTATTCTTTTATTCTTTTAATTCTAAATCCGTGTCTATTTGCTTTGGACTTTATTTTTCTGTAGGAATATTATGACTTCTATTATATTTCTTCAAGTTGGTCATTTTTGCCCTATAACTTATGTTGCTTTGTTTTTCTTCGTTCATGATCTTTTTTTGTTTTTATTCATTTAATTCTTTTATTTCCTTGCTTCTTCGCAGTCTTGGTCATGCCATTCGCTCGTACAATTGGTATTTGCTTCAGCCCTTGTTTCAGTATCTACCTATTTGTATTGTTTTGGTCTAGTCGTTCCCGAATTCCTATGATTTAATATCTGTTCGATTTATTCGTTTTTCTTTTGAAATAAGGTTGTAGATCCTCGACGTGTTTGTATCCGATATCTTTGCCATCACCCAATAGTTGTCCGTTTTGGTTTGTGCTCCTCTATAAATTATTTTGTCTTTTGTTCTTTTGTTAATTTCTTTCTTAGATAGTAGTAGTATATGGTCAGTTTGGTTTTCTATTTTGTCTACGGAGTGTTTCCATATCTTCTTGTGTAATTTAAGATATTGGAATCTTAAAGATCTAGTGGTCACGTTCATTGCTTCTGCTAACGAGCATAGTCATTTGTCTTCTCATGAATCGGCCCTTGTGCACTTACATCTCCCATTAGTTACTCTAATATTGTACAGTTGTCGTGCAATATATTTTCGTGTGTTACAATTATTTGAGCATGCGAAAAAAGAAACCTCCAGAAAGGAGATGATGGACGGCGTCTTCAAATCAACATAGAAGAAGGCAAGTGAATTGTGAAAAATAAAACGTATTTCTCTCAATTCACTTGCATTCACTTTCATTATTTAAGCAAATCTTGATTGACTTACTTGACTATTTTGTGAATTATCTGTCTATTTCTGTGATATCTTCTAAGACCAAATTAGTGATCAGGGATTATTTTGTTTTTGTGAAGGATTATTTACATTCCCTTGATAAGTATTTTTTCAAACATCATGGATAAAACTGACAAAAGACTAACCAGTCTATATGAGTAAGTTGTTCCACAGGTTCTCCAGGTTTAAGCAATTTGTACTGATGCCGAGCATATCACCGATAATAAACATCAGTCTTGTCTATGTAATTGCCCCACCTAAACAAACTCACCAGCCGCTAATGCTGTGATACCTTTTGCCAGCAATTCATATAAGATGTAATCAAGTTCAAACAGAGTATTTTATTTAGTCTAGCTTCCTTCAAGTTGTTATTGCAATTTTCATAGGCTAATTTATCGGGTGGGGGACATCTAGAGTATCTACAGAACTTACATTAATAGCCTTTCTTGTTCTATAGTTATTTCACATTTGTAAATATTCAGAGAATGTTCCTTTATTAGCTTTTGCTCAATTTTGTTTGATTTTTTTTAATTTTAGAATTTCTATTTAAGACGCTTTTATTTATTTATTTTCTGGTTGCTCTCCATAGTGAATGGCCTTTTAGTTCTGCGAGGGTTACCTCGTCGAAATAGCTTTATATTTGTTTATCTTTGGGTTTTATCATCACTTTTTTCAGTTCTTACGTTATTAAGTGTCTTCTTATTATCTGTTGTCCGAAATGTTTACTTAAATATGCAAAAGTTTACCAGATATTCATTTACTTATGAAGGTCAGTATTTTGCAGATAAATTCTCGGGTTGGGTAATATTTGTAATATTCAAAACTTAAATTTTTTGAATGTTTAATAAAAATACAATACTTCTGTAAAAACGTGAAATATTATTAGTAGTTAATGTGACATTTGCCATAAGTTTTTAATATACCAGCAATAACCTATTAAAGAGAAATATTTATTATGTGTTAATCCTTTTATTAGCTTTATTATTATTACTCTGTAATTTAATAATTAAAAAGTAATAGTATTAGGTGTAATATTTTATAGTCTATGTAAACGAGTTTTTTGTTAAAAATTTAACTCATATTATTATCGACCTAAGTTTATAGTTAAATTTAAAATTAGAAAATAATAGTCGTCTATCGGTGTTTTGATCGAAAATATCAAGACACTAGATATGATTGATTTGGGAGATTCAGATACCATAAAACCAGAAACATGAATAGAGATACAAATCTGAAAGAACGGAGATCAGAATTGGTGTTAAATATAACAAATTTGTATCCTCTCTAGTTTACGCGTCACTTGAAATGTGATAGATGCGTTTGGAAATTTCACTTGTTTTACAAGTTTAAACAAAAATTCGACATAGTTCGCTGGCTTGTTAACACGACCGATATCTATTACAAGCACACATGTGGACTTTCTAAATAAATACATCATTATATTCTAGGAATAACGAAATACTCAAAGAGAAGCAATTATTTATAGAGAATATTAAATTCGGAAATAATACTGAAATCTGTTTATTGTATATCGAAGTGGAATATTCATATAATTTATGTTGTGATTTTTCGTAGGTTCGGCTAGTATAGTGTTGTCTAGTATAAGTTTTATCCACCCTCAATCATTACTACAACCCTTTTGAAATAGACAGTGAACATTAAATGCATATGAACATCTGTTCCAATTATGGGTGTCCATGGAAATGTTATGTAATATAAAATTTTAGTATATAATGTGATAGGTATATTGGAGTTTAATAGTTTAGAATAACTAATAATCGTAAAAATAGTTTCAAATAATTTTTATTGTTTACTACAATATTATTTCGCCAAACTTTGACTTCATCAGGTGATAACAGACTAATGTTTAAAAAATTATTGCAGCGTTATATATATTAGATAAGTGTCGGGGTTCAAGGAGGGGGTGTTTTTACAAATTTAGGAAGACTGTAGAGGGGAGTGATTTAAATCTGCTTGTTCGTTTAGTGTCACACCTATTTTTCTATATCTATTAATTATCTCGTACATGAAAGATTAGAATTCTTTCTTAAATTTGTGGGTTAGTTCTATGTAAGGGTTGGCAAATGTTGAATCCGATGAATGGAAAGATAAGAGAAAAAAACTTAGTTCATTTGAAGCTTTAGAAATTAATAGATACCTATGGAAAAATAGGTTTGACATTGCACTAAACGAACAAATCACTAAATCACTCCCCTCTACTGTCTTTCTAAATTTGTAAAAACACTACCTCTTTGAACCCCGACACTTATGTAATATATATAACTCTGTAATCATTTTGTAAGCATTACTCTGTCATTGCTTGATGAAGCCAAAGTTTGGCGAAACAATATTGTACTGAACAATAAAAATTATTTGAAATTATTTTTACGATTATTATTTATTCTAATATGGAACAAGTAACACCCGTTCAATTAGTTATTTAATAGTTTACGTATTTATGTGTAAATGCAATATCTTGTATCAAAAGTTTAAATAATATACATTTATGGGTCATTCAAAATTCAGCTGTAACATTTTTATTTAATAAAAATTCACAAATGTAGATGTTGACATACATACATATTATGTACATTTCTCTTGAAGTTACAAAATTGACTTAATTTTATTTAAGTAATAAAAACACACATGCATATCACCGATATTATTTTCAATTATAGTGGTATGCCAGCAGTTACCGAAAAGCTTTACTGCACCTTTCAGTTTTCTTTCCAATAACACTTCAAATCTTTAAAGTTATTTGAAATGTCATCATTAACTGACACTCGAACTCCATGTTATGCCGGTCACACAGCGGATATATGCAGTTCTTAATAGTTCATCAGTCCTCATTCTTCCCAAAACACAGACACACATGATATGTCAAAATCCTTAAAACACTTTGCTTTACAGCAAATATACTCATCATAACAAAATATTTTGCTTCCGCAACTCGAGCACTGAATGACCATTTTTTGAATGTTTCTACATCAACAAATTTAAACATGAACATTCTCCCAAGAAACCATTTAATTTTCGTAAGGGTGGTTATCATATATTCTACGATCTACTGTTTATCACCGATTAGTTATTCTTAGATAACATCTCTAACATTGATGTTGCCATCAAAAGTTTTTATGCAATTTCTTTAACATCAAGAAAAAGGCTTTGCGTTCTTACAAGCGTAATAATAATGTGACTTATACTCGAAATGCAGTAGACTGAGGCGATTTATGTAGCTTATAAGAATAATATCATTCACATCGAGCAACGCCCTCCTTCTGAACTTTAACGTTCCTGACTTATATAATTTTTTCGATGTTGCCAATGTATTTGCCAACTAGTTTTAATCATCATTTATGAAACACTCAAACCCTAACTTTGGAGAGACCGTAATACTGCCTGTGACATTTTTAATGTTAACTCCTTCTCTGAGGATGATATCTACGAATGTCATAATTTTCAAAGATAACGCTACTCTTGGCCCTGACGGTGTTCCTTCATCTATTTCTTCTTTTTAACTTGTCGTTGGAAGCATCACAATTTGAGGAAACGTAGAAACATTAAAAAATTTGTTTCGTGTTCAAGAATGGTAATCAGTACCTATTGCATTGGTAACTATAGTCCAATCTCGATTCTTTGCAATTTTAATAAGCTTTATAATTACCGTAGAAACATTCAAAAATTTGTCTCGTGTTCAAAAATGGTAATCAGTACCTATTGCATTGGTAACTATAGTCCAATCTCGATTCTTTGCAATTTTAATAAGCTTTATAATTACGTGAAAAACATTCCGTCCACTACACAGCATTGCTTTTCACAGGGCCGTTCAGTCACCAACTTTCTTTTTGTCACCCAGTTTATCACGACTGACATCGATAATCTCAGACTGCCGTGTTTTACACCCATGCCTCTAAAGATTTTGCTGGATGAATCATGCTGTCCTGTTGGACAAGCTATCAACAATTCAAATGCAAATTTCAAAATTCTGATCGGAAGTAACGCTTTTACTCCCAGGTTTATTAAGAAGATAAGCAACTTTTATAAAAAAAAATCGGAATGCACATACTTATAAGAAAATCATCACACCTCATTTTTTGAATTCATTTCAAACACTTACGTTTTTTAACATTGTGAGGTAAATGATTCTTTTTTCCTGTCAATATAAATATTCAAAAATGTGTGTCATTTTTTTATTGATGTAAATACAACATATAGGTACTATGCGTTTTGTCCTTATTATAACATCTGTTAAGTGATTTTCTATAAATATTTTTGATACACACATTTATTTGTATCAAACCCTCACATTCTGTAACATTGTTATTGTAATGATTTTTTGTTATAAAGATTGAAAATATTATTTGATTTCCTTTACTGACATAAAAATGAAATTAAACATTTGTCAAAAGCATATTTGCACATTATTATAGCAATAAAATGTGTTTCCCAATACTACCAACTAGTGAGAGTTGCCAACTTAAAAATTTTGGCCACGTGACCATCATTTGAGATGGATCACTAAACAATTTCTGTTGATGCAACATGAACTACATAAACTAAAAATAACTAATATTAAAACTAAAATGTAAGAATATCTCTAGAAGAGAAAATACTAAATTGTTATGTGTTGTCACACTACTTTAAAGCCAGGAATGTTGTGTATAAAAAGCAACAAACATGGTCTTCGTTATTAAAAATCATAACACATTAAAATTGAGGCAATAAAGATTCGTACATATATATACCGTGGGTTTTTTTTATCACTGAACATAGCACACGATAACACCTATGTTCA
Source organism: Amphimallon solstitiale (assembly GCA_963170755.1). NCBI lineage: Eukaryota > Metazoa > Arthropoda > Insecta > Coleoptera > Scarabaeidae > Amphimallon > Amphimallon solstitiale. The sequence goes on along the minus strand of OY720678.1, from coordinate 109,769,394 downwards.
GTTTTAAAATAAACGCGTCAACGCATGGAACATTATGCAACCAACATTGCGTTATGTAACAACAAACTAACGTCGGCCAATTATTTGTTTCGACAAACGTCAAAATCAATGTCATAACCATATTAGAAGTAAACACAAAATTTAATTCTTTAAAGACTACTTTTCTGTCTGAATATCGAAAGTGGCAACAGTCTTAGAAAAGTGGATGTGGTGATGATGATGTAAGTATCATTTAATAAAGTATTAAAATATATTGACCATATTTTATAGATTGCAGAACCAACTTTATGGTATTTTGGATATGATGTTTATTGTAAATCATACAGTAGCACGTAAGTCGACTGATGTTATTAGCGAAAACTGCAAAGGTGAAGAAATAATTGTGCAAGTGGATCAAGATATCGACTATTCACAAGATAACACAGATATTGTAAGTTGTCTATTGGTATTTTAATATTAATTTTTAATATTTAGTCTTCTTAGTTGGACTACAGTTCTGGTTTATTTATAAGCAATGCAAATGAGGACGTTCAACCTGCTCCAAGTACCTCAAGTAATTATATTGAGGAAGGCGCTATAAATACAGGTGATTTTGGCACAGAAAACAAGAAAAGGAAATGTGAAGCTATTAAGGACAGTACTCCATCCCGCAAGAAATGAAAAGATGATGAATATTTGAAACATGCAAATGATGCTTTAGTAAAACTTACTTCTGCTTTGGAGAATGAGCCAACTCAACAGCCTGAAAACAGCGAGGAGGTATTTGGTAAATTAGTAGCCGCCAAAATTAAAGAAATTAATTGTCTTCGAATAAAAAATGAAGTTCAATTTAAAATTTTAAATGTTATATATACATATTTAAATAAATAAATATTTTTTTGTATTAGACTTTATTTTTAATATTAATTAATCATAACTGGAATAAACATAAATCAATGTTCTAAATATTATGCTCAGCCACTGCATGTTCCTGCCAATCTGCACTCCCATTGTTGGTACAGAAATAGTTCCGGAATTCATCTCTAATATTTCTGGCTTCAATACTCGACTTATTACCACCTTGTTTTACAACTGTTGGTAAATGTTTGGTATTGCTAATGTTAACATCTGTAACATACCTTTCACTTTCTGTTACCAAGAAGTTATGAAGTACCACACATGCTAAAGTTATTATTTCTACTTTTTCAACATCTAAATTTATTGGTTCTAATAAAACTCTAAATCTATTAGATAAAATTCCAAATGTGCTCTTGATAATTGGTAATTAAGTATTTTATTGTCATGACTTAAAAATCTTTGCGGATATGGCTTCATAACTCCTTCTGTTAAAAATGTATATGAGAATTAATCACCATACTGTTAAATAATGCTCTCTTAACTTCCGGTAAATTGTTTCACACACTTCTGGAACAAACCTGGAAATAATGCTTTCATGAACTCGTGTTGAATACATTTGAGACTGGAAACTTTCACCAGTTGCTAAAAACCGCAAAGTAATTTGCAACCTGAAAAATCATAAGTCTATTGTATTTGATTTTTTTAAATATTAAGAATATCTCACTTGCTATGGGCTGATATACTGTCTTGCATAAATGTATCTTGCTTTGTAATATCAGCTCTAAGGTAATCTAATAATTTATGAAACAGAGCATCATTCATCCGTAAATAATTCCTATATAAGTCAGGGTCCTCAATGCGTAATTCATTAATTAATGACAAAACATCCCGGCCGCCTTAAAAGCCAAGGTTTAGTCCATATCTTTCTTTTTTGTTCGCGTTTCTTATTTTTTATATTAAGAATGTTTGTTATTATAACAAGAACTGCAGCTCGTAATAAATTCTTTCTTGTATTTGTGTCCATTTGGAATTTTTCCAGAAAAATACACACAAATGAAATTTTAGGGTTACAAAATTCCGGATACCCGCCAAACTAGTAATACATTCGACGCATGCCCGGACCTTTAAAATTTTGCGTCGTTGCAAGTGGGCAAAATAAATTCTGCACAGAAAGTTGTACAGAATATTCTGTACAGAAAGCTGTGCAGAATCTTGTACAGATAATTGTACCGTGTCAAGTAAGGATGTGGCGAGTTTTAATTTTCTTTCTGTGGGTATTTATTATACAGCCATCAGAATCAAATTTCCTACTAATCGCCTGAATTGTTCCGATAGATGGTATGGGCTTCTCAGGATATTTGACAGAAAACAGATCCCGCACTTTCCTTAAACTGTTTCCAGCTTTATACCAGTTTAAAATTTCTATTTTATCAACTTTTGTATACATTTTTTAAATTAGGTGAATACAAATGTGAAATATTGAAATATTCAAAATGTAATTTCTGTTATGACATTGATTTTGACGTTTGTCGAAACAAATAATTGACCGATGTTAGTTACATAACGCAATGTTGGTTGCATAATGTTCCATGCGTTGACGCGTTTATTTTAAAACTGAACATAGGTGATATCGTGTGCTATGTTCAGTGATAAAAAAAACCCACGGTATATACATAACAATTATCGAAATTAAAGAGAGATATTAAACAATTTTACGGCCGTCACTTCGGGGTTTGTCCATGTAGTGGTCGTTTAAAAAAAACCGCACTTGTATATACGGAAACAATTTAAATTCGAACGTACGGAATGCTCTCATTGGTTCTTCTGGCGAACACCTTTGCCGTCTGTACAAATAAATTACCGACTTACCATCAGTTATATAATTTCAATAAAGGCAAAAGAAATGTATCAACATCGTTTAAAACAAAAAAGAAAACGAGCAAGACCGAATAACGACGTGTGCTTTTCTTTTTATTAAATTATTGAAATCGTTCCTTCCTAAAATGTTACCCAGTTAAAATTGATAGTATTTAAATTTTAACGGTACCCTAAGGTGAGGTAAGAATAAATCATATGTAAGTGCGTGGATGCTTCAATAATACGTATACAGATTTCGTGTCATTTGAACATGTAATAGATAAAGATCTTAGTCAAATTAGTAGATAGACTAATTTATATAAATGAATTATTGAATTCCTTAAGAAGTAAACTCATAATTATTTAGGAAACTAATGCTCGTCACATATATTTCAATATCTGAAATTGATTTGTTCAATCTCATGATTTTAAGTAACATGATGTTACTATTAGTACCTCATTCTGGCTACAAATTAGGAACAGACGGGTTTTTTTTTTGATAAGTTTGTATTGCATATTATTATGTATGTAGGTTTAGGAATCATATATGTTCACTATACTTTCACCTAAAAATCTGAATATTCATTGATATTGTAACGAGAAGCCGTAATTTAATTTTAACTTAACTGGTCATTTTTAGTCTATATCAGCCACAGAGATTCGGAATAAGAAATAATTCGTTTTAGTAGGAAAGAAAATCTCTAAAAAAATTTAACAACGCGATGTAGTCCAATCGCTGGGTAGTTTTGCCTGTAGAGAAAATAACTTTATTATCATTTTTAAAAGAGACAAAACCTCCTACAGTTTTTGTCTGAAACAGTTTTTTCTAAACTAACTGAAGCTGGTAGAAGGTATGCAAGCAATAGTTGTGAAAATGTAAAAATTTTCTTTTTAAGACGGGTGTTTACCAACAAATAGAAACTTATGCAACTTAAATTACTCGCCGGGCGGGTAGACGCAATGGGGTGTGAGTAAGTGAAACTACATTTTATTCGGTTTCCTTCACAGCGCTTCGGTTGTATTCATAGATTAAGTGATACTATAGATGGAATATATATGTATAAAGAATGAGTACTTACGGAACTGTTGATGTTGATGTTTTATAATAAGCCAATTTTCGCTTGCCCATAACTGTTATATTATTATACACTCGAATATTTAGGTATATATGACATTTAAATGCCAGTGACAGTTTGTAATAAACTGTCACTCGCATTTCTTCCGATAGATTTTCGTCTTTGCTAGGACCGGTAGAGATACCGTAAAGTGGGGATAGACGACGCGTAAAATCTTGTGTGAAATGTGTGTGACAAAGTTTACTGTTTAATGTTTTTTATCTTTAAAAATAAGTACATACATTTGATTTTTTCTTTATATCGTACATCAAATGTGCAGCTAGCGCATAGAGGTCGTTTTTTTTCCTTTTGTGTACATGCCTTGGTTAGTAGACATTAATCAAATTCATGCATTTTTGTGGTTATTTCTAAGACACATAACTTTTTTAAGAAAATAAATTAGTACAAAAACGGACCTCGACATAAATTGATGCTTTTTGCATCACTAACCCAAATTTGAGATTCTAAAATTACAAAATGGGTTTAAAAGACGCGAAATGGCAATGCCTTAATTTTCGATAGGTAAACGCCCCTCTTAATAAGAAAAACTAAATAAATGTTATAATAACAAATAACAGAACAGATATAAATTTTATGTGTTGAAATAAAATAAATTATTTAAACTAACAAAAACTGTTTAATGACAAATTATTTATAAACTCATTGTCAAAAATAATAAACTAATAGAAATGATGTATTTACAATTTTTGGCGTTTAGATGGCTCTGGTCCATCATAACTGTCCTCCAACTGTGCGGTGTCTAGGTAGCAAAAACTGCTCTGGTCACAAGGTGATTCAGCTTGTCGCATACTTATTGGATTTCCAAGGACACCGTCGATGTCGTTAAAAGGACCATCTCCGGCTAGTGCCACTGCAGTATTTGCATATTGACGAGCAATGCAGGTCTACTTTTCGGCAGCTACAAGCTCCACTGCAAATTTTCTTGTAGTCATAGGAAACAAATTTTAGCAGCAACTGAGAAGCGGCGTCTTTGATCGTCATAAGTGGACTCAGACCGGAAGAACTTCGTTCTCACCCCAATTGAAGTGGCATTTTGTTGTGATCCAACCAACTTTGTATCTGGTGATGACTTTTAAATGCATGAAACATTACTGCATATTCTATAGGTGGCAGTCTTGCAAGACCAAATTTACTTTTTCGGACTAATTTTGCGCACAGCAATCGTTCGTTACCATTTCACGACCATACAATTTAAGGATAAAATATCTTCCATCCTGAGTTATAGCGTCTTGAGAGGCTTCTTGGTTTGTGAATTTGGAGTATATTACTTCAGGTGTGGGTGCTTTTCCAGTAGAGAGCACAATCTCGATTATCTGATTATCTATGATCAAAAAAGGCCGATGTTGTGTCACAACCAGTAAATGAATAAATAAATTGTACATGCGCATCATTGATTTCGATGAGTACCATCCTGCTTCATTGCCTCTTCCTGATTTGTGGGAGAATATAATATAATATGCTCTTACGTTTGGAAGAATACGTTTGCTCAGTTAGCACAACCAGAACATCAATGTCCTCACTTAGAATTATTGTCACACTATCATAATCTGATATTTATGAAATAGCTATGGTGATGATCAATTCGTCTGCATCTTCATTTGCCTACGTCACAGGTATGCTTTTTTTTTCAATATTCGGAACAGCATCAAAATTAAACACGTCTTATTGTTCTCATTTCCTAGGAATTTTTCTGAGTACCTGCATCATTTGTTTGTTCATTGAATATTATGTTAGCTGAATTAAATAACTTGTAACGCCGAATTCTTTCACAAGACCTCTATGAGCAAGCTCACTCAGGTTTCCGTCAAATATAATCATTATGTTGGAGCCGTAGTGCTTCCTCAAGCATGTAAAGTATTTTGCAGATGCAAACAAAGTTGTCAATGCGATGCCATAATTCTTTATGCAGGAGGTATTCCACATCCATCACCAGTCACTCCCTCATAAAACAAAAAACATTGACGATGTGCTTAGCTGAGAAACTCGTCGAAGTGACGCCGAAATCAATTTTGGATTATTGCGATGCTTCTGACATGCGCTGTGCACTATCACTTCACGTGGGTCTTTCAAAACCGACGGTGATCGGGGGTTTGCAGGTGGACTCCCAGGTGCATAAAACACATTTTGTATACGTACATATATTACGTATCCAACGTCCTTGAGCCACATAGCAGATTTCAATCGTAGGTTTGTGTACATTCTGGAAAATATAGAAAATGTTGCTCAACGCTAAAATTAGTATAGTATGCATTTGATTATGTATACTATAGATATACAACCTAAGGTTAGTTCGCGACAGTAGCCACTAGAGGGGTTCGCCAGTAGAATGTGCCCTTTCATCAATTTCTTCCGCTAAATTTGTTATAGTAAAAGCAATATTCTTGAAGTAATAAAAAGAAGCCAATGGGATATTAAAGGAAGTGACGCAATTATCCAATTACACCAATCGTGTTTGTTACAATGTTATAGGGGTTTTGCTTTAGATTTAAATATCTAAAAATATCTTCAATTGAGGGATATAATAAGTCTACTGACTGTAATTTTTTAAATGCCGTAAGATATGATTGTGGATGTTAAATGTTATTCTGAAATATATATTGCAACAAGAAATGTCATTCTTTCCTATATATTTTATCTTATAATAAGGTTCAAAATACTAACCTTTAATAAAATATTTGCTTCGTTAGGAATTAGTTTGTTTGTATAATTTGTTGGGTATGTGATATTCTCAAAAATAATTGTTGAGTATTCATCCATAATACAATATGTAATGTCAAAGCAGAGTACATTCAAGTGTATATTACTGTGTATCTGATTACCTTTTACGAAGTGAAAGATCATAATAATTTTATACCTTACTTCAATGAGTATGACGGATAAATTCTACATATATGACACAATAAATCCATAAAGCTTTCAAACAATTGCAATTACACGTGAGTAAATGAAAAATTAAGTAGTAGAAATACAAGAAAACTAGTTTCGTTGATAACCAAAGATAATTTCAATTATTAGGAATTACTATTATTAAAAGTAATTTCTAAAATCACAGGCAAATACAAATTGAGGTATTGTTGGAGTGAAAGCAGGATTATTGCAACAAAAGATATTTATAACACTTCTGCAGTAAGAAGGATACTGTTTCTGTTATAATAATAAATTTATTGTATCAATAATAAGACTTACATACTATTTACACAATAGCACATTCAAGCAAAAACGTGATGATAACGTCAACATAGGTAATCAAAGGACCAATTTATTATTTAGTCATTGATATTATAAAATGGTTCTTGATGGAGGATGTCCTTTATGTTATCGTATACGAAAGTAGAAAAATGTCTTTACATAATTTGGATTTTGTTAAATAATTACCAGTGACGATGTTTCGCTTAAGTGGATTTTGTCCTATGAAATGTGTGATGTGCTGCAAATGGTTATGACAAGTGAAGACTTCTGTCATTTCACCCCTAGTGGTCAGATGTGGCAGATTTTTCAAAGCCCTCATTATTTTTTGCAGAATATGTGTCGGGGCTAATGGAATTATCATAAGCTCTCTGAAAAGAGGTTTGTACTAGATAGTTTATAAAACAAAGACAATTGCTCGAACAGCCTTCTTTTGCAGAATAAACTTTTTTGCGTGGACCTATTTACCCCATATTTGTTGTTACCGACCACAACGCGATCGGCCATTGAGAACTTCAAACACTGATCTGGCATTACTGTTCAGACCCGTCCAGACACGACAGTTCGCTTAGCCCTCTGCTTAAGTGAAGTAGTGCGTTTTTATTTTGTTTTAACACACTGAAATTTTGTGGTGAAAGCTGCATAACAAAAAAATAAATATGCAGGACACGTTTAACGAAAAAATTTAAAGCATTATTGATAACAGCTACGATTGGAGTAATTATTTCACGAAGGACCGTTATAACGAAATAGTGAAGGAGGTGAAAGAAGCAAAACATTTGAAAGACACCAAAATGCCGCTGTGGACCAAACAATATCGAACACTGAAGAGGTATGGTACAATAATAATTGTGGGAAACGAAACAATTAATTGAAAAAGCCGATGCAACACTATAGAACATTTTAAATATGACTGTAAAACTGAGGATATGTTTGACATAATTAAAACTGCCCATATTGCAACTGGACATAGGAGAATATGTAGAATATATACTTATATATTTCTTTGTTACTTCTTTAAGTTATGGAGAGTAAAATTATGATGAAATATGGAAACGTCACCAGAGCCGCTATTTAGATTTATTTGGCGCTCTGTAATTAATATCAGAAAAAAGAAAATTAAGAAGAAATGTTTTTTAAAGCTTGGCCTGAAGATGTGAGTCCTTTCTTGAACTCACGAAACCGGTAGCCAAACACCATCTAAAAATAAAGAATCTGTGGGAATTTTGGATCTTTTAATACCTTCTTTCTTGAATTATCCACCCACACATGGTCTATCATACCAATTTATCAACAGCAAGTCCAGCTTTTTTGGCCAAATTATACAAAAAGACTTCCATCAAGAGAATGTACGCAGTCTGTGACATCAGCTTCAACAATAGATGCCTGCACTTGTGCTTGCAACCTACATACATTACAGTTAAAATCAATAGGGCTCATCCCCAGCAGAAAACAAGAAGAACACTCCAACATCTGGTAAGACAATTCATCAAAGAAGAAATCCGGAAATCATATGGAGAGATATATCATTTCGATATACTGCTTAAGAATATTTATGACATACTCTTATCTCTGTGTTCTCCACAATGTTTTGAGGAAGCATTTCTGAATCAGTCGGGTACTTACATTCTATAAAATGCCAAAGATTAGACAAAAAATTAATGCACTTAAAAGTAAACAATACATTAGACCTTGCAATCTTGAAGTATCACATACAGAATTTTATCCCTCTTTTAAGATTTTTTCAAATTGTAATTTTACTGATCTGGAAAAGGACTGCTATCCAAGGGCTTTAAATTTAATCCGACTTGTGGACGTTCGAAATAAGCACTGCTTTTTCTATCTTTGGCAAACACATCCATGACAACAACCACGTTTTTGATGTGAATACGGGGTTCAAAGTATTACATTTTGCAAATAAAGGATATAACCTTAATAACTTGGAGAATCTAGAAATTATGAAATTAAAAACAAATAGAGATCAGAATTATATGTTGAATACCCAATTGGTACCTGCTGTCAGACCTGTTTTCTCTGTGTTCTTTGACTAAATTAACTTCATCATATCTACCTTTTTGTATATATTATTTTGTGAATTTTCCTGCTTGTAACAACACTTATGTGTTTTCTATATTGGCACTTTACATCAATTTTATTAGTTACCTAAAACACACTCTTTGGTCGCTTCGACTCTTCACATGAAGATGTCTCTGTTATATTGAATTACTTCAAACAACATTAATTATATTTTATTTTCAAAAATTAGAAAAATTCAAATTTCGTTTCATGTAATAACTAATAACACATTATATTTTCGCTTACATTTACAATTGTACGGCTCACTCACATTCAGGAAATATATATAAATATATCCAAATTTTTTTTACAAACTTAACTAAATTCACTATAAATATATTTTTTTACAAATCTGACCTTCTTTTTGAATTTGTGTTTGACCGTCTGTTGGTTTTGTCCTATTTATAAGATTTTAATGTGTTGTCCGTTCTTCTTTTTAAGAATTTTTAAGAAATTCTTGTTAAGTATAACAAGTTATTACATTAACTTTGATCCAGTGATTACTTCAATTCTGACACACATAAGAGTTCGAAGTTTTGCTTTAATGCCTTTGAAACGCTCGGTTTCTCTATACTTTTTGTTTGGAGAATACGATAGAACACGGGTGTTGTTGCTGGTGCAGGAAGAACGATTTGTTACGTAGGATTGTGAGTATAGGTTTAGTTTTCCTCTATTGTTCACTTGTGTAATTTTATTGTTAACTTCACCTTTGACATATTTGAAAGTTATTTTACTGTTTTTTAAGAAAGTAATTTATTGTTTGACTAATACAGTTTTTTGTATATAAAACTTTTAAACATTTTTCATATCACTAGGTTTAGTATTGTGCATTATTTTATCACAGGCTCACCTTTTTGTTTTTTAAAGCTTGGCCTGAAGATGTGAGTCTTTTCTTAAACTCACGAAACCGGTAGCCAACCACCATCTAAAAATAAAGAATCTGTGGGAATTTTGGACATTTTAATACCTTCTTTCTTTAAGAAGAAGGGAAAAGTGCCTGCGTCTATTCTGTCAAATAATATGAACTTACGATGTCAAGTTGATTTGATTGACATGCAGACTGAACCAGATAGACTATCGTTTTATTTTGAATTATCAAGATCATTTAACAAAATTTGCTTTACTCAAACCACTTAAAACCAAAACTGCTGAAGAGGTCGCATATAATTTAATAGATATCTTTTGTATTTTTGCAGCTCCGTTTACTCTTCAAAGCAATAACGGAAGGGAATTTACTAATAAAATAATTGAAAGTTTAACCGATATGTGGCCAGGTGTGAAAATTGTAAATGGGAAACCCCGACATTTTCAGAGCCAAGGATCGGTAGAGTGGTTTAATTAGAATGTAAGAGACATGTTGATTGCGTGGATATTTGATAATAAAATCAAAGAATGGTCAGAGGGTTTAAGATTCAATCAAAGTTAATAAGAATCGCTCACAGATGCTTCGTGGGAAATGGAAATATATTAACCTATAAAATCCGAAGAATATTTGGAAAACATTTTGGATGGGATGACGACTTAACCATGAAGTAAAGAAACATTAACTAGCACAATTTTATGTGCCATATTCGAAGATTATGGAATGCTCCAGCCACATGAAGAATGCAGAGTACACTCAAGGTGTGGAATTGCAATTGAAAACGAAATTGCATGTAGTCTTTGTACCAGAATTGATGCAATTAGACAACAACGTGAAACCGCAAATATTGGACTAGAGAAACAAGCTGAAAAAATGTTAGCTTTGTCGTGTGAAAACTACATCGAGCCGCAGTAGGTCAAAATGTTATGGTCAAACTTCCGGACGTTGACAGAGGGCGGCTTGTTCCTAGAAATGTCCTGGCTGTGGTTCTAAACATTAATTAATCTGATTTGTATGAATTGCGGGCGAAAGAAGGGGCGTTGAAAACTCTTTATAGGCGAAATGAGTTTACTTTCGCGGATTTCAATTTTATTACCCTCTCGGATATTTCCAGTTCATCATTAAGTTTGAGACAAGTTTCTGGCTCTGGCATCTGGCTCAAAACAAGATTTTCTTAAGTGCCATTGCAAGCGATATCTTATATAATCGACGAGTCCATGACAGAACGACACAAACGCCACTGAAGACAATTTACGCTATAACCTAAAATGTATTTGACAGATTACTTGCTCATTTGGTTAAAAACAAGATTCTTTAAAAATTTAGCTATACTGTTTTTTTTACTATAACAGTACTACTTTTCACTCTGTCATTAATACATCTTTTCCAAAATCATGAAAATTAAAGGCATGGCGCTTGTACCCTAACAAGTGTTAAATGTCGTTTGTGCCATTAATAACAAGAGGCGCTTATGCCAAACGAAATGAAAACAATCGTTTAATATTGGTGCATATGTCCACATGTGCCATTTTACATATTTTGCTGTAAGTCATTAGATGGCACTTGTGTCAAAGTAAAACAAAGTAACATTTAAAAAAATATTATAAAATCCTTTTTTTCGGTACATGTATTCCTAAGTTATAATCTTTTTTAAATAATTGAAGAAATTTACTTCATTTTAACATTGGTAGACCATCACACTGACAATTTTTAACATACAATCGAAACAGTTTGTTAAAACTTCCTATTTCGGAAGGAAGATATGTTTTATGCGAGGAACCTTTGCAGTAATGCGACGGCACCGCAGGTAGGGATTCAATAAAATTTTTAAATACTTTCAGTTGCTCATCTGATGCTTTATGTTTAGGCTGATGTCGACTTCTCAAATCAGTGTTAGGAAACTTAATTGGTTTCTTATTTTCTGAAACGGTACGTAGTAATCTTACGGTTATTGCATGTGTGCTCACTACAAACTGACGGCATACCTTTTGAGGAATATTGTTTCTCTTAAGAAAATATTCATTGGTTACTAGTCTGGGCTTTTTTCCTTTTGCTTAGCTTCTTCTTCGTTTTACATCACACACTCTTATGGAGTCAGACAGAAACCATTTTTGATCATTACTGTTCTCAAATGTTTCGTTACGTTCCTCTTCTGAAACCATATTGCATTGATTCAAACATTTCTTTTTTTCACACGGATTGGGTTTAATTTTTTTGCATCTACTCTATCACCTTTGCTATTTACATACTATTTTCCCGAGTCTCTAAGTGCCTTTCTTTTATTCTTATTCATTATTTTTTTTAGAGAAACTTCAACTTTTTCTAGGCCTTCACGGTGACCTTGCTGTAGTTTGTCCGTGATCTTCCATATGCATGGATTTTCTGTTTTGCTGTCAATTGCACTATCATGAAAAGACATGGTGGGTTGAAAACTTGAACTATTGTCATTACTGGATGATGCTAGCGTTTTGGTAGGTGTAGTATCCGTCAGCACATTTTCGACCTTTTTTTGATATATTGGCATAGTTTCGACATTTTTTGGACAAGCGTTAGCGTCGTCAGGGTCATCAAAGATATACTCGTAGGCGAAGATGTATCTGGAATGGTTGTTGTATTTAAAACTGGTTCATCCTCGACAGACATCAAATTATCACGTCCCAAATCTGTGGGATGAAAATAATTGTCATTCAATGCGCAGTCATAAAAAATAATTGAATTTTTTAGAGCTTCATCCAAGAGCGTATTACAAGAATCATCAATCAATTTCGTTTGCACATGGCTACCATTTTCTTAGTGCAACTAGAAGCCATCCCTGTAAGTAAGAAAAAGGCATAAACGCCTTCCAATAAACACCGTATTTTTTCCTACAGTAAGGAAATTTATGAGAAAAAATTAGTTGGGTACACTATTTATACAGAAAAGAACCTGTCACCAGTATTTATTTGAAACAGAATTTACCTAAACAAACCATGTTCATTACACAATTACAGGTAAACAGTAGCTCAGTGGCAAGATGGCGCTTGTGATACGAATTGGTTAATATCGCTCATGCGCATAATTATGATATGGCGTTTGGGCCGACTTTAAATCGGTTTTTCTTCCATAATATGTTTTTCTCATTTATGCCACAGCAACAGGATGATAGAGAATTTTGAACTTTATTGAATGGAGTCAAAAGGTCGTTTATTGAGAAAATGGCGCTTGTGCCGTTTTGTTATGGACACGTCGATACTAAATACTGTAACTGTCGGTCTAAAGAAGTTCTGTACAATTCTAAATGTCACAGCGGCAGTGCTTGCAAGAATAAATGATATATTATTATATATTTCATTCTTCCGTATATTGCTACATGAATAAACTAAGTAGCTATGCATAGTTGATGGTCTTTTCAATTTTGCTACGGTTTGTGGGTGTTTTAAATCGGCCAGACCGCTGTGTGTTTGTTTTTGCCTTGCACACAATGCGTTGTGGTCGTTAAGAACGGTCACAACGCGAAGATTTTCCTCATTTCGATGTTTGGTCACCTTACAATGACCACAACACGTTGTTGTTATTTTTTTTTCGCTCAGGGCGTAACATATATATCAGTTATCGTGCTCTTTAAGTAAAAGTGTGAAAATTTGGGAGTGATATCTGACGAATGTTTTCTACCGATACTGGAAGCAATAAATTTTTGTTATTTCTACTCTACTAGTTTTTGAAATTTCTGGATGAACTAGGAATTAATTTTTTTAAAAAGACATTTATGTGTGACTATAAATTAGTAACGAGTTTATGATGAATTATTATTTCAGGACATTATGTGTTAGTGCCAATTAACAAAATGGATCTATTGCTTGATAACACATTATTGTTCTCTCAGGAATCAATAATATCTGTCTATACACGAGACCTGAAAGATAGCTTATTCTGAGTATTTGGAACGGTTATTCATGGAATGTCATGGAATGATAATTCCTTTAAGGCGAAATAATTATATTAAAATTTTAATTACGCCTGTAAAACATAACATTAAAAATAGTAGGTTAAACATATTCATACGAAATATTCGATCAATTTCTTTATTATTTCGCAAATCTTTAGTCAGTAATTACATGAACATCTGCGCACCAGTGAATTTACCCTTAATGTACACTGAATATCTTATTACATTTCCAAATATGAAATTAATTGACAAGCGGCGATCCATTACTTGAAGATGAAAAGTTCACAACTACATATTTTACCGGTCAATAAGAAAAGACAAATAAAACTTAAAATTTAAGTTAATGGATACACGTGGGTAATTACGTCATGCTTATAATTGCACATTTAACTGATTATATGTTCCGGTGGTTTAGAGTACATATATAGATTTCTGATAAACTTTCTACCCTTGTTCACGCATGCAAATTATACAGTTATATAATTTATGTTGAAATGAAAATATAATAAATATTTTTCATTCATTAATATCCACGGTATTTAAATTTCTATGGCTACTTACCACTCAAGATATTTACTGCCATTTAAATAAAGAACATTATTTACATATAATAATAATAATAATAATAATAATTTAGTCTTTTAAAAAAATACAGTAAAAATAAAAAAGAATAAGGCAGAATCAATTAAATTCTATACTTACGTAATTGTACTTCTTTCTTATGGTAGTGCTTAAAGCATAGTATAATAGTTGAATATCCAAAGTTTCATTATGATGAACAATACCCATTTGAATTATTTTATTTTTACAAGTCTACTTATTATTTTTTTCCCATTGCCATTCAATACATTAACATTTTAAAATAATAATAATAATAATAATAATAATTCATTTCTTTAATAAAACAAGAAAATGGGTGTACTTAAAACCACACGGCAGAAGTAAAAACTTCATCAAGGCGAGGTTAATAATACGAACTCCAACTTTTTTTTCGTTCTATATTACATTAGGGTCATCCTGCATCGACGAATTCAGTTGCTGAGATTTAGTGTGCTTCTTTTGACGATATTTCTTCACGCGCGCATTAGACAGTTCCCTTTCTCGTTTTAATTTGTCATCGATTTGATTTTCTTCATCCATCCTGTGTACCAGAAAAGAATTAAATGCTTATAAATTTGTATATAATGAGCAATTAAAGCAATGCTCTATTCTCAACGTTTCTGTTTTGCATTGGTATACAAATTATAGTAAATGCGTGTGGACGTTATTTAACACCCGGAATATACTGATCAGTTTCCGAGTCATCCACATCATTTTAATAAACATGCTAAAACTTACCTGAGCGCGAAATATTATAGTATATTATTATAGAGGTAATGTCTCATACACACACAACAGAACACGGTCTGCGAAATACAATTTCGTTGCTATGGCAGCGGCCGCGATATATAATCGCTTGTGTGTATATATAAATAGACAATATGAATACTCGCTTACGAATCCCGCGCTGGTCTGATGCTAACGTGCCGGCTTCTCACCCATGCGGCTCGGGATCGAATCTGCTCGGGGACATGAATTTATTTATTCATTTATATTTCAATTTAATTGAAATTAAATATCTCTGATATATTTCTCTCGTTCCCTTAGTCGACTCGAGCCGACTTTACCCGAACGAGCGTTACATAACCGAGCGTGACGGCTCAGTTTTGTTCAGTGCCCACAATCAACGCAACGCGCCCAAAGAAGTTTACACTTCATATAGAACCCGTCATTTATTAAAATAAAAATTGCAATGAATCAACACGGGAGTATATTAGATCTACTCGACTGCTCAAAAGAATATCATTTGTATTTTTCTTACTTTTCAAAATATCTAAACACTCTCAGAATAGCATGATAACATAACGTCTTCTGTAGTTAGATTATTAAAATCGCAGCCAATTATACGTATATATATCTTACAATCATTATAAATTAATTTCCAAATCCCCGATTTATTGTAAATATTGGTTTTATCAATTGCATTAAAAATTATATTAGATGTTTTTAGGCCATTTAATTTAAAGAATTGGAAAACTACCTTATTTCTGAGAGTCACACCTTGGGTTAAAATAAAATATTACCCACTGTTAAGAGTCTTCTATACCCGTCTATCGCATGTTAAATTCCTATAACACGGGCGGTGTAATATACCAGCCAAATTTTAGAATTTTGGTTTGATCTTTCGTTTGTAGAAACTATGAACCTTTATCTACAAAATACCGGAGCCCATTTTTACAATTTTTTTTCCAAAACAACATAATGATTTTTTAAAGTTTTAATGTTTTGCGAGAATTTCAATGCAAATTTGTGAACACATTTTGCCGCGGTTATTGAAAAAAAGTACGAAAAAGGCGACCGATATAATCTTGTCAATACATTTAGTAATGCATTCAAAGTAAATTTAAGTATGTCTTTGTTATAATAACCACGTAATTGTACCGCCAAGAAAATAGGTAAAATTCCTCTGTACGGTGGCGACCACTGGTGACAAAATATTGAAACGGAACACGTCACGTCTTTAAGTAAATATTGCCGTCTTTAATGTGATTTATTATATATGTTGGAGTAATACACTGTAAAAATTGCAAAGATGAACTGGTAATTTATTTTATATGCTACTTATTACGTATTCAGACGCGTGTATGGGTATATTAATATATAGGTAACATATATAATAATAATATTAATTTATAACAATAACAATTTAATATTAATGCCCTAAAAGATGCATTTATTTTACAAAAAAAAAAATATCAAAAAAGCACTTCGAAATCTCATTTTAGTTATTTTTAAATTATTTATCCTACCAATGTACGCATCCGAATCAATTATTTTTTAAATTATCTCATGGTCAAATTTATGAGAAGTGTGCAGTTATCTCAGAAATATTACTTTTTTTTCAAATACCGGGTGAGTATTCTATACTGGTCAATCGCATGTTAAATTCCTATAACACGGGCGGTGAAATATGTCAGCCAAATGATAGAATTTTGGTTTCATTTTCCGTTTGTAGAAACTATGAACCTTTATCTAGAAGTTACCGGTGCTCATTTTTGCAATTTTTTTTCTAAAACAACATAATGATTTTTTAAAGTTTTAATGTTTTGCGAGAATTTCAGTGCAAATTTGTCAACACATTGTGCCGCGGTTAGTGACCGACATAATGTTATCAATACATTCAGTAATACATCTAACGTAAATTTAAGTATGTTTTTATTATAATAACCAGGTAATTGATCCGCGGAGAAAAGTACGTTAATTTCTTCTGTACTGTAGCGACCACTTTTTTTGCGTTGGATGTATTACTGAATGTATTGATAAGATTATGTCGGTCGCCGTTTTCATACTTTTTTCTCAGTAACCGCGACACAATGTGTTGACAAATTTGTACTGAAATTCTCGCAAAATACCAATTCAAACGGAGAATTGTTTTCCATGTATCATTATTTTCATTTGCACTTATGGCATTTCCTGTATTTCCATCATAATTTCGTTATTGTTGCATTTTGTTCTATTTCTTTTCCTCAATGCTCCTGCTTTCTTCAACGAAAATATATAGAATAAAATGTAATAATGACGAAAGTATGATGAAAATATAGGAAATTCCATAAGTAAAAATCAGAATAACGATACATGGAAAACACCTGTAAGAAATAAAAGTGCCTAAGTATTACCGGAACAGTGAATGCATGCTCTGACAACTCGCTCATAGCTGCACCCCCTTTAAATTGGTATTTTCTTGTAGGTGTAAACCAGGTATAGACAACCTTTGCTTGGTTGTGGGCCCAACTTCAGAACATTAATCGTCGCGGGCCGTAGGTTGATAATAAGTAGTAGTAAACAAAAAGCGATAAAAGTTCACACATTTATTTATAATACATAAATAATAATAAGCTAAAAAAAAAGATAAGCAATCAGAAGACATTAATGAGAGGCTTGAGAATGAAGTTCAGAAATAAGATGATCAATTAGGGTCAATTCTACTAGTACACAGGCGCAAAGTTTTTTCTGAATTCTCATCTGTAAGCCTAGTGCGATGCTTACTTTTATTAATTTTCACAATTGAAAAAAAAAACTGTTCACATTTATACGAGCTTCCAAATACGCAAATTATGTTTCGTGCGAAAGCTCTCAGCTGTGGGTATTTTGTTCAGCAAAGTATGTTCTGTAGAATTCACTGAGTTCCACGTCATCAAATTTAGGCATCAAATATGCGTCTTCCTGAACGATCAACCCCATTTGCAGGTGTAAAGGAACCTCCTCCACATTACTTTTACTCGGACTTGTAGAAAGGCTGAAGAAGTTATTCATGTTCTTGAAGTTGGAAAACCGATCTGTAAATTGCTGTGACAGTAGTTTCAATTTTTCAGCATAGCGACCGTAAACAATATTTTCGTGACTAGATCAATTCCAAATTTTGTATTTACGAGTATAAAGTTCCTCTTGAGATCTGATTTGATTTTCAGTAAGATCGGAAGACCGGAAGTAGTAGTTTACTTGAGTGAAAAAATCGAATTTTGCCAACTAAGTTTAAACAAATTTATAAAGAATTCATATGTACAATTTTGAGTACATCTGTGAAGAATTTTATTATGAAAGTCTTTCGAAATTGATACCGGAAGTCTCTTACTCTTATCAAAAATCAGTTTTTGTAAATATTTCGCCAATCATGCTTGTTAGACAGGTACGTTACGAATTAATCTTCAATACCTTTTGTATAAAAGATATTTCAAAATTCGGACCGGAAGTATCACTATTACTCTTATCGAATGGCGATTTTTTGCCAATATGTCATAAATTATGCATTTTATATATATTTGTCAATAGTACAAAAGTATTTAGAGTTGGATTTGAAATATTTTTTGCATAAATAAAATTTCAAAATTCGAACCGGAAGTAACACTTTTACTCTTAGCGAGGAGCACTTTCCTTCGAATATCTCGCAAAGTATGCATTCTATAGAGGTTTATTAAGAGAACAGAAGTACTTATAATAGGATTTTGAATAATTTTTATATTAAAAAAAAATAAAACTCTATAATTTAAAACGCTAATACGTATAAGAAAGTCGTGTGGTGGCCACACCTCTTTTTTTTTGTGAAAATGGCTGCGTGCTTACCTGCTTCACGGCAACTAAAAGATGACAACTTGAAATTCTGTGTTTTTAGCGACTGAATTTGAATATACCGAAATCAACTACTAAAGCGACAATATGAAAATGCGAAATATTCGAACAATGTCGAGTATCTTTTCGTCTACAAAATATATGAAAATTTATAACAAAATGATAATGAATTGTTTACATAACGAAGAACAGTGGATCAAACATTACTTTTTGGGGTTTTTCGGTTTCTCTCTTTTTTCTTTCAGTTGTTGCTGAGCGTCAAGAATACTTTGCGGTTATCGGATTACCATACTTCTCGTATGTCTTGGATCTATCAATTCAGGCAACAAACAATCATAATAAAAATCGCACAACTTTTCTTTCATATTGTCTCTCCAGAAAACGTCATCTTTACTAATATGTGTTGTCTTCATAGGGAATTCGTCTCCTGTCCACACACCAAAAATACAAATTTTCTTGCCTGTTACCTGTAATTGGCCCTGTATTTGATAATACCAAATGTGTTTTGTATTTACAATATATTGTTTCGTTAAGGGGTTTAATTTCCAAAATGTAATATTTTTCTTTTGTATCGCTTCCATTTTATAAGCCGATGCTGGACATTTAACTTCTACAATAATATTATCATCGACAATACCATCAGGAGTGGCACCTAAAAAGGGGAAATCCTTATGCAAAAACAAACCACATTCTTTGATTTGTATGTTTTGTTCGCTTTCTAATTGTTGCAAGGCCCTCTTTTCATTTTTACGGCCATGTAGAATAGCAGGCACATATATTTCATTACCATAAAGAAGCCTCTGAACCAATTTGCCACAATTGGTGCTCTTTCGACGCGTACACACGCGATAAAAATTTGATGCTGTCAATAGCTTTCGGCGATACTCTAACCATTGCCCACTGCTTGCCTGTTCAACTGTATCGCGCTCTAATTGATGCCGTTGTTCCTCACTTATGTCGAGATTATTTAAAAAATGTATTTTTGCTCTTCGAACTCGTCCGGTTGCATGTAAGGTTTTTGACACAGTTCACCATAATCTTCTTGACTCTTTTTAGAATTACTAGAAAAATTAATCTTTTTTCTAACAGAGACTTCTACTCCTGCTCGTTTCTCTAGCGCTTCTTTTATTTTTCGCATACGGCCCACTTCTAATCTTTTCACACGGCAAGTAGGGCTTTTCAAATACATTTTTTTGTGCAATTCGTAGTGTGGACGTCTGATGTTGAACGCTACTACAGCTGCTGAACATCTCGCCTCATAGGAACCCTTCAGAGAGAAATTTACTCGTCCCCCCCCCCCCCACAAATTTGGCCACGGTGGAATTAAAATGTTCCGCAACATTGCTGTCTACATCTGCGATCAGTGATCGCGCATTTATGACTAACACCTGAAACAAAAAGACTTTTGTGTAAATCTATCCTATATTTGTGTAGTAGGCAGCTAATTTTACCTGTAGACATACTTCGATACGAGAATGCATTTCTATACATCTTCTCAGTTCGTCCATGTAATTTGGTTCGTTTGTATCTTTTCTTTTGCAGAAGTACATTCCACAGTCCTTGTGCTCCCCGAAAACGTGACACATAATATTTTTTATATCTGTTTGTAAAAGTTTTACATTATTTTCTAGATGCTTGTTATGGGCAATTGCACCTGAAACACCATTTCTCATTCTACGTATATTCCGTTGTAACAAACGACGCAAATTTAAAGGATATCTGGTGTCAGTTGTCAAAGATTGTAACTTATTACTAAAATTGCGAAGCAGGTGATTTCGGCATTCGATTTTTTCTACAGTAATGTTATTGTAGGGCCTGGCTTCTAAAATTTTCTTATAGGTGCTCGAATCACCGTCAGCAATAAATCTAGAATATTTTACTCCGTACATTGCTACACTGTTTTTGAACCCCTCAACTAAGATGTCGGCCTCCATACTAGTTGAGCTGCCTTCAAAGTTTTTGTAGCATTTATGTTCAGGAGGATTTTGGCTTTGCTTCTGCCACCTTGCACAAATCACGCAGTACTTGTTCCGAACCCCAATAAATAGTACCTTCCCAAAACGCTGTCAAACAATTGCTGCCACTCCTGACAATGCTGAATAATTTTTTCTATACGATCGTTTGGACCAACAACCGTCAGCTACTACATGGATTAGAGGTATGCCTTGTTCGTCGACGTTGCCTACTTCAACTGCATATTGAGCTTCTTCACGGACAGCAGCCTGCATTACCTCAAGCGCGGTCTTTTGCCACCCATCACTTACTAATTCATAATAATAATAATAATAATAATAATAATTATAATATTTCTTCCAGCATGTACTTTATATCTACTATTCGTCGTCCGTCTAAACCCTATAAGATTTTTTTATAATTTTTTATCATAATTTCAAATGTACAGTTGTTTTACCTAATCGCTACGCACATCCTTCGTAAGAACTTCTTCAACGTTTACAGGCTGTAATGCTAAAGACTGTGTGTCTAAGTTTGACTCCAGGGACGAATTTTCATTCTGGCGTACCTCCACTAAGTGATGTATTGATTCACTAAGCGCACTAATGTCTTCTCCATTGTTCGCTGATTTTGGTTGAGCTAAACGTATACATAAATGTAATTATGTTGTAAAATTAGTAAGACTCTTCAATGCATTTTTTACTCTACTTGGTTAGTCGGTACCTAAACAGAATCTAAAATTTGACTCCCCGCAATATTGGAGGTGACATGTCATTTATTTACTTTTATTCTTATCTTTGTCATATACTAACAGCTTATTGCCTAGCGGGCTGATTTCTGTACCACTAGAATTATACGATGTACCTTATTACCTACGGTTGCTCAGAAGTAAAAAAATGCACCGCGAGTAAGAAGAAATAATGTTAAAAAACAAATGGTAGTACCCAACTAACAAATGTGAAAGTGATTATTTTTACCTGCGATATTTTTTGTGTATTGTTTGAGATTCTTCCTCCAGCCTTTTTTTAAGCGGAATGTATTACTGACTTTAGTAGGGTACTTTGGAGAGTTCTGGGACCACCACCCCCCACTCCTACTACCCCCCCCCTCCCCCCCTCCCCGCTAGATAGGTAGAACCCTCTACCAACCCAACTGATGTGGCGCCCCCTCGCGGTCGCCAACCCAACTAAAAATTGCAGATTTCATCATTACCAACCCAACTAAAATTGCAGATTTCATCATTACCAACCCAACTAAAAATTGCAGATTTCATCATCACCAACCCAACTAAAAATTGCAGATTTCATCATTACCAACCCAACTAAAATTGCAGATTTCATCATTACCAACCCAAGTGATGTGGCGCCCCCTCGCGGCCTCCAACCCAACTAAAAATTGCAGATTTCATCATTACCAACCCAACTAAAAATTGCAGATTTCATCATTACCAACCCAATGTGGCGCCCTCTGACGGCCACTAACCAAACTAAAAATTGCAGATTTCATCATTACCAACCCAAATACCATGACGCCCTATCACAGCCACTAGCCAAGAAATGGCATCTCTCATGATTACCATAATGCAGCATCCTCTCACGGTCATTAGCCAAACTAAGGTGACGTCAGACAAATGGCGGACCATCAAGATGGTCTTTGTTTCTAGAGAATTCCTGAATAAATTACCCGGCTTGCTATCGCGCTTCTCAATGTACTTCAAACAGGTCTAAACATGTTTCCAGCGGAAACCGCAACGGCTGTCTGCTTCTGTGATAGCCGCACGCTTGAAATGCATATCTTACTTATAAAATAAAATAAAACAAACAATGTATTTATTATTATTAATTAACAACATGACCAAGTTTCATACCCTCAAGATGGTCTTTGCTTCTAGAGAATTCCTGAATAAATTACCCAGCTTGCTATCGCGCTTCTCAATGTACTTCAAACAGGTCTAAACATGTTTCCAGCGGAAACCGCAACGGCTGTCTGCTTCTGTGATAGCCGCACGCTTGAAATGCATATCTTACTTATAAAATAAAATAAAACAAACAATGTATTTATTATTATTAATTAACAATATGACCAAGTTTCATACCCTCAAGATGGTCGATAAAAATATAAACTTTATATCTAAGATCGGCATACCATTTCAAAATTATAAAATAAATATACAGTATGCTACTGGACGAGATAGCAACCAAGTATGAATATACAGGACGTTTCAAAGGTAGGGATTTTTAGAAAAGCAAGATGGCGAATCCAAGATGGCCGCCAAAAATCTAATAAACTAATGTCACGTCAAGCATCCAATCTATCAAAACCATGCACTCGAACTCCTATGAAACATCATCTCAAAACCATCGCTAGAATCAGCTCACGTCATGAAGCAGTTCTGAAACCCCTATATTAAAACCACACATTCAAACCACTATCAAATCCCTCTTTTCTCAAAAAGCCATCCAACCAGCCATCCATCCATACATCCATACATCCATACATCCATCCATCCATCCATCCATCCATCAATCCATCCATCCATCCATCCATACATCCATCCATCCATCCATCCAACCATCCATCCTCAAAACAATACTTTCAAGTCCATTAATCCATCCATCCATCTGGACGAGATAGCAACCAAGTATAAATATACAGGACGCTTCAAAGGTAGGGATTTTTAGAAAAGCAAGATGGCGAATCCAAGATGGCCGCCAAAAATCTAATAAACTAAGGTGACGTCAGGCATCCAATCTATCAAAACCATGCACTCAAACTCCTATGAAACATCATTTCAAAACCATCGCTAGAATCAGCTCACGTCATGAAGCGGTTCTGAAACCCCTATATTAAAACCACACATTCAAACCACTATCAAATCCCTCTTTTCTCAAAAAGCCATCCAACCATCCATCAATCCATCCATCCATCCATCCATCCATACATCCATCCATCCATCCATCCATCCATCCATCCATACATACATCCATCCAACCATCCATCAATCCATCCATCCATCCATCCATACATCCATACATCCATACATCCATACATCCATCCATCCATCCATCCATCCATCAATCCATCCATCCATACATCCATCCAACCATCCATCCAACCATCCATCCATCCATCCAACCATCCATTAATCCATCCATCCATCTGGACGAGATAGCAACCAAGTATGAATATACAGGACGTTTCAAAGGTAGGGATTTTTAGAAAAGCAAGATGGCGAATCCAAGATGGCCGCCAAAAATCTAATAAACTAAGGTGACGTCAGGCATCCAATCTATCAAAACCATGCACTCAAACTCCTATGAAACATCATTTCAAAACCATCGCTAGAATCAGCTCACGTCATGAAGCGGTTCTGAAACCCCTATATTAAAACCACACATTCAAACCACTATCAAATCCCTCTTTTCTCAAAAAGCCATCCAACCATCCATCAATCCATCAATCCATCCATCCATCCATACATCCATACATCCATCCATCCATCCATCCATCCATACATCCAACCATCCATCCATCCATCCATACATCCATACATCCATCCATCCATCCATCCAACAATCAATCCATCCATCCATCCATCCATACATCCATCCATCCATCCATCCATCCAACCATCCAACCATCCATCCATCCATCCATCCATCTGGATAACATAGCAACCAAATATTAATATACAGAACATTTCAAAGGTAGGGATTTTTAGAAAAGTAAGATAGCGAATCCAAGATGGCCGCCAAAAAATCTAATAAACTAAGGTGACGTCAGGCGAAATGGCCGACTATCAATATGATCGATCAAAATATAAACTCAACTTCTAGAAAATACCCAACTCCATATCACGCATCACAACAACAACCACCACCACAACCACCCAACATAGTTTCAAACGCCACAACACCAGACCAACTTAGGAAGATACATCTAGGTCAAACCCCAACACAACATACTTTCAAACGCCACCACCGCGGATTTACATCTAAGATCGGCATACTTTGTCAAAATCATAAAATAAATATATAGTATGGTACTGGATAACATAGCAACCAAACATGAATATACAGGACATTTCAAAAGTAAGACTTTTAGAAAAGTAAAATAATGAGCCCATATTTTTAAGAAAACAATTTATTAAAAATAAAACAACTACACACATCAAACAAACCTCAACCATACTTTCAATTTCACAAATATCAAAATTTAAACAAAACAATCAAATGCAAAGGCAAGGAATGTTCTCGAGATGACCCATATAGTGCAATATAACAATGCAGTAAAACGATAGAGGTGAGATACATGGTCTATCATAAAAATTTTTTACCCACTTTTTTCAGCAATCAAAACTTTTTTGACAAAACACTATACATATGAAAATAGACATAACATTAAATATTTCCATTTTAGAGATACCCCAGTTTAATCTCAATTTTAAATAACATAAATTCTTAAATTGATTTAGTTAACTTTCTTATAATATTTAAAAAATGGTTGAAAAAGAAAACATACTAAGTCCCACAACAGATAAAATATGTACTATCTTTTTACACTTCATGTTTAGTACTATCATTAGAAGAAATATGCTTGAGGTACAGCTTTTAATATGAAATTTAGAGGTTTTTATGCAAAATACATAGTTTATCACTAATAAAACTAATTTTGAAACACATTGTCCACATAGCAAATACCACTTCCTGTACATTTTAAAAAATAACAATTTTTATATATCATAAAAGAACCAAACAAAAAACTAATATAAAGACAGCATTAACGTTCTAACCAAAAGATTTACAAAAATATTAAATATATACTTGTTCTAAAAATGCTTCTATCTCTCTTTTACAGTTTATGTTTGTACAGCAGCGAATGTATTACATTTCCTTTGAAATTACATAAAAATCCATGCAATACACTTAAAACATTTGAAAAATCATGTTTGGTAAGCCCACTATATATCAATATTTAAGACAAAAAATTATTATTAATTTTCCATCTACAGATACCCCTGCTTAATATCAATTTGAATTAACATAAATTCATAAAATGAGTCTATCTTTTACAGTTCGTGGGTTGTACTATCATTAGAAGAAATATGATTGACGAGCGGCTTTTAATATGAAATTTAGAGGTTTTTACACAAAAACATAGTTTATGCCTAATAAAAACTAATTTTGAAACACATTGTACACATAGCAAATACCACTTCCTATACATTTAAAAAATAACAATGTTTATACATCATAAAAGAACGAAACAAAAAACTAATATAAAGACAGCATTAACGTTCTAACCGAATTCGAGCCATACTTTCCCATGTTTTGTGAGCTGTTGCATTGTCCTGTTGGAAATACCCATGTAAAAGTTCGCCATCATGAAGATTTTGTAAAAACGGTTCAAGTAAATTATTTCGATATCTCTCAGCATTTATCGATCCTTCAAAAAACACAGGTCCAAATATACGCCTTCTAGAAACCGCTAGCCAAACACCAATTTTCTGCGGATGGAGAGGCGATTGAATAAACTCATGAGGATTCTCCGAAGACCAAATACGCATATTTTGTTTGTTTATATAGCCGGATAGGTGAAACCATTCTTTTTGTATATATTTGTAGAGTAAAAGCAGCATTCGATTGACTAAGAAATAGTAGCACTTAAAACATTTGAAAAATCATGTTTGGTAAGCCTACTATTTAAGACAAAAATTATTATTTATTTCCATTTACAACAGATAGCCCACTATTTATCAATATTTAAGGGTAAAAAATTATTATTAATTTCCCCATTTACAACAGATTTCCTTGTTTAATCTCAATTTTTGAATAACATAAATTCTTAAATTGATTTAGTTAACTTTATTATAATATTTAAAAAAGGGCGAGAAAGAAAACATACTAAGTCTCACAACGGATAAAATATATGATATCTTTTTACAGTTCATGTTTTTGTACTATCATTACAAGAAATAAGCCTCGCGATTAGCTTTTAATCTGAAATTTAGATGCTTCATAAAACCACCTCAGAGACACTAAAAAATTATGATTTTCAGCTCAACCAACCATTCAAAAAGTTGATACATCAAATTCGTGAATATTAATATCACTCTACACTCTTAATACAAAATTTAGCAGAAGTCTCACATTAAATGAATACAAAATTTATATATGCACTACATTAAATGAGGATTGAATTTTATACACTGCTTATATCACCAGAAATTTTGTTACAAGATTATATGATTAGATAGACTCATGACTAAGCCTAAACGGACACCAGGCCTTCAATATGTAGTAAAGTTTTTTTCTTCATACATTTAATATAAACTAATGATCTATCTTTAGAAAGCATCCACAGGTCCATTAGAACTTGTGGGTGGTGCAACATCTACTTTAACCCTCTTCTTAGGCGGTCCGGCAACATGCTCACATGTATCCACACCCTCCCTACAAATACCGCAAACAAAATTGCGGTGGAGGGTATTCACATGTCGCTCCATGTTATCACGCCGGGTGAAGGATTTTCCGCAAATGATGTAATTCATTCTATGAAAAACAAATTAAAAATAATTAATATAATAAATTTAAGAGAATAAAAAGCTATTGAAACCTAATTTTTAATATATCGAAATTGCTAATTTATTTGACTGATCCGCGTATATTTAACTAAAAAATACCTGTATTATTCAGATTTTATTTAAATTATTAAAAAAAAAAAAAATCTCTTTAAAGAACCATATAAAATAATTAACTTAATTATATAAATTTACATACTTATACATTAAAAACAATTTAAAGAAAGCACTAAATGCAAAAAATACTTGTATTATACAAAATTTATTTAAATTATTGAAAAAATCTTTTAAAGAACCGTATAAAATAATCAACTTAATTATATAAATTTACACGCTTAAACGTTAAAAACAATATAAAGAAGCTACTAAATGCATATAAAATACTTTGAGGCACCCTGGATTAATTGTATATAAAAATAATATTCAATAAAATATTCAATAAAATTGGCACCATTAAATTATTAAGAATAGCCTTATAATTGAAAAACAATTTTTAAAAAGTCCTATAAAATTTTAGAGTGGTAGAAAAACTATGATCCGCGCATATTTAACTAAAAATACCTGTATTATTGAGAATTTATTGATAAAACCTTATAAAATAATCAATTTAATAATATAAATTTACGCACCTAAAAATTTAAAAAAAAGAAAAAAAAAACAATATAAAGAAGCTACTAAATACAAATAAAATACTTGAAACATATCCTGGATTAATTGTATATAAAAATAATATTCAATAAAATATTAATAAAATTTACGCCATTAAATTATTAAAAATAGTCTAATTGAAAAACAATTTTTAAAAAAGTCCTATGAAATTTTAGAGTGGTAGAAAAACTAATGAAAAATATTGCAAGTTAATATTATATAAATTAGGGTTTCTAAATACCTTATAGTAAACACAAACAAGCACTAAAAACGATGTTGACTGTTTAAAGACACTGGTTATAATAAAATTAAATATGCCAATCTACGTATATATAGATACACATCTGTTTTTTCCCGCGCATACATATATATACATATATACATATGCGACCAGAGGTAATTTAGCGCTGTAAAATTCCTTTCTCACGGTGGTCCGGCGACAATAGGCCCTTTTTTTCCCACACACACACACACACACACACATATATATATATATATATGTATATGTATGTATGTGAACGGGGGCAATTAGCTGAGGCCACATTCCAGTCCCATGGTCGGGCCGTGTTTTAAGGAATGCACTTAAATTTTTCGGTCTCATACCTGCATCCAATGAGGGTTTCGAGTCCGGGAATTTCGTCTTTCTACCTGTACAGATAGATCTGTCTTTATATAAAATTCGTATATATTAACTATGATTTTAGTTTTAAAATAAAAAATGATAAGAAGGTTAAAATAATTCGTTATTTTGTAGATAGTTGCATAGAGCTAAAACATTATTTTGCATGCATATACATTCTCCAGTAGTTTTATTATTATGATAAAAACAATGATTGACATTTTTAATAAGCTTTGGTACATCATTAAAATATTCCAGTAAATTAAATGCTAATGATGTAAAAATACCTAAAAATATTTCGTAAAACAAGAGTATTTTAGTTAAATATACGGAGATCCATATGAAAAACTACGAAAGTTATATTAATGTTAAATATTAAATAATTTAATTAAATGAAAACACATCGTTTCACAAAAATTATGTTTTATTAAACACAAGATGTACATTTCATTTACCATAACAGTACATTATAAACCTTTCTTAATATTGATGATACAGGATCAGTTAAATTAGTATGATTGTTAAGAAATTGGAGGAGCATTTGATAGTATTTTCTTCATAAAAGTAGTATGTATTATAATATAAGATAGTGTTATAAACTATACAATAAATATTATTCAGTATTGGAATACACAATGAATAACACAAATTTGAGTAGAGAAAGATAAATATTTCTAATTGCACATGTGTGAATTTGAATTTATCGGGAATATACAGAGTAATTATTTACATCTGATGGTGAAACATGGTCGCGTATTTTATATCATTCAGTAATTTAATTTGCTCTATAGCTAGACAATGAGGTGGATGCTAAGCATTAATTTGTACACACGTAATGTTATGATCGTCAGTGTAACATATATATTCAAGTCTAACACAAACTTTTTGATTTATTGAAACCCCAATAGAAATTATCACTATTTCGAGAAGAATAGTCATGTACCTGTACATATTCAAAGCCGCTGAAGTATGAGTACATTAACAGCTGTATACGCGTGTCTTTATCATCCACTTTAATGTGTTACTGTAATTCCAGTTACTTTTTTTATTTATACGTACATATATTGTGAATTATTACACTAATTATAAAACAAAATTAATTATAGATAGACAAACATTATACAGGTATATTGCAAACATGTAATGCTAAGATAATCAGAGTGATATATACATACATGTAAAGAAATTTATAATTTATTCAATCTCGTATTAAAAGAGTTATTAATATTTTTCAAATGAATACCTGACAGTGGTGGAAAACTGTTGAAATTTGGATAGATTAATAGTTACATATGCGAGCTTCAGAATAGCTTCTGAACATGTTGGGTTGTAATTTGGTATACAATAAAAGGCAGCGGGGAACTGAACCACCTCCCAAAAAAGGTATTTAATATTAAATCGTCGATTCCCCATCACAGAAAAATAGTGTATCATACAAGGGAAAAAAGTATTAGATTTTAGCTCGAGGTAAGATAAATTACCGAGAGCTAAAATCTAATTTTTTCCATTGTATAATACACTATTTTTCTGTGATGGGAAAACGACGATTTAATATTAAATACCTTTTTTGGGAGGTGGTTCAGTTCCCCGCTGCCTTTTATTGTATACCAAATTACAACCCAACATGTTCAGAAGCTATTCTGAAGCTCGCATATGTAACTATTAATCTATCCAAATTTCAACAGTTTTCCACCACTGTCAGGTATTCATTTGAAAAATATTAATAACTCTTTTAATACGAGATTGAATAAATTATAAATTTCTTTACATGTATGTATATATCACTCTGATTATCTTAGCATTACATGTTTGCAATATACCTGTATAATGTTTGTCTATCTATAATTAATTTTGTTTTATAATTAGTGTAATAATTCACAATATATGTACGTATAAATAAAAAAAGTAACTGGAATTACAGTAACACATTAAAGTGGATGATAAAGACACGCGTATACAGCTGTTAATGTACTCATACTTCAGCGGCTTTGAATATGTACAGGTACATGACTATTCTTCTCGAAATAGTGATAATTTCTATTGGGGTTTCAATAAATCAAAAAGTTTGTGTTAGACTTGAATATATATGTTACACTGACGATCATAACATTACGTGTGTACAAATTAATGCTTAGCATCCACCTCATTGTCTAGCTATAGAGCAAATTAAATTACTGAATGATATAAAATACGCGACCATGTTTCACCATCAGATGTAAATAATTACTCTGTATATTCCCGATAAATTCAAATTCACACATGTGCAATTAGAAATATTTATCTTTCTCTACTCAAATTTGTGTTATTCATTGTGTATTCCAATACTGAATAATATTTATTGTATAGTTTATAACACTATCTTATATTATAATACATACTACTTTTATGAAGAAAATACTATCAAATGCTCCTCCAATTTCTTAACAACCATACTAATTTAACTGATCCTGTATCATCAATATTAAGAAAGGTTTATAATGTACTGTTATGGTAAATGAAATGTACATCTTGTGTTTAATAAAACATAATTTTTGTGAAACGATGTGTTTTCATTTAATTAAATTATTTAATATTTAACATTAATATAACTTTCGTAGTTTTTCATATGGATCTCCGTATATTTAACTAAAATACTCTTGTTTTACGAAATATTTTTAGGTATTTTTACATCATTAGCATTTAATTTACTGGAATATTTTAATGATGTACCAAAGCTTATTAAAAATGTCAATCATTGTTTTTATCATAATAATAAAACTACTGGAGAATGTATATGCATGCAAAATAATGTTTTAGCTCTATGCAACTATCTACAAAATAACGAATTATTTTAACCTTCTTATCATTTTTTATTTTAAAACTAAAATCATAGTTAATATATACGAATTTTATATAAAGACAGATCTATCTGTACAGGTAGAAAGACGAAATTCCCGGACTCGAAACCCTCATTGGATGCAGGTATGAGACCGAAAAATTTAAGTGCATTCCTTAAAACACGGCCCGACCATGGGACTGGAATGTGGCCTCAGCTAATTGCCCCCGTTCACATACATACATATACATATATATATATATATATGTGTGTGTGTGTGTGTGTGTGTGGGAAAAAAAGGGCCTATTGTCGCCGGACCACCGTGAGAAAGGAATTTTACAGCGCTAAATTACCTCTGGTCGCATATGTATATATGTATATATATGTATGCGCGGGAAAAAACAGATGTGTATCTATATATACGTAGATTGGCATATTTAATTTTATTATAACCAGTGTCTTTAAACAGTCAACATCGTTTTTAGTGCTTGTTTGTGTTTACTATAAGGTATTTAGAAACCCTAATTTATATAATATTAACTTGCAATATTTTTCATTAGTTTTTCTACCACTCTAAAATTTCATAGGACTTTTTTAAAAATTGTTTTTCAATTAGACTATTTTTAATAATTTAATGGCGTAAATTTTATTAATATTTTATTGAATATTATTTTTATATACAATTAATCCAGGATATGTTTCAAGTATTTTATTTGTATTTAGTAGCTTCTTTATATTGTTTTTTTTTTCTTTTTTTTAAATTTTTAGGTGCGTAAATTTATATTATTAAATTGATTATTTTATAAGGTTTTATCAATAAATTCTCAATAATACAGGTATTTTTAGTTAAATATGCGCGGATCATAGTTTTTCTACCACTCTAAAATTTTATAGGACTTTTTAAAAATTGTTTTTCAATTATAAGGCTATTCTTAATAATTTAATGGTGCCAATTTTATTGAATATTTTATTGAATATTATTTTTATATACAATTAATCCAGGGTGCCTCAAAGTATTTTATATGCATTTAGTAGCTTCTTTATATTGTTTTTAACGTTTAAGCGTGTAAATTTATATAATTAAGTTGATTATTTTATACGGTTCTTTAAAAGATTTTTTCAATAATTTAAATAAATTTTGTATAATACAAGTATTTTTTGCATTTAGTGCTTTCTTTAAATTGTTTTTAATGTATAAGTATGTAAATTTATATAATTAAGTTAATTATTTTATATGGTTCTTTAAAGAGATTTTTTTTTTTTTTAATAATTTAAATAAAATCTGAATAATACAGGTATTTTTTAGTTAAATATACGCGGATCAGTCAAATAAATTAGCAATTTCGATATACTAAAAATTAGGTTTCAATAGCTTTTTATTCTCTTAAATTTATTATATTAATTATTTTTAATTTGTTTTTCATAGAATGAATTACATCATTTGCGGAAAATCCTTCACCCGGCGTGATAACATGGAGCGACATGTGAATACCCTCCACCGCAATTTTGTTTGCGGTATTTGTAGGGAGGGTGTGGATACATGTGAGCATGTTGCCGGACCGCCTAAGAAGAGGGTTAAAGTAGATGTTGCACCACCCACAAGTTCTAATGGACCTGTGGATGCTTTCTAAAGATAGATCATTAGTTTATATTAAATGTATGAAGAAAAAAACTTTACTACATATTGAAGGCCTGGTGTCCGTTTAGGCTTAGTCATGAGTCTATCTAATCATATAATCTTGTAACAAAATTTCTGGTGATATAAGCAGTGTATAAAATTCAATCCTCATTTAATGTAGTGCATATATAAATTTTGTATTCATTTAATGTGAGACTTCTGCTAAATTTTGTATTAAGAGTGTAGAGTGATATTAATATTCACGAATTTGATGTATCAACTTTTTGAATGGTTGGTTGAGCTGAAAATCATAATTTTTTAGTGTCTCTGAGGTGGTTTTATGAAGCATCTAAATTTCAGATTAAAAGCTAATCGCGAGGCTTATTTCTTGTAATGATAGTACAAAAACATGAACTGTAAAAAGATATCATATATTTTATCCGTTGTGAGACTTAGTATGTTTTCTTTCTCGCCCTTTTTTAAATATTATAATAAAGTTAACTAAATCAATTTAAGAATTTATGTTATTCAAAAATTGAGATTAAACAAGGAAATCTGTTGTAAATGGGGAAATTAATAATAATTTTTTACCCTTAAATATTGATAAATAGTGGGCTATCTGTTGTAAATGGAAATAAATAATAATTTTTGTCTTAAATAGTAGGCTTACCAAACATGATTTTTCAAATGTTTTAAGTGCTACTATTTCTTAGTCAATCGAATGCTGCTTTTACTCTACAAATATATACAAAAAGAATGGTTTCACCTATCCGGCTATATAAACAAACAAAATATGCGTATTTGGTCTTCGGAGAATCCTCATGAGTTTATTCAATCGCCTCTCCATCCGCAGAAAATTGGTGTTTGGCTAGCGGTTTCTAGAAGGCGTATATTTGGACCTGTGTTTTTTGAAGGATCGATAAATGCTGAGAGATATCGAAATAATTTACTTGAACCGTTTTTACAAAATCTTCATGATGGCGAACTTTTACATGGGTATTTCCAACAGGACAATGCAACAGCTCACAAAACATGGGAAAGTATGGCTCGAATTCGGTTAGAACGTTAATGCTGTCTTTATATTAGTTTTTTGTTTCGTTCTTTTATGATGTATAAACATTGTTATTTTTTAAATGTATAGGAAGTGGTATTTGCTATGTGTACAATGTGTTTCAAAATTAGTTTTTATTAGGCATAAACTATGTTTTTGTGTAAAAACCTCTAAATTTCATATTAAAAGCCGCTCGTCAATCATATTTCTTCTAATGATAGTACAACCCACGAACTGTAAAAGATAGACTCATTTTATGAATTTATGTTAATTCAAATTGATATTAAGCAGGGGTATCTGTAGATGGAAAATTAATAATAATTTTTTGTCTTAAATATTGATATATAGTGGGCTTACCAAACATGATTTTTCAAATGTTTTAAGTGTATTGCATGGATTTTTATGTAATTTCAAAGGAAATGTAATACATTCGCTGCTGTACAAACATAAACTGTAAAAGAGAGATAGAAGCATTTTTAGAACAAGTATATATTTAATATTTTTGTAAATCTTTTGGTTAGAACGTTAATGCTGTCTTTATATTAGTTTTTTGTTTGGTTCTTTTATGATATATAAAAATTGTTATTTTTTAAAATGTACAGGAAGTGGTATTTGCTATGTGGACAATGTGTTTCAAAATTAGTTTTATTAGTGATAAACTATGTATTTTGCATAAAAACCTCTAAATTTCATATTAAAAGCTGTACCTCAAGCATATTTCTTCTAATGATAGTACTAAACATGAAGTGTAAAAAGATAGTACATATTTTATCTGTTGTGGGACTTAGTATGTTTTCTTTTTCAACCATTTTTTAAATATTATAAGAAAGTTAACTAAATCAATTTAAGAATTTATGTTATTTAAAATTGAGATTAAACTGGGGTATCTCTAAAATGGAAATATTTAATGTTATGTCTATTTTCATATGTATAGTGTTTTGTCAAAAAAGTTTTGATTGCTGAAAAAAGTGGGTAAAAAATTTTTATGATAGACCATGTATCTCACCTCTATCGTTTTACTGCATTGTTATATTGCACTATATGGGTCATCTCGAGAACATTCCTTGCCTTTGCATTTGATTGTTTTGTTTAAATTTTGATATTTGTGAAATTGAAAGTATGGTTGAGGTTTGTTTGATGTGTGTAGTTGTTTTATTTTTAATAAATTGTTTTCTTAAAAATATGGGCTCATTATTTTACTTTTCTAAAAGTCTTACTTTTGAAATGTCCTGTATATTCATGTTTGGTTGCTATGTTATCCAGTACCATACTATATATTTATTTTATGATTTTGACAAAGTATGCCGATCTTAGATGTAAATCCGCGGTGGTGGCGTTTGAAAGTATGTTGTGTTGGGGTTTGACCTAGATGTATCTTCCTAAGTTGGTCTGGTGTTGTGGCGTTTGAAACTATGTTGGGTGGTTGTGGTGGTGGTTGTTGTTGTGATGCGTGATATGGAGTTGGGTATTTTCTAGAAGTTGAGTTTATATTTTGATCGATCATATTGATAGTCGGCCATTTCGCCTGACGTCACCTTAGTTTATTAGATTTTTTGGCGGCCATCTTGGATTCGCTATCTTACTTTTCTAAAAATCCCTACCTTTGAAATGTTCTGTATATTAATATTTGGTTGCTATGTTATCCAGATGGATGGATGGATGGATGGATGGTTGGATGGTTGGATGGATGGATGGATGGATGGATGTATGGATGGATGGATGGATGGATTGATTGTTGGATGGATGGATGGATGGATGTATGGATGTATGGATGGATGGATGGATGGTTGGATGTATGGATGGATGGATGGATGGATGGATGTATGGATGTATGGATGGATGGATGGATTGATGGATTGATGGATGGTTGGATGGCTTTTTGAGAAAAGAGGGATTTGATAGTGGTTTGAATGTGTGGTTTTAATATAGGGGTTTCAGAACCGCTTCATGACGTGAGCTGATTCTAGCGATGGTTTTGAAATGATGTTTCATAGGAGTTTGAGTGCATGGTTTTGATAGATTGGATGCCTGACGTCACCTTAGTTTATTAGATTTTTGGCGGCCATCTTGGATTCGCCATCTTGCTTTTCTAAAAATCCCTACCTTTGAAACGTCCTGTATATTCATACTTGGTTGCTATCTCGTCCAGATGGATGGATGGATTAATGGATGGTTGGATGGATGGATGGATGGTTGGATGGATGGTTGGATGGATGTATGGATGGATGGATTGATGGATGGATGGATGGATGGATGGATGTATGGATGTATGGATGTATGGATGTATGGATGGATGGATGGATGGATTGATGGATGGTTGGATGGATGTATGTATGGATGGATGGATGGATGGATGGATGGATGGATGTATGGATGGATGGATGGATGGATGGATTGATGGATGGTTGGATGGCTTTTTGAGAAAAGAGGGATTTGA
Source organism: Amphimallon solstitiale (assembly GCA_963170755.1). Taxonomy (NCBI): domain Eukaryota; kingdom Metazoa; phylum Arthropoda; class Insecta; order Coleoptera; family Scarabaeidae; genus Amphimallon; species Amphimallon solstitiale. The sequence continues at coordinate 109,732,628 of OY720678.1, read as the reverse complement.
TAGTGGTTTGAATGTGTGGTTTTAATATAGGGGTTTCAGAACCGCTTCATGACGTGAGCTGATTCTAGCGATGGTTTTGAAATGATGTTTCATAGGAGTTTGAGTGCATGGTTTTGATAGATTGGATGCCTGACGTCACCTTAGTTTATTAGATTTTTGGCGGCCATCTTGGATTCGCCATCTTGCTTTTCTAAAAATCCCTACCTTTGAAGCGTCCTGTATATTTATACTTGGTTGCTATCTCGTCCAGATGGATGGATGGATTAATGGACTTGAAAGTATTGTTTTGAGGATGGATGGTTGGATGGATGGATGGATGGATGTATGGATGGATGGATGGATGGATTGATGGATGGATGGATGGATGGATGGATGTATGGATGTATGGATGTATGGATGGATGGCTGGTTGGATGGCTTTTTGAGAAAAGAGGGATTTGATAGTGGTTTGAATGTGTGGTTTTAATATAGGGGTTTCAGAACTGCTTCATGACGTGAGCTGATTCTAGCGATGGTTTTGAGATGATGTTTCATAGGAGTTCGAGTGCATGGTTTTGATAGATTGGATGCTTGACGTGACATTAGTTTATTAGATTTTTGGCGGCCATCTTGGATTCGCCATCTTGCTTTTCTAAAAATCCCTACCTTTGAAACGTCCTGTATATTCATACTTGGTTGCTATCTCGTCCAGTAGCATACTGTATATTTATTTTATAATTTTGAAATGGTATGCCGATCTTAGATATAAAGTTTATATTTTTATCGACCATCTTGAGGGTATGAAACTTGGTCATATTGTTAATTAATAATAATAAATACATTGTTTGTTTTATTTTATTTTATAAGTAAGATATGCATTTCAAGCGTGCGGCTATCACAGAAGCAGACAGCCGTTGCGGTTTCCGCTGGAAACATGTTTAGACCTGTTTGAAGTACATTGAGAAGCGCGATAGCAAGCTGGGTAATTTATTCAGGAATTCTCTAGAAGCAAAGACCATCTTGAGGGTATGAAACTTGGTCATGTTGTTAATTAATAATAATAAATACATTGTTTGTTTTATTTTATTTTATAAGTAAGATATGCATTTCAAGCGTGCGGCTATCACAGAAGCAGACAGCCGTTGCGGTTTCCGCTGGAAACATGTTTAGACCTGTTTGAAGTACATTGAGAAGCGCGATAGCAAGCCGGGTAATTTATTCAGGAATTCTCTAGAAACAAAGACCATCTTGATGGTCCGCCATTTGTCTGACGTCACCTTAGTTTGGCTAATGACCGTGAGAGGATGCTGCATTATGGTAATCATGAGAGATGCCATTTCTTGGCTAGTGGCTGTGATAGGGCGTCATGGTATTTGGGTTGGTAATGATGAAATCTGCAATTTTTAGTTTGGTTAGTGGCCGTCAGAGGGCGCCACATTGGGTTGGTAATGATGAAATCTGCAATTTTTAGTTGGGTTGGTAATGATGAAATCTGCAATTTTTAGTTGGGTTGGAGGCCGCGAGGGGGCGCCACATCACTTGGGTTGGTAATGATGAAATCTGCAATTTTAGTTGGGTTGGTAATGATGAAATCTGCAATTTTTAGTTGGGTTGGTGATGATGAAATCTGCAATTTTTAGTTGGGTTGGTAATGATGAAATCTGCAATTTTAGTTGGGTTGGTAATGATGAAATCTGCAATTTTTAGTTGGGTTGGCGACCGCGAGGGGGCGCCACATCAGTTGGGTTGGTAGAGGGTTCTACCTATCTAGCGGGGAGGGGGGAGGGGGGGGGTAGTAGGAGTGGGGGGTGGTGGTCCCAGAACTCTCCAAAGTACCCTACTGACTTTCTTCTTTTGGCTATTTGGTTTTCCCATTTCAAGAAATTTTAATTAGTAACTATAACTACACGAATTACCTATTAAACTGTGTGTTAGTTAAAAGGGGTAATTCTTACTGATTACAGAATAAGACAACTATAATAAGTATTCACCTCTGCAGTAGTGTTTGAACACTGACATATATCAGATTTTATTTTCACAAATTCCACAAAAAAATTAGGTGTGGCCACCACACGACTTTCTTATACTTATGAGCGTTTCAAACAATACAATCTTAAGAATTTTTTTATACAAAACTTATTCAAAATCCGATTCTAAGTACTTTTATTCTCTTAATAAATCGCTATAGAATGCATACTTTGCAAGATATTCGAAAAAAAGTGCTACTCGCTAAGAGTAAAAGTGCTACTTCCGGTCTGAATTTTGAAATTTCATGTATACAAAAAATATTGCAAATATAACTCTAAATACTTTTGTACTCTTAATAAATATATATAGAATGCATAATTTACGACATATTTGCCAAAAATCGCAATTCGGTAAGAGTAAAAGTGTTACTTCCGGTCCGAATTTTGAAATCTTTTTTATACAAAAGATATTGAAAACTATGTTTTAAATACTTTTATACACGTAACGTACCTGTCTAAAAAGTTTGACTTGCGAAATATTCGCAAAAAACCGATTTTCGATACGAGTAAAAGACCTACTTCCGGTAGGAATTTCGAAAAACTTTTTAAATAAAATTGTTCTCAATTTTAATTTTAAGTACATATGAATTCTTTATAAATTTGTATGAACTTAGTATTTGACGAAATATTGGCAAAATTCGATTTTTTCACTGAAGTAAACTGCTACTTCCGGTCTACCGATTTTACTGAAAAACTAATCAGATCTCAAGAGGGAGATTATACACGTAAATACAAAATTTGGAATTGATATCTCCAGCGGTTTGATCGCTATCGTGGTCACACACACACACACAGACACACAGACACACACAGACACACAGACACACACACACACACACACACAGAGAGAGAGAGAGACATTTTTTAAAAACCACTTTTTTGGTATCAGGGGACCTCAAAACGTGGACATCTGCAAAAATCTCGAGGTCGAAAATTTTCATCATCACAATACTTCCTTATACTACGTATAAGAAAGTAAAAGGCAGAATATTATTTATGCGTCTCGTACGATCATAAAATGTATTTGTCTATATTTTCTTTATTAATTTATTATATACTCAACAACACTATAACTATACTTAAAACAAAGATTAATATGAAATCAGGGTTGAAAAAAATATTATTATTATTATTACTTTCTACTAAAACACAACAGTATTTTACTTGATAATTAGTTGTTTTTTTCAATATTTCAAATATACAAATGTCGGTGAAAAGCATTTTTATTGGAAATTTAATTTTAGTTTCTTTTAAATTCCTTATGCTCCTAGCCGCGTACATGTGAAATTCTAATTATTTTTAAAATTATCTATTTATAGAAATTGTAAATGTATCTTATTTTATTTCTACTATGTATGACTTATTATTTATTAGACAGTTGCTTCTTTTATATGAACATCGCCGTTCTCGAGAACAGAGTAGCTTCAATAAATCATAAAAAGTATGTCTGGGTTCCGAACTGTTTACTTAATATAGTCCGAGTTTAATTTCTACACGTCTTTTTGCCTAAACGTCATATTAGCAAATCTGAATGTATTCAGATGAGTCTCACTCTCGATTAATACAACGGGTAGGTATAGAAGACTCTTAATAAAGGCCGTTAATTAAATCTTTAGTAGATTCTAGAAATGTTTAAAAGTAAACGATATCTTTTTGAAGAACCAGGTGGATTTAATATAAACACCTTTACATATTACATAGGTACTTATTTCAAACTTTAATTGAATTAATAAATTATAATATTATTTAAATACTTGTTAATTCTTTCTATAGCATAGCATCATTTAGAAGAATTGACAGAATAATATCATAAGTCCTATTAAAACGACCAAAATGCTGATATACAGCCTATATTTCTCAAGAATAATTCTTACAGTTTTGTCTTGGTTATCAGAAATTTTATAATGCATTCGATTCTATTCATTTTGTTTTAAATTAGTAATGTTGAACAATACAAACTAGCAGTTAATGCAATTTATAATATTGCAATTGGTTTGTATATTGAAATAAAAGTAATGGATCAAAGAATCAGAGTAGATAAAAAAATGGAAAACTTCCAAGTTTAAACAATGAAAACCCATCGTACATGGGTGATTAACTTTTCAATATATTTGTTCTCGTAATGGTACTTGTTAGAATCATACATCGTATCAATGTATGTATACATTTTTTTTTATTGAATTCTATTTCTACCCACAGAATGTTAGCCTATAAATTACTGTCCGAGCTCTATTAGCATTACTGTCTTTTACAATTTTGTTCAATATTTCTTTACAACAAGACGTTATAAATGAGATGAAAGGTGGAACAAATTAATTCTTTTTGGTAATATTTAAATACTGAATATGATATAACGACCGTGTACTACAATTCTTCAAGCCTCGTACATCTTATTTCTCTTTATATACATTACAACTGGAAAAATACTTGTACGATGTGGATATAAATCAGTATTAGTACAGAATAAGATATATAAAAATAATCTTGCCTGACATCCTTCCTCGTTTATAAAATATTCCACTCTACGAAAATAGACTGAAATTAGTTAAACTTATAATATAATTTCATTAATAATAAATATAAATATAAGACAATGCACTTTAATATTAGTGTTATCGAACGTGTTGTATATTGTTTATTCCCAGAAGAAGAACTTAACTTAAACGCTTTAAGGTAATGGACTTAATTCGGAAGTTTTAATTTATTTTTTAGGTTTAGAGTTTATTACAAAGTTTAATTGTAATTACTCTAAAATCTATTCTGGAAGTAATAATTAGGGCGCGGACACGTACGGATGATGACTCATCGCCCATAGAGGCACTATTGAAATGTTGTATTTTTAAAGAGGTTTTAATTTTATTTATATAATTGGATAACAAGTGGCTGGTGATATACAAAATACAAAATACCTTATTATTTGTTCATTTTCTCTTCTGTAAGACCTGTTCTCTTTGAATAAAGTACATCCTTGTAGATAGAAATCGTCCTTTCTACATCGCAACTGGTTATAGGTGCGTACTGGAAATATTCTTTTATTTCAGCGTATTTAGCATACACAATTGCCGCAATGTTATTAAATCTGGATTTCTATTAAATTCTATTCTGCGTCTAACTTTTGCCGAAGCCCACATCCGAAGTCACTTGGAATACTTTTGAAATTATTAATAGCCCACGTCTAATGTGGTCAATCCATCTTTTAATTTGAGATTTCGATTTTCAAAATATGTGATTAGTTTAGGCAAATTTCGAATTCCTGAAGGAATAACAACTGATTTTTTAAATTTGGGATTTGGGTTAGTTCCTTGCACTCATAAATACTTCGAGTATCGTCATTTAAACATGTAACGAAATTTTGTAAACTATCGAAATTCTCTGCATAAACACATTTCTGTGTATGTTTTAGCAAAGCTAAGTGACGAACGTGCGATATTTTGGCATTCTGAAACGATATTTTACAGACTTTGTAATAAATTTCAATCACTGACAATTCATTTTCGTATCAGAAAAAGTAACATAAGCAACGTTCTAGATATAAATAAATGATAACCAAAAATGTACGCGTATGTTATTGAAACTAAACGAAATCCAGTGCACACTTACGTCTATATAATTGGGAGAAGTCAATTCAATAATCCAGTATTAAACAGACTATTACAAAAATTACGAAGTACGTAATTAGCAGTCAAAACAATGAAAAAACGAAACTAACGTAAGTATGAATGAACATTTTATTTCTCTTGCGAAATCTAAGGTAAATATAATAAATTTTAAAAACCCCTCACGCTCCTATCTACGCCGATGAAAAAAGGATTTTACTCATAAATTTCTTATTTTATGGACATTTCTTGCTCTCATTCTCGGCCATTTCTCGGGCGTAAACAGATGTTGCAGTTCACTATATGAATTAGTGCTATTCAGTAAGCGTGTGTTCTTTACATTATTTCTTTGCGCCGTTGTAACTTCGTCGTAGTTTAAAATGGTCATGTCCGCGCCCTAGTCATAACTTAAAATATATTCTAAAAATCAATATCTTCTTCTAAAAAGCAGTCTTTTCTAAGACATTATGTGTTGGAAAGAATCAAGATTTAATCATTCGTTAACAATAAATTAAAGAAAAGTATAAAACTATACTAAAACGTCATCTTGACTTAGTGAAAAATATAGCTACAGCGAACTAATAACAAAAATATGCCATTCGTAGTTTCTGTCAGAAGATCGTAAATTTATTGGGGGGAGCAAGAAACTTTACGACATTGGGAGACAGTGTCAACTTTTATACTAATTGACCATCGATTAACAAAACAGAGAAAATGATGACGCACAAATGTGCAATTGTAGTAATTAAAAATAAATTTTGGAAACTTATGGTGTTTTGCAACCTCAGACACGTGTTTTAAACTCAGAAGTTCCTCAATGCGAAATTATTTGTTGTCCCCAATGCATTGATGATCTTCTAGCAGAAGCTAGAAATTGCAACATATCTTCCTATATTTATTATTAGTTTGCTATGTTTGTTAATAAATCCAGTAGGTCAAAATGATATTTTAGATTAATTATATATATTTCTTTAATATATTTGCTACGAATAATTTATTATGTTTTTAGTACGGTATTTACACAGTACAGAATATATTACTGACTACTGTTGGTGAACAGTGTAAACATGTATACGTCTTTTTTGCGTATTTGGATAGTTAAGAATAAAATTTTATATTATACATATAATTCAGTCAACCAATCAACCAATAAACTATATGCCACTGATGAGGACTATGCAGGTGGTTGCACTACACCAGAACATTCTAATATTTTTATTCTCAATTTTAACATTGTAGCGTTATCATTTTTATGCTTTGTCACTCGTGGCACAATTAGAACTTAGGATGGCATTGTTTACTATGTGGTGAAATTGGTTGATGTCCCCAACAAATTGAGGATATTCTGTTTCTTCTGTTACAAGTTTACTATTATATTAATTGTCAATGAAACTACTAACAACGGAATACAGGCAAGTGTGTCTTACCGATATGAATAAAACTTTTTCGGTCTATAGATCGATGTAGTGTAAAAAAAGAGTAGCTGTCTTAGCTGCGCAACTTCACATTACGGGGGTGTAAAGCGCTTTAAGGTATCTGATTAATAATGGGTTCTAATATATAACATCGATATCTTTTAGCATTTCTTCTTCCATTAAAGAAAGTGTGACAATAATCTGCTTCTTGACACTTCTATCCTGATACCAATTCCTTGAGTATATCTCCGTAAATTCATAACAATTTTTGGCCGACTATATTTCAGTATTATGTTTGTTTAAATATGCTGAAAGGTGATTTCCAGCCTCACCTGAGAAGGCCAAAGAAATAATCAAGAACGGCGTTCTTGTGCAATTTAAGCAAATATCACTGGTAACACGTCTATCATAATAAAATGGAAGTAAGTTTGCGTGTTGCTTGAATTTTATACGAAAATAATGTTACGCCACAAGAATATCGTCGCATTTTCCAACTGACAACTAAACATCTAATATTTATATCTTTCATGCAATCCACATTTCTTCTTTAACTGTCTCGCCGACAAATTTTTCTTGTCGCCGAGAATTTCTCAACATCAATTGCAATATTAGAGAAATTATCGAAAAGATCTTGCATTTAATACCATAATTCCATTATCAATTTTCTAATGGACCTTCCAATATAATATTAAACAATAAAACAAACGTGTTGTATTTCCAACATAATAATATTTTATTTAAAAATATCAATTTGAATAAATTAGTTTTAAGATGCTGCAATGAAAAAATTAGTATCAAGATGCTGCAATGAAAATATAAATACTTTTCATGATCAAACTATAGGTTACTCTAAACATAAATTCAATTGAAATGAGGGTATAGCAAAACCATAAAGAAAGTACTACTAATTATGCATTAATTTTACAGTCTTTTATATGTAATTGAATATATAACGCTATTTCAGATTTTCTTACATAGAATTCAATTTTTGTTAAAATTAAAAAAAAATATATCAATTAGAATCGCATGACTCGACTTTTCGGCAAAATTTCCGTTCAACCCCATTTTTACACTTTCATGAATTGTGGAATTCTTTCATAGTTAATAACACGCTTTAATTCCATTAGGTAACCGAGAAATATTGCTTTCTACAGAAAAAATTGTTTGTTTTAAGCACGAGTTTGGACTTTTGATTGATATGAATGAGAGGACTATTTTATAAATTACAATTTCATAACGCTTATAATTCGATCACAACCATGAAACAAAATTGTATTTTTATCTATTCATAACCTAATTTTATGAATAGACTATAATGATCTTACTATTCCGTTTTATTAACACTACACTATAATTTTTGAAATTAAATGTCTAAAAGAGACAGTTTTCGGCATTTCATTTTGTACGAGTGTATATTGTCGTGTTACATTTATATTATTTATAATTATTGAAATAGAATAAATTCTGTATCGAATATTATTTACGAGGTGTGTAAATTAAGTAATGAGACTGATGAGATATGTTCTAGTTGTCAACACAGGGAACGCGGCAAGTAGAAGGGCAGGCAGATAAACGTCTGATACGCGTCTAGTACAAGCTTGAACACGTTACAGTTGTTGCGCTGTCCGTAGCGACTTTTTTTGTGAGAAACGTCAATTTCGAACAACGCTGTGTTATCAGATTCTGCTTCAGATTTGGAAAACTGCGTCAGGCGTATGGAGACAGTGTTTTGTCGAGAGTCCAGGTTTTTAGGTGGTTAAGGCATTTTCAGAAGGAAGATATTCAACTGAAGACGAGCCTCACAGCGGAAGGCCTTCATCTTCAATCAAGGGACAATGAAAATGTTGGCAGAATCTGCGATATCGTGCGTTCAGATCGTTGTTCGACAGTCCGATTAATCGGTAAAGAGTTGAGTTTTACTCACACAACCGTTCATCAAATTTTGATCAATGAACTGTGGAGAAATCTGTGCAAAAATAGTTCCGAAAAGTCTGTCACAAAAGCAAAAAAGCATAAGAAAGGAAAAGTGTCTTGACATTGTGGGAGCAATTGAAAACGCTCCCCATTATCAGGAAAGGGTCGTTACAGGTGACGAGACTTGGGTGTTTTAGTATGACCCTGAAACCAAGCGCCAGAGCATGGAGTGACACACTTCGGCTTCTCCAAGGCCAGGGAAGAAGAATGAGCAAGGCAAATGCATGCGGATTAGCTTTTCTGATAACCAACGAATTATTCACAAAGAGTTTGTGCCTCAAGACCAAATGGTTAATCAACATTTTTACCGAGAAGTTCTAGAGAGGCTTCGAAAAAGGGTCATGCGTGTGAGACCAACCATCAAAAACATGTAGGTGTTGCATCACACCAATGCTCCTTGTCACTAGAATAGCTTTCAGTTGGTCGGTTACGGCTATTTGAATATTCTTCGGTGTCCCAAAATGACGTCCTTTGAGGTGAATTTTCAATCTTGGGAACAGAAAGAAATCACATGGACTCAAGTCGGGTGAACAAGGAGGCTGAGGAGCCACAGGAATGTTTTCACTGGCCAAAAACTTATTGAGAGAAACCGCAGTGGACAATGCGATTTCTATCAATAAGGTTTTGATAGACGTTGCAGATCAAAATAATGCTAAACCAAAATCTGCATCTTTTCAATATTTTATTTAAAAAAATTAATGTATGCAATAATGTTTCGTGCCCAGTTCTTGAATTTTTTTAGTTAGTAATGCAGAATCTTCTAAAAATATGCGAGGAAAGCATAACAATACACTTACGTCAATTACAGAAGAATGTAGACATAAAAGAAGTGTGCAAATTGAATGCTTTCCTTATAAAATATCGCATTTTGCTACAAAAGACATTAAGCACTGGACTCAAAGCTTAATGTGGAAATTATGCATGAACTTTTCATAAAGAAATATCCTGAATTAGAGAAGAAAATTATTCTTTGAGTTCGGACGACGACAAATAGATGTTTGTAGTGAATGCGAACGACTCGGTACGAGATTACGAGATACCAGTTTAAATAAAAACGCGAAAAGGGTTTCTTCAGCAGAACTAATTGTTCACAAAAGGCAGGCCGAGAAGTTTTATAGTAAACTAGTAGAAGTAGAGAAATTGTCTAAGGAGCATCCTGAGATTTTAGGAATCAATTTTGATTAAATACAGAATTTGTTACTCCCAGTGCTATCTGTGCAAGAGCTATTTTACTTAAGGCAGCTTTGGGTTTATTCCTTTGAAATCCACAACCTAAAAACAAATGTCAGCCATTCTATATGTATCATGAGGGTCTAGCCTTGAAAGGGTCCAGTGAGTTATGTACCTTCTTGAATGATTACGTTATCAACCATATACCTCAAGAACTTCAAAAACTACATATTTTCTCTGACGTCTTGGTCAAAACAAGAACAACACAACTTTAAAATTTGTAATGACTATACAAAAGAATAAACGCTTCAAAATGATTTACCACCTTTTCCCAATTAGTGGACACTCCTTCTTGCCCTGCGATAGGGATTTTGGAAGTGCAAAAAGATTAATCAGAAGATGTGAACGTGCATACGCTCTCGGGAAATGAAGCAACGATTAAAAATTCTAGAAAAAATGTCTATTTACGGTAAATATCAGTTCTTATAAAGAAATATTGAATTTTAAAAAATGGTGGCCGCCATTGTATAAAAAAAACTCATTCAATTCTCACAAATAAATTAAGTAAAGTTTTACAATATCAAAGTGCATTTTTTAAACAAAATTCTTGCTGAAATTGAGATTCAAGAACAGTACATGTCCATGTTCATTTTTCGGGAATAAATAAAAAATGGTTGAACAAAAAAAATCAATTTGAATTTAAAGAACGTCAACAGTGATACACTACAACTTGTCTATACAATCCCAACCTGAAATAACCAACACAGTAAACAGTTTTTTTTTGTTTTCCCAAAATTTAAACGTTTGGACATGTAATCTTCTTAATCTCGCCGATTCAATTTTATGGAATACTTAAAAATATGCTGAATTCCAATTGCTAATAAGTATAGAACTTTATTTGCACAATACGATGGCTGCACTTTTGAAATAGACAAGACGCTTTAACCCTACTCAAACTCCATCAAATGCTAGCAACAAACTTCTCTATTAACTTATCCCAGCGATTTGAATATAAGTATCAAATTCAGAGAATGAATAGACATTCAGTTATAGTAAATCAATTTGTTAGTAAGAAATTTTGCAAAATGTCAAAAAATATTCTATTATTAATAATATTGGGTAACTACCTCACGAACCAATTCAACAACTGTTGAAATATCGCAGCCTATTGTAGCAAAAAAAAGTGAGAATCAAAATAAATCCTAGACTTCTCGCAAAGAAGAAGCAAGTGGCCTATTTCATTTTCTCTTCTCTTCATCAGCCGATACTACAATCATGTACTCTGCTACTACCAAGTTTAATATTTTGACTTAGGAGTTAAGAATAATACAGAAATAGCCGTATTCAGATGATTTGATTTGTTAGCTGGAGAAGCTGAAAATGGTTTGTTATTGCAGCTGGACACTTTAGAAGTTTCTCAATTCAATAGGAAAGTGTAAAGAAAAAAGTGTTAGTAAATAGTTTAGCTATTATGATTCAAAATCATTTTATTTCGAATTTTGACATGTTAAAAGTAAGAACTTAATATTACAATTATTAAGAAAAATTAATGGGAAAGAAATAATGAAAAAATCGAATAAAATGCACTCCTTATGTTATTGATCACTTGCCATAAATTTCCATTTCCATTATATTTGTAAAATTTTGATCAGAAACATTTTAAAAGAGGTATTTTAATATAATTACAATATTTAAATATGCTTAAAGCAAAGAAAGAAAATAACCAAATGCAAATTCCTTTTAGACAGGAGAACAAAGAATTGTCGTTCGCACGGTTTTCCAATGGAAAAGAGAAAGAGAGTAATGGGAACGATTTTAATCAGTACGAAATTAAATCTTGAGTTGCAAAGTCGCGACCACCTCCATGACAAGGTATCCATTAGATTCCCAATAAGGAGTTGTCTCGTCTTCGGCTGATTAATACATTAAAACGTCCGCAATAATCACGTGTGTCTTTCAAGAGTACTTATTTGGATTTAGTGAATTGCCGCTAATTTAATGGATCTGCGGTGTACATATATTACAAAGAGATTTATGGACATGCTCATTCTACTGTGGATGCTAAATATATTACTTATCTTAGGAAATACACTACATTATTTTAATTTCAGTCTACTGTCAAATATACTTAGACATGATAAATATACACGAATGGAAATTCCTGAAATTGTATTTGTATTATTAATTATGTAATTACAAAGAAACCAAGACCCGAAGACAATCAGAGTTTTAAGGTGTAGAATTAGCCCGAGTAACTTGCGAATCAAATGATACATCGGAAGTAAGTTCTAACAAAAACATTACACGATGAAAAAGTTATAAATTTGGAGGCCTATTCTCATGCATTATAATATATGTATACAGTGCTGTTGGCTACTATTCATTGACGTCATTACATAGTCAAACGTGCTTGCGATTATATCGTATCGTATCTCTAAAATATTTGTTATGGAAATAATTCCAGTAGAATAACCTTTATGATAAATGATATCTATCTATAGATCTATATTTTGTATTCATATAATTCCATAATACAAAAAAAATCCATTGAATAGAAAAATTCCTAACGTCAATTAAATTTAAAAATAAATCGTGTATCGATTTCGTCAAAGAATTTATCATCATTATCAGAAAACACAAAAACAAGGAGGAGCAGCACTTCTACACTAAATTGTAGCGATAATAATAATAATAATAATTGGATCCCGAAACAATAATATTTGTGTCATCAGCGTAAGACACTATAGTACAACCATGGGTTGATGTATAATTAAACAGATCATTAATGAAAATTGTGAAGAGTGCAGGACCCAATATAGAACCCTGAGAGACTCCTGCACTCGTATATTGTACGCTTGATTTTTGGTTAGGTACCCAAAGAGACACGCTGACACCTGCCACTCAAATAAGACTCGAACCAGCTGAGGGCATTACCCCTAACTCCATATCTCTCTAACTTTTTCAAAAGAAGTTCATGATCGACACAATCAAAGGCCTTAGAGAAATCCACAAAGATTCCCAACACGGTATTCCCAGTGTCTCGAGCCCGAACAATTAAATTAATGAATTCGCAGAGTGCCGTGTTTACATCCTTTTTTTTAATAAAACCATGTTGGTTCTTGTTTAAAAGATTATTCTTAATGAAAAACGACATTAACCTCTCACTGACAATGGACTCGATAACTTTTGAAAATGATGACAATAGACTAATCGGTCTATAGCTCTTGACCTCATTATGATCTCCTTTCTCGTATATAGGTTTAATATCAGCAGGTTTTAAATTATCAGGGAAAATTCTCTCCAAAAAAGGTAGATTAATAATATGCGATAACGGCACAGAAATAAAAGGAGCAATTCTTTTTAATAGTGAGCTAGAAATACCGTCATGCCCAACGGAGTGAGATGATTTTAATTTAATTATAACTGTTTCAATATCGTACTGAGTGGTAGGCAACAAGTAGAAACATCTGTCGTTTAAAGTAATGTTCTGTAGCGAATCTCCTCTACCACCAACCAAGATACCAGCAGTAACAGTCTCAGCAACAGAAACGAAGTAGTTGTTGAAGTAATCGGCTGCATCTGTACCAGTTAATGTCTTACTGGTCTCATCAACCACTTCCAGTACTTTATTTTTTTATCTGTAAAAGTTCCTACGTTTCATTTAATAATATTCCACGCCATTTTTGTTTTATTGGAAGCTGTACTAATCAAGTACGTATTATGGTCACGTTTTGCACTAGAAAGCAATTTCTGGTAATACTCATTATACTCACGAAATGTTGGTCTAAAAACCGGATACTGTCTACTTAGATCGCCATACAATGACAACATACTTTTGCTTTGGCATTAAGTAAGTCTCGTGTAATCCTCTTGGAATTATTTCTATAAGTATTTACCTTAACAACCAGAAAGGATATAACAAAATAATGACGCACCGTATTTATAAACTTACTGACAATTTAGTGAAGAAGTTTTGCAGGTGTCCATAAATTATGCATTTAACCCAAATTTACTAAGAGTCTAGCAATATTTTGAATTTAATTTAAAATAACTATTGCAAAAAAAAATTATGGAAACTGGGACCAGACCTAACACTTTTCCTTTCAGTTTTCGTATTCAGTTTTCTGCAATGCCTCATAAATTATATAAATTTATATACAAATTCAATAAGAGTATTTTAAGCTTGAATTGGTAAAACTTCTTTATACAAAAAATCAAAATTCGAACTTTCACTCTTATCGAAAAGCAGTTTTTTGAAAATATCTGGCAAATATACTTATAACATGATAAAAATATTTAAAAATTTGGATCGCTTGTTGTATAACAAAATCGTGTAAATGAAGTAAGAGCACACCTCATTTATTTATTTTCAAATTTTTTGTTCTATTATAATAAGTGCACTTTTTTAAAAATTAATCTATTTTAACTTCACATTCGGCACTAAAACACTATGTCCGTCTCATATCATTGAAGCGGTCTTCAAAGATTGCGACATCTAATATTCCTTCCGCTTTGAACTAAGTATTGCACCATTTTATTTATATAAAATAAAAAAACATACTAAATTAAAAGCTATATAAATGATCTAACCGACTTCTAAAATAGCTGTCAACCCCTATAACACTATGAAGCCATCATATGCTGCACGTATAAATTCTCCGTCTTTATCTATTATTATTATTCTACATACTCCATCAAAATTTTCATACAATATAAGCATATTCATGTTCTTAACAGTTGGATATCTTCGAGTAATGATATTCAAAAGATTTTCTTAATATCAAACTTTCGGCTATAAATCATTTCTATTTTTGAATTGGAATATATATAATACTTTTTTGGCCCCATAATTGTTGACATTATTTTGAATGCTTGTACTGGTAATAAACCAAAAACAATCCCTTTCCGGTTACTTGTAACAAAAAAAGATAACATATAGCTGACCGATTTTAGCTAAGAATATTTCAATACACAACTTCGTCAACTATTTCTTCATTACTATTACAGTGCTCTTCGAGTTCACTTTCTTCAACTACTGAAAACAATTACAAATATGTTCTTTTCGGTTAAACCTGCCCTTGAACATATTCTTTGAGCCTAACATCTGTTTTACAAAAACATCCCTTGTACTCCTTAGCAACTTCATCATGTAAATATAATTTTTATCCCCTTGCTCTCAACATTTTCACTGTTGCAAAAAGTTAAATTTTTGTGTTAACGTTTTTCTTTCTGATGAAACCAAGGAATGGAAATACGTCTTCACTGATGAGCGATAATAGTGGGGTGATTTCAAGTAAGTATATGCCATTGTCTATTATATTCATTTCGTGTTGTAAACGCTTTGAATTCCTAACAAAACAAAAAGTTTCAAGAAATTCTAGAAAAAACGTATATTATAAATTTAAAATTCCATACATTAAGGGTCTGAGATGTATAATCGAATGAGCTAAACCAAGCTAGTGGAAGTTTTGAAATAATTGACATTTTCCAATAAATTTTCATGTTGAACTATGATTTCAACTAAGATTAAAATAATGTTTTTAAACAGTTGTTTTATATGATTACTAGGGCGCGGACATAACCGAGTTAAACTAGGACGAAGTTACAACGGAGCAAAGAAATAATGTAAACAACACACATTTACTGAATAGCACTAATTCATATGATGAACTGCAACATCTGTTTACGCTCGAGAAGAGCCCGAGAATGACAGCAAACAATGCCCATAAAATAAGGAATTTATGAGTAAAATCCTTTTTTCATCGGCGTAGATAGCCTGAGGGGTTTTTAAAATTTATTATATTTACCTTATATTTCGCAAGAGAAATAATGTAAATATGTATATACTTACTGTTATTTAGTTTCAATAACATACGCGTGCATTTTTAGTTATCATTTATTTATATCTAGAACGTTGTTTATGTTCCTTTTTCTAATATGAAAATGAATTGTCAGTGATTCCGAAATTTATTACAAAGTCTGTAAAATATCGTTACAGAATGCCAAAATATCGCACGTTCGTCACTTAGCTTTGCTAAAACATACACGTAAATAGTTTTTATGCAGAGAATTTTGATAGTTTACAAAATTTCGTTACATGTTTAAATGACGATGCTCGAAGTATTTCTGAGTACAAGGAACTAACACAAATCCCAAATTTAAAAAATCAGTTGTTATTTCTTCAGGGACACTGGAAATTTGCCTAAATTAATCACATATTTTGAAAATCGAATCTCAAATTAAAAAATGGATTAACCACATTAGATGTGGCTATTAATAATTTCAAAAGTATTCCAATTGACTTCGGATGTGGTCTTCGGTAAAAGTTAGACGCAGTTTTTAATAGAAATCCAGATTTAATAACATTGTGGCAATTGTGTACGCTAAATACGCTGAAATAAAAGAATATTTCCAGTACGCACCTATAACCAGTTGCGATGTAGAAATGACGTTTTCTATCTACAAGGATGTACTTAATTCAAAGAGAACAAGTCTTACAGAAGAGAAAATGAACAAATAATAAGGTATTTTGTATTTTATAGATCACCAGCCACTTGTTATCCAATTATATAAATAAAATTAAAACTTCTTTAAAAATACAACATCTCAATAGTGCGCCCATGGGCGATGACTCATGACTCGCTCGTGTCCGCGCCCTAATGATTACATTAGCTTTATAAAGAAACTTAACTTGCAAGTTTGAAAACGCCGTAACATATATCTTTCGAGTGCACTGTCAAGCTCAAGTATTATTATTTGGCTTACACACAATCTTCATATATTTATGCGTAGATTTTATTATAATTAATTGTAAAGTTGCAACATCATTCTAATCACCGATTTCTGTTACTTAAAGGACACTTTGTAGACTATACACATGCAAATCTCGGCAATATTTTTTTTGTGTATATCGATTTAACTTAAATAACTTATATAATTTTTATTTTTGTTTTGAGATATTACCGAATTTTTGTTGTTAGAGACAAAATAGAATTGTAGATAAATAGTTGCTTTAAAATAATTGTTAATTGCAAATAAAAAAAATTAAAAACAGTAAACGCCTAGAAAACATCTATAAGTAGACAAAAATGTAAAATTATTCAAACGAACAGGAATTAAGTTTAGATTAATTTCTATAAAGGAGCAAATATAGTAAAACTCTCAGTACAAAAAGATATATAGAATAACGTTAAAATGGTTACACGTACACATACAAACCTCATTATTAAAATAACTTTGAGGTTTCACATGAAATTCAAAAAAATATAATAATCTGTAAATATAAGCAAGTAATAACAAAAAACACACTTGGTATTGTTTCACAAATAAATATAATTAAATACTCGATGTACATTTCGCCTTGCGGCATCGTCAGGAGTTCTCGAGATGCATGAATATTATATCAAATGAAACAAGTAACTTAAGAGATTGTAGTAGTGTTAAATGTAATAAGTTTAATTTGTTATTAAAATCAGTTAAACGTAAAATTAAGACTCACAAATAGATTTTTTCTAAGGCGGATAAAGGTAATACTTTAGTTATTCTTAATGAATTTGATTATAAAACAAAAATGAATGAAATTTTATCTGACCAGATGTTTGTAAAGTTAGAAAAAGATCCATCCCAGAGTTATCAAAAAGATATTCGATCTTTGATTAAGAAAACGAACTTTATAGAAGAAGAACAAAAATTCAAATTTAGTATCATGAACCGAGTAGCCCCAAAGCTATATGGGCTACCTAAAATTCACAAAGAAGAAATACCTTTACGCCCTGTGGTTAGTTATGTCCAAGCTCCGTCTTACAATATTTGTAAATTTGTTAATGAAATTTTACCCGAACTAATTGAATTTAAACCGAAATATACCGTTAAAAATAGCCTAGACTTAATAGATAAACTTCAAAATACTAATGTAAGTCACGTTACTAAACTTGTTTCATTTGATGTAAAAAGTTTATTTACTTCCATTCCCATCCCGGAAGTAAAAAATATTGTAT
Organism: Amphimallon solstitiale; assembly: GCA_963170755.1. Taxonomy (NCBI): domain Eukaryota; kingdom Metazoa; phylum Arthropoda; class Insecta; order Coleoptera; family Scarabaeidae; genus Amphimallon; species Amphimallon solstitiale. Next base: position 109,714,471 of record OY720678.1, on the reverse strand, counting down.
ATTCTAGAATTAAGAAACATTGCCCGGATAAATCTTTAGAAATAGAGGAAATGCTGAATTTATGTTTGGAACAAAATTATTTCCAGTTTGATGACAACTTTTATAAACAGAACAATGGCCTTCCGATGGGTTCCCCCTTGTCACCATTACTAGCCGACATTTTCATGGACCATTTCGAAGTTAACTTGTTTGATAAATACAGGACAAATACGTCACCGGTATCAGCATGGTTTAGATATGTGGATGATATTCTCTGTTTGTGGTCAGGTTCAGATAGACAGCTAGATAACTTTTTAGTACAACTTAATAAAATTAATAATAATATTCAATTCACTATAGAGGAAGAAGCACCTGATCGATCTTTAAATTTCCTTGATTTAAAAATCCAGATTAGTAACAACAAGTTAGATTACAGTATTTTTAGAAAACCAACCTTTTGCGATACATTGATACCAAATACCTCCAATCATCCCACTAACGTCAAACATGCTGCGTTTAATTCAATGATTTATAGACTATTGAAAGTACCGATGAACACATTTAACTTTAATAAAGAATTAAAAACTATTAAAATAATTGCACAAAATAATGGTTATAACTCATCTCTAATAGATAAATTAGTCAATAGAATGAACAAATCAATTCCATTAAAATCAGCATTTCCCCGTCCCAGGACTTGACATTAAAACAATGGGTTAAAATTCCATATTTAGGTAGTATAAGTATGAAAATTAGTAATGTTTTAAAGAAACTGGATTTTAAAATAGCCTTCTATAATAATAACACTTTAAAAAGTCAATTAACGAATAATAAAACAGCGAATCCTAAACTAAACAAATCAGGAATTTACAGAATTAATTGTAGTGATTGTAGTAAATTTTATATAGGTCAAACAGGGCGAAATTTCAAATTAAGATTCTCAGAACACATGCGAGCCGTTAAATTAAATTATGAAAATTCAAGTGTAGCTAACCATGTTTTAGACACGGGACATCAATTTTCAATAGACAATTTAGAAGTACTGTATAGTTTAAATAAAAGTAAAAAAAAATTAATGTTCTAGAAGGTTATTTTATAAAAGAAAGTTTACTTTTACAACCAGGAAATGTTCTTAATGAACAAACAGAACTCATAAATTCTCCGATAATAAACCCTAGCCTTGTAAAAACGGTCTTTCCAGATAAGCCATGACCTTTTCATAATTTTCTATTTTTGTACAATTTTATTTACACTTTTGTTAGAAGTAGGTAGTTACAGTATATTACATTTTACTTTAGTTTCTCGAGAACTCCTGACGATGCCGCAAGGCGAAATGTACATCGAGTATTTAATTATATTTATTCGTGAAACAATACCAAGTGTGTTTTTTGTTATTACTTGCTTATATTTCGACATGTTTCACCAAGAGATTTCCATCACTTCATTTAATAATCTGTAAATAATATGTAAGCTGCATCACTTACAAAACTAAAGCTAATTACTGCACAAATTAGTTTATTTAAAGTGAAGTATATGATTATAACACTTATTTGAAATATTTTGTATAGTTCCACTAATACTATCCACCTTAAATGGCGCCTTGTATGTAAGTATAAATAACTGAAAAGAATAAAACAAGAAAACAAATAGGCTCTTGTTAATACAACAGTGCTAAAAATAATACTGGTTAAAATTCCAAAAGAATAAACTTTTGTTAAATAACAGACAATAAAGTTAAATCAATTATTCCCAGAATAATTTTCATATTTGCAGGAAGTCGCGACGACGTATCAAACAGGTTGGTTAGCATATTCACCTTCTTGTTCGTTTTCTATGTTCATGCACACTTTTCTAAAGCTCGGCAGACCTTGGTGACATATGCGAATCCAGGTGGTCTAGCCACCTGCTTTGGCGTGTGGCATCTCCGTTTGAAAATTGCCACACTTGTACACCTTTCACATACGTAAGCTACCGTTTTACGCAGAAGGCACGCTTCAGCTTTTCTACGTATAAAATACACGAAAAGCAGAAGAAAAAGAAACACACGTAAACCATCTTTAAAAAAGAAATCGTTAATCTACATTATGCAACTTTACGTCGAAAGTAGATTGAAAAACGACCGAATTCGTTTAAATATACACATAAAATCTGGGTGGTCTAATTAATCAGACGCTTAATTTCAATTTTGTGAAATCCATTTACGTATGTATATGTCTCATTACGGTTTTTAGAGAAACAAAATTTCAATAAAAGTCGATATAATATCAATTAGATTTCACAAAACAATATTGACAGATATAGATTTCTAACAGTGGAATTACTTAGGCCTTACCTAAAAGAAATGTCAGAACACGTTGCAGTCGAAGCTTTTATGTAAACATTTTACGTTACAAAAACCCTTCTTTATATAAAAGCTAATTAAATACTGAATTAATGAAATTATTCCCAGTTAACTCATCTATAATCGATTAAATGGCTTTTTAGAATTGAATAATACATGAAGCTATATAGACGGGATTGTATATATTACAATTTTTATTAGCGAAAGGTTTCAATTAATATAATAATTCATTGAGTAAAAACTGAGTGAATGAAAACATAGACCTTCAATATCATCTACGAGGTGCGTTCGATAACACACAAAATATTTTATTTTTCAGTATAGTTTATTTCTCGCTCAAGACGTAGATGAATCGAGGTTCTCCAAATAGATACAGAGAGCAGGGATTATTACATCGTAAACTGTTTTTTTTTCAGTTTACAACTAAAACAGCATTCAATACGCAAGTGTCTATTATATCAATGGAATTGTGAGATCACAACAATAAAAATGAAAATTAATACATTCACAGATATAATGAAAAACCAATGTTACTTCTTAATAATTGAAAGTTGTAAAAAAGTCTGACATGAATTTCCAACCTAAAATATTCCCATATTTAAGAGGGATCTCTACTCCTAGCCGCTGAGGCTACTGTAGACAGTTTGATTTCCCCACAAAATTAACCGTAAATATTAATCAATTTCTAATTTTCTTATACCAAATGAGCAATATTTTTTCTAAAAATATTTTAGAAATTATAATTAGTAGCAGAAGTAGGTCAATATTAGACATTGTGTCGAATTTATTTTGAAATAAATAAAAAGAAATTCAAAATTTTACTACTAAGCGTACATAAATTAGAGTTTTCTCTACAAATTGATGTAATTATTTATACCATTGGTTGGAATTTGATCTTTGATGTTTATGATTTTTGTACATTATCAAATGGACTGGGCCCGTCCAGTAGAGATTTCTGATAAAGAAAAAAAGCAATTTGTGTCGAAACGTAAAATAAACTTACATTTTCATTCTACAATAATAGTTTTAAAATATATGCCGAAAATACCCAAAGTAGCACATATTTAATATTATTCACGGCAAGGAAAAAAAACACAATATACATACAGGGTTACCGCTAAACAGATACCAGGCTATGTGAATCTGAAGAATGCGTATAAATGTGTGCCTGAAAATCAAAAAAGAAATTTATTTGTAATTCATCAAAAATTTCTAAATTTTTAGGGCCAAGATGTACTTAGAGCCGGTCCGTAACTTTGTTCATCCTATACGCATGTACGTAAATACCACTAATAATTCCAGTTTAACGTTCTTTCAAAAAAACGGTAAACTGCAAATAGTTACAATCTTTGAGAATGGAGGCAATTGAAAAGATTTTCTATGACGATGTTTTTTTTGTGTGAATAGCACGCTTTTATGTGGAAAAGGTTGACAACCTCGGTGCATTACCATGTTTTTTATTTCGTTAAATAGAAGTGTGAAACTTAAATTCCTCTATATGTAAATTGATTCAAAATAAATGCACATTTGCTATTGAAATTCATGGTATTGTAATGAAACACGTCCCACAAAAAAAAAGGCAGACCGAGCGACGTTTAAAAAAGAGGTTGTAAATCATCTCGGCGCGACTGGTAAACATCGTAAAACAGAGAACCATCATTTACGCATGGTACTGTGTCGGAGACAGAATGTCTGTGGAATGTACTACAAACATCGAGAGGGAGATGGAGTTTACACGAAGCTTCCAGATGTTTCGTATGTGTATATAAAAGGCAGTTGAACGGATGGATGAGTAATTTCGGGATTAAGAAAGTCCGTAGGTAGTCGACGCGCGTAGAAATAAATATAAGAAAGAAATAAATAATTCTTACGTGGTAGTGCAATAAAGACATAAATAATACCGGGTCATATAAATAGTAGTACTAAATAAATACGGTAGAGTGATAAATATACGGACATATTAGTAATAGAAATAAATACAAGTGTTAATTTAAATCGTAGTAGTTTAAGTGTGATACATTATTTTACATTTTTATATTGTAATTGATTTTAAGTGTATAAATACAGACTGTTTTAAATAAATAATTGCACGAGTTGTTTATTTGGAACCCGAAATCGTTACAGTATTATTTCTCTATAACGCAATTACAAAAAAAATAAAGCTTCATTGTTTATTTCTTATTGTATTTTGAACTATATTTACTCCTAACTAGTGATCGGCCTTAATATATAATTACATACGTGTATCTGTACACGTGTCCTTTGATCCGTGAAATAATACATGTGTACCCGATGTATCAAAAAACCGGTAATAAAAACCCAATGTATTTTAAAACCGGTGGAAAAATCCGGTAATAAAAACCCAATATATTTTAAAATATCTGGGTGCCTGGGTACTTAAAAAGCGCTGATACAAATCCGGTGTATTGTAAATATCCGGCTATCCCGGTATTCAAAAACCCGCATATTATAGGTGAACACGTGTTTTAAAATATACGTGAAATAGGGGCATCTAGCCACTGATCCAACAACGTATATGTTGGAAGATATAAATGGACAACCAATATTAGGTGGTTTTTATGAATATGAATTGCGGCAAACTAAACATAAAGATGCGTATCTGAAAAAGTTTTACGTAGGAAGGGTATGAATTTTTATGTTAAATAGTAATATTCCCAATAATTCCCATAATTCTTAGATTGGTAAAGACAATGTGTTGTAAATACTCTCTTAGGATTGCTCGCTTCTCCTGAGGAAAATAATGCCAGTTTTGTTTTAGATATTCATCTTTCACTTTATTTTTGGAGAATAAACTGTAGAATATGTTGAATCATCGTCTTATCCACCTCATCCAATAATCCAAAATGTTTATCGATTTGTCTGATCAATTTTATATTTTAATTTAATATTTACAACTAATTTATATATTTTCATATCAGTTTTAATTCTTCCTAATTCGGATATAAACCTCTTAATTCTATTGTTTAATAATTCTTTCTAAAATCTAAGCTACACCCGTCCGTGCATTATCAACTGATGTATTTCCGGGAAGTCTAGACATCACTACAAAGGTCTATACTTATATATCCGGCACCCTTCTCGATGAGTTCTTTAATATAAGTGACCTAAAGAGTACTGACTTTATTCAATTTTATAAGAGTTACACTACAAGATTGCTGGAGGTGATTCATATCAAAATATTTATTATCTATTGCCTTGTAATGATAATTCCTTAAATACCTTATACATGCTTGAAGTATTATATTTACATTATAACACTCTAAATTTCGATTTGGGAATGTATAACAAAGAAATATGTATAGTTGAATATTGCTGTTTATATTTTTCCATTTACAACCTGAAGAACTTAATTAATGAAAACATAAATGTGCTCAAGAGTAGGGATTTTATTCAATTTTATAAAAGTATGCTGCAAGCTTGCTCTCAAATGGAGGATGATTCATATCAAAATATTAAATCTTTATTGTCTTGTAATGATAATTCCTTAAATACCTTGTACATGCTTGAAGTATTATATTTACATTATAATACTCTAAGTTTTGATTTGAAAATGTATAAAATATAAATATGTATAGTTGAATATTATTGTTTGTTCTTTGTTTTTCTTTTTCCTGCATAATAGATCCTGTTCCTCATTTGGCAATAAATTCTAATAAAATTTATTGGCAGTTATATTGTACCTGCCGTTTAACTTTGTGAAATACTACTTTGAAACATCGATTATATTCGTGTTGATTATTGAAGATTCCATTTTAATTGGGTTGGTAGATGTTAGGGGACAATGATTGAGTTGGGTTAGTGACCATCAGAGGCGCTATTTTTAGTTTGGCAAGTGAACGTTAGAGGATGTTATTTTTAGTAGAAATGTATAAAATATAAATATGTATATTTGAATATTATTGTTGTTCTTGTTTTTTTTTTCCTGCATAATAGATCCTGTTCCTCATTTGACAATTCTAGTAAAATTTAGTTGTAGTCATAATATATCCGATATCATACTTTTGTGAAACACTACTTTTGAACTATACTGTATATTCGTATTCAATACTGGTAATGTTAATTTAGGTTGGACGCCATTTTAGTTGGACTAGTAACCATCAGAGTCGCTAGTTCTAGTTTGGTAAGCGCGCTATTTCTATTTGGGCTGGTAAATGTTAGAGGGAGATGATTTAGTTGGGTTAGTGACCATCAGAGGTGCCATTTTTAGTTTGGCAAGTGACTGTCAGAGGGCGCAATTTTTAGTTGGGTTGGTCACCGTCAGAGGGCTTCATTTTAGTTGGGTTGGTAGCCGACTTATTGATTGGACTAGTGAACATCAGAGGGCGCCACTTTAGTTGGGTTGGTAGCCGTCAGAAGGCGCCACTTTAGTTGGGTTGGTAGCCGTCAGAGGGCGCCATTTTATTTGGGTTGACCTTTGACCTCCGCCTCCGCCTCCAGAAACGGATCCAGGAATGACAAATCGACACTATTCAAGTCCAGCTTGTGATTGCGGAGCTTAGATTGACACAGTTAAACATATCGTTGAAGAATGTCCTCTAGCTAAGTTTGAATTTGGATACACAGATTTACATAATTTAACTCCAGTAGCTGTTGCTTGGATCTTAACAACTAAATACCATTAGTATTGTGACGCTGTGATGAAGGTTTTTTATTCTGCAGTTTTTCCCACATCCTAGACCAAATGGTGCAGTGTTTTAAAGGGCCCCTGCAGTTATGGCCCTTTTAAATAAATTTCTATTGTTGTTATATAATTTCTCACTTCTTTTGTTCCAGACCGTGTATTTAATAAATCGTACTGTACCTTGTGTTAATAATAATAACGATTTATTGTCATACAATTTCACAGTGGAAATATTTGACAGATAGTCTCAGATTATAAATTAATAATTCTAATTAAATTGTACATCAACAGTGTGAATTCGATTTATAAGATAACAGAGACAACAGCGGTACAGTATAAGGGTAAAGATGGAGTGATATATTTCATAACCAAGACGTAGATTAATAGATATGCATACATTACAAAACCAAAACCAATAACTATATACGCACAAGAACATGTTAGGATGAATTTTCATTCTTATTGCTTAAGAAAAACATGTCAGTCATGTGTTTACTTCAAGAATTCCCTAATGCAAGAGAGGGCTGCCTCCACCAATATTTGTTTTAGCCCCACTACTAATCTTGACATGTTAGAACTTGAAAGCTCTTTGATACCCTGAAGTAGTTAATTCAATACAATAGCCAAATATAGTGTCTCGGAATAGAGAAATCATTTGTCCAGTTCTCATGTTTTCGTAAATTTCATTATTGTGAGTAAACAGAGGGTTATTCTTAATGAGAACCATTCAAATTCATATATGCACAAGCCGGGAGAAATGTTCAACACCTAACAAAAGTTCTGCATGGAATATTATATGACACGCTGTATAATGGCCCGAATTATTCGTTTCTGAGGTCTAAAAATATTTCCAAAGAAGACCCGGGGATTTTTCAAAAAATCGGCACATAACGAAGTCTCCATTCCACATAGGAATACTGAAAAGATTTCATTGAAAATATTGTCACGCTTCATCTCTCTAGGCGCTGATGGCATACAACGATTATTATTATCATATATTGTACCGTCTGCGTCCCTCGCTATGATAACGGTAGTTTTCTTAGAAATAGCACTCGTAATGATAGAGAACAGAACTTTCTTAGATCCGAGTGACCATGTTTTTCAGAAAAAGGAATAAGAATCAACTACCAAAGCAATTTCCAAAATCAAGCAGAATTTAATTTACTTCTTCATGCCCATATAACTTCAAATTATATGTCGTGCATTTTATAATAAGCTGCATTTTAAGGCAATATCTAAAACCATAATCAGGAAACATAATTAGCAGCAATAATTTATGTAAAAAGATATCCAATGTGTTTTCTTAAGTAATATAAATTGGTATTCTAATTAACAGATATAATAAACAAAATAAGAAATTACTCTTCCCAAAACATAATTCTCCTATATAGTTATAAGCATTATATTACTATAATAGGCTTTTTTATATTCGAAGGATTAACCAAAAAAATATTTAAGCGTCTTTACAAAATCGCACCATAAATTCTTGTCAAAATTCCCCATTAACATTTTAACCGTTACGATAGGTACTTAAGACATTAAAAGTTAGAACCTAATTTTGTTTTACTATTACCCACAAGCTACTGAATTATGCAATACCATTTCTTTCGGCATTTACCTGTAAAGAGCTACTAATAAAATGTAAAACAATCTTTACAATGCCCGTACATGGCAATTATACCATTGAAAATACAGAAAATAAAGACCAACTAATTTGATTTTTTCTCTATAGTACAATTATTGCTATGCATTGTTGTATTCTCTATGTAATTATAGCTATCATTAACAGTAGAATTATAAGGTACGCTTTCCTCTATTTTGATAAGTAGGATTGTACACCACCCATCTCATTTATGAACCTGGCGAGTGTTGTGCTTAAGGAAGAGTTCTTTGACTTTCAATTGCTCAATATCTCTCTCAGCATTTCTTTCTCTTCTTTATTCCTCCTTCTATTCACCTGTAGTTGTAACCCCTTTAATTCAGTATAGTCACAATGAAACACAGAAAGCATTAGCATTTTAATTGCTTTAGTTTTCGTGGCCTCTCTGCGTCTTTGAACCTCCTAATACGCGCTGCCCTTAATGTGATAACGAATTACAGGGTACATCTTATCATTACAATTAGATACGCATAAACGCATTTGTTAACATGAGGTAATTAAGAGATGGAATATATGTAAGCTACATACAAACAAACAAACGTGAACTACTTATTAAGGTTCCTACATTCAATTTCGAATTCTAATTAATTTAAAAGCGTTCTATAATTTTAGATTATTTTTATGAGGTACGTAACTGTTAGACTAATTTAGAAAGAATTCCACTGACCCGAAATAAATATGGATCAGAATAAAGTTTTGTGGGTGTGTTGACCACATCGAACCACTTTAATACCTTTTCTGATTTATGCTTGTTTTAATAATCGAGAAGATATTAAACTAATAAATTTGTCTAGCAAGTTTTATCAAGATATTGTTTTCATTTATAGTTAAGGCCCAGATTGCAATGTTAATTGAAATTATAAGTATTCAAACAGAATTACTTATACATCAAATATACATAAATAACAATTATATTAAACTATTAAGAATTTGAGATTTGACGGCGAAAGAAATTCCTGTCAGAAACTATTTAGGATCCCAAGTAATTGATGATATTTATTATATCTGCCGTGAGCTGGCAGAACATCCTGAAAGCCATTGTGATAGTTAGTCATTAGTAATCACGCTATAAAGTCATTAACAATTTTTACAAACAAAAACTCTCACTCATTGTACTATTCAAAAGGTATCAAATGAACCACTGAAAATCTTTACTGCCAGAAAAAAAATTTAGAAGTTCTTTCGAATTTTGCAGTTTTGTCAATTGAAAGTATTTATTTATCATCGTATATCTGTTTGTGTAACACATTGGCTATTGTCTTCCAGTCAAAAACAGTTTTATTCCTAATATCATACAGTTAGATTATGCTAAGCGCTGGATATTTAAGGAGTACTCCGATTAGTATATATCCCCTCAAAAACATGTGTGATATTATCGTACAAAAATAACTGAAATATAAAAACTATGCGAAGGTACTTGCTTAGACGTTACTTGAATTGTTACCATAAGTACATAAAATATCGTATAGATTGACAAACCTCCAGATCAAACTTGGCAAGTTTGCAAAGGTTTCAAGAATGTTCATATATTTAATGCAAAGATCCTAAGTTTGATTTGGAGGTTTATCAATTTATACAGAAGTTTCTCTGCTTAGCAAGTAACGTGTAGGCAAGTAACTTGGCATAGTTTCTAAGTTTCACAAATTTTTTAAAAAAAAAAATAAGACATGCCTAAGAGAAATTGTCCTTATTTTTTTACATCTAGGTATGTTTCTGGTGGGATTTCGTTTTTTTTTAATTAATATCTACACGCATACATAAAGTACAAACAGATACATCACTAAAGAGAAGTAGTTCTAATATACCCATAACCTATAAATATTGTATTATGAAATAAACAACCATATCAAAAAAATAGAAAGAATTACAGTAATTAACTTCCCCGTAAGACTGCGCGTATCTTACGAAGGTGTAAAAATTTGGACTAAAATATAAACAGTATTTATTAAATGGTGAAACAAAAAAGGGTGTCATGCATTTCAAAAACAAAGAAAACAATTCGTTTTCTTTATGTAATTAAGAATTATATAAATAGTTACATTTGCTATTTGTTACGTATATATCTTAGTTTAACAATTCTTGTAGGTATGTTGTAGAAAAAAATCTTAAAACTTTTCGCAGAAATGTAGCAGTAAAACATAATAGAAAAAGTTTTAAGAATTTTTATATATATTATCTCAGCAGGTAGGTCGATTGTGCCTTTACGAGTAAAGATATTTCGAAACGGATTTTTCTTGTGATAGCTGCTAGTCTAAACACATTCTAAATATATTTTGTACTATTCTGATTGTTCCCTAATTTGTGGCCGACCATAGTTATAGTTTTATAAATGAAACACCCTATATATTATTACATTTCCCGTATAATTCTTAGACAAACAGTTATAAGATAGTATAGACCTCAAATGTAAGGTTCGCGACTTGCTACCAATTTTCTGAAAAATTCAACGTTTTTATAAAATGTAATTTCTCTAAAACGACGTATTATTATTAATAATAATAATAATGGATTAAATTTACATGACATATTTTTGTATAAAAGTGATTTTTTCAAATGGAACAGCCTGTATATCGGTTCATTTTTAGATTGCCTACTAAATTTTGCACCAAAAACATGTAAAACATAATTATTTTAAAAGTGACCATTACTGAGCTATTGTCGTTTTCTGATGTAATTTTGCAGACTTTAAGTTTTTTATTTGAATAGGGTATAGTGAGCCATGATATTTGCCGCGAAATTAACAATTGAAAGGATGATATTTAATAAGTTGTCATTTATACATGACTGATTTTACATTCTACATTGTTATAATATCAACAGCTCTACTCGTAATTTTTAATTACATAGTTGGTTCGATATTACTTTATGTAATTACATTAATTGAACAGTTTATGGAAGAACTAAACCTTTTGATGGTGTCCTATGCTTACTTGTTTACATTTTCATTCATACATATTTAATTTTACATTCTATATTTGTCAATGTATTTCTAAATGATAACCAGTTGTCCTAATGTTATTACTTTTTGACAAGGTAGCTGTGAAATGCAATACATAGTAACGGTAAAAGTGGAAAATATCTCGAAATCAGGTAGGTAATTTTTTTACGAATTAGAAGACATTGTTTATATCTAATATATAATTAAAACATTTATGTATTAATAATAAAAAGTGATACAGTTGAGGCAATATAGAGAAAGTGAATAAAGGAAGTGTTCAATAGTAAGTATACTTATACGAGGACGACAGATGTACGTGTCAGAAATAGGTAGTTACAATAGCAGTATTGAAGGTTGGGCATATACAGATTTTACATAAAACATACAATTTATACAAAATCATAACACAATAAGGTTAGTTATTTGTATTATATAAATTGTGGAAAATTAGATAAGGTATAATTAACATTGTAAAACGATCATGAATATGATAACTAAATATATATGTTGATTTAAACTTATCTATATCGTAGTCGTCAAATTTTAATTTCGGTTAACACTTCTATCGCATGCAGAATATGACCTTATAATATGCAGCGATGCCTGCTTGCTAACAGTGGTGGGAGAGCAACGCACTGTCGATGTCGGGGGACCCCCACGCGAGTGTACTGTCTTGGCAGCCTCGCTTATGTTTATCTTTAGTTTATTTCGTGGCGCTCTTTTTCTCTTTCTACTTTCGTTTCGGAAATTAAAATATGTCGACTACGGTATATACATATTGTCTGTCTATATTCTTTATGAAATAAAAATGCACTCGCCACGTAGTATAAGGAAGTATTGTGACGATTTTTTTACCGGCGTTCACGTCTTGATGTTGTCTGATATAGAAAAGTAGTTTTAAAAAATCCCTGTCTTTCTCTCTTTCAGACTTTCTCTCGCTCTGTATGTATGACCACGACAACGGTCATACGGCATTATCTGTCAATACCATACATTATATTTACAAGTATAATTTTTTCTTGAGATCTGCTTAGTTTTTCAGTAAAATAGGTAGGCCAAAAGTAGTATTTCACTTCAGTAAAACATTAAACAAATTTCTATAGAATACAAAAGTACTCCCATTTTTATAAATTGTATTTAGTTTTTGTTTTCAGGAATAAATATAATAACTAACTTTTATTTTAGATATAATAATCACTTAACATAGAATTTTAATACCCTCAATCACAGGTGCTTTTAATTTTAGCTTTAACTTTTTTTGAGAAAAATATTTTTATCTTTGTTAGTGTATAGAGACTTGCGCAGTACATTAAAGCAGCAATACATTAATGTGCTGGTTACAGATTGAACGAATAAGTAAATTTTTGGGTAACTTAATTAACGATTGGTAAAACGTTCTACTGCAATTCGGTAAATCTTTCTTTTACACGGAAGAACGTTGTACATGACATGTTCGTTTAATCAACTCCTGCTACATGGATCTCGAAAATGCCAGAAATGAGTGAGAACGCGAAAACCGCTCTGAAATAATATATGTTCACATATAATTACAGTGAGGATACACACACAATTTTCTTCGAAGGCTACATAAAACAACAATCAGCTAAATATTCAGAGTACATCATGAGAAAAAGTAGAGAGCAAGAATTCGACAGTATATGGACGGCAGCCGTCGATCAAGTGATAAATGTAAATTATGTGCGCACTTCGGTTATAAAATGTTGATAAAGGGTAATCTAAATAATCAGTATCGATTTCACAACGTGATTGTCGTCTTTTGTTGTGTCCAAACAAGATCGTAGAATGCTGAAAGCATTTATTAATTGGATCGATTTAGTTTTATATCGTGTATCTGAGGAGCACGTCGAATAATGAAAAAAAGGAAGCCGATACAATCTTGTATTATATAGATCATTATCCTTAGCCTTTTACAGAAAATATAACAGTATTCTCGACATATCTCATGATTATAAGAATATTTTTATGTGGCGAGCGTTTATTGCGGTGTCGCACACGACCGTCAATGAGAAAGCGTATTAATTACATTGAAAGGAGTATTTATTTTTATTAATCATTTTGCGATAAATTGCAATAGGCGAAATAACTTCGATATCATTTGTAAATAATGGAAGAAAAATCCTCTTACTGAAGTTTCAAATACCTCATGTTTATAGTTCGTTGGACGGTATACACAGGAATACACGGTTTCGTACCTGAGCAACCAAAGTGTGTTTCTAGGGTAATTTTCGACGCTGATTCCGAATCCGGAGTACATTTTTCCCTAGGTCGTCGTTTTTCTAGATAATCGAAATTGCTATATGTTTGCAATTTTTGAACATATTTATCCAATAAAAAAATCACAATTTAGAAATGGAAAACGGTGTAACTTTTCTTTTTGTATTCTTCTAGGCCTATTTCTCGTAAAAGACTCTATCATCATGCCCTCGTCCCAGAAACCTAGGTAATTTCTCTGAATTCTCTGCAAATATTGATGCAACCGCTCGCCCTGCTCGTCATTGTATCACCTAAATTTTCCGGGAAGAAATCCAGGTGGAAATCCAGAAAATGATTTTTTTAGCGACATACGAGGAACGATTGATTATCTTGTAATTCAGCAACAGTTTCGCGACAATTTGCCTGTAGTCGTCACTTTTTCGGTTGTCAAAGAAGTTCTGAACGATGCTTTTGAAAGACGACCATGCTGCCTCTTCTGTGGGTGTTAAACGGCGCGTAAGTTGACGTCATCCATCAGTTTCCTTATATCAGGTCCAACGAAAATCCCTTCTTTTATTTTGGCGTAAGAAATCTTGGGAAACAGACGAGTTAAGTACTGGAAAGCCGCCCTGTCTCGGTCGAGCGCTTTAACGAAATTCTTCATGAGGCCCAGTTTAATATGTAGTGGAGGAAGTAAAACGTTATTTGAATCAATCAATGGATTCCTAGATATGTTTTGTCTTCCTGGTAAATAATGGTCTGGAGATGGCCATTCTCTTTTACGTAATGATGCGCTATTGCCCGACTGTCCCCAAAGAAAGCAACAGTATTTCGTGAAGCCGCTCTGCAACCCAATCAAAATGCAATAACCTGAAATACATGCGTAATCAATTAATTTAAATAAATATCCTACTTCGAAATCATCAAATACTTTTAAATCGCCGCAAATTTTCCATTTATGTTCGTTGTACTTGATCAATCTCAAAATTTCTTTTATCGATTCGTAACTTTCCTTATTGTTGACGGCATGAACAATTGGAATCGAAGGCATTTGATTTCAAATATCCAAGAGAGCGGCCTTTAAACTGTATTTGGAACCGTTATTGAAAAGTCGCCATTCATTTTTGACGTATGGTTGATTAATTATTCGAAATAAACCATTGATGTCGTTGCAGAAACAAATTTGAATTATCTTCTCGAAGAATAGCACTTTATTCCTATTTCTAAAATGAGTAGCTTTCGTTTCGCCCGAGAGAAATTTCCACTGCTGCAAACGTGATCCCAGTATTTCAGCATTTCCTTTGGATAAACGCAAATCGCTGACCAAATCATTCAGCTCAGCTTGTGTTACAAAATGTTTTTCGTCGAACACCATTTCGCTGCCAATTTTCTTAATGGGCTCAGAAGTTTCCATATAACTGAAAACCTGGACACTTCGGTAATGGGTCATTGTGTAAACGTTCAACTGGCTTCCATACTGACGAAACGTCGGCATAATTTATGTTTCGTACAGTTCTTCTACTAGTACCAAAGACATTCATGAAATAAACTGATCTGATGCCTCGAAAGCGTTGATGTTTTGAACGGCAAATACATTTCCTCGCCCATCGACCATCTATATAACTTTTTGTTCTATACGCATTACAAAATAATATAAGCGTCAATTACAAATACTTGTTGCGTTAAATTGAAGTGAACACGTTACTGATTCAACCTGCCAACACGCTGAAAATTCTGACGACCTAGCGAAAATCTAGCTACGGATTTGAATGCAGCGCGCAAAAGTATGTTAAAAAATGCTCTCTTTCTCGGGTACAAAAGTTGGCCCGAATTTGTAATCCTGTGCTATGAGTACAACAAACATTTTATTTCTTAGTACTTCATACATTGTATGTAGCACAGTACAAAAAAAAAAGTAAAAGAAATACGTCACATACAATACAATATAAAGTTATTTAAAATAATTTATAAAATCTTGAACACTATAACAACAAATATGAAGGAGAGAGTCTCTCAATTTTTTTTTTAAAAAGTCGTAATGCGGGACATGTTCTTATTTCATTTGGCAAAGCATTAAATAATTTACAGCCCACAAAAGCCAGGGTCTTCTGAAAGGAATTCGTTCTATGTACAGGAGGCAAAACACGATCATAGTGGCGGGTCTCATAGCCATGCGATAGACTAAAATCAAAGTTGCTGCGATTTCTGTATACATAACACAGTACCTCAAAAATATATACATCATAAAATGTAAAAATCCCGTTGGCCCTGAACACATTCCTACACGAGTCGCCCCGTCGGAGATTAAAAATAGTCCTGACAGCCCTCTTTTGTAAAATAAAAATGCGAGAAACGTCGCTACTCATGCCCCAATGCACTATTCCGTAACGCATCCTGGAATAGAAGTCCGAGTAGTAAAAACTTTTTAGTGTAGACAAATTGCAAGACTTGCCCAACTGAAAGAGATCGTAGCACGATTTGGCGAGTTTAGAACTTAACTGGTCTATGTGTTCCGACCACTTTAAACCCTCATCGACAATGACACCGAGCAACCTACAACTGCTAACGAAATCAATTTCAGAGTCAGCCATGACAAACCTTGAGATGTTAAATTTTCTTTTGTTATTAAAAAGCATACACTGAGTTTTTTCGATATTCACGACGATCCTATTAGACTTAACCCACTTATTTACTTTAGACATGGCCACACCAGCAGCACTAATAACATCGTCAACATAATTACTGTGACTTACATATATACCTTTATACGTAAAACGTATATGCATATATGCATGTGTTTGAGATACACACATACATTAAGTGCTATTGTCGACAATCGAACGCACAGACACCGGTGTTTCGACCTATGAGGTCTCATCAGTGTGCGTGGAGATTCTCGACAATAGCTTCAAGACTTAAATCGCTGCTTATGTCATTTTAGCGTGTTAAATGCAGTGAGAGTATCACAGCGACATCTAACACCCAAAAGATGACACAGAACAAAGCGATGGCTTCTGACGGCATGTTCTGCTATACAGAGGCCTGTATGTTAATAGTGTATCTCATTGTTCGATGAAACAACTAAACTTATGTCATCGGCATATAACATCACCTTAGCAATACCAGTTAGACAGTTAGGAAAGTCATTGATAAAAATTAAAAATAACGTGGGCCCGACGACAGAGCCCTGTGGAACACCCATACGTACATCAGTGCTACCAGAGAAATTCCTGTCGATACTCACTCTCTGTCTCCTTCCCGACAAATATGACTCGAACCACTTCAAACAGACACCATTTACACCATATCTACCAAGCTTATGCAATAATATCAAGTGATCAACTGAATCAAACGCTTTAGACAAGTCTATTAGCATACTTAGACATGGAAGATTGTGGTCGATCGAAGTGTAAATACTGCTTAAGAAATTAAACATAGCAGTATCTGTTGATTTACCTGGGAAAAAACCATGCTGATTTTCGGACATGAGTTTAAAATGAAGAAAATAATTCATTAGTCGTTTATTTACAACAAATTCATACACCTTGGAGAAAACGGATAGTATACTTATGAGACGATAATTGTTCATATTATTAGGATCACCCTTCTTGAACATCGGGTATACCGTAGCATGTTTTAATTTTGACGGAAATATACCATTCTCAAAAGAAATATTTATCAGGTATGCCATTACACCCGTTATAAAAGGAAATGACCTCTTCAAAAGAAGTGATGGTATGGAGTCATCACCAGAAGCCGGACTAGAACTTAGCTTATAAATAGCTTCAATAATGTCTCCCTCGCTCACAGGAAACATATAAAATGATTGCGAACCTGGTGTCATAAAACTATCAATCTCCTCGAAAGAGACACTATCATCTTTATAATTGTAAGATATGAGTTTTTCAGATGACGACACAAAATTATCATTAAACAATTCACCCAGAGCTAATCTATCAATAGGTAGATCAGGAAAAGTCGACTGTTTCGCATAGTTACCTCTTTTATTGTTAATAATACGCCACGCAGCCTTGGTTTTATTATCGGCTGCCATGAAGAACTTATTGTTAAGATCACGCTCTCTAACCCGTAACACATCATTATACTTCTTTTCGAATCCAAAAAAGACTCTCTTAAACATGGAAAATTTTTGGCGAGATCTTTTAGACATAACATTTCATTCTTGAGATCCACGATATCTGGCGTAACCCAGTGATTGATATGCTTGTCAGAAGCAGTAGGAACCTTAACGAATGGAAAGCACTTGTTAACATAAAATACAAATATGTTCAAAAATTTTTCAAAGGCAAGTTCCGGGCAGCTACATTCAAAAACCGACAACCATGTCTCGACCTCTAAATGGTTAAGAAATGAAATACTAGATATTTACAGAAAAACTGCTTTTAGAGAAGAATGGAAGTATTATATTCTGTCTAAATTTTTGCAAGTGATTCTCTAAATATTTTAATACTTTAACTCTAATACTAATATATCGGTATCTATAGTATACATAATTTGCAAAAGACTGCCAGTGTCAGTTCTAGTTCGATGCATCACATTTTTTTATAAAAAATATGCTATAAATCAAACTCTAAATATTTTGATGCTGTTAATAAATCTGTTTAATTTACAAAATTATGATCGTAATTTTGAAAAACTTTTATTATATAAGTGTTCTTGTATTAACTTTGGAGTATTTCTGTATTCTTTAGATAATTTATAAAAACACTAAAACACCTTGCCCACACTAAAGCACAAAATTAAATACGTTTTTCGACACTTATGTTGTCATTTTCAGTAGCGTATACAAAACACAGTGTTGTTCTGTGGACGCTACGATGTATAGACAACGCGGTTTTTAATCAGTGGTACTGAAGATGACAACATAGTTGTCAAACTATTCATTAAGTTATTTGTGCTTTAAAATAAAATAAATAAATAATAATAATATACTTTGTTGCTATGTAATTACAAAGCAAACATCAAAGTAAACAATAATCTAATGCATGTAATAGTTACTTCAGAAAATCTTCCATAGTGTACGGTTCCATTTCGCATAATAACATAAATGTTTTATTTTCGAATACAATTAGAGTATTAATATATCTAATGTTAAAAAATTTTAGTCCTGCATACCCTAAACCACCCTCGCTTACAAGAAGTCTGTGTATTGGATAGCAGTAGCGATCTCCATGCCTGGTACCGTATTCATGCAGGCATTTTTATCAAACTGTGTTCTGTTTTTAAAGAAGAATATTAGTACTTCATAAATATAAATAACATACTGTCAAAAGATTATTTCTTTGAAGTAGTCTTTGCACGAGTGATTGAAGTTGAAGCTTTTAGATCTTTAGTGTGGTGAAGGTATTTATCAAGCCACAGACTCCAAGTCAGTTTCTTTTAAATTTAATTTGTCTAAACTTAGTAAACGACGACATATTGATAGAATTTGATTATTTTACAGAAATAAACTACTTATTCAATCTAGTCACATCTTGAGGTAAATATTATATACAAAAAAGGATATAAAGAATGCAACAAAAATCAAATAATAATTAAAGTAAAGATTATTCTCTATTTCCTTTAATATTTATATTTTTTTTTGAGTAAATACAATCGCATATTTGATAATTTGATATACATACATAAAAAGAAGACCGTTAAAAGAAATTTACAATTTCATAAAAAAAAGTAGGAATATTTAATTTTCCATGTGCATCGCAAAATATTAGATAATTTAATGTCAATATTTTTTCATTTTTGATTTTTTTCAAATTAATCTTAAGTAGAAGGCGGTGACTCTTTGGTACAATACTCAAATAAGGAGCTAAAGCAAACTTCAAGAAATTTATGACATTTTCGTATGGATTATAAACTTTGGTCCAACAATTTTTTGTTTGTTATTTTCTATATTGGAAGTTAATAATATCATCCTTCGAACTTTTCATATTTGGTTCTTAATGCAAATATTCAAACATGACAAAGCTAATAGCAAATATTGTAACGAAATAAGCACACACAAAAAAAAGAGAAGCAGACCTCCGGCGACGTTAAAAACGTACCAGTAAACAAGGCAATAAATCATCCACACATATGTACTGCGAAGCGACAAAAGTCTAGATCTTTCCTGGTATATTTCCGGATGATCGAGCGAATTTTCTCGAATACTTCTAGGTCTTTTACGATGCAGATATAAGAACAGCTGGGGCCGGGGTGATTCATTCATTCATTGAATAGTAGTCGTGCAGTTCAAATAAACATAAATAAGTGAGCGGTGCAGTTTTATTACATAAATATTACAGATATAAATAGTAGTGATAGATATAAATATTAATTTATTCGTAGTAGTTTTAAGTGCGTTACATTTATTTTTTAAAACAGTCTGTATATATATATACTTAAAATTATATAACAATATTAAAAATATATAACTAAAGTATCACACTTAAACTACTATTAATAAATTAAAATTAACACTTGTATTTATTTAGTTATATTACTAATATCTCTGTCCGTATTTATGTAACAGTTCTATTTATATAAGACGGCACTACTATATTTATTTCTTTGGCTATCACTATCGCACTCGAGACTACCGAATTACTCCGCGATTACTCATCGGCAATGAATCCCGTAATGAATCATGCCGCCTTATATACGTATGTGAAAACATCTCGAAGCATTCTCGTAAACTCCATCTCCCTCTCGAATGTCTGTAGAATATTCCTAGACATTCTGTCTCCGCTGGACTATGCCGTACAGCGTGGAGATTGGTTTATGGTGGTGTGTAAATAAGAGCGTCTTTATACGTCGGGCCGAGATGATTTATGGTCTCTTTTTGTGCGTGTGACAATTTTGTTTTTATCGCGCCGAGAGGTCTGCTTCTTTTATTTAATGTAAACTCATTTCGAATGTCTGCTGGTTTCGTTACAATATTTATATTTTATTAATGTCAGTATTACATGTTAATTCGAATGAAGGCAGTGCCTCTACGGTTTTTTGGCCTTATTTTAATTTTCTGGCACATCCAGATACAGATACAGATCTTTTTTAATATAAGTATAAATTGTGAGTTGTTTGTATGATCACTCTGCCAATAGGCACATGTATAATTCTCATCTAGAAGCCTACTAAAAAAATGACGGCTAATATACGAGGTGTGATCAATATATAACCGTTATTTTCAAATTTCGTGAGTTACGTATGTTCGATTTTCGCATTTTTGTTTCTGTTATGTTGGTACACATGTCTGTTATATATGTTGGCACTATCAGCCATATTGGATTGTCAGTTTGTTTTTGACAGATAAAAAGGTTAGTCGTGTTTTGGTGTGCTCTTCGATTTTTTACTATTCGAAAAAATGGATCAAAGAAATTGTATTAAGTTTTGTGTAAAAAATGAAATTAAATGCCAAGGACATTTGAAATGTTGACTGTGGCGTTTGGCGAGTCTACTATGAGCAGAACACAAGTTCAATTGTGGTATAACCGGTTTAAGGAAGGCCGAGAAGATGTCAATGACGATGCTCGTCCGGATCGCCCGAGCACGTCAACAACCGATGAAAACATTGAACCAGTGAAGAAAATGATATTGGATAATCGTCGAATCACTATCAGAGAAGTTGCTGATGATGTTGGCATATCGTTCGGCTCATGTCAAGCAATTTCTACGGATGTTTTAGGCATGAAACGTGCGGCAGCGAAGATTATTCCAAAATTGCTAAATTTTGAGAAAAAACAACGTCGCATGGACATCGCTCAGGAGCTGTTGAACATCGTCAACGACGATCCAGATTTCCTCAAAAAGGTCATAACTGGTGACGAATCATGGGTGTATCGCTATGACATTGAAACCAAAGCCCAATCATCCCAATGGAAGCGTCCAGAAGAGCCAAGACCGAAAAAAGCACGTCAAGTTCGGTCAAATGTTAAGGTTTTGCTCACTGTTTTCTTCGACTACAATGGCGTGGTGCATCATGAATTCTTGCCACAAGGTCGTACGGTCAATAAGGAATACTACCTTGAAGTTATGCGCCGTTTGCGAGAAGCAATTCGTCAGAAACGCACAGAATTGTGGAAAAAACAATCATGGATTTTGCACCATGATAACGCACCAGCTCACACATCGATGCTTGTGCGTGAGTTTTTGGCCAAAAACAAAACCGTTATCATGCCTCAACCACCGTATTCACCGGACTTGGCCCCCGCTGACTTTTTCCTCTTCCCAAAACTGAAGACACCGATGAAAGGAAAGCGTTTTGCTACGATTGAGGAGATAAAAGAAAAATCGAAAAAGGAGCTGTTGGCGATACCAAAAAGCGCGTTTCAGAAGTGTTTCGAGGATTTGAAAAAACGCTGGCATAAGTGTATTATATCTGAGGGGGATTACTTTGAAGGGGACAAGATTGTTATTGATGAATAAATAAATACTTTTTGAAAAAATTGAAAATAACGGTTATATATTGATCACACCTCGTATAAAATTTTTAAGTCAAATAAATCTTGTTCTCCTTGTTACTCTGACTGGTGGTTGCACACCCTTGTAATCTCCTTATCTTCCTTTCCCGTGACAATCCTATCCAGAAGCTTGTCAACTAATTGAAAGAGAAGTGGTGCATTTTCGATCGTCGTTGCAAGAAATATCTTCGAACCACCCCTTCTCCGAAACGAGCATAGCGGCGAAGAGTTATCTTGTATTTAAAATCGACAACAGTGTTTCGATCAGGGAGAGATTTAAGTAATATTTGACAGGCAAGGTACACAGGGATCGTGGCACATAGGTTTAGTTAAAATAATAAGGATCATTTTGCGATGCACCATACTTGCCCTGCCATACGGCGAAAGGGGTAGCAATGGAATTAGCAAATTATAATATATTATTTGGAAATCGCGACGTCTTTATTTATTATTTTATGTCTTTGGCAATTATCCAGATATTGCAAATCGGTTGAAAATGATTGTAAAATGCTAAAATAATACCTGATTTGGAGAGTCTTTAAATTGAAATGTAAGAGAACCTGTTATAAGATTGCACAACATCTTATTACACTATTTTGAGAAACATCGCTTCCATATTTTACAGAAAGGGTATTTCACTTTTTAAATTATTGCCATAATTATGTAAGCCTAATAATCAGATGATACAAAATTTTCGTTTAAATAACGAATTTCTTTTTCCGTTTAGTCTACCTTGAAACTTATATCACTTCTTTTCTGAGATCGCCATATGGGATACTTATCTTGCTTTGACGAGAACGTATTATAAAATTCATATCACAATATAAAACAGATGAGATAAACAAATGATACTTAATTTCGAGTAAGAATCTCATTATTTTACCTGATTATGCTTTAAAAATTCAATATCGGAAACAAAGTCCTTCACGCCTCTACCATGAATACATTACTTTTTTAAGATATCATAAACGCCAGCAATAAATTATCTATAAGCATATTCGTAACTGGTTTTGATGCACATAATACGTATGCGTCTTTACAACATAACTTTCAGATTTTACCGAACTCTTTACGAACTACCATTCAACAACGGATTTGATTGTAAAAAGGTAAAATACACCGTGTTAAATATGCAGTTGATATAAAAATTATACGACTGGATAGAGCCAAAGTATATGATATAAGGTAATTATCATAAAATAATTTTGAATTGGGTTTCAGTAAAAATAACGTACACAGATATGTCGTATGCAAACACAGCGTAAAAATGTCTGTAAATGTTCAAACGTTACGTTAAAAGCATTGTTATTGCTATTATGAGAATATATGAACATCTGGGTAACATATTGAATACATTTAAGAATAGTCCTTAATCGATAATAAAAAAATACATTAAGTTTCTTCAATTTAAAAAACACAAATGCCCTTTCATTATAAATATTTGAAGATTGCTGTTTAAAGAAAGGGGTTTAAATGGCGATGCCTTTAAAATGGTATTTTTTTCTTGAAATTATACGTAGGTATATCATTATATCTTGTAATTATAAATATGTTTTACTACTCACTGCCTTCAAAGTGACATTTCGCGCGACCAGCAACCATGCTTTCCAATTACCAAAGAGAAAAGCATTGGCTCTTTGAGTTTTATTTTAGGTTAGGTATGATATTAATCCCGTTAATCATATTTTTAATTTAATGTTCGTACAAATCACTTGTATGAAAACATCTTCCGCGCATTTAAGAATATGTTCGTATATAACTATTAATAAGTGTATATTTTACCAACACAATAAAAATTAAATATTATTTTTAGTACATTGTTTAGTATAATATAGTTTGACATTCTATGTTTGTCATCTTGCTTGAATTTATTGCAGATTGACAATTAAGTTTATATACTGACTTGTACTGACTCAAATAATGTTGAAATAGAAAATTGCATAAGATTATTACATCTCTCAAATAAGATATTAAACCACTCTTATGACTCATGTAATAGTTTCGGTTCTATAAGTTTACTTTAAGAATGATCTTTAGGTTATGAATTATTGAACTTTTTTGAACTTACTGACAAGTGCGTATAATAAGGAATCATTTTGTATGTCAAAAACGTTTGACAGTGAAAAATATGAAGTAAAATTATAGAAAGGAAAAGAGACACTTTAGATATCATTAGAAATTATTATTTTTAAACCATTATATATTTTAATTGTAAAATGACTTAATGACTACAATAGCAACTACCTTAAAATCTTTATCGACGACTAAATAATAAAGTATGTATTATATTAATCAATATTGGCTAATAATAACACTCATAATACCCGTAGGGAATAATGAAATGCGACCAGGGAATAATGGGCCATAACGTTACCATTATTCACTGCATTCCGCCAATAAGAACATAACGTTCCTAACGTTGTCGTAGTAACGATAGACAAGTCCGGCCATTTTACTGACTGCCTAACCGTCAAACGTCATATTGATATAGTAATCTGACATTTTCGTTTACTTATTTTGATTTTTTTTAGTAATTTTCAGTTAGTCGTCTATAAAGTAGTGTATACTAACTCGCAATAATGACTATTATTCCCTCGAGCCGAGTTACTCCCTCGCCGCTTACGCGGCTCGGTTCGTAAATTCAGCTCTCGGGAATAATAACTGTCATTATTGACTCGTTGTATAAACTACTATTAAAATGTTCAAACTATAAATATCAGTGTAACCAAAGTTAATAACTAAAAAACTATAATTTTCAAAGTTGTCTGTTATAGAAAATCTTCTTTAATGTTGAGAACTCAAAAATAGTATAAAAAGCAATTTCTCAACTTAACCTAGTGCGCAAAAATTATATACTATGAACCTTTATATACAATATTGTTGGTTGTATAGAATTGATAATTTATGAGATATTTGTTAGAACAATGACAGGAATATAAGTGTAAGTTCCGGTCCGAATTTTAAATACCTCTTCATACAAAAACTGTTTCAAATGTAGCAACAAATAACTTTGTATTCTTAAAAAATCTCTATGCAAACTTTTGCAGGAAAAATTCTGCTCGATACCAGTAAAATTATTACTTTAACTCCGAATTTTGATATTTCTTTGTATAAAAATTATTTACGTAATATTCAAAATACCTTTATAATCTTAGGAGATCTGTGTTAAATGCATAAAGTGTAAGATATTCGACAAAAATAAAATACTACTTCCTGCAGTTATTTGTCTAAACTTTCTAATTAACAGGGTATAAGGAAAGTTTATTATTAAAAGAAACTACTACTGAGGCCCACCGACTTGACTGAAGATCAAGTCAGATCAATATAAGGTAAGGTTTGATATCCATAGTTGTAACCATTTGGCAGCTATCGTGTTGACAGACATAATTAAAAACCACTAATTTTAGTTGTCATAATATTTTTTTATACTTCTTATAAGAAAGCAGATGGTTTCTCAACCAGTTTTCGTTATTTTATTAGCAAATGATTGAATAATTTTAATCAAACTTAATTTGAACCTTTTCTGAAGCTGACGATTATATGTTTTTGCACGACCCTTGCATAATAGGCACGTTCACTCCCTTAAATGAGGGAGTGAAGTGACTCTTTTGCTCCCTTGGTATAAAAAACATAGCCAACTCAATTTATGAATTTAATCGTTTATTTAATATTAATATTGACATTAATGTTAGTACCACCATTAATAGTGAACAAAGATGTTAATGGACTAATCACACGTTGCTTAAAGCCGCTAGAATTGGACAGTCGATTTTCTTTTACATTAATATCCACTTGATTTGACCCACTGGAAGTTGACGGTCGATTTTCCTTTTCCGAGTCTTTTCCGATTAGAATTTTTTCGGAAATCAAATTCTTATTAACTAATGAATTTTCAATATATCCCTCTGCGACAGTATCAGATTTCCATCCGCCATGACGTTTTATAACTCCAATTTCAACACCTGAATCGGCCAGAAAAGATGTTGATGAGCGCCGAAAGCAGTGGCCGGTGTAGGAAGATGGATTGGGTAAATTGAGGTATGAAGCTATTTGCTTAGGCAATCCTCCAAAAGTATTCTTACCTACGGGTTGTGTGGAACATTTGTTATTTCTGTAACATACAAAAAACCGTCTATGATCTGTGTTTTCTTTCCGCAGAACCATATATTTTTTACAAATAACAACAAAATCAATTGCACAGTTTTCTTTGGAGACTATCGTAAATGCTCTATTTACATGATTTTTGGTATTGTTTACAGATACCAAAATAGTTGATCCCAAGTCTTGGACATCATCTACTGTCAATTTTACCAGTTCATCCGATCTTAAAGCCCCAGCAATTCCCATAATCATTGCTACCTGAAATCATAGTGTATAATTATCTTAAATTAGAAACATTAACTTTTTTAGTTTACCTTAACCATCAAGTACTTTTCTTCTGGAGCGTCTATTAGAAATTGATGAACTTGCTCCTTAGTAAGAATTTTTGATTTTTTTGCCTGGTATCCAGTATTTTGTCTTTTAAGGAATACTACTAATCGTGAGTACTTGCTGATGTCGACATTATTTTTCACGCTAAGAGTAGCTTTTATCATTGAATAATGTGACCACAGTGTTGAAGCCTTAAAATGCTTCGCCTTTTCGGCAAAATATACCAGGAGCACACTCTCGCTATGAATTTCATCTACTTCTTTTACCAGACACCAATCACAAAATTCCTTGAAGCACTTTTCGTAGATCTTCCTAGATTTTTCTGGCAATAAATTCACAACTATTTTTGAAGCCGTTTCTTCAATAGTTTCGTCACACATTTTTCCAATGCTTATTTAACGAAGCGAAGAAAATACGGGCAGTTTCTCGATATTCACAAAAAACCAATATGGCTACCCTTATTTATCGGTCGTCAAGGGTTTCCATCAGAACCAGCATGATTTTTGCGTTCGACAACTGGAAACGTCATGTTGACAATTTTTAAAAAAAGTTAGATTTCTTCAATTAAAATCGTTTGGGTCGTGCAAAAAATAGTATATACACCTCGGGAGTGAATGAATTTCTCCTCGGTGCTTTGTAGAGCCCTCGGGCTTCGCCCTCGGGCTACAAACTGCACCTCGGAAAAAAACATCATTTCACTCCCTAGGTGTATAATATACTATTATCTACGGTAAGATTGTCTATCTATATATGGTTAGTGTCTGATTATTTAGCATAATATTTCCGCAGATTATTTTACAACCCACTTTGGACATTAATGGCATTATTGCTGCATTTCGTTGTAAGAAGAACTTTTCAGTGGCATACGAAAAGCTTATGACTACAATGCCTTAGCCAGTTTATTTCTTGTAAACCAATCCCAGGGGTCAATTTCAGGAAACCGCGTCAGTTTTCCTCGACAGAAATTAGTATACAAGGAAAAAAAATAGAAACTTGCATTACTGAAGTAATACAATGTCTACCAAGCTCACTTGATAAATCGTAACTTTTGCTAGTAATATCTTTTATGGATAATGCACATATTCATCGACGAAAATATTTAGAGCTGAGTAAAAGATACATCCTCAGTATAAAAATAAGGTTTTCCAACTAGTACATATTAAATCTCTATTATTATTCTGTATATAATTGCATTGAGAAGCCTAGCTGCTCTCTCAAAAAGAATCTGTAAATAAATTAAGCAAAATTAGTATTACTAAACTTACAGAACTAACTACCAAAAATTGTATATAAAGAAAATGATCTGTTTGAAGTCAAGTAAAATTCATAAAATGCAGCATGAGATACAGAGGGAAAGACAGTATCTATAGTAGAATTACCGAACAGATGCAGTAGCATACAATACATAATATAATATATTATAATGCAATGTTGCTACTGCATTTGTTCGTTAATTCTACTATAGATAATATGATTTACTACGTTACATTGATATAGAATCGCAGTGCAAAAAGCACTATAGTATCACCTTATCTAATTGTATTTTTGCATTTATACAAATGAATCCATATAACTGCATACTCAAATGTATAGATAATAAAAACCATGAATATTTTATAACAAATACATACTACCTCCTGCCAGGGAGCTTTATCTATTTCAATATATATTCAAAATTACATATACATTACAATTAAATATAAGAAGAATGTAATGGATAAATTAACTGCTCATTCAGAGCTTGGTCAGTTTATTTTAAATGTTTTTTTTTTATAAAGAGATGAATTATTTTAATACGAGGCAGCATAACTAATTTATTATAGATTATGTAAACTGATTTTGTCCACTTTATTTTGATCTACTAATGGTTTAAAATTCTTTGCCAACTTGACCGTTACAGTCATCTTACTAAGTATGTGTATTTATTATATGATGTTTAATTAATGTTTATTGTAAATACATACATTCTTGTTAAAGCTCATGCCAAATAGTGGATAGATAAAATTAAAGATTAATTATTTGATACCATAAGATTAATTGTTTTACAGGGAGTGATGCCTAAACTTAACGACGAGCTTTAAGTGATATATCTAACGGGTACTAATCAAGATTTACTTCTTGATTTATTGATAATATTAGAACATCATTAACGAATTCATTACGGACATTAAAGAAGTTGTATATAAATTACACATGTAATAAATTCGTAACGATCTTATACCTATGTGGTCAATAGACTTCGAGATATAAATATTATACTTCACAGCTGTTGAGAATCTTTAAACTGCAATTTATCATACTAATCGACGCGCTAAAATAAAACATTTGAATTAATCAAATACTTAATAATCATAAACACAATGATGGTTAATTTACAGCATTAAAGACGAGTACAGTGTGCATTAATGAGTTCATTCAAAATTAAATCAACTGCTCTAATGCAAGCAGAGTTCTTCCTAAACAGTTCAAAGATTAAGATTTATTAAGAAAAAATTAGGTGTGGCCACCACACGACTTTCTTATACGTATGAAAGTGTTACTTCCGGTCCGAATTTTGAAATTTCATTTATACAAAAAATATTCCAAATCCAACTCTAAATACTTTTGTACTCTTCATAAATATATATAGAATGCATAATTTACGACATATTTGTAAAAAATCGCTATTAGATAAGAGTAAAAGTGGTACTTCCGGTCTGAATTTTGAAATTTTTTTTATACGAAAGATATTTAAAAGTATGCTATAAATACTTTTATACTCGTAATGTACCTGCCTAGAAAGCATGACTTGCGAGATATTCGCAAAAAACTGATTTTCGATAAGAGTAAAAGACCTACTTCCGGTAGGAATTTCGAAAAACTTTATTAAAACAATTTTTCTCAAATTTAATTTTGAGTACATTTGAATTCTTTATAAATTTGTTTAAACTTAGTAATTGACGAAATATTTGCAAAATTCGATTTTTTCACTGAAGTAAACTACTACTTCCGGTCTGCCGATTTTGCTCAAAATCTAATCAGTTCTCAAGAGGGAGATTATATTCGTAAATACAAAATTTGGAATTGATATCTACAGCGGTTTGACCGCTATCGTGGTCACACACACAGACAGACACACACACACAGCCACACACACAGAGAGAGAGACACAGACATTTTTTAAAAACCACTTTTTTGGAATCAGGGGGCCTCAAAACGTGGACATCTGCAAAAATCTCGAGGTAGAAAATTTTCATCATCACAATACTTCCTTATACTACGTATAAGAAAGTAAAAAGTGACACAACAAACTTAAAGTAATTTTTTTTATACAATCGTCATTTAAATAGCCCAGTGAATATATAAAACAAAGACATCATCCGAACAAATTGAGAACAGAGAATGTTGTCGATAAGTGAAGTATCGCTTGGAACAGCAGATTACATTTACATAGAGAATAATAGATTGATTAAACAAACAGATTGTTAAACTACAGTTTATGCGTACCTACTAAGTATGCATATTCTAAAAGAAAATTTAATTGATGGGGTGACACTCCATATCAAATAATTAAATAAAGAGAAGTTTGTGAGTTTCAAAAGTTTATTATAATAGTTCAATAGTTCTATTGAATATGATGTCGCTACACAGTAGCTTCATCGGGCGGATAAATACTAAGATTAACAATATATATGGAAACCAGCTTTGTGCAATATGAGAAGGTAAATACAAGTTTAAGCGGATAGGAAATGATCCACATCTACTTAGTTATTCAGAGGCAGTTGTATAGCGTCGTTTTACTTTAAAAAACTCGTAAGTCCGATTTTTGCATAAAACGAGGTTTTAATTCAGTCTTGGTAAAAATATTCTTCTACACTTTGTCTTAAAAGCCCGTAAGTCTAGACAGATTTGAGTGCCATCTATTGCTAAATTTAAAAAACACGTATGTTATTTTCAGACGAAACCTTACTTTTAAATCCTCGTAAGTCCGTAAAGTTTTGGTTCCCGCCGCTTTGTAATTTAATTGTGTACCTACATGATATAAAGCTGCATAAATAATAATTATTATGAGTTTTTCAACAAATTCAAAAGTAAGTTTTGTTTTTAATTAGTTAAATGTATTAATATTGTTAGTGAAAAAGAATTTATTTGTTTGTTATGTGAGGTTATCGCGCCAATGTGAGACTTACGAGGTTTAATACTAATAAGAGGATATTAAATTTCATAGACTACAAACATACGAGGTTTTAAACTTCAATAAAGTTTCGATCGTAGGCTTATTTTATCTATTTTACGAAAAATTGTTTAATATATCTGGGGACAGTCTGGTACAAGAAAATCAAATATGATATACAAGTAATATAAACGCTAACGGATGCGCCGTTATTTCCATTATAAGGCATTTTTTTTAGTTGTACCTCTGTCATAATAGTGTTGATAGTAAGCCTGATTTTTTAAATTTTTGTTATATTGTTTCGTACAATTTCTGAGAGGGGCGTACTGTTTTAAAAAGGGAGGTACTTACATATTTTTTACTTTCATCCAAATCAGAATGTTCTGTAAATGTCTAACATTATATCAGTTTGTTTTCGGGAATATGTAATAAAGTAG
Source organism: Amphimallon solstitiale (assembly GCA_963170755.1). Classification (NCBI taxonomy): domain Eukaryota; kingdom Metazoa; phylum Arthropoda; class Insecta; order Coleoptera; family Scarabaeidae; genus Amphimallon; species Amphimallon solstitiale. The sequence goes on along the minus strand of OY720678.1, from coordinate 109,683,220 downwards.
GTAATTACCTAATTAACTTGCTGTATGTTGTATTTTAGAGTAAAAAAAATAAACGTACAGTTTTTTATTCGGTGCAATAATGCACATTTGTTAATAAGATTTTATTATACAATTTATTTTATTTTTAGATCATAGCAGTCAGTACTGTAAGTGCGCGAAGTAAGCTTATTTTTTCGCTTGCACTCGCTGGTGAAACTCGACGGGATGAATCGTCCTCTCAGAGCTTTAATGAGGACCAGGAAGAAACCCTTTCGTCTCAGTTGGCTCAAAGGTCTGAAGAAGAGCGTGATGAAGCTATTGATCCCACGTATTTAGAAAATAATTCTGAAGTTCACATAACTGATAATAATGAAAGTCTTCAAGAAGCTGTTCCCGATTTTGTTGGGGTATATGAAGTGACTACGGGAGGAATGCTTTCACAAGTGACTGAAATGTCTAACAAAAAAAAAAGTGAATTGACATTTGATTTAAAAGCAACTCTTTCTGAACACGAGGAAGTCGAAGAAGAAAATATAAACGAAATACGCGACCAGTCAACAGATAAGAAACAAAGAAAACGCAAACCAGAAATTAGCAAGTGGCAAATAATTGAGAACAAAGAAAAAAGAATGAAAGGAGAAGAATATCGGGGGCTGAAAAAAACTGATGGAAAATGGGTGTACGATCAACGTAGAAAAGCAAGATGTATGAAACCAGCTTGTCATTGCAAACAAAGTAGAAAGGATACTAAGATTAAATGTGGCATTTTCACTGAGGAAAAGCGACAAAATATTTTCCAGCATTTTTGGAGAGATCTCAATTGGGAACAGCGGAAAACATACGTTAACCGTCTAATCGATACTGACGCTGCTAAAGATAAAAAAAATATGAAGAATGAGGTGTCGCGCCGTAAGGTCACGTTGTTCTATCATCTTAAGAAAAAAGGTGTACGAGTAAGGGTGTGCAAAAAAATGTTTAATAATACTCTTGACCTTGGAGAATGGTCTACACATAGTTGGGCACTCTTAAGCAATTCAGTAGATGGATGGAATTCCGATGACCAACACAACACCGATTCTGTTCCATGTCAGTCTAAGAATGCTCAAAGAAAAAGCAATCGATTTACCGAAAGAAAAAATACTTTACAAAAATTCTTTGATCTGCTTCCCAAGCTTGAATCACACTATTGTCGAGCATCTACTGAAAGACTCTACCTAGAGCCACTGTGGCAATCAAAACTCTCTCTATATAATGAATATGTCCAGTTTTGTGAAAAGGAACAAATAGAATATTTGTCTACCAAAGTATTTTATGAAGAATTTGATGCGAATAAGTTGAGCTTGTTTAGACCCAGGAAGGATCAGTGTGATATCTGTGTAGCCCATAAAGCAGGAAATATAGCAGATGATCAATATCTAGCACATATTGCTAAGAAGAACAGGGCTCGACGAGAAAAAGAAGAGGACAAAGAAAATGCCACTCATATTTTTACTGTAGATATGCAGTCTGTTCTTCTGTGCCCTTTGCTGAAAGCATCAACATGTTATTACAAGAAAAAGCTTATGGTCCACAACTATACAATTTATAATCTCAAAAGTCATGATGGTTTCTGTTTTCTGTGGCACGAAGGGGAAGGAGGTGTGTCTTCTAATGAGTTTGCTACCCTTCTCTACGATTTTATCGAAAATAAATCAGGAATTAATCCGGGTGAAGAAATCATACTTTTTAGTAACGGTTGCGGTTATCAGAACCGCAATGTTACTCTTGCCAACGCGTTGCTCCATTTATCCAAGAAGCTAAACATAACCATTATTCAAAAATATTTAGTGCCTGGTCACACTCAAATGGAGTGCGATAGTATGCACTCTAGTATTGAACGCAAACTTCGCAATCAGGAGATCTATACACCTGCTGGATACATATCTGCATGTAAAGCAGCAAGAAGACATCCAAAGCCTTATTCAGTAGAATATTTTCGACACGTATATTTCAAAAATTTTAGCCAGCTTTCTTTCTTTACATCAATTCGTCCAGGGACCAGAGTTGGAGAAGCCACGGTAAACAGTTTGTGTGCTCTCAAATACACTGGAGAAGGATTAGTATTTTATAAAACTAATTTCGATGATGACTGGACACAGTTAACGAAAAGAAATACTAAAAAAGTTCTTGGTACCGAACCAATACCGCAACTTTATAATGCTCCTCTAGCCATAAACAAATCTAAGTACGAACATCTTCACGCTTTAAAAAAAGAGATACCCCATGACTATCATACATTTTATGATACCTTAAAATACGAATAATGTTATAATGCATGTAATAATACCCATAATGTAAGTAATATGTTTATAAATGACTAATAATTATTAAAACGTTTGTTTTTTTTCAGTACCTTTAGTGTTTAAAAACTTGTAAGTCTTGGTATAGGTAAATTTTTTATAATTAAAATCACGTAAGTCTTTTATTTTGAGGAAAATCCCATATTTAATTAAAATACTCAAAACCATGTATACATATTTTTGAACTATGAAATCAATGTAAAACTATGTTTAAAAATGTCGTTCTGCATAAGAGCTAAATAGTTTTTCTTATCTCCTGTAAAAGTAGGTTGGGGAGACATACGAGTTTTTTAAAGTAAAACGACGATAGTTTATTATGTCTATTCATTTCAATGAATTCGAGAAGATCAACTTTTTTGTTTTTGAATATGAAGGAAATCAAAAATTTTACTAAACTTCGGGTTCTTTTCTAAATAATGGATTGCAAATGTGTAGTCTGATTTTTTATGTACGTAGTTTCTCTGATGTTCAAATATTCGGGATAAATAAGTAATTCAGCTTTGGCTATATGCACTTTACTTTTACACTGTATTTTGTCTGGTTTGTTCTTATGTTTTTATGAACTTGGTTTTATATGTCATGATACCATCTTTCGTCTTTCGAATCAACTCCCTTATCTCATTAGATATTTTCCCTATACGTAGATACATATATAACACTAATGTTATTACTGGATTTTTAAAATAATATTGATTAAAATGGCGAATAATGGTATTATGGCTATAGAGACCAATAATACTAAGGAAAGGTTTATAAGAAACAGTAGGGACAAAATTGATAAAGTTGTACTAGGGAGAATATAAGTTGACATGTGAATATAGTATATTATATATAAGCTTTTCATGATATTGTATAATAACTTGGTGCTCTTCTAATTTTATGCTCAATCATATCATATAATACTGCACTTTACAACTACTTAATAGGTAGTATTAGTACTATGTTAATTCGAGTTTTAGTATTATTGCTTTTTAAATACTACGTTCTTCCACACGATATTTTATGCGCCTTCTCGTATATTAACTTAAACTTCTGAAATCAACTAAATTACAATCTGAGTTGTTCAAAGACATAAGAAATATGAGAAAGTTTGGTTAATTACATTAATAAAATATTTAATTATTTTAATAATTAAAAATACATTCCTCTTATTTCATAATGAGTTTAAATTTAAACACGATAATGTATAATATTGCTGCCGTCTATGCGTAAAGTGTAAACGAACTCGTTATATTAAAATGTTAAATATTAAATTAACCCTAAACCGACAAAGTTTTTATTATACTCACGAAAGAATTAAATTTAAATCTGATATGTATTAAAGGTTACAATGATTATGTTCCTATAACAAGAAAACACCAATCAGTATCATGGAAGGCACAATGGATTGAAATCGTCTTTCATAATAATAATAATAATAATAATAATAATAATAATAATAGGATCATTATTTACATGAAAGAAACGAATAAGAATTAAAATGTGTGCCTAGGGAAGACCTTAAATGAAAATCTCGATGCGAAGTTTAGCTCTGGGTGCAACCCCAATAGCGAACCAACAACCTAACCTCGACCAATTAATAATAAATTTAACAATTTGATGATAATTTCCAACTTAACCTAAAATTGTGTGTTCACTATAGACAGTACAAAAGAATAGGAACATTACAAAAAATTCTTATATATTTTCAAATAAGGTACTCATTAAGTAGTTGCTTACCAAATAGAAGCGACGCGACGTAATTTCTGAAAGCTAGCAGACAGTTCCTTTATACGTGAAAGTGTGACATTGTTTACTCTGCATATCTGACATGAAATGGATCGTTCATAAAATTATGTCTTGTGCAACGGCGGTGTAATAAAGCTCTTATTACTGATGTCAATGTTATGCACATAATTTCTGAAGGTAATTTTACTATGACTGAATGAGATGCGCATTCAGTCCTGAGAGAAAAAAGATGTCGCATATTCAGTCAACCGCATTCATAAAAAACATGAGATACATGATCGTATTTTTGTATGTTACATATCTTTAACATAATTTTTGAACCTTCTGATTTTTTTTGATAAGAAACATTAATATTAGTACATTTTAACAGTATGTAAAATATGACAAAACTAGGGAATCAAAATGATGTGTTTGTATGATCTGTGGGCGAACAAGATTTTGCTTTCTTATATGTAGTATATGGAAGTATTGTGATGTCCAAAATTTTCGACATCGAGATCCGAAAAATTGGTTTTTGCAAACATCTCTTTCTGTATGTGTGTTCCCTGTGTTTGTTATCACGATAACCTAAAGCTATCAATACCAAACTTTTATATTTTTTCGAAATATCTAACATAAGTAGGTCTTTTTGACTTATCAAATAGCAGTTTTTTTGCAAATATATCTCAAATTATGTATTCAGTAGTGATTTATTAAGAGAATAAAAGTACTTAAGCTGGATTTGGGATAATTTTTGTATAAAGAAATTTCGAAATTATAAAATACCTAAAAGTATTGTATAACGTCAGGCCGAGACTTTTGGCTTGACTGACTATAGGCAGAATACCACCATTTATCTGTAGACTCCGCGCACTCTTAGCAGTCTCGCGAGCCAGATGCTTTCCAAAAAATAAAAGAAATGATTTTGCCGAATTAATAATAATGCATTATTTGAACAATTAGTAAAAATTCTATCCAAATGACATTGCAATTATCCACTCATTTTCACAACTGCTAATTAGGAACGAGTGATAGAGCTGCCTGTCATCAGCATACATTTATACTCTGCAAATAGTTATTGGCGTTAGTAAATTGCAGGTCCATATAGAGAAAAACAGTGGCCCCAAGATTGGACTCTGGGGCACACCAAATGCTGATGAGGCAGTGCTAGAAATGCTATCCCTAATTCTGACAGATTATGTTTCATTTTTGACTGATTAATAAATGATGCAACAATGTTATGCTTCTTTCCCGTCACTATACACAGGCGTAATTTTCACAAAATATTGTGGTTCACAAACTGGTACATATTTTACATTATTTCTTTTGGACAAATATAGAAAGTGTCAAAGATGATCATATCTGATATGGGCACCTACTTCTTTGGGTGGATTTTCTTAAATTCAGAGTTTCTAATTCTTGTACATTTTAGGATTTTATGAGTGACGAAGCGGGGTACATCCGAAATGTGTTATAATTTTTATATTTTTGATTTCAAAAAGAGGCTATGCCTTTTTTATATGGAAATAAAGTAAATGAACATACGAGTATGTATTTTTGTATATCTTTCCGTACCTCTTTTGCACATGTTGATGTCGCCATTGCAAGCAATAATTAAATTACACGAAATTCCTTCAGTAGTGGTTGGAATTATTTTTTGAAATTATATAGTACATACTGTTTGATATGTGCACAATACAATCACGAAATTTAAAACTTTAGAAAATGTTGACTGTGTATCAGACGATATATTTTTTAAGTCACGCTTCTTTTGTTATAGTGGATGTAAACACATCACCTGTATATCTTATTTTGCAAAATATATATGTAATACTGAATAGGAATTATATTTTCAATTTAACGATAAGTGCATAGCATCATATGAACGTGTTCCTGCAAGGGGATAGTTTAAGTAAGACAAAGGACGAGTTATCTACAAACTGCTAAATTAGACATAGATTTAAAATGTTATTACTTATAATCAAGCGTATAAAAATTGCACATTACCGTTACAACAAATAATAAAAACTATAACCTCAGGAATGTGTTAACTACTTCCGGCATCCCCTAGACACCATTGGAGGGTTTCTATAATTTTTCAACGCAGACACGGTGTGAGAGATTGAATAATAAAGAATACACAAATAGTTAAGCGATTTTTTTCTGCTGAAGAAGATATAGAGATTATACTTTTAACAAGTAGGTTTCAGATATTTTGAATTTACGTTTTCTAGCTTATGAATAAATTGTTTTGCATAATTACAGTATGCCAAAGGACCATTTTGCGTTAACTACTATATAACAAATATGTAATTAGGATATCTTCCATTTCTACGTGAATTATAACAACGTTAATAAATTCATGCACATATAGGTTATACGTTTGATTTCATGGAGGATATCAATAGTGGAGACTAATATTTAAATTTAAATAAATAATTTACATCATTGTATATGTACACTTGTATAACTAAATTTCTCCAAATAGTTATTTAATTTCTTAAAAAGGGAGCTTATTTTTGAAAGAGACTTTTTATATCAACAACATTTAGCCGAAAATCTCAAAGTACCTCTCAGGATTATAACACTCCATATGTAGCATAATCCTTAAAAATGCAGTATGATACATTGTGTAAATTAAAGTATCAACACTGTCAAAAGTTTTTACAAGTTCTTAAGCAGATGTAAATTTCTATGTTATTAGCTGCTCCTCATTGAGCAAAAGTACAGTTACGATACATAATCCACTTGTATGCAAAGAAACATACGACGAAGAGATGAATTTTACTAAATAATATTTTATTAAATATTGTCAATACGACGTAAATACAGAAAGTAAGTTCGATTCGTATTTTCTGTCGCGATAACGCTGCGATCTCAGTTCCGTGCATGCGTGGCATCTGAGTCAAGGAGAAGACAAAGATGAAGCCATTTTGAGATCGGTGTTTTTTTGTACGTTTTGTAGTGCTTGTTTAGAATGGCGGCGTTGCTTGAAAGCCCCGCCGCTTGCAATATTGGATCTGTAATTCGTTTTCTAAAGGCTAAGAACATTAAATCAATCGATATTCATCAACAAATCTGCGAGGTTTATGGAAACAATGTAATGAGTGATTCAATGGACAAAAGACGGGTCCGGCAGTTCAATGAAGCACGTGATCAAGCGCACGATATACTGATAAATTGTTTCGTGCAGTTGAAGAAACAATTAAGGAAAACAGCAACTTTTTTCGCAAATTTTAAGATGACATACTCATGAAGTTTTTACTGTAAGACTAAGTTTTAAAACTTTGTGCTCGTTGGGAGCCAAAAACACTTACAGAGCAACACAAAACCCAAAGTATGGGAAGTGCATTTAACTTTTTGACACGTTACGACATTAACTTTCTGAGACAGATAGTGACGGAGGATGTGACAAGATAACTTTTACAGGGCTTTGGCTGGGAACTGCTTGACCGTCCTCTGTAAAACCCTGACCCCGCCCCTAGTGACTTACGTCTCTTTTTGCACCAGAAATTGTTTCTTGGTAGTCAACACTTCAACAACAATGAAGAGCTCAAAGAACATGTTACCACATAGTTGACACCAGGGGCGGCAACTTTTTGCGAAGAAGATATGCAAAAACTTGTGCCACGCTTTGAAAAATGCCTAGAAAAATGGTGGGAACTATGAAGAAAAATAGCTTAAGGTTTGTAGATGGTTTTGCAATAAAAAGTTTTTCAGTATCTGTACTTGTTTTCTCGTCATTACCAAACGGAACTTACTTTCTGGACTTACGTCGTATATAACATTACTATAGGGAAACATAATAAACGGAATAATAAGAACAATAGCAATTATAAATAAAGAATGATGTATACTATGCACATGAACTTAAGAGAGAAGGTAAAGTAGCACTTTATTAGCTGAAATATATGCAATTAGTTTTTTACTACAATATAAATAAAGAGGATATTAAAGAACGTCTAGAAGACAATAAATCCTTAAAATATTTGACTGTTTTCAAGATTTTGGTAGTTTCGAATGTTAAAATTACTTTTATCGTATCAAGTTTAGTCTTATTGCGAATATATCAACTTCATTACTTCCTCGGTAATTCTTCTTTTTTGCTTTTTCAATTCTTAAAACTCTCCATTTTCTCCTTTCTTTCTCTGTCGATAACATGCTTCACTCATTTATTACCTCATATTTCTATTACCAAACCATTGCAATTAAGCCTGTTTAGCATGCTTTTATATTTTCATTTTTTTGTTTGTCGAAGTTAGTTTAATTACGACATTTTCTTAAACACTTCTTTTCAATAATTGTTAGTTTCATTTCATAACGTGTTTGCAAGACTCGTTCTCATTTTTTTCTGTTTATAAATTGTGTTCCAGCTCTATTTGCTAGTTCGAAGTCTACCTCATAATCTTTTATTATTGTGCTTGTTAAAATACATACTTAAAGTCATGGTCTGACACCTAATGTTCGCGTAACTAGCCATGCCATGTATTCTATTGCAAGAACAAAAGTTCCAATTGTTACTTTCTCAAAAACAATCAACTTTTCGTTTTTTCAATTTCTCATAACAATTCGAAACTAGAAAGTAATATATGTATATATGTATATTCACCATTCATTCAACCACATATTAAAATACATAATATATATCCGTCTGGAAGCTATAATTATCAAGTGAAGCTCAGATAATTTTATTTTAAGTTTCTTAAAAATGAACGCCAACAGCAGCTAACAGAACTAAATTTCTTTTCAAATAAATTAATTTCTAGAGGCTGCTTATTTTCAGTGATTTAAATATATTTAAAAATTGTAAAAATAACACTCGTTAACGTGGTGATCGTATACAGTAGGTGATAGCCTCCTGTTAAACAAAAATTAATTTAACTCACAAGAAATTTAGTGCTAGATAGTTGTGGTACAAACTTAAACTCCAATCGCTTATAAATGCAATTATGGAGATGTTTGTACCATTAAGGTTCAGGTAATTATTATGGCACTACATAGATACAGCTTGGGAACATCACAGGTACAATAAATTGGGTTCTGGGAATAGTTGCTCACAATGAAACTCGTATCATTCACAAACTGATACAACGCAAAATTATGGATTACGTTTCCATAAAATAGGCGAGTTAGTGCATTCGGCATTATGGCATATAACACAATGTATAAAACTAGCACTTTAAATACAAACGAAATATAAATTTTAGTAACAATAATAAATTTCCTTTCATAGTCATCATCTACTCACTTTCATATTTAAATAATGTCCCTTTTTTTAGTTGGACCTATAAGTATATTTGCAGCACACATACTTGAATCGTAATTCCTATTAGTGGACAATAAATACTGTAATATTAATAATTCCTATATCTTAAATCGGAAATACAAAAGCTTTCGAAAAGCGAACAAACCGTTTAACATCGTTTTGATGTGACCCAAATATCAGAAGAATACAAAACGTAATCTTGAAGTGCTCACTGAACTTCAGAATTAACTCTGACAGGACTACGCTTCAGCATAGAGGGAAACATATTTTACATAATTAAAGAGAAGAAAAAAAGAACTTAAACACCGAAAGTGGTAGCAACGAACTCGTCCAAATCCAGTTTCGACCATTCATAAAAACACAAAAATATAATTAGGCGAAACTCATCAAATTAGGCATTAATCTAAACAGCCGTCATATTCCGTTTGAAATCGAAACGACAACCGTATCTAAATATATAAGACAGAAGCATTAGGTAGCCTTGTAAAATCCCATCGTAGTAAAAAAGGACAAGGCACACACGAAACTAGTTTCATTACCAAAGCAGAAATTCTCCTTATAATGAGAAATCTGATATATGTACGTTACAGTGTCCGAAGCTGGGCTTACTGGTGAATAATCAAATGTATCTAACATGTCAAATTTATGTACATTCTCTTCTTTGTTTTTGTGTACCTCCTAAAATGTATATGGATGTGGTATTCTTGCGTGGGCGAACACACAACTTTTAATGTGACTGCTTTGTGTTTATTAATTAAAACTTAACACTCGTGATGTCATGATTATGACAATAGGACTATGTTCTTATCACTTAAAGTCATTTATTTGCTCCCACTCTTTCGTTTCAATAATTGGAATAGTATTTAAAAGTAAAGAAGTGCATTCATATTAAAAATAGAATAAGAATACTGTCTTTACATTTGGTGTCGCTTATTTCGTTATCCGTCTCCCTCCCCTTTCCCCCCAACTTATTTTTTTTTATTACCGCACAGAATAATTATTAATAAAATATACATGGTAGTATATACTGCCTAAGATATTCGGTAATTTGAAACATCTCTAATTATACACACATTCGTCAATCTACTGTAGAATTACGGAACAGATGCAGTAGCAACAGCGCATTTGCCCGTTTAAGCTATTACAAAAATGCCATGTTGCTACTGCATCTGTTCGGTAATTCTACAGTAGTTTTCACTTTTCTTCCACATATCCACACATTTTCCTGCAGAAATAGCAATTTTTTCGACTTACGACTAATCGCTCGCCCGGTATAACAAAGGTGTATGTTAAAAAATTGGAAATAATGGCTCTTTCTTGTTAGAAATTCATACGTGCTCTGAGATACTCGTGAAGAGGGTTTTGTTATAAATATCACTAATACGACGAGTTTGATCCACAAAATTACGAAGATGTATCTTATTGTCGTCACATGTTTACCATTACAAAAGTATATGATTGTTCATAGAACCTTGTATGATATTTTTGTCGAACTAAACGAAAAGCAAGTGGTATGTCAAATCATTCCATTTTGTACTTCACTACATTGCTAGCGCCGTGTATACATGATTAGACCATATGCCTGGAGTGATAGTTGTGTGCTTCAGATTAAAGATGATAAATTTTGCATCGGCTCATACTTTGCAAAAATTTTCAAAAATTAAAAGGTTAACTTTGAGGTTTTCGGTGCCAGGGCACTTCTGCGTCGAAGAAATGGATGAAATTCATAGTGTCATTGGATGAGGTTTGCGAAAGTCAGAATACTTTTCGACAATTTCTCTTTTGAGACTTTCGCTCAAAATTTGCACTCGAAAACCGTACAAAGTAATACAAATGACATCCCACGACTTTTTGGAAATCCATTCATATTCTATGAAAATTAATTATAAGGAAGCGTCTTTTGCAAAGACAAGATGTTTTAAAATCAAATATAAAGCTTCTTTTCTTAATGCCAACTTTATGTCATATAATTTAAAACTTAGACGACGTATTAGAAACCAGAAAACTGCCGAGCCCAACGAAGAAGTCATACCTGTTAATCACAGAAAGAAATACACTTAAAGAAATTACTTTACCTCAGAATAAGATTGAGGACTTGCGATCACTGCTTAAACGGATGTCGGAAGCTATACGCATAGTGAGGCAAATAACCGAAAAGTTCGATGAATATAGTACCGACCGGCCTGCAAATAGAATATATTGACTTTAAGCAGGCATTTGATAGTCTGAGGCGAGAGCAGATGATAAAAAGCTATGAGGTGTATAAAAATACCAGGAAAACTAGTAAAATTGACAGAAATGACGATGAAAAACTCAAAAGCAGCTGTGATGGTGGACGGAGGCATAACTGAAGACTTCGAAATCAACCTAGGAGTAAGGCAAGGTGACGGACTATCAACAACCTTGTTTATTTTAGCATTCGATGTCAAGGAATGCAATTTCCAGGGAACAATAATCAATAAGACGATACAAGTACTTGCGTATGCAGACGATCTCGCCATACTAGTTATGGACAGGACAAGTTTGGAAGAAGCAATTGAAAGAATCGATCAAGCAGCAAAAAAAGAGGCCTAATAATAAATCAAGAAAAAAGTAAATACACGGAAATAAGTAGAGTAAATAGAGATACTACAACCAAGGAAGTAAAAAATTGGAAATTATAAGTTTGAAATAGATGAAAACTTTACGTATTTGGGAGTAATGATAAACAGTGGGAATGATAGAAGTATAGAGATAGATCATAGACTTCAGGGTGGACATAGAGCTTATTATAAATACAAAGAAATACTGAAAAGTAAAGTGACAAACATAAACACAAAAATGAGGGTATTCAGAGCGATAATTCGACTACTAGTGATTTATGGGGCAGAGACCATGAACATGACGATCATGGAACAGGAGAAACAGAGACGATTTGATGGGAAAATTGTAAGAAAAATAAGATAATTAAGGAGGTAAAGTTGAACAACAGCTTAGAATAGGATAAGAACGGAAGAACGTGGAGTAACTCACCACAAGAAATGAGTTGCTAGGGCTCAAACAAAATATGAGCGGTCACAATTCTTAAGGGAATGTACGACCCTATATATATATTTTCTTTTTGGTTAATTTTCAGTACAAATCGAAGGCAAAACCCAAGATTGCCGGTGCAGTGGTTTGTTGTTAAGCTACGGCAAGATGAATTTGAATCTTTTAAACGTCTTGAGTTATATCAAAAGATAGCACATATATATTGTGACAATACTCTTAATTAATATAGAGTATCATGACATTCAGATAAATAAATTAACTTTAAAATCTTTTATATAATTTTATCCCAAAAACTAGCTCAGATATTATAACTTTCAAAAAATTCACAAATTAATAAGCACATATTTTTGTACTAAATTGGGTTGCTGACTATCAGTAATCTGTATGTTTAAGCACTAATAAATGTGCTATTTGGGTTGCTGACTTTCAATGGCTTGTATAATTAAAGCAGTTCCCTATATCTTACTATGTTCTGTAAACTTATATGATAGCTTTTTTACCGATCTTTAAAATTAATAATTTATATCAATTATTAAATAATACCAAAACTATGTGTAATTGTGCAAGTACCTATTAGGATTAATTACATCAATTTTTAGCACAACTATAACAAGGTATGTATTTCAAAAGCAATTTATACCATTTACATTTACTGACATATATTTTCTCCTTTTAGGTTATGTTATAAGCGTTTCTGTTTATTTTCCCACTCCACTCTAAATAATCATTTATTTTACTATGCCAAATAAAAGAAAATATCAGTATAGATTTGTTTAATTCGTTGAAATTATATAGCAGTAATTATAGAAATTTATAAACAATTATCAAAAATACATATATGGAAATTTTCCTCAACACGTCTAATCAACAATATGAGAAGAATTTAATACGAGATTGTCACTTGACTACAATGGTTATAAATGCAATAACGTAAGTATTAACCTTTACTATTATCTAATTCAATATCTGAAACCTTTTTATTTCTGCTCTTTACAGAATTTTAATAAAGTATTTATAAGCAGAACCTCAATATTTCGGGTAAAACTAAATTTTGTCATCCAATTATGTAGTTTTATTATACAAAAGCCTTTTGCTTTCCAAACAAATTCTTATTTGAGATTATGATTTTATATCATACAGTAAAGATTTAGATTTACTGTTAATAAAGATGAAATACAATAATTCACACGATCATTACAACGATTTATAATTTCTCTTCAGAAATTATGCAATAAATATTACTTTAACTCCGAAATTAATTCCAATGTTTATACGACCTGATATAATTATTATAAAATTTCTTTCTTATTCTTCAATGTCTTTCCTTCTAGCGTTCTTTCTTCTCACTCTAGTGATGATGTTAGTATAACAAACTGGGATCCTCGGACCTCGAACAGTTATCCTGTCGTACCTGGATGAAATCTCTGCACTCTCGTACACGTTCTGGAATGCTTGAATTGGGACGGTTTATAATACGATTTCCTGTCGTACCTGTATGAAAACTCGGCACTCTCGTACACCTGTAATAAACACACACTATCTTGATGTTCTCTGGACTTCCACGTTTCTGGAATGCTCGAACTGGGACGGTTTATAATATTATTTGCCTCGGATTATTACACTCCTGGATTGACAAACTTGTACACCATAAATTCTCACTCGTATATTAATTCTTCAACTCAACTGGTTCAATGATACATATGCAGGAACTCCTAAACGATTCTGACGGGATGGTTGTAGCTGTATTGGATTATACTTCTTAAATATCCGATTATAAGGTAAGTTCGAAATAAATCACTCTCCTCTTTACTATATGTTCTAAATATTTATCCTTTCCTCCTTCTTTTATGTTATCCACCAGTAATATTAATGGAAAATTTCTATTTATTATATATTTTCCTGAAATAAAATCTCACTATCTTCTCCGTTAATTATTAAACACTTCTATTACTCTTTGAAGCGAAAATTAAGAACATTAACTGTATTTAATGATGAAATTCTTTCACTTCTCGAGAAAAACGTTCGCGTTTTCCCGAAAAAATTAGAATTGTTATTTTTTTCATTTCACATTTCCTTGACGATCATAAATTAATTTTCTTTTACCAATTATATTGTTCCACACAGTTTATTTATCCAACAAAGTTTCTACATTATTTTTGATTGTTTTAAATACCTATTTAGAATTTCAAAATCTTACTATATAAAATCTCAATTGAATATTTTAGTTTGTTTTCTACACTTCTACCTATTAATACCCATTTCTAGTAGTATGTTTTATAAATGTCAAAATCTGACATTTCCAAAATTTGAATTTTGGCGCGTTTGCTATTCATTATTTTATTGCATTTATAGTTTTAAATTTCATTACTTATTACTATTCTCATATACTTTGTTAATTAAACAAGTTTTCACAAACATTATATTACATATACAAACCAATCAAGTAATATTTAAATCTTTACTTTCAGGCTGAAGAAAACTAAACATCAAAATATCCTGCCACAACTATCTATGCAAATGCATGAAGAAAACAGAATAAACTACACATTTGATGACATTAACCTCTTTATACATTTGGTATACTTTAAATATTTTATTCATATAAAAATTCTGCTATATAAAAAAAAACACTTTAAATTAAATTCCTCTAATTTATTTATAAACCATATTGTTGCCTAGTCATAATAAACGGCAAACCATTACAATATATACCGGGTGTCCACACGAAAACTTTATATTGAATTATTTCTGGTGTTTTTGAAGACAAAAACTTGAAATTTTGGGTGGTTGTTCAGGATATAGGGGGACAATGAATAGTGTATTTCATACCGCCCCATCGGGTCACCCGCCGCCGCCGGCCACCCCCACTCCAATATTTTAAATGACACTCTGTATTTTTTTTTGGTGGTTTTGAAAGAACACAATTTTCTTGATATTCCTATGTGAAAAAACTAGTAACACACATTATGACATTTATGAGATATTTAAATTTAAAAGTTTCAGATATCAGAAATTATTAACTCCGAAAAATCATAAGTTAGTCATGGAAATAGTTTGCTTTAAATTAGAATTGTCAAAATTGTGACTTTTGTGTTTCATTAATATTAATACTTGTAAAATTGTTCTTAAAGTTTCGGCTTTTTCGCTGAAATGGTTTATACTCTTGAAGAGAGAACTGAAATAGTGATTTTGTATGGGATTGCAAACAAAAATTATTGCCAAGCGGCGACGTTATTCAATGAAAACCAACCAAACAGAAACGTATCTGTTGCTTATGTCAGAACGCTAATAGAAAAATTTTTGCAAACTGGATCTGTAAATAATAAAAAACGGAATACGAATAATTGTGGTGTACTAAATGAAGCTATGCAACTAGCAGTTCTTGGGCATATTAATTTAGACCCAGAGCTTTCGTTGATAATATCCCCAAAAAATTAATGTATGGGCTGGAATTCTTAATAACCAAGTAATTGGCCCGATATTCTTCCAGGAAAATTTAAATAGACCTAAGTACTTACAATTTTTGGAAGAGCTAATACATCCTCTTATCATACAGTGTCTAGAAGAAAACTTGAATGAAATAGAGGAGGAGCAATTATATTTTCAACAAGATGGAGCTGGGCCACATTACTGTTTAGACGTTAGGAATTATTTGGATAATATTTTCCCAGGACATTGGATTGGACGTAGGGGCTCTATTGAATGGCCAGCTCGCTCCCCCGATTTAACTCCCCTAGATTTCTTTTTGTGGGGACATTTGAAATCTGTTGTTTATAAGACACCGCCACAATCAATAGCTGATTTACGTAATAGAATAACAGAGGAATGTCGAAATTTAACGCCACAAGTGTTCGAAAATGTTAGAAATGCTTTTGAAAATAGACTTTATTTATGTTTAAATGTAAACGGTGAACAATTTGAGCATTTAATTTAACTAAAATGTTGTGAATAAATCTTGTTTTAAGTATTTCCATGACTAACTTATGATTTTTCGGAGTTAATAATTTCTGATATCTGAAACTTTTAAATTTAAATATCTCATAAATGTCATAATGTGTGTTACTAGTTTTTTCACATAGGAATATCAAGAAAATTGTGTTCTTTCAAAACCACCAAAAAAAAATACAGGGTGTCATTTAAAATATTGGAGTGGGGGTGGCCGGCGGCGGCGGGTGACCCGATGGGGCGGTATGAAATACACTATTCATTGTCCCCCTATATCCTGAACAACCACCCAAAATTTCAAGTTTTTGTCTTCAAAAACACCAGAAATAATTCAATATAAAGTTTTCGTGTGGACACCCGGTATATGATTTGCATATAGTAGGTGCGGTGTTTGATGAAATGAAACATTTATTTTCATAGCGACAGATATACTAATCTTCCCAATTAACTTATAATATTAATTAATTTCGCCTAAAACGCTATTCAAACGCGAATAGACAGTTTGCAAAACTCGTGCTGTAGCACTTGTCTTTCATCTGTGACTTGATATATATGTCATAAAAAATGTCTAACGGATTCCTATGTACATACATATACATATGTATCTCCTTTATAGCTCATAGCAGAACACGAATCTGCTAATGACTGGATGTGCGTTCGAAACATATTGAAAGCTAAATATTTATTATATAGTTTTTCTAATGTACACTGTGAGATCATAATTTTTTATATCTAATATACAATTCCCTACTTATGAATTTTAGAATTTCTGGTTACCCGTAGATCTTTCCAAAATAAATCTTTTTAGAGATATATAATATTTGCTGGCATTTTAACAAAAGTTTTATAAGAAAACCAAGCACGACAAATAATGAAATTGTGAAAATCACGAACGAGATCTATGGATATCCGTAAACCAAATTTTACTTTAAAAGAATCATATTTTAGTGTAGAAATGATAAAGAAGTTAAATTCCAGTAAAAATACGAACCAGAAACTTAAAATGTTTCTGAGTGTAGTACATCGACACTAGAAGAATTTTAAATTTTTGGTTTGCAATTTACTAAAATTATCTACATAGGCTTACTGTCTAATGTAACAATCTTTTGTGGCGCATTTTCATCAGTCATTTTCCATTGCTTTGATTGTTGCTTCGATTACTGTGTATAAAAGTGCTTTCACGTATTTAACACCGTTATGAATTAGCCTAAGATGACCTTGATAATTAAGACTAAAATATCCTTTGGCTTGCGTTTACAATCACAGAAAATCATGCACATGAACTGACAAAGCAAATTCAGAAATTTCTCCCATTTTGACATGAAGATGTCTAATAACGATACCATGAATTGAATAAACTTTATGCAGATCCATTAAGTTTTGGTCTTCTACAAGTGAAAATGATTTGTCACTCTTAGTAATACGTAATTTGTCACTCTTAGTAATACGTAACTTTTTAAGTATTACGTAAAAAATTTCTATTGTGCTGCTTCTACTTAAATTCTCTTGCTATTTATTGAGATTTATTATTTATATCAAACCACTAACTAACATTTAATGTAACTGTTAATTATTTCATTGCAGTATCAAACGCCTATAATTTTTTTTTATTTGAGAAAATTTCTATCTTGAAAACGACAAAAACTTGGTTGCCATACTGTAACTTAATTGCTTCTAGTAGTAAGTTCACACAAAACATAGATAATTCTAGCATTCAATGATATATGGAAAATTGCTATTAGCTTTATGTATTTCAATGTCATCAATTACAATACTTAGCAGTTAATGAAGGATATATTTTAACATATAAGTTTTCTGCTTATAATGATTTATATTCAAAAGAGCAATTCACTTCTATTAAAGATTCAATATAAAACACTGTTTGACATAGCTGTACTTCGGTGCCTATAATTTTTTTTTTATTTGAGAAAATTTCTATCTTGAAAACGACAAAAACTTGGTTGCCATACTGTAACTTAATTGCTTCTAGTAGTAAGTTCACACAAAACATAGATAATCCTAGCATTCAATGATATATGGAAAATTGATATTAGCTTTATGTATTTCAATGTCATCAATTACAATACTTAGCAGTTAATGAAGGATATATTTTAACATATAAGTTTTCTGCTTATAATGATTTATATTCAAAAGAGCAATTCACTTCTATTAAAGATTCAATATAAAACACTGTTTGACATAGCTGTACTTCGGTGCTAGATAATGTAAAATTAATTATCGACCATCATAACACAAGTCGCGTAGCATTTTCACACGAACACCGAGGATATAATTGATTTTTTGACGTCTAATATTTACTCCCACACTTTTTGGTCAATTTGTGTATGGTCAGGGGTGACAACAATGAAAGATATACCACCTATCTAATGACATTAACTCTACCCATCACCTGCCTTGGCGACTAATTATACAGGAAGTATAATACGACATTGCCGCAGAAGCGTTAAAAATGGATTTACACAGATATAAAACACTGTTATGATAGATTGAACATTGTAATGTGTTTAGACATAAAGTGTCATGAACTACTCGTAATAATAGTTGCGTTATTATTATTACTTGTAGTATGTAGACTATTATATCTATATTGAATATATTCTGTAGTGAATGTCAATTACTAGTTTTAATTATATTATACTTGAAGTGTATATAGTATCTACTTCTATTTAGTATTTTGCAGTTGAATTATGCTACTGGTACTGCTTTTACACACATAAGAAAGAAGTTATAACGTATGCAAACCATTGTATGGAACACAAACATAAGTTTAATAATAACTTTGACATATTATACATACAGGACAAGAGCATAATATTAAATCTGTTTGAAAACTTAGAAATCAATAAATTAAATAAATTAAACCTCATTTTAAGTGATCAATTAGAGGTGATTAATTCACCAGAATTAAATTTAAAAATTTAAAATCATTTTTCCATTTTGCTAATGTATAATTTATTATATTTATCTTTTTATTTCATATTATATTTATAAGTTGTTTAATTTCTAATTAAAATTGTATCTGCACTTAGCTATAAGGTAAATGTTAGTAATTGTATTAATACTGTATAATAATTTCATAACCTGATGAAGCTCTAGTAGCGCGAAAGGATTCGTGGTCTTCTTAAATATATACCTATGTTTTGAACTTATTGTGAAAATTTTATTTCATCTATATACTATTTTGAATATAATTTATTTATTTAATTTAGCTAAGAATAGTTAAAAAGCCTTTAATAAAATAATGATTGGCTTGTATTAAATGATCACATATTTCTATAGCAATATATTATTTCAATTAATATTATGTCTAAATACTAATTGAGTAGAATATGTACTTCCTGTATCATTCTTTGATGCACCCTTAATCTTAGAAAGAATGAATATAAAAAAGTAAATATAGTAGCATATTATTGATGTTTATCTTGAAAGTACAAACATGTATGCTGTCCTGCTCCACTTTGATCGTTATAATCCAATCCCGGTGGTTAGTTATTCAAATATTTTAGTGTATTTTATTATGTAAAAAAGAATAAGCTGCGATATCAGATAAGATAGAAGAAACGAACTGTTAAAACCATTAGGCTTGGTCATACATTAAATGTAACGCATATTAAAGGAGATAAAAGATTTTAATCTAAATTGGATAAACAAACAAGTAATCTAAATATTTACATAATCGAAAGCAATTATATTCTTGTCGATGTAAAGAATGTTATTTGAATATCTTATTAGTTTACTACCTATAGTACCTACCACAAAATATAGTTAATATTTATATTCTTCCAACTAAACGGTGTTTTTTTTTAAAGAGAACTTCGTTAATCTTGATAAATGCAACTGGCTTTCGGTACGTTATTAAGCATAATTAATTTCAATCTCCTCGGTGTGAATTTCGCGCTTTCGATAATGGCGTCTGCAAAGTAGGGTTTTCCTTTGATATTACCGGACATTCCCGTAATGTACAATCATTTATCACTTGTTGGTGTTACGATTAACTGTGTCTACACACACCTCAGAATCGTTCCTTCATAATAATCTGTGTTATAATTCGCGATCCCTTGTACAGGATAAAATTACCTACAATCTAATATTTAAATGGATCTATTAACGATGTTATAAAAGCTTTTATGGGCGTAATAACAGTTGAAATTAGTCCGTAAATCGACTTTATTTTACCCCTAAGATCTTACACCACTTTACTTTAGAAATAATTGCAAATTAGCACCTTTTATATATTATAAAATAGGAGGTATACCTATATATTAGTGTGATAAAGATTAAAAATATTCACTGAATACCTTAAATGTACTTACGATTATTGTTATATTAACTTTGCTCGCAATTACGTGGCAATTTAAAGTTTTTAAAAATAATTAAAATACAGATAATGATGTAGTAGAATCACCCGAAGACAGTGGTCGTAAATTTAAGCTTAGTTAAAACGTCATACTCGTCTACCATAAATGGACATAATTATTAACTACTTTTTTATGCATTTATTGCGCAGTTTAAGAAGCACATTAAGCCCGCGGAATTATTATATATTATAAAATATTTCAATAGGTGTGCAAAGTACCTTTGCCCATACCTCTAAGGGTGTATTCAAAATAAAATATTATGCATTCCTTTTTAATAGTCGATACACGTTAAAACCAAAAAATACGGTGGCACCTGGTCAAAACATAATATACCTACATGTATAATATATGCTGAATAGACATATTACGGTACGAACATTTCTCAGAGAGTAATCATTATCAGAAGCGTATTAATACAAAAAATTATAATAGTCTAATTATATAGAAGCATTTCCAAAATAACTGCCGTGCCTTCGTCAAATTTTCATCTATAGTAGCCTATGATTTTAATATTAATTTGGGAACACTGTGAGGCAGTAATGCTTTTAATTTTGACAACTGTCAGTGTTAAATCAATTTATTGAAAAGTTGTCTTATCAATTAGATTAGTTATTATATATTGTCTCAGAATAAGAAGGAGTGATTCAAATATCGCGCCAAAATAGTGTATAATTTTTAAGTTATCTCATTGGTTCTTGCGTAGGCACGTTTAACATGGGAAAATAAGTCTGCCAAAACGTCATTTTATGTTTATAACCAAGCCATAACCTAGTGTCTTATATTTTTACTTTCGTTTATTATACGTTATTGCGTTATTAAATAAAGTCCGTACTTTTATGTACAACATGAATATAAGTGATCAGATGGCTTAAGACCTAAAGCATTTGAAACATTGGATTTGATGAATCTGTCAAAAACACTGTACGGCAGTGCACAGTTTCTTTTTTTTAAATCGAACGTCCTACACTAAATATCATTGCAAAATAACTATAGATGAGTCCAAACCAAAAATGAACTGAGCTGTTCTACACAGATTCTTGAAAGTCATTAATTTCAAGTAAGTGTTAATTAAATACTAATTATATTACCACATGTTCATATACATGTTATATTTCGAATGTGTCAAACGTAATAAGAAACCTAGACTAACAGAAAAGATGACAATATTTGGTGAAGAATATCTGGCAATAATAAAACAGTACAGATTATGATGGTCGTCCAATATTTAATTAGATGAAACATGCTTGAAGAATAGACAAAGAGAGAAGTTTGGATTGCCGCAAGTATGAGTGCACGACAAGCTTTTGTGGTAAGCCTATCGACAGGATTAAAAAGCCCTACTGGTAAAGATACGCAAGGATCTGAATTGATATATTTGGAGAAGAACGATTGTATTGATTCATGAAATGAACGGTAACATTTTTGTAGGATGTTACAACAAATATTACCCAGGTTGGAAAGGGCAGCTACACAGGTTACCTCCATATCATTGCGAGCGCAATCCGATAGAAATGATTTGGGCCAAATTAGAAGGTGAAGTTGCTTCAAAAAAATCCCCTTTCAAAACATCACTTGTACGAGAACTTTTAACAAACCCAATTAGAAATGTTACCATAGGTAATTGGAAAAAATGTGCCGACCATGTAATTAAAGTAGCAAAAAGAATGTGAGACATAGATGGCTTAATGGATGATTGTGAAAGCATTTATTATTTATGTCTGAAACAGTGATGGTGAATGTGACTTATTAATGTCCAGCACAAGTGAATCAGACTAATTTATGCGGCAATTTTTTTTGTAATTATAATCTGAATTGTTGTATTTTTAATCGTTTTAACATGATGTAAACTCTAAATTATTGTTAAGTTCCAATATATAATAGAAATAAAATTTTGTTATACTTTATCACACATTATTCAACTAAAATTTTTCCCCATATTGTCAAAATGCATAAATAGCGATTAATAACTACTAATGTGGATATGTAATTACCTTTGCGCAGATCGTGTAAGCAACTTCAGCCGATATAAATTTTTATATTTATTACTGTTGTACGTAAGATTCAAAATTTCCAAATGTGGTTGCTTAAATTTACCTGCTCAAGGTTTGTAACAGTAATAAGAATGATTTATTTGTATAAGTTCTTTGTCGACATTTAAATAGAAACTAATAGGCAAAACTTCTTCTGCTAGTTCTTAAAGACGACTTGATAAAAGATAAGAGGTTTGATTCATTCTTGCTCTCTTGTACAAATATTTAATAATAAATAGACTTGATTCACAATTTTGATGTTGGTATAACACATTCACTATACTTCCTGTTTCCAATTGCATTGCACTCTTATTGCCACTTCGATTGGTAGAACGAAAAGCGAGACATCCATCCATTTCAACCAAAGTAGTAAATGAAACACAAAACAGCTAAATCCTTACTAAAAATAATACAGTTCTTCTAACCTCAATTATCATAATGCCATATCAAATTGTCTACTACATTTTAAGCTGTGTGTTACATGTTTTGGCGGGATATTTGAATCACTCCTTCTTATTCTGAGACAGGGTATAGCATGTTAGAAGTACAATACAAAATGTTTATTATTGAAAGTTATTTTAGAAGTGGTGGATTAGTAAACGGGCAGTGGGTTTATGCAATTAATCAATGTAAAATCAGTCAGGATTTTCGACAACAGTTCTCTAATCTTGCAATCACATATGATCAGCCAATTAGACAAATTCATTGTTGCGTTTACAGAATTCGTTAAACGGGGACAGTGTTTCGTATATCTGGGAGCGGAGCACCTAAAAAAGAACTGTACTTTCATTGAAGTTCTTCGACTTCGAATGAAATAATCACCAAGGAAATCTATTGCGAAACTGGCGCAAGAAGTTCAGTTATCAGTTGGATTCACGGATGTATAATAGAAAAGGTGAACTGACTACTGCATCACATGCGGCCGTGAATGTGGTCTTCTAGGTTAGACAAGGATAGAAAAGGCGCTTGGCCGATTCGTCCGATCGATGTGTACGACGTAAATAATTCGGTACGGACAATATGATTTTGTGTAGGTACTATAGAACATCTCAACCTTAGTCTCTTATGGCATATATACCCCTTTTACTATCATAAGCAATCTGTAATAAACTGTCTTTTTTATTTCAAGGCAATGTTGTCAGTTCGATTTATTTGTTTATAGTTGGCGGTGTAAGTATCACAACATAACCTTCCTGTCGAGTGTCAAATTAATATTATAATATAATAATATAGAATAATATCCTAACCAACAAGTATTTAAAATGTCGTGTCATTATAATGAGTTACCAACCTAAATTGTCATTGTCGAACTGACAACTATGTTGTCTGTCTCCATAAGACACATACTGAATAATACTAAGGTTGAGACGGTCATAGGTATAAGAACTTAAAAACAAATTATTATTTAAAAAAGTCAGAAACAGCATGTATTAAGGGGGCTTACGCAGAGGTGCCGACTAACTGCCGTGTGGTAGGACGTAAGGAGGTAGCGCCATATGCGCTAATATAAATTCTGGACTTTACAAGGTTTCGTTAAAACAATAGTACCGCTTTTATTTACGAAATATCAAAACGAAATTTAAAACACCAATAAACAAAGACTCAATGCCTGCTCGACTAGTATTAGTTTTTAAAATAAAGTTTCTGAAACTGTGTTATAATGTTGTAAATTTTGCCAACTTTGAGAGTGAAATGTAGGAGTAAATAATTTGAATTATTAGAAAGTACTCCCAACGCAGCCTCTTTTTATTCAATTTAATGCAAAAGGATCATAAGAAAAAGAAAAATTTTTGCTGTTTGTTTTATTTTAACGAATACCTTACATCGGCGGAATTTACATTAGCGCATATGGCGCCACCCCCATACGTTCTACCTCACGGCAGTTAGTTGGCACCTCTGCGTAAGCCCCCTTAACTAAACATGATGAGTTAGTTTCAACAATTTTACACTATTTAAAAAAAATAACAGTGTAGTTGTACGGTTTTATTAATTTTATCCTATACTGAACAATTATTTAGGAACGTTGTAATTTCGATTTTTTTTTTATCTATGGCGGACTTCTTTCTTACTTTACTTTGCTGTCGTCTATAATATTGCTTAACTCGCATGCATATGAAGAGATAAACCCCTTTCGATATGATTTCGTCGCGGTGCACCTGGCACTCAAATTTAAACATTCTATAGTGTTACATTTTCTCCTTAACAAATTCTGAATAACTTAATTGGGATGATTCAACCATCCTCTTGATTTTTATTGAACTAGCTCAACTTCGGGAGGCAAGATATGAGATTCATGATTATAGAGAATTAAGCTCACGACAAAATTTACATTTTGATTCTTCAAAAAATTTTTGTTTAATAAATCCCGTTAAATAATAAATAATATAATCGAGCGTTTAAGGTAAGTCATCATCATAAATAGATGCTACGGTATTTTAAAAATCCTCCCAAAATTCACCTACCAGAATATCGTCTAATTTATTCTGGATTTTACTTTAGAAAACAACAACCTGCCGTAATTTTGTTTGTATTCATAGATGTATCTTCATTATATTCTTTGGAAGTTGAGGATTCATCGAAATCTAAACAGAAGTTATTGTGATTAAGATTAAGATTTTAGGAATTTTATTAGGTAGGATGTTTTACCTTTATTTACGTTGCATATATCATATATAGTAGAGGTTTTGCAGGTGGGACATATTCATGACGTTCGATCAGTCTTCTTTTCTTTGCAGGATGTTTTGACAAGTAAGATGGACTATTAGGCCAAATACATGATTTTGCATTGTCTTTAAAACGAGGCAACTTAAGTGAAGGGCTGTCTTCGCGGTCCGCTTGTGAACTAGAAGTGGGTCCGTTTTGCGTCGCCTGGAATTGTGTTTTGGGGTGGGTCCGTCCGACTACAAAAAACTAGAACAGAATATTACATTGATCGATTAAGTCTGATGATCAATTTCTCTATTGAAAACATGTATAGCGCAGAAAATTATCTCTTTTCAATATCTCTCACTCTTATCGAATATTAGTACAATAATTCAAAAATCAGACATTCACCATTGGTATATTTCGAACGAAATTTAGCATTCAAAAGTATACATAAATAATGTAATACTTACCGGATAAATTTCTGTTATAAATTCAGATATATCTTCTTTTGAAAAATGTTTTTTACTCAAAGCGTCTTTAATTGTTAATTGCTGGCAAACAATTAACAATTAAGGTATCACAGCACTCCACTCTTTTAATTTGTTTTTCTAATTTGTTTTTGGGCATCTTAAATAAATACGCTTTGTCTCCTATAGCCACTATGACATCAAGATGCAAAACAGTATCTTCGGGACCTTGTCAAAAATTAAATACCAGTACCGAATCACAAATGTTGACAAATATCAAAAATGAATGTCAAACTTTTCATACAGATCTGCATGCTAGCAAGATTCTGTTTACGCGACAAGCGCCTTTTCCATCTTTGTCGCTACTTCTCTCTCGCACGCTGACCACACTCGAGACCCGTTCGTCTGTCACGAAAAGATACCTTCTCGGTTCACCTTCTTTATTATACATCCGTGGTTGGAACATGCCACACTCTTCCTAAAAAAGATTTGGAATTATATCCATACAAAATTCAAGTTGCTCAATAGAGAACCGAGTACTCCCAACGATTCTTGAATAACTTGAATAATTATAAAGTTCTTAATAAATGTTTCTTTACTGATAAGGCCTACTTTCATCGTTCGCGATATATAAACAAACAAAATATGAGAATATGGTCGGCAGAAAGTCCTCCTGAATTTGTGGAAATGCCATTACATACGCAAAAAATTTCTGACTGGCTGTCAAGGAGGCGATTTATTTTATTATTTATTTATTTATTTATTAATCAGTTACCTGATGATGAAAATACAGAAGTATATTTCCAAAAAGGCGATGGTGCAGCAGATACAGTTTTACAAACACATGTTCCTTTGGAAGAGTTCTTTGATCGAATACTGAAGTTTCCTCCAGATCTCACAATTCTGGATTACTTCATTTTTCCGCACATGAAAAACACAATTTTTAGAACGCCGCAACATACAACTGAAGAACTTTGGAATAGTATTAGAGAAGTTTGTCCACAATTGTCAAACGCATTTGAAGACATGAAAGGCAGAGTGCGTGTGTGCATCGAGACGCGGGGGCAACATTTCAAGCATCTTCTTTAACATAGTATTTTTACAAAAACGCATTTCTGTCTTTTATTTAAAACATTTTACAAGTCAAAATTTGACTATCGCAAACTATTCTGTTCCACAGTGTTCCCAAATTAATATTGAAATCTTAAGCTACACGAAAAGAAAAATTAAATGAAAGCACCGTACATATTACGAGAACCAACAACTTACTACGGTACGATAAACTTAACAAAATCAGAGACAGACACTTCGATGGTCCAGAATGGAGAATATAATGTTGTACATAATAACCATCACTTGGAAGACCATACAAGATCCCAAGATCAGGTATCGTTTTTCAAGGAATATTGATCCAGTTGTTAAGATTTGTCAACTTAATATCAAAGGTATATCCAAAAGGCAAATAAAATTCATGTAGCATCAGTGGATTGATTGATTTCAAGAGGAGAATAGTATGTTATTCAAGTGGAATATGATCGAAAGTCCAGCCAGCTTGTGATTGCGGAGCTGAGATTGAAACATTTAAACATATTGTTGGAAAATGTCGTCTAGCTAAGTTTGAATTTGGAAACACGGACTTACATAATTTATCTCAGAGGCTGTTTCTTGGATCTTAACAACTAAAGACCTTTAGTTTTATGGCACTGTGATGTAGGTTTTTTATTCTGCAGGTTTTTTTCCTACATCCTAGACCAAATGGTGCAGTGTTTTAGAGGGCTCCCGTGCAGTTATGGCCTTTCTAAATATATTTTCACTTTTGTAATATAATTTATAGGTATATGTTTATTTTCTTGTACCTGTCATGTACTTTCATACGAATATGTATATATACAGCACTATTGTCAGCAAACTATTTACAACAGCCTTTACTAAGGTAGATATTCAGGAATAGCTAACCAAAAATATGTCTGTAAGTGATACAGATCTTCTTATAAAACTCATAGTAGTCATTTTTCTATGCTTAATTATTCATATTTTCACATATTTTACACATTTGAATTTTGCATTCTGTCCATGTTAGTCTTCAAGCTTCTTATATGACAGGTTGCTTTTCAATTGTTATTCTGTTATTAATTACTTTAAATTCATTGCCGTTACACCAAGATTATTAATACTTTTAATATGTATACATATATTAATATTTTATGTCAGTTAAACAACATTTTTTTACTCGCCATGCTATAAATTAAAAATTAACCAAACCATTAATTTGTCTAATTTAAAAAAAATTTTAATTTATTCAGTTGCGTTGAAATACATGTAAAATCATTACTATAAGTATACATTTTCATAATCTAGTCCTACTATCAAGGCGGTCGATAACATCATAAATAATCCTTGATATATTTTATAACTGATATTCGATGAATATAAAAAAAGCGCGTACCAGTAAATACAAAAAATCATTGAAAAATACTTTATTAGTATAACTGTTACTACAGTATCATTATTTTTTCGGTGATCGGGTTTAAGAGCCGAACATCTGTGATAGCCTAATAAACCATGTCCATATGATGTGTGTAAATTATGGACTACTTTATTAGTTTATCGTTATATAATTATGCAAATGTATTATTTTCGCGTTGAAAAATTCTATACCTATAAAAATCATATGGCGCATAAAGTACTATTATTAATAATAGTATGCCTCCTAAAAGTCCATATACTTATCATTAACTGTATCATTCCAAGTTACACAAATTACAATCAATAGTCATTTTAAAAAAATGTTTAGAAATATTAACGATATTGTTATATTAAAAACAATATGCCGAATGTCAAATTTAGTTTAGTTTATTTATTTATCATCAAGTCGTACTCTACAAGATTGAAAAATATTTTGTCTTTGCCATAAACTGCTGCTTAGGTTGGGTGTACATCAATTATACAAAATGTTTGACATAACACAGATAAATTAGACAACTTATTAGGCTAAAAATCTTTTTTCCGTACATACCAAAGATCATTGACGATTATGTTAGCACTCGGCTCTAGAATATTGGTGACCATTGTAATTGAATTTTGTTTTATAACTGACAGCTGAAGACCGTTTACCTATACCGGCTTGACCACTTATTTGTAAACTGGTATTTTGTTTGTAATATATAGATGGTATTATAGTTTTTCTGCATTCATTTCAACATGCTCTTTCCAGTGCTTAGCATCCCGATTAGGGCCCAAGTATTTAGCTATTTCTTTGCATGGAATAGTTTTTTTTTTGTCTGTAAAATTGACATGAATAACTTTACTTTCATTTAACCTTTTACGCCATCGTCTATTTGATGTGTTTAATATGTTACGCTATGCTTCTTTAATTTTATTTCATATCATTGCTAATGCAGTATAATTAGCAATAGTTGCTAATACATAGAATATCACATATGTATAACAAGTATAGCAATAGTCTCAATAACTGGCTATGAGGCACTCCTGCAATTAATAAGTCTATTTTTCTATAATCAAGTAGCAACTTTCGCAAATATCTCGTAAAATATGCCTTCTATACGATTTATTCAGCATAAAGACGGTTTAGTTAAATTTTACAAGAACAGTTTTCTAAAATTCTTTGCTGCGGTAGATCGTGTATTCTTCCCAATAAATAGTTTTTTGATCCCTGTAGAACTCCTACCCTAATAGTAATCCATGTAGACGGAAGTTCCTCTCTATTGTCACTTGTAGTTACTATTACTTTTTTTTTATTTTTTTTTTTTTATTTTTTTTTTTTTCTCTGAAGGTATATTGAAGTGTGCACATGCATGGTGTCTGGCTCTTTGTTTAACAATTATTTTTCATAGTTTATAAATGCAATAAATACTGCTACTTTATATCATTGTGTAGTGCGGGAGTTTCTCTTTCTTTCTGTGCAACTATTTTTAACGAATATTTACTCAACGTTTTGTTATTTGCGTGGTAAGTTGTTTTATATACATGCAATCCTCCTTTTTTTGTGCTGAATTGTTTTGCTCTGCATTTCTTCTTATAGCTGTAACCTTGTACACTACTTCTCACAGAATACTCTTACATTGGCATTAATTTTACTTAAATCATATTTATCCTTTGTTTCTGTCGGAGTACCTTACCGTTGCCTATTCTTACCTTGTTTGTCTCTTCTTAAAGTCGCCGCGACGGGCACCGTCGGCGTGAAGGGTGTGTCCTAGTCTTATCCTTTTATTACTGTGTATTCTTGTGTTTAGTCCTAATATCAGTACAGATTTGTTTGGTTCTGTTTTTCATATCTGCACTTGTGATTTATTTTATGATGTCCTGCCTTAAATGCAATACTTTAATTAATGAAGAACGCGACAGGATTATCAAATGTGATGGCTGTAATAGACCTATTCATGCCTCTTGCTCTGAACTTTCAGTGGCTGAATTAAAATGTTTTGATCTACGTGCTAACACCAGGCGTAAAATTAAATTTATTTGCCATGACTGTGAGCAGGGCATTCTTCAGATACCCGCTTTAATTGCCATGATAACCGAACTAAAACAGGAGGTTCAGAGTTTGAAAGATAATACTAAACTTACAACTTCGGAATCTACGAGCTCTCTTGCAGCCATGTTAGCTACGGAGGATGTGATAAGTGAGGTGGTTGAGAGAAATAAAAGGGCATCTAATCTTATCATTTATGGTGCAACTGAGGGTGGTAGCAGTGGGCGGGAGCAATTGGAAAGTGATACTGCATTAGTTAATGATCTGTTAACTCAAGCTGGATTAGCGAATGATCAGCGTCTTGGAAAATTTGATCCTACGAGGCAGACTTTGTCCAGACCTATCAAAATACGCTTGTCTTCCTCTGATGCGGTACACATGGTTTTTCGTCGGTTCAGAAATTTGAAAAATAACACCAATTTTCCTAATATTTCTGTGTCTTCCGATAGAACACCAAAACAAATGGTTCTATATAAGGCCGTCAAGCAGAACTTAGATACTCGTCTTCTTCAAGGTGAATCTGATATTTCAATCAAATATCGTAGTGGTGTGCCTACTATTGTCAACTCGGGAAACTAAACTGCTCCAACAGATTATCAGTTCCATTGAATTCCATTAACATCTATTACCAAAACGTAAGAGGACTGAATTCAAAGACACACACATTCTTTACAAATACATCCGATAATTTTTTTGATATTATACTCATATCTGAAACTTGGTTAACCGACTCAGTTTATAATAATGAACTTTTTACAAACCACTACAATATTATCCGGTCTGACCGGAAATTTTCTGTTGTTGATTGTTCCAGAGGTGGGGGTGTACTTATGGCACTTTCCCATGAGATTTCGTTTACTACTGTTGATACTTCAACTATTGCTAATCTTGTTCCACTTGTTGATATAATTATGTGTAGGTGCGCTATCAACTCTTTTTCGTTCTTGGTTGTTCTGCTCTATATACCTCCTACAATACAAGCGATGCCTATGAAATATTTTCTAGTGCACTTGAAGCCCAATTAATTGATCAACGCTTCCTAGTTATTGGCGATTTTAATTTGCCTCACTTGGCATCTGCCTCTAATATATGCAATGCCAAATTATCAACATTTGCGTATTTTACAAATATTCTGAACATAAAGCAATTTAACAGCGTAATGAATGCAGATGGCAAGTTATTGGATCTTGTACTATCGAATCTTGACTGCTCTATTGCAGTTAGTCGTGATGATTGTCCACTAGTCCCTGAAGACCTTTACCATCCAGCTCTTAATATCAAGTTTGAGTATATTTCAAGTGACCGATTCCCAAGATTTTCAACCTGCAGTAAGCTTTGTTTTAATTATCGTAAGGCAAATTTTGCAACCTTGTATAATGACCTTTTTCATGTTGACTGGTCGTTTCTCCAACGGTTTCATGACGTAGATTTGGCCGTGAATTGCTTTTACAAAACTCTATACAATATTTTGCAAAAATCTATTCCGCGCACAAGACCTAGAAACGACAAGTCACGTTATCCACTATGGTATAGCAATAATATTAAGATTCACCTTAAATATAAATATTATTACCATCGTAAATGGATTAAAACAAAGGATTCAGTATTTTACAATGAATTTAAACGACGTAGATCCATATGTAAGTCACTAATTTCTGATGCTTACAGAAACTATATCTCAGAAGTTGAAAATGATATTAAGGTTGATCCAAGTAAATTGTGGAAATTCTTGAATGATAGACGTAAGTCAACAAGAATCCCTGGAAAGATGTTTGCAGATAATTATGAACTTAATGATCCAACTGAGATTGTTAATGCTTTTGCTACTACGTTTGCTGATGCTTATATAGGTGGTGGGGAGTTTTCTGTTTCCGATGATTATAATCACTCATTCTATTTTATCATCTTTCTCTTCAAAATTTACTTCTGGTGATGACGCGCTACCCAGCTTCCTCATACGCGATTGTCGCTATGTTTTTGCATCTCCCTTAACTACAATCATCAATTTATCTATTAAAACAGGTGCCTTTCCGAGATGCTGGAAGCGCTCCAGAGTCTGTCCAGTGCATAAGAAAGGCGATACCTCTTCTCTATCTAACTATAGACCGATTTCCATCTTATCTAATTTTGCAAAATTGTATGAGCGTGTGCTGTACAAACAAATATACAGTCATGTAATTTCCTTCATATCTCCTGATCAACATGGATTTATTGCTCAACGTTCCACTGTTACAAATTTGTGTACTCTTTCACAATACGTTAGTGAGGCTTTGGATAAACGCGGTCAGGTTGATGTAATATACACAGATTTCTCTCGTGCATTCGATACGGTTAATCACAGCATTCTTTTACAAAAACTTGCATCACTTGGCTTTTCTCCGTCAGCATTGAAATTGCTTCAATCCTATCGCAAGATAGAATCTTCTATGTGTCATATAATGGATACTGCTCCAATGAATATATCGCTTCTACAGGTGTCCCACAGGGTTCTAATCTTGGCCCGTTGTTATTTATAATTTTTATAAATGATTTACTTCTCAGTTTAAATTGTCCAGTTCTTGCATATGCTGACGATATAAAGATCTTTCTGGAAATCTCTTCACCCGATGATCCCATACATTTACAAAACAATCTTAATAAAATAATTGTGTGGTGCGATGATAACAAGTTAACTTTGAATGCCTCTAAATGTGCGTCGGTATCCTACACCAGGAAAAACTTTCCGTTGGAAACAATATACTCAATAAAGGATTATGTACTCGAAAAAAAGTCAAAAATCAAAGACCTAGGTGTTGTTTTTGACTCCACATTAGCATTTGTTAATCATATTGAGTTAGTATGTGGTACTGCAAGCAGGGCGCTGGGATTTATTATGCGTGCATCCAAATACTTTCGGGATATTCAGTTGTTGAAAATATTATACTCTGCGTATGTTCTGAGTAAAATGGAATATGCTTGCATTGTATGGTACCCCATTTATGCGCGGCACTGCATGGCTCTTGATCGCATCCACCGACGATTCCTGAAATATTTATCCTTCAAACTGGATGGAGTTTATCCTGCGGTTGGTACATGTCAGGATGAATTGCTACGGCGTCATGGACTGCAATCACTAGCTGAGAGAAGGGAAGCTCACTGCCTGCAGTTTATTAGCAAACTGGTTCGTGGTGGGGTCGATTGTGCTGCTCTGCTATCTGCTGTGGCATTTCGAGTACCAAGGCTATCGTCGAGACATGGGTCTACATTCAGCACGGCGACTTCAAGGACTAATGTCTTACAACGTTCTCCAGTGTCAATAATGTGCCGTTTAGCTGATCGCCGGCTTGATGATGTTTTTGTTTAGCTTTTGTGCATCTTATGTTTGTGTTTATTTTATTTTAGATACCTTCTTTTTTCTTTTTATATTATCTATATTTATTCAGTAATTGGAATTTATTCTGTTGGACAATAAAGATCTATTATTATTATTATTATTATTAGTATTACTACATACTACATTAGAGATCCAATGCTCTTCCACTTAATGCCATTTTGTTCACTTTCTCTAGTATAATATTATGATCAACAGTGTCGATTGCGATGTTGGATTTTATTAATTACGAGCGAAGTGTAGCGGAGCGCGCGTTTAGTAAAACGACCGACTAACGAGTTTATAAAACGAGTTTCATACTACACTTTTTTTCTACGACAGCAAATATTTAAAGTATGTAATACAAAATTATTTGTGTGTTGTTGCACCACATCGAGTTATTTTGACAGATTGACGACAAGTATCAACCAACTTGATTTAGTTTGACATGATTTTTTGTACCTAATTAAAAATCTAAGGCTAAGGTCAGCTAGTGACTAAAGAGTCCGTTTTTAAGTTCACTACGTGACTAAAGCCCACGAACTCGCACAGCTTGTCAAGGTGTAATTAAAAGATCTCTTAGAGCCCTGTAATCATATGCAAAAAATTGAAAATAATAGTTAATTTAAACTATTTTTGCCGTTTCTTCTAAACATGCTTAAAGCGTGCACAATTCGATGATATTATAATGGCGACTATCTCCTATAAAATATCTCGGATGGAGCGCAAAGAAAAACCTCTATAAGCATTAATGTCTTGACTCAAAACAAATGTATATCATAAAGAGCGTAATGCAATCTGAAATTTAATTAAAACAGTATAAACAATGGAAAAATGATAGTACACGATTTACATCGGTGTATTTTAATCGCAGGGCAGAGCGTAGTAATTTGTGCGTACGATCGTCAAATCGCGTTGATCGATCGTGAACAGGGTCGGCGTAGCCCAAAGGTTTTCTTCAGCTTGAAACAAATCAAATACACGTACGCGGACACTCCGACGTTTACTTGGCATCTTCGTCTTTTCATAGCGTAATTATTGGAGGCGGATCACACGCACACTGAAAGCTAATTAATGATGTGTTGTAAAATTTAAACGGCTAGTGCCGATGCGAGAACTGAACGTGCACAGATCTAAATGTATACACCCACAACACAAGCAACTATGTATGTACGTATGTATGTGTATGGAGATGGGATAATTTTGTGGAGCGTGGGATTAATTTAAACATAAACAATACCGGCTCCTTTTGACCCGTGTAAGTTAACTGGTACGGGAGTGGAACGAATTGATTATATACAGAATGATCGGAAAGTCACGACTGATGTCTGACTTTATTTCCATTTTTGAAAAGCGTGCCTTCTTGTTCTTCGTATACAGGAGAATAAAAGCAAACATAATCGCATAAATGATGCGTTGGTGCTGACTTTTTATGTGCACATTACGCTTTGATTTTTGCCTCCAGTAAATATACTCGGAAAATATTGAAAGTTACCGACCAGAAACGTTTGAATGTTTAATATTTTCAGGAAGTGAAAAACTTGGAAGTCCGATGTAAACACAGAACACTGTGGATATTAACATTGCGTTACAAGAAATAAACAGATATATTATTACAGTAAGTAAGCGTGGAATTTTTTTAAAATGAACATTATGTATTTTTATATTACAACTTAAGTTTATTTAGTCGTATTAATATAAATTATGGTGCAACAATAACTTCATTTTCTTTTAAAATGTTTGGAAAATTTTATTGTATTGTTGATATTAAACATAAAATAAAATCTTAGACAAAAAAAATCTGTGGCTTGTTCTTGAGGTCAGCTGTTAATTTCTTTTAAAATAGCGCCATAGTTTCGCGAACATGCTCAGATATTCCATTCAGTTCAGATTAATAAAAGATGGGTAACATACCACGTTAACAAATTCATCGAAATTACTTACATGGCATGCGGATATCTTGCTATCACGATCTGATAATCGAACCTTATGCTTCAATTAATAACGATTTTGTTACGAAACTCATCGTCAGTTTGATGTATCTTTAGCATTGAATACGGTCAACTGGATACTGTTCTGGAGTCAACTCGATTTCTAACTCATGAGGATTCCAGTTCCTTGTCAAAATTCGTTGTAGGATGTTGTGATTGATATGTAATTTATGAGTGCGATAGAATACGATGTATTTACCTGTTTCGCTCTCTTTGCGTTTTCTCTGCAAATCCGTTATCGGCGGATCTACCATAGCGATGAGACAGAAACTCTCCTCGTCCTTAGTTAAAAACATGGACGAAGCTCGATTGCATGAATATCTTGAGTTAGCTAGCACTATGTGAGGAGTTATTCGAGATTACATTTATTCTTCCTTGCACCGACGAAAATTTGACATAGATTAGTTAGCACAGCTTTTAACATCGCAAGTATCTGACGTCATTAGAATGTACAATGTTGTATGTAGTTATTGGCATATGCATTCTAAGTATGATTTAAAAATTTTATTTTATCATTGACAATAATAATATATAAATATACAGTGTGGACGCGCGGGTTGGAACAAATTAATTTAAAATTTTTGGTTATGTTTTATGGAAAAACGCACGTATGGGTCGATTTTTATTGTTTTAGCTGCGGTTTTTCTGATGGTAAATTGATGTACAAAGGTTTGTCCAAAAATAAGTTACAATAATCAATTTTTTTTTGAAATGGAAACATATGTTTTTTATTTAATTTGTTAATTTTGCATCGAATTCTAAGTATATTTCATGTACCATGTCCTATACCCAAACTCAACAGTTATTGAAAAATTTACAATTGAACATATTAATAACTGAGACCCTATCCTACAAAATTTATTTCACTCTGTTGTCTGAAAAGGACCGAGTTATTAAAAAAACAGAAAAGCAAATCAAATTAAATGTTCAAACTGTTGACCACTAACTATTACCGACTTATTAATATTTTTTTTTGGTAAGTCTAGCAAAACATTAAAATCTGTCTTTCTTTGGTTTTTTTTTTTTGATTGTTGTCTTGTAAACGTTTAGTCACATGGAAACTGTATGACAATTCCATTTAAAATAAGTACTTTCAAGCGCAGTTGCAAAGTTTGACAGAATGCCGCGTTTAAAACAACGTATAAGGAGAGGCCTATTACACGATTAGTAGTTAGTAAGATAAGTTTAGAGTCTTTGGCCACGTAAGAGACAATTACAATACCAACAATGTTACATTTCCAGAAAACACACAATTGAATGTTTTCCTCGATTTACAAGAAAATTCTCACAAATCAAGTCGACAAGTAGCTGCAGAACTGTCAATAAGTAAATCTTCTATTTTAAAATATTTACACAAGAACAAATGGCACCCATACAAAGTGCATTTAGTTCAGGAACTTGTTGAAGACGATTTCGACCGCAGATTAGAATTTTACGAAATAATGATGCAATGCCAACCCACAATTTTTAAGTATAATATAGTTTTTTCCGACCAGACAACATTTTGTTTGAATGGTTTGGTGAACAGGCAAAATTTTCGATATTGGGCATCAGAAAACCCACATTAGAAAATAGAGAGTCAAACAGAATTCCCCCAGAAATTAAACGTTTGGGCCGGAATTGTGGGTCCCTTTTTTATTGAGGAAACACTCAATTCTGAAAAATATTTAGACCCAATACAAAATTACATAGCACCCAGTGTAAGTTCACTAAACCCGAATAATGAGAACCCAAATATACCGGCAGATTCGATATGGTTGCAACAGGACGGAGCGCCCTCACACTATTCGAAAACAGTACGAGAATACCTTCATAATATTTTCCCAAATAGATGGATCGGTAGGAGAGGTTTTGTCGAATGGCCAGCTAGGTCTCCAGATCTAACCCCAATAGATTTTTATCTATGGGGTTATCTAAAATCCAAAGTGTACTTCAATAAACCGGAAAATATTAATGAATTGAAGAGTAGAATTATAACCGAAATACAGCAAATTAAGCCGCAAACGTTAACAGTGTTACGAGAAATTGATTTTCGGCTTGCCTATTGTCAGGAAGTTAGTGGTCAACAGTTTGCACATTTAATTTGATTTTTTTTCTGTTTCTTTAATAAATCGGTCCTTTTCAGACAACAGAGTGAAATAAATTTTGTAGGATACGGTCTCAGTTATTGATATGTTCAATTGTAAATTTCTCGATAAACATATGTTCTATTTGAAAAAAAAATTTGATGGTCGTAATTTATTTTTGGACCAACCTTTGGACATCAATTTACCAACAGAAAAACCGCAGCAAAAAATAAAAATCGATCTATCCGAGTGTTTTTCTACAAAAATTTTAAATAAATTTGTTCCAACCCGCGCGTCCTCACTATATATGTCTAGTCTAACATATATCTGAACATAAGAATTCACCATTCACCAATTCTGCCCTAAATGCACTTGAATTAAAGATTTTACTATCTTGAACAAAACCTACCAAATGAGCAACAATAACTGTAATTTGCAGCTAAATATGTCCAACTTCTTGAACGTTTATCAAAACCCAATGTTTCCTATTTGATTATATTTCTGCATTCTCTCCACCAGGTATTTTAATATATTCAATATAACCAGTACCCCTGGGACTGACGAAATTGAAAATGTGTCATACTTTCTAACAGTGCTTTCCTTATTCTATGCATGTTGATATTCTTTGATTTAGATGCTAGATTTGCTGTTATTTGTGATATTCTTCTGGACACTGTCAAATACAGTAATCATTTATAGGAGTATTTCTTTTGCAAATGTATATCTCATTTTATAATCCACAGCATCAAAATCCTCAATGGGTGATATACTTTCGGTCTCGGCAGCATATTTAGTGTTTCTAGTACTTCCTCGAAAGATAATAATGTAATATTAGTATTATTGCTAGATGTAATTCTTATATTATTAATTATAAGTAGTAGTGCATATAATATAAATAAATTAAAAATGTCAAAGATAACATTATTTAAAGAATTTTGAATTTAATATTAAGTTTAGTCGACCTCTAAAGTCAAATTTATTAACTGATTTTAGGCTACTCCCTGGTAGATCAAAACACAGTTTGTGTAACGAAAATGCATGCACCTAACCAAGCTCTAACAGAGGTACTACCGGGTATTAAACAATTTTTTTAATAGCGAGATGCGACGTGTTCCCATGAGCACCAAAATCCCGTGAGTTTAGTATTACTGTTAGGTTTCCCTATTCTTGTAAGAAGGCTTCACAATTTCTATAAAAGTAATTTTAGTTAACAACATTAACAAAGATTAGGTAAGTATTGTATGTTTATTAAATATTATTATAAAATTAGATAATATTAGTCATTTGCTCTGTACCTACTAATAAATACATATAAGTAAATTTTGTAATAATCACTATTGCCACCAACAAATACACATATTCATAATTATTTTCAGTCATAAATGTATTCTTATTACTTATTAGTATATAGACTAGGCATATCACATTTTATTCTATAAATGATACATTTTTAAGAAACACATATTTTATCTTATCTTTTCAAGTACAATTTTTAAATTACTTCGTTGCCTGAAAATATTGATAGACAAGTATTTAGTTGAGTGCATAATAGTGAATGTTTTGCTTGAGTATATATTATTATAATGTAGGGTCTAGTTTTAAAATCGGAATATATAATAAATTAGTTACATTGCATTACTACAGCAACCACCTAAAAGGAACTTAAGATCATATTACTCGTAGGTGCATGTAAATGCATTAACATATTAAAAACACAGGCGCGTATAGCCTGCACAATATAAGTTGGCAGGCGTTGGGGATGCGCCGTAAACATATTTAGGAAACGAACCACCCACCTGTCTGAGTTAGTTACTGCATAAAAATTACCAGTGTCATACTCAAAACGTAAGTTAGCTTCTTAAACATAGGTAATCTTAAATAAGAAATTTCGGGTACGCCACAGATACGGGAACGTTATATTTAAGAACGAATGAAACGCAATCAACCCTTCCTTTATCTGCGCGAAATCCCATCTATCGCCAAGATATATTGGGAGGATTGTAGGTACGACTAAAATGTACAGATACCATTTTTTCTCTCTCGACCAGTTGCTATAAAATATCAGAATTATAATAATTATATACCTACACACACAACATATTGTCAAGTATAAAAACAAAGGTTATCTTTATCTAGAATAGATGCAGAATAAGAGACAGTAATATTAAAGTAAAAGAGTGATGGAATAAATTTTATTTTGTGTGTGTAGATATTTAATTTTAATTGCTTATTTCAAAATAAAATACTGAAACACAAATTCATCAAAATTGTATTAATTTTATATTAATTTGTATCTTTTCTCTAATCCCGTGTTTAAAATGCCATTTATCGCTTATGTTTCCATGACGCTAAATAATCTTTTAAACACACCTTGACAAGCTGTGGCTTCGTGTACTTTAGTCACGGGCTGAAGTTAGCTCTAGGTCTTTTAAATGCAAAACTCAAGTGAAATTCAATCAAGATGGTCAACCTGTCAAAATAATCCTACGTGGTGCGACAATACACAACTAATTTTGTATTATTTTTATTATTTGTGGCCGTAGAAAAAGTATAATATGAAACTTGTTTTATAAACTCGTTAGTCAGTCGTTTTATTAATCACGAGCGTAGCGTTTATAAAACTTAATACATAATATACTATTAATACATATGATATTTTATTTCTCCATAAATATTGTAGATAGTTTCTAATTTAAGTCAAATAAATTTTGAAATATTCTCATAATTAAGTAATACATATATTCTTCCGCAAGACCTGGAACACAGAAAACTGATTTGTATATTATGCAGATAGTTTCTAACTTCGACTGAACATATTTCGAAACATTCGTAACATTAGGTTATTCAAATGCATATTTGGAATTTCTAGAACACAGAACAACGAATATATGTCTAATTGAAACAATATTATACTTATACAATTTTGTTAATTTACATAAATAACGAAACTAAGATTTAATTTATATAATTGGGGGGTGGCATATGGTATAATGTAGGAAGTAACGGTCGAAAGTGCGTCACCCAACATGTGCAACATGTAACGGTCAGTAATTCTGCAGGTTATTTAGACTTTGATTCAGTCAGTACCAGGTATGTATAATACACACATATATTCACCCTCATTAGACATGCAAAACGTTCTTCACGCACAGGAGGGTGTTCAATAATTATATCATATTACATAATGCTTTTGGGTACATTTCCTTCAACTGTAACTGAACTAGTTTACTGCAAGGACATATTTTCTTGACAAATGTTTACTTACGAAAGTGTGGAAAATTTCTGAAAAAAATAATCTATAGATAAATATGAGTCAGTAATTGTTTCTGAAAATTATACTGAACAACCCTGTAATATGGACAAAGTCTCTTAAGATATTCTAAAAAGCAAAATGTTATAGTACGAGGTTACCATAGGATATATATTCATATAATATTAAATTCTATGAAGCTGCATAAGCCTAAAAATTAATTTATAAATTTTAGCAAAAATTAAACGTATTTTACGTATTAACCTAAATTTATAATTTATACTTAAAGCATTTTTAGCAAATTTAGTAATAGTACATACTTTATTGACAACATTAGTATGAACGCCTATTTTGTGGTTGACACCATGATCTTTTGCAAGACGTTGTCTGCGCTTAATCACATTTAAGTAATTCAAATTTGATTTTGGTCTTGTCAGCACCGATATTGCCCACTTACCTCAATATAGGCACACGATTATGAGAATTTTAATGCCTTTCTGCAACAAAATAAAGTACTTTCAGGTATTTCCAGTGTACTAGGGAATCATGTCTTTTCGGGTTGAAATGGGTCATACTCGGTAACTATGTATATTGGCATATAGGAATTATATGTGGTCTTCTTTTTTTGATTATTGCTCAAAACTGTTTTTGGGAAAGTCGTTTTAAATGGTTTCTTTTATGTTAGAATATAGTTCGTAATATTATCTGTATCTTATAGTAAATATTATTTTGCTTCATCTTTATAGATACTTAATTTTGCAAGTTGTTATGGTTTAAAAGATCGTCCTGAATAAATGTATTATTTTCGTGCCCATGTTGTCCAGTTGTTTTAGCATCATTTTTGAATGGTCGATTGCCCTTTTTTGTCATAAATTCTTATTTGTCTGTTCTTACACACTCTTTATATAGGTACTATGTATAATTTGTTGCAGAATTTACTTTTATTATTTATATGATTTATTATCTTTAATAATAGGATGTTTTGGTCGTTTATTGATGTTAGAATGTTGGTTAGTTTTTGGTTAGCAAGTTTCAATATTTTAGCGGTATGTGATTAGTATATTCGTGACATCTGTGTGTTGTGAGTGAAGTTGTTCTAAATTTTTTGTTATTAAATATAATTAAATTTTCGCTTCTCCTGGGTTAACCAATTGTTTTCCATTTTTAATTAATTCTAGTTTGAATAATTTTCCTTTCTTCATTATTCATAGTTCAAATTTCTGCTCTCCAACGTGAACGTCGAGTCGAATGTGCGCAGTCGTTTTTAAACATGTGTGGAGACGACCCAAAACCGATTTTGGAGTCCATTGTCACAGGGGATGAAACAATGGTTTTGTTTTACGATCCTCTATCGAAAAGGGAGTCGATGCAATGGTAGCGACCGGATGAACCTCGTCCCAGAAAGGCGAAAATCGTTCAATCAACGAATAAGGTGATGGCCACAATATTCTGGGATTATGAAGACATTTTGCTAATTGACTTTAAACAGCACAATACAAGTGTAAATGGCACATATTATGCGTCTTTATTGCATAAATTAAGGGATAGTATTCGTGCAAAACGTCGTGGAAAATTGATAAAAGCAGTGCGATTATTGCACGACAATGCTTCCGTCCATACCGCCGCCATTTCACAAGCTGGGCTGTCAAGAATTGGAACATCCACCGTATAGTCCGGATATGGCTCCTTGTGTTTTTTTTTTAATTTAATTTTTATAATTTAAAAAAAAGACCTTATGGGACGTAGTTTTAAGGACGGCAGTGATTTGCAAGCTGCTGTTATAGAAGATTTTGACGGAAAAACTTCAGATTATTTTTACAAGCGTATCGAATTATTAATTAATCGTTGTAATAAATGTATAGAAGTTAGGGGAGATTACATTGAAAAATAAAAATTCTTATATTCTTCCAAGTTTCTTTTTTGTATATCAGGCCGAGAATTTATGGCGCCTACCTCGTACCTCTTTGAAATATATTCATATTAATAGGCAAATATACCTATTATTTGTCTTGGAAAATAAATACGAAATTGAGAATTTCACTTGTTTATCACCAGGCAGGGGACTATCTAAGTATTCCACACTACAAAATAATTAAAAGCCAACAATCAACCAACTACTGGGCACTAGAATTCTAGAACAAGTTACCATATAACTGGAAATACATAACTGACAAAAAATTTTGTGTAGTTGTAAACCGATTTTTTTTAAGCAGTGGAAAGACATGCAATCCCAAGAAGAAATACATGTAAAGTAGTATTTGAATGAAAATTTCCAAGTAATTTGTAAATTTTTGTAAACATAACCTAAGAATTTCATGCAGAAAATCTTCTACGCGACTGAGAAGGTGATTAGAGTTAGTATTATTTACTTTCGATTTAAAAACGGAAATTGTACGTTTCAGTGTAAGAAAAGATGGACTTAGTATAGGTATGTAAATTTTAAAACTTCCTAAT
Source organism: Amphimallon solstitiale (assembly GCA_963170755.1). Lineage (NCBI taxonomy): Eukaryota > Metazoa > Arthropoda > Insecta > Coleoptera > Scarabaeidae > Amphimallon > Amphimallon solstitiale. Next base: position 109,639,830 of record OY720678.1, on the reverse strand, counting down.
AAAATTATTGATTAAAAATATATAAAAGTAATTTCAATAATAAGCCACATAAGTTAGTATATGTACCATTGCTTTATTAAATATTTGTTAGAGTGTTTCCATTCTTCATTATATATAGATGAATTAAACTAAATCATGTGTGTCTTGAATTATTTGCAGTGTCATACAAACGTATGTAGCAATTGCTGGTATTCCTAGGTATGAAATAACAAAACAAACACTTCTTTTACTTTATTTGAAAGAATCGGTTAGTATGAAAACTGTCATTATTTTAAAGCGAGTCTTTAAAAAGAACCTACATAAACGTACATTGAAGAGTGTAAGAAAACCAGTCAACACCTTTAATATTGTTAAAACAACATATTTTTATTGCTATTTGCGTATATCTTGTTCAATTATTTATGTACAAGCATATATATTCTTCTTGACAATAACATCAATCGCCAAAATAAGAAGCTGTCAATGTACTTATTTCAAATTTGTATTTAATTAACCTAATGTTTCTCTAAGGTCATTACATCTATTTTTAGATTCTTAGTTTTCACAGAAGTTATTGGCGATCTACAGATCGCGTTTTGGCAATTCAGAGTAGCCGTAGGTTATTGTTTAATAAGCCCATACTAAAAATTCTTCATAATAGAACTCAAATCAAATAAGATTATATGTATATGTATTATAAACTACATGTGCGGCACTAAATCCACAAAAATAAAATATCCAAACAACAACAATTTATAATATATACCAACATAGGTATGTATATATATCAAAAAAATAATATTACATCAAATAAAGGAAAACCGGTAAACCTCCGAAGGCCGTTAATTTTTATCAATCAGCCCATCGTTTTATCATTATAGCATCACGCGAATCCGGTGAGGTTACATACTGTAAAACACGTTATCGATCTACTTTTATTGTAAGGGATTTCCTCTCTGAAGAATAACGAGAATCGCATATGGCACGAAATTATGTGGGAACTGTCCACAGCATACACACAGAACACAACCGAACCAGCACCACCATTCATAACTTGCCTCGCTTACGGCAGTCGCTTTAATTCAAAATCGTGACTTACTGTTGTGTTCAAAAATCCGCCGGGGATACAGATAAAAAAGAAATTGCAGTGTAATGTGTAATAATCTGCGAGCATGTGTGTTTTTGCAAATCTGATATTTTGAGCTGTAGGTAACAATTAATTTTTTATATATACCTACACTTAATGTGGCAATGTGAAGTTTGTCAAAGTAAATATTCTCTCCAATAAGAGCGATAAGTAGATTAAATTTGTAAATGGTGATAATTATACACTCAACACTGGACTGCATTTACGAAAAAACAACCCTCTAAAAGCATATAATGTACATGATATACAATGTTGAAGGTTAAAATTACACTAACATTTATAACTCAAGAAAATAAATTCTACAAAAAAAGCTACACACTTTTTTTTTATTTTTTGATATAATTTCCAGAAACACAGTAATGTTGCTTGTCAAATTGCTTGAAGTAATCCATAACGGCATATTACAATTTCTTCTAATTCGCAATGAGTTTCCATGCCAAAAATTTCTATAAAAATCCAAAGAAATTATAATCTGAAAGGTATAAATTTTAAATTCACGGAGGATGTAGCAAGGCCTTCGAATTCCGCTGTAGCAACCGCAATTTCGTTTGATTTGAACTGTGGAGCCTTTAGCAATCGTTCAAAATTGAACGTCTAGGCGTAATCATGTCTGCCTATGGCTAACGGCTATATGCAATTTGTGTGTTTTGCAGATGGCTGGATGTTAAATTTCTTTATAACTAGGCAAGCTGGAATTCCCATCTTGGTGTTATTGGGTAAGATGTTAAAGAGAAACACTTATTTGATGAGTCCATAGGAGAGCATTTTTAGTATACAGCGAACTGCAACCTTGCGAAAAATTAGCTCGAATATTATTACATGAACACAACTTTTAGAAATGTCAGTAATTTCATTAATTTCCCGAACGTGATCAAACGTTCGACAATTTTGCAGTTTTGATCCGTGTGTGAGATCAATTGAATGTCTTGTTTCTTCTGCGGATCATCATTTAGTTCCGTTCGTCTTTCTTTAAATTTTTGAAACCAAACGTTGCCTTATTTTCGATTAAAAACGTTCGAGTTATACAAGTCCTGTAATCTGCTATGAATTTCGGTCTGATTAACTCTTTTGGCTTGCAGAAATCTGACAAATCAACACACATTACGGTTGGAATATTCTGCAATATATGCCATTTGCATGTTTGTTTGCTTCTCTTCGGAACCTACATTATTGGCAACTCAACACAACCTACCAGCTTCTATTACAACTCGCATGGGCGGATTGTACAACATTTACCTGTTTCTTTAATTTTGAACACCCATATTTATTACCAGTTGATTCTTAGAATAATAGTAGCCTGGGCACATCGCTATAGTTCTTCTAACATACAGTGTGCTTGCCGACGACCTGCGTATAGGGCTTACTGTAAGATAAAACGACGACACCGAGAGTTTGTATGAGTTAGTACGAAAAAGCAATATACAAACTGCTTTTTGGTCGAGTGTAGTGTTGGAAAAGAGGGGATTCGAGTAGATTTACGCTGAGGCTAGAACGGGCTAGGCTGACTCTCCGTTTAAGCAGGGCAACGAGGATAGATAGCAGCTGTACTACAGTTTGTTAGTCTGAGTGAAATCGGAACGACTTCCCCTATCTCGCCCATGCCTAAGTTTGTATATTGCTTTCCCGTACTAACTCATACAAACTCTCGGTGTCGTCGTTTTATCTTACAGTAAGCCCTATACGCAGGTCGCCTGCAAGCACATGGTATAATGAAAAGCAGAGAAAATAACAATAAAAAATTATTTTTCTTTTTTAATAAATTCATCTGCAGTAACATCCATCCAACAATAATATAAGATATAATTTCCGCAAAGCTGACTATCAAAACTTACATGCTGCCATACTGAATACAGACTGGTCTTTCCTTTACGATTGTAAAAACGTAAATGATGCTTTGGAGGATTTCTATAGTACTTTATATCGGGTCTTTGATTTGTATGTCCCTAGGGCGGCTAATTCTCCTAAATCTTTGTATCCTTCCTGGTATACTAAGCACATCATTCGCCACCTGAAACTAAAGGCCTACTATAGACAGCGATGGAGGTCAACAAAAAGTATGTATTATCAAACTGAGTTTAGGAGATTAAGGAGTCTGTGTAAATCACTGATTGCTAACTCGTATAAATCTTATATGGATAGGGTTGAATTATCTATCGTGGAAAATCCTAGAGAAGTCTTTAAGTATCTTCAGAGTAGAAGTGGCACTACACGTATACCTAGCACACTATATCACAACAATCAGCAAATTGATTCTCCACAGGAAATAGTGAATGCTTTTGCCAATATGTTTTCTTCTGTATATCAACATAGCTCTCACTTTTCATTTGATGATGTTCAAGCTAATCGAATCCCTGTTACGTTGTCCAGTGTAACTGAGGAAGAGTTATTAAAAATCATGTCGTCCTTCAAGCAGGATTATACAGCTGGAGATGACCAAATCCCGAGCATATTGGTTCATGATGCCAGAATTGCTTTAGCTAAGCCTCTTACAATAATAATAAATATTTCAATAAGGACGGCACATTTTCCTTGGCGCTGGCAGCGAACAAGAATAACCCCAATCTTTAAAAAAGATGACAGAACCAGAGTTGAGAACTATAGGCCAATATCCATTCTACCCAACTTTGCAAAGGTCTTTGAAGGTGTGATTTATTCCTGTATATATTTCGGTACTAAATCTTTGATTTCTGAATATCAACATGGTTTTGTTCGTGGTCGGTCTACAGTTACGAACCTACTCACCATAACTCAGTCTGTTTCTCATGAACTTGATACTCAAGGTCAAGTAGACGTAATTTACACAGACTTTAGTCGTGCGTTTGACACGATAGATCACGGCTTCCTTCTGGAAAAACTATCAGCCATTGGATTCAGCACATCACTGCTCAAACTATTATATTCGTATTTGACAAACAGGCTTAACTATGTGTTTTATAATGGATTCAAGTCCTTTGAGTTTACTCCCTCATCCGGGGTGCCACAGGGCTCCAACTTGGGACCCCTACTATATATTCTATATACCAATGACTTGCTTCATTTGTTAACTTGTAATGTACTCGCATATGCGGATGATTTAAAGATCTACTGCGCTATACGAACTTAGAATGATGTAGTTCATCTTCAGGACAACTCAAATCTTATATCTACGTGGTGTTCAAATTTCAATTTAAAACTAAATATAAACAAATGCTGCTATATGTCCTACTCACGAAAAAATAACAATATACCATCTACGTATTCTATTGAAAATAACCAGCTCAAGCGAGTGACCAGCATAAAGGATCTTGGGGTGTACTTTGATACGCGCTTAAGCTTCTCCAGCCATATACATAATATTTGCAGTTCGGCTTCAAAAACTTTAGGTTTTGTTATGCGCTGTTGTAAATTTTTTAAAAGTTCGCTGCTCTTGAAAACTCTATACTTCAGTTTCGTTGTCAGTAAACTGGAGTATGCGTCACAAGTCTGGTCACCTCAATACATATATTTACAAATAGCCATTGAGAGGGTGCAACGAAGATTTTTGAAGTACTTGTCTTTCAAGGATACGGGAATTTATCCTGAGCGTGGTATTGATTATAATCTCTTGTTGCTGGCGCATGACCTTCAGACACTGCGGGATCGCCGGGAGATTCATGGTGCGCGCTTTATGTGGAAATTGTGTAATGGACTAATTGATTGCCCATGTCTCTTGGCTTGCATAAACTTCTTTATTCCCCGAGTTGCCTCTCGTTCCTCCGCCACGTTTTTGTTGCCATTCTCGAGAACTAATCTCCTTCGGGGATCGCCAATATTTACGATGTGTAGGGCTGCGGATTTACATTATGAGGATATTTTCTTTTCTAGCTTTGATACATTGATTACCTTTTGATTTTTTGTGATTTTTCTTTTTTTCTTACATTATGTATGAATGAATGACTTATTCAATAATTAAGAACTTTATTTTATTATAATGTACGTGTTTTGTTCATATAATTGTTCCTATAATTGGTTTTACTCTTGGAATAATAAAGTTATATTATTATTATTATTATTATTATTATCCCAAGAAATAGAGGAGACACTAGGCATGGGTGGACTATTATAAGTAATATATACTGATTTTTCTAAAGCCTTTGACAGTATTGACTATTCAATATATTGCTCAGCAGACTAAGCTGTCTACGTTTTAAAAACGCACTACTCTACTTTTTTAAGTCCTACTTGACCTACCGCCAGAATATCGTCTACTATAATGCCTTTAAATCCGTTCAGTATGTATCATCATCTGGTGTACTTACGAGTACCATATAGAACCCTATGGTAAATACATCTTGGTCCTCTTTTAATTAATCTATTCATGAATGGTCTGATTCAATATCCTATTTTGGCATATGCTGCAACTTAAACATTTATCATAGAATAATTATTTCTTCAGATGTCGATATACCACAGCAGAATTTGAATACAATTTTTACCTGGTACAGGGAAAATATACTATACCACAAAATAGACAAGTTCTGCTCTGTTACCTATAATAGGAAATTAAATTTCATTCGTTGTGAATATCATATTGCTGTGACCTTCAAATTAAATAAAAATAAAAATGATAAGAATTAGCTTAGTTGTTAAAAAAAGAATATTAATTTTCATTTTAAAACGTTTATTCTTAAGTTTTAAGCATTAGACAAGACAGGTAACATAATGGGTTGCCTATATTTAAAGGTAAACTCAGATAAAAACAAATATAATTTTGTTTGTATATTTTGAGTTAAATAAGTATTAAAATTAAGTATAAGACAAATACAAAACAAATCAATAGTTTCTATGTTGTCTAGAAGACACATGAATGCCAGATGAATCAAAATGAAAACAAGACGTACTTGAGCAAAATTATGCAGTCTTGAAACAAAATATTGAATAAGTAAATGTAAATTCAGACATGCATAATGGTGACAATTTATAAGAAGGATTTTAATAATCATACTTAAAATAGAGCAAATACCTTGAACTTATATCTATGAATAGTAAAAGGATATGAGTCAAAACATTTATAATACGATATATTCGATAGCAATGTTCTGTAAATAATAACTGTACGAATACAATAATACATCTATAAGTTTTGTATGCATAATTCAAGGACGTCAAAGACTATGGAAATGGTTTGTATGGTTCAAAAACCTGCAGAAGGAAAATACAATATTAATGTTGGTGATAACACGTTATAATTGATGTGTTACTTGAGTGGAAGAAACATGGTGAAAAGTCCTGGAGAATGTGAGGCAGACCATCGATCATTGCAGTGTGAGCTTGGTTAGAGGGATTTCCGTCGTATACAACATTTTTCTGGTACTATTAGACCAAAGGATTACTAAAAGGAGAATAAAAAAAATAAACATTAATACACCATAAGAAGAAATATACAAAAAATGATGAAAAAGCAATACGTTTATATACAATGTAACGGTAGGCCCTGTATATAATGAATAAAATATAAATATAATATAACATCCAAAATATTTATATTAGGGTAATGTATATTATGATATTAAGGTAGATAAGAAATCAACACAGATCGGGAAACATGTATTATTCATTTATGTGTATTAAATTATTATATTCCTGTTTAAAATGTTCCTATATAAATTCTGTATATGTAAAAGAGAAATAGTGCGTAGGTGTATCTGTGTGAAAGAAAGAAAAACACAAGTAGCGGCAATGATATCGGAGTCAGCCAGGAAGTTATGCGACATAGATAAGAAACAGTTTGTGTGCAACCGACAGGTGGAACCTTGAATGTGATGAAGAAAAGTAAAGTACATAGGTGGCCCGGGGAACCCCCTAAAAAGAATACGGTGTGACATGCCTTAAGCAAGGAGTAGGCAAGCAGACGTTCCCTAGCCCGTAAAGAAGTAGGTTGCAGGTCCCGTTAAGTAAAATAACACTGGACCGCACCCAAGAAAAGGGAACGATCTCACAGGCTAACAGTGCGAATACAAACATAGTAATTCCAAGCATTAGTTAAAAGTGATATAAAAGCCTGGTGAGAAAAGAAATATAGATTTATTAAAATAAGTGTGTGCCGTATCTCGGGACAAAGAAGACGACGATTTCAGTCTACCCTGGGAAAAGCCGCCCGTTGAAGACACCTTTCCAGCGTCACAGCATAGTATAAAGGTACCCAACGTTGTTTGAATTAAAGGCCTCTATCATGCATGCAAATTTTGTGAATAATGAATTAGAATCTAGTAAAATTCACGAGATATGATTTATATAAGGCAACATTGTTGAATCAATTTATTATATTTGTCCATGTTGTAATTGATACGTAATTTGTATTGTGTTGTACCATTTGAATTGTGTTTCGTTCTATAATCTTTGTTTGTAACCGGATCTGTGTTGATGGTGTTATAATCAATATATTAACAATATTTAAACATTCTTTTGCGTTTTATTTGTCTACTTGAATATAAGAAAGTTGGATTTTAAAAGAAGCAGTAATAGTACGTCTAGAAAACTAACCTTAGTGTTTTATTACCTGAACCGACCTGAAATTAAGAGTTTTGTGCGAAACCGAACCATTTATCTGAGCTAAGTACGAGGAGCATTCAATAAGTCATTTTATTTATTTGAGTCATTTTAATTATATTATTTAAATCTGTATTATTACATCTGAACACCCCACTTTGGGGGCATTTTAGTCATTTTTATGTAAACTTTAAAGGACCGTACTATTACATATGACGACCAACTAAGGGGCCTTACTATTACATATGGTGCCCAACATTGGGACATTTTAGTCTATTAATATTATTTAAACACGTTACTATTACAACAAGTACAATGGGGGACTATATTAAGAAGAAAGGAATATACCTACCGTGGATGAAACATAACAAGTTCGTGAAAAACTTTTAGTGCTGACATTTATGTGCATTAACTGTTAAAGACAAGCTGTGCGTATTGGGTAGATGCGGTAACTTAAAGAAAATTAATAAGAGGGATTTCACTATTGGTATTTCAAGAAATCGATGACCAAATTATGCTACCGACGCTAGAGCACCTGAATATACTTTGAAGCAAATATTGCAGTGTCGAATAATAAAGACTTCATAATCTTCCGGTACAGATAAAATCGTCGATTACCTTAATGCCGCAACATTTTCAAACTCCAAGAAGATATCTTCGAAATCCAAACAAAGTAATTGTTCTCGGTTTAATTTTACCTATTGAATTATTAAAAAAATAGAAATTTAAATCAAATTATTAATTCTGAAATTATTCAACAACTTAATTTTCAGCAACACTTTTTTAATTATTATAGGTATTCTATGTATTTCATAATTTTAATATTGGGAGTTATTATGATTGTAAAGTTAATGTTTAAAGCGTTATTTCAAAGTTTATGGAAGGAACATGACGTTTGTAGTAATTAACTTTTCAATAGACCAAAATCCAGACAAAAATTTATTAACCATGATTTTTGGGTTTATTGTTCTACAACTATGTGTAGAACACATAAGGGACACGACATTTTGAGGTTTACAAATCAGTTTCAACTATGTAAATAGAGATAGCGAGATACAATTGGCCATGAAAACATTAAAGTCACTATATCTAACAAAGTACCGCAATTGGTAAGGACCATGAGTAAGAGAGAGACAGATATATTTTGGAAACAAAATGGCCGTTTGACTACTGTCATATTATTACTGTAACAACACGAAATCACGAAATCGCTCGTTGGCCGCTTATTTATAAGTAATGTGTTATAATTGGTGTTATACATAGTAAGAAACGTTTGTACTTGTGACAATAACTGGCTGCTGTGTTGCACGATGCAAACGCAGAAGCGAAAATGGATATCGTCCGTTCCGATTGCCAAGTGGTATGTAATTATAAATGCAATGTATTTAATATATATGTACATACTTTGTCTAATTGTTATTATATTATCTTATTTGTTTTGACAATAAGGCAAACGTAACACACAACGGAAAGAAGTATGGATGAAATGTATTGGACAAGGTGACTTAAGCCCAATGTCTATGATCTGTGGGGTAAGTGCTCAGTGCTCAGTAACCTAATATATCGTTTAATTTGATTAGAAAACAATTAGATTCATTTTTCGGAAAAACAATTCGTACAAAAACGGATGGATAATCGAAAACTGTTACGTCCAGATGCAGTTCCAGATTTATTAACAGAAAATGAACGTTCACCTAATTCCATACATTACAACACTGATGAGACAATAATAACGGAAGCAAGTTCATTTGGTGAAACTTCAGGCCGGAAAAGGGAACGTATAAATGAAGAACTTGCAGAAGATGTCCCCAGCAATATTATATTAGATGATTTATGTCATGGTATGAATTTGAAATACTTTATTTACCTGTTGTAGTTATATTGCATATTGTAAAACTAATGTTTATCGGTCTGTGTATTAAGTTATTACATTATACATTGTGGATTGTTAGATGAGAAAGATCGGGCAGATGAAGATGAAGCGATGGTATTAGGTGATCCAGATCCAGAAATGATCGTACTGCTTTCTGATGGTGACATGCAAGAAACTCAAACACAGTTGATCGAAAAGTTGAGGAAGGCACTAAGGAAGAGTATAAAGCAATGTAGTGTGTATAAGAGACAGTGTATCAACAACTTGTGATAAAAATAGTAGAAGCATTGCTATGAGATCCGTTGTCAAAAAATAAATATAAGCTTGCCATAATACATATTTCGTTTTATTTACAAAAAATGCATGTATAGTTACTAAAACAAATTTAAATAATAAATAATATTGAAAATCGTCATAATATGTGTCAATTCCATAAAGTCACTAAAGCTGGACATTTAAAAATCGCGTTACTCACTACATTTCAGTTGGTATTGGAATCAATATGGCGTCCTAATTGCGGTACTTTGTTAGATATAGTGACTTTAGAAGACATATCTTGATAGCGCCACCTAGTGGTCGAATGTAAACAATTGACGGGCGGCTCTCTTATTTGCTACTTAGCCATTTCATTGTAAAATAGAGATTCTTGAACGATTATCAAAACGGAATTAGTATGATGTATAAATGTAATAATACATATTTTTCGGAATGTGGAAATTGACATTAGTAGTCAAAAATTTGCATGTATATCTTTTATGACCGTAGTACTGGATCTATGGATTAACATAAAGGTAACTAAATAACATGAACCAATAAAATTTGTTATGAATTTGTAATGATTAAAATGTGTAGAGTTATATTTATATAATAATATGTGTAGGTTGGATTTCATGTGAAGAATGAAACTGATAAGGATTATTCTTATCCTTTTCATTCTTAACATATTATAAATACATATATGTGCTTATAAAATAAACATGCGTACATATGTGCAACATTGTATTCCGCAACAATAATCTGAAAAGCAGATTAGAAGCCATTGTGCTTTAACTCTTTCATTTGAGAAATTAAAAGTATGTGTACTATTTTTTATCGCTACGCCAGCAAAAAAAAAATCGAAAACAACAAACATAATACAGACATAAAGATACTCAGATAAATATTTTCCTCTTTTATACCTGACAGGAATTAAATATTACTGCTACCATTCACTCCCACATATACGATCGAACTATGGCAAGTTTTATATCAGATTCAACTGTGAAAAGGGTTCATTGTTGCTTTTTTAGTGTTGATTTATAAATACTGTTTCATATATTCCACGTATACACATGCACAAAGCGCACAGAGATATAATAGTGATAAAGTTTATAGGGGTACAAAGTTTAGCCGGGTTGATATAGTCTCTGAACGCGATACATTTCGTTCCGTATGAGATATTAAAATCTCAACGAAATGTCGATTTTCTTTTTCTTTCGTTTTCAACGGATCTTTTAGGTCGTTCCTCGGTGCGTAAAGAGAAACTGTAGGGAGAAATTGGGCCTTTGTAAAGGAAGACAGGACAATTTCGATTCCCACATATTTACACAAAAAGTACAGTTATTGGGGTGGAAATAAATGTCTTCACTATTCATAGGAAGCGAAGTAAATTTATATTTCTGGAAAAAAGGTCAACCGCAAGGCTGACAGTTGCAAATCGATAGTTCTAACAGTGGTAACCCATTTCTGTGAGAATTATTTAAAATTCAACCGTTAGTAGTAGGTAGAGTATGAATATTGTACTTGTATAACAATCGGGAAAATATATGAAAATTGTGAATTTTGAAATATTTCTTTCTTAATGATGATCACAATAATATTATTAAACAACAAGTCCTTTTAAAATTTTCATGTTTTGGCTTAGGTTGCAATCATGAGCAAATTTCTTTTGAAATTCTGATTAAATATACATTATAGAAGATTGTTCTTAGATATTGCGGGCACTTGCGTCATTTTATGCTTACAGATATAATTAAAATTTTTATTAAAATATAAATTCACCTTGGTTTATATCCAAATACGATTGAAAAGATAAAGTGAATGTAAAAAAATGAAACATTAATTTTCTTTTTCTTTTTTTTTTCTCAATTTGTGTTGTTTTTCAACGGAGAACACTCAATTGAAATCAAAAATATGAATTTAACAGTCAGCTCGTGTAACCTTCTGCTTTAAGGCTGTTTTATATGCACAAAGAAATTGTGGATTTAATTCATGAATTTATTTATTAAGAAATTCTTGAATTTATTGAAATAGTGTTATGTACCCAAGCAAATATATTATGTCATTGTACGTATTTATGAGTATCAACCACTTAATTGTGATTTATTCTTTCAACCAACCAATTGTTTTTAATTTCATTTATTAGTTTTTAGTAGAACCGAAAATTACAAATTATGCTTATGATTATATTCAATAATTTAAATAGACGTTCACTAATCATCGTATTGGCTGTGAAATCAGTTAATTACATCACAACAATCAAACAACTATGAAAAATAAAGTGGTAACGAATGCGAATTAATTCTTCATCTTAAACTCTGGTAAATTGTGAATTGTAAACAGAGTTATAGGTAAGATAATACCCGCTTAACACACAAGTTTGTCATTTGTTAATTTGCTAGTTTAAAAATAAACTTTTACACGGTAAATTAACATTTTTTGCAGTTTTTTCTGTAGTATTGCAGAAAACGGTGTTAAAGACGAACAAAACATTATTGAGAAGCTCCCATCTAAAAAAAATTATATATCGGAATTTATCTTGTGCAAAATGCATGTTATATGAAATAGAAGCAAGAAATCCAACAAATGATAGAGATACCAAAGTACTGTGCATATTTGCACATTTATAAATATTTAAAGTATTGTATAAAGCTCCCTATACTTGAGCTAGGGCGTAACATCTTTCATTCATATGATCATACGCGTGGAAATTTGTAATACCACCACTAATGCAATATCCCCCACTTCAAATATCCACACTTTGTTTTTGAATTTTGTCGACATATCATTATATTATTAGTTATTTGGAATACCATATTATTGGCTATTTCACTAGTCCAGTTATCATGTGTGGCACCCACATATAGTACCAAAATGCGTTACTTAGGTATTGCAGTCATAGGTATATTGCTAGACTGGACTTAAGGGGGCTTACGCAGAGGTGCCAACTAACTGCCGTGAGGTAGGACGTAAGGCGGTGGCGCCATATGCGCCAATGTAAGTTCCGCCGATGTAAGGTATTCGTTAAAATAAAACAAAGAGCAGACATTTTTCTTTTTTTTTTTATTATGTTTTTGCATTAAAATGAATACAGAGGATTACTTAAGGCTTCGTTGGGAGTACTTTCTTAAAATTTAAATTATTTACTCCTACATTTCACTCCTAAAGTTGTCAAAATTTACAACAGCATAACACAGTTTCAGAAACTTTATTTTAAGAACTAATTCCAGGCGAGCATGCATTGAGCCTTTATTTATTTGTGTTTTAAATTTCGTTTTGATATTTCGTAAATAAAAGCGGTACTATTGTTTTAACGAAACCTTGTAAAGTTCAAAATTTACATTAGCGCATATGGCGCCACCCCCATGCGTAAGCTCCCTTAAATGAATAATGTAATTTGACATTGGGCACAGTAATAGTGATGATATCACTATTACCCTGCCCTATTTTGAATTACAATATTCGCTTAAGTATAGTCCTGCAATTTATCCCCCAATGTGATGAATAATCATCACTCATTACAAGTTATATCTTAGGAACCGGCAGTCAGGGGTACATTGTAGGCTGGACTAAATGAATAATGTAATTCAAAACTGGGTACATTAATAGTAATAGCATCACTATTACTGTGCCTAATTTAGTTGCATGCAAATATTAGCTTTGTGGTGCTTTTTCTCATGATTTTATTCTGTTAAGGAGAAACAAATTTAATTACAAAGGTGCGTACATGTACAATTCTCGTTTATTTATTTTAATTTTTCAGAGAGTTTTGAATACCGTATCTACTTATACCGGGTGTCAACGATTTCATGTATCAGCCCGTCATTTATTTAATACCCAAAATAAAACTTTGAGACTTAGACCATAATGCACGACTGATTGGTGGGCTTATTCGGGTGTACTTAGTTTTTTTATAGCACTTCCGGTCTAATCGGAAGTGACGTTTTTCTTGAATTTTTAGATACAGCATTCTGTATTCCTGTTCATATTCAGTTACTACTGAAAATTTGCTATCCAGTACAAGTTAACTTTTGACATTTCTGTCAAAGATGGCGGTATCTATTAAGTTTATCCATTAAAGTGAAACTGCTTCGTAACAATTGCCGAACCACAAAAACCACGAAAGTTGGCGTTGGAAACAATTACATAACGTATTTCTCACATCTACACGCATTGGCGAAGGAAACATTTATTTCACATTGAAATTAGAAAAAAATTAGACAATTTTCTTTAATTTCTTGTTTACCAAGGCTGAATAGATTAATAAATACATTATTACAATTATTTAATTTTCAAATGCCAGGTACTATTTTTTTTAAAATACACCTATTCTAATTTATCTAGAGATCAGGAAGGAATTTTTAATAAATACCTAATTAGTAATTACTTATACCTAATAGTTCTTTTCAATAATTCTCGTAACATAGATTTTGTAAATTATTGTTTTTGCTATTCTTTTGATGCTAATAGTTTTACGGAAGTCGTTTATTTCCAATGTTTTAAATACTTTTATACTCGTCACGTACTTGTCTAAAAAGCATGAATTGCGAAATATTCGCAAAAAACTGATTTTCGATAAGAGTAAAAGACCTACTTCCAGTAGGAATTTCGAAAAACTTTTTAAATAAAATTATTCTCAATTTTAATTTTAAGTACATGTGGATTCTTTATAAATTTGTTTAAACTTAGTAGTTGACGAAATATTGGCAAAATTCGATTTTTTCACTGAAGTAAACTACTACTTCCGGTCTGCCAATTTTGCTGAAAGTCTAATCAGTTGTCAAGAGGGAGATTATACTACTAAATACAAAATTTGGAATAGATAGCTATAGCGGTTTGACCGCTATCGTGGTCCCACACAGACACACAGACACAGACAGACACACACACATTTTTTAAAAACCACTTTTTTGGTATCAGGGGACTTCAAAACGTGGACATCTGCAAAAATCTCGAGGTCGAAAATTTTCAACATCACAATACTTCCTTATACTACGTATAAGAAAGTAAAAACGAGTACCTGCAGGCATTTGAAGATTAAAAAAATTGATCTTTGACAGAAATGTCAAAAGTGAACCTGTAGTGGATGGCAAATTTTCAGTAGAAACCGAATATGATCAAAAATACAGAATGTTGTATTCAAAATTCAGAATTAACGTCACATCCGATTACAGTGAAAGTGATATAAAAAAAACTGAGTGCTCCCAAATAAGCCCACCAATCACTCACACATTTGGTCTAAGTTTCAAAGATTTATTTTAGGTATTAAATAAATGGTGGGCTGACACACGATATATTTGACACCCGGTATAATCCTTATGTTGTACTTAAATAATGCACTATTAAGGCAGGGGTTATACTTGGAAGTTACCACATAAACAATAGGAACAAAGAAAAGCATTACAATACTTAGTATTTGTCATATGTATCACGAACAATTCAACATTGAACATTTTGTTGCCAAATGAAGCACATAACCGAAACCAGTCATCAATAAAATCTGTGTGATCTTTTTCACTATAAATTATGACATCGATATTCTACTCTTACAGGTTTTCACGTAGTATAATACATTTAATCAGTAGCTCTACAGCGGGTTTGCGCATATGTAATATTTATGTTAATCACACTACTGACGATAATATTAATCATCAATCTTGTCTACGTAATAGTATTTGATGCGAGCGGGTTTCATTTTACTTATTTGATAAATCATTCGAATTGACATTATTAATGGTGTTAAACGCAATCAGACCTTTTTATTTGTATTTAAATCTCAATAATTAATGTAGAATCGGTGCCCAACTATACGTATTATAACCCTATGAGTACGTAATATTACTAGGAAATTACTTGATCTGTGCAGTTGTAGTCGCAATGTCTTTTAAATTAACTTCTTCAACTACAAATATATTAATAGATACATAGATACTAATAAATGAGACTTTCTGAAAAGGAGGGAAGATGTTCTAGTTAGAATACATTAGTCATTATGCACAGTTTCTGCTTTTATTTGAATTTGTTTAAAATCAATAATTGACGCAATAGAAATACATTTATTTTAACTTTATAATTAGGATGCTAAACATAAATAAATTGCATTCATGTAGTGAAAAAAGAAATAAATTTAAATGCTTGCTTTCTATATTTTTTTTGTGGAAATTGATAAGCGATCAGGTGATATGGATACGTAAACCTGGATGTAAACGAAAAGGTGGCACTTTTATTTCTAGTTTTATCTTTGCATTTGAAGCAATAAAGTATTTGTGGATATATCATATGTTTTGGAAAAGCTATTAGAACAGTATTTGTTAATTTTTCTGAAACGAATCTCATAATTTTTGAGAGTGAAAAACGGGTACCAGTACCCGGAATAGTATAACCAAATGAACATCAAGGATGTATTGGTTAATTGACCAAAGATCTTCCAGAGTGTGTTTGTAGAGTTAGCCAGATGAATTGAACACGGCAAATATAGCGTGTGAAACTGCTCTTGATCAAGTAGACCCCAAAAATAATTATAGTAAAAATAATAATATACAGTGTGACCAGTGAAGTCCGCATCATATGGGATTTTTTTTATTAATAGATTTATTCTTAATTTGAGTTTGGCATCAATTTCTGCTTCAGCAAAAAATTGGCAAAAAATCTAAATTATCTTATGCAGCTGAAATTTTGCATGTGGGCTAAAAATTGTTTTTAGAAAAACTTTTTCTAATAACTTTTTTCGATATTTTAAGAAATAACCCCACTTTTGAATTTTTTTTGGACAAAAATTTAAATTTGACAGATAATGCGAATCACGTGACTATTATTTTTTTGGTTAATTTTCATCTTGATCGAAGCAGAAATTGATGCCAAACTCAAATTTAGAATAAATCTATTAATAAAAAAAAATCCCATATGATGCGGACTTCACTGGTCACAGTGTATTATTATTGTCTAACAGATATAGGTACAACATGTGATAGGGCAGCAACAAAAAAATAAATTCGATAAGTCAACAAGTATGTTATAATAACGAGAGAGAAACAATATTTACCGAAGTTAATCGCAATATGTACCGGTCTATCTACGGACAAGGACTGTGCCAGGCCAAGTTCTTGGAATAAAGTCGAAACAGAAAAATCCGATACGCACAGTGCAATATTTACCTGAACATATTTGAGTCATTTTCGACCTCCTTTATCTTCGTGGCTATTTGAGTAATTTCATTTATCTAGGTGAAATAGCTTCCAAGTTACAAGGATCCAAAGATCGGGATTTTGAGAACTCACTGACTGACTGACTCATAATCATCATACTGCCAAAGTTGCTAGTACTGAAAAAAATTAGAAATTATCCGATTAGTGCCATATTTAGCTTAATCCTTACTTCCTACTACTCCGCAATGATGCGACACGCAACGTACGAAAAAATAGCGGGACGAGGGAAAGTGCAGCAGTAAGCCTCACAGCAAGCGCGGCTGAGCGAGGCAATTATTTGAATATTTAGTTTATTCTCACTAGAAGTTATCAAATTCTACCAAAAACATACATGTAAAAAAGCATGCATGCGTGTTATTATTGTATTACAAAAGTAACTGAAATATTGAAGTTATGCCAAATTACTTGACTTGTCCTGATAAGTTCAGAAAATTCTGTATAAATTGATAAGCCTCCAGATCAAACTTGGCAAGTTTCATCTGAGGGTTTAACAATTACGCAGAATTTTCTGCGCTTATCAGAACAATACAAGTAACATGGAAGTAAATAACTGGGCATAGTTTCTATATTTCAGTTATCTTTTTTATCTTTATCTTTTATAAGATTATATAACACACACGCCTGCGATGGCAACAACACAGGTCAGGATTTTACATCTATGTTTCAGGTAGGATACTACTTTACTTCTGATTTTGAAGAAGTCAAGGAAATTTGCAGTTTGTATAGTTAAATTGAAGTGGTGAATCTAAGATAGAAGCAGAATGATACACCAAGAAAACTATATTAAATCCAGTTGCACTATATTTCACGTTACTCTCACTATAACTGCCAATACAAAACTAATGATAATTACTCAGCAAACTTGTAAACAAGGACATGCTTGATGGAAGTCTTTGAGAAATCCATAACAATCTCATTCAGAATTTGCAGGAGTTGAGTACGGTCATCATCGCCGCAATGCAAATGCCATGGAATGCTGAATGACAGACTTTTGTAATTAAAAAATCTCCAAAATATCCGTTGGTTAGCTGTAATTTCGGATTCCATCACGTTTGGTATTTACTATAAGCAGTCTGTGTCTCATTCTTTTGAACTTATTTAAATAACATGAGTATTTTATAGATGTCTTATTTTAAAATAATACTCTTTCATATCAATTTGCCTTTTAATTTCAGCGATAAACGACTCAGGATATTTATGTTTAGATGTTCATGACTGAGACACAAAGCAATTCAAACTAGAATAGAGTTTGTTATAGAACACCTTTACCGTCAGGTTTACATTAGTTTAAGTATCCAGAAGTGACCAGTTAGTGTTTACCATATTTAGTTATAAAGAAGCCATATTAGCCTTACGAAAATTTTAACATAATTTATTTTTTGAAGCACAGTTTCCAAACTTTATAATAGAATCTAGTTCCAAAATTGCAGGAAGTGCAGTATCGTGAAAAAATGGAGAAAAAGCCATACCTATACTTGGGTGGCAATTCAAATTAGAGAAAATTAAGTTGAGCAATTTACCATTTGTGTTCGTAATACCATTAGCTTGGTATAGTTTATGTACTTCTATGAAATGCCTGACACAAACTGATTTTCAATCATTTCTATTGGCAAGTTCGAAGCATTAAAATTTCCTATATTTCCTAAACTAAAGTCATAATAAATTGGATTTTCGGTCTATGCCTTCGCAGTTCCGAAGAATTAATACTAAATTCTCCTAGAAGGACATTATAATATTCCTCTTTAACGGGGCACGAACCAGTCTAAACAAGGAATATCTCGTAGACACAAAGTTACCAATACTCCTTATATAATATATATATGGATAAGTATATGAAATGCCATTGCGAAATCCCTCAAGGTGAGAGGAGTCAAATAACTTCAAACTGGTTATTGATTCTGTTCACGGTAGCAAAACATTTTTCACACTAATTTCACGGCAATAAGTCGTTTATCAAGAAATAGCTGTTCATGCAGATGAATCTGTATTTTGTAATTTCTTAATATCGGTAGGAGAAATATAGCATTCAGTCAACATGTGCCTGTGTAATTAAAGGCTTTAAAAATTAGGAGATATCTGATACAGATCAAGTTACCAAGTCGGCATATCAATCTGAAGAGACATGAGTAGCTCGAAACCAGTCCTTGATTCGCTTCTCATTGGCAAAATAATTATAACAATTTAGTTTTTTTGTCTGAATCTGATGATGCTGTAGCCATGTGTACCAGACAAAGACGTATTGGGAGTTATTATATTTTACTCATGACGAGATTAATGCATCTTCATAAGCTAGACTGATCTGTGATTTACATTATTTATTTTGCTTAAAGCTTATTGTAATTTGTTTCTATAAAAGTTTAGGAATGAGAATTTATATACTTACCTATACTTTTCTTTATTATTCTAAATTCAGTGCAATACTAAAAATGAGGCAAGGGCACCACACAACTTTCTTATACGTATGTGCATTTAGAATTTTTTATATTAAAATTGTTCCAAATAATGTTTCAAATATTTCGATCTTCGTAATAAATCTGTATAGAATGCGTAGTTAGAGATATTTGCGAAAAACTGCTATTAGATAAGAGTGAAAGTGCTATACTTAAACTTTATTATACAATAATTATTAAAATCAAGCTTTAAATACTTTGATATTCTTCATATCTCTGCACTGTTAGAAATATTGTCTTGATCTAAGAAAGTATATTTTCTTGCGTATATACAAAGCTTTAATTTACTTGATTTGAAACGGTCCGTTTTATTATAAGTAAATATTTCCAAACCGTTTTAAATCAAGTAAATTAAGGCTTTGTATATACGGAAGAAAATTATATTTTCTTAGATCAAGACAATATTTCTAACAGTGGTTTAGAATGCATAACTTGCGAGACATTCGCAAAAAACTAGTTATTGGTAAGAGTAAAAGTCCAAATAAGTACATATTTCGAAAAATTTGTTGTATAAAAGTTTCTTTAGAAGTACTTTTTGAATACATTCGTGTTCTGTAGAAATTTATTTAAACTTAATAGTTGAGTTTCTTTCTTTTTACTGAAGTTCCTCTTCCCGTCTACCGATTTCACTACACCTCTAAATCTGTGTTTCACCATGATAGCGGACGAGTATGGAGTTAATGATATCTTTGCCGTTTGGCAGCTATCATGGTCACACACACATACAGAGATAGAGAGTAAGGGTTTATGCAAAAACTACTTTTTCGGTATCATTTGCACAGAACTCGAGGTCAAAAATTTTTGTAATTTTTAATTTTTTAATCCTTGCTTTATGCCAATATTTTATTTAATTTCTGTAAAAATTTCCGAAAATAACATATATGTATTTACAATTTTATGTTATCTTTTTTAAACAATTTCAATTTTATTGTCTACGCTGTATTATTATAAATTCAGCACAATACCATACCAAGAGTAAATAGTGAATGAGATAGATGATACGTATTATATTGCAAATGAACGCATAATACTTATAATTTCATGAGCTAAGGTCAAATGGCGGTAACTTTGTTAACGCTTTTCATAAACAGCGCCTGTATTAATCAAGTTAGTCTATACCATTATTAACCATTAATCATTATTACTTTCACAATTCCTCTGAGCTGGTCATCAAGTAAATTGTTTGATAAATTGCTATCTGATAAATTACATTAAATAATTTGGATACGTCTTACGATCATTTGAATTCTTAAATACAAATGTAACAGATATTTCAATCATGTGTAAATCAAACTATTTTATTACAAATTCAAAACTCCAAATATTTTATATATATGTCGCGGAAGTAAAAAACATCTTGATTGTTTTTATCGAATTAATTAGTAATGATAAAAGAAATATATTGAATGTGAAAAGGTTAAGCCAAAAATATATAATTACAAAAAAAAATTTAGTAATTTACAGTCTAAATTCACATACTCAATATTTTCGCTGTGGTGATTAAAGGTACGCGAACCTAAATAAGTAAATAGGGGAATTTTTGAATACATTTAAGCGCGCAAACAGTAAGTAGCATATGCTGGAATAACGAGCACCGAAATATGAAACGTGGAAATTTAGCATTTCAAATAAAAAATAGAGTCTATGTAGTTGTGACATAGCTTGAATGATAATAAAAGACTGAAACAAATGCGTCAGAAATTAAAATAATGCAAGCAAATAAGCGACCTATTCAATAATACTTTGGAGATAATGTCCATCCAAGCAATACCAAATGAATTTGGCTAATAATGAATCCAAATGAACTGCGCTTAGACGGAATTAGAAAGGCTGGAAGTCGGTCATGCTTATCCAAAGTCCTGTCATAAAGATTCAGTCGTCTATGAGTTCGTGTTTTTTGTCTTTTACTACTTAAAGCACCAGAACCTATGTAAATTTATAGAGATGTCGTGCTGCACACTCCGAAGGTAATTTGTATGCTGACTGCTTCTTAACAAATAAACGAAGGCCCTTAAATTCAAATAATTAATAAAAGCAAACACGCTGTCTTATACTTATATTTAAGTTTAATATTTTTGGTAATTTCAGGTGCGTATCATTTAGGATAAAAAGGAGGATGAAAGTAGAGACATGTTTGTCAAACTAAGTACAAGCAGCTGTGTAGAAAATGTTATAAGATAAATATGCATTGTACAGTTATCAAAATTAATGTATACAAGTTGGGGTAGGTCTGCCTTTTTAGAAAATATAAGGTTGTGCAATATTTCTTGGAAAGTTCATTGTTTCAGTATCATGGTATTAAGGTGACGGTTCCTTCATTACGTGACACTAAACATTAGATAATACAATATCTAGAATCCGCGCATTGTGATTTGTTATTCGACTATATTGCTGCGGGTTACAAAAACTTAAAAGAATGCGAACCATTTGATATATAAAATTTTTAAAATTATCAAAACAAAAGTTAGTACCATTAAAGTGACATATTTAAATTATCTTCGAGCACAACATAAAATTGTTGAAAAATAACATTATTGAATAAGAGCTCCATACAAAAAAAACATACTAACAATCTTATACTTAAACAGATGTCCACAGATGGATAATCAGTGAAAACATTTGCAAGATTCAGTACCGTAATATTAAAATAGTTCTTGTACGCCAACACCGTTCCACCATCTCGCAAAAGAGTCATGGCCTCAAATCTCCGGTCACATCTGATAACTTTCTATGATGGAGGAAAGTACTCAGTACTGCTAGTATTATTTGAAAGCCAAGATTCAGCAAAGCATACAAAATCAGAGGACAATGAGAAAAAGGATGAATAAACTTTATATTGAAGTTCTGTTGCCGGAATTCAGTTTTAAGAAACTATGTTTGGTACACTTTTTAATATTTAATTCTTAACCTTTCACCACTGGCAACACATTGATCCGTATTAGATTTCAAGCTTTTGTAGTGCTGGGGCTAGCGAAGCGTAGGATCAGAAGACACTCGCACACCACCGATGTCCTCGTGGGTGTACAACTTCACAGAGTGTTTTAAAATAAGTCGAACATGTTCAGAGAATGCCTCAAATAAGTTTTGGAAAAGGTCGTGAAGGGTTCTTCCTCTCTCTAATGTTGCCATTGAAAGAGAGTCTCCCAGATGGTTGTAACAATATCACAGTCATTGCTTTGGTTGGCACAGCCAGAATTATATTCTGTAATATCATAGATTATAATATCACCCGACGCGCGTTCTTATCCAGGACATCTCTTCCAAATTGTGTTTGGAGACTGCTGCGACAGGACCGACAGATACCTTTCTGGTTAAGCATTTTGGACCCTAATTTAGTTTATGCCCTTCGAGAATTTGACGAATTAAATATATTAATTTATGTCGGTAATCGTTATTGATATGTTGAAGTTTACATGCTGATTTATATAGTCCATACCACTTTTTTCGCAAAGTCATAGTCCTGATATGCTATGTATTTAAATGCTAGTAATCAGAAAACATTATATATATACCCGGGTCGACATATTTTAATTTCTGATAGGAAAGTGGTAAGAGGAAAAGAGCGCGAGGAATTAAACTAAAGATAGACATAAGCGAGGCTGCCACACTGGACATTTGTAAGGCGTGGGGGTCCCCCGCCACTCCGTTGCTCTCCCTCCACTGTTAGCAAGCAGGCATCGCTGTAACTGATAAGATCATCTTCTGCATATGATAGAAGTGCAAACCGAAATTAAAATTTGACGCTTACGGTATATATATTAACGCCCAACAGGTGGCGCTATATAAATAAATATTTTAATTCAACTAAATATCTTAATCAATGAAAGATTTCTGAACACTGCAACAATATATTATATGTTCTGCATATTATAACAATTTGCAAATAATAAATACATGTGAAAATGCAAGCATTTTTTTAAATTAATGTATATTTATTAATAATTAACATGCCATGATTATATTAAAAATAAATATTTCATCATAAATATTTATTTAGTATGTGGATTATTGAAATCATCACAATTACACATAATCACATTTTAACAAACAAAATATATTAAGGGATATACTTACTAGCAGTGTTAATAAGTATTTATAGTATTCGTTATCCTTATGAGTCAAGTATGTATTCAAAGCTTTGTATACATACCACCTAGTAATTAAATAAAATTAGATTTTAGTTTTGGTATTCTCAAGAGAAGTAAATTAGATATATGTATATTTTCAGACAGTTTAATTATGCTCTACGTTCCCAATGTTTCTATCATCATATTCAGTTGCAGTAGGTACCGTTTCTAATGTTATGTCTACATTAATTACTTAAACAAATAGAGATTCTTTAAGATAATTGATGACTTCATGACCAACTAATGAATCTCTTAGTCGAAATCTTGTTATAAATTATTATCTACATATACAGCGTTAACAAAGAGTAAGGAATATGGTTGGTTTAGCCTAAAATGAAGAATATGTCCTGAAATTATATCTACATACTTTATACAGTCAAATACCTAGACAACAATTTGACGAGGTGCAACACGAAATCTCCGTTTTGGAATAATGTATTTCTAAAAATGGGTGGTATTAATCGAAAATGTAGTATAATTCTTCAGTTGTGGACAATTGTATCGAGCAGCAGGGTTAGGATTGCACCCGTTTCAAGCAATCTTTACCAAGAAGTAAATTATTGTTGTTTATGTTTTATGCATTTTTAATGATAATAAGTATAAGGGTTAAATAAATTAAGAAACTAATAGTGATTATAATAGTTTATATGCCCAACAATTTTATATATTTTATAGCATGATACGTAAGAGACAAAATTGTACATTTAGTTGTTGATAACCCACTCCTAATAAAATATTCAAAAATACTGGTCAAATTAGACTGTGAGTTTACCCAGTCGGTCTCGGTAGTTTTGAGGGAAAAATATTAATGACAGTAATAATCGTTCTAGCTACGCAATACATTGTTGTACGAAACAAAAAATTCAACACCAGTTAGGCAAAATTATGTAAATGCAGCAACAAGTCACTATAGGATAGGGAATGTAGAAGTAGTGCTCTCAAAAGAAGTAAAATACCTAGGTGTAAATTTTGATTGAAAGGGTTCATTCGGTAAGCATGTCGAGAAGGTTGCTGCAAAGGCAGAGGAATGGGCAGCAAGCCTCGGGAGATTTATGCCCAACATCAACGGACCAAGCAGTATGAAGAGAAATGTCCTGTGCCCGGTGTGTGCATAGCATCCTCTTATATGGGGCTCCAATATGGTACAGAGCGATGAATATCAAAAAAAAACGTGAATACAATAACCAAAATCCAAAGAAAAATGATGCTGCGTGTAGCATCGGCATATAGAACTGTTTCAGCTGTTGCGCTGCAGGTGTTCACTGGTACAGTGCCCATACAAATGTTAGTTCATGAGAGATGGTATATATACATTCGCAGAGATGAAGGAAAAGACATAGTGAAGAAACTCGCAAGGCGAATAAGCATGAGCAACTGGCAACAAGAATGGAATGATAATGTTGATACGGCCCAGTGGACCAAGAGACTCATCCCACATATAGAGGAATGGGTCAGTTGCAAACATCGTAGTATTGATTATTATCCTACACAGGCTTTCACTGGACATGGGTCGTTTAGTACCTATATTAAACGGATAGGGAAGCGAGAAACAGATGACTGACCATCAGAAATACAACACGTGATGTGCATAATGCATTTCCCCCCGACAAAAAAAAAGAAAGCAACTAGTCACTGAACCCTAGATATTTAAATTACTATGTTATTTTTGTTTTCCTAAAGCAATTGCAGTATATTCTAACAATCAAGTATACCTTGAATAGCTTATATTGGTTTTGATCATAACAAGTTAATTAAATGTTTATTCATTTCTACAAAAGTATGTGTATTTACATAACAAAGAAGAACATGTATTAACGAACCACTTAAATTTTCATGAATACATATTGTATACAGAATTGTTCCAAGAAGAAGAAACGATATGCAAGAAAGAACTCCAGAAGTATTTTTTACTATTACTCAAGAACTTATAGTAATTGTTAGTAGGTCATGAGAAACACAGCTTCCAAGGTGTTTAGAAGTAGAAGGCCAGAATTTCTAACATTTATTAGGAATATTCGTTTTTCCGTAAATGTATTTGTTTTCCTATTTTACATATTATAAATACTAAATAATATGAACATACTATAAAGCCAAACATATACATTTTCTAATTTGTTAGTTTATAACTTATAATTACTGATATGTTTGGAAATAGTAGCTTACGCAATGTTCTTTAAGATAGCTAGTTTTCAATAAACAGAACATCCAGAACTTTCATTTCATGTGCTTTAAAATGAAAATTACTATTTGTGAAAAGAAAATATTAGAAGTAAGCAACGATTAATTTTAGTTATGCTACATGTAGTGTAAGTCACGGAAACTCATATTTTTCAATTAATAAGTCGTAATCGGGTTTATTCAGATATAATATCCTATAGATTTTACAATATCACCCACAGACGGAAGAAAGTAGTTATTTTCAAATACTACATTTTTAGTATTTCCAATGGCATATAGATATACCATTTAAATTTTTTTTAGAATTCTATGCAGTTCTAAAGAACATGCGTAGACAGGTCAAACTTAATCAATATTTCATAGCAACAATTCTTAATGAAAAATCGCGATATCTCAGAAATCGACAAATACAAATTGATGTCAGCTCTTCAAGGGCTATCATAAAATGTAAAAGACTGCAGCATTCAGTTTAAAAAAAAAATTAGAGTTTGCGTTTGAACGTCATCCACGACACTCTCTATAAATCAAGAAATTTTTAATTTGTAGGACTTATGATTATCTACAATTTTTGTATTAAAAATTATTCGCGACTACATTATAGGATACCCTTAATGAACTTTGGGGCACCCGGTATAATTAAAAAAAGAGAATAATGTAATGTACAAAACAAAACTAATACAAAATGTTATTATTTTTCTAGAAATATACGAAAATTAATGAATTTTCAATCGCTAATTGGACCATCTCAAACTTATCCATCATAAATATATTGGAAAAGAGTATCATCCACTAAATCTATGTGTTAGCTAATGTCATCGAAATCAAGAAGCCAAATCGAATGAGTTTTTAATATAGCTGAAGTTATAATTCCTCTCTCTCTGCATGACTAAAATAACATTAAGTAGAAGTGACAGTATAGTCGAATTCCTTAGTGTTTTATGTTAAAATATAGAAGACAAATTGTAGTAATGTTTTTAAATTTTAATTAGTTGTTACAATTATACAGAGTATACTTAAAATGTATCTCTTATGTATCTCTAATATATTAAGTATAGAGCGAATGTCTTTAATTATTTGTTTGTGACAAATCAATAAACATGAAATTTAATAGCGCGTTGGTTGTGAAACATTTTAGGTAATATCTATTAATTCATGTGGTGCTTTTCAGTAGATTATTTAAAATTCTTAATAGTGTTAATTACTCTCTATTTGATACCGTCAGTATCATCTATTGTATAAACTTACGATACTATCAAAGGCAAATGATCGTTTTTTGCTTCTGCCGTAAAATGTACAGAATGCTAATTAACATGTTTTATAATTAAACGATTCATAATGTATTATAATCTTATTTCAGACGACCCCATAGCAAAGACGACTAAACAACCAAGCACATACCACAGATCGAAGATACAGGGACACGCTTTTGACGTCTTTGTCGCTTTTCATTCACCACTATTCTCTAGCATAACCCTGAATAGTATACATATACATACATACAATAATAGATCAATATTTGTACAGAATTAAGTCTGATGCGGCATTTATTGCAAATATATTGATTTTTTCTAAAATTCACATTTTAATGTAAAAACAAACACCAAAGCATTTCAGTACTATATTCAAGTTATATATTTTATAAATCAACTCTAAAATCTTAATTATGAACTTAAAATTTTAACGCCGTTTGAATTCATTATTGTATGGATGTACAGGTATACATAAATGACTGAGAAATAAAACAAATTCCTGTCTATAGTAAGGTATATATGTCATTGAGAAATATCCAATACGTGAAATATTCTTATATTCTTGGCCATTCTGTACATACTATCTCAGGCTTTTAAAAGAGCTTAGTTTAACGTTGAGTAGAACTGTATCTAAAAATGTCGTAAAAACTTGCCAGAACATATAGTTTACCGAAACTATATGTTTTGGCCTTTGTTCTTTCCATTCAATCTATATTAAAGTGCTTACTAATTTTAGTTTAGAAGAATATCTCGTTTGAATCTATACATTTACATTATGCTAAATTAAACTTTTATTTTTATTGAATATAAACATTCAAGTACATGTATACTCCATATAAAAGGCTCATGTATACTGCATTATAGAATGTTGATAAAATAATTTCTTTCGATTTATCTACATATATCTATATGTAAATTATAATTTTATTTCATATTACAGATAGCATCGTTTCGTAATAATCTGCCAATCTAACGAGTCCACAATAAAGCCAAGCAAATATTATAAAACGACTGTCGGACATAAACATAAGACAGCGCCACATGAAAAACTAATACTAAATATAGCAATCTCCGATAATGGGCAATTACTAACACTTTACGTGCATGCATTCCTGCACACGACGATGTTGAGCCGAAGCTAAGGGCGCCCGCATCTTTCGCGCACCTGAGGGGTAAGCGCGTGTCAAGGTTTTTCTATGATAAAAAATACAGTAGATAAAATTCCACCAATAGCCCCGTATATCGTCTTCTGAATATTGCCAAGTTATGAACTTCTACATGTACATTCAAAAGTGCAAGGACAATATCTGTAAACTATTAAACTATATATTTATGTATATCGTACCTATATAAAATACGATCAAGTTAGCTGGAATTCCTACTAATAATATCAACATATTTAGCGTTTTCTCTATTATACAAATTTATTTAAACTAATTAAGAGGTGGTTTCCTTAATTTCAAAATCAAATGTAGGTAATGAAAGAAATATTTAAATGATCCAGCATAATAAAAAATTATGTAGTGTAATCATTGTAAGTCAGGCAGGCACCTATTTAGACAACACCAAAAGTATATTTGAACGTAGCAATGATTCGGCAATATACCAATTACACACAAAATACATACGAGATGCTCTATTATATTTATTAGATATAACATAATATTTTCTTGCAGTGTCTTCAAGATTTCGAATAATAGCAAAGTAATGACTCAGCTTCGCCAGGGGTATGATATTATCCTTTTTTTCAATTTCAAAATTAAAGAAAACTATGACTTAATATATTTTAACATGAGATATTATAAATCTTTATTGTAGAATATATTGAATATATTTATTTTACATATGACCAAAATAAAATGAAACAGCTAGCATTTTAGAACAGTATAACATTGTCAAAATCAAAAAGATTTACATAGCGAAATGTATGGCAAAATCAGATCTATTAAAGTCGGTATTCTCTTGAGATATTCATATCTATTCAAAGAAATTACTCATATCTTCTGGCGAAAAGGTGAAACTACAAAACCAACGTCACTATGCACCCCAAAACCATAAAGTAATAGTCGTGGTCTGCAAGATTTAAAGTTAAGTATCATACCAGAGAACAACGGTTAATAAGAAGCGATAAAAGCGTTAAAAGCGCGTCGCTGCTTTTTCAGTGAGGGATGCAAGCGTGATTGTTTGCAAGGCCGTCTGTCTAGACGAAATGTTGCATGAAAAGTAAAAATAGGTAACAAAAAGGTTAAAACTAAAAATTCTAACGAGGCGTAAGAGGGACACGATACTTTAAAGGATCCGACTATAGTGTCGCTTCTCAAGTGAAAGTCGACGCTTTTCATCGATCGTTGTTTTCTCCATATACTCTATGCAATTATAGACAAATATATCCGCTTATAATCTGAATTATTTAGCATATTTAAAAGTCAATAATATTGCTTTATTTCATCACTACTCATTACACTAGAAATAACAAGTATAACATGGACGAAAATTTAACCACATGTGTGTATGTGGTTGAATTTTTGTAATGATTCCCCAGAGTTTACATTGCAAAAACAGACAGAACGAATTATAAACAACTTTCATAGTTTCAGTTTATGTAAAAAATAATCTACTTATCCTAACAATTTTTTGAGTAAATAAAAATACTTTCATTCAGTGATTAGGTAAAATTAAATAACCTGCTTTACTAATTCTCACTTTGTGTAATCGTTAATTACATCTCTCTCTAGAAATTTTTATATGAGATAATAAATTGTTAAGTTGATATTTTACTTGAGTTTATGTATGTTACTTTAACTGAAGAAGCCATAGTGTGGTGAAGCAGTATTGTGCAATAAAATGTAACCGAACGAGTCATTTTTGTGTTACTTTGCAATAACATTATTATTGGGAGAGATATTTTTGTATGCACTGGAATACAGTATTTCCTTTTTTTGGTGCCGCTTCGAGGTATTTCTTAGTTATTTTTTCATTTATTTCTAGATTAATCGTTGTTACGTACACCTGCACCATGATTTACTTATAAGACGAATAACTTCTATAAACGTTGTTGTAGAAGAATTTTGAGAAAGATGAGAGATTAAATTAAATCCTACAGTTAGTTGCCTTATTTCATATCAGTTACATTCTTCTATTTATTCCAAAGCTTTGTTGTTTTTAATGTTATTGTAATAAGTTCCTATTTTGTCACTTGAGTAAATTTTGCAAGAATATGATGGCTATCTCGATACAATTCTTGAAATATTAAAATCGCCAAATTAACGAGTTGCTCTTTAGATAGCTTTTGGTCTTCCTTAGCAATTATACAAGCAACTTTCTAGATTATCTACTTATATTCTATCCGTATATGGGAAGCATACGTTTCTACTTGTAAAGTCCATTTGTGGTGTTCATTGAGTTCTAAAACAAGAAAGAATCTTTAAACAACTAGCTTTGTTGATAATGCGGTAAATATGAACAAATAGCTTAATTAATAATTTAATATATGTTTCTAGATTAAACTAAACTTTTGAAAAGCCGTATAGACAAGGTGAGTCTCTCATCGCGTCTATAAAGATTGCAATAATATGAACATACCCGTCCAGCTAGGCATCTGCTTGCCACCGTGACTTGTCCAGGTACCCACATATTTGCAGCTGTAATGAACCGAGACTAGATTTTACTGCATACACCGCGTGTGCACTAGGTTACTATGTTTCTTCGTCTGCGGGTTCGTCTAGATGTATTCCTTTTTTGCTAGCAAGTCTGTCTTTTCATTTTCTACACATACCAGTATACATAAAGCGACTTATAAATATTAGAGGTAATGCGGGCAGATGTTACACACATTGCGTATATAACTGAAGCACTTTACGTTAGGTGATATTGCAAATAATAATTGCAGGTTTTTAAAGAGAATTAATGTCTTCTTAGTATGTTGTTGTTTAATTTGCAAACCACACACTCATATACATATACAGTAGTCGCCCATTATTTTTAATTACATGATAGAGTTTTAACAGCTATCCGATAATGCTGGTATGACATTACGCTTTTACATGCTTGTTACTTGGAAATATTTACAGCAATATAAGTAATGATATTCGTATTTTCTGTACTTTTACTTTCAAGAAATAAAAATATTAAAATCTGTACATTCCTTTCAATAATAATTTTTTTTGATTATATTAATCCTATACATACAAATAAGTTTCAAGCTAATTTAAATCATTAATAAACTAACGCTGTTGTTTAGTTAGTATGTATTGTGCTAGGCGATTTAAAATTAAAGAAATTTTCAATTCTTTTATCAATTATTTCCAATAAAAACTTAAATATTTTTAAATTTAAATAGGGATTAGTTAATAAAATATTTATTGTTAATTGTTTACTTTAATTTTCGATATAACCAATTAGGTATATGTTTTTGGTTGTTACGAAATTTGATAGAACTGCAAGGATGCTGTGCGAATGTAATCTTGTGCGTTACCTTGAACATAAATATAAACCCTATTTCATATCATTTCGATGTATTACCATCATTAAACTGAAATAAATAATAATTTCTTTGTAATGTTTTGATGAAAATACAACAATTGCACCAGTTGCAAAAAAAAAACTGTTCATCAGTACCTTTCTTAACTTTCATTGTTTTCAATATGAATTTGATGGTATGTACAAGAACACCGAAAATCTGCAAGTAGGATATATACACAACCCATTGGTTGCTACTCCATCACTAAGTCGTTAAACGAGAAGCACAGCTAACAGAGAGGATTTTGTAACGGCTCAAAAACCATAGGCTTAATTATTTCTATTTTTTTAATTAACAATTATCATTATTATTAATTGGATTAGTACAAGTTTGACTCGTTAAAAATTAGCAACAAATTATTTGTGTATTTGTAGCTCGAAATCCGTTTTTAATTGTTTCAATTTTAGCAGAACCTTCTACAACAACTTTGAGAACAGGAGCAAAATGCTCCTTGGTCAGTGTTTCCAACGCATGGGTTCTTCGCCACTCAACAACCGCTTTTTTCCACCCATTTCTTGTCGGCTTGAATGCTGCAATGTCCGCGGGTTGCATGATTCGTTTAGCATTCGGGTACAGGCAAACTAAAATTATTTAAAGTTTTACACATAAAGAACTCAGTTTGTATGAGAGATGTGTACAGTGACCGTCTACGAAAAGAATTACGGGGAAACTCGTACCTATATTCTTTAAATAAGGATATAAAATGTTTTCTATGTAGTCATTCATAACGTCCATTTTCATCCATCCTGTATCTGAAAGACCGATCCCCCATCCTGGAGGCACGGATTTTGCGATATTTAAGGGCAGCCTTTTATATGGATATACGATCATTGGCGACGTTACCTGACCAGAAGCCGTAAAAGTGAACATTACTGTTAGTGTGGCTTTAGAAGAAGCATACTCCACCCCATAAACATTTCGTGCTCCTCTTGGAGCTAGTACTTTATTGTTCTTAGGGCATAGGTGGAAACACGTTGCATCGGCGTTCATTACTCTGTTTAGATCGTCCAATATTTCCGCAAACCATTTTTTAATATTTGCCTCTGATAAGTTTACGCTTGCTGCTGTCACAGCTTCTGATGTACGCTCCGAAACTTCTGGATTCCTCGAAGAAAAGCTGGATACCATGCCTCGCCAGGGCGATTGTTAACAAATGGTTCTTTTCGTGGACTTTGCTCCAGAAATTCTATTAGCGAGTCTAGGACATCTTCTTTACGGCGGGGAAATCCACGTTTGTGATTTTCAAAGGTCCAGATAACTAGAATTTGCTCTTCTTCATTGGAGAGGATTAGGTTAGGGCCAAAAGCTGGTTTTACATAATTATGACTTCTTACTAAACCGCAAAGTAGCTCTCAGAATTTTGTATTGTCTTGAAACCACTCTTAAGATTTTTCCATTTTTAATTTGTTTCAAGAGTCTTTTGTGCATCGTTTTCTGTGTATTTCTGATAATATTTTTCACCCGGAACAATTTTTGGCATTGTCTTCAACTAAAAATATGTAAGATTTAGTGATTGTCCTATAATGAAATTTAGTTATTGACCCCGGCCAGTAACTAAATGTGATGCAATTATTTACAAGATTTTCTAACAATAGCATTATCCTACATTAGGCAATAGAACGCAAACTGTAACATCAATTTACTGCGATCAGTTAAAAAATTCAGAGATTGGCCATGCTTCCAATCACTAAATAAAACGTGCAAGTTAATGTTCAGTGGTTGGCCTCCAGATTTTACAGAGGATGTTAGGTTATAATGCATCATCATATCAGAATTGCATCAAATATATTATTAGAAAGGTACCAAATTCATTTCCTTAATAATAAACTTGTAAATATTTAGAAAAATAACTTACAAGTGGCAGCTCACTCTTGTCGGAACATACTATGTTTCCAGTAAACACAGCTTGTTCGGGTCACTACCTCCTACAACATTACCTGTTTGTGTAAATGGCGAAAGAATTCCTATACCTTTTGGTACCAGATATAAGTAGTGT
Source organism: Amphimallon solstitiale (assembly GCA_963170755.1). Lineage (NCBI taxonomy): Eukaryota > Metazoa > Arthropoda > Insecta > Coleoptera > Scarabaeidae > Amphimallon > Amphimallon solstitiale. The sequence goes on along the minus strand of OY720678.1, from coordinate 109,606,341 downwards.
TGCAGGATTGTGTGGATCTTCACAGATACAACACAGATTAATATGACAAATTTCTATCTAATTTGTGTTTTAGTGGAACGACCAATAACTGGAGGCTAAATAGGAAAACGCCAAGCACTGGGTGATTTACCCTATTCCCCAACATGTTAATGCGGATATTTATTCTATTATTTGACGAATTGAAAGTTAAGCAGCTTGCTTCTTTAAATATGGATGAGGTAGACTTTGTTCCTAACAATTAAGCAAAGTTGAGCTTGTTTCTTTTTCTATTGTTCATGTGGACGTGTATCATCCCGTGGTTTCTCTATCCATGACTTTTTCTGCTATTAGTAGACCTACTCCATTTCTTTATACTCTAACGGTTGATATAATTTGCGTGAAGTAGATTAACATAACCTTGACGATTGTGTCAAAACTTTATATAATAAAGTGATACTATTTTCGAATAATATGTTCTCTTATACGATATGCTTAAGGAATTCCTTCAACCATGATTTACAAAGAATATTGTATATAATGTAAAGTTAAAGTAGTATTACCACCGCGCTTGAGGGGAATTACGAAGATTCAAATAGAATTATATTCAACTTGGCTCTTAAAACTGGCTGCTTTCTGTCTACTTAAAAGAGAGCTTGGAAAAGTCCGATTCTTAAGAAAGGGCGATAGAATTGAAATAGAGATGCTGGATGGCTAGGGTCAGATAGATGTTGTTTACAGAATTTTCTACTAACAGTGATTTACTGTTGAAAAACCTACATTATCCTGAATTTCATGACAGATTTCTGGTTTTCCTTTCGTTGTATTTGGGCAACAGGATAAATTTTGTCCACTGTAAAGTAATCAGGTGAATTTACCGCCATATCAGATGTGCCTACTTGAAATTCTGACATGTTTTTCCTTAGCATTTGCGGACGTACGCAATGCTGGTATGGAACTGGCGTCAGCAGAATCAGTTAAAATGAAATAGTATAAAGTGCTGTGTGGTCAGCTATATTCTCGCAGAAGAAAGGTGTAAGATTATAGCGTAAATGGGCATGCGTTGGTGAGCAAACACAATGTCAAATATCTCGTAATTTTCCTTAATATTCAGTTAAAACTTTATACTCCATGTGACTTGCGATCCGATTCCACTATACTCGGTTTGTACTGCGAAATAATAAGAATCTTGAAGGCTACGATACTCTGGTATTTTTCCCTGCTATATAGGAAGCAGGATTGAGTATACGCATCTATTGTTTAGAATCCATTGTACAATTACCATAAATAAAAGTACAAATGTTTAGCGACGCTTCTTGAAGTTCTCGAGTTTTAAAGTAAACAGTATTTATCTTAACGGGAACTACTTTCATTGTTTTTTATTCCAGCAACATATTTTGACACGTTCAGATACTCGCAGCTATATAATATGTACCAATTTCATACACAACGTAATAGGTACATAATAAAATTGGTTTTTCTGCATTGTTCGGCCCAATTCACTTTTATAAACCGCGTCTGTCTACAGGAAACTGTACAACTTTTTCCACACCTAGATGTCTCATCAACTGTATGATTACTAGTTCCATATATTCAATGTGTATAGATGCAAATAACTATTTTACTGTTATTTTTGTCGAGATTAGAAATGTCAAATTGGACTATTGTTTGGTTTTTATAACTATTATTTCCCACAATGTATTTGCTTATATCTGTTTTTCTTCTGTCGTGTTTAATGCACACGTTTCATTTATAACTATAACTACTATTACATTTAACTTTGATATGCAACATGATAATTAGTCAATTCTTGTTAACTTGGATGCAAATGATTAATTTAGCTGATTCGAATGATAATAATACTGAACAAAAGCAAGACAGAAGAAGCTCTTCGAAATGGTCTGCTTTTCAATATTAGTGTAACATACTTAATACACAAAAATAAAAAATAGAATTTATAATGCGTAAAATAAGGAAAGTAATTTATTTATAAATTATCTTAATTTAATCCAATGATTTATCTTGGAAATTTTCGGAAAATGTGGTGCGTATACATGAATACATAATAAAGTTCTCTGTACCATCATATTACACAAATTATTTAAATTTCTGAAGGTGTTATTTTATATAAAATTTATTTACAAGGGTCGATAATTACTTTAAGTACATGCATAAAATCAGGTTCAGGTCTTCTGAATATAATAAAAATACATCGCGACATTATTGTTTGCCAGTTCACCACTCTTTAAACACAATATTATTATCAGTAAAGTGCCGAGGAAGCTACCTTCAGAATAATCCTGAATACTTTTATGGGTTCTGAAAAATACATTTACACTACATAATTTACTGACACCGAACGAGATTTTTTAACTAAAAGAAATTTTACATTACCGAGCATAAAACTTTTATGAAGTTGTTCCGTTTTATAACAACGAATTTTCGATAAATACTGATAAATACGACCGTCTTTGGTGATTTAATTAAATTTTATGTTAATCGAAGTCCAATTAAGTTCTACTAAATGCTGAAGTTATAAAAATGCTATTATCTCAAAATGCAATCTCGTAAAATTAAGATGATTATCATTCTTAGCATATCGAATGACGTTTATGTAAAGTAAATATATTGATTTTTAAACATAATCATTTCATTTTGAATTTACATCATTCCTCTTCGTCGTGACTCTACGAACCGGGGTCGTTACAAACTTATAATCAAATAAAGTAACATTTATAATTTAAATACATCTCATTTTGGTGTTCATATTATTCGGGGATGATTGATATATACAGGGTTAGGATAAAGTAACGCACAAAATTCATAAAACGTACAATGTTCATTTTTGAAAAAAATGCAAAAACACATCAAACAGTTTATTTTATTCCGCGTCTTTTAACATAAGTCAAAAAAATAAAACGTCAAATTTGTCAAAGTTATGACGTCATCAATATTTTTTTTAAATATGAACCTTGGTTTTTTTTTACTTTATTTGATAAAGGTTGTTTTTCTGCATTATAAAGAAATAATTGAAGTAGGGGTCACATAAGAAAAAACTGAGAGAATTAATAAAAAACAAAATAAACTTTATTAAAGTAATAACATTTAAATTAACTAAACAGTCCATTAAACCAAAACGATTTCTTACAGGAATTGTTCAAACTGTGTCCCGTTCACTATCTGACATAGGCCAAGACGATGGTAGACCTGATTTACAGAATCTTCGATCATCTGCGGAGTTATACGAGTCATTTCATGTCTAATTCGTTCCATTAAGTCTTCTAAATTGTCTGGTTTTTTCTTATGTGACCCCTATTTCAATTATTTCTTTATAATGCAGAAAAACAAGCTTTATCAAATAAAGTAAAAAAAAACCAAGCTTCATATTTAAAAAAAAAATTGATGACGTCATAATTTTGACAAATTTGACGTTTATTGTTAAAAGACGCGGAATAAAATAAACTGTTTGACGTGTTTTTGCATTTTTTTTCAAAAATGAACATTGTACGTTTTATGAATTTTGTGCGTTACTTTATCATAACCCTGTATATAAAGTCTGTAACAACGCCATTGTGTGAGTAGTAGAAATAGAAGTAAATTCTATCTTGCAATCGGTAATTTCGAGTATCTCCTCTTAGCATACACAGTTTCATTGTACTGTGTACAATCATTGAGTAACAGTGATATTTATCATTACTTCGATTTCTGAGATACGTACAAAGCAGCGATGCGTGAAGGAATTTTTTTAATACTGGATTGATGGGCGCTCAAGGAAATTTTCAGGCGTTTGAAAAATGTTTATATCAGTGTTTGTTTTGATGTGAACGTTACGTCTTGGTTGAAACCACGTCCTCGTCTCTGATTCTACTGCCGACGTTTCGTCCATTATCTTAAGTGGCGTTGTCAGGGCTTCTACTGATGCGATTCCTTGAAACAGACTGGCGTATGTTGGTAGTCATGTGGTTTATATTGTGTTTAGTTCTGTGGTTCAGTAGAGTGTGTAATAATAATAATAATATATCTTTATTAGCAATACGCTATTTACATACACTTACATTATTTATATAAATTTCTCTAAAATATATAATGACAGTTGTCTCTTAAACCTATTTAAATTATTACAGTGTTTTATGTCATACGGGAGGCTGTTAAACATTTTAGGCCCATTAACAAAAACATTATTAGCCGTTGATGACCTATTTACTTTTTCTATAAAGAAATCATTGACGATTCTTGTATTATATTTATGTGTGTCATGTATATAAATCAACTTCTGACTAATATACGATGGCGTAACACCTTCTTTACTCTTGTAAATGAATAACAGTGTTTTGTATGTTATTCTTTGTCGCACATTCATTAATTTCAATGTACTCAGCATTAATGCAACTGGTGTATATTTATTACATTTTAAAATTGTTCTCATAGCCATATTTTGTATTTTTTGCATTTGCTGAGTTTCGTAATTATTTAACTTAAAGATGATACTTGAGCAATATTCCATGTGTATCGAAATTAGCGATTTATATATAGACAGTTTAATATATGTAGACATATTTAGATCTATTCTACTTAAATAACCTACTTTTTTTGACATTTTATTTAGAATATGCTTTGTATTTTCTTTAAAATTTAAATGCTGATCTATAATTATCCCTAAATATTTTATACTATTTACTCTTTCTAAATAATTATTATATATTTTTATATTAATATTATCATAATTAATTGTGTTTAATTTATATGCACTACCAATGATTATAAATTTAGATTTATATATATAGTGTATGTTATGATTGAGTTCAGATTTTACAGGTTAACGTCATATAATTATATTATAAAGAGAATTAAGTAACATAATTTTATTGTGAATTTAATTAGCATTTAATTTGCATAAAGAGGGAAACAAGAACGACGCGGAAGATATATTTACTAGCCAGCATAAACAAGCTGTTCGCAAAAATTATAACAACAAAAATAACGAACAAAATAGAAATAAGCGAAGAACAACAAGGCTTTAGACAGAATAGATCGACAATGGACGGAATCCACATCCTCAGTCAAATGATTGAATGATCTCCCGAATTTAAAAAAAGTTTTGTATCTCTGCCTAATAGATCTCAGGAAAGCGTTCGACAGAATACAAATAGCCGACATCATAGATATACTCCGGAAAAACAGGATACCCGTACCTTATATTAACGTAACAAAAGAGTTCAATAAAAATATTACAACAAAGACCAAAACATCATAAGGATTTACAGAACAAGTACCAGTATTTACTGGAATCCGTGAGGGCGATAGTTTAAGCCTAATCTTGTTTAACCTCATTATGGATATATTAATTAATACTGTAAAAGAAGTTGATGGAGGATACAGAATGGGACAATCGATAAAAATACAATGCTACGCCGATGACACAATTTTGATGGCGGATAATAAAGACGATCTACAGCGGCTACTATATAGGCTTCAAACAAGAGCGGAGAACCTTAATAACCAGATATCTATAGAAAAGAGAGAATCAATGCTGCAATGGTCATAGAAAAGAAGCTCACTAGATGTAAACTAACTATAAACGACAAACCCATCCACCAATATGGCATTATGGAATGTACGTACTTATGAGCTGAGATAACGAGCTCCAAGAACTACAACTGGAAGTCAGAACCCAAATGAATAAAGCCTCAAGAATCTCTGGATATCTGAGAGACTTTATATAGAGGAACAAATACATATCCACTGAAAGCAAAGTCCTCATATATAAAACAACCGTGAGACCTGTACTCACATATGCAGTGGAAACCTGAGCGGATACAACAAAAGCAAAGAGCATAATAAGGGCAACATAGATGAAAACAATGAAGAATATTAAGGGAGCAAGCTTGAGAAACAAAATAAGAAGCAAAGATATAAGAGCAGGTCTCAAAATTCAGATGTGGTGCAGTGTACGAGAGGAGACGATGTTATTGGAGAGACCACGTCGACAGAATGACAAAGGATTGATGGAGAAAATGGGCAACGGATGAAAAGCCGAGTTCAAGGAGAACCCCGGTCAACCTCCCAAAAGATGGTGCGCGAGCTGGACATCTGCTTCAGAAGAGGCTGAACAAGATTAAGAAGAGTAGAAGAAACAAGACTAAGTCTAAGAAAAGATATAGAAGAAGGAGAAAAGAAGAAGAAGAAGAAGAAGAAGTGTAAATTGTCTGCTTAAACAAAATGTTGAAGTATAGGGCAGCTGGAGGGCCAATTAAGGGATATCTAATTTAATATTTCCGTCTATGTCTAAATAATAGTTGAAATAAAGTTCATTGATTAGATTAAAAAGAAGTGAATTCAGACACAAATTCAGATAATTTCATGAAACATACTGGAGAATATATGCCTCATATTTTCCCTCTTCAATTAGATACACGTCTTAGATACGCAAATTATCACAGAAAATTTAGAAAAATTATGCAATCATCACAGAAGGAAGACATGAAAAAGTTGGTTAAACAGCTAATATGATATTGTTAAATTAAGTAATAATATGAAACCGAAACATCAAATGAACTCATAGTATATCAATTCTTCTAAGCTTTTTTATTTTGAAAGGTATATTAGTCACATGTTGTTTTAATGCATATCACCTATTATGTGTGTACAATAGTGTACATGTTAAGAAGTATGAAGAAAACTGTATTAAAAGGAAGATATATTATATCCAGCTATTGACGATGTAAAGTTTGTTGGAAAGATAATATCAGATCATGAAATGAAAATTTGGAAATGAAAACCACAGACAGAGATGTGATTAAGAATTAGACTTGGATTTTTTATAGTACAGTTGAGAAAAATTCAATTAGACCTTAAACCTTAGAGTAGTTTCAATAATTTCAAGGATTACTATGTAAAATATGGCATTTCTACGGGTCAACATGGTTTTATCTAATTTCAAAATCATAATATTTTCAGAAACTTCCGGGATGAGAGAATTTTCATCATTTTCTGGTTATTCTTGGCATTATGGATGACACCAGCATTATAACGTCATCTAACTATTCTTCTGTTATGTTATTTTTGCTTGGTCTTTACCTATTGTATAAGAAATTCAAAACTTTTCTTTTGTCGCATAAAATAAATGATTGGTTGGTCTAAATCTAAAATAATATAAATTACGACCCCCTCTAATTCTTCCTAAGATATTATGTCCTTATTAATCGATAATGTGTGTATCATAGAATAAAAATTGTAAACTGTTTATATCATGCACTGAAGTACATATTTTTAAGTAAGAGAGAGGTCAGCAGGGAAACGAAGACAATTTTTACAAGACAATATTTCTTCCGACACTATGCTGCGGCAGCGAGTCATGGGTATTGACTAAGAGGCTGAAATCAAGAATAACAGCAACTGAAATGAGGATTTCAAGGCGAATAGGTGGTGTTACCAGGCTGGATAGAATTAGATACGAGAACATCTAGGTGTAATATCAGCAATAGAAAAAATCCAGGAAAAACAACTCAGTTGCTTTGGACACTTCACACGAATGAGCAACACGAACCCCGTAAAACAAATGTAGGAAACCGGCTGGAACAAGAGGAGAAACAGATAGACCAAGAAGAGTATGGAATGAAGAGATAGCGCAGCTGCTGGCGGATCAAGGAAGTACCAAGAACGATGCTTAAAGAATATCCAAGGATAGAACAAAATTCTGCCTAGCAGAACGCATCGACGGCGACGCCTAACGGCAAACGACGATACGGATAAGTAAGTAAGTAATCGATAATGTCTAATTGGATGACTGAAAACATTTTATGTAACATTTTTTGCCAAACATCTCTTTGTCTAGAATGTGTTTGATAGTAAAATAGCCCGGATTTTTAGAAATGTAACAATTCACTTGTTTTAATAATATTATTCCCTTCGATATAGGAAACTAATATATCTTGGATATCAGTTTCCATGCTCAATATTAAACTGGTTCTGCCAATGTCTTGACTTATATTTAAAAACTTTTACAATCAACGATACTTTATGTTAAAATGTTCCATAATTGATACAATCAACGATTTGTAGATATTACATGCTTATAGAACAGCGTCTAACATAATACTATTATAGTCCAAAGATCCATTCTTTAAGTATCTCTGTTTGATTTTCATTACTAATAATGTCATTGAATATTAACCGTGACAATGGAAATTAGTATTATTAACATTTCCAGCAATTAATTTTTACTAACGTCTTTTACCGTTGGCCGGACAGTGTTCATCTTAATTTAATTACATCAGAATAAATAACCGTTTCTGATGATTTTGTCGAGTAATCAAGCCCAATGCTAGAACTACACGAGTTTAGCTCACTTAAAAACCATTACCTTTTCATACATACATACTTACATATACATATTATACAATTTCCTAAAATTTGTAGGAAATTGAATATTCTATTGCTCAAATTAAAATACAACTGAACTGAATTCGCAATAAAACTGCTGAACCTTGTTAGATTACGTTCGTGACCAATAATCTAATACCTATTTTCTTTTATTTAGAAACGGTCCCCTGCTACATACATATTTATGTTAATAATATGTAAATCATTGCGAGTATATAGTTTCCAATATAATAATTAATGATCTGCCTCTGTAAGATCATTTAATATGAAATTAATCTGCGGGTAATACAACAAGAAATAAAAACCATCTGATTTTGGCTTAATGAAACGGTATTTAATTTAAAATTTATGTTTGTACGGCCCTAGCTTTTATTCTTGACATTGGAAGGATACATTTTATTCGCCCGGAGGATACTCTGTAATCCGCCCGCACTTTTCACCTGTTGCCGCATTTGCAAGTCAAATACACCGAAAATGTGTTCCTTGTAGTGACTTCGTACGCTTTACGAAACTCGTAGTATTTTTTTTTCTTTGAAGGGCCTGGGGAATTCAGACATTTATTTTGTAATTTACAGAACATACAAAATACATGTATCTATTAAAGGCATTACAACTCTATAAGGACTACCAATATATTCTAAAACTTCACGAAGATCCAAGGCAATATTTATATTAATGTTATTGTTAGAATTGTGTATTAGTAGAAAAGATATTTGCAAAATTATGCGTCGGAGATGAGTAAAATGATTCCAATATTATAATTGAGTAAAAAGACGGTTTATGTAATTTAACAAGAATTTGTATTTTTAATGATTGTTAACTCACATTATATAGTATTGTAGTTTAACTTTATCGTTCCAGATGAATTACTACGCTCCTGAACTGCGGTAATTTATACTGAGCTTTTATAAAAGGATGACTTGAGGGAAGATAATGGAATGAGGTGGTATTATTTTCGAGAAGGCAACGGGATTACAAGAGGATATCTAAATTTTTAATATCGTCTATCGTCTCAGTTGCTTAAAGAAGACATGTTTAGTATAAGTATAAAATAGATAAAATTGCTAATTATGGTGCAATTCAATGCTTGTCACTTTCAAGGCCACGTTTTGCACCTAGGTTCCTCGCTGTAAACGTCGCAACATGACTGTCGACGATGAAACACCTCCTAGACCATTAATACCATTCCGGAAATGGTTGAAAAGCTTCATACGGTTATGATACCTGACCAAACGGTGAAAGTGGAGAAAAGTTGCAAGATTATGAGAACGCTGAACGTGTACATTTTCGATTTAGGTATGTCTAAGTTCTGTGTCAGGTAGGTGTCACGTTTATTGAATGTAGATCAAAAACATGAAAGAGCACGAATTTCCAACAACATGTTGACGCTCTTTAACATGGTAGACTTTCGCGTTGATTTGTTACGATCTATTTCTCCATTGCTATGCGCCAGAATTCATACGGAAGAGAGGGCAGACTTTTCCTTCTGACCGAAAGAAAATATAAAGTATATTTTGAAATTCTAAGAAGATATTTCATAGCGACTATTTCGTTAATGGTCAAACTATCAATAGGCCATATTATCAAGCCCTTCAAATCAAAGTGAAAGTTGTGCTATTCCGTTAAGACAATGACAAGAGAAAAGTGAATTAATTACGATTCCAGGCTGTTCCAATTCACCGGATAAAACCACCTTAGAGTTCTATTAATTCCCAAAATTCAAGCTATTTCTCGCCAGAGGGTAAATTCAAGACAGACAAAGACGCTTTTAAAAAACTAGAGCAGTATTTTGATGACATGACCCTGACGTTGATGATGTGTAAGATCAATCCAGCTACGCTAGTCCAAGTGAATTATTGCTAAATGGGAATATATCACAAACCTTGATAATAAAATTATCTACTTCTGTTTAAATCTTATGTACCTTGACCATACAAATAGTACAACATAATTAAATATACAGTCATTTTCTTTTGCTTTTCCGCTTTTGTCATTTGCGTTTCACTATTTTCCAAATGAGTTTCCAATTATATAGTAGGCTTCCTTCATGAAATAAATTACGTTTCTGTCAAATGGTTTTCCTTATTTGTCAATATAGTTTCAGGTGCACAAATATTTGCATTATTATAATGCAAAATAATATCAACAATCGTCAGGAAAGGAATAATAATAATAAGATAAGCAATGAAGTACGCGAATTAATCATTAATTCTTTAAATAATGGTGCTACGATGAAAAATGTTGGACAACGTTTGGAGTTTTGACAGATACATATAGTTAGAAAAATTTATGCAACATACAGGAGAAGTAATAATACTGCAAAAGCAAGTGCAGGACATCGGCAAAAAATTATTAAATGCTCAAAAGAAACAGATTTGTGACTGGGTTGACCTGGATTGTTCTTTAACCCTCCGCCAGTTGCAAGAAAAGTACTTAAACCAATGGCAACTTCTTCAACAAATATCACTATCTACGTTAAGAGAGCAGTTAAGAACATTCAGTATTGTTTTAAAAAAGTGTAATTTGCTTCTGAAAGAAGAAATACACTGGACATTATTCAAGCTCGCTTTGATTACGCAGTACTGTATAACATAATGATATTGGAAAGAGAAAAAATGTTCTTTATTGACAAATACTGAATACAAATAAATTCTCGCGTTTCATACGGAAGATCTGAAAAACACAAGAGCATCAAAAATAAAAGCAAAGTTAAGAGGGCGCAATTATTCTATTGCCGCTGCAATTAACGTAAATTTCTTTCAAATTCAAGATGTACTGCAGTTTTCTGAATTTTTCATAATATTAAGTCAACATTTACATAATTATTGTGTACAAGGGGCTCGTATTGTTGGACAATGTAAGATTCCATAGAAGTGAAGAAGTCTTTGCCCTCATTAGAAGTCATGATCATTTTCCAGTTTTTCTTCCTACTTACAGCCATTTTATAAATCCAACAGAAGGGTTATTCAACTAGCGAAAGCAGATATTAAAAAAAACACAACCAAAGAGTGAAAATAAATTATAGGAGGCAGAACATAATGCATCTGACCGTATAAGTCTACAAAATTGTTTGAATTATGTTCAACACATGGAAACATTAACACAACTGTTTATAAAGAAATTAAATTTTGAATTAAGTTATATTACAGGTACGTTACACTGTGTTTGTATTTAAATGCAAAATCAATTTCTCACTTTAATGTGTAAATTGCTATATTTTTTATAAAATGCTAGAGGTATACATAACTACATATATAAACAAGAAAAGCAATTGATATAAAGAGAAAGTAATTTGACAAAAAGGGAATTCTATTTGACAAAGTCAGCTGACGTTTAAAAACATGGAAAGTCATTTGACAAATAGTGAAATGCAATCGACAAAAGCGGAAAAGCAAAAGAAAATGACCGTAAATCATAACTAAGAAATTAGAAATATTACATAGTTTTTATTAAGTTATCAAAATGTCTCGTCAATCTAAAGTGTCTCGTTCTTATAAACCACATTATATATACATATTATATAGGAATGTATCCCAGGGTGGCCATCATATTTCAGACAGGTAGCCCTCCTACGCTCCAGGAGTGTATTATGCCGAACTACTAACCCTTCATCCCCAAGAGACTCGATCTTAGGCTACCGACTGTCATCTCAATATAGTGAGATGTTTGTTGCTTTGAGTAATAGCTTAGATCGCTTAGAATGACACTGGTAAATGTTGAAACTAAAAATACAAGATATTAATTCTAAATCAATTAAAATGTTACCTTAAGCGGCATGTACTGAAATTAGTTTTTCGATATTCGGTCTCTAATGAAAAAAAAAGTAATAGTTGACAAAGCGTATTTATTAACATTAGAAAACGATTTTTAGTCGAGATAGTCATAAGTTTATCAAATGTATAGACAGTGCCTACCTAAATTTGTTACTAATGTTATTTCATTTTTTGCATAGAAATATTGTAAAATACATATTAATTTACGTACGTTAAACTGAGGACTAGATTAAAATGCACATTAATCAATCTGCGTCTGTAATTAACTTACGTCTTGGGATTTAGAAATTTTTATTTGATTAAATCGGCAATTTGGAAACGTCTTCCTTTATTTGTTCTGCCGTCAGTGTCGTGCCTAGATATTTAATTTACAAAATAAACCTCAATTTATAGTCATATGATCATGGTTAGGAAATTGTAAAACGTAAAAATCGCTAAGATGCAAATGGCTGCGTAGTAGATAAATTACAGGAAACTAACTGAATAAAACACATTATAATTAACTTTTAGTTATTTCATTCGGCACTACAGACATTAATTGAATATAAAACCAATATATTCAATTACAAGTATCAAATACTAAACAAATTACATTTAACAAACATATTACATACAATGTACATATGTGCATAAGTTTTACACTATAATAGTTTTTATGTGATTTTGTATATTTTTTGGTTTCTCCTTTTGTAGTCATGCATTATCATAAGATAATTCTGTATTTTCGTTTGAATATTTTGTTTTTAGATACAATTCTTTATATTTGCATTATAGAAAATCATTAAAGTTGTTTTGTAATTTATTACACTTTTAAACAGAACCATGCAGTATGAAGCCGAAATAAGTTTTCTATGGGTGGCTTAAATATGAGATGGCCAATTGGCTTATTATTTTCAAGCTATTCTAGACTTTTTTCTACTCGATGTATACATTCTTTTGTAAAGGCTATCGTATAATATGTTCTAATTTAGTCACATATTAGCATGTTCTAGGACTGCAATTATATTATGGAGCAACGACTAAAGTATTTTATCTGTTGATATATGTAATACTCTAACGAGTGCTATATTTCATGTAATATATAACTATTGAGACAAAATAACATTGAAAATTGAGTTTTGTAAAAACACATATTTGTATACTAAGTGATAATCATTGATTGTAGATAATTTAATTACATTTTCTTGAAGTATTCGATACATTTTTCTTGAAAGTATTGCAAACAGTTTTGGATACCATGTTCTTAAATTTATATAAATATTTTCAGTTTAATTTGTAAAATTTAAATTCGATCATAACAGTGCATAGCATGATGCAATTAAGTTGTGAAGATAGTTTAATTAGTTCTGATTTGATATCTTAGAAACAGATACCATAAATAAGCAGAACTTTAGGATAGATATACATAAACTTTCAAAGCGCTTCTTAGATTTTCATGTAAAGCTTCAATAAAACAAATTACTTATTAAAATAAGTACCTATTAAATGGAAATATTAAAGTTCTTTTTTTTATATCCTAATAAATAATATATATCTAATAATAATATAAAACACTACCCCACAGTTTACCATCACTAACATTAAACATGAAGTTCTTTGTACATATTATGAATAATAAAGGACTTAAGATTGATTCTTAAGGAACGTACCATTTTTTTTACAAATAATAACACTCGTAGGTACTCTTTATTCTCCAACAGATCCAATTACTGGACAATACAATAGAAAATGTGTTCAAAAAAAAAATAACAAGAAAAATAGTAATAGTTACCTTCTTTCTCTCAAAGAGGGTAACTAATTTAGAGCCACGTTGAATATCTTGAGTAAAGAATGTAGGTACTAGATCAGAAGAAGAGTCCTTAATGAGGGAGGCGAGTACTTGGTCATGACAGCTCCATCAACTGTTATCGAACCTGGTTATTTTACTCAGAACTTCGTTTTTTGAAAACTACAAAATTTTAATAAATCTCAGATCAATAGCTCATAATCAGAAACATCACCCGCATTTGGGGTGCTTCTCAAAGCACCTGCGGCATATCCAAAGCCAAGAACCATTTCTTTGGAAATTTGTGTTTTCTGTTTTCTATGACGAATAACACAACATAATCTTTTGCAAATGAGACAGTTGTCGTGTTGCAAATTACCTGCAGTAAGTTACTCAGAAAATAATGGTTCACTTTTATTAAAATTTCAGATATGTATCACTTAGTATTAGAATATTTCCGAGTGTTACGATAAATGAACATGTTTGTCAAACATGGCATTATAATAAAGTTGTGTAATATCAACATCACGACAAGTAACCCAAAAAGGCCAATTAACAACGGATAATGATTTATACAGGCTTTCAGAAATTATCGGTTTAAAATGAATTATCTGCGTTAAATTTTATATTCTAATTATTTTTTTCTATACAGATTATAATTAGGTTAGGACAATATACTATGACGTCATCAAATTCCAATTGTACTAGCAACCCTATTTTTTTTTTATTTTGAATGTTTTGTTCAACATATTTTCGATAAAGTTGTCGCATTGGTAGTATTTTGCGAAACACATGTTGCTTTCTAACCAATAGGATAAAATATCTTATTATTCTATTCGTTTTTGATACTTTAAACGTGCTAGATATCTCTGATAGAATCGATGTTGGTCTAAATTTTTCAGATTCGTGTTACCTTCTTATATTTGGGGAAGGTTTGTCAGATCTTAATTAAGCTCAATATCCACTTTCCACGAATTTAGAGTTTAAAACAAAAGTAGTGGAACAGTTAGACAACCCATAATATTATTAAATATAATTGTGAAAATTTCATATATCGTTTCTACTTCATATTCGGTTTGAAATAGTCTCATATTTATTATCATAGAGTTGTTGATCAAAAATTAGTTATCCACATTAGTTTTTTGAAAGTTTCTCATTATGTCTCATAATTATATCTATTAAGAAAGTAATTCCTCGAGTCTTTAGCATTAGCAAAGCTCCCTACTGCTTCTAATATTTCAAATAGTCTATTATTTGCAATCATTTCACGCTGTTCTACCCGTGTAATTCAAATTTCATTGCAGATTTTGTTATATTTTCTGTTTTGGTTTGAATTTTAAATAACTATTATATAGGGTGTTTCGGAATTGCACGGCACTATTGTAGGTACTTGTTCTCCAACATAAAATAAAGAAAAAAGTCCATATAAACATGTCTCAAATTAATTTATACTAAGATATTGGAGCAGAAAGATATTTATTTAACAATACAACATCCAAAAGAACTGTTTAAAGTGGCCACCGTTTTGTTGAATGCAGCATTCAGCACCACAAATTCATTCTTCCTTGGCACTTCGTATAGCATCAGGATAATCCTTTATAGTTGTTGAGGCTTCCACGATGCGATTACTAAACTACCGATCTAATGGCGTTAGATCGGGAGATCGGGATTCATCACAGTTTAGTAATCGCGTCGTGGAAGCCGCAGCAACTATCCAGCCTGGGATGTGTAAAATAAGAGAGCTTGAACATCATCACCTTTGCTGCGCAGGTTTTATTTAATATTTCCAGTACCAAGTGACATCCACAACGCTTTAAGCAACAAAATGTATACACTATTGTTCATACAAATGTCTTTACTCAATTGTTTCTATTAACTGAGCAGATTATCTTTTCAGTGTCCAGCTTATGTAGTAAACTCAAATCTTCCAAGTCAGTATTCTACTCATCCAACAGTTATCAACTTATAACATATTTATATTTTACAGTATCTTCGTGTATAATAACATTCCAGTATTGATTTATAGTAAAGAATTATATCATATCATAGCTATCTTTGCAAATGTTTTAAATTTATTGATTTTGAAGAAGTTATCAGGTAAAAATGAATTTATTCAATTTGATTTTCTTATTGCACTTTTAGGGGCTTGAATAAGAAGATATATAAGGACTATTGGTAATTGAGATCAGTTGATGTTTTGTTTGCAAGAAAGTTATGAGGTACAGATAGGTAGGTACACAGTTCAAAATGTTGTATCAAATTTCATAAAAACTTCTTGTCACTTTCGATACACGCAATAATTTGTGTAAATATTAACTCATTTAAATTATGTAAGTATTGAACTTAATTTCATTTATTTTACTAACACACTTATTGAGAAATTTTAAGATAAAATGTTTCTACTGCATGACTTAATTGCGCACTCCCCTTATCTCTTCTGACATTTCTTGCTTTAAATTTTAAATAATAATTGTATGAAATGTTTTCGCACAGTCTATTTAGTAAACAGTTGCGTTATATCAATTTGTTCATCAACACAAATTTGTGACAACGCTTAAAATTTTCAACAGTGTAGAAAGACCGCCCTAACTGATTCTTATCATTTTAATTACCTACTGTTGTAATATCCACCTGTTTCAAATTTGTATAAACATGGATATTGAGCATGTATACACAAAAATATGTGGTAGTAACAATAGGATTAAAAAAAATTTTAACTGCTCATGTGGAAAATATAAAATTGAATAATAAAATTACTCGAGCATGATATACTACCAAAACACTAAAACTGATCTGACAGATTCTATTATGAATGAAAGAGAAACTCATGTTCGGATACCGCAAGAATAAACCCTTTAAAATATTACAATAAATATCATTGATTTATTGTATAGAATTTTACAGTATAAGTCAATTAGGTACAACTCAATCTTAAAAGGTGTATAACTACGTTATCTACGGAATATTTCGACAAAAGCTATAATTCTCATTTATAGATCGATTTTATCAGAATCAAACAATAAAACAAATGTTATAAAAATTATTATTCCCTACGTCCATGATGTAAGCCATAGAATTAGATTTTAATCTTCCTTTTTATTATATTTTTAATGCCATTCGAACCAATCTTAACCCATACGGTGTCAAACATAATCTGGATAAGTTTTTTTTCGTATCCATTTTTTAAATTTAAAATCTGACTGATGATACATCTTGACCGATACCACATCATGTCAGATTAAAGAAATGACCTTCCTAGATATTATATATATTTTTTTTCATGAAAACGTATCTACTACGGAAAGATGAATCGGAACGAATTTAGGCTACTGTGTTTTTGCGTTCTGCGCCGTCCAGGTAGTAAAATTGTTGTTAATGACTTTATAAAAATAGATATACGGATTATATAATGTGACATGAAGATGAATTTCATTAATCATATAAACTGCATTAATAAATATTATTGGATAAATTATGAGAAAATCGAAGTAAAGTTGTTTAGTATTACTCCATTTTGGAACTAAATTCATGCATGTTTACCTTGATATAAGGTTATTACACTACAATAAATATATAATTATTGTTTAACTTAAATTTCAAAAGATATGTTCCGAAGATTTTGAGCAAGTAAACATTTATTCGGAGAGTTTTGATTACTATTCCAGCAAAGCTTGGCATCTAATTTTATCTGAAACTTTTGGGGAAATACTTGAAGCCAAAGAATAGGAGTAGACCTTTCATTGTCTGTAATAATTCTCAGAGTAGCTTTAACCGCACGTCAGTTTTACTAATATATACGGCATGCACCTATTCAGTAGAATATACTAATGAAAATCATAAGTACGTAAAGTATCTGTACAAACTCCCCAACTTAAATCTGCCAGATTTTAGAGAACATTGCTTCTCGTATTCACGTACAGACGTAATTTTCAATTTGGTTTTCGTGGACTAAACTTCGACATCTACACCTAGCCTGGCATGGTTCCAACCAGCAAACCAACTACAACTTAGATTAAGTGTAAGTTATTACGTTAGATTATTATATTGTTAATGCAGCTGTTTTCCACAGTCAATAAAATCTTACTTTGTGAAAGTGGTTATATATGTGAAGTTTTAGTGGGTATGTCAAATATATTTTCATCTGAAGACATATTTATGTTCCAATGTTATTTCAAATACTCGCTCACGCAGATTATACAAGGGCATTTCGAACGGCTGATTCTCCATTTAGAATTTTAGGATCTAATTCAACAATGCTTTTCGCCTGTAACCATATTCAGACGAAATAACATTATTAGGATATAGACACAATAAGTACGCTTAATAGATTCAGTGCCAGATTATGAGCGAACAGCCCACGAAACTTCTATAAATATATAGGAAATTAATGATTATTGTTATGATTGCACCACCAATGTGTCAAAAAGATTGCTCATCACAGAAAGAGTCTTATATATCGGTAGACCGTGATTGCAAACGTTTCTTTAAAATGCATCCTTACGAATTTCAGACCTGCACAAATAAGTACATACAACATCGATAAACAATACATAGTTGACTACACCATTGAAGATAGAGAAGCTGATTTTATGTGAGTGCAACACACATAGGCCTAATGTAAACAGAGTCTACAGTTTTTCTACCAGCCTCTTTAATGAAAGAATCGGTAAATCTTTCTTGAATTTTAAATATAAAGTTTTTGGCATTGAATTGGGTTCAACTAGAAAGTTAATTATTGAGAGACACATCCGGAATATTACATATTTGTTTTTCGGTTGAATGTCGCTTCAAAGGAGAATTGTTTAATAATTTAAATTTAAATTTTGTTAATTAACATTGTAAAATGAGTTTATCTTTTAATATAGTATACATGTAATAGATATACCATAGTCGTGAAAGTTTAATTTCGGTTTGCACTTCTATCATATGCAGAAGATGACCTTATGGTATGCAGCGATGCCTGCTTGCTAACAGTGGTGGGAGAGCAACGCAGTGTCGTTGTCGGTGGATCCTCACACAACGTTTGCCGAGTGTACTTTCTTGGCAGCCTCGCTTATGTTTATCTTTACTTTATTTCGTCGCGTTCTTTTCCTCTTTCTACTTTCGTATCAGAAATTAAAATATGTCGACCCCGGTATGTGTTTTGTATTCAAACGTACATTTACGAAAAATAATAAAATCACTTCATAAAAATAAAAGATGCCGATTATCATAAATACAGACTAATTATGTACATACATTCAGCAGCCAGCTTCAGCAGTTTATAATTGTAATAGTAATATTTCATTTATTATCTAAGAGTGTCCCAATTATACAACAAAATTATAGCAAGTAAATACAGGTGTATAGTAACAAACAATTACTATTTGAATAAAAGTAGAATTTTGGGCAGGCTATGTCAAATAAAACACAATTTATGGCCAAATGACGTTTCAGAATATAATATATTCCTTTATCATATCTACAAAAAATCATTAATTAGGTGAAAGTGGTAAATAAACTACTAATTAACAATTGCCACACAAGGATACAAGATTAAAAGCTTTAGGCACGACAAACTTAAAGCTTTTAATCTTGTGTCCTGGCGCGGCAGTTGTAAGGTAATTAGTAGTTTGTTTACCAGTTGCCCTAATTAATAAGTTTTTGTAGATCTGATGAAGGAATAAATTATATTCCGAAACGTCGTTTTACCAAAAAAAATTGTTTTATTTGACGTATCCTGCCCAGAATTCTATTTTTATGAAAGTAGTAATTATTTGTTACCACATTATCAGTAATTACATCTTTTTTTTTTACAATATAAGTGTATATCTGTGTCTGTAAGAAAACATATAAGCAAAATATTAAATATATAATTGTAGTACAGATCATATGAATAACACATTCTTGATAAAGAGGAGCCAAGGTGGAGGTAGATTCAAGGAAATATTAAAGAATATGTATTGGAAAAGCTCGAGAAGATTTTAGAAACTGAGATAATAATATTGAAGAAGTTTCCACATCGTAGACCTAGAGACTGCAGATAATGTCTACTCCAAAAGAGAAGCGTAATCTAAGTTTCTTTCCGGATGCACTTCCAATCCTGTATGAGGAAAATTTACAAAATCATTACTAAATCTTCTTAAACTAAGCTTGAAGATAGATATAATGCAGTAGCATACAGGATGGACAATATTAAAATTTTCTTACAGCGCAGTAGAAGAATAGCACTTTTAAAAGAACTGCATTATGAAAGTATTTAGCAGTTTGCATGACAAATCCTAGTGTTCGAATCGCAGAATTGCAGATGTTAAATATATGCGTAATAATGCACAGTTATGTTTCGGCAGTTATACCGACAACAATTATAATCTTAACGTTTTCTTATTAATTAAGTAGTACGTAAAGATCGGAGTGTTAGAAGCAATAAAACATTTTTTGATATTTAGCATTAGTTTATCAACGGAACACAAGTCACCGTAGGCTAGGACACGTTAATAACATTAGTAAATCATTTATATAAAGAAATGAGTCTCAGTTGGAGCCCGAGAACATAAATAACATAAAAAGCATTACTGAAATCGATATAGATAAAGTCATCCTGTCCACTCATATCAAATTCCTAACTAATTAATTGTAACTGGATTGGTAATTGTAGACCGACCACTCACAGATCCATGTTTAGCATTTAGAAATATCAGATTTGGTATGGCACTGTAAGCAGAAGTAAATGAAGTTCTTAAAAACCTTAACAAAGTTCAGTAGTATCTGTTCATGGGTTTTATCAACTTCTTTAAATATTGTAGATAATCAGGCCCGTTTCAATAGATACATTTTGTAATATAGTCAACGATCTAGTCAAAATACATCTTATTCTTCACAATAGAGGTCGGAATAACATCTTCACGTACATTTAAGGCAGATATAGCACATAATATTAACAAGAACATGCTAATAACAGAAAGAAACATGTTTTTGCAAACGCAAGCATCATTACATAATATGCTAGGAATTGTGGTCAATCCATGTTCAGAATGTAAATAGATTTAGCTTTAGACTGAATTGAAGTGACCATTCCCTTAATATCAATAGTGTGGACAGTTATTATTTCATATTTGAAGAGAGCTCTGATTCTTTTGCATTAATTGCGAGAAAGGTAATTTTTAGTGGATCTCCATTTGTGACAAATCATGTATTGGATGCTTGTGTGAACGGACACATATTTATGTGTAAATTTACAACTAACATATGCAAAGTAAAACTGTACTACACATATTCTATTTACATGTTACAATTATTAACTTAAATAATCCACATCAAAATGTTACTTCCTGTATTTCAAAATGTACAAAGCAAAAATATATATCTTTTTTCTTTCAGAAGAAGATCACAATCAATAACTATTTGTGCATGCATACGCGTTTAAGCAAACTTAATATTTTAGATGGTAGGCGAGATAAAGAATTTATCCGATTTAGAAAAGAAAATAAATAAACCGTATACGCAGTAGACTTGTTTGTACTCAACAAAAATCACAATATGCACCGCAAAAGATCTTTGTACACCTTTCATATTTTCCAATATTTCTTGCAATTGTGAACCCTTTCATGCGCTGAGAATGTGTCCCGAAAATGACAACTAGTGCTATTATACTGGGCGGTCGTATTGTCACATGTACTAATAGTAGGAGAGGCCATTCCCGATGTTCATACATTCATTCATTCATTGCACACACAATTGTGGATTTGTCATTGAAATATAACCTATATGACAATAAATGTATATCTTGATATTTCTCTTATTGTTGTGGTAACCCTTTGCTCAAGATAGGTTATAGGAATGAGGGAGTTCGAGAAATTACCCCATTTCTAACATGAGTATTTACATAGTTGGTTTATATTAGCGTCGTATACGTGTCTACATATATGAGAATACAGGTATTTATCTCACTGTCGATTCTAACCACCTGCCTATTTACTATTATCATTATTTTTTAAAATCAAATGTAAATGTATACTAACTACATTATTTTGTATGTACTTAATCGAAAAACTATAAATTACATAAGTTAAAATGTCTAGGATAATATGATCTACCTATCAATCATAAACAACTTTATATTATTTTCCTTCAAACACAAAATGTATTGTATATTCCATATTTATCTTCATGAACATATTACTGCTCCTACTAATATTTTACATAGCGCAATTACGAGGGCAGTTCGGAAACAACGTGGCCTAACAAAGAAAACGCATTGTTTTTGACAAATACATTTTATTTTTCAATATAGTCTTCTGTTCGTTGAAAACACTTATTCTAATGATATTCCACATTAATAATGCCTTTATTGTAGGTCGATGAATCCAAGTCTTCGAAATAGGTATTTATTCAGCAGCGATTACCTCGGAATTAGAAAAGAACTCTTACCCCCGAGATATTCTTTCAGGTTTAGAAAGAGATAATAACCATTGGGAGCGAAATATGGGGAATAAAGCAAATGACGCACTAATTCCAATCCCAATTCATGAATTTTTGCCATTGCAATTGCAGACTTGTGAGTAGGTTATCCTGATGGAAAGGCACTTTTTTCTTTGCCAAATGGGCGTTTCTCTTTGATTTTGTCGCTTAATAGGCATTTATTGTTTTCCTCTTTTCTTAGTAGTCGACCAGTTGTCATAACCTTTCATGCTGACAAAACCGTTTTTGCCGTCTTTCCGGAACTGTAACAGTTTTTTGGAGGTCCAGTTCACCATTTATGCTCATACGACCACGCTTAAATTCGGCATCTCAGTTTATAACCATTGAAACGAAGGAGAGGATTCTAGTAGTGTTGAATCCAGCTCTGCTTTTATTTCGATTGGGGTTATGCCATTCAAATAAAAGTACTTTGCTCTCAACCTACTTTTTTCTATTGTTACAAAATCACACGAGACGTTCAAATTTGACGTACTGTCAAAAACAGATTAATTTACAGATCGCTCTGTACTATCATATTTAACATACTAAAGGATGATTCTAGAGAATGGTAGAAAAGATTCCTGCGAATTCGCGCCATCTCTGTGTCAGGCCACGTATTATCCGAACCACCCTCGTATCTTTTCAGTACAGGAAAACCTAGAAATAAATTTAATTATGTTTAAATGAATATAACTAAAAAATAAGTAACTTCAAAGATCTAAATCAATAGAACATTAGTGTCAAATAAGATACAATGCAAAAAATGTTGAGAAACGAATTTTTTATATTTTTAATAACATTCCGATTTGTATTTTTTGAGTATGGCGCTTAGTGAGTAGCACGTGTCGATAGCAGCTGTTATACATTTACAAAAATTTAAACATTCTAGATTATTGGATTATTGGAAATATTACAAACAACTACGAAAGTTTATAACTACAACTTTGAGAACTTAGAATAGGAGTTATTTTCATCATATCTCTACGAATAAAAAGTCTCATTATATTTGGAGGTTTTGACATATCGAGTTGACAGTTTTGTGATTAACATTGAGATTGGGAAGTCAGGGCAGTAATAGAGGGCGGGAAGTAAACTTGAACAAAGTCACACTTCCAAACTTTTAAAAAGTCAATTGCTAATATATTTTTATTAAATTATGAAAGTTTATTGTAATGCAATAATAGTTTCAAATTATGGGTAAATTATTATATTATTGTTTACATAATTATGAATTTTATCAATCTAATTTTATTCTCGCTATTCACCAGCTGATGCAAATAGGCAGTAACAGATGTTAAATGTTTGTCATGTTGGAATTAAAACAAAACCAAGAATTCATTTTAAACCATATATACATACATACATATAATCTGTAACCACACAGGTTATAATAATTTTAAAGATAAAATCACGTAAATATTCTTTTTCTCAGGCTACTACAATGTTTATGTTACAAGCTCATTATAACTGCACTTGATTTTTTTAGCTTTAGGGTTGTTTAACAGAAACTTTGTGCATGTGTATATATAGAAATTATTAACTGATTTTTTTTGTCGATGTGAAATACGTAATTCTGAACAAAATTGTAACAGTAAAGCACCGATTACGGTGTATACAGAGATAACTTATGCCCCAAGCTATGATCAAAAGTTCACCTTTGATTTGGGGATATTCGAGAAAAAGTATATTGTGGTACAGTCGCATAGTGCATCAGTTTATTATACTGTGTAATATTTGGTTAATAATTTTTGTTATGTCCACCATTACAGTTGCTATTTCTGTTAAACTTTTCTATCTCTATATTATCTAAACATAGATAACGGTACACACGTATCTATTTCTTCTGCATAATTATTTCTAGCGTTAGTGATTGTTAGAGGAGAGGTTGATATCAATCAGTTATTTAAGTTTATTAGTCTATAATAATTTGGCTTTCTGACCTATATTATGGCTGCAAGTGTATTCCATTGTGGGATAAGGTAAAATGAATTTTAATTGTACTAAGGTTTGTTTATTACTTTTGAAACCTTTCTGCACGAATGACGACTCTTCACCAACTTGTATGATGGGATAACCTTTAAGCTTATAGCTAATGACATCATCTTTTAAATTACATTGGGAATAACACATTATTTAGGAAATCTCATATCATAAAATTAAATTCTAAGCTGAGTATATTATTGTAACCAATTCATAAATTAAAGCAGGTTGTTTTGACTGATGCTGCCAATTTTAGGTCAGCATTTTTCGGTTAGTGCTTCTTAGAGTTCTAGTTTTGTTTGCACATTGGTAATATCGATCATTGCATTCTGTCTACGCCGATGACACACAACTAGATTATTCGATTTATTTGTCAAATTGGCGTTCTGTGATTGAGAATATTAACACTGATCTTTAGTACCTCTTTGCTACCGTATCAAAATCATTGCCCCCATATTAATCAAGAAAAGCTGCAGGTTGCTTTGTTTGAGTCAATGGGAATACGCCACAAAGTTAAACTTAATGATACTACATTACTTTTCATCGTGAAGGTGTTTCTTTGGAGTGATTATACTTT
Organism: Amphimallon solstitiale; assembly: GCA_963170755.1. Taxonomy (NCBI): domain Eukaryota; kingdom Metazoa; phylum Arthropoda; class Insecta; order Coleoptera; family Scarabaeidae; genus Amphimallon; species Amphimallon solstitiale. The sequence goes on along the minus strand of OY720678.1, from coordinate 109,581,449 downwards.
CCGCTATCGTGACCAAATTACAAAGTATATTAAAATTGCATACATAATTCTGGAAATTATCTTACTCTTACAAACATACCTTGAATCAGCAAGTCAGGAAGAATCTAAGCGACACCTTCATTTTATCACATTTTAATTAGTGTTGTTCAGTATACCATGGTGCTTTGTACCTCACTTCGGATTCAGAAAGTACGTAATGCTTGCTTCCATTATATTTATAAATTGAGAAAATATGATCACTTTTCCCGTACGCTAAATGATGCGGACTGGTAGAGAATATCTGCCTCTATGGCACTTGCACAAGATAATGCTCTACAAGACGCCATCATACCTTTATCATAAAATAAGACTTAGGTCTGATGTTCATAATTTTGCCAAAAGATTTTACGTATTAATATTTCTGTCAAAGCATAGAACAGCTTTATATCAAAGGTCGTTCACTTACTTGATATACTTAAAATATAATCAGGTTTCTTCTGAAACAAAATAGATGGAGATATCTAGATTTAAACGCACTCTCAAAGCAAAACTGTTGAATATGGCTCACATCTGATTTCTTCGCGTAACATATTACTGTTTTCTATTTACCTTATCTTTGTGTAGTATGTAAATATGTACTTTCTCGACTGATCACATCAACAAACAGAATTGTTGAATCTAAAGAGCAAAAAATCCATATATCATGTAGAAAATTCCAATGCATTTTCAGAAGGTAATGGTTTGGTTTGCTGTTTGGGCAAGAGGAATCACCAAGCATCAACCGCATCTTTTTTGAAAACTTTTATGGTCTACACGCAAGTTTTAGTGGTCTTCGCTATCGCTATGGTCGCTGTTGACTATTATTTTCCAGCGGGAATCAGATATAATAGAAGCAAATGACATCTGCATTCGACAAGAAGGCTCGACATGTCAAACTATAAGCGAAACAACAACTTAAGTCTTGTCGTCTCTAGTTTTAGAGAACAAACCACTAAGTTGATACTTAAATTATTCTTCCTCTGTTGCTATTTGAGAACTAGAGTCTATGTCAACCACTTTGAAATAAATCAGCAACTCATGGAAGGAATCGAGCAAGAAAAAATTTTGTCGAAAAGATACCAAAAATGGCCATTTTAACGATCTTTCATTTAAAATATTTCTAGAAGTTGTCAAACGCCCTAATTTAGAACATTTTAAGCGCACAGCAGGGGTTTAACTTTAAAATACACAATTTTATTGCTATTTTTCGTTTCAGGAATTGTAAACTAATATTAAAACAATCCCTTAATGTTGGATTTTTCCGAATAGCAATGTATAAAATATGGTTTGTGAATACACCCTTACTCTAAATTTTTATTTTGAGTCATATATACAAGGTGTGTATAAATTGGCGGACCCACTATACGTGGCGGCATTCTTGGTCAAATTTTGAGTTAAAAGTCCTAATCCTAAAACGATGTATCAGGCTTCCTTTGTCTTCAGAATGAATTTGAAAGAAACATACATTTGGCAACATTGAACACGCATGTGCTAGTTATAATCTTCGGAACATTTTTACACGTCGTCATGTGAACCTTACATTTTAAATTTAAAAAAGAAACAAACGAAATAAAATTGGTTTCTTAGATTACATATTTATTATGAAAATATTACAAAGTTCAAAAAATTTTTGATAATATTGACTAATTTTTGTAAATCTTCTTGATAGAAATCAATGTAATTATTACCTACATAATTGTTCGAATTGAAATCCATCAGTTTGTAGACATAGCTGCAATCTTTGTGGTATCGTTTGTACTATTCGCTCAAGTCTTTCTGGTGTGATTTCTAATACTGCGGCTTCAATTCGGGCTCTAACTTCGTCAGCGTCCTGTGGAGGTGTAGCGTAAACTTTACCTTTAAGTTGAAACCCCAAACAAAAAAATCTAATGGATTGAGATCGGGGGATCTCGCAGGCCACGAAAGGGGACCGCCACGACCAATCCATCTGTCTGGGAAGTGTTCAGTCAACCAGTCTCTTATATTACGAGCAAAGTGCACAGGAGCTCCATCATGCATGTAAATCATATTACGGCGTACGTTTAGCGGTATCTCATCAATAACTTGTTCTAAAACATTTAAATATTCACCCGCATCTAGGCGATTTGGTAAGTAAATTGGTCCAACTACCCTGTGGTTTATTATACCCAGCCAAACGTTAACAGAAAACGCACTCGATATTCCTGCCCTGCCATGCTAGCATTTCCACGACAGAAACCGTATATCATGTTGTACGTATCGGCATATTCGTTGAACGTAAAATTCATAATAAACAAACAGAACAACTAGTAAACACGAAAGTCGAATGAAATAGGTAGATTACAAAGTGTCAAAATTTGACAGTAGTAATGTATTTGACTAGAACAACATTAGGCTGCCTACTTATTGTTTTACAACGTTGTCAGATGTGTTTTTCGTCAAAATAAGTTAATAAACAAATATTAAAAACAAACTTTAAAATCAAAAAGAAAACTTTAACGAAAGGATAATAACAACAATTCTTCTTTCTTCTAAATTGTAGCTCTTTCTGTCAACAAATATCGTAGTAATGCTTATTTCAAGACTGAAACTCCGAACTTTAGGAACCTCGTGCAAAGATATGGAGCATGGTACAACATTTTCGTATTAGGATTTTGGACTCCGAATTTAACGAAGAACATCGCCGCGTGTAGTGGGTCCGCCAATTTATACACACCTTGTATATATAAAACAGCTTTATATGGCAGTATGATAAGCTATCATTTTGCAAGTTTGAATTCATATTGTGTTTCTTTAACATTGAAGAGGGCATGAAGCTAACGAAATAGTCTATGGAAGTATCATTTCCTAAAATAATATTTAAATTTTGTTTAAGGACTTTGCATCGATGTTTGCTGGTACTTGAAGCTGTCGGATTAGGCAAGACCGGAAAAGGGGTTTTCTTTTTTTGCATTAAAATCCCCGACAACAATGAATGCTGAGACTGTGAACCACATTCTCGGATTTCTGTCGAGCATCAGTACATTCTAATTTAATTCATTCACAAAAAAGAGAATCGCACAATGTGCGTATAATACATTTCTCTCGCTTCCGTGAGTTTTCAATGATATTGTGGCTGTACGAAATGCGGTTAAGCCGACAGTGACCACCGGTAAAAGGCGAAAAATGTCGGACTTTGCCATTTTACTATGGACAATGAGTTCGCACGAGTTGTCAAAGATATGCCGACGGCACGAGTAGCGCGCGAATACTTTAAGAGATATATTTAACAAGCTTGATGACAAGCTGACACGTTGAACGTTTATATATGTAAATAATATTTCGTTTAAATTGAGTTTACTACACAGTATGATACAGTTTGCCATAGTTTTACGTATTACTTGATATTTAAGGGTACTATATTCGGAAATGCTTGTCTGCGGTGAAACATACAAATTACACTAAACATTTTACCAATTTCTCGTATAAGATTATTTTTTTAAATTAGAATTAGATTATTCAATGTTTGGATTGGCATGTACCTTATTGTGCATTGCGGAGTGTTGTTAGTATTTTATCCATAACTTTCCTATGTCACTTTAAGTAAAATTTTTAAAAAGAAATATTTGTGCCCAGGATTGCAAATAAAATTTTTGTATATATGTAACAGCCACGGCAAAAAAAATTATACAATAATTGTGTACAAGGAAATGATAAAACGTTTTACATTGTACTTAAAGAGAATACACAAGTGAGCTCTTGAAATCAAAAGATTAACATGGTATATTATTTGGATAAAATACATATACGTTAAAAAAAGAAAATTTTAACTTTTTAAATTAATTCTATTTCTTTTATGTTTTCAAATTAAATTGAGAGTTAATATTCTTAGTTATAATATGTAATTTATCGGACTAGAAAATGTTCCTATACATTCTTCTCTCGTATTTTAGTGAGAGACCTTCTGACATCAATTTTCAACAGTAATCGGAAAAAATATTTGGAGCTAACGGCTTCAATTAATGTTGTCTTGTATTTCTACATGGATTTCTAAATAACTTAAATCTCAAACTGAATAATTTATTTCATGTTGTGTTAATATATGGCAGATATATTCTTCAGATTGTAAAATGTAGAAAGTGGCGTATTTGCTGAAGACAAACTGGGATATGCTATAGAAATCTTTTTCTCGTTGGACTAGCTTCACAACGCACGTTTTATTTGTGTTAATTTTCATATTCCTTTTGGATAACTCCTACTGCCATATTGCAATGTTCTTCTTCAGGTCTTTTTCGCGTGGTGCACATAACATGAGGTCGTCGGCTAAAACACAATTCGAAATCGTAATTGGACTTAGTCGTTTGTATCCTACGATTGATTTCCCTGTTTTGTCATTGGTGGCTTTTATTACGTCGTCTTTCACTATTATGAAGAGCAAAGGACTAAGGATACCACCCTGTCTCAAGCGATTCCGGATTTCGAATTCATCGGACTCCACATTCTTTTTCCTGGCGTAACTATTGTTTTTATCATACAGATTTTTTATTGCTAACACTAAGACACCTTTACCACACTAAGCCACAAAAAACTAAATACGTATTTCGACAACTATGTTGTCATCTTCAGTAACACTGATTAAAAACCGCGATGCCTATACACTGTTGTTCTGTATACTAATAATTTCGCCACCATCCAACCCCGGCATTCTTCGAACTTTAAAAGGCAAGCACGTTCACAACTGTATGGACTGACCAAGAGTCTCCTTTTCTTATTCCAAACACACTTTGCAGATACGACTTCTGAAGCACAAGTACCTATGATACATCCTCTGAGTTGCCACAGAATACTTATTAACCAAATCGAAGTTTAGAATGCACATACCTACTCGTAGTGTAAAAATAACAGCCTGTGCAGTCAGTGCTCTTCCTGTTATCCTGATGGAGTAGTTATATGAAGAAATTTTGCTTCGCCAGTTGATTAATATTGTTACCTCATCTTGATTGGTAAACATTACGTCATCACATTCTATATGAATAGGTTGTATCAAATAACCGAAATGAATAAATATTAATTTCCTTGTGGTCAGTATCAAAATATGTTGGACGAACCAGTTTTGGAAGATTAGTCACATTGCAATATTATACCACATTTTTCCAATTATTCGAAATTTCAAAAATATTTTTATAATCGAAAAAAAGAGCATAGACTTAATATAAACCAAGAAAGAATTCTTATGATCAATACAAGCAGTTTGCTTATATAGATATGCGCACAATAATAATTTACGATAAAGAAAAGCTAATCGTTTAGTATTACCGGTGTACCGTAAGATAAAAAGAAAAAATCAAATAATAGATATGGGCTTTAATAATAGCTTCTCTGCCCGTAGAAGTCGGCATGTACAAAAACGTTTGTGCACACAAAAGAAGTAATTTTTGCAACATACAAGCGATACTATCACCTTAATCGCCCATACATTAAGGACTTATTGTTTGCTAATGTTTGCGCAAAAGAGACTCTGATAATATCAGAGCTATCGGTATCTGAAAACGTAATTGAGAAACGTTCAAGAATCCATGTTTTTGTCGCCGGAGTATCTTTATAATTTCGACGTTTCTATACGGATCATATACAAAGAATCCTATATTACCGAGAATAAGAAAATTTCTCACTAAAGAGTAATAGAAAGAGAAAAAAGAAATAGATAAATGCCATTGAAAAGAATGATTTTATGCATTTATTCATAGGTGTATGTTTATAATACAGTAACTTCTTAATAAAATCTGTTTGAGTTTAGTTTTTCACTAAATTTTGTTATTTATTTTCGTACATAACCAAGTTGGAAACGTGTATTTTGTCGTAAAAACCCCGGATATTAATTTGAATTTAAAATAAAGGAAAATATTTATTATTCTGATTTGTGAATCTTGGGCACTCCTACATGCTTGCGTGAAGATAAAAGATGCAAGACCGCCGATGTTAAAGCCAGATAAGGCACAGTGTGAACCACATGACAAATAGAATAAGACATCTACATTATGTGTACTCCTACTTCTCACCTTCGTCAGCCACTGTATTCGTTACACTGTTATTGTTACATGTCGCAGTGTAAAATTTTAATAAAAATTCATTGCAGAAGTTAACTTAAATTTTTACAGATAATTAGCTGTTGTAAATAAAAATACGTAGTTTTATAGCACACGAATATGCGAGGTAATAAAATTCTTATAGAGTATTTATTAATTTCGATTCATCCTCTCTAGTTGTATGCCGAATAATAGCCGATATCCGTTTTTACGCGCACTTATTACATAATAGTAAAACTGAGAAGTAACTACGAGCACTTGTAATTTCGCGTTCTACTAGGAAAGACACGAATTAAAATTTTAATTCGGTTATTTTCTGCAGGTTCCAGTTAGAACCCTTTCTAATCACAAGGAAAATTCTTGGCTGGATATTGATACAGACGAACGCTCATGACGTGCAGATATTTGCTTATATTTCTGTAGCACATCAATGTCAACAAATATTTGCTTACAAATATCAAATTCTGATCTGATCTATAGATGATTTATAACACCATCGTTAGTAAACTGGCACATGTTGTCATGGGTCTTTAATAAAACAACAGCTACAATATTTATGATTGCACCATTAGCTTTGTCAACGTCGGGAATAGGTATTGTGATGTTATCCACGACATTAGCAGGAGGGTACGTTGTCGAATAGGGACTGGCTTGCTTCAAATCGTGCTGCTGTAATGTTATCCTCAGTTGTAGTGTTCAGTCAATAGTCCGATCAAAGTTAGAATCTAATATAGCACTACATTTAAAGCATAATTTAGATTCTATTACCTCCGGCTCTTTTTCTTCATTTTCATACTTCATGTTTGAATATACATGAATTTCTGCATGTTAACTTTGATGTCACCAATAATATTTTCCAAATCTTCTTCCCGCTCTAGAGAAGAAATAGCATCAATAGGCAAAGACGATGTAGCTATCCCAACCCTAGGCTCGATGCCAAACATAGCCTTATATGGAGTTTGCTTTATGTCTGAATGAAAAGCATGGTTTTTCATAAACTATTCAAATGGCAGACCTTCTGATCATATAGACGTGTTATTATCAGACATTCACGCGGCAATCATATTTTCAACATCTTGATTGGTTCGTTCAACTGAGCCTTGGCTCTGCCTGTGGCGTGGCTTACCTTGTACAATTTCAAGTTCCGGCCATAAAGACTTAAATGAGTTTATAAGACAGTTGGCAAATTCTCGTCCGTTATCACTATATCATATGCACGGTGCTCCGAACGTAAAAATATTTCGTTTAATTTATAAGCTATTACTTCTAATCGTTTATATTTTAAAGCTTTTAATAAAATGAACTTGGTTAGATGATCTTGATAAACCATGATAAATTTATATTCCCCATTTGCTTGACTTTGATGTAAGGGAGATTATACTCATAAGTACAAAATTTAAAATTGATACCCAAAGCCGTTTGACCGCTATCATGGTCACACACACAGAGACACAGGGAGAGACATTTTTGATAAAACACTTTCTGAGAAGGTAAAAAAATAAGGTGTGGGCACCACACGACTTTCTTATACATATTGCTGTGATATCTGCTCTATGGTTGACAACCAATAGTCAAATTAATTAAATTAATATTATTTAATAATCTCAGGGTCCTAAAGATAGATTTCTTTGTTTTGAAAGAAAAATATGTCACAGCCTTTCTTTATTGTGAGTTCTAGCTGTGATTAATGTTTACTTTCCTCATGTTCTCCTTTGGGATGGGTATAAAGGAGTAAATGATGAATGTCAGCACAACTTATATTTATTTATAATATGGAGATTTTACAACACATAAGATTATTGACGACTATATAATATAATACTTTTTATTCATTAATGTATATTATCTTCTCTGTAGTAATACAAGCACCCTGCAAATCTTTTATTGTTTTAAATTGTAGAAGTCTACTAAATTACTTCTTCATGTGTGTTTACAATTCAAAAAGAAATTACTAAAAAATTATTTCTTTACTCTCTTTACCGACGTATCCCCATTGGATCATCTCGACCTGAGATTTTCACGTCAAAATCGAGATTTAAACAATGAAGAACTTGTTAAATATTTAAGTAATATTTTGAAATTATCGTTATCCAGGTAAAATCGTTAATACTTCGTTGAATCGCTTCAACTTGAGATTTGCACGTCAAGTCGAGACTTACCCAATGAAGGATTTATCAATAATTTCCCGCGCTCTACTATCCTTTAGCGCGCACTTATTGTTTGAGATGTATTGTACGTTTTATCTCACTACACTGTACAATGTATATCTGTTTTAATTATCACTACACGTGTTAAAATCTTAAAAGCGTTTTATGCCTTTTTAGATTTTTGTTTAGTTGAAGAACACTTGGAGTACTGATTAGGAATTTGAGGTACTGGAGGCTGCCGACGAATTCCCTTCTAATAGCGAATGCATGTCCTTTTATAGTACTCAACAATTGAAAAACGCCTTGTTTTGTTTTAAATTCAAAGTGTTTTGGCTCCATTTGAATTTTCTTCTACTGCGCCCTCCGTGTTTGTTTTCATAATTATCGATGTCATGTGATCACATGACATTGCGTCAGCCATCTTACATTTGGTCTTGTTTACATCCTATGCATTTGCATATCTAATTAATATCGATTGATTTTTATTGATTGGTAGGTATTTTTAATCTGTATTATATTATATATTGACTAATATCTTATTTGTTTTTATAGGTTGGAATTTCTTGGTATGTTGGTGTATAGAAGAAGACAAATAAATCATACATCTTTATATGCATTTTTATGATGTCTCATACAGAAGAAAATACTAAAAAAAATTGAATTTTTATATAGTGATTAAGAAATAAGTGGAATATGTTTATTTATATGTAAAAGCTTTTATTCTTTTACAATATATTAATCATTACATCAATGTTTCTTTGAACGTAGGCTTCCTATTTGTTATTGAAGAGTATATCACGATTCCTCTGCCCGTAATGAAAATTTGAATTATTATTTAAAATTGTATCCTTTTATGTTTTCTAATTAAGGTTAGTGTTTTCTTTATTTAACGTTGTTTTGTACAATATTCAATACAATTCCTATTTGAATTTCTAATGCTTTTATTTATGTTTCTTTTGACGGGTGTGCAACCCACATTGCATTGATGTGTATTGTATTGCATGTCCATCTGTTAAAATATTTATTGTGTCATACGATCATTCAAACAAAATATATCTATAAGTCAATGGATTATTTTATGCATTTATATCTGATGAAATGTTAAATTGTAACAAGTGTACCAAATATATATATATATATATATATATATATATATATATACAACAATAATAAATTATCAGGGTTATCGGTCCGTGCTAACTCATTGATCACTCTCCCGATGAAGATAATAAACATTATCGAAATATAGAGAAGAATGAACGAATTGAGTTTTATTTAACTAGAATACACGGACCGATAACCCTGATAATTTATTATTGTTATTAAGCACGGTCGATATTTTTATTATTACTATATATATAATTTTATTTATCTAAAATAAATTGTGCTGAAATTTACTTTTGTTTTTATTTATTTATTTAATTTTTTTATATTAGAAAATGTTAACCATATTCACTTGTATCTGGTTATATCCAGTTTTTCATTATTTTTTTTTTTATATTTTAAAAGTACAGAAAAATACCACAGCATTATGTGCCTTTCAAATTATGCAAAGTTGTTCTAAATTATGCTTTAGAGACTTTTCTTTTCTTAAAAAAATGAACATTTGAAAAATATTTTTTTTATATGTATAAAATTGAGAAATCCAAAAAAATAGAAGCTGATTCTCATGTTATGTAATGGAATTCAATTTTCTTGTTAAATTCATTTAAATTATTACTTTTATTGATACTTATTTTTTACCTTCTAAACTAAATTTTTGTTTAATTCTTATAGCATATTTTCGGCCATAGGCTACGATTTTAATGAATATTTATTGTTATTAATCTAATAAAATTGTTTCACTTGGTATCAGTCTCACATTCCAGAAATCTCTCAGCAAATCTTTAGATATATTTATGATAATTCGTTTGTAATTAAATATTATTAAGAAACTCTTACACCATTATTATCCTGGCCGCAATATATGATTACCACATTTTGATATGCCTTTTCAGAAATTTAGAGCATGATATCAAGAGCCACGCATGGCTACTTCTTCCTCCTTCGCACTCTGGTTCTAACATATGCTCATTTTGTGTCTACTTTTCTCTTTTCAGCATTTACTCACTTACTTACAGGCTGCAGAAAAAGATCTGAAGGTAAAATTTAATTTAAATATTCATAAATATCTCCTCCTATTTTTTTATCTTGTTTTTTAATAATGAATAAAATCCAACTGCAGCACATAATGTTGTATCTGTATATACAGGCGTCTCCTTGCCATAATTGAAACAATATAATCGCAGACCTCACAGTACAAGATGAATTCCTTATAATGAGTGAATGATGCATTTATATTAAATTGTAAATTATTATATAGATTGCTTCAAACCTTAAAGGTCCATGAAAATTATCCAGCGCTCTGTATTTATTTCGCATTCGTTATTCTAAATATGACATAATTTTTACAACTTACGCACGAACTCGCTTAAATTACATTTTGGGCAAAGATTATGCAGATTATTTTTTAGTGGGCGATCATTTTTTTTAATATATAATTGCATTTACGCGAAGACATCGCGGTAATTTGAATAATTGATATCTTTATAATGTTGATAAATATATCTTACGGGTAATACCTCGCAATGGAAACGATATGCAATATCTGCACGTGTTTATAGCTAGTAGCTATATATGTATATCCTACACCCGATATAAGAAGAAAATATGAGGATTTTATGTAAATTCAAAAACCAAAGTCCATTTAATTTTGCTTCTTGAATTATACATAATTAAGCAATCGTTAAGACTTTTGGCGAAAGGAAAAATTTAATATACTATTACGATATTAACCAGTGAGTGCTAACGGAACATTCACTGTTAATATTTTACAAGAACTCTTTAATTTTGTGGAAATTACCGAAAATTGTTGACATACAGAATGTGGCAACAAAAATTTGAAAAAAGTGGAAGCATTATAAAGATTGGATTTTTTAAATAAAATATTATGTATAGCAATCTTAATTATACTGAAAAATAAATTTTTTTCAATTAACATCGACAATATTAATAGTAAAATTTTATTACTTATCAAAATTCCTTATGTGGTCATTGCCTAATTAAGAACAAAGTGATATGTGTTTGCTTTTAGTCTGGCGTGCGATATAGACAACTACTGCTTTTGCACGAAAAATTGCCGTATGTATATATTAAAAATTTAGTGTGGACTGCTACGACTCTCGGAAGCTACAATACCTAGAAACGAGATAACGTTTTCCGTGACGATTTTTGGAACTCTTAATGTTAGTAAGGCAAAAGTATCATAAAATTTTGTAAATGAAGGTTCTGTAGGTTACATTTTATATTTACTACTTTTCTTGTTTGCAAATATAGATATGGCTTTATAGCATTATTGTTAGATGTAGGTCGCAACAGGTAGGAAATCGTTTAAGTAAAATATATATATAGACTATAATATTTTCTTTATTTTCTTTATTCTAGAAATTATATGAGCATTTTACTAAAGCAACTAATGAAACAAGAAAATCGCTAACAAGCATTTTAAGCAAAAAGCAAAAGTTTAGGTTTCATAACAAAAGCTTTCAGAGCTTTATCTAGATACTGGATCGACGTACTCATCAAAATACGTGAAATGCATATTCCTAGCCATAAAGTATATATTTGTTATAGGTCTTAACCAACACTAAGTTTTTGGATATTTTTTATCATCGGGCAGCTACCAGCATAATATTGGTGCTAATAGCGTTGTTTCGCTTAGCCAATCATTAGTAAGTCATATAATCCATGAGGTTAGTGATGAGGAATATTATATTTGCTGAGTGGACAAAATTTGCAGCAAACTGTGAATCAGAGAACCATGTTATTCAAGGATAATTATGTTGTATGAAAACATACTTGAAATGTATTTCATTTAATCGATAGCACCCAGAATAGATAAAATATGTTGTGACTAACAATAGGTATAATCTACAAATTTTAACGAATATTGGTTATTCCGTGGAGTCATAGTTAACCACACCAATTAATAATACAAATCCAAATTTTGTGTGTTTAATAATGAATTGAAATCTGTGCGCAATATTATCGAAACAACAAATGCCATTTTGTAAACTAGCTACCTGTGCCTCTCCATATTTCGCACATTAATATACTGTCCTGTAACAGCAGCTAGTATAATTTCCACATATTTTATATTGCATAACATGTCTTTATAACAAATTTTCAATTACATGTAGATCTTGAATATAGAGATGAAATAAATGACGAACAATGTATTATAGGTAAAACTGTGACTTATATTATATATTTTGTTGTGTATATATACATTTCTTTATGTTCAAAATCAGAGAAACTGTTTGAAATTTGGATTAATGTGCTTCACCACAAAAAGAATGAAATCTTGCAGTCACATTTTTAATGTAGATATGAGTGTTTACAACTAATTTAAAGCAAATGGGCATCCTTTTCGTAACATATTATCTACAACATAGAAGTATTTTTTTAAATAATTAAATAATTAAATTAACTTAACAGAAACACACAATTCTAATTATTGCAGGACAATAATAACATTAAAGTAAACTTATATTATGAGTCTAGAAAGCTAAAAAAAATAGTATAATGAAACTAATAAATAAATACTAAATCAATTTAAGAATCCATACACTGCCCAAGAAGATTAATAATAAAATAGTTCCTATGGAGATGTTCTTATTTAGAGAATATCTCAAGCATACAAAGTTCCAAAGTCCTAAATTTATAGCAATATAGATGTTTAATTTATCTGCCAATATGAGCAGCTATATAACGAATAATATAAACAGAAAAGAGATTCATAATTTGAGTCTTCCGAAACATAATATAGTGATGATATCTATAGACATTAGCTTTCTAAAATATGCACTGCAAACTACTTATTCATTGTAACACTGATGACAGCATATGGTAGATACAAAGCATAATATAAAACTGAAAGCCGACAATTTATGTAATAAAAATAGTACTTACAAAAGATAACAAGATAAAAGTTGGAAATGAGTCCTTCTTGTAAGTCCTTTCAACTAATTGTGAGAACCCCTTTGAAGCATTTATGGGAAAGTCTATTAATGATAATTTATTACAGTTCTACATAGAACATGCCAATTGAAACGCTTTGTTATTAATTCACCAAAATATTAGATAAATCATGTGATGTAGAATAAATTACTTTTGCTTTACGTAGGCTTTCTTGTATTTTTAAGAAATATCTCGCAAATTATGCATTCTAAATAAATTTATCAGTACAAAAGGATTTGTGGTTCAAGTTGGAACAATTTTTGTATAAAGAAGTTCTAAAATTCGGACCCTAAGTAACAAGTCTACTCTGCCTAATAACACTTTTTTTGCAAATATCTCGAAAATTATGCATACTATATAATTGTATCGGTAGTATAAAAGTATTTAGAGCGCAAGTTGGAACATTCTATGCAGATTTATTGCAAGTGCGAAAGTAACACTTTTACTCTAATCTAAGAGCAGTTTTCTGCAAATATCTCGCAAATTATACATTCTGTATAAATTTATCTAGTAAAAAAGTATTTCGACATCAAGTTGGAACAATTTTTGAATAAAATAATTTCCAAATTGGGTACAGAAGTAAAAATTTTACTCTTGTCAAACACCAGTTTTTTGCAAATATATCGCAAATTATGCATTCTATACAGATTTATTTTTCTTCTTCTTCTTCTTTTAATAAGCGTATCGCCTGTTTAGTTCCAGTTTCTTTGCGAAGGCGATTCTTGTGAGTTTGATTGCCAGCTGTCATTCCATCGCTTTGGTGGTCGACCTATAGGTCTTCTTCCATGAGGTGTGTTATTTCATACCATCCTGACCATTCTGTCGGCGATCATTCGCCTAACATGGTGGTTCCATTCTCTTCTTCTCTTCCTCGACTATTTGACAACGTCGTCCGTTTGACACTTCTCTCTTATGTCTGTGTTTCTCTGCCTATCCTTCAATGTATGTCTCGTTATCGTTCTTAAAGTCTTCATTTCAGTTGTCCTTATTAATCTCTTTGTTACCGTTGTTTCCACTCTCGTCTCAATACCATATGTTATCACTGGTCGTACGCGTGTTTTGTACATTCTTGATTTGCATTATACACTTAGGTGGTTGTTTCTCCATATTGGATATCTAAGGTGTCACGATATTCCTGCTACTTTGTTAATTTGTTTCCTCACCTCGTCCTCCAGAAAACCCGCGCTTGTAGTTTTTCATCCAAGGCACTCGATTGACATCGTTTGGTCAATGCTATTATTATCTACTATTGCCAATTTGCAGCGCAGAGGTTCCCTTGCTATGGTCATGCATTTGGATTTGTTTGTGGAGATTTTCATATTGATTTTTCCTGCATCCTTATTTAACGCTTGTAGCTATCTTTGGGGGTCATCTTCCGATTCCGTAGTAAGTACTTCATCATCAGCGTAGCACAATATATTTATTTTATGCATGCCCATTCGATATCCTAGTCCGGTGTTCTTTACAGCTTTCACCATCTCGTCCATGATTATATTGAATAACAAAGGAGTTAGACTGTCGCCTTGGCGGATACCTGTTGTAGTTCGTAGATGTTGCGTTAGGGTGTGATTTGTGCGTATTTGCGTTGTTGTGTTTCTGTTTAGGTCCTTAATGAGTTCTATGTATTCTTCCTTCGTATTACCGTTTTCCAGAATCGTTATGACGTCTTTTAGTTGTGCTATATCAAAGGCCTTCTTTAGGTCCACAAAGCAGAGACAGGCAGGGGTGTTGTATTTTAGGGATTTTTCTATGAATTGTCTGAGTATGAATAGTGATCAGTTGTATATCTGTTTTTTTGAAATCCCTGCTTTTCTTCGCTTATTGGCATGGCTGTGGATATTTTGTCCGCAATGATCTTAGTTAGGAGTTTTAGTGAGGTGCTCAACAATCTTATTCCACGGTAATTTGCTGGATCGGTTTTATCTCCTTTTTGGAAGACTGGTATTGTTACGCTGTTTTTCCAATGTTCAGGTATTCTTCTATGTCGTACTATGATATTAAACAGTTTTGTCTATTCTTGTATGATGGCAGTTCCTCCATTTTTTATTAGTTCATTTGGTATTAACAAACAAATACAGATTTATTAAGAATACAAAAGTATCTAGAAAACCCTAACACTTTTGCTCGCAGGTATAATTTATTAATGAGGTAAAGGTATTTAAAACTTAATTAGGAAAAACTTTTGTAAAAAGAAGTTCGAAACGCACATACGTATAGGAAATTCGTGTGGTGCCCACGCTTTATTTTTATTTTTAGATATATGCAGACACAGTACGTGACACAGGAAATTTTACAGTGTAGATTTATAAGATAAATGTCCAGAAGCAATGAGGATTGCGCATACATTTTTGTCGTATGGAGAAAGGCCACCCGTGGATACACAGAACACATCGGAAAACTATCATAAAGATCATGAATAAAATATAAATTTGTTACGTGTAAATTTGAAACAAAACGTTTAGTATTGTATCAGTCTCAAGAGTTATTATATTATTAATGTTATGTTATAAATCTGTGCGTTTCCCAGGTATGGCGCGTTGTAAAGCCTCAGCTATTCGTACGAAGTCACGCTGCGAGGCTACCAGTGTATAGTTTTTGCCGTTGAGATGAGAAAACCCGATTAATGGATTTTATAATTTCTCGAAGCGAGAATTAATCTTAGTCATTTGTGTTTGATGGAGATTTTTCAAGGGGAGGCCGTGATGTTTTAAAATCATTAAAAATACTTAAAAAACGATCATAATTCAATTTTCCCAACATAAAAGTCAGTGCGTCTTGTGGTGAAGTTTATATTAATTTTATTCACTTAACTACACAGCTACTTTTGACATAAAGTAGCTATACACAGAATCTAAGGGGTATATTTCCGTGGTTATTCGATAAGTACAAGGATCTTCATCACCGTCTGCGTACACAGAAATTAAATAAATATTAACGTTAATTAGATTTAATAGAAGAAGTATTGAAAACAGTTTTAACATACAAAGAAACTGTAAATTAAATATTATTTATTTAAATATGTCAGAAATAATATATTATATTATGGTGGTGAAAAAGTTAATTTTTTTAAATAAATTGAAAAATCTTTAAATTGATGCATTTTTGAAGTAACATAATTTTACATGCAAGATTAAATATTTTTAACTGTGTTTAAAGAATGTTATTATTGTAATATTCAAATAAAAATGATGTTTTCATATTTATAACAATATTAACTTTTTTAAGAAAATTGAGCGGTTTGAAAGTATGTGATAACTTCGAGCCGAACATTCTAATTGGTGATAGTTTCAGAGTTCCACGGAAGGAACAATAGCAACAGAGTATTACGTTTGCTACTAAAGTGAATGCCAAGACAAAATTTCTTTCTTAGTAAATTTAATTTTATGGGACAGAAATGCGTGCAAGTTCAATTAACACTTCTATTGAAATACATTGTTTGAAAGAAATATCAAATAAATTTGACAATTATTTATAAACATAATCCAACGACTTGCATAAATAATATGTATATGTCATGTTGGAAAGAAGTAGGAACTAACTATATAAGTTCCAATAATGTGCCAAAGATTAAAATACGGCTACTTCTACCATATTATTATAAAAAACACGTTTCTAAGACGATTGATTTCCGAAATCGTAGCCTGTCTAAGTGTTCCTGAGTCTTGTTCCCTATACGCAGTAAGACTTTGTATTCCGAAATATTTGGTAGTTATTGTAAACCTAAAGTTCATCCTGTTTCCTTGCGGCAAATTTTCTAGAGAACAAGTGCACAAATTGAGTTATGAAACATGTATTTATTTATTTATAGTATTTGAGGTACTATAGGTAATTTCAAAAAGACTTACAATAATTTCAGTAATAGTATTAAAAATTTGATCACCTAACTCTGTTTAACGATTTATATCGCTAAGTAGTCTAAATACACATTTTAGTATGTATCGTTTCTATTCTTTGTACAATTTTAATTGCATATGGTTGTTACTTTAAAACGTTTATATCTGTCATTTAATAATGATAATAAGAATCTTTATTGCTCAATAGAAGAATTTCCACTAATAGGATAAAAATTAGAAATACATAATATATAATAACAATAATCTAATAAATACAAAGAATATACAAACTAATAATCAATATACAAACTACTTAATTCTTAATAATACTATAATACTGAAAGCAGAAAAAAAGAATATTTCATAAGGAAAAGAAAAATTAAGAAAAACATAAAGTTAATCTAGTTTTAGCAGAACAAACTTGAAGAATATCTATTTACAACAATTGAATAGCAAGAAGAAAAAATATAAGTAAAACGGATCTGGAATGCACCTACTAGCATTGATTATCATGTGAGTCATTAGGGCAGTAGTTCTTGTTCTTGAATAGAGAACGGTATTAGACAATCGGATTGTCCTTAAGGGGACATGAGTAGTTAATTAATTAATTAGAAAGAAAAACTCGTTTCACAAAAATATTACATGAGTAGTTATCTGGGAAAGTAGTGCGGGGAAGTCTATTTTGTTATGAAGCAAATGCACTAAGAACTTGGCACTACAATGATCCCTGCTACTGCATAAAATGTCGATAGAGTGCCAGTCAAGGTGAACTGCATAATCAACTCCCATTTCCGAATAATAAACATAACCTTTAAATGACAGATATTTCAGGAATCGCCTCTGTCATTTAGATATGGTTCGGTTTCATATTTTATTTCTTGCCAATTTCAAGGAAACAAAATTAGCGTGTGATAAGTTACGAGGTAGCCGCTATAAATTCTCGGCCTAACAGGCTTATACAAGTTCAAACTATAAATATGACGGTTCTAAGTCTAGTAGTTTTTAGTAACCAGCCAACCAACGTGAGTACCACACGAAAATGTCTGAAGTAACGAAAATTTAGTACCGCCCGGCTATTAAATTTTTAACGAAAGAAGGGCATACACCTTGTCTTTGTTTCAAGTATTGAACATTTAATGCTAGAGGATCGCCATTTGAAAGTGAAGAAATTAGCAGTGATAACGAACGTTTCCAAAACATGTGTTCGCCAAATTCTCCATAACCCTTTGGGTATGAATAAAATTAGTGCTAGATGGGTACCGAGACTTTTTTCTGCTCTCCAAAGTGAACATCGAGTCGAATGTGCGCAGTCGTTTTTAAACATGTGAGGAGACGACCCAAAACCGATTTTGGAGTCCACTGTCACAGGAGATGAAACAATGGTTCTGTTTTACGATCCTCTATCGAAAAGGGTGTCCGTGGAATGGCGGCGACCGAATGAACCTTCAATCAACGAAAAAAGGGATGGCCACAATATTCTGGGATTGTGAGGGCATTTTGCAAGGGTATCGAATTATTAATTAATCGTTCTAATAATTGTGTAGAAGTTAGGGAAGATTACATTGAAAAATAAAAATTCTTATATTCTTCCAAGTTTCTTTCTTGTATATCAGGCCGAGAATTTATGGCGCCTACCTCGTAATATGCAATTAAAAAGAGTTTCGTAAAGTGAACACATCTTTCATATCTAGCGTATATTAATTATTCCTAGTCAAAAACGAGTACACAATTTTTTGCAAGAAGAAGGATATAAATACTTCATTATAGGCTGATATTTTCATAACGGCAGAATTGAACCCGATTCGAAACATATTTGTTTATGACATATTGTCACGCAAACCATTTCAAAATTATTACCTTACATTCTTAATTGAAATACGTAAACCTTTTTCAAATAATTTTCTTTGTTTTCAATTATTATTGAAATAGTTACAAAATTACTATATATTGTATAAAAATATTTCATTCTAATTTTCTAATGTCACATATCTTCACTTAGTGTATTAAGTACCCAGTTTCATAAATATTAGGCTCTTCAATACAAACATTTTCCACATATCTTTAAACAAATTTAACACAACTTAATGGTAAGAGAAGCGAACCAACCGCATACACCTCAAGAACATAAAAAGAAACCTATTTGTATTCCGAAAGAACACCTTAAAATATAATTCTATTCGAGAGTAATGCCGTATAATTAAGGTTTCGTTTGCGGTTTACAGAGGCATGATGGAGTATTTATGCAAGAGATTAGTTACCTTACCTAACCGCATCTTTAGCTTTAGTATTGTGTTTAAACGAGCTTTGCCATTTACATGCAATATACCGTAATACCCTCTGGTTGCTTTGCATCACAAGTCTTTTACTTTCATCAACTCTTAGGTATACTTTTACTTTCCTTTATGTATAAGTGGATTTACTAAAGAGTCCCAAATCCTAGTAGGCACTTATTGTCATAGATATAAGAATAAGATTATGTATACGTAGACATTTGTGTAATGAGTACATATTTTATAAAAATATGTTCTAACAAAAACTTTTTAATGTACGTTTTGATATATGATTGTTCGTACTAATTTACCAACACTATGAAAGAAAACAAAATTGGAAGTACTAGTTAATTTAATGCTTATACATAGTATTAAGCTTCTCCTAATAAAACATGTTAATGTCAAGAAATGGTATCGCAACTAAGGTTTCTGATCTCGATTTCATATTATCAGAAATCGATCCTTTTAAACCCGATATTCGGTTTTTAGGATCGATGTTTTGAGCCAGAACGATCTTAAAATCGCCAAGTAATGAATAAATCCAAAATCGATCCCTACTAGTATTTCTAAAACGATTCATTTTATTTTATTTTTTATTCAAAGAAAATCGCGCTTCTCTGACTGTTGGAGAATAACAGGAATCGTCTTTCTTTGTCTCTATAGTTTAGCTTATACTGTGTCTGTGCTGCTTACTTCGGAGCGGTTTTGGAATTATTTTAATAACTAAAGTAATAAATATAGTATCTAATAATAACAATGAGTTCGAAAAGTGACGTGTGATTACACTTGCTAAAAAACACGGTACTGTCTGCAAAGTTAAATAAACTAAAAGAGATGGTGGAGGGCAAATTGTTGCAAAGTAAAAGAAAGGTTTTACAAAATTAATAAAAACAGTGGCTCCATATTACTTACACATTACCATCCAAAATGACCGTAGAAAATTTCGTTGACACAAATATAAATATTCATCTATAAAATTAAAAGAAAAAATTATCACGAGTTACAGGTTTGAGCTTAACAATCGACTTATGGATAGGCACTCTTAATACGAGAAGCTTTCTAGGGTTAATAGTATATTTCTCTTGAGGAATCCGAATTTCGTTGTGTCTCGCTTGCTGTCATTCCATTAAATGTGCGCCATAATGCAGAAAATTTGTGTCGTGCCATGCATGTGATGACTGAAATATAACACCTGACAAAGTAATGGCAGATAATGCCTCCAATATAACGAAAACTATTACAGATTGAAAATTGTTAAAAATCTTATCCAAAAAGTCAAAGATATTGTCGCAATGATTAAAGGATTAAATTAGAACATATTAACTTTTAAATAGTTTTATCTTCTTAATAAATCTGTGAGTAAAGTGTTACCATTCACTTAAAGAAAAGAAGTCGAGGACCGATCCCTTTGCTTCGTCGCTGTGCCATTTATAAACCAAAACAATTATTTATCGTCGCATTGTAGCGTGATATGTACTGGCTAACGCTACAAACATTCAAGTCTGAACCTGTTAAAACGTGCCTACATAGACGCCCGAGGTCGAGAGAGTTACATATCAGTATCAAAATGGATCATGTCGAGCAAAGAGAGGTGATTAAATACTTGCGTTTAAAAAAGATGGACCCTACTCAAATTCATTAAGATTTGGTGGATACATTAGAGGAATCTGCAGTATCATATGACATAGTTAAAATGTGGCGTCGTGCAGGTGGAGTGCCTACAACTGTCACTCCTCAAGAAACTGTTAAAAAAGTCCATTATCTAATGCGCAAAATCGACCTGTGACTATTAGAGAAATAGTTGAAGATACTCGTCTCTCATGTGGTATATAATATAATTACTGCCGAATTGAACACGAAAAATGTTTCTGCAAGATGGGACCACGAATATTAACAGATGCACACAAGCAAACTCGAAAAGGCATTTGCAATCGTTTTCTAACGAGGTATAGGTACGACACAAGAAAATTTTCTTGCAAGGTTAGTGACATTGGATGAGTCCTGGATCCATCATTATGATGTCGAGTCCAAAATGCAGAGTAAGGTGTAGACATATCGAGGTTCACCACCGCCGAAAAAATGAAGATGCAACCTTGAGTAGGGAAGTTCATGCTATCCGTATCTTGGGATGGCATGATATTAGAAGATTTCCTGCAAAAGGGGGCCACAATTACAGGTGCTTATTATCCCCAATTTAATCGCCAAAATAAGTGACTTGATAATAGAAAAACGTCGGGGGAAGTTGCGCGTTCTCTTGCTTCAGGAAAACGCACCCAGTCACAGGTCCGCCATTGCAACAGTTGCAATAGCTGAAGCAGGCTTCCAATTAGTTGAGCATCTGCCATAC
The DNA here is from genome assembly GCA_963170755.1 of Amphimallon solstitiale. Taxonomy (NCBI): domain Eukaryota; kingdom Metazoa; phylum Arthropoda; class Insecta; order Coleoptera; family Scarabaeidae; genus Amphimallon; species Amphimallon solstitiale. The sequence continues at coordinate 109,559,732 of OY720678.1, read as the reverse complement.
TCTCCAGATTTGGTCCCCAGTCATGACCGACTGTTTCCAAAACTTAATGAACACTTGCGTGATAAACGATTTCTCTCAAATAATGGTGTAATATATGCGGTAAATTAGTGGTTTGCAAAGGTTGAACTTGAACAATCTTTCTTTCGAGAAGCATTAAAAATGCTAGAACATCGATGGGAGAAATGTGCTAACCTTTATGAAAACTGTGTTGAAAAATAAAATTAAGATTTGCAATTTTTTTATTGTGAGTGGGTCAGGGACGGTGCAAAGAGACCCACCCTCGTATATGCAAGTACACAGATCTACGCAAGTTAGAGAAAATTCAAACACCTTTTATTTTACTTGATGTACCAACCTTGTAACTTTCAAATTGTTGTAATGAATAATAGTTTTTAAATAATATATAGTTTACGAAGAGTCTATAGTAAAAGTAATGAAAAATTATCTCATAAATTACATGTATTACAGAATTCACATTCTATTATGAAAGCAATTTAAATCCGTATGTTCATAAATGATATTGTCGCCATTTTTATTTACAAGTAATATGCCCAAAGCAACCTAACATGGCATTCTATTTTTATAATATACCAAAGTAAGATATCGCTAAAATGTCACCTAATATTTTCCCTTTAAATTCTTCGCCTCGTTGATAAATTACTTTATCTCCATGTAGTCTGTGATGCAAATTAATACGCTCATTAATAAATAAAACTAAATTATGGTCATGACCGTTACGAAAGCGGCAGAATTTTCATGCAGTATAGTAATATACCACCGACCGGCGGAAATCGATGAAACGAGTGTGCCCATTCCACCGTGTCTGCACAAAACACTGCCTTTGTCGGCGGACACGTCTCTACAATCGTAAGGATTCCGTCGCCCGCCGTAACTTTAAGTTTATAGGTGCAACATCGCCGGCGGACATTAGCCATTGCGTATTTTAAAAATTAGCCGCGTAAAATAATATTATGTAAATGGTTTTATGTTATTCTTAGTTCTTCTCTTATTCTCTTAGTTTAAACGGTGGGTATTAATATTTTTACACAAAATAAAGAACAACAACTTAACGTCCTTGATGTTACACGTTCCTTTACTCTGTTACATTATCCAGTATATATGTTTGTACGTACAATAATGTTAATAGTATTCGGAAACGCAATGCGGTATGTAAACGCAACGGTTATAAATGTTTAACTGGATTCCTACTGTTCGCTATCATGGCACTTTCTAGTCTCAGCATCGAAACAAAACGGAGGAAAAAAAAGCAGTAGCGATTGAAAAAGATCCCGTCTAGAGTCAACGACTCATGCAAGTCGTTCAGAGAAAATCATGCTCACATCTCATTGATAAAATACTGTTCAATAAATTTACTACATAGACTTGCATCCACTGCCTTCTACTGTATATCTACTCCATACACACACTACTCATTACGATGCAAATTGGCAGGGAGAATTTCAAACTGGATCTTTTCTCACATTTTTATTTCTGCTGGCGTATAGTAAGACACAGAGTGTAATTTATTATATTAAAATGCTAAAATATACGCCGCTGCCGAGAATTAATGATGAATGATGATAATGTACACTTTATTAGTAAAGTGAGAATGAAACACGTAGGGATACAATCTACACGGTTGTCACATCATAGAAATTGTCGATATAATTTAATTATTGAATAAATCTTTTGGTAAAAAGCAATAAGACTGAATGAATTAAAAACTATAACTAAATACACAACGATATTGTGGGCTTACTAAATATATTTATAAAAAAAAGAGTATATAATATTTTTGAAAATTATTAGTAAAATATTTTAATGGAAGTACTTTTTCTTACTACTATTATTGTTAAAATTATTTGCAACAACGTAGTTACAACATATCCAATATTCTGCGTATAATTAAACTACTTTTCTCAATGTAAATAATGGTTTCAACAATGAACACTTTTACATAATGACATCATTTTATTATCATCAATAATAAATAAATTTAATAATAATAATAATCCATTTATTTATTATCGTAAGAATCCAGACATAATTATTGCAATTGTGTAAATAACACAAATAACGTAAAATTCAGCATGAGTAATATACCGGGTGAAGTTTATTATTGGTATCTAATAATGTAGATAGCGAATAGTTTTTAATATCAAAATACTAGATAATCACAAGCTCTACAATTTAAAAATATTTTCATTTATACAGAGTGTTCGACAACGACGAACCAACACAAACTTATGTTTTTTTAAATGGAATGCTATACTTTTTTTATATTTTATGATAGCCCTTGAAGGGCTGATTAAACTGACGTCAACTTGTATTTATCGATTTTCAGCTGTTTCTGAGATATGGCGACTTTTCGTTAAAAATTGTACAACATTTGAAAAGTTGCTATGAAATAACGATTGATGATGAAATACCTATTATTGGCTCAATTAGTAGAGATATCTTTTCAGTACGTGAAACTGGTATTAATTTCGGAATATCTATGCATGTTCTTTAGAATTACATACCATTAGCTAATGTTAAAAACCTGTATCTACTTTCTTCCACCTGTGGGCGATAATGCAAAAGCTATATTGGATATTATATCTGAATAAATCCGATTACGACTTAAAAATATGACTTGGCATGATTTGCACTACGACTATAACTAAAATTAATCGAAAACAGTAACTTTTATTATCGTTTTAAGAATAAGTAATTTTTATTAAAATTTTAAAACTCATGAAATGTTGGCATTTCATGAATTCTCAACAATATAAAAAATATCACAGACGCTGTGTGTCAAAAATTGTTTAGACGTTAAACTTAGATGTATAGCTTCAGTTTAAAGTGAAGTAAGTACATGAATTTACGTTAAGTGCGAAATGAAATATTTAACATTGGAATTGATAGATGTGGTCTATATGTTTTGGGAGAAAATGATTGTGTGCTGGCACAACGATATACAACCAAAAATAACCAAATATTCGACTTCCATCGTGAGTGCTTTCCAAATTGTTAACGATTTGCAGAAACTGGTAGTATTCCGTCTGAAAAATGAGCCATATTACTGCTGCCGTAGAAACGCAGATGCACAAAAGGTTCTTCTGTTATGCTTTCAAGAAAATCCTCATACAAGCATGCGTAAACTTCCTAGAGTCCTTGATGTTAGTAAAAACGTTATTAAGAGAACGTTAAAGAAGATTTTTTAATTTGTTATATGGCTTATAATTACTGTGCTGCTTGAAAATAGTAACTTATATGTTCTTCAAGATATTGCGAAAGTTACAGAAGTTTCCAATAACGTACATTTAAATACTTGCATTGACGGTTTGATTTTCAAGTGAAGTTATAAATCTAAGTATGACTTCTTTAATTTTAATGTAATTTAAAATTTAGTCTAAATATGACGATAAACAATTTTCATGAACTTCCAAACTTTTCATTTGATAAGTTTTAAAGCTTTAATAATAGTATATTATGCAATGAGCATTTAATGATAGCTATTAAGACACGAGTAAGAGAATTACAATACGAGGCGAAGCCGAGTATTGTAATGAATACGAGTGTCTTAATAGCCATTAAATGCGAGTTGCATACACTATTTTTTCTACGACCCCATAATAAAACATATTTTTTGAACAATCCATTTCATAAATTGAGGTTAAAATTTTCCGTACGTTTTTGTGAATTTGGCTGGTAATAAATTGTTCGTGGCTACTTAGGCTTGTTCCATAATATCTGGTGGAGTCAATTATTACATTTCACTGTCATTATCCCTCATTTTTACCGTTTATATTTTCAAAAAAGCACAAATTTTAAGTACTTACTTGTAAATTGCAGAGAACTGTCACATTTATTTAATTTGTATATCTGTCAGATATGCAGTCGCCATATTGAATATTGTTTGAATATTGAAATGTCGCATTCCTATTGGATATAAACTTGTATCGTAATGAAAAATCTGTATTCCTATTGGATATAAACTTGTAACATAATGAAAAGCTGTATCGTAATGAACATCATTATAGTACAGGTTCGGCATATCTAATAATACAATTAAAGTATGGGAGTAGAAAAAAATTATTTATTTGTTAAAAGAAAATAATATTAGAAGTAACTCTTGAAAAAATAAATAAAATAGTAACTTATATGTTCTTCAAGATATTGCGAAAGTTACAGAAGTTTCCAATAACGTACATTTAAATACTTGCATTGACGGTTTGATTTTCAAGTGAAGTTATAAATCTAAGTATGACTTCTTTAATTTTAATGTAATTTAAAATTTAGTCTGAATATGACGATAAACAATTTTCATGAACTTCCAAACTTTTCATTTGATAAGTTTTAAAGCTTTAATAAAAATTATTTATTTGTTAAAAGAAAATAATATTAGAAGTAACTCTTGTCGATTAATTTTAATTATGCTATGTGTAATTAAGTCAAGGCAACTCATATTTTTAAATCGTAATTAGATTCATTCAGTTATAATATCCTATAACTTTTGAAATATCGCCCACACACACTAGAAAGTATATATTTTTAATTAGTAAATTTTACGCACTTTTCAATGACATATAAATATACATGCTTTTCAATTTAATTTTTTTATAATTTCTAAATTTGGGGAATGATATGTAATTCTAAATAACATGCGTAGATATCTCGAAATAAATATTAATTTCACCTACTGATAAGATATCTTTACTAATTGAGCACATAATAGGTATTTTATAATCAATCGTTATTTCACAGCAACTTTTCAAATGTTGTACAATTTTTAACAAAAAATCGTCCATATCTCAGAAACAGTTAAAAATCTACATATATAAATTGATGTCAGTTTAATCGGCTCTTCAAGAGCTATCATAAAATTTAAAAAAATGCATAGCATTCCATTTAAAAAAACGTAAGTTTGTGTTGGTTCGTCGTTGTCGAACACTCTGTATAAATAAAAATATTTCCAAATTGTAGAGCTCATGATTGTCTACAATTATTCTATTAAAAATTATTCGCTATCTACATTATTAGATACCAATAATGGACGAGATATACACAACCAATAAACATTTAAATGGACTTAATAATAAAGGGCTGAATAAATAAAATTAATGGTGAGTTTTACGTTTCGTGAAATTTGTTCACATTACAGGATATCTTAAAAAGAAGGTTCTTTACACGTGATTTTAAAGTGCGGTGTTTTTAATTTTTGCATACAATTTACAGAAATGCAATGTTGCTTTTGTTGATATTAAGGATTCATTTCAAATACTCTGGTCATACGTTGAGGCAAATTGAAATTGTTAGATTTCCTTGTTAACATATTACTATAATTATTTTTTTTTTTGTGAAGCTTTTCATTCTTTCTATAAAACATTAACAATTCGTATACCGAGGTCGACATATTTTAATTTCTGATACGAAAGTAGAAAGAGGAAAAGAGCGGACCGAAATAAACTAAAGATAAACATAAGTGAGTCTGCCAAGAAAGTACACTCGGCAAACGTTGTGTGAGGATCCCCCGACATCGACACTGCGTTGCTCTCCCACCACTGTTAGCAAGCAGGCATCGCTGCATATCATAAGGTCATCTTCTGCATATGATAGAAGTGCAAATCGAAATTAAACTTTGACGACTATGGTATATAAACCAAATACGCTGCTTTTAACACAGTACACAGCAGAATCCAGTCTGTAACTCAAATTTGAATAATGGAATTTCTATTTGAGTTTGGATTCTAACGTTACTCGCAAGAATGTCACTGACGGTTGTTTAGGTATATATTTACAATAACTTTGATTTTATCGCGCTACATTTAAAAATAATCAAACTAGTTTTCTCTCCTTTTTTTTTAAATAAATTTAAAATTAATTTTCTCTCAGTTTTGAAAGTTATAAATATAATTTTCTTCTTTTGCGCTGTTAATTATTTAATTAACTGGATTTAATTTTAAAAATTTACCCCTGGGTGAAGTTCGAACCCAAGACCTCTCATCGCTAGTTAGATGTGGTTTCTTCTGCGCCACCGCGGGTAATGCAAGTTCGAATGTTTTAAATCGTACTGAATCATATCAAGTAACATATGGCTATGTTGTCGGCAGTCCCGCGTATATACTAATTTTTAAATAATTTTAAAATTAGTCAATTCTCAGTCTTGAAAATTCTAATTATAATTTCCTGCTTTTGCACTTAAAATTATTTAATAATAATTAATAATTTTGTCTCCGTTTATAGACAGTCCCATAAATTCACACCATTTTCTGATTTTTTCGACAACCTCCAAACATAGAATCGAGACTGAATGCCTTCTCATCCCAGAGACTATACAACTAGCACTATGCGTATATTCGATTAACACACAATTAGCAATAGTGTCACTGAGCTCGTTTACATACCGTAGTCGTCAAATTTTAATTTCGGTTTATATTTCTATTCCATGCAAAAGATGACCTTATAATATGCAGCGATGCCTGCTTGCTAACAGTGGTGGGAGAGCAACGTAGTGTCGGGGGACCCTCACGCCTTACATTTCATAGGAAACGTTTGTCGAGTGTACTGTCTTGGCAGCCTCGCTTTTTCTACTTTCGTATCAGAAATTAAAATATGTCGACTACGGTATATATTGAAGAGTATGGGGCCAATAATAGTACTTTGCGGTATATCATTACAGATATTAAAGATGCAGAACAAATAGTGAAACTAATAATATTGACATAACAGGATTAACAGGAGAATATATGAACGTATTAATTAATGTTTCGTTTTTTAATTATAAAATGTTATATTATGCGATCTATATAATATTAGAAAACACATTTGTGAGAATATAAATTGTAAGTTATTAAAACAAACCCAGTAAACATATAAAAATATGACTGCAAAATCAAAGAAACAAATTGACAAATTACCGGAAATGGAGTTTATAAAACTGCAGTTTCTATAAGCTGGGATATTGACCGGAATTTATTTGAAGTAGATATGTGTTCGTTTTTTAGGTGTTACATATGCGGACATTATAAAATGATTGTGTTCACAGGCGACGGTCAAAACAATGTTATGTGGAACATAAATGTTTCAACATTAATATTACGATTGTTCGATGGCGAGGCAATATTTTTACGCGTCTCTATAAAAACCTCCATTTACATATCTACTTAAAACATTTTCCGAGTCAAATAAAAGAATAATGAAAGCGTAAAAAAGCGTATTTACTAAATGTATTACTCTTTTATGGTGAATTCGTGTCTTTGTGTGCATTCACGTTTAGTGTCCTTTTAAGAAAACATGTGTTAAAAATGTGTGGTCGTGAGTTATATACCGCTCACAACATGCTAAAGCCAAATATTTATTCTTTGTGCTTGACATGAATGAAACGCTAATGAAAATATTTTTCTTGGATATTGTCGCGTCCTTTTATTATGCACTATCAGGAAATGAATAGTACAAATGCCACCAGAAAGACGTAAAATAGTACTATATATCTTCAATCTTCCACGCCAAATGAAAATATATTGCAAACTAAAGTAGAACTCTGAAACTCAGTTTATATGTAGATCTTGACATCTGGTCTAACTTTAAGTTTTGAATACAAATATGCGGCTCTTCGCCATTCTATATCAAGTAATAGATACAAATATCATTCGTATCAATAAATGAGTGCTTATGTCAGACTAAACCAAATACACTAAAACACTGTGGTCACAATGATACATAAAAAGCTAAATTAGTATTTCGACAAATATATTTTTTGTGTTTTAAGCATGCTACTTTTAACTCTAGAAAAACTCAAAAAGCAAAGAGTATTTCTTTTAAGGTAATTTGCATTTTTAAACTGTGCTAGAGGATTTAGCAAATGAATTTAAAGAAAATTGTTCAACACGTTTTGTATATTAAGTTTATTTTAATATAACGAAATATACTGGGTATAACGTTTCAAAACATCTTATAACATAAAAATAAACTTTAGTTTAAAAAGAAAGAACTCTATAATTGTTTTAAACCCTTAAAACAATTGCACACTCTTTTCATCTCCATAATGTTTACTTAAAAAAATGGCGAAGCATGATGCTTTCGGAGGATCTATAAATCTTTCTACTTGCATAATATCAGGAGTTAACATAATTATTGTTTTTCTACCTTCAATAATATTTTTGGAACTCCAATATCACTTCTGTAATTTATTTTGCCGCGTACTTTAATATTATTCTTCATATTTTCTAAAGGAAATCTCTCGACACGGGTGAACTGAAAATGCCAATTAATTAGAAGTTTAATAACTGAAATAGTTGCTTAATTTTTTTCATAAGCATCTCAGTCTTTTTCTAGAATCTGAATAATAGAGAGTTCTTTAATTATTTTATAATATTATTCTTGATTTGATATTATGGAATTGCCTTTAAATTTTCTTTCAATAAATCCAAACACTCGATCAGGATGCATATAAGAATTTTCGATAACGGTAAATTCAATTTTAAAAATATGATTTGCAGCAACTAAACTAAAACCACGTAGCGTTATATCAGACAAAAGAGTAACAGTGGTAATTAAAAAAATCAAATTTTGAAAGAACTTGAAAGAGGGCTGAGGCTATAACGCTATAATAGTAATTGGTTATCTGTCGACAAGTACGTAGTTATATTTTCAGAATTTAACTTAGTAGATTACGCAACAACTCTTGTACAAAGTTGTGTGGTGCACAAGGCTCTTGTTTGTAATTAGTGGTAATCTGCTAGTCTTATTGAACATTCAATTGCCATTAGCGTAAATTCTTCTTCTTCTTCTTCTTTCTCTTTTCTTAAGACTTAGTCCTGTTTAAAATACTCTTGTTCTCATTCAGCCTCTTGAGAAGCAGATGTCCAGCTCTCGGACCATCTTTTGGGAGGTTGACCGGGGGTCTTCTTGTACTCGGCTTTTCGTCCTTTGCCCATTTTGCCCATCGATCCTCTGTCATTCTGTCGACGTGGTCTCTCCAATATCGTCGTCTCGATCTCGTGAACTGCACGACATCTTGAATTTTGAGATCTGCCCGTATATCTCTGCTTCTTATCTGATCTATCAAGCTTATTCCCTTAATATGGCTCAATATCTTCATCTCTGCTGCCCTCATCATGCTATTCGCTTTTGTTGAATCCGCTCGAGTTTCCACTGCATATGTGAGTGCAGGTCTGACGACGGTTTTATATATGCGGACTTTACTTTCAGTAGACATTTACTTCTTCCTCCATATGAGGTCCATCAGATAGCCACAGATTCTTGAGACTTTGTTCATTTGGATTCTGACTTCCTGTTGTAAGTTTTTGGAGCTTGTTATCTCAGCTCATACGTGCATTGCAAACATTGGTGGATGGGTTTGTCGTTCCCAGCCAGTTTACATCTAATCTCCTTTGCTATGACCATTGATTGTGTTTTTTCTATAGATATCTTCATATTAAGGTTTTCCGCTCTGGTTTGAAACCTATATATTAGTCGCTGTAGATCGTCTTCTTTATCCGCCATCAAAATTGCGTAAATTTTGTTGTATTTTCTTAGTATGTTAGACTAGAAGGATATTTTACAGTAATACTCGCAAACTACTCTAAATTATAAGAGAAGTTTTAAAGGTGGCTAAGAACAAATACTTATTCTCATTACACTAGTCTATAAAATTAATCCCTTTCCATTTCAGACAAAAAATTGAAATTGACATTAAATTAAAAATTTAGAGAAGTTCTGAATAATAACTTGGTCATATAAATGTTATATTTAAAAATTTGCTACACATCAGCTTTTTAAATATGTTTCCGGAAATTGAAAATGTGTTTCGATTAGACTTCCTGATTTCCTGTATAAAATATATCTCCATCTTGTTTTTCTAATGTTCAGTAATTATCCGTGAACATTATTAAATTATACTTATCTTGATAATGCGTTAGCATTCTTATAATGATTTAAAGCAATCGTTCGGCATATTGGCCACTCTCGTCACTATGTTGTAACAAACATCTCTGAATGAAAGTGAATAATATACACACTAAGTAAAAATAATTCATGTCATGCCCTTGAAAATCATGTCGTAACATATTTATTTTTCTAAAATCGATTTCTATATAATTTTCTTTATATTCATGGCAAAATGAATTTCTATTTGCCAGCACCAAATGAATGTTATCTATATTATTTCAGAAATGTTGGTAATATTTGAAGATATGCTTTACTATTACTATTTATCATAAGACAAACATTATGTACATACATTTCTTTGTTCTGTAATATTCTGTGAAACTTTCTTGAGCGGCCAATTAATTTTATTCCTACTATCGTTAGAGTAGTAAATAGTTTGACAAAAATCATAATGCAGCTGAGGCAGCGAGTAGATATTTTAATATAGAACGGCACGTTTGTTGTTTCAATAAGGGCAATTACAATATAACTAATTAGATAAATCCTAAGTACACCTTGAAGAAATTAAAGTAATTAAAAGACTCTGTTTAACTGTGAATCGAAGGAAATAATGAATGACGTTTCTCTCCGCATATCCAACTAATCTAAAACCAAGTTATAATTTCGTAAATAAAGCCATTCATTGAATAATGTTACTTACGGGACAGTAACACTATGTTATAGTGATTTGGTATATCATTTTTAATACGTTGTTTACTAATTAATTAATGAGATTTTGCATATTTTATTAGTCATAGAAATGTAATCAAAATATTTATATGGGTACATATGTGAAGAAAATCAAGTCAGAATCTAAGGTATAAAAAAGAGCATAATTAAATTTGAAAGCACACAAACTGAGATTTACTTTCATTTTCACTATTTTCCTGTTATTTTCGTAATATTACATAAATAACTTCTTCCATACATGTTTGTTTTTCTTCAGGCATGATTCATATTAAAAATAACAACATATTATGCTTAATATGAATTACAATTATGAAGTATCAGTTATGTAGACACTTGAATATATTTCAATAAATTAAAATAATTCCTCATGTCTTATTTAATCTTCAAAAGCTGGAATAAGAACATTATACAAGAACTGTAATTTATTGTAAACGCACTTCTACCTATCTTTTTTTCACATCTGACCTATTTGCAAAGGCATCTGCGACCTACATAGGGCAATTATTAAAAAGTATTGCGTTTCTTTTACACCACCTGCTCGTTGTGTTTAAAGCAGAAGTGCGCCAAAACTGTATACACACGTGCTATTTTGATAGCATGTTTTATATTACATGCTCTTCGTCAGAGAGTCATTCAATCTTTCTGTTTGACGTCTAACAGTCCCTTTCGGCATTTACTAAAGTCGTATTGTATTAAGAGAGACATTCTTTAAACTTATATTACTATTACGTTAACCATTAGTAGATAATTCTATGTTATGCTTACAGAAAAGTTTTACAATAAAATTTATTAATAAATTTAAAAAAAAATTAGAGATATAGTAATGGATATGCAATCATTAATAATAATAATAATAATTTAAGTATATTTACTGCAATGGATTTTACAATAACGTACAAATCGGAAACTTTAAGTAACTTACAGTAAGTATATTCATATACATATAATAACTAGGGATCGACAGCCTGTAGTACATTGGCAGAAGATATACGGCATTAATAGTTATAACTATTTATAACATATAAATTCTGCCAATGTGCCCTTGGCTGCCGATCCATAATAACACAACGACATTGTTACATTTAATAAAATATATAATTTAAATTTAAAATGTCAGTGTTTAAAAAGTCCTGTACAGCATAAAATGTATCAGATAGTTCTTAAAATTTTAAAGAATGTGATTAACGAGAGAATTCTGGCGGTTTATAGCTGATTTTAACACTCCATTAGTCCGCATATCTCTGAGTATCTGTAGTCTGTGGTAAGGTATTTTTCGGAAATTTCTCAATCTCGTTATAATAGTGGTCACCATTTCTTTTTAGATACATTTAATTTTTATGTACATATTTTGCGATGGTAAGTTTATATTCGCACGCAACGGTATTTTCCTTTGATATCTGCTTGCTTACATGTTTCTTCTCTTTCACTTTCTTATTCGTAGTAGGTATAAGGAATTATTGTGCGACTTTTGCAGATGTCCACGTTATGAAGTCCCCTGATACCGACAAAGGGCTTTTAAAAAAATGTCAAACCGCTATAGCTATCAATTCTAAATTTTGCATTTACTACTATAATCTCCCTCTTGAGATCCGATTAGATTTTCAGTAAAATCAGCAGACTGGAAGTAGTAGTTTACTTCATGGAAATAAATTGAATTTTGCCAGTATTTCGTCAACTACTAAGTTTACACAAATTTATAAATATATATGTACTCAAAATTAAAATTGAGAATAATTTTATTAAAAAAGTTTTTCAAAATTCCTACCGGAAGTAGGTCTTTTACTCATATCGAAAATCAGTTTCTTGCAAATATTTTGCAAGTCATGCTTTTTAGACAAGTATACATTACAAGTATAAAAGTATTTAGAACTTAATTTTCAATACCCTTTGTATAAAAAAAAATTCAAAATTCGGACCGTAATTAGCACTTTTACACTTATCGAATAGCGATTTTTTGCTAAATGTCGTAATTTGAGCATTCTATATATATTTATCAATAGTACAAAAGTACTTAGAGTTGGATTTTGAATATTTTTTGTATAAATGAAATTTCAAAATTCGGACCGGAAGTAACACTTTTACTCTTAACGAGTAGTACTTTTTTTTGAATATCTCGCAAAGTATGCATTCTATAGAGATTTATTAAAAGAATAGAAGTATTTATAATTGATTTTGTATAATTTTTATATAAAAAAGTTCTTAAAATTCTATAATTTGAAACTCTCATACGTATAAGAAAGTCGTGTGGTGGCCACACCTCATTATTTTTATTGCGCGGCATTCTTATGCCACCAAATTCCATTTCGTAAAGCTGCTTGCCATAAGCAGCCAGGGAGGCTACGGAAGTTTGGAAAATAAGTCAGTCTTTCAGCATGATAAGTAATACCATAAATTGACACAGATAATTTGCTTGCTAATTCATCTAAATATGTATTCAAGCTCAACCTATGTATATCCTCCTGGAATGCCCTTTTATTCAACTTTCATCCATCCTTTATTATTTTTGCAAAATTCAAGAATATCAAGAAATTATTTGAACTTATTTTCGCTAGTGCAAAGCCGCCTATCTAGCATTGTTTATGCTCATTGAAGCAGTGATTGTTGACTTATATTTACAAAAATCCTGACGAGCTATCCATATTGATATGTTCATGTCAAGAAGTCAATATATTCGTAATTACTTCCTTAAAGATTTTTCAAAATGCTGGTAATATAGATATCGTCCCCTTTTATGTTTGGTTACCATTTTTGAACATTTTAGTGTTCGTGGGCAGTGTTCCTAAATATGCTGCTATTCATAACAGAAGCGAATGGTGCCAATATACTGAGGTCAATAGTGTTTAGCAATGTGCGACTATAATACTCTTCTAAGCTTTACTTTGGGTATTATTAATCTCTTTGATAACTTCGCATTCAGTCACTGGCATAAAGTAACATAATTTTATTATATTATGAAGCAGAATTTCGTTACTTATAAAACTATCGTTCGTGTTGTCAGGATTTATATGTGCATCATGTGTATGTATGATTGTTACTTTTTATTAAAATATTTCTATTATCCAAATAGTTTTTTATTCGTTTGTTTGTATTTTCTCCCTGTTAGAAGCAAACTGTTGTTCCTGTGCCGAAGACCGATAGCCCTAAATATTATAAAAATGTTCACTCAATAAGTATTTCATCAGCATTTTATAAAATTCTTAAATAATCCAATAAAGGAACAACTATGATATAGTGCATGCTGTTAATCCTGGCTTCCCACCTGGCTATGGTTGTACCATGGCGTTGGCAGATATAGTTTATAACAATATAGCTTGTACTGATACTAATAAAATTACATTATAACAACTTTGATTTAGTTTTTCGATTATTACTTTAATAATAGGAAGCAAACAAAACTGCTTCTTATATCAGTTATAGAATGGCATCCTGAAATTCTGCTTAACACCATTTATACTTTTTGTATTTTAAACTCACTAAATCCATGTAAATGTTATATGTATGCAAATGATATTCAGTTGCATTACTTTTTTTTATTGCTACTGACACTGATAAACTCATAAACTTGGAATTACAAGATATACAATATTCTTGTTTAGTAATAGATTAACTATTAAGCATATTAAGACTGTAGCCGCGGTATTTTTCAGATTTAAAAGCTGGTCATAAAATTAAAATCACCATAGACGGCACATCACTAAGAGCAGTAGATTTCTTTAAAAGACTTATCACTGACTGAGATTTGATTTTTTTTGTAAATACATTCTACAGCTGGATAGGTTGAATTGGTGTTTGGGCTATTTACATCGTTTACTAGATTTTGAATCTTCAACGTTTCGGCACATACCCTACTGCTGTCTTCAGTGGCAAAAGTTTATCCGCAATGGAAAGTCGCGAGGTAGTATAGCCTGAACCCGTTGGATATGGTAGGGAAATAATAAAAAATCATGGAGAATTTTCCAGACAAGAATATGTGAGATATCCAAATTGTTCCCAATTGTTCGTATACTTAACCCTGGATTTTCCTCAACTAAATTCAAAACCGCTACCTCAATTTCTGGAGATCTTATTGTACGTTGTACTCCTTTTAGATGATTGTCTAGTTTAAAACTTCCCTCTTCGGACAACCTTCTATGAATGCTTGAAGATATTCGTGCATCCGGAATATAACTATTTGGAAAGCGATATTCATACAACCGCCTGGCTTACAGTGCATTACCTTCAGCTAGCCCGGATATGTAATGCACGTATGCATACTCTGAATTTGTAAATTGAACCATGTTTTTTTAATAATAGTTAATGTTTAACGACGTAAATACGTATACTAGGTGTAAAACTGTGTATGATTACAAAATAAAATTTGCTTCTTACCTACTAGAACGTTTTTAATTCTTGGTAATACCTAATTTCATAACATCGTGCACATGAATTTTATTTTTTTAAGCGAAAACCGTACGTCAAATAGAAAAAACACAACACACCACATTTGCTCAGAAACAAATGGGAATTTAAAAGAAAGTACTTTAAGAAAAAGAAATGGCGTAACATATGTTTCTTCAAAAACATTAAAAGAACCCCGTACAGACACCACAGGTAAAAATTATAAAATTGATTGTACATCAGAAAATGCATCTTGATGCCAAAATTTTGTTTTTAAATTTCGCACTTTGCAGATCAAAAGTTAAGACATTTAGGACATATATATTCATAAGAAGTTTTTTTCACAAAATAATAAGAATAAGAATAACCCCCTTAAATATTAGCATGTTATTAAGAAACATATGATATACAGGGTGATTCTTAATATATGCGACAAACTTTAGGAGCTGATTCCTGGGGTTATCTTGATCATAAAAGTTCATAAGAACTTATGTCCAAAACCGCTTAGTTCAGAAGTTATACAATGTTTAATAGAAAGTTAAAATAATAAATGGTAAATACTCCTCACCGACGAGGCTACTTTCTCTAGAAACGCGATTATTAATTTTCATAATAATCACATATAGGCCGAAGAAAATCCGCGAGAAATAATAAACGCCCGTCATCAGCATCAATTCTCTGTCAATGTGTGGGCCGGAATTGTTGCAGATCACTTGTTAGGTCCACATTTTTTACCGATGCGGTTAAATGGCGAGGTATACCGCAATTTTCTTGAAGAGGAGTTACCACTACTGCTGGAAGAAGTTCCGTTGCAGTTAAGATTACAAATGTATTTTATGCATGACGGTGCTCCAGCGCGTTTTAGTTTACTTGCTCGCGAGTTTCTGGACAGTACGTATCCAAATCGTTGGATAGGACGGGGAGGTCCACAACCGTGACCTCCTCGGTCTCCAGACTTCAATTCATTAGACTTTTTTCTCTGGGGCCACCTTAAATCATCAGTTTACACGACTCCCATGGAAAATGTCGATGAACTAAGAAATCGTATTATAGCAGCTTTTGAAACAATTCGAAATATCCCTGGTATTTTCAAACGGATTCGCCAGTCAATACGACGGAGGATAGCAGCTTGTAGTACAGTTGGGGGCGGTCAATTTCAACAGTTAATTTTGTTTTACTAATTATTTTGTTAATTTATAATAAAACCATTTATTATTTTAACTTTTTATTAAACATTGTATAACTTCTGAACTAAACGGTTTTGGACATATGTTCTTATGAACTTTTATGATCAAAATAACCCCAGAAATCAGCTCCTAAAGTTTGTCGCATATATTAAGAATCACCCTGTATAGGGTAATAGGCCGTAACATAAAGAATATTAATTTTTTTTACTCTTATGAATGTTATACTCATACACATATTTTCACAACTGTTCATAATTCAAATTTACCATATTTTTCAAACCAGTTTATTTATTTGAGGCAACGTAGATTTGTATATACATTTATAAATCAACAGTTACCCTACATTATTAATTCCTTTCAAATTGGGCCAATACAAACTATATTCGTTAAAAACAGAAATAATGTATGAAGTGAACTATACATTAGAAAAATAAAAAAACTAGTTTTTATTTTGTTACAAATTTATGCATTTCCATTAGATAAATTGTTATTCAAATACTATCTATTGATATACAAAACTACTAACGAAAATATGCAAAGTTCAATTTAAGGTGTTATCCTTTGACGCATAAAAAATACATTGGAAGAGGGTTAATACAAATATAGGGTAATGATGTGCTTATATATTAAAGAGGAATATATTATTAATAATATTCTCGAATTGCTGAATCACTTGAAGTACCTTAATGGGGGTTATTTAAGCGAAGTAGTTTTTTAATTTGTTTCTCATGCCATGCAAATCGATGTGTGACTTGCATTATTCATTGATTCATTGTGTATATTGAAATTGTTGAAGTACGTAAGTGTTTTTTTTTCTTTCTTAAGACGTTCAAAAAGCGTCGTTACAATGTAGTCATATACAGAAATAATCTTGAGGAAGCAGTTGAATCTGATTAATATAAATATAACATAACCATTCTTGAGAATATTTAAAAATTAAACTATGTTTGAGATACCGATTGCTCTTAACGCAAAAAGTACTCTATTCAAAGATATGGCAATTTTTAGCTAGTACAAAATAATTCATGATAATTTTAAATAAAACTTATGATATTCCTGCCAATAAAGATAAAACAAGATTTAGAGAGCACATGACATTTTTCATTTGATGGTATTATATTGTATTGAAACGATTATCCGATATATTTAAGTTAAGTCAAAGGTGTGTTTAAATTGATAATAGAAATGTTTTCATATGTGAAAGCATTGAATTGAAAATTGGAGTGTATTTAGTATAATAATGCAGGAATAATTCTTTCAAAATGAATTATTTTCTTGAAATAAATATTTCAAATTCCAAAAGTCAATATGAATATATAATTTAAACATATTTTAAGTTTAAAATAAACTGCTACATACTTGAAATCCAAGCAATTTATTTTTAGTCTGAGAGTTATACCTTTGAATTCCGATTATAGGTGAAGCATGCGCGTATATATACTTGCTCTTAGAATAGGTTATTTGTTTGTTTTTTACGTATATTTACACAATTGATCGATGAGTGCCAAAACCAACAGTTTCCATACCTTATAAGTTTAACAGATGTTCGCCACAGATCCTCTCTAGTAATTATTTAATACCATATGTATTCAATTCTTGTCTGGATATTTTAACAAATTAATTATGTCTACTAGCTATAGGACCTAGGCTCAATGTGAAACACGTTTCTACCATTAATTGTTACAAAACTCCTTGTTTATTAATATTATAGTTTTGCAACCTAGACAAATATGTAACTGTGATTAAATGAATTAATATGTGCGATTAAAAATTGGTAAGCCAATAAAATCAGTCGAATTATTTCATCCTTTACATTAGTATTTTAATCTGAAAGTTTAAACAGTATAATACATTTTTTTACTCCCACTATTAAAATGCCATTTATCTTATATGCTTCTATGACACTAAGTGATATTTTAAATACACATTGACAAGATGTGATTTTTTTTCGCTTTATTCATGAAATAAATTGGCAACGGGCTGAAGAAAACTCTAGTTTTTCTAATTGCAAAAAACATTTGAAACTCAGTCAAGTGTACTGACACTTGACATCAATCTGTTAAAATAACCCGCCCTGGTATGGCAACAGTCAAGTAATCTTGTATAAAGGTATACGTATCAAACTTGAATCTTGGGCCTGACTATATTTTAATAAATTCAGTAGACCTGACAAAATTTTATCTTTTTGCTGAAATAAACTACTACTTGTTTACTTCAGCAAAACGATAAAATTTTGCCAATATTTTATCAACTATTAAGTTTAAACAAATTTCTGAAGAATATAAGTTTACTCAAAATTCAATCTGTTAAGAATTTTATAGAAAAAAATTTCGAAATTCCCACCTAGAAATAGCAATCAATACAATTAGACAAATGAAGAACGTTGTTTTCATCAAAGCTGCGAAGTTGACCTATTTTTTAAACTTCTACAATGCTAGATATGGCATAATCATATGAAGACTTTGCTCAGAAATCCAAAGTAATTTACAACTGCAAGAGTGTAAATTACTTTTAGAAGCTTTTTGCAAATATCTCGCAAATTAAGCATTCTATACAGAAGATAAAAGTATTTAGTATTGGATTTGAGCTAAAAA
The DNA here is from genome assembly GCA_963170755.1 of Amphimallon solstitiale. Lineage (NCBI taxonomy): Eukaryota > Metazoa > Arthropoda > Insecta > Coleoptera > Scarabaeidae > Amphimallon > Amphimallon solstitiale. Next base: position 109,540,972 of record OY720678.1, on the reverse strand, counting down.
CTTTCCTAATCTCATACATACAACGCAACAGGCACTTTTTAAATACGAATTACCTAAGAGTTTTTATTGCGTATCTGGGCATTAATCTGACGAGCGCCAAGTTATGCGGAACCCGCAGCCGCAATATATTCTTTGTATCTTTGTATACTATAATTGGAAATAGTAGGCAATAAGAATCCAAGGGTACTGGAAATTATACCTGTTACTTAAGATGCATTATCTAGATAAATATTACTCCTCCATTTTGACCTATTGCAATCATTGAATTCTATATTTATTTTAATTGCAGAGTGACTAAATTCACAGAAAGTGAAAGGCGTGAATTCATTACTATTTGAAAGTATCAACTGAATATTAAGTTCATATAAAACTAATGCATTGAAATTTGGATTTTTACTTGATTAGGTAAAGTAGCACTCCAATATAGGTACCAGTATATCTCCTAGTAAAATGTACTTTTGTCTGTTTGTACATAGCAGAAATTTTTAATTACTATGACGAAACCTTCTAAATAAGGTAAATTTAAAAAATAATCAATCAAAACTATCATCCTAGTATGATTTAAGTATCTTATGAAGCTTGCTTTTCTTTACTGATCGTCACAAAAATAATAATTTATTTGCAATTTAATATACTTATACTTTACATTATGAATTATTGTTATTACTAGGTATATTGATATTACATAGGCAACGATCCCACTAGACCGGAAAACAAACAACTTCAGTTGTTTTATCGCATTATAATCTATTCGTTATTAAATGATGATTTATTCTTTTATACACCCCTTTATACCTATACATTTTGTTCCATTGCAGATAGAGGTGTTGTTCAATACATTATGCAGCAAAAAACCCGGATACGCAGTGCTGCATCTCCGTGCATTTTAATCAGTAGAACTTGTAATTAATTCATGATCTTCTTTTGGGATTGATATTTGCGAAAAAATTCTCTCCAGGTAAAATCGCATTGTGTCAGTAAATCTAGGGCACCCAGTTTAAAATACTTTTATTTACATTTGAATGCTAGCTAGCGGTCCACGTGATCCAACCAACAATAGATAATCTAAGCCGGGTACACCCATATAAAAAAAACTGTAATAAATAATAGTATGCGAGGGTAGTGATCTAAACAAGAATATCCTACGGTACCTATCGGATCTAGAATATATTTTGGCTCCCTAAAATCTGGTTTGACCTACGATGTTCTTTGTGTGAACGGTTTTAATCAGTTAGGAATATGTGCAGGTATTCTGCCTTTACCTTCAAAATTAATTATTGGAAAATAATGCGATGAGTATTAAAATGCAGAAATGAAAAGTACTAAATATCCTTAAATTGATATCTAATACACATGGAGATTGAAATATTCTAAAATAATTTAATGAAATTTAATGAAAAGAATGTGTACTACATAATTTCGAAATGTAGAAACATTCATATGTGTTGGCAATGTTTCAAGAAATATTGATGTTATATTTATGAAAAATAACTATTTAAGTTTATATCAATAAACATGCCTATGTTTTTTAGCCATTAAACAATTGTAGATTTATATTGATTTGTCAATTTTATGTAAAGGTATATACTATACTTTTATAAAAAAAACGATAATACATTGTTGTATAATACATCCTAACATAGAAGACAGAGAAAGGAAAGAACCGTTCACACAGTTAAGCTGACTACTGATATCATTTATGCCTTGATTATCATTTAATGCATTTTATCTAATAGCATAATAATGTAACGTTTTCGGGTTCGCAATAAACAACTCGTGCAATTTATTTATTTAAAACAGTCTGTATATTCATACACGTAAAATTAATTACAATATAAAATATAAAACTAACGTATCACACTTAAAACTACTATAAATGAATTAACACATGTATTTATTTACCAGTACTATTTATATGTCTGTAGTACTTATATCTTTTTGCACTATAATAAAGACTGCACCGTATTTATATCACTTCTATTTATATAACACTCTAATATTTATGTCTTTATTATTCGACTACCACTAAAGGGACTATATATATATTTCTTATATGTATCTTACTGTTCAACACGAGACTACTTAAGGACTTTCTTATTCCGGAATTACTCATCTATCGGTGACCCAGCCGCCTTATGTACACATACGAAACATCTCGAAGCATTCGCGTAAACTCCATCTTCCTCTCGATGTTTGTAGAACATTCGATAGATATTCTGTCTCTTTGCAGTACAACGCAAATGGATGATTTATTGCTTTATGATGTTTACCAGTCGCGTCGAGATGATTTACAACCTCTTTTGTCGTCGCCCGGATGTCTACTGGTTTCGTTACAATACTTTTGATAGGTATATATATGTATATATATATACCATGTGCTTGCAGGCGACCTGCGTTTAGGGCTTACTGTAAGATAAAACGACGACACCGAGAGTTTGTATGAGTTAGTACGAGAAAGCAATATACAAACTGCAGTACAGCTGCTATCTATCCTTGTTGCCCTGATTAAACGGAGAGTCAGTCTAGCCCGTTCTAGCCTCAGCGTAAATCTACTCGAATCCCCTCTTTTCCAACACTACACTCGACCAAAAAGCAGTTTGTATATTGCTTTTTCGTACTAACTCACGGTGTCGTCGTTTTATCTCACAGTAAGCCCTATACGCAGGTCGCCGGCAAGCACACTGTATATACAACGAAGATTTATATAAGTTACTATTTGTCGCTGAATTCTAATAGTAATTTTAAAAAATCATGTTTTTTGTTAATTGATTACAATCCTAAAAACATTTTCATTTTTATAAATTAGGATTCAGTTTTTCGAACTTTCTTATTAGAAGAATTATATCTCGACAGATTTAAAAAAAATATACATATCTTACTTATGTATATATTTTTGTTACAAATAATATATTGACTGTATTTTCTTACGAGATGTTAGAATAAGTACAGAGAAAATGTGTGTTACACTCTATAATACCCAAGTTCGTTCAATTAACATTTAGGTGGAGACTTATCAAGTTTGAAAATCCTTTTCTTTCCTTTAACTACAAATTCAAATACGTGCTGATGAGATTCAAGTAAATCGAAACGATTAGCAATGGCAAATTAATTAAATTAACGGCAGTAGTCGTTAGTAGAAAAAAATCACTTCATCTTGCAGATAAATTAGTACTTTATGATTTGGACGTGTTTGGTAGAAAAGAAGTAAAAATTTATCGACATGAATGTGTGTAATTAAGGATTTTCGAATTTACAAAATATTTCGTACAGCGAACATACCAGACTATTGAATATTTACTCTAAATTAATGTAATTATATGCTCACTTCGTTCAGTCAATTTGTCGAGTTTTATCTTTTATAATCGGACTATTGGTGTAGTATTTTCTACAGTGAAGACATTCGGGAAGGGACCTATTAGAGAGTGCCGTCCATTTTAAATGAGTAAAGATTTTGATGGATGGCAAGGCATATTATTTCATTTTGTAAATGTCGCCCTAGCATAGCTAGTAATACACTTTATTACATATATCAAGATGCTGGGTTCAATCCAGCACTGTCACGAATCATGGTCGATCTTGAGAAAAATTATTTAATTAATCTAGCTTTATAAAATGATAGTATTTTACATGATAACAATTATAATATGCTTTGAAGAATGTGTATTTTATATTGCATACTTTGTAATTACTACAATCAAGCATATATAAAAGTTAGCAAACGCTTTGAGTATCTATTTCGCATGCGCATTTAAAGTTTCTGCAATCCATTTTTCGTCATGCGCTAAAAATTCCTCAATTTTTGCTGGGAATATGCAATAGGCTGCGGGTGTATAGCGCTAATCTCATTAGAAATATAGTGTATTAAAAGACTCAAGACGTCATGTACATTTAGTTACAATCCGTGAGCGTACAAGGCCTGTTGCGGAACCTTCCTTCTACTATATTAAATCATTATTTGTTATTGATTGAAATTATTCCTTTTGAAGAAAGGTTATTGCGGATTATACACTCTTTCAAAATCAATGTAAGACAGAATTAATGTTTTAGCCGTTTAAAAAGCTCGGATTTAGTTTGAATTTTCAAAATTACATTTAGCTTGCACAAACTTTAGCGTTTTTTTTGTCAAAATTTAAATTAAAACATATAAAAAGGAAGATGTTGTGTTTGATATTAAATACAGAAAATACTGCTGGCTTTTCGTAAAAAAATCAAAGCTAACAATATCTAACAAGATGCTAATCCACTATCAAAGTCTGAACCCAGTATGACCACGTATACGAAAATCCAATGTTCTGTTGCTACGTCATATTGACATCGCCAGTAAGAGACCAATTTTAAATTGAGCGTTTATTATGGTCTGTTGTAAGCCGACACACAGTTTACAATTGCAATGCAATAGGAACGTTTACTTACAAATGATGTCTCCTTGCTTGTATTGGGATGGTAAACGAGTCTTTCGTATCGTAATTATAAAAGTTTAAATGAAGAAAAATATATTTTTAAATGTGTTGAAGAACATAATTTCCCAATTAAGTGCTTGCGTGGTATTTATGGGCGCAATTTTAAAGTTTAATATTCTGTTATAGACAATGATCGAAATTAATTTACTTTAAATCTACTTATGATAAATTGTCAATATTACTTTACTTATAATAGTAATCTAGCAATTTTATTATTTGAGATATGGACAACTGTAGGTATCCTAAAACTCACAAAACCATCCACCCTCATCATCAAAATCCATGACGTAATCGTTTTAGTACGTCTATGCGAGCATAGTGATCGACGAACCAAATTTATAGTTTGTGAAGTTTACTGCAACCCGACGCTGTAATCCTAATGTCGAATGATTTACTAGCAAAGTGTAAAAGAAGTTCCATGTACGCCGACATATAATGTTAATATTTCTAGTGAAACTGGTTGTAATAACAGCAACATTATTATCTCTAATTAATATTAGTTATTGAAATAATAATCCTGTAATTATATCTATTATTATATACACATAATATATTCTACATTAATGAAATTGTAAATTAGTAATCTATCACATATAAGCTTAGTCAAAGACGAAGATGTTAATGAGTACTTAGGCCAACCCCAATTCTACGACAACAGACCACAAAGGCCAAAAAAGAGTTAAATTTTAATAATTGCACTTTTAAAGCAAATATGATGATAGTAATCAATCGTGTTTATAAATATTATATTATAGTCAGTTTTATTATAATATCTGTAAAACACTGTTTAAATTCAAATTTTGATAAGGAATTACAAAATATCAAACCAGGTTCAATAACATATCTATAATAAGAATATTATATACATACTTTACATCGCATTTTATTCAATTAATTTTTCATACATTTCGGTTTTCATATTGACGTCATAGAAAAACTACTTGACTTGGTGATTGTTGTTTAGCATTAAGTTATGGACGCCTACGAACAATAGAAAGTTTAAAACAGCAAAAATCTTGTAAAAGAGTATGTTAGAACATATAGTGAGCAGTTGGAAGTTCCAACTGCTAGAGAAGAAATTAAAAGCACTCCGTTCCATTTAAAAGCATAAGCTGCTTGAAGAGCAGAAAACCTTGGACTCCCGTAATGTGTTTTCTGTAAGAAGCAGAGCACAGCACGCGAGTGAAGAGTTTATATTTATAAGTAGAATTTCCCAGACTTTAGTTGTGAAATGCTTAGATTTATAATTTATTAAAGGAAAATTACGTTTAATAATTCAAACACTGTCAGATGCTTTAATAAAGAACAATTCAATAACATTTAGTCATCTTAAAGCAAATTTTTCCTAAAACACAAATTGCAACTCGCATGTATATTGTATAACACCGTCCCAACATCGATATTTAGCACGAGGTTCTACTATGAAATAGACAAGACCGAGAATGAAATCATCCCTTGCAGTAAAAATCCAGGTAGAACCAGTATAAACATACACGTACGCTTTTTTTTCCGGTAGATATGTCTATAAACACGCATGCACTCTCATTTACATTTAGAACAAACCTTACGGTGTCCATAAACGCACTTTAGATTCCATAAACGTAACACTTGTAATAAATAAAGTCGAAATATTGATGCATATTTTACGTATTATATTACCAATGTTAGCAATTATCACGTGGTTTTACTACCCAATCTGAAACATTACCGTATATAAAACAAACTGAATGCTATCGAAATTCATAATATTAATTATTCCAATTAATTAGTATCAATATAAGGAGACATTAAAAGTCATGATATACCAGGTATGTATGTGTATCAATAAAAAACCGACACAGTAAATGCTCAAGAAATTATGAATACGTAATTAACATACATACATTGTTTAACACTGTTTAACACGTTACTTTATGAGAAACTTAATGGGACTTTATGAAGCGAATAATTTACTGTTAATGGTATCATTTGCCTCTTATCTCACGGTAGTTTCAACATATTGTCCCTTCGAAAGCGAACAAATTATTGAGAGCATAAACGCGGACATGTACACACGAACACTCTCGCAACCCTACCGATATTTTTAATATAATTGACAGACGATTCTAAAACAGTACTCATCTCCCACAGTTTTATAACATATGCAGGAAGTTTATAACTATGTTTGACATATCCTTTCCGTGTATAAAAACGGTAATTACGTGTAATTTTTGTTTTGATGGATTTAATGAATCTCGTTCAAATTACCGTCCAAAATATGAAATGAATACAAACAAAATGTGTTGCTGTTAATTGAAAATGATGAATTTTATTTCAGTTTGTATACGTTTTCATCCCACATCATTGCGAGTCAATATCGATACAGTTCAGTTGGCAACACAGAGAACATTTTTTTAAAAATTGCCACAGACAACTTATCTTCCTCATGTGCAGTAATAATCCGCTACAAGACTGGGTTATATTTACGATTCTTGCATAACTGAATAGAATAGAATAGAATAATTTATTGATCCACAAGTTATACATAAGTATGTTGGATAAGTCATGATACAAAATATAATAATAAATACTACAAATACAAATATAAACAGTACTCAAGGTAAAGGTTATATCTTCTTGATATTATTAATATAGATTTAGATCTTACAAGTACCTACGTATACATATAATATGTGAAATTATAATCTAAAAATTCCTGCAAAGAGTAAAAAGCATTCACAGCCAAAATTTCATGTATATGATACTTGAAGTGTTTGGGCTCTGGATGTTTAATATTTGAAGGTAAGTAGTATATACATATATTATACAGGCTGCCCCACTGAAAACGAAACAGAGTGAATATCTCGAAGGAGAAAACTTTTCTGAAAAAGCGCAAAAACAGGTCGATTTTTGATCCAAGGGGGACACCCTTCCATCATATCTTCAACTGTGATACGTCATCCCCCCCCCCTCTATCACTCTAACCATTAAAATTTAAATAGGGAAAGTACTAAATACGATACATCATTGAAAAGGTAATTGTACGGAGAATTCAGCAAAGTGATTGTTGGTCGCGCTATTTTTGATTTTAGCGCCCTCTAGTGGGAAAAAAACGGTAACGTATTCCACAATGTGACACATCATTTCAAAGCTAATTTATTAGCAACTAAATACATAATATTTTTGACATTTATTTGTCATCATTGTCAAGTACAGACTGTCAGGGTCTTTTGTAAAGTAATAAGTTCGTAGTTTCTAATATTAGAGCTTTGCAAGGTTTTTCAATTATTTAATTTTTTTTGAATTTTTTTTCCCCGGTAGAGGGCTCTAAAATCAAAAATAGCGCAACCAACAATCGCATTGCTGAATTCGCCGTACAATTACCTTTTCAATGATGTATCGTATTTAGTACTTTCCCTATATAAATTGTGATGGTTAGAGTGATGGAGGGGAGGGGAATGACTTGTCACAGTTGAAGATATGATGGAAGGGTGCCCCCCTTGGATCAAAAATCGACCTGTTTTTGCGTTTTTTCAAAAAAGTTTTCTCATTCGAGATATTCAATGTGTTCCGTTTTTGGTGGGGCACCCTGTATATGTATATGCTAAACGAGTGATATGAGAATGTCGGGTATTCGGTCTGTTGCAATAAAAGTCAATTCTTCATTACTCATTATTTCGTTTTAATTAAAAGCTTCATCAGGGGTATGCTACAAAATTAAGAACACACCTGTTGAAGAACAATGCTAAACAAAAGAATTACTTTTTGAACTTACAGAGTTACTGCATTTGTGGGTACATTAAACTACCATTTATGCATCCAGTTACCAATGAGTCCTCTTTAACACTTGTCAAACACATAACAAAATATCACTATGTTAACAATAAATATATAAATTAAAAACAATTTCAGGTATAATTTCTGAACTAATCAACACGTTAAAAATAAACTGTGTCACAATAGCTATGCCTATGTGACTGAAACATTTATTCATGTCGTTTCTATATTAAAATCGATTAGAGCCAAAAGGTACAAAAACAATAATACTAAACAGAAGAGAAAAACTCATTCCTCACTATAAATACGTACAGATATCAAAAACTCAAAAACAAACAAGGAGAACAACATTATTTACGAAAAACTTAAAATGTGTGAATAAATTATATTTAATTTGATAACGTCAGTTTTGTAATTGACTGCATTATTATTTTTATTAATATGTACCATTAATACAATCTTTTACTATAATTGTTCTCTCTGTCTAGTATTTTTATGCTGTCAAAATATTTTATTTTTATTCTTTATTTTATATATAACTGTTGTGCATGTTTGTTTCATTGATCGGGGATTCTGGTTTCGTTTCCTGGTATCTCTTCTCTCAGTGCTAATTTTTCTGCAATAGTACCAGCCACCCACATACGCTCTCTCCAACAAATACAGAATATTACACTAAGAATGGTCGTAAGAGCTCCATGGTACATGAGGAACACTCAAACTGACGTCTCCAATAGAATCATGTTTAAAAGAAATCGCAGCAAAATTCTACGATAGGATAGAAAATCACCCAAATTCAGATTTAGAAGACACACTGAACTACTACCCTCATGTATCATGCCCTAGGCAGGCGATCCTATAAGATGTGGAAGTGTACATTCAAGAATTTTCACATTCAAGACAACTCGCATTCAGATTAAAAGTAAAAGGCGCCAGCTTAACTTGCAGTCACCAAATAGAAGTAGAAGTAAATAGTACCAGCCTAATTAGTGTGACTGGCTCTGACATTGTAATGTGTCACGGCAACCTAAAGCTCCTATAATTGTCGTAAAGCTGTCAGGGGATCCAAAGGTAATAATTAATGTTATTATTATATTCTATTGTTCTGTCCCACATTTCGTATTGCCATTTTAGAAACTGCTTCTCTAACGATCCTATTCTGGTTGTTCTGGGTTGGAATACTTATTGTTGGATAAATTTCTGATCGGGGAGTAAATATCTATTTGCTAGTGTGATGATATTGTTGATGTTATGTTCACTATCATATATGGTCGCTCCAAATATACGACTAACGTTTAGATACTCCTGGACACTCTTTCAATTATGTACTCAGTAATTCAGTGTGGCTACGTCGTAAAAAATTCCAAATTCTTATATGTATGCATCAATTTTTGTCGATATAATTTTAATCAAATTTTATCGAAACTTGTTTATTCAAAGACCGTAAAGCACCTGCTTCCCTTAGTTGTGAATGGTCTAATCTAACGGTCATTTTGTCTAATTATATCACAATGAAATGACAAGCACGTGACATAATTTATTTACAAATTACACGCTATTTAGCTGAAAGAGTTATTGACAAGCTAAATGAATCTTAAAAGTCCATTTGGTCATGAATTTAGTTCATGGATTTTTAACTTAGGAAGTAAAAGTTCTAACATTTAAACTGGATCTGCACATGCTGTAAAAAATAAGATCGTTAATCTTGACATTTACATACGTAGGAGGGCTTTGTAATAACTAGAGACTGGATTTTATGCAAAATGCATATTTGTTGTTTTTCGGTATATCCCTTCTATACTGTGTACTTATCCATTTTTCACCCTCAGAATACGTTTTTTACCATTTTTTTTAGTGCATATAATGCATATTTGGACATTTTACCATAACTGCATATGCACGTACATATTTCATAATTATGTTGCATATTTATGCATATATTCGCCATTTTCATAAGAACCATAATAAAATCTGATATTTAAAGATATTTAATTTGTTTGTGTAAACGTCAAGGGATTGCATTCCTTCAACTTTGCATTAATGACTCATTAAAAGTCCATCTCATTAATAATGAGATGGGCTTTCCCAAAAATAGGATTTAACTCTACTGATAATCGGTTTACAGGGCAATTAGAACTTACATAAGAAATCCTTTTCAGAAATGTAGGTATTAATGCAGGTATATTATACCGTACGACTAATATTAATATAAGAAAAAGAAATAATTTCCATCATAGTTTGTTCATTCGTAAACGTGTTAAGGTCTGTGCTATTTGGTGAAACAAAAGTGAGTTAAAAAGTTTTGAAAATGCCGAAGATAGCTAAAGCGAAGTCATCTCTAATGAAAAATTGGATAAGAGATTGCAGTGCACTAAAAATTATTGACGAAGAAAGTGTTTTGTGTACACTCTGTGACAAAAGGGTCAGTTGAATTTTGAAATATTTTGTCAATAACAAGTTCTACAATTATGAGATTTTTTTTTGTGTTCATAAATATAATGAAACAATTTCATAATAAATTATTATTAGATATGTTTAATTTTATCTTCTTTGAAGCTAATATATCTTTGTAATATTTCTTTGTCATAAACACCAAAATAACCAAAATCAATAAAATTTAAACAATGGACCTTTATATTTTTCGCGTGAGAGAAACAGCAATGATATTTGGGAATAAGTAAAAGTAGGATAAAAGATCGGTGCGTGCGTCAGTGGTAGAAAAATTTTAAATTTTGTGGCTGTTACTACCATTTTTACATTGAATAAAAATAGTTTTTTTCATAAGTAACACATCCACATCGTTGATATTGAAAGATTGGTTAAGTTTTTGTTATTTTAAATGTTTAGGGTATATTTAAATTGTTGTAGTTATCGGTCGGCAGCGCGTCACCCTAGTGACGTCAAGGTGGGCGTGAAAAATATAAAGGTCCATTGGAGAACTTTACAAAACCAGACAATTTATTTTTCTAGTTTTTGTAGTAATATAGTAATTAATAATAATTATTATAACTGAATGTTAAAAATATATATTTGTTACACAGATTACCTGCCAGAAGAAATTTCAAGTAGTGCAACATTTGAACACAACATTTCATCAGAACAGGGTTTCTGAAAATTTGAATAAACCGCGGCAGCAACTTTTGGAGGAAAGTTTTCTCTATAATTCGAAGAATCCACAAGAAGCATTTTCCAAAGATTTGTGTAATCTTTTTGTGGGTTGTAATATTCCTTTACATAAATTGGATAATCCGATATTTCAAGAATTCCTGAAAACTTATTGCAAAGTCGATGATAAACCCGTTTATGTACCCAGTTCCTCAGCTCTACGGAAGAAATAACTTATACTTACAGATCGTAGACATAATTTAACCATGGAAAATTTAAAGAAATATATGGTTATTTATTGTAATAAATAAATATACAATTTGTAAATACGACTAATAAATTTTAATTTCCTAAAACATAATAAATAAATGCACATCATAAGTGCATATTGCATATTGTAAGTGCATATTTAGGGATTTTTTAAGTGCATATTGCATGCATATTTGGCAAACTTTTTAGTGCATATTTTCCAGTCTTTAGTAATAACACAGCCATTCGCTAAATGGGAACCTTCTAAAGTTCCTGGGCATAGTTACCTTGATTCACCCGTGTAGCAATTCTATAACTTAGGCACACAATAGTTGCACTAGTCCCACGCAATAGTTTTGAAAAGCTTAAAATTATAGTTTGTCAATTAATACTTTAATCGTAAGTAAAATAGTATTACCCACTATCCTAGAATTTCATATGAATATCACATTACAAACATCAATGATGTATAAATTTAGATTAGCATCACTTCCTTAGGATACAATTAGAGTTTATCATAGAATTTATCCATAAATATGAATATAAGAATACATTGTTAGATTCTCGTCTAATTAGCTCTTATACGTTGGCTTACTTTATTATCTCCTGCATGTAATTTTGAACAACCCAAGTGTTAAAAGAGTAGTCAAAAATGTTTTCTTTATGAAGAAACGTTTAAAGTAAAATAATTTTCCGTTATGTTTTATTAATTTTACGTTATTATATTGTTTTTGTCTGAAAGTAGGTCTAATAATAGTGTGGCGAGGTCTGATCACACATCAACACCTTCGACTTTAGAATACATCTGCCCCCGAGGTGAAAATATTAAAATATATCTGTATAATATTTAATAATACGGTTGCGGTGCAACAAAAATATAGCGCGGTGCTTTACCAGATAATAGCTGACTGTCGTAAATCAATGAAGCGGGAGACGTTACCAGTAGTACTCGAAATCTGCAGAGGAAACTGTATACCACGCTTTAACTGTTACTGCACTCCCACTCGAGTAGTTAAAGTGTATATACGATAGCTACAATAGTGTCTATTAATCAGTATACAATATTAATACTATGTTAAATATAATCTTCTACATATTTAGAATAGATCAAATGTAAGCATATAATATTAAACAAAATTCCAAAAGTAAAAACAAGGTAACGAATTCTGCTAATTTATGCAATCAATGTATTATTTGACATTTTGTAATACTAATGTATAGTAACAAATAAAAAATTATAATAGAATAGCGTTAAGGTAAAAAGGATTTAAATGAACCAGCATAAAAATTGTTTGAGAAGCCCTGAATTGTAATTTGTAAACTAGCCTATAGTATACTGACATGGAAACAGAAAGGTTTTAAACTGCCTGCTCTAAATCGTATGTATTCATTAAGGGCTATTAGTTCGCACATATGTTAAGTACAAAATGGCTTCTTTCGTAAATCAAATGTGAAGTTACAAATATAAATTACATCTTATATATATACTTTTAGTTTGTATCTTTGCCAGAGAACCCTTGTTACACGCAAGTTATAATTTATAAACAAGATTCTAAAAATCGCCATAATTAATCCATACATCGTTTATAATAAAACGCAATAGAATAACGTTTGATATATATATACTACGGAAATACAAAAAAAAATATTATACATTATATTTCTTTTTTGGTAACTTTAATTTTTAAATAAGTATGAGACTTGTTTTCCTGGGCAAGTCTGTCTCTAATATTGTCAAACTGGTATGGTCATTAGCAGTAAAAGGTAACAGAGTACTGAAGTAGTGTTGCGATATTTTCGATATATTGTTACGGATTTCATATAAATACGGAGTGGCATGCTATATCTATATATTTAGTAGTGCAATAGAAACTAGATGGCGCAAAAGACATCACTCTATCGGAAGATGCTATAATTTTTGCAAATGATGGCTAATGTCAATTCTGCTTTGACATTTGTAAAGTAAACAGATACAAAATACACCTCAACCAGACATGGATCGCTATAGTTCTCAAGAACGCGGAATAATTCGTCGATGTTGTTGGTGCAGTGTGAATTTCGGCGCAGATTTCCCGGTCGGCCGAAACCAACTGGGCAAACACTACGGCATTTAGCCGCTCGCCTTGAAGAGTATGGGACCACACGAGATGCTGCCAGGTCTGGCCGGCCCCGGAGCAGCCGTTCTGCTGAGAATATCGCGGCTGTGACTGAATATGTCGCAGAGAACCCCCGGAGAATCGACCAGATGACGTGCCACGCAATTGGGCATCAATCGGTGGTCTTTGCAGAGAATTTTGGTGAAAGACTTGAAGTTGTACCCATACAAAGTGTAGACAGTGCTACAGTTGTTAGCTGTTGACCGCCAAACGCGCGTAACCTACGCTCAAGCCATCCTGGATCTCGACCACAAGGAAGACAACTTTTCATGAAAAATCATCATGAGCGACGAGGTCCATCTTTATCTCACCGAAAATCCGCGTATAACCCACGAACCCGCCCAAAATTACTGCATGGTGTGGTGTTTACGCTGGAGGTTATTTTTTTGAAAACGCCGCGGGCCAAACGACTACTGTGGACGGCGATCGCTACAGAGCAATGCTCAACGACTTTATCGTTGTTCAATTGCATGAATTGGGACTGTAGAACATGTGGTTCCAACAGGATGGAGTAATGGCGAACACTGCACCTGCCACAACCGATATTTTGATGGCTGCATTTCCGGGTCACCTTATCTCTCGATTTGGTGAATTACATTGGCCGGCAAGATCGCCCGATTTATCCGTTCCATACTTCTTTTTGTAGGGTTTTTTGAAATCACGAGTCTATGTCAAAAAACTTCAGATTCTTGAAGCCCTCAAAGAGAATATCCGTCAAGAATGCGAGAACCTATCGCCGGAAGTTCTGGCAAGAGTTTTGGAAAATACCATAAATCGGGCTCGTATAGTCATCAATTCTGGCCGATATCATTTTCTCGACGTAAAAAAAAATAAGATATCAAATAAACATAATCCAAAAGCAGAACCAAAGTTTTACATTCATTTAAAAAATTACAATCAAAGAACATCGAACTTTGCCACCTTGTAGATGCGACCTCGCGTTTTTTTTTTTTTATGAAATCCGTAACAATCTATCGAAAATATCGCAAAACTGCGTACTTTCACCAGGACTCAGAACATTGCAATAGACAAATTCACTCAAAGGCTACATGAAAAATACCTTACAAGAAGCGGCAAAAACATAAATTGCAAAACATAATATGCAACAAATTTGTTGGTACAAATAATATGGCATGTTCCAAAAATGAAAATTGTTTTTTATCAGGAAAGTGCTATTAAAGAGTGGTGGTTTGTCAACTAATATTCCAGTGATTTCCAAAAAATTACTCTTTGTGCAATAGCAGCGCTTAATAGTTCATCTGATTTAAATCAACACACAATAGACTTTTAAAATAGAAATAGTATGTGGATAGGCAAAAACCCAATTTTGACATTGTTTTTTAAAAGTAGCATATATAAAAATAGTAAGTGTTTTATTTTTCTAAATTTACATACTTATTATCTTCAAAATAATAATAATAATATTTTTTTATTTCCCAACGGAATATTTTTCAGTTACTGAACCAAATAAAAATTATGCACTATAATACACTTACCTAGTCGTGGAAGAAGGTACAGCTGCATTATACCGAATTCTAGATAATATTAAGCAAGATAAAATATAAATAAAAGCAAAAGATAATAACAGATACACACGCATATTCCCGCAAGCATTTGTCATCACAAATATAATTAATTATTAGCAGTAGGCTCAAACCATGCGATGAAACCAAAACTGTTGCTCGGCCACAGAAGTTATAGATCCCAAATATGTGAAGTTAATATCATTATGCTAAGATATTTTGTTGTAATTGCCACACATTGTGAAAATAAGTGATCTGCACAACGCATTAATTCTTGCTTGAGCGTAGTAGAAGGCATTTTCATGTCGAGAAGCCAAATGCGGTAGAAAAACTGGAACTTGTTATAAATAAGTAATGGTGAACTGTCAATTTCATAATGCAATACTTTATTTGTATAAGAAACAGATACAAACAACAAGTACTTCTACATTCTAAGCGTTATATTAAATCACGCTAGATCAAACAATCATAGCTGGTATTACAAATTAGTAAACTACATTCCAGTCAAGAGCCAGCTAATGTAAAATTTAAAGATGTTAGAACGGTTATTTTCGAGAAAGGACGACAACTGCTAATAATGAAGCCCAAAGTTCCCCGTCCGGGCCTATGATGTTATGCTGGAAATGTGTATCAAATGTAATCCCAAGGTCAGCTTAATATTATTGGCTGCAGCCTCCTCCAACTTTCTGAATGTATACCTATATATATTATTTTTTGAAATATATTACAATTCTTTGCCAAATATACAAATGTATTGAAAAAATGAATGAAAATCTTCTTGGTAGTAGTGGCATACAATGAAATAAAAATAATAACAATATGACAACTGGTTGTCAATTAGAAAACAATGACAAATATAAAATGTAAATCAAAATGTATAAATGAAAATGTATTCAAATAAGCATAGGACTATCGGTATTACTTATATAGTCACATCAAAGGGCCTGGGTTTACCACAAGCTGTTCAGTCAATGCAATTATAAAAAATAATAACAACGACGCAACTATGTAATGAAAAATTAAGAGTAGAACTGTTGAATTATAACAAATATAGAATGTAAAATCAGTCATGTATAAATGTAAATGAAAGCAAATAAGCATAGGACAATCGGTATTACCTATGTAATCCTATCAAAATGGCTTAGATTCATCTAAACATGTACAATTTTGATTGAAATACATAAATAATCAACAATGCAACTATGTATGTGTTAAGATGTAATTTGTAGCTACAGACATATATGTTATTATTTTTATTTCATTGTATGCCACTACTACCAAGAAGATTTTCATTTATTATTTTTTGTAAACTGTGTCAAATAAGTTCTGAAATTCGCTCCGTGTCTAGAGAACTCTACTTTAGTGATTAGAGTTTGTGCTGAAGTAAAATAACATTGTTTCGATTTGTAGTGCCGTATAAAATGACAATGTGTACGCATTTTGTTGAACAACTATGGACTTTCTTCTGTTATGAAGACTACTGACTCATTCCAGGGTTATATTGATACGCCCAAATATAGTTACCGTTAAAAATCCTCGACGATGGGTAATTCTTTGACTCTAACTTTCCTAGAATTCTGCTCAGTCAGCAGCCTGGGAACGAGTTTGACTGCAACACTTTGCACGTTTAAATCACATTCAAAATTGGTTAGACTATTCCAACAACAGTGATGTAGCGTGTGGTGTTCTTAAGGTGTATAAGGAAAGCAACATTTGCTCTTTCTGTAGTCTAGACCTCTTAAATTAAAATAGAGGAGAATTCTCGCTAAATGGAAACAATCAGATGCTGACACGAGGAGTTTGTCGTTTCCAAAAGATCACACAGTAAAGCTACCGAGAATTGGTAACAAACTGCTCTGCCAATTTCAAGTCTGGGCTGAAAATGTCAGTGATACTCCCATTTCTGCATAGCTTGTGCAAAAAATAAATTAATTTGTTACCACTCTCTGGTGCTACTAGTACTTTCTCCCTCCTTTCTTCTCTCTTTCTTTCTATCTTTCCTTCTCTCTACAAAAAGTATTGGTGTAAGTGCTTTTTAGACGCTAAAATATTTACCTCATGAAGATCTTCACCTACAATTTCGACTTAAAAACTAGGATTATCTATCTAAAAAAAACAATTACAAAAAAATGGAAAAAGAAGACTCGTTATCCACTAAAGATGAAGAGGGTTTAGCTAGTTAGTGATGATGGGTTTATAGACCACTCAGAACAAAATGTTAGTGATGACAAGATACAGTTAAATAAAAAAAAACTTTATAGAAATATGTGGGAAATGGGGGTTTTGTTCCCGATCTATGGAATGGGAAAGAATTTCCAGTTCTCCTTATTAGTACAGACCATTATAAGGACACAGCAGATCGTATGGAACCTATCAAAGAAGCTTAGAAAAGACGGAGAAAGAAAGTTGTTATAAATGGCAAAACTTGAAGCTGAAAATTAATCCTCAGAAGTTAATTAAAAGAAGTTATATGACATTGCAATCTAACTAAAATGCCGAATGTTGGTACAAAAAAAGGAGAATTTAAAAAAAATGTTACATACCTACCTACTGTGTAATAATATATTGAAAATTAAATTTACTAACTTTTTTGCATCTAAATAGTTGTGTAATGTACTCGTTATTAAACTGTTGTCATTTTGTGATAAATTTTGTTATTAGAAAACCTAGATCATATTTTGAGCCAGTCCAGTCCCAATGATTTTGCATAGCAAAACATGATGTGGTTTTAAATAGCCCAAACATGATACATATTGTTGGATGTAATTTACAAAGACTTGCAAATGCTTTAGACTATATTGATCATAACACTTGGTTATGTTACCTTTAACAGATATTGTTCTAGCAGCTTTATTCTTACGACTGGCATCCCTCAAGGTCTTGCTCCAGTCCTTGTACTCGCCTTACGTATTAAGTAATATTGAAAACGCCATGGTATCTCATTTACGTTTACAACTCGCTGACGTTAGAAATTAGCCCAAGCAAAATTCTCAGTTTTTATCTTTCAAAGACAATGGGGTTTATCCAGATAGGGAAACTTACGAAAATAATACTTACAGCCGCTTTATCCTGAAAAGGATGTTTTTTAGACTATGGGTTACGTCAACATATAAATCGACTTTCCGTTCCATTTGCTAAAACTAACGTCATGAATCTGACCACAGCATATATTCTTTCCAGTGTTGGTAAGAGGATAGGTATGGATATATTCGGGCGTTATGTTATGGGTGCTTTAAAATATCATTAATCTTATACGTCTCCTTACATGATGTGTGTATGTATTTAGAGCTGTCCATAGTTTGTAATATCTCTGTTATTGGGCACTAATCTATTAAATATGAATGGTTATTATTATTATCATTATTATTAATTCGATACAAAAAATTCTGGTTTATATTTAACATGTATGTAATTTATTTAGAAGTTGAAAATAGCTCTTACAATGTTACTAACTAAGGGTGATGAGCTTAGCTTTTAAGTTTTAAATGTCTAATACAGCAACAAGTACAGTACGACCAAAAAATTGTGTTCAAGTAACTCGTAGTGAAGGTATCTATATACATATATATGTAGGGTTATGGAACACGATACTACTCTAGTTCCCTTCTAATCAAATATTTGAGAAACAATACACTACCTTTCTTAAAGTGCTCCGTATTTTAAAGAACAAATAAATAAATTGTCTAAATGGATCACAACTTAAATGTCAACCAGTAGTTTTACAACAACTCGTGAGAAAGTTTACATTGAATAAACACTGCATTTCGTACACACACACGCACATGTATGTATATACAACAGACATTATATTTGTGTGTGTAGTATAACTTCTTTTTATTCTATTTTTAAGCACCGTGCGATTTAAAATACGCCAAGGTGATTAATTTTCTTATCAAAAGCGAACAATATGAAATATACATATCTTGTACAAACACACACACGCAACTTTGCTCCTCTTGCTTATTTCGCACTCATAAATTTAGTGTTATTCATTCCTGTCTAGCTTGGCGGCCTATAAGACGAAAAGAAGGCACGAATTGAAATTAAATGTTGAGTAAAATATAAACAGACGAATGTTGAGATAAAATGTACATTATTTACCGAAGCAAAGCAAAAGGGTTACCGGGGGCAATTTTAGAACGAGATATTAAAATAACAAGTAACAACAGTGATGTTTGTTTTATACAGTTGGCGGCGCTTCGAGCGTTGGAGGCGTGTTGCGATAATCATTTGTTCGACCTGTAAATCACAAGCTCGCCTGATCAAATTTTGCCTTTTTGCTTTGCACCACTCGACCCAATCAGCCGTAAATTTATTACTTTTGCTGCCATGTAAAATCACTTAACTATATTTTGATAACTTATTCGCGTATTTTTGTAGGGTAAAATGTAGATATAAAAAGACGTACAAATGTCAGAATAAATAAATTAAAATAATGTAATACATACATAAGTAAATAATACTTACGCAATATTACTTATTACTTTAGCTCAGAAAAAGAAAAATTATGTAAGTTTTCCCATGGCTGTTATTATAAACATTTCATTGATCAAGATAATTACGTAACGCTAAATACAAAAGTTGTTCCAAATGAAGTTTTAAGTACTTTTTATATTCTCTATAAAATACCTGTGAAAGTGTTACTTTTTGAAACTTTTGTATACAAAAATTGTTTCTAATTCAACTTGTAATAAATCTGAGTAGACTTCATAATTTGCCAGATATTTGCAAAAAAATGATATTAGATAAAGTGCTACTTCGAGTCCGAATTTAAATTATTTTCACAAAAATTACTTTAAATACCTACGTTTATACTCTCAACACATCTGTTTAGTAAATAGTATAATTTGCAAGATATTTGCAAAAAAAATTTTTCGATATGATTAAAAGATTTACTTCTGGTATGTAATCACAAAAATATTCGACCTCGAACTTTAAATACTAGCTACTAATGTGAGCTGTGGTATACAATAATATACATGTATTCTATTCGTCTGGCAAAATATATAAAGTTGAACATTTCTTAAGTACATTTATTTATATTTTAATACAATTTTAGCTAAACACACGTAATCGAGCTTTCAAAGTTTCAATATATAGTACGAACGAGAAATTCGAAAACAGATGTGCAAATAGCGAAAGTTAATATGAAAGATTTCTTAATACAAGTTTTATTAGCAATTTATTAAAATCGCCCTTTCATATCTAGGATTGCTTTTAGAAAGTACTATCTAGGTTTGGATTACTTTTTGTACGACACACTACAGTACTATTATTTCGGATGATAAACAATTACAAATCTTTAGCAGAATAGTAGTGAATTACTTTTTATTAACAACATTTTTAAAATGTTTTCTTACAATACTGTATTTAATAAACAAAATGCTTACTAAATTGCTAATTTCTCTCTTTAAATCATTTATCTATATATTGGGTAACGTGCGTTTCAGGTATGTTATTGTACCTTTTACCAAAGCCAGACTATCAATTTTAAATTATACTAGTAAATGATGCTGAATGTGTTAAAAATTGTAATTTGTTTGTAAAATAAACATCTTAAATCATAAAATTAAATAAAAGCCGGATATGAACAAAACAATTAATACAATAAAGGGAATAAAGAATAAAAACACAACTGAACAGTATACATAACTTTAGTATTTGGCGAAATTGCATTTTACATTTGTTCATAAAGGAAAGGAATTGGCAATAAAAAGATGGCGGGACGAATAGAACCAGAGAAGGGACTATATTCACTATATTCCAGATTCTATGGGAAAAACAGAGGCCTCACATGGAAAACCATACAAGAATGACTAACGTTTGTAATAACTTTCCTTAAAAGTTATTACAGACGTTGCAAACAAAGAAAAGGAGATGATATATAATGTGGAACTGTACAAGAACTGAAAGAACCAAAGCCAGGAAGAGTTCCTCGGCCCAGGTTGGAAAAACAATGGAGAAGTGCTGATGAAGTAGAATAACGAGATTAATAAGTTTGCCAGTAGAGCTACAGCGGAGAATACATAGTCGAGATGAGGGTGAATTGTTTTTTGCTATACAAATGGAAAATCTTATTTTTTCATTTTCTTTACTAATATAAATATAACAGGAAACACTTGTCAGAAACATATTGTAGTGGATGCAACATTGCTAATAAATTGTAAATATATTTGAAATGTGAACGTAACATCGCCACACGTTGGCTTGCGACATAAAATTATTACTGTGATACCTATTTGTCTAAATGATCAAAATATTGTAACACATTCTTTATTAATTTGTTCGTATCAGCATAAAATTTAAATTTTTCCCATGTGTTCACGCAGTGACTTACTTCTTAAATCTGGTTTTCCTCTTATTTAGTTTTGTTTGGGATAAGGTGTAGAAATTAAACAAAATGTCTAAATTTCATATTAAATATATATTTATATTTTAAAATAATGGTTGTTAATAGTATTATAATTTCATAATATTCACCCTGTTCTTTTAACTTTAAAAATATTTTTGATTCTTGTTAATTTTTATTAATACGATGCCGTCAATATTTTACTAAAACATACATTCTCACATTGTACCTCTAGCTATTTAGCATTTGTCCATCAAAAACATCCCCGCATATTCGTATTAATTTATTTGAATCTTTAATTAAGTGATTATTCAATACGTAATAATGCCCAACAATTCAGTAAAGGCAAATATTTTCACATAGTACCTTTAGCATGTTCAACACTATTAAATTTATATATTATTTGGAATGACTAAACACATTTTATAATCAAGAGAATATTCATTTTATATCCAATAAACTAAAATACTTTTATATCATGACTTACTTCATTCGATCATACAGTCGATCGAATTCTATTTTACTGATATCCTCCATCTTAATATTAATAACGAGAAAAGAAAATTAATTGAATAAATTCGTTTAAAAAGGAAAACTAAACTGAAAACTTCAATTCTAAATCTTTAATATATAAACTATGAAATTGTGAGTTAATAAGCAGTGCTTATATGCCCTTCTCTCACTTTATTATATTGTCACGAACTTTCGCTATCAAAAATCAAATTCCACACTTAAAATCCACACGTCCTATCACGTTTTTTCCGTTATATACTTAAACAAATGACGATCGCCGCTTTGAGCGATTCTCTTATTCAATTAAATTTTAAGTTGGCATCTTTTTCAAAAAAGTTCGTAGTACAATTTTTGTTCGTTCCTTTAAGTTGTCACACTCACACCGATACACATAGATCATCGTGACAGTTGCACACTACTGGCGACGCTACAGATTGTTTGTTATCAAAGTTTCACAAATCTGCTACTTCTCATCTTAGGTAAGTGTATATTTTCTTCTCTTCCTCTTCAGTATAAACCTTCATTTTATTGTATATAATTGCATTGCCTTTTTCGCTGTTTGTTACATACTTCCTCTTGCCATGTATTAATTTTATTCTTATTCTTCTTTTAGTAACCCGTCGATTTGATAGCAAAGGAAAAACGTTACATACAACGGGGATTTTCCTTGCCGAGTCCGTACTGCGAAGAATTTGTCGCCTCCGTCACATCCTCCTTGATTTCTAATCACGTTCTTTCCTCAGGTAAAACGTCTATCTGTAGAACGCTATAAACAAATATTAACATTGTATTTTTCTCTCGCATGTTTCTAAACCACACATGACCATTTCCAGTGCCTTTGAAACCCTTGAGCTACACATACAAGAACTAACAACTGTCTTAAACTTATATTACTATTTACACAAGATGTTTTTATTTACGATCTAACATTTCTTACTAGAAATGTCTTTATTGATATCCCTTTTGTAAAATACAGGTATTTGCTATATTTTAAGTTTTATTATTAGAATCTTTCTTATGAATTAGTACCATTATTCATGTTCAAATTTATATTTCTTCGTTCAAGACTGCATCATTTTCTCGAGTACGTCTTGTTTTTTTTTACATTCGTATTATGGCATTTAACATGTCTTTTAGACAAAATAAAGCCTATTGATTTAATTAGTATTTGTATTGTACCTAATATTTACATTTACCTAACTAATGTATACCAACAATTTATGTTTATTTTGATAAAGGAGTTTGTACTTATATGTTTGCAATCTATTCTACTTACATGTATCTGTTTTAAACTTATACCCTAACTTTAAATAAACTTTTTTGAAATAAAATTAGTACTCTTTTTAATAACTAAATTAATTCTTAAGATTATTATTTTCGACAATGTGAAGATGTCAGCAAAATGTGCACTTTATCACAGCTATATACAAGTAATTCCCAATACTACAAACTATACAATATTGCCAATTTAAAAGTGTATGCCACGCAACCATCAGTTTAGATTGATCACACTGTAGATAAATAATTAAATAACTGTACAGAAAAAGGACAGTTTTGGAAATTAATTATCTGCGTGCTTGGCGTAGTATGAGGTTACATTTAATTTTTTTTAAATTGAATAGGTTCTTGAAAGTTTCCTTAACCAAATAATTCTTTTGGCAAACACAATCATGTTTTCTATATTTAAAAATAACTCTAATATAAATGAAAAGTATAACATGATTCAACTATTGAATTATATTTAACAGTTCTACGGAAAATAAATGAAATACCTAAAAAAAATTATGTAATATTAAAAAAAAAACATTTTTAAAGTAATTTGAAGCTTAATGAAAATTATTTACTGAAAATAACAGCGTTTAATCATTTGGAATATTATCTATTAACACAGACAGTCAATTTTAAGATATGTTAAATGCGTAAGCTAATTCATTTGCACTTTACACGTTAATATGAAAGCGTTTTACAAAAACTTGAGCAAATTCCAGCCCGATTTTAAGTACTCAATTAAACTCCTGCCGCGGCAAAAAAAATAGACTATTAAGATGCAAGTAATAGAGAGAAAACTTTCTACAAGCCGAAATACAACCACAACGAATGAACGGCAGCAACATTATCAGAAACATCTGCCCGAATCCGTTCGAAAATATCCTCTATGAATTTCATCATCCCATCGCATCTGGTTGTGTCGATTTTTGTGAAATTTCGCAAAAATAAAAGTATACATTACGCTTCCATTCATGTTCTTCTACTAAATGTACTAACATTGAGCAGCTGTTTTAATGGTATAGTGGGAATACGCACCTTTTTTTCGGGCACATGCCACCCTAACAATAAACAAGCGTTTGGTGAAATAGGTAGGTGCGAGGGTGGCATCAAACGCGCGACTTGTAAAGAGTTGTATTTAAATTTACGATCACAGCAGAAGTTGTATATACTAGACGGAATAATAGTAATTTTTATATATTTCATGTTTTTCCTTTTATCATTGTTGTTAGAAAAATAAAGGAAGGATAAATTAGAAGAACATAATCATTATGTAATTTTATAGTTTACGTATTTCATCTATTAGTAGATGAGTCTTATTATACATAACATTTTCGATTTGGGAACGATTGAATTTGTAGTACTGTATTGATTTAAATAATAAATATAATATCCGTGAAACAACATAGCAGATATTAATGCAGAACATATATACAAATTCAATATCAGCAGCTTATTGTGTAACATAGTCTTCTTTGTATACATTTCTAAATGCATATACCTACATGGCGTTTTAAAAAAAATTACGCAAAATACTTTGTGAGCAACTAATTAAGAATTCGAATAGAGACTGACATCTACATCTCATTAGTGATGAATTTGCATCAGGACAAGTATTAACTTGTCCTGATGAAAATTAGATATTAATCATAACATTTGAACAATTAACATGATTATATTATTTTTTGAATTTTTTACCTCTGTGTAATATCATCTAATATCACTGCACTATTAACTACTATAACATTCATTTCAATATCGATGCAAATTTTATAATTATTTTGTATCATTTCAACCTGAACAGTTAGACCAGCGTTTTACCCATTTGGCTTAAAAACATTTATTATAGCATTTACCTCTGCGTGGCCGAATAAGCAGTAAACATTTAATTCTATATGGTACAATAAAAAATTAATAGGAAAAAGCTACAGTTGATCATTGAAGTACACATTTCATGCATCCAAAATTGGCATTAAATTCTATTATCCACTCGTATCTACTTTTTGTTTAGTGGTAATATAATCTTGTCCGCATTCCATAATGTTTTCATTAAATTCAGTTTATCCGACTCACTGCTGCTTATCTGTATTTCTTCAATAGAATAGAATAATTTGTTGGTCCATAAATTATACAGAAATATGTTCGACACGTCATCTTTAAAATGTTTAGGTTGTAGATTACATTGTAAAAGACTAAAAATACACAAATAAAGAAAAAATACATACAATTAAATGAATAAAAGAGGTAAACAACATATCATATACATATACACAGTCAGACATATACACAGTTATCATGTGTCAGCATATCCAGAAGTGTCACTGCTCAGTAACATCGATAAATTCCTGCACCGAATAGATGCAATTAATTTGCAGAAGCGCAGCTTCCGTTTAAACTCTCGGGCATTTTCCAAAACATGCAATTCATCGGATAACCTGTTAAAAAGTTGTAGCCCTATGGATACCGGTGACCTCTTTGCAATATTCAATCTATTGTTCGGCAACCTGAAATCATTCCTTTGCCTAGGATTGTACGCGTGTATTTCATAGTTTATTCTAAAATCGTTTTTATTTCTAAAAATATACACCAAACGTTTTAAAATATATACACTAGGCAAAGGCAAAATGCCGTATTGCCTGAAATATGGCCTGCAAGATGTAGTTGAAGGAATACCGGCAATACAACGAATTACGCCCTTCTGCGCAAGAAATACTTGATTGGCACACTGAGATGATCCCCAAAGGATGATCCCGTATGCCATGCGTGAGAAAACCTGCCCGTAATAAAACTTGACTAGGTCTTTAGCATGCAATGAATGCCTCAGTACTCGAATCTGGTAACATGAGGAATTAATACTGGAGATCAGCCTATCACAATGAACCCTTATTAAATCCAAGCACTCATCAAGCGTCTCGCCGAGAAAACTAACGCTGGACTGATGACTAATGCCAGTATCCAGGTAAGCAAGATCCAAATCAAAAACCTTCCTGGACTGCGCTGTATGAAAAATCACAAAATGTGAAACCAGTAACACAGTCGCCCAAGGACCTCACCGACCCTGTCACGCACGCTCACAGGGTCAGATTCCGAAACCAACGCAGTAGTATCGTCTGCATAAATGTACAGTGGAGCATCAACGCATGTTACAAGGTCATTAATAAAAAGTAAAAACAATACTGGGCCGAGAATTGATCCCTGTGGCACACCGAGGCCCTCAGGCAAAACCGAGGAATATAAATCTCTTGTCACGTTATCTTTCCTGTGTGATATCCTAACGCACTGTGTTCTCTCTGACAAATACGAAGCAAACCACTCAGACACCACGCCTCTAACACCGTAGTTACACAGCTTGTCAAGCAGGAGCCGATGGTCCACGCAATCGAAAGCACGTGTAAGGTCACAAAAAACCCCAGCAGGGTACTCTCCACGATCCAGGCCATCAATTATATCTATAATAAAAGCAGTTACGGCAGCCACAGTTGAAAAACCTTCCCTG
This sequence comes from Amphimallon solstitiale, assembly GCA_963170755.1. NCBI lineage: Eukaryota > Metazoa > Arthropoda > Insecta > Coleoptera > Scarabaeidae > Amphimallon > Amphimallon solstitiale. Next base: position 109,514,102 of record OY720678.1, on the reverse strand, counting down.
AAACCAAACTGTCTATTTGTAATTATGTTGTTCTTATTTAAGTGACCCACCAACCTATTCAACATTGCATACTCAAATAGTTTTGAGTAACTGGATGTCAGTGTTATCGGACGATAATTAGACACTTCATGTGGAGAGTCGTTTTTATAAATTGGATTAATAATAGATGTTTTAAGGACTTTTGGAAAAGAGCCTCTTCCAAACGACAGATTAAGGATCTGCGTTAAAGGCCGGAAGATGTTTCCAAATGTTTCCTTTTTGTAAAACTGCTTTTCTTGTTGTGTTTGGTCGAATTATCATTTGTTTACTTTGTGTTTTGATTACTTTTGTTCTTTAAGAAACACTTTTATCATTTTATCGATTTTATATTAATGTGGATATCGAAAATGTCGTTTTACTGGTACAACTTTAAATTGGTAACTCGCAAAAATATTGGCATATAAATTTGATGGCGTTACACCATCCCATTATATTTGTTTAAGTTTGCGGAATTGTGGGGTTTTGTGGTAGCGAGAAAGCTCTCTTGTTTCGTAAAGTGTACAGTAACTCATTATTAGTACAAATATAACGTTTTAACACAATCGCTTCAGTAATCTTCAAACTCTCGTCAAGCATGTAACTTTATGGGGAAGAAGGATTGAAATATGCAAAAAATCGCGCCTTACAAGAGAGTCTATTCACACCATACTTAATAAAACGTCATTGGTTTATCGGGATACTTTCCAAGGATGGGTTTTAAGTGGTATAGTTGCCTCAACAAGGTAGGGAACGACGCAGGGCCGGGGCCGCTTAATGGATTAACTTATTAAAAAATGTCATAAAATTAATACTGGAAGATATTCGATTAATGAAGACACAACTCGCTGGAATGACTGGAGTAGCAAATACAATCATCTTTAAAAATTTTCATAATCATCTTGGCATGACTAGGGTTCTCGCAAAATGCGTGCCTAAAATGCTCATGCGCCGCAAAAACAACAGCGCGTGGTATGTTTCTGTGCGTTTTTGGACCTCTGTAACGAAGGCAGGGATGGTGTATTGAGTCGAATTATTGCTGGAGATAAAACATGGGTTCATCATTATTAACCTGAGTCCAAACACTCTATGCAGTGGCATAAAAAAGCACACCGCCACTCAAGAAGTTTAAGGTGTCACAGTCGGCCGGAAAACTAATGGCTACTGTTTTTTTTTTAACTCAGTAGGAGTCCTGTCAATTTATTACAAAGATAAAGGCGTTGTCATAACTCGAGAATACCACGCTTCAATCCTGGGTGGTTAAAAGAAGTCATTAATAAAAAAAAGAAGGGACAATTGACGAAAGTTTCCCTGCGTAAAGCGAGCTTCGATATTTTGAATCACACACCCGATACTCCGGACCTGCTCTATGGAAAGAGATTTAGTAGCGATGAAGAAGTAAAGGACGCAGTTTATGCGTATTTCTCAGGTATTATGAAGACGCAAATAAGCAAATTGAAAAATCTGAATAATGTATTATGGTTGCAGGTGAACATGTATATGAAAAAAAAATATATATAATGTAAAATTATACATTGTTTATATCCACTTGTTGCGCCGTAGTAGACTCCGTCAAAAGTTTTGGTTTTGGTATCGACATAGATTTGAAATTTTGTAGACACATCTAGGGCTGATTAGACTATCTTTTCGGAGGTTGAAGATTTGACATGGAAGCAAATATACCTTAACTATTAGTTTGGTTAAAGTTATATGAAAGTTTCGTTTTATTTCAACTGCGCTATCAATCTTACATCGACAACGAGAAATACTGTATTGAGATGCTAATAAATTATTACCATCTCATATAATATCAATATGAACTCAAAAGTAATATTTTCAGTCATCATGATCTTTGTAGCCCATTGTATGAAATTTATTTATAACTTCTGTTCTAGTAATAATGATTATCTTATTTCGTTTTTACAACTTGAGTATGTAAGCACTTTTCTGTGTATTGATATTAATAATTGTCATAATAATTCCATAATAATAATATTCGAATATATTTAACTTGTACATTGTATCATCCACTTATATTCAAAATTGGTTAATTTGTGTACATTTAGTAAACCAAATAATGATGCATCGCCTGCACAGTATTTCATGTAACAAACAAGATTATTTTCTCCTTATTTCAGAATTAAATAATTACGCCTTTAGAAAAAGGCGTCGGTTAGTTAAAGGTTAGGACAGCTGATCAAAGGCCTGACTAGTGTTAATAATAGTTAAAAAATACACCTTTTCTGTAATAAGCCTAATTTTTCCAATTTAAAATTTTACAGCTTTGTAGAACATAGTAATATTAGAAGCAATTTTGACACAGATTAAAGCGAAACGCAAAACAGTAGCGTCAGTTTGGCACATAATTTTCCAATTAAGAAGGTTCATAATTTGAAACTCCTGGCGAAGTTTAAATAACCAACACATGTATTACGTATACGCCGTTATTTAACGATTGTCTCTGTTGAGAGATGTTCTCTGTTCCTAATTTGTTCAATGCACTTCCCTTCGTGTTTACTTGTACATATTTTGCTATATTTAAGTACATATAGTGATTGATAGAAAATAAATTTTCCAGAAGCAGTTACTAGGGGTACTAAATATTGAAAATTTTATTGTTATTCTCTTTATAACAATTAGACAATATAAACGGGCAAATATTACACACCAGTTTTAATCTAGTTGTCAGAATAGAAGCAGAAGCGATTTTTTTGGATGTTTATACGTTAAGTACATATATGATAAATCACAGCTGAATACAAAAAATGCATAATATGTAAATCTATACCTAAAGTTTTATATAAACCTTATAATAAACAGTAAATTTACATTTTCTATAATTTAGTTGAAAATACGCAACTCATTGCTTTGTGTTTCAATGGTGAATTGAATAAAATATGGATTAAGTTTCAGCGCCAAATAATACGGATTACTTTAACTTGTAAGCATAATGTATCATTCCAGAAATAGATAAAAGTTAATAAAGATTAGAATTTTATTATTCCTGCAGTTGACAATTGCTTCAGATTAGTGACCACTGGTATATTTACATATACAAGTCCAAAGTCTATAAAATTAATCAACTTCAGATCGTTCTTATATTCCTCGACTCGAAAATTTTAGATTTGGATTCAATTTTTAATTATGTTTTTGTTTAATGGCATATACCTTGATAAATTGTAAACCAACTTATAAAACATTTGCAAAAATATTAATTCTATAAACTGTTCGTATTAACGAGTTTAGTTATATGTAAAATTAATTAAATCAAATTGCGAGCTGTTTCAAAATTCCATATAGAACAACGAAAACACCAGAAATTGTCCTTTCATGTTGATTTTGTTTCCAAGTTAAGTTTCCAGTGCTCTTTAGATATGGCGTGAATCATTGACAGATCATTTGCTTTCAAGTTGACGTGCTGACATGATCACTTGAGTTTGATAATGGAAAATCAAGTACTGAAAACCTAAATTTATTATGATTATCATGGAATGGCAAATGCGTTTCCTTCATGATACCTTGGTCATTTCAGATGAATGAATAGAAATATACATTTTTGGCGCTTAATGACTATAAACCAGATTAAATTATCAACCGACTTATCACTAAAGATGAAACATAGCTACTCTGTGCAGCATTTAACAGTAGTCTGCCATCATATTGATCTTAGTATTTATGATCCATATCCTCGAAATCTTGTTGAAATCTTTCTTCCTGTTTTTGGGAATGCAGTCCAAATGCGAATTTTAGAAATGAACTTTCAAACTCATCGAACGACACATGTCTTTGAATTTCGTTAACATGTTTTCCAAGATCCATATTTAGTTTCGGTACTTAAAGTTTTTGAGGGTTTTTGTTGACGACTTTTTTAAAAGCCCTCTAGGCCTCTTCAATATCTGAACCTGGGAAACACCTCAATTTCTTTTTGCTTTTGATAGTCCTGGAAACTTATGTCCAAGATATTTAAAGCACACTTCTTCTTTTTATAAAACCTTAACAATGTCAAGCTTGAAGTGAAGGAAAGGCAAGAGAACTTTACTGGGATCAACCAAGTTTTTCTTCATATTATTTTTGTTTCTGGGTTTTAGTGTTTTCCTAGGCGGCCACGTAATTTTGATCCAGTGGCTCCCTTATCCCGACTATCCTATTCACACATGAGTAAGACTACTTGGTGTATCACAGTATTTTAACTATCCAATATTTTTATAAAACAATTTGGTGGGAATCAAAGTTAAACTCTTGTGAAGATTCTTTAAAGAATACAGTGTACCCTAATGGCACTTAAGCATACTTGCTGATATTATGCAGTTGCACTGCTTTGAGACTTCTTTTCAAGAGTCAATAAAGAACATGCACTCGTTCACGTTATACTGTATATTAAACATGTCGGTCATCCAGGTACGACAGTAAATCAAGCCACTATCTTGAGAAAACTATAAAGTGAAATCTGTTTCTCGCTTGCTGAGTCATGCTAAAGAGCTACCAGGAGCCAGTAAATTAGTTTACTAAACTAAAAGTTCTGCATAATCTTTAGAGAGGGCAAAATCTCTGACTAAGTAATTCAATTCCAGTTGCGAAAAAGTTTTGACTCGCTGTTATCTGAAACATCGTGAAAATCTTCGTCATAGGACTGACCGTTTTCTTCAGACTGTTCAGGAGTGTTTTCTAGATACTCAGTAGGTTTAGGTACAGGTATTTCTGTATTGCCGACGAGAGGTTGGGCTAAGCAATTTCTCTATTTTAATTAATGATTTTTAGATTACCTCCAAATCGTAGAAACTCGTACCTTTTGATAGCTTTCGCAATTCTTGTACATAACGGTAGCACACCTTATTTGAGGCACATAACTTTTCTGGTCACTAATAAGAGCCATTGGAAGTAAAGTCTGTCGAAGCCAAAATTTTTTGGCACATATTACTAGTTATTTCGTATTGTTTTTTTTATTCTTATCACAGACTGCCCTTACAGTCTCCGGTTATCGTCAGTAATGACGACTTATGACACTGAATGCTCATCCCCTTTCTTACTAGCTTTTATAAGACAATGGATTGGTAGCTACGAAAATCAACATATTCGGTTTGTAAAAAAATGGTACGTGATAGAGTTTTTTGTTTATTTTTTCTAAAATCAGAATCCAAATTTTTCCATAAAAAAATTTTTAAAAGCGAACCGGAAATAACAGTTTATACTATTCTAAGAGAATTTCTGGCAAATATATTTCAAAGAATCCATAATATACAAACTTAGTACAATGTATTTAGAAGTGGATTTGGAACAATATTTGTAATCTAAAGTATCTAAAACGTAATTTGGAACACATCAATTTTTTGTACAAATAGGCGAGAATTTCTTCTATATAGGAAATAATTTGAATCACTGTTATTTTTTTTGGTTTATTACCATTTAATTATATTAGTCTTAGTGAATAAATATTTGCCAAAATTAAAAATTATTCGCCACGATTTTAAAAGTATTATGTTGTATTACCTCTGTGATCCTGGAAAACGCTTATTTGTTATAGACAAGTTAGAATTAAACCAGTAAATTGAAAAAAAAGAAACACGGCTGTCCGCCCACGCTTCAAATTAAGTAAATATTGAATTAAAAACTGATCAAGGTGTTCCCTTAAGTCGCACATGCTGTAAAAATTGGTACCATATACATAACTTTAAACACCATTATTGACGACAGCTTGCAACGCCTTTTCATAAAAAGAATCTTTATTACATAACAATGACACAAGTGTGTCATTCATCCATCCACCCACGCGTCTTATCAGTGTACATGTCGAGTTACACGAGCAATCGGTAAATATGAACAGATGCAAGGCAAGCTGCGTGCGTGGGTGTAAATAAAGGATTGAATCGCAAAATTGAAAGAAATCGTATATTTTTGGTCAAAATACAGATGTTAGTGATCAGGTAACTCCCGATGGGGTTAAAGCCGATGGACAGATGCAGAAATTTTGCATAGAAATACTCTTTACTTTTAATACCTCGAGAATGAACAAGTGATGCGAAAAATTCATGATAAAGGATTACTGATAGGCTTCCATGAATTGCAAAAGACTTTCTGTATTCAAGGATGATCCATTAATATACACGTATGTGTATGTATTCTCATGGTTGAACAGTGTAAATACTCATACCCGAGAGAACGCCACAGATAATTATTTTGTAATCACTTTTGCAATATTTTCTTTATTCTTATACAACTAGTCGATTTGCTCTAACAATTTATTTTTTATTATCTGAATGCAAGGATTATGAATTTAAGTTTATTAAATTTATTATTAAATAAAATTATGTTTGTATACAATTAAATACTTATTAATCATATCTTAATGTTATTTTTCGTATACAACACAATCTTATTTATAAGAGTGTAAATTGCTAAATCTATAGTATTTTTGAAGCTCAATTCAAATATGTAAGTGGTCTCCTTCTCGTGGTCACAGTTTTTTTTGTAATGACTTAATTTGATTTGAAGAAAATAGCATTGTCACATTATCATACCCTAAAATCTTCAATTTTTGGATTTACAAGTGTATGCTTCTTTAGCCACATTAGTCTTGTGATTGCAGCAGTAGTCGTCTAGCATTCTTGAGTTCTATTTTGTGTGGTATCGTGTTTTTAAGATGAATATTTTCTGGTAAAAGTTTGCTGCATCTTTATTGTTCCCTTCTCCAAGATTGATAGGACAAAAGTCCGGATGAGTTCATCTCTGTCGCTTTTAGTACTCTAGGTTTTTTGTCGCTACTTGCCATGTGATTTTAAAAAATATTGTATGTAATCTCTTAATTAATTTCCACGCATCAACCACATTGTTGCTCAAACTGTTTTCTAATTCAACATCATTCCATAGTTTTCTCATTTGCGATCCAAAAAGTGCACTTTTTGGATCGCACTTTTTGCATCGTTAAGCCTTGTCGTTGCAAAACTTATATTAAGGCATTTGTTTTTAATAGAAAGTGAACTCCATTCTAACACGATCCGTTACCTTAACAAAACTTTTCATTAAATCTAGCCTAATGTATAATGGTGGTTCTCTCATACAGTCACTGTTTTTCTTTAATCAATTCTTTTGCAAAATAGTATTTCTGCCTATGTCTGATATTGCACTTAGAATACTGTATACAGTATGTCCACGGATAGACATCCCAATAGGACAAATTGACCAAAAATTTCGTTTTTCGACAAAAAGTCATTCTTGATAAAAAGTTCTGCATCTCGAAAAAATGTAGTCTACGAGGAGACTTTTTGTTTTTTTTTTATACAGGGTACCCATAAAATATAAAAACATGAAATACCATCAAGAATAAACTACCTTTATTTATCGTTTTAAAGTAAAATGGCTAATAAAAAAAAGGTTTTAAATTCTATTCAGTGCTTACATAAGAAACGTATTAAACAAAAAGATTGCACAACAAAAAGAACTACATTGCACAACACAAAGAACAATTATTTATTCAAATAGGCTTCCCCCGTGTTCGACGCATATTTCAAATTGCCGTCTAATGTGATCATAACTTTTTCTTACCTCCTCGAGGGAAATCATTTGTATTGACTGTAAAATCCTCTGTTTCAAAATATCAACATTATTTTCAATGGGTTGTTGAAAAGTTAATTGCTTTAAACGGCCCCAAAGGTACGCGTCTGAAATCGTGAGGTCAGGACTCCTCGCAGGCCACATAACTGGACCGTACCGGCCAATCCATCGATCTCCAAATTTCATGTTAAGCCACTCTGTAACTTCGCGTGCACAATGCGCTGGGCACCCGTCTTGCTGATAGTACATTTGTCCCCTGTACTGTAATGGCAGCTCATCTAACTTATCCGAAAAAAAGGTTTGTAGCATTTCCATGTATGAATTCCTGTTGCACGTGTTCTCAAAGAAAAACGGTCCTATTATTCCAAAATACGATATTCCACATCATACATTAACTTTTTTAAAATATTGGCGATGGGCAGGAATTCTAAATTTGGGATTTTCTGTGCTCCAGTATCGTACGTGCTGGGAAGCCATTGTACCATTTGTTGAAAAAGTCGATTCATCAGAGAATAAAATAAGTTTGTGAAATTGGTTATTTTCATTTAAAATTTTGTCCCCTATCCATAAACAAAAATCCAGTCGTTTCGCATGGTCTCCATCTTCTAAAGCTTGATTAAAATGCGGTTTGAATGGGTAAAGCTTATTTTGTTTTAAAATTTTTTGAATTTGACTTTTTTGGACGATCTGCAAATTTCGGGCTCGTTTCCTTAGTGAGAGAAGTGGGTTCTCCGCAACAGATTGTAAGACAACAACGGTAGCTGCATCATCCTCATCAAACAGTTTCTTCTTCCTTTTTAAGTTTTCCACCGACCCCGTGTGTTTGAATTTCTTGATTAATTGCCGAATTGCATACGTCGAAACATAAACTCCATGAAACTTTTCGATAAATCGTTCTTGTACATAATTGTAAGAGTTTCCACCGGTACCATAACACTGCACCAAAAATATTTTTTGTTCAACAGACAGCATATTTATTTTAATATTTTAAAACGAGATTTTTGACAACTTCGTGACATTAAAATAATATCATGACGTTTTGACAGGTTATTTGTGATAAAGGATACCTGCATTAGGTGGGATAGGTGGAAAAGGTAAAACTAGAGACTGTTTAGTAAAAATGCAGCTTGGGTCCTTTATGTAAGCACTGAATAGGATTTAAAACCTTTTTTTATTAGCCATTTTACTTTAAAACGATAAATACCTAAAGGTAGTTTATTCTTGATGGTATTTCATGTTTTTATATTTTATGGGTACCCTGTATAAAAAAAACAAAAATTCTCCTCGTAGACTACATTTTTTCGAGATGCAGAACTTTTTATCAAGAATGACTTTTTGTCGAAAAACGAAATTTTTGGTCCATTTGTCCTATTGGGATGTCTATCCGTGGACATACTGTATATAAATTGTCACCAAGCAACAGCGCTATTAGTTTCAGATCTCTACAAAGGTGAATCAATTTGCAGACGACAATGACATCAGCAGAGACCACGGATGAGGTATGGGATAAAACAGAGGACGCCATGGGAGAAGCGCAAGAATGATTTGGCAGCAACAACTTAATAATCTATAAAAAATAAAACTAATCACCTCCAAATATCAACCAAATCAAACACTTGAACACAGTTAGGTTCCTTGGAATAGAAATGAATAATAATCTTAAGTGGGTGCAGGTATTGCACAATAGATTAGCATCAGCCATATATCTCACAAGAAAATTCAGAGAGGTATCGAAATACATGCAGCGAGGGCTGTATATTACACTCACTTCCACTCAAGAGCTGGTTCGCCTGGGGCAGCCTTGAACATATTCTTGCAGCAGAAAGAAGTAGTCAGAGCTCTAACCGGGGCTAGATACGGAGGCAGCTGTAGAGATATTTTTAAACAGCACCAAAAATTAACCTTACCTTCGATATACATACTCTCCTGTCTTCTTACGTCCATGAATCCCAAAATAAATACCAGACACACTCCACTCCTATCCATAATACTCTCCATTCCTATCTATAATATTACGTACATTTTTATATAAAATATAGTTTTGTATTCAGTCTACGGTCAGCCAATACCATATTGTGGATTTTCTTTCTTGGTCAACTCATTTGGTTGACAACCACGATGTTCGTCGTGACAGCTCCTACGGCCTCGTTTAAACTATGCCACCTAATATTTTACTGTTGTAAACGAAGAAACAGACTCCTGAGAGAAACCAGCTTGACTGTGATGTTGGTTGGACTGTGACCTTTCAAATGAAAGCATTGTGCTTGTATCACATAACAATGACAAATTTTTTCCATGTTTAAAAATGCATTAACAGCGTTCACTGTTGTTGGCTGCCAAACAAATATTAAACACCGCAGTCTTATCAAACTTTAAACTTATGCTTTAAGAGGTTGGTACTATCATTTATCAAGTCGGATACGTCGGGACCACTCTCGTAGCATAAACATTATTCTAAACTATTTAGGCGAGTAAGGAATAGATCATACAAGCGAAACAGGTTACGTATTTAGAGTTACTTTAAAATAAAAATTTTTGTTCTAAAATATGAGAAGATAATTGACTGGTCTGTAATATTGGAAGGTCTTAGAGAGAAGAACGTTTCCTACGAATCTCGACTGACTTAATACAATATATAAAGGGTAATTATTTAACTTTTGGCACGAAGACGTCGTTAGTCATGTTTGGAGTATAGGGCACTATATTTTTTGTAGGAAAAAAACCGACGAAGCTTACATTCCAAAATAGTACTCTTCGCCGAAAAATATATGATTTTTGTATTAAGCATATAATATAATTTGAAAAATTAATGACAACAATTAGTACATTATCATTAAAGGACTTCATTTATCAAAAATAAGTTTTCTATCTCGAGTTTGGTTCTTTATTTGACTCTTGAGCATTATAAAGAAACCGGTCAGTTAGTGCTATTTTAATTAATTCTGTGCTTATCTAAAGCGTGTTTTACGGTTCTCAACTTATTCACGTTTTATATTTTGCTCTATAAACTACCATTATGCGAGACTTATCCGGTAGATATTCTAGGCATATTCCCTTCTTTGTTGTTTATTATTTAATTATGTGTATATCAATATAACCAATGTGGCAAATATTTAGTGTTTCGTTACTTTCAGTGATAAAAACTAAGCTAATTACATAATGTGAGAATCGAAATCTACATTTGTCAAGTATAAAAATCAATAACTAACATTTTCACTTATAATCGTATTCGTTTATTAGACCAATTCTGCAAGAACTCCGAAAAGTCAAGCTAATATTCGAACATCTAGCACCTATTCTTTTATACTTTGTCTAACGTGTGTTTTACCAATTAATTGATATGCACTTTGCTGAATTCATTCCAAATTGAAGCTTGAAATTGTACTTTACATATTTCTAGACGGCAGTTAATTCATATTTAAAGTATTTATTTCAAACTTCATGGGTAGTGTAATCTTTAATCTTAGATATATTTACAAAACAAAATTATTTTTCGATGGCATGTTAAAAGTATGAAATGCACTCACTCTCTTCCTTTAAAAGTCATTTTGTGAATAACTTAAGCTTCGTTTCAGGCATGGAAATTTATTGGCAAAAAGAGGAAACTGTGATGTTTCTAGGACCGTATAGAACAAACTAAGGGATCGCTAAACCTTATATTTGTGTATTTAGTACACAAAGCATAACCTTCACTTTATCTGAAAGTAGAACAAGCGGCTTCTACTATAAATAAATTGTTAGCCATACAACTTCATTTTTCTCTATGAAGGTATTTTCAATTACGTATAAACACATATAAAAAACTAACTTTCCATGCTTTATTATTAACCGTGTTATAAATTAAATACGGGTTCCCATAACAAACGAAGAAACTAAGTAGCTCATAAAAATATTCAAACAAGTTTAAGATATTTATACTTAATTATAAGGATCATACGTAAGACGGTACAATGTAATCAATTTAATGAGATTCACATACAGTTTCTCCTATAGGATCGAATATAATTCCAGTAGATTAAATTGTAGCCTCATATTATAATTGTCTCCCATAATGTAATGTTATTACCTATACCATTTATATCACTTTCAAATATTTGTATGTATTATGAAATACTCATATGTGTATTTGTAAAATAAGACTGTTTAACAATGATATTATTAGCTACACGCTGTCTTTCTGATTGGGTGGACATTAAAGAAAAATATACATACACACTATCTACATACATGTATTACTTATCTGCTAATGATTATTGCATTGATTTCTACAGACCGTAAAAGTAATCTTTAGTAATAATGATTGCATGAAAAATGAAGTATGTGGTAATATAACTTTATATACCTATATGTATATATAGTATGGTCCTTTTTGCGTGTCCAGCTATACATTTCCTTTATTATGAGAGCGGAAGAACATATATTGTTCAAAAGAGTCATTTGCAAAGAAATTTTTTTGTAAAAAGGAGAAGCATTATGTGTTATATATCTGTCAGATTTCTTATTTGAAACATATCCAAATTTTCCTTACAAAGACGCTATAATAATATTTAATATCCAAATTGAATGTACACTTTTTGTTTCACTAATAGATGATGTTATGTTTTTGAAATAATACTGACTTTAATTTCTAATGTGAAAAGTTTGTATTGGTAAAAGTACACAAAATTCATTTGAAAAAATATACTTTTATTTGCCTAATTAAACCACCGGCAATCATCAGGTTTATAAATATTCCTTTAGAGCTCTCTATTGATGTAAATTAACCAGAGGCAGCTATTCTGAATCCACAAAGAAATGTCAGAATTTAACAGCCAAAACAACAACAAAATTGTGAAATTTTAAAACAAACGTGTTTTAAGTTGTTGACTGAAGACTCTGTGAGTGTAAATTCTTTTTACACTAGCAGATTCTCGCATAAGATAATTGATCATCTAAGACAGATGCCTAAAACGATTAGAGCAGACCTAGTACTAAACGTTTGGAATCTATAATAGGAATAGTTTGAGTGTTAATTTCAGCTTTGACTTTGTTTTTTAGATTATCAGAGGTTGTTTGCTTACCAAATGATGCAACAGCGGACCTTTCTGAAATAAGATTAAGGAAATGTGCTATATTCGCATTCATTTGGGTTTCTGATAAACCTCTATTACCTACCCATAAAAGCCAGTAGTGAATTCGAAGCAGTGTAATTGCCACATATAGGTCACTAAGATATTTCTCCAATCAAGCCAGTGGATTATGGCCAATACGCATACATTTTCAAATACGACCCAGTATAACATTATCAGTCTTGTCATATGCCTAAGTCTAAAAGTATTCAAGTTGTCTCTTTTCTGCACCAAGTCCAACCAATAATAGATTTTCATTAGGAAACCTAATAGGACGTTCTTTAACTAACTTTTAAATTCCACTTACATCAGCCATTCAATAAATGAGCTAAATTTGCTGGTAATTGCTATGTGTTTGGAAGGTTGCTATCTTTACCTATCTATTAGAGATTCAGCACCTAGTAATACTACGAACACATGGACTAAATAACGGCAATCGTTCAGTTGAACCAAACCTACCTATATATTATCGAAATAGGTGAAACAATTATTTACGTTAAATATATAGTAAACTAAGGAAATATTATGAGAGATTATAGTGTCAAATATTTTTCATCCTTCTTGCGCAAGTAATTTTAAAATTAAATAGATTGGACGCGTGCTTATATGATAATCCCATTTTTACTAATCTGAACTTCACGTAGATGTCGTTGAAATTACTTTGTCCAGAAATATAAATAAATGGTATTGTTCCATTTCTGTGCAGCAATCGTTTCTATAGGTGCCAACATATCTTTCAGACCAGAATAGATAAAAATTGTAAAACCACATCTATCGGTCATACATAATAACAATAATGTGCCTTTATTGCAGAGTGTATTACAAAGCAAGGTGCACAATAATTACAATAAATGTGTCAATGAATACATAAGTCCATAATAATTAATTCCGCAGAAAAATTCCCCTGTTTCACATAACTAGAATATACCGAGAGATCTTAAATTATATTGATAAAGGCTTGCCATGGAATGTAAAACGTCCGTCTTAGATATCATTCTTTTGAGATAATTCTGATTAAATTATCAGTCATACTGACATTTGATTGACATACAAATTGTAAATATATGTTTATTTAAAATGATTGAATAACATTTTATTAAAAATTAATAAACAAATTACAATAAATGTTTATAATGCCCCCCCCCCCCCTTGTTCGATGCACAGGTTTACACGCATTTTCATGCTATCAAAAGCATTTTGCAACATTTGTGGCATTATGGTTGCACATACTTCAAAATCTTTTGTTGCAGTTCTTGCAAGTTATGTACAGGAGTTCTGAAAATTCTATTTTTGCAGTAAAGGAACACAAAATAGTCCATAATAGTCAAACAAGGTGACCTCGGGGAAACTCAACTTGCGTATGCAATCTTATAAGTCGATCATTAAAAAACTCACGGAGAAAGGCTAAAATTTCTCGTGTCATATGTGCTGTTGCGCCGTCATGTTGGAAATAACCAACATTAAGTTCATCGTCGTGTAGTTGTTGAACAAATTTATTCAAAATGTTATTCCTGTACCTCTCTGCATTGATGGTGAAATTGAAAAAAAACGGCCCAATTATCTTTCTACGGGAGACTGCCATCCAAACACCAATTTTTTGAGATTGTAGTGGAGATTCAACAAAAAAATGCGGTTTATTATTGCTCCACATTCAGATATTTCGAGAATTTACGTACCCCGAAAGATGAAACCATGCCTCATCGGAAAAAAATGATAAGTTCAACAGGTCGTTATCCATTAAATTGTTGACGAACCACTGGCAGTACGCAAGACGTCTGAGCTGGTCTGTTGGCAAAAGAGCTTGGATATGATTGCATCTTATATGGACACATGTTCAAGTTCTCCTTTACAATGGTTCGGCATGTTCCATAAGAAACTCCAATTTCTTGGGACAGATGTCTCAAAGATTTTGTGGGGTCCTGTTCCATACTATTACGAATGTCAATAATCACATCTTCTGTACGAATAGTTGGCTAACCAGCACCTTTTTTATAAGTAACAGATCCAGTTTCGCGAAATACACCAACACTATGAGCGAGGCAGATATAAAGATCTTGTACTACTACTGCGAAATTTGGAAAGTGTTCACGGCAATTATCCAGACATAAACGCTTACTGTATTCCCAAATACCACTAACTATCACACCTGTTCTAAAATACGATTCAATCATGTAAGTTTTGTGTGCTGTGGTGTAAACCATAATTGAAAAACTACAAGATGTCAGAGAAAAAATATAATAACAAATATTAGTTACAGTATGACACTCAATGATATAACTTAAGAGAATCAATATAATTTTTGATCTCACGGTATAATTACGTATAACAAATAGCAGTGAAGTATTAATAACTTTAATAATACGACAGAACTGGGCAGCACACTAGAAATAAACCACAGGTAAGAAAGAGACGCAAACCAGTGTTTTAAATAAGTGTTTGTGAGTATGAGTCACAAATCTTAGCAAAGTAAATGATATATAATCGTTGATGTAAGCAAAACAGATCTTTGGAATTGGGGTGGTAGGAAAAATATGGCTTGTAAATCTTCTTCTAAATGTTTGTTCTGATAGAAGATAGACACACTTCATCATTCATCATTTACGGTTCAATCATACTGTGCACTAGTTTTATGCGAAATTTATGCACGCAAAATTACACGTATCTAGGAGAGTACGCCGCCGCCGTCGTTTTCGGCATAACCGGTTTGGCGCAGGGATGTTTCGCCGCAGACCGTTTGGCGAGGAAGCAGTACGCCACAATATAGATACATGCCTTTTTACAAATATATAGAGAAATTTTTCAGTTTTACATGTTGGATTTGTGTTGTTGGTTCATCAGATACACATAATTCCGGTACGTGTTGGAACAAGACCTAACAATTCTTTTCTTTTCAATTCCATGAATTATTAACAAAGTTACTGTTGTGGCTATGGATATTCCTTTACTTATGTTTGTTATATTATTGAACCCGTTTTGAAGAATTATATTATTTAATTTCAATTTAAATATTTTTGGGAACAGCTTCCTATAATAAATGAGGTTCCATATATGCATTACATGCATGCTTAAATATTATATTTTATTCTGTTTTATAGAAATGTATTTAAAATAACTGGATGATTCTGTAAATTTCTCAGTAACATCAATGGATCAAGAAACCTATTTTAACTTATACTAACTTTGCAAAAATAGTAATTAATTATGTAATAATCAATCACAGAATCATAAGTGTCTCTGTGCAGAATAAATTTAAAGATTGTCGGTGATTAAAATTGTTTTTTTCAATTTTTAATGACCCATTGTATAAGCGCCTCACTTCTATGTTTGCATTTTTATTTGTTTTGGTAGAAAGTTGCTCTTATCTCTAGAATTTAATGTGTATACTCTATATCACCGATTTTATATTTAAGATATGATATGTCACTCATTCATTGTCGATCCTAGTTTTATCTACTCTGGTCGGATGGTACTAATTTACGTATGAAAAGCTCCAAAATAAAAAATTATATGACAATAAAATATTGAATAGAACGTGCGATTGATCAACATTACAAATGTGTGAGCCTACAACCTATTTATATAGAGTAGTTTTCCTGGTTACCGGGTCCATATCCACGTAGCCTTCAACATTTAATTGTTTGATAATAATTATCGTTACATTATTATTGCGAAACCAACAAATATTTACAAACCCAAAGAATGAAAAGATGAATCGAACCGTATCCACTATTAATATTCCGTTTATTAAAAGTTATATTAAATATCAGCTTTGAAGGCGCAAAGAACTACAAATCTCTATATAATTATAATTACGTAGCATGCACCATCATCTCATGATAATATACCACCCAATATATGCACGATGGTGTATGTGTGGTTTTGTATAGTATGATCTATTGCCGCCTATCATTGTTTATTCTTTTTTTAAATGTACTTATAATTCGAGAGATGCGTTTTTTAAAATCATTATACTTAATTGTTTTCTTTCTTTGAACAATGAAGTATATATCAAATATACCCGTATTATTTTCTGATAATGCAAGGATTCCTGTTGAAAACACTGCTGGCATGAGAATCATAAATAAACGAATAAACGACAAAAGTAGCGGGTGATAAATCTTTATGTGGCATCCAATATGTGTAAGCGAGTAATCAGTATCCCAACGTTATTATTTCCAGGCGTGGGTGTCTGCTAAAATAATATGTAAACATTAATTTAGAGGCAAGTGGTTGAACACAGCGGGTATATGTTGTTATAGAATTCTTATAAGAGTTGATATAAACGACGAGCAAGAAACAAGCCAGTTTTAAAGGTTCATTAATGGAATATTTTAGTAGGTATGTGAAACAGTATAGTTTTATTACTACGATTTCATTACATTCGCTTAATTTAGGAAAGAAAATAAAAAGAGTAGCAATATACAAATGACTGCATATACAGTATGTTTATAGATAATATCTTTAGTGTGACTCGATTTCATTAACCAAGAAATGTCAGTTTTTTCCATAAAATGGCAAACATATTTTATAGGAAATATAGAAGAATTGATTTTAAGAAAAGGTAGATGTGACATCTCTTATAAGCAACATCAGCAACATTAAATTTCTTTTTTCTATCGTATTCACACAACATCTTGCTGCTGTCTTTAATCGACACAAACTTGCAACAAAGATATCACTTAGGCACCTGAGGTACAACAAAAATACTTTCTTTTGGGTTACCTTCATGCGCACTTTTGTCTAAAGTACTTAAAACCTTCACCTTCTTGGCCCATTGCCCTAAAAGTTCTTCACGACCTCTAGTTTTACATACAGATGTGGTATTATGACCTTTTTTTCAGTAAAGGCTGTTGTGGTACTTTGGATTTCTTGTTATAGAGTTCTCTCCTAGTCGACATTTACAATGGTTTTTCTATTACTACAGTCTACACTCGGAAAGATGGAAAAAGCAACACTATTTGGTGTAAGTTACTTACATGCTCAATCTAATTGGATTAACTTCAAAACTCGCACAAATATTTTAAGAATAGTTTTCGTGTTTTATCTTCTATAAAAAAATATTCGAGTTTTTGTAAGTTTTATTCATGGGAACAACATTTGCTGTTGGAAGCCTTCTCGAGTCTTAACTTGTACTTTGTATATACTCTTCAAATTTGTCAGTAACCGACTCAGGGTAAACCCGCGTTACCAATGTTTTCCTTTTTATTCGGAAACGTTCACTAATTTAATTAATTAATAAATATAACAAAATATAATTCGTATACTACAGTTTCCCTTGCTATCATCATAATAAATAAAATTCGGATCATATACTCAATTTTTGCTATTGCCGAACAAATAATCTTTTATTTAAAAGGTTTCAGTACAAAAATTTAACTTTCGAATTTTTTTGCAATATAAGTTTTACATCCTATTTCTTCCCCTAGCTTACAATAACTACAACAATATACATCCATAACACATATAAATAATACTGTTACCTAATAAGATTATTTAATTTAAATGAAGGCCCTTCCTAGTATTAAAATAACAGAGAGTGAAAGAAGAATCGTATAGTATGTGGAAAGTGACAATTATTCTGTAAATAAATACATATATACTATTGGTACTAAAAATGGGTAAATTTAATAAAATGAAGGAACCGCTTCATTTTTATGAATCCTTTTTTTATGGGAAAACACAGCGGTCAAAGTAAATTGAGTTATAAACCGAAGTCGAAAATGTGCCTCTGCGTTATGGGACGCCTGCTTTTGAAAACATCTAAAACAGATCAAAATATACACAGTGTTATTGTTAAAGACGACGTGTGGTACGAGTATAATGCGTACGATCACTAGGGGCCGCTTCCCGTCGAGTATCGGTCTGGTTCGCGTAAAAACACGGATTGCTGTACCGACATTCTTAAATAATGAGCCGATCGACGTACGCAGTGGATTAGTAAATTGTTTGAAAATTAAGACTGTGCGCTTCATTATTTGTATGGGAGCATTATGTATGGATGCGTATTCAAAGCGTATACATATACATATGAGGATACAACACGAACTACTAAGTTATTAAGTCTATTAAAACGTTAACTAGTTACGTGTTCTCTCTCGTAAAACGAAGGATAGTATTATGATATAGGCGTGTAGAGTAATTAAATGTCACTACTTACTGCATTGGTCAACCGCAACAGTAAATACATAATAAAATATTTTAGTGTAAGCGCGCACACACGTACGTAAGCGATGTAATAGAAAGAAAAAACGAAAAATATGTAGCTAATTACAAGGTGAACCAAAGCAAACGCTGATTAATTTCATTGTACTTCTAATACAATTTTGTGGCTTGGTTATAGACTAAATTTGAATAATCTTTTTGAAGAAATGTATAAAAATATATCGTATTAATTTTAGTTAGATATATTATATTACATTTAATTATTTGGTCTCTTATATGAAGCGTCATGAGCATGAGTTTTATGAAATAAGGTTTAATTAATCTTGTCCTTCAAGCGAATTTCTCATATACGACAATATATTCATGGTATTTGTAAAGAAATTAAGAGCGTCCTTCAAAGAGGAACCAACAACGTGGATCACAAAAATGTAAATGATATATAGGAAAGGTCGCTGAAAACATTTTGTCAAAAATGATTCACTAGCGAAGTGAAACCGAAATTTGTAAGAAGGCAACATTATTTTTTTAAGGCATTGTAAACAACACGTTCGTGCACTGATGAGACCAATGTAAGGCTGTCTGCACCTTGTTTTTCGCAATGCCAGCTTAGGGTAGATGTGCATTCATACATTTATTCATATACGAAATTTTTCGTGTATGTATACTTGAGTAATCGATAAAAGGTTAAGCGAGAAGCACATAGTATACATTACATGTATACTGAATAGATACTTTTAGTACGAGAACCAATTATACTTTTGTAATTTTTCGAAAAAAAACAAACATCCTAACGTGGCTTAAGAAAATTGTGATGGAATGTTCCTCAATCAAAATTTCCCTTATTGCAAAATGTCCCTAGGGTAAAATTTTGCGAAGAATGGGACTAACAAAAATTCATTTGAATTTTATTTGGGATTTGGACGAGCGACACAACTCATTTCAAAAGAATCTTAATGGTAACATACTGTTGATATTTAGATAAAGAGAATTATTTTACTTCTAGCCCAAAAGCATACGTTGGTAGACTCGAGGGGCGTTTAGATGAGATTTGTTTTGTCACCTATTCACGCTAAATTAGTAGAGAAAAATGTCATAATTGTATGTGTTATTAACGGATAAATCACAAAAATCTAACAATCTGATGTTCCTAGTGATCAGTTTCATAGAAGCAAAGAAAAAAAAACAATGCTAAAATTGTATTTGAATGGGAAAAATTTATTTTATTTGCCAGAGAGAATCCTCTCCTTTCAACTCGGGTAAAGTGGAGAAATCCAAATTTTTTAATATTGTAGATTCGTTAGAGCCATATTTTACTACTAGCACTAAACCATCAATGAAAATAACAAAAGTCCGCTGTCTCCAAGTTCTCTCTGATCGCGAATATGTTAAACTTAAGCATAACTATCCTGGCGTGTGGGAAACCATTCATATTCGTAATATGAACAAATTACCAGCAGAATTAAAATTGCAACCAATACACACACAAGAAATTTCAAAAAAAAATGTAATAAGTTAGCTTATTTGAGAAAAATAGCAAATTTCGTACAAACAACGGAGAACCATCAGTATTACTTAAATATGCATGTCGATCTAAGAGGAGGATATAGAGAGACATAAGATGAAGTAGTGCCCTAGAGAAAATTTACTTTTAATATTATAACCTTCATTTATTTTAAATAAAAGATATGTCCACAATTTTTTGTATACTTGTAAAAAAGTATTACTGCTTATCAGTACTTATCTTTCTGCTTGATAATATTCGTCAAGTAATTTTCTAACATTTAAACTCAAACTTGAGCCCAACCAACAGCAAATATCTTCAAAAAACAAAAAAGGGTAAAGCTTTTTTTAATTATCTCAAAATATAATTTGGTTGAATTATTTCACATTCCTGTATCATATTGCTAAAATACTTCTGATATACCTACATAATTGCTTTGCTTTGTAATTACTTTGGATATAGATCGTTATTGACTTTTAATATTTTTACAACTAAATATTTCTCTGAAAATATATCTATATATACAAGCGCATATCTTTTGTTGTCGCTCTGTTCAGTTGACAAAAAGAATCGTGAAATGTCTGCTAATATTTTAATATTTTTATAACACTCAACTAAAACTTAAAGCTGCGGCTTTATGCAATACTGTTTATGAGTAATATACATCAAGATACATATTTATATTCTATTTAGAAACCACGTACCATGCAATTAACGAAAATAAGTTCCGATACATTCACATTCACAACAAAAACTTATAAATTTTGCAGAAAATACTTGACAAGATTTGTTTGAGAAGTATGCGAAATCGATACAGAAGGAAGAGCTGTAGTGGGAAACATATTTTTTATTTTCGGGGCATAGTATATATAGGTGCACGACGAGGTAGCTCGAGGTTTTTTTATGGTGATTCCTTGGTCAAAAATAAATAAAACACTTCTTGTAAACATGAGCCAAATTTTCAACTGTCGTAGAGATATGCGTAGCCAAAGTTGCCGTATATACATACTATAAATATGATATTTTTTCAGTTTACGTACAGAAAATTTGCGAAATTCTTAGTTTCTAAAGTTATTTACAATTAAAATGCGTTTCCAAAAACCTTATTTTGATATTGAAACCAGTTATTTACAAAAGAATTATTACAATACGAAAAGTGTTAAAAAATAAGTTTCACAACTACTTGAACTACCTCGTCGAACAGCTTGTATTAGAATTGAGTAGTTTCCTGTGACAAAACACAGACTGTCATACATTTTGAAGTTTGTGCTTGTCTTAACATTTATAAAAATGCCATTTCAGTTTACGAATCAAGAATATTCTGATATTTTTTTGTTATGGTTAATGCAATAGTAGCGTTGTCAGAACTGCGAGATTGTACGCAGAGCTTTATCCGAATTGAATATCTCCTTGTGACAAACCTATCCAGAACTGTTTCCAACCATTTAAAGAAAAAGGATCTCGCTCCAAACCAAACAGTGAACATAAAATTCTTCGCAGGGATAATGCTGAAGCAGTCCTACTGGAAGTAGAACAGAGTCAACGAATAAGTCTACGCAGAATCGCAACAATAACAAGACAGTAAAAGTCATAAATACATACGAGGCTACAAGAAAATGGTTGTACCCATATCATCTGCAGTCAGTCCAGAACTTGAACAGCAATGATTATGCCCATAGGCAAGTCTTTTGTACTTGGATTTTAGAAAATAAGATTTAATACCGGTAACACTCTTCTTCGCCAGAGAGGAATTTACTAATTTCCACAACAAACATGTTTGGGACACTGAAAACTCACATGCAATTTTGGAGAGCCATTTTCAGAACCATTTTTCAGTGAATGTTTGGGGAGGCGTGATTAATTGGTAACATTCTGCGTGAGAGCAGCTTCCATTACTGCTTGAAAACGTCTTTTCGTATGTACGTCGGCAAATGTGGTTCCAACAGGTCAGGGCTCCTGCACGTCATGGACTAATTCTCACAGATTTGTTGAATGTAACTTTTCCAAATCGATGGATAGGAAGTAACGGTCCAGTGCACTGGCAGGCTCGTTCGCCTGATTTTAACCCTATGGACTTTTGCTTATGAGGCTACGTTAAATCAATTGCGTACGGATATAGAAAGCCCAATATCAAAGAAGAATTACTAGTAAAAACCGAGCAAGCTTTTGCGGACGTACGAGGAGTGATTGAAAATGTAAATTGGAAGGGTGAGTTAAGAATAAGGGCGGAACTATGTTTAACTATTCATGTCGAGCAGTTGAGAATCTAATTTTTTAACAATGTTCCTAATGTAATATTTCGTTTGTTAATTACTGGTTTCAATTTCAAAATAAAAGTTTTTGGAAAAGCATTTTAATTATAAATATCTTTATAGGCAAAGAATTTCGCAAAATTTTTGTAAGTAAACTAAAAAAATATCATATGTATATAACTTTGACCAAGCATATTTCTATAACAGTTCAAAATTCGGCCCATGTTTATAAGAGGTTTTTTTTTACTTATTTTTGATCGAGGGGTCACTATACAAAAACCTCGAACTACATCGTTGGACACCTGTATATATATACACAATTATCTCAGATATACCATATTCGATACCACAATAATTCACTACCGGCAGTTTTTTTTTGTCTCACCTTGCAAAATAATATGGTCGTCTGCAATCAATGCTCATTTACAAAATTTGTAGCCTTTATTTAATGTCACAAGGAAGGAAATGCCTAACATCACCTATGATTATTGTGCGTGAAGTGAGAAAAAAATGTATCAAAGGTGTTGATTTAGTTTTCACCACCAATTTAGTTCACTCCGATGGAGAATGAATGATTCGCGTTGACTTTTCTCACCTTCTTCCTATAAGCCGTGTCTGATAATACGACTCTTTCCTCGCCTATTCTAGTCATCTCTTGGACAGACATTATTCAGCTCATAAATATAATCACAGATTTTATTTAAGCTCTTGTTTTAAGCCGAAACCGCGAAATAAGGACCCGAAAATTACAGGTTAGAACGGCTCGTTTGTCGGGCGCCTTGTCTAGTTAACGGCTGATTTATCGTTGACGCATCCAGATCGACTATGTAGAGGTAGGACGCATCCGAGACATCGTCGTGTTTCCGTCCGCAGGCGAAGGTGAAAGAATACGAAGAAGGTCTCTGGTTAACAAGTAAACATTAAGACAAAATACGAGGCGACGTATTTCAGGTAATACCTTTCCCGTATCGACTTTCAAAAACGAACATATATGAATTTCATACTATAGCTGTTGATTGTTTGTTACTGGCCGCCACATGGCGGAACGTTATAATCAACTCTTCTCCTGCATTTTAGAGTATGTGTTACGAATGGGATATCGAGCTTAATCACGTCACCAGTTGCTTTCATGGTTCTTCTGATTTTGACAATTCACTGTTGTGATTTTATTATACCGTTTTAACGTTAACATATTATGTAAAGAAGGAATACAGAGGTTTTATAATGTTATATGTATCAGATGAAGGGATATAAATTTTATTCTATATATATGCAGCAGCATTCAACAGACATTAATTAGTTTTGTATAAAGGTTTTCCGATTCTTCATTTACAATAAAATCTACCTGGTGCCATTGTTTAACATAACTGAATGTAAATTATATTCAGAGCACTCCTACTAAATGCCTTAATTTCTATAAATATAGTACGTAGTAGAGTAATAAACTGGTCCAAGAAAGTTAAGGAAATTTCCGGGTAAATAGAGATAATGTTTAAAACGATTGTGTGTCTAAATTTCTTTAAGATTTGATTAATAAGATCTGTCTGTTTCTTCATGTTTTTGTCTTTTTTAAAAAAATTGTATCAGTCCTTTCTTTAGCGCTTAGTATATTACTTTGTCATTTCAATTCTGGCGGTTTTTGAAACAATAACGCGTTCAAAATATGGTGCATCTTTTAACTCAAGCAGCTCAAGCAAAAGTACATATAATATTCGTATGCTTTTCTTATCAAAGAGTAATTTTAAGACTTTTGCAAAGATATGGAGCAAGAAGAAGTGTTAGAGAGAGGGTGAGAGGGGGAGGGGGAGAGAGAAAGAGAGAGAGAGAGTTGTGATTGTACTACCAATCAGTGCATAAACTAAGTTCACAACATAGAAATATTTTATAGAAAATTTACGACATGAATAATGATGGAGGTAAGTCGTAAGTTTCATAACCTATAAAATTTGTGTAAATTGTTTCTTTTGGTTGCTACTAAATTTCTATATGCTGCAGATGAATACTTCAATAAGAACAGCTACTTCTCCTTGGAGCTGGCAAAGAGCAAGAATAAGCCCAATCTTTAAAAAAGATGACAGAACTAGAGTTGAGAACTACAGGCCATTCTACCCAACTTTGCAAAGGTTTTTGAAAATGTAATTTATTCCTGCATAGCTTTCAATACAAAATCTTTGATTTCTGAATGTCAACATGGTTTCATTCGTGGACGGTCTACAGTTACGAACCTACTCACTATAACTCAGGCTGTCTCTCATGAATGGGATCCTAATGGCCAATTACACGTGATTTACACTGACTTTAGTCGCGCGTTCGACACGATAGATCATGGTATCCTTCTGGAAAAGCTCGCAGCAATTGGATTCAGCCCGTCCCTGCTCAAACTTCTGCATTTATTTTGACAAATAGACGCAATTATGTCTTTTACAATGGATTTAGTTCATTTGAGTTTACTCCCTCATCCGGTGTGCCACAGGGCTCTAACTTGGGACCTCTGTTATTTACTCTATATACCAACGATTTGCTTAAATCAATAACAGGCAATGTACTCGCATATGCGGATGATATAAAGATCTACTGCTCTATACGAACTTGGGACGATGTACTTCTTCTTCAAGAAAACTTGAATCGTATATCGACTTGGTGTTCCAACTTCAATTTGAAACTAAATGTAAGTAAATGTTGTTATATGTCTTACTCTCGCAAAAATAATAATATACCATCTACCTATTCTATTGAGGACAACCGGCTTAGGCGGGTGGACAGCATAAAGGACCTTGGCGTGTTCTTTGACACACATTTGAACTCTTCCAGTCATATATATTTCATTTGCGATTCGGCTTCAACGGCTTTGGGCTTTGTTTTGCGCAGTTGTAAGTTTTTTAAAAATCCACAGCTTCTGAAGGCTTTGTATTTCAGTTTTGTCGTCAGTAAGCTGGAATATGCATCACAAGTATGGTCACCTCAGTACATATATCTACAACTAGCCATTGAGAGAGTGCAGCGGCGATTCCTGAAATACTTATATTTCAAGGACATGGGAATTTATCCGGAACGTGGCATCGATTACAATCTCTTGCTGCAGGCACATGACCTCCAATCATGTTTGAATTTCTACACTCCCAGAATTTCCTCTCGCTCCTCCTCCACGTTTTGGTTGACCTTTTCGAGGACTAATCTTCTTCAGGGATAGCCACTGGTCACCATGTGTCGTGCTGCAAACTTACATTATGATGATATATTTTTTGATTCCAATTCAACAAGTAATACATAATTCTGCAACTCTATAAATAAATATATGTATACAGTTGTAATTTTTTTATATTACAAATAAGAATATAATTCATTTGTATTTATTAATGTACGTTTAATTCTTTGTCCTGTAATTGGTTTGTTACTGTTGGACTGAATAAATTATTATTATTATTATTATTATTATTAGATGATACAAATTCAGAACCATACTCAACTGATGAGAATGTATATATTGCAGACGCCGAAGTTTCACATTCTTCCGAAGGTAGCGACCAAGAAATTTCCAAAAATGCAAGTCATGTTATTCCAAGAAAGACGCAAAAACAACGACGATGTGAAAATGAATGGAAGCAAAATCAGAAAAAAAACCTAAGAACTGAAGTAAAGGAATACGTAGTACACAGAAACAATGTAATTTGTTGAAGTAGGAAGCTAAAAGAGTACAATCATAGATGCAGATATAAATAAAATCAAAACATTTCCGAAGCTGACAGGTAAGAGCTATTTAATAACTTTTATAAACTGCTTAACAATGATTTACAAACAACTTTCTGTCCTCTTGCATTAAAAAACTGGATGTCACCAGAACAAAGCACAAAGATAATGTTATCTATTAAACGTGTTTGTTAAGCATTCTTCCTCAAAACTTTTGACATTACCAACAGGCGCTTTACAACAATTTGTCCGCAAACTAGTCCTTTAGGTATTTGCGAAACTGACAAGCGAGAAAAAGCTCCCAGTGTAAAGAAGGTTGATGAAAACACTCAAAATGCTATAATTCAACACATAAAGATGTTCCCAAGATATCAGAGCCACTACTCTAGAAAAGACAACAGTGAAACACGATATCTCTTACCAGATTTAAATATTACTAAAATGTACAACCTATATAAAGTGTTTTGCACTGAAAACAATAAAACTGCAGCCAAATATCTTACTATCGAAAAATGTTTAACACTGATACATGTACAAAATGCGACAGTCTTCAAAATTTAATAAAACAATCACAAAATGCAGAGATCATGCAGTCCAATGAAGTCAAACCAGAATTACATCAAAGGAAACTGAAAAGGCAGTACAGTGCGAAAAAGCATACATTGAAACTCACAAATTGGTGAACAATACAGCAGCAATATGTTTTAATTTAGAGCAAACTTTACCAACGCCGTTATTTACAACATCAAAGTTATTTTACCTAAGACCTAAGTAGTATACCTATAATTTTGGTGTTCATATTTAATATATGAGGAAGCTGATATGTTTATTTGGATCGAAACTGTGTCTTCTAGAGGCTCGCAGGAAATTGGATCGTGTTTAATATAGTATATCAAGGCGTTGCCTACAAACATAGGAAAGATAATCGTATATAGTAATTCGTGTGGGGGCCAAAACAAGAAATAAACATTTTCAAATTGTTTATGTTCTTAGTAAAGGCAAGGCAAATGACAGAGATTCAGCACAAATTCTTAGACCAGATCATACGTGGACTGTGACTGAGACCTTTCTGTTATAGACAAGCAAAAATACACAAGTATTTATTCCACCTCACTGGTTGCAAGTTATTAATAGTTCTTCAGAAATTTAGTTTACATGAAATGAAAACGAAAATGTCTACTCCTTTACGAAACTTAATGCAGTGATGAAGAATCCACAAAAAGACACAACTGGAAAAGCTATAAATTTCAGAGAAGCGATTAATATTATTATTTATTAAACACCTGTGATTCACACAATTCTCTTGAACCCTGACTGTGTGAATCGCGTTAATTGGTTACGCCGGGCCGCGACGAGCATAGTCACTAATTAATTGAGTGTTTTGGGAAATATTGGTTGATTGGAGACGCCGCGACGAGCATAGTCTCTGATCAATTATGCAACGTTAACACTTTTTTGGAAAACAGAATACATGTGCATTGCACAAAGTTGTGGTTATGTTGAACATGTTCTTTAAAGACACGTGTTTTTCTTACTCTTGATTGTTGTTACGGTGCTCAATAGTTTTAGGTTAAATTGAGAATTTTGTTGTTAAATTATTTTCTACCAAAGTTTAATTACATCAATTTATAATTTTTTAAAACTACAGCCAGCTCTTATAAAGAGATTCAACAATGAAAGAATACAAGTAATTAGGCAAATTAAATTGAAGAGAGTAACATTGTATCATGCACCTTTTAGTGGGGCGGCATCTTAAAATATGTCAGTAAACATAATGTTTATTTTATTTCGTTTTTAACCCACATTGTAAAAATTGAAATACTGCAACTGGACATTGCGGGAATTAAAAAACTGAAATGCGATGCCCTTTATTCTGTAAAATTATTACTTTTGGAATAGTTGTATTTAACCTTTACTTTGTTGGTCAGTTGACTAAGGAAGTCAGGCCCCATTCCAGCCTTCTATTGCTTGAATGAATATTTGGGTGCATAGAACAACAGCGCTCGTAGTTCTTTATTTGACCGCTAATTGCTCCTATAGTGATTATCACAGAAATTACAAAAATAAGTACAGGACATTGTGAACAAAATTGAAAGAGAACAAAAAAGAAGAACAAAATGCCAGAATAAAATACCGAGCAGTCCATTTTAAAAAAATAAGTTTCAGGTATGTGAAAATTTCAGGCTTTGAAAGAACATAGTTTTTTGAGGTATTGTCGAGTGCAACATATACTAAATAAGGCAGAATTTTCTTCGCTACAAGCACCACCAAAGTTAATGTTTTTACTTTTAAAATCAATGTGAAATTATTTTTTTCTGAACACGTGTTTTGGTCAAATATTTTCAAAAAAAAAAATAACTCAAAAACTATAGGCTCAATTTTGAAAAAGAAAAAAAAACAGTTGAAAAGGAAATTTAAAGCAGTAGAAAAATCCAAAGATATATAGAGTGAGTCATTTAAAAATATTAAGTTCCGTGAATTTCTGGTGAAATCGGAAGTGCGTCAGAACTTAAAGTGCGTTAAGAATATGCGCCACAGGCACCCATGAATCTTCCACTAATTGCTTTTTATTTTATTTAAAATACAAACGAGCAATCGAAGAAGCGGCTACTAATGACTCACCCTATACATGCTGTGCAGTTATTGACTAATTTAAAATAAATACATATGCAGCAAGTTAGCTCATAGCAAATAAATATTAAAATTACATATGTATTCAGTGTTACTAAAAATGGCGAATTTACGATGGTAACTTTAAATCAATAGCTTTACTATAGTACAGGAACTAATAGTAAGCCTTTAGTTAAATTTTGTTAAGCGTTCATGTTTTAATAAGAAGGGCTGTAGCATAATGGCTGCGCATGTTAAATCATCTGCGCAAATTTCTAGTTAGTATCTTCACAATCTGTTCAAATATCATTTTACATTTGGGAACCGTTAAAATTGGTTTTGGTGTTTTTCTTAAAAATTCTGCTAGTAGCTCTATTATTAAGTTTATGTGTATAGCGGATTGTCATGTATATTATTGCAATAGTATCTTTTTGATTACTTTAGATTTTATTTTATCACATCAAATCTCTGAACAAAACTATTTATTTTACTTATCTAAATGTAATTTAAGTGTATGATTACTTAATTGGATATTCTTATTGTTATTTGTTTTAATTATTATTATCCCCCTTCATTATAGAAATATAGATAGATATCTGTATTATGTTAGATTGAAATACGAATATTATTAATTCGAGGTTTCTTAAATACCTTTGATAGAAAGTGTTGTAAAACCATATAAAAGATTCGCACGTGTCCTGCAGTGCATCTGAAGTTCAAACGTGTTAGTACCACCTTTTCATATCTACCCTCTTGAAGTCGTCCAGGTGTAAAAAAGTAGTAACTAATCAACCACATAGTAGCCAAGTAACCTACGTTCATATACTAAGAAATATATATCACACGTAAAATTACAGCGTAATTTACTACACTTCTGACGATCCTACTCTGACCTAACAAATCACCAGGGCAATATTTAAGTTCGGAAATATATATTTATTGCCTCCGCTATGGGGGTGCTAATCTTTAAATACGATATTCGTTAGAAGCCCTGTATGTGGTATACATATTTACGAATCTACTGATATATGTAATTATAAATTGTGTTGATTAGTTAAAATATGGCTTTAATTCATCCTTATATGTGATCCGGTTTTGTGCATATGTATGGAAAATTTATAAGTGTACTCAAGTATTACTCAAGTTATGGGGAAATCATTTCTAAATTTATAAATTAAAAAATACTTACATTATTGCTTTCATATATAATTTTGAAGTAATTATTAGTTTCTTATGTTTATATAAATCTTACTCAATGACTTCCTTACTTTTACTATGTATAATAATATAATAATAATAGTAATAATAATATGTTGAACATGTAGTTGTATGGAAGCACTTAAAGAAGTGATAGAGATGATGCTTTTTAAGTTTGTTTTAGAGGAACATTTTTATTGAAAACATGTCAATATTTTGACTTAGACAAAACACTTTCCTTTCGAAAATCAGTTTTTTGGGTGTATCTTAAATTATCCTATTCAGATAAATCTACTGAGTCTAAATATAGGCGTGTTCTAAAGGTAATTTGAAATACTTTTAAAATTCGAACAGTACATGCGTATAAGGTCGTGTAATATGCAGGGCAATTTATTTAATGCTGGTATTCTCTTGACATTAAACAAAACATTCAAATGTAATATGTGTTAAATAAAAATATTATTATTATAAAAATGGTGTAGACTGTATCATAAAATTGCTCCTTTTTATAGATATTTCGCATTGATTCGAAAAAATATAGTTCGTTTTCTAAACTCACTAGTACTTCATAACTAGTAAATTAATTAGAGGTGTTTAGCCGAAAGCTCAGGATACCCGAAATACGCAGCCTAGCAAC
The DNA here is from genome assembly GCA_963170755.1 of Amphimallon solstitiale. Taxonomy (NCBI): domain Eukaryota; kingdom Metazoa; phylum Arthropoda; class Insecta; order Coleoptera; family Scarabaeidae; genus Amphimallon; species Amphimallon solstitiale. The sequence continues at coordinate 109,483,385 of OY720678.1, read as the reverse complement.
GTAATCTAGTAACTTCAAATGACATTTCACGATTCTACTACGTAACCTTTATGATTATTAGATGTAAACATGCATAACGTCTCCCAAATTACCACAATATTTTAATTTTTAAAAATTTAGTTTAAAAGAACATTTTTTAAATACAAGTAAACTGCTGTTAGCGAATATTTAAAAGAATATGTACCGTACACTTATTAATGCCAATAAAGCAGGAGCTATTATGGAAAATTTCATCAAACACTACTAGCATTAAGTGAATTTAAAATGATGTAATGCATAATTTATTACCAGTTGAATATCTCTAGTAGAGGTATATACATTTCTGAATAAAGTCAACAAGCAGAGGAATATCCTTATAAAGTAGAAATTGTTTTTCTCACAAGAAAGAGTACCTGTACACAAACAAATCATACACACGTTCATACACCCAGTGGACAATATTCATGCAACATAAAACATTTATTTAGATTACAAATACTAAATATTTTTATTTATCGTGGTATCGCGTTCACCATTTAATGTTGATTACACTTTTCTCATATTAGGCTACATCAAATTATAAGGATGCTGAGCTTTGTATTATGTTAAAAAAAATAAGAAATTTACTTGTTGAACATTTAACAGATGACTATCTTTATTTGCAAATTAAATCGCAGAAATTTTTTGAACCACTTTTGTATCGATTAGTAACTGTTTTAAAACATTAATTTGTAAGCTCCATAAAATAGTATCTTGTACTTCCAATAGCATTTAGACATATTATTAGAATGTACAAAGTAATATTACTGCTTGGAAATCATCCAACTCTGGCATTCGGTTCAATTATAAACAGCTAATGTAATTCTTTGAATACTAGATAATATAACAAATTTTGTGATCATTTGATATACACTAATTAATGTTAGAACTAAAAAAAACACATTTTACAACTAAGATGTATAAACAAATAAATAGGTGGTGTACCTATATTTTAGATTTGTTAAATTACCAATTGTGGCTTTATGAGAATGGATATTTCGAAGCTGTTTTTCTCTATGATGGCCACTCATTCTAAATTTATTTTGTATTAAGCAAAGTATTCCATTACGGGCTGACCATAATAATAGTTAGAACATCATACATATTATTACATTTTTGTATTCCCCGTATAATTCTTAGTAAAAAAAGTAGTAAGAAGGTATAGACCTAAAATTTAAGGTTTTCGACTTATTACCATTTTTCTGAAATATTCAATGTTTTTATAAAATTATTCGAAAATAAACCGATATACAGGTGTTCGATTTAAAGAAATTAACTTATTAACAAAAATGTGTTCCTTAATTTTAAGTTTTCTGCGCATGTAATTAGTAATAGAAAAACGCTTGTAATAATACCTTTCATTATGAACAATATAACCAAGAATTGTGCCCATCTAATACGTCATTCTCGAGAAATATAATTTTATAGAAACATTGAATTTTTCAGAAAAATGGTAATAAATCGAAAACTTTAAATTTTAGTCTTCTACTATTGTAATTTTTGGACTAAGAATTATGCGAGAAATACAAAAATATAAATACAGGGTGTTTCATTTAAAAAAGCATAACTATTGTCAGTTACCATGTTATGTCACAATCTGTATAATACAAAATAAATTTCGAAGGTGCTCCTAATGAGTGGCTGTCATAGGAAAAAAACGGCTTCAAAATATCTTTTCTTATAAAGTCACAATCTGCCTTCCCCATGGAGATGACTCACCCTGTATATCATGCTCTTCTATACACATTTAGAAACATGAAATAATCATACTTATTAGTAAACAAAGTTATAAAAATGTACTTACATCTATGACCAATTTGCTCTAATTGTCATGAGGTATTGCAAAAAGATTTGTTTAATATATAATAATAAAGTTTCGGAACATTATCGTCAAAAACGTCATAAGTCAAACTAGTAGCTAGGTAATGTAGATTACGTAAAAGCATAGCTTAGCGAGAATCAATCAGAATCCCACCCCTGGAATGGTAATTAATTCCTTTAGAATTAGTAAACAAAATAATATATGTTGAAGTATTTATTCCTTTTTCACAGCTGACATGAAAATAGCTTCTTCCTTATGTTGAAGATAAATTTTATATGTACTATGTATTTATGAAGAAGAAAAGAGTAAAATAAATTATTTCAAAGACTACTTGCGTCATAATAAACATAAAAGTAAATGATTAAAGTCCGAAAGGCGAACTTGATAGAAAAAATCTGAATTCATTACTGGTAACTTGTTTAAACATCCAAGGCTGAAAATGTGAAAGCATAATCTAAAAACAACGACACCGTTATTGATGATTAGAATCTGATAATGCCAAAATGCAACATGCCATCAATCCCCAGAAGAGTAAAAGTCCTTTTGTGACTACACAGGTTGTGCTTATGGAGAAAGAAGGAAAGCTGTGTTCCTGCAAGTTTAAGTATGTTCAAACAGGTGCCACAGAAATAAGAAAAATGAAATAAGCAGCTTTTTACATAGGTGGGTTCTTTAGTAACTTTGTCAGAACGTAAATAACTCAGATTTATTTGTTTTCGGACAACTGTAGTTCCCAAAACACAAATTGCGTATTAATCCATTTTCTATCGTATGTATCGTAAAACGTGAATAACTTGCAAATGTCACACATCAATTTCCTGAATCGAGGCACAACTTTTTGACCTGCGACAGAAGCTCTGGTTGCATAAATATTAAGAAGAGGGCAGATGATCAAATTTATTTATTTAACAAATATCATAAAATTATCCGTGAAGCAGGGAAAATGTTTGAAATCATAAACGTTTATCAACATTCAGATTGTTTAGGCATGAATGCCAGAAATGCCCAATATACTCTATAGTGGATCAGTTAGGATGCATGGGTATTCAAGTTTCGAAATTTTGAAAAAACATTTCCTTCCCTGTTGATGGCGAAATGCTATAAATTAAATATAATGTATTGTAACGTTTTCGGGTTCCAATAAATAACTCGTGCAATTATTTATTTAAAACAGTCTGTATATTTATATACTTAAAATTATATAACAATATAAAATATATAAACTAACGTAACACACTTAAACTACTACAATTTAATTATCACAGGTATTTATTTATTTAACTAATATCTCTGTCCCTATTTATTTATATAGTTCTATTTGTATCACACGGCACTACTATATTTATTTATTTGGCTACCACTATTTATTTCCACTGTCCCCACGAGACCACTTCTTTATCCCGAACTACTCCGCGATTACTCATCCCGCAATGCCTGAATCCCGTAATTCCGTAATGAATGAATCCCGGTGACCCAGTCGCCTTATATACACATGCATGAAATGTTCTCGAACAGTACCAGTAAATTCGGCAATATACCAGTGGAAATCTAGACTTTTTCTTGCTTACGTCGCACATCTGTGAGATGACTCACTGCATTTACGATATTTACCAGCCGAGAGAGAGATGATTTATGGCGGTGCGTAAATAAGAGCGTTTTTATACGTTGCCCGGTCTGCCCCTTTTTTGCGTGTGACAATTTCGTTTTTATCGCGCCGAGAGATCTGATTCTTTTATTTAATGTAAACACATTTCGTTACAGTATATTAAAACAACGAACGTGTAAGCATGTTACGGATCTTGCTAGACAATATATATTTTACGCAGTGTATATGTGGCTTTATAACAACATTAAAGAAACGCGACGTCAAGCAGAGTCAGAACAGGTAGAAATCGAAAATTCAGATTATTCTAAATATTGTAACTCACAATTAAAGCATTACTTGTGACAGAAATGCCGATAAAACAAGCTTGAGTGTATTATTTATGTTTATATTTTACCCTTTGTCAAATTAAAAATATGAAATTGCCACTGATTCTATTTTGTGAATAATAATGTGCAAACACCAAGCATTTCCATTAATCATTAAATAATATTTAAAACCAAATTATGTCTGGCGTTGCTTTCGTTAGTTACAGCCAATAGTGTTCATCTAAATAAAAAAATACAAAATTTATCAAACGTAAATTTATTTCTTCAACTCCTGTAAAATCTTTAATTTTGGAGATATCTGGTTCTTGCACGTGGCCCCTCGACTAGAAATGGTCTAGCAAGTAAAATAAATAGATAATTACCCAAGAAAAACAATCTGTTTACAATGTTACTCTTGAGATACAACGAATTTAAAAACGATGAATATTCCTTCCATAATTACAAACAATTTCAATGATTTAGTTGAACCTGTATCTATGTGCCAACCCATATTATATTTCCTATGTAGAAACGATGAAAACAATGTAAAACAACATTAATTAATAATTTTCTTTGGAATAAATGTAGGCAAAGAAGTTTGTATATTTCACATTTTGTTATTGGCACAAATACTGTGGAGGTATGCCAGTAACTTATAACTAAACAACCCTTACGCAAAATCTCCGTAATCCATTTATCCTCATGATAGATATACAAAAAGCATTACCTAAACTATATTACACGCTTGCGACATACTTGCACAAAAACAACTCATCAAAGGGTTGTTCACGGTCAAGTAGATTTCACAAATACCTCTGTACCTGCAAATTATGTAAAAGTATAAAGAAAATTTATCGCTTACAATCTGTTAAAAGCGTGCTTCTTTACGGTCGAATTTATTCTCTCTTTTCCTTTTTTTTTTTTTTTTTGAAGAGGGACAATTTTGCATAACGCATTTCTTTCAAACGCCACACAGAAACGCATACAGAAACACCGACAAACACTTTCAGACTAGGGTTGCAAGTGAAGTGTAAATTTTTGCAAAAAGCAACCCTTTTAACAACGTAGGTACTTCTGTAAATACACGACGGCCACTTCACTCTGTTGACCGAAATTCTCCAAAACGCAGAACAAAGGCGCCTACTTGACTGACCTTCCCTATGCAGGGGTTCCGAGGAATGGGGTTGAACGAATATTAAAATTGATCAAACAGAGATTTTAATTATTGTGAAATAATTAATTTGGTTTTAATTAATGATCGTGGCTTCCTGGTGACTTATCGATGCAACCGACATTATGGTAAATTAAGCGGCATTTAGAAATTATCTGTTTTGTTGATTGGATATTTAATTAACAATCAGGTAAATACAAGCATTAATCAAGATGATTTATTTTTTACTTGAATAAAGATGTATACAGATACAGAAAAGGCATTCTGCAGGCAAATAAATAAGCATATACATAATAAATACATTCAATAAAATAATAAAAATCAATTTATTTATTTTCTTTATAAAAAGTTATCTTATATGACAAAATGTTTAAAATTTTTTGAAAATACTAATTGATTTTATTTCTTGATTGAGTCATACTGGATTTAACTCTTACAACAATAATGCTCTTACATAGGTATTACGTTTCTGGTTATGTTACTCATGTTATCATAGGGTCTATGAAAAAATATTTTCTGAGAATTGGTTTGGTTTTGATGACTCGTATTATAAATTGCACTCAGTCCGATATGAATTCATTTTTTCTATTATGTAACGTTTTTTTCACAATACGACTGTATATTTTGAAAGAAATAATTAAAATTATAAAATGTCATTATTTTTTTTTCAATTTATCACAGAATTACATGCGTTACATTTATAGAATTGTATCATAGCTCTAGTCGTAGTTAAAAATAATTTTATGACAGATAAAAAATCCTTATAACAGCGTTTTTTCTTTATTACAAATCTTCTCCTTCGGCTTTTTCTCTTGTGGAGTTGCCGGGAAACCAGTCTTTTTAACATCTAGCTGTAGTCGGCATTAACGCTGATATTCCACATTCCTTCATTTCGCTTTAACATTTCCTTATCTTGGTCACTTCTCGATCCTGCTGACCAAACCTAAATTTTCAGGAAAATTGACCAGATTTAAATGTACAAAATTAAGTTTTCAATTAATATTACTTCCAAAAAATCTTGGAATTTTTCTACATTGTGCAACCAGAAATTTACAGTTCGCGCCTTGTTTGTGTCCGAGATTGCCGGTTATCACAGTTTGCGCTTTTCCCCCAATTGCTCTGATTTTGCTCTCAAAATTTCCATTTTACTTATTGTTTATAATGCTAAATTTCATCCTTCATTTCTCAGACTTTCCTTTTAAATAATTTTCATTTCAGATTCTTCCTTTTTGGCCATGTGTATGATTTACACGAAAATCTGAAGATGTTTAGTATATAGAAAAATCTGATTAACATATCAAGCATTTCTCGAGGAATCATATCGAATGCCTCGCTGATAGTAATTCATAATTTCTGTAGCACTTCGACTGCAACTAAAGCGTGTTCTAGTAGCGTATTATCTGGGGTATTTTTTTACCCCTCCTGCCATTCTGCACTAACTTCATCAAGTCAATTATTCATGTTGTTTGCTTAATAATTCGAGAGTTAAGGTACATATAAAAAAAAAGTTCTTCCGCTGTTGCCATATACAGAAGAAAAATATGTCACCTAATATCGTCCAGGTGTCTTCGGGTAGCTAGAGTTCCATTTTCTATAAAATAAAATTGGCCTTACACAAACTACTACTCCACACTCATAATCAGATCTTACTCTTATATAAAGTGCTGATTATCGCGTATGCCGAGTTTACGCCAAATCAGAATGCGGCAATTAATAATAATACTATACCTATGTCTTTTTGTGATATAATGTGCTAGACTACAGAAATACCGATGATTTTACGTACCTTCCGAATCACGGTAGAGCACAGAGAAATGTCACTGATAAACACTTGCTTATTTAACTATATTCCAAGTAGATATGTTCAATTGTCCATAAGGAATCTGATCTGTACTAAGCTAAATAAAAACAAATGTTCATCGGTCATTCGGGAGTACGCAAACGATTTCCTATTTTTTGTGTTGACAGTAACCATTTTCTGGAAGCAGTAAACGCACTATGTTATTTATACGTACAACTTTGCAAGGTGTCGATAATTTTCTTTTTTACAGGAGGAGATAAATATCTTACATAAGACTTCTACAACCAGATGTCAGTGTAGTGGGGTATATCAGATTCTTACTAACTAAAAACCTCTTCCTTTCTTCGCCTCGTAGTTCTCTGGGCCGGCATCTGCGCTCGCATGACTTCAGCTCAGTGAGTCGTCTCTAACTTTGTTTTATTTTTATTCTCTCTGTTCTGTCTCTTTCGTTTCTACTATGCGACGTATGGTGTTGTACGTAATAACCCAATCACTTTCGCATCCAACCAATCTCTTTACCATATTATTGGTCTCGAAGGTTCGCCCTGTTTCCCTGGCGTACTCCCATCTAGGGCATACGAATATGTTGATCATCGACTATTTCTCCGCCTTTTTACTCAAGTCAACGTCCAATATTAGTTGATATATCCATCTCGCCATAAGCTCTGATCTGGCTATACCCCTTCAGAATCCTTCTACTTTTTCTTTCTTTCCTCCATCAAAAGCTCTATCGGAGGCATTCCTGCTATGACCCCCCCCCCCACTTCCGCAGAAATCGTCCTGTACGCGCTGCATATTCCGATTGATATTTACCGTTATAAGCTTTCTGAGGAGCTTCTTGTTTTTAGTTACTGGATGCCATATTGGTACTGCGTATAGTATCTGTGAGTGCATGATACTCGCCAGGGTTCTTCTTTCAGAGGTTCGGCGCCCTCTGATGTTGGTGAGTAAGCCTGAGGCGGTCGATTGTCTCTTTGTTTTGTGAATGCTGGCCTTTCTGTTGCCTTCTATGAGCACACTTCAACAATAATTGCATTAATGCATGTGTTAACTTGTTTAGGCATCTGTGTATTAAGTACAGGAAGTAGTGTATGTACATATATAAAACTGTATTCATATTATTGTACAATACACTGTAGTGATATAATTTCTTATTCTAATTTCCCCAATATAATAATAAACACACAACAATTTAAAAAAAATCCACAGATTAATTATTTACTACTTTCTCTACTACTTTAAAGGCAAATATTTTAGGAGTTTCAAAGCAGTTGTATAATATATTATTTATTAATTATACAATTGCGTGCAATTATGAGCCAGTTTCTTGGTTTTAAAAATATATTTTCATGTTGTTTTATCCTGGAATTTGTAATATTTTATTTCAGTATTTACTTACGTCTAATAGAATTTCTTAAATAAATTAAATAGCTAACTCAGTTGAGAGGTGCCAACATACTTTTTTCAAAACTTAATTCAATAGGAATAAATAAAATGTTTTTATTTATGTGTGTATACATATTTTTGCTTTTAAACTATTGAATTACCATAAATTAGCTTAAAGTAATTAACAAGGGTACATAGAATACACCTAATATCTGATAATATTACAAAGTATTATGTTACCATTGTACACTCCATTATGATAAAATAATTTCGTTCACCATTACTATCACTGAGAAAAATCGCTACAGGTAAACTTCTTAACAAACACTTTCAAAAACAAAACTTGAAATGTGAAAACAAGGGGTTAGATGCTACACCTTTGTCTTTCGGATTTACCCTTCGATTTTTCAATCGATAACATCTACAAGTACCTAAAGGGGTGATACTTGTATACAAAAAGGCACCAATTAAAGTTTGATGAATTTACAAGATACCCATTACAAGCCGACACTCTAAAATAAACCTTAATACTACTCTCCTTTCGGTGAATACTGAAACAAAACGAAAACTTAAAAACCATTCAAAAACCAAAGTACATTTGTTTTGTGCATTATTGACAAGGGCATTGATGAAGACGTCCATTCAGTCCGAACAACTAAAATTTGGTTTTATGTTGTTAACACCTTATCGGACGTGTATCAGTTCTGAGAATTTCTCTGTAATGTAAATAGATTTGTTTTTAAGGGTAATCTGATTTATTTACAAAGTGTAAGCTCATGGATTGAGATAGATGAGCTACTTTTGAGATTATTTCCTTGATTACAAAGAAGGTTGACAATAAATACAGTAAATATAACGTAACATGCTTACTTATAGTAATCAGGTACAGGAGATAATATAAAATAACAATTTTAAGGGAATTAACCTACAGGCTTATTATTTATATAATACAGTAACTTCCCTTTTATATTTCTTCTTAATGTGCTTCAAATTTAAAGTTTTGATAAAGAACAAGGTTTAATGAATTAAGTATATTCAATTTCTTATAATTAAAAAATATTTCATCCTATTATAAAGAAAATTTTATTAAAGTAATTATACCCAGAAGGCATAGCCACAAAAATATTTAGTTTTTTATAAGCGATCCTCTTATCTGCAATGAGACAAAAGTACTCTACCGGATATGATAACTATGGTACTCACTAATATAAAATATTGCAGAAAATTGATAGCACGTAGTGTCTTTGCGATAAGCTACATTTTATAGAACTTTATATAGCATCACAATGCAAATTAAGCAACAATATTTAAATCATGATTTTATGACATACGCCTAATAAGATTGAATATATAATTTTATTGCGCGTTGTAATGTCCCTAGTAGCACACAATATCGGGCCAACGTTGGCTGTCGGTCGTTTATTTATTGGCCTGACATCGGTGTCTAATATCAATCCGATGTACAAGTGTTAACATTTTACAACGTTGGATAAATATCACTGCATGATATTGGCCCAATATTTTGCACAGACATATTTTCGATTTGAGCATATACCCTATATTCCATAAGACAAATAAAGTACAGAGAATTTACTTGATTTGAACTACAAAATGAACAAACAAAAATGTGTTTTGTATTTGATAGCTCACAACCCAATTATGTTAATAAAATAAAAAATTCTTTAAAATACAAAATTTCAATAATGCGCCCGTGGGCGATGAGTAATGGGCCTCTCGTGTCCGGTCTCTAAAATTATTTATAAAAGTGTGCGTAGTACTTTTAATGTTAATTTGGTGAGAATCATTATTGCAAATGCTTAATTAACTTTGAGGATCTATATATTTCATTTCACACACCAACAATTATTCATGGTACAGTGTGTAATATATTCTGTGATAAATTAATATAGACTATATCAATATTGTCTTGCAAAGTTAATACGATGTTGGCGTTTAATCGCAGAATAACAAATGGTGACGTCATCCCCTTTAATCTAAATTTATATCGAACACTGACCTACAACCAACATCACAGTGACTTTGTGAACTTGATATTATGTAGACATTTTTCTTTAATGTTAATAGTATGTAGATTTTTGTTGTCAATAAAATATTAGTATCAGACATTTAACCAATATATTACCAATGTAGACAACGTTGGTCTGATATCAACCCAACGACATAAATTGACATTTACCAGATATAGGAATTTTATATTCGTACGACATTGGGTGGGGGTCACTGATGTTCTACCGATCTTAGAATATTGGAGTGACATTGCCCCGCTTTGAGGCCAACGAGCTTGGCTACTAGGGGTAGCATGTAATTAAGATAATAATTATTTTATAAGTAACAATATGATTTCTTTCAGTACTATTTGTACTATATATTGCTTTCAGCAGTACTATACAAATATATATATAATATATAAATAGAACAATTAGGATTCTTCCTTCATATATTTGGTTTAGCTATTTTTCTTGCTTTCTGACATAGATTATATTTTATAATTTCTATTTTTCTTCTAATTTTCTACTTACAACTAAAATCGCACGTGTTGAAGTCTTAAAACTGATGTATCATATTTTTAAATTTTAGGTAGGCCCATCAAATACTTACCTATTGGCTAAAATGCCATACTGGAGTTGACATAACTATTTTTTATATAAAAGAGGTATTGGACATTCCCAACATAAAACAGGATGCAGATAAACAAACAGGATCACAGTGTAGGAACAAATTAAGTATTAATATTATGTCTAATAAGTGCAGTTATAGATAAAATTCCTCATCACCTACTGATGCAGAATCTGAAGACTTATTAATAATTTCAACAAAATGTTTCCGAAAAGTAACGATGTTGTTTGTATTTTTTGTGATGTAGGCTTCTTATTAGATACTCAATGCAAGAAGTGGATTCAATATGCCCTTTACCACTTGTGATCATATGACACGAGCGAGAATTGAAAATAAGCTCGTATCTTTGATATATACTCATATTTGCATTTGCTATTTTCACATATTTATTTTACACAGCATTTAGTTATACCATCGACTGTATTCATTCATATATTTGGACATGTTTTTTGCAAGTTAATGACGAATACACATACATCATACTGATTTTTAACTGAAAAGGCTAAAAATAAATAAATAAAAACAGTATAGTACCGTTGAAATTTAGAGAATTACTTAAACGAGCTTTGTCCATATAATGAAGTGGTTGCTACTCTATGCATATTTCTTTCTCTTTTGGGAATATTTAGTAAAATCAAGTTGCCATTGGAAATATCGACTATCTGTGAATAATCAGGAGAAAGTGTGATTTTAAAAAAAATATGTGGAATGTGACATACTCTATTTATTTTGTTCCTACTCTATAGATTTTAAAACTAATAAACTTATTGTTGCCTTCTCTAATTATCTCTAGATTTCAAATTCCGAACTACTACAAAAATTAGAGAAATAAAAATTAATAAGAGAAAATAATTTCTCAGATTTTTTTATTTGTTAATTATGAATATACTTTGAAATGTTATTCATAACTATATGATGAAAGACGAGCAATGCAATTTTTCTAGAACATGGCCCATGTGCTAGAAAAATCATTTTTTTGTCATATATATGAAATTTATTATACTTTACGTGTACTTCAGGATCTATATCACAGCACGGTGGATTCAGGTATTCTTCTGAATGCTGTAAAAAGACAAAAAAAGAGAGGAATAGGATTTTACAACTTATCTCTCTAAAGAACTGTCACTAATTATAAAATAAGAATTACTTTAGAAAATATAGAATTACTCGATTACTTGAAGACACTGTTTTGTAATTTCGCCAGTACTGCCATCTGATTAAAAAACAGTATAATAATAGTAATAGGATATTATTTATTACCAGCTATTAATGTTTCTTATTATCTTACATATTTGGCAGCTTGAATTTATCAACATCAATATATTTAGACAGAGTAATTTTATAACGTCAATTTAAAAAATGTATGAAGAAACTCCTCCACTAGATTATGAGACAGCGATTGTGCACTGGATAGCAGCTACGTTCCTTTGTTCAAACAATATAACAAGTCTATTCTTGACTATGAAGATAATGAAAATATACCATTTATGCGATAAAACTAAAGAAATTTTACCATGTCATGAACGGTGGCAATAGTGACAAAAAATAGTTAAACAAAACCACCGGTTAAAATTTTACAAATGAAAATATTTACTTTTATTTCTAGAAATAAACATTTCTCAAAAAAATTCTAATGTTATTCAGCTAAACCAATTTCATTTCTTGAAATTTCAACACATAAAAACTGTCTACTTGAATGAAAATTAATAATTTTTTAAATATTTCCGGTTTAGAACAAGTATTGTTATAAAGTATGATATAGTTCGGCAAGTAACTGAATAATTTAATGTATTAATAAAATATAATGCAGCATTTAGTTTATTATGTGCATCTTCTAATTCGACACGTGTACCTACAAAAACATGCTAAATTACGGAATTTCAGGTATGGTATTAAAAACTAAAATATTGTTTGTTGTTCCATTTACTTTAGCTAATAACTACGCTTCCATTAGTAATAATAATAGACTTGTTGAAAGATACTGATATACGACAATATTTTCTTTTCAAACTTTGTATATTCTAGCTATTAACATCACACCTTACATTTACGTAATTCAGATTTACTAATTTTATCCAGACTTATATTTAAATTGATTAAACTAAGTTGAATAAAAGTACTGGCTGTATATACCTGATAACTTCTACAATAGACACAATTATTTCTTCATTGTTACAAAATTTAAATTCATAAATTCTATTAAAACTACAATCTTGATTAATGTAGAGAAGTAGTTAATATGAAGTTTTATTTGCATTAACTTGAACTTCCTTATATTCTGCGTTCTCTATTATCTTGGCATCTTACATTCCCGATTTTATAAATAATGTAGTATAGAGGAAATTTTAAACACTTTTTTCTCAGTGCAAAAGATGTATTAAAATTATTTAATTAATACTGACAATATTATCACTATTAATGTATAACAATAGCAAAACTTTATTATAAAATTTATAAAGTTCAAGACTTCATTGCGCCAAAAAAAAAAAAAACAATGCGCCTTCCGCGCTCAAATCATATTTGTCATAAATGGTATGATGACATACTTTAATGTGTTGACAGGTATCACATGTGCAACTCTTCCATGTCTTGGTGATAAAGTACAAGATTGACAATCTCAAATCGAATCGTAACGGAGAAGAAACATTTTAATAAGGTAAATCTAATTAATATTATCAGTGCTAAATTGCAAGGGGTATCCACCGTACATATTCTATATTTTAGAACAATTTAATTTAGTCATGAATCAAGAGCATGTACTCACAACTGTTTCTGTTTTGCTGATATTATACAGTGCGTTCATGATGAAAGAAACAAATTCGTTTAAAATTCAAGTAATTATTTTGCAGAAAAACGCTCGGACAGGTCGATTAGTATTTTTAGTTGTGAATCTTTAGACATAAGAAAATTATATACAGGGTGTCTAAAGAAGAACATATGCAGCAATCATTGTTTTTTTCAAATGGAACATACTGTAATACTGCAATATTTGAATTGTATGATAAATTCTCAACATTTTTTGTGTAACATACCATATCCCCAAAGTCAGCGGTTTTCGGAATAATGACGTTTGAAATGTGATAAATTAAAAAAAATACATAAAAATCGATTAATTTGAAGTAGAATTTTTTGTTGAAGATAAAATTTGCAATACCAGGTTGTTTTTGTTGACTTTTAAAAAAATGTTAAAGGTGTCCTTGTTCAACTTAAACATTTTATTTCATTACCAATGTGTATTTTAATTTATCACAAAACTCATTATTCCGAAAACCTCTGATTTTGGGGATATGGTATGTTACACAAAAATGTGTTTAATGTGTTTAGAATTTACCCTACAATTCAAAAATGTCATAATATACAGGGTGTTCCATTAAAAAAAAAACAATAATTGCTGCATATGTTCTTCTTTAGACAGCCTGTATATAATTTTCTTATGTCAGAAAATTCTAAACTAAAAATACTAGTCGGCCTGTCCGAGCGTTTTTCTGCAAAATAATTACCTGAATTTTAAACGAATTTGTTCCTTTCATCATGTTATTCAGCAAAAGGCATAAAAAGTTTGCGACATTAATTTTTTCCTTTCTTTGCGGTATTTAAAAGATACGTTGGATGACACTTGTACCAAGACCTAATTTTAACATACGCTTGTAGGAACCGGATACATATTAAAAATTATTGCTTATGAAATTGAGCGTTTTTGCTTTAGTACGTTCATCTGAAAATTTCACTAACTCATTTATACCCGACACATTTATGTGGCACAGGGATATCGAAACAAATTGGTTATTAACAAAACACACTCCGCCACGTTGATTAAATTTAAAAGATATTAATTTGATATTTATCTTTTACATGCGTAAAAATAAAACAAAATTGTTGTCCTCCTTTGTTCGCAGACATTACGTATTATTTTTAGCCCTGACGCATGTATGCATTTTTCCTTAATGGATCATTAATAATTAATAAGATAAGATAAGCTGTTCTATATAATTTTATTATGAATCTGATTTTTTCATTGCATGTACATGGTATATACGAAAAGTACAGACGTACTACGAAAAAATGATTCATATCGACATATTATTTTAACTTTTTAACTTTCTATTGAATTAATTGTAAGAATAACATTATGTAGGTATGTATTAAATACCTTCAAATTAAACTCAACATTATTTAATACACCGCCAGGCGTGCTACTCGTGCGTTGGTTCTACAGAGTAGTAAAACTAGGCGCCACTTCTTAAATTTTTCAATTTTAACACATCCGACCAAATAACTTCCTAGCAACATACGCTATCTCATTATACAAACACATTTATAAAATCAATTTTCTAACCCCAAAGCAAGCTTCTAATACCAGTTTAACAGAAATGGGTATAAACCGTTCAAATAACGTCTGGTGATATCAACATTCTTTAAAAATGTTCCTACACCTAAATCTATTCCTGCAAATGATACATCACTAAGACAGAAACTACACCCACCAAATTAGCTCACTCCATAGCCTATTTCATCCGAATTAAAACCTACTAGTTTCTAAAACGAACCAAACGATCTAAAACCTAGTCAGTCTAAAGCTGAATCCACCTAAATCCATCTTGAAAAACTATAAATCTGATCGTGCTATTGTCATAGAAGCTGCTGATAAGGAAAACGTTTATTTTCTTTTGCACAACATTGTATATGGACAAATAATCCAGTTTCTGATACAAGAATAATCCTAGAGATGACTAAAATTAGACTCATAAGTTACACACCTACTTTCTAAATACCTGTTCAACCAGCTTAAAACCTACACTGGTAGCGTTAAGTACATTGGTATCACGTCGCTGATTTCTAACTGATAGTTAAGAAAGGTGTACTGGCAATATTAGAGAATATAAGTCTTTTGATACAAGAAAATCTCCATAACCACGCAAATTCTATCCAAAAACAACCAACTAGACAACTCCACAGTCTATGTGGGAACTTGCTTAACTATCCTCTACCATTCTATATTCCTATCACTTATCCACTGACAAATAAGTAAGGTATAGTGGCAAAATTAGACCTCGAAATTATGTTCACAAGCACTATTCCTGGAGATCAATTCCAAATCAAATTCTTTTCAAAAATAGTTAGCCGAACGACTTGATTGAGTAGGTGTTAACTTACCTAACTTTATCAATTTCCAGTGCCGTGACAGATACTAGAAAGTAATCATGAGCGCTGTCATAGCTTCACATTTATCCTTTATAGTCGATTATATTTCTATATTTAAGCTTTCGAATAATGATGAATCTGTAATATTAAAACTATGATGGTTCAGTAAAGCAGGGGACACCTTCGTGATCTGGACGACATATCTTTTCCGAATGATAATATAATTATGTATTTTTAATAAATACGTTTCACACCATTGATCTTATAATAATTGATTGAAGACGGAGATACGTGTTGAAACTCCATAATTTACAAGTAAAAATTTAAATAAATTTAAATTGAGTTCAAAACAATTTTATTCAATTTACTACAATTGTTTCACCCTACTAGGGCTTCATCAGGTGATGTTTTGAACTCAATTTAAATTTATTTCGATCTTATAATACTTGATTCATCGATGGTAACAGACGCTCTTCTGCCCTTGTAATATAATATACTATTGTAGGGTTAATATATTTATCTAATATTTTCGATTATAAACACTTATAAACATTCTTGTTCGTCTGTAATTTGTTTATTGAAAGTATGGATCAATTTAAAAACTATTTCTTTCTGTTATGAAACAACCTATCTTCCTATTTCTAAGTAAGGATGAATATGATACATATTTATAAAGCGATTCTTGTTTGATAGAAATTAAGTGTCTAATCTTAAGGAAGAAATGTATAAACGTTCCTAACATTTTAGTTTTTTATCCTATAAGTAAACACTCTCTTATTATTTAATGTATGCGAAAACACTTATTGTTTCGTTAAATGTAAAAAATATTCATAATTGCTTTCAAAATAAAAGTGCAATAAACATTTATTTATGTGTTTAATTTCATATCTTTTAACTATCAAGTAAATAAGATGAACAATTGTTACTCATACAATATCAGTTTATTTTAAATTACATTATATAGCAGATCTAGAAAGCGTCTGTATTTACAGTAACTGCTGTCTTACGCATTGCAATTTAGAATGTTTTATGTTATTAAATTGGCAATATGGAACCGTCTCCTTTCATTCTTCTACCTACAGAATCGTCCCTAACATTTAATTTACAAAATAAACACATATAATATTAAACACGATCATGCTCACGTGCAACCATAAATATTGCCAATATGATATTATTAATAATGTGCAATTTCGAATTGGTATTCTGTTAAAATCGATAAGTTTATGTCAATAATTTTTAAAATTACTCCTAAAATACACTTTAAAATGTAAAAATCGCTAAAATGTAAATGGCGCCTGTCAGTCATAAGAATATTAGGTATATAGTATTAAATATTATATTGTTTAAATTTAGGAAAAGTCTTTTTTAGATTACTTAAATATTTTCAAATTTGTAATAATAGTAAACAGTCACCTCATTTATTTATGGATTTTATAAAAATAAAGAAGTAGTAATTGTGCTAATAACTGACACTTGCACTACTATTTGTCGTTTGCTTAGAGTGCAAAGCTCCATCTATCGGTATTATTAAACCAATGTTTCACACTAATTACAGTGATAATAATTAATGAGACATCATGTTAGTTTAAAAAGGTCTTCTGATCTAGCGAATAGATTACCATTGGTTGAAATGTAATATTCTAATAGAAATTTGTACAATTAATTGTTTAGTTAGTCAGTTTAATTAGTATGAAACGCATTTACATTAAGAAAATTTATATTTACAATAAATACGGTTATACTTATTAGTAGTACGACTTAATATAATAATAAGAGCTATAGTTGTTATACTAGTTGGAAAAGAAAATCGAACAGTACCTGAAGTTTCAACATTTCCACTTCAATGATTTTCCTACACAACATTAAAGACAACATAAAGACAATTCGAAGTAAAACGAGATTACTGTGTACAAATATGTATGTATACAAGTTTAAGCAAGATAATAATAAAACCATGTCGTAAATAAAGAGAATGAGGTTATTTTGTCATAAACTTGCCGTTACGGTAAAATAGAAGGAATCACGAGGATTGTCTTTAAAAGAAAAGAAGATTAATTGCCTTAATTAAATTTTCTTTAAAAAAAATTGGGCTTCAAAAGAAAAACATTACGGCTTCCTTAAGTACATTAAAATTACTCACTTGCGTGTAGTCATTTATATTCTTCCTACGAATATTTAATCTAAATGAGCGTACTAAACACACAGACTGTAATTATTTTAAATTAAAATTCATAAGAAAGAGGTATTTCAAATGCTTTATTTAGCCTGAAATAATGTTTGTTGTAAAATCGATAAGTGTGTAAAAAAATATACTTAATTATTTAACTCTTTGCTTTCTTTTAGTTTGTGCTATTTTTTTTAATTAGAGGCATTATTGTGTAAAGCAGACAATTTTCAAGAATATTCCTTGAATATGTGTACAATCTGCTTAACGTCCATGTCGAGAATTACAAATTGATTTTCTTTTACTTTATTTTCCGTATTAATATACGACAATATTATGATGATGAAAATAATCCAACTCCAAAAGTTTTGTAGATATCCAGGTTTTGAAGTCCCCAGACACTGAAAAAAAGCTTTTATAAAATCCTCCTCCTCTCTCTCTCGCAATTTACTTCATTGAAAGAAACAATTTTACCAATATCGGTCAACTACTAAGCTTAGACAAATTTATAAATAATAGAAATGCACTCAAAAATAAATTTTCAAAAAGTTTTTCGAAATTTCTAACGAAAAAATATTTCTTCCAAATATCTCGGAAGTTATGCTCTCTAGACAAAAATATTAAGAGTACGAAAGTATTTATTGCTTGATTTTAATAATTTTTCTAAAGAGAATAGGTATCAAAATGTTGACCTAATGACCTAAAGTTTTTTTGCAAATATCTGGCAAATTATACGTTCTATACGTACGCTTGATTTGGAACAATTTTTATTTAAGAAAACACAAATTGGCACCGAAAGTAAGCCTTTTACTCTAATAAGTAGAGATTTATCTAAAAATACATAGACATGGATTTTGAATCATTTTTGCATAAAATCTTTTTTTAAATTTAAGTTTTTAGTAGTTTTGTGTTTAAAAAATGTCGAAACTTATTTTAAAAAATTAGGTGTGACCACCACACGACTTTCTTATACGTATGAAAGTGTTACTTCCGGTCCGAATTTTGAGATTTCATTTATACAAAAAATATTCCAAATCCAACTCTAAATACTTTTGTACTCTTCATAAATATACATAGAATGCATAACTTACGACATATTTGCAAAAAATCGCTATTCGATAAGAGTAAAAGTGGTACTTCCGGTCTGAATTTTGAAATTTTTTTTATATAAAAGATATTGAAAATTATGTTTTAAATACTTTTATACTCGTAACGTACTTGTCTTAAAAGCATAACTTGCGAGATATTCGCAAAAAACTGATTTCCGATAAGAGTAAAAGATCTACTTTCGGTTGGAATTTCAAAAAACTTTTGTAAGACAATTTGTTTCAAACTTAATTCTAAGTACATATGAATTCTTTATAAATTTGTTTAAACTTAGTAATTGACGAAATATTTGCAAATTTCGATTTTTTCACTGAAGAAAACTACTACTTCCGGTGTGCCGATTTTGCTCAAAATCTAATCAGTTCTCAAGAGGCAGATTATATACGTAAATACAAAATTTGGAATTGATATCTACAGCGGTTTGACCGCTATCGTGGTCACACACACACAGACACACAGACACACACACACAGAGAGAGAGAGAGAGAGAGAGAGAGAGAGAGAGAGAGAGAGAGAGAGAGAGAGAGAGAGACACAGACACACAGACATTTTTTAAAAACCACTTTTTTGATATCAGGGGACCTCGAAACGTGGACATCTGCAAAAATCTCGAGGTCGAAAATTTTCATCATCACAATACTTCCTTATACTTCGTATAAGAAAGTAAAAAGATATTGGTAAATTTTGATTGTTTCACTGAAGTAAAATACTATTATATTGTCAGCCTACCGAATTTCAGTCGGATCCGCCGAGGAAGATTATATTCATAAATATAAAGTTAAAATATAATGTGTGGCCACCACACGACTTTCTTATACGTAGTAGAGTTTCAAATTATAGAATTTTAAGAATTTTTTTATACAAAAATTATTCAAAATCTTATTCTAAGTACTTCTATTCTCTTAATAAATCTCTATCGAATGCATACTTAGCAAGATATTATCAAAAAAGTGCTCCTCGCTAAGAGTAAAAGTGCTACTTCCGGTCCGAATTTTGAAATTTAATATATACAAAAAATATTGCAAATCAAGTTCTAAATACTTTTGTACTCTTGATAAATATATATAGAATGCATAACTTACGACATATTTGCAAAAAATCGCTATTCGATAAGAGTAAAAGTGGTACTTTCGGTCTGAATTTTGAAATTTCTTTTTATACAAAAGATATTGAAAATTATGCTTTAAATACTTTTATACTCGTAACGTACTTGTCTAAATAGCATGACTTGCGAAATATTCGCAAAAAACTTATTTTCGATAAGAGTAAAAGACCTACTTCCGGTAGGAATTTCGAAAAACTATAAATAAAATTATTCTCAATTTGAATTTTAAGTACATATGAATTCCTTATAAATTTCTTTAAACTTAGCAGTTGACGAAATATTGGCAAAATTCGATTTTTTCACCGAAGTAAACTGCTACTTCCGGTCTACCGATTTTACTGAAAAACTAATCAGATCTCAAACGGGAGATTATACACGTAAATACAAAATTTGGAATTGATATCACCAGCGGTATGACCGCTATCGTGGTCACAGAGAGACAGACAGACACACAGACATTTTTTTAAAACCACTTTTTCCGTATCAGAGGTCCTCAAAACGTGGACATCTGCAAAAATCTCGATGTCGAAAATTTTCATCATCACAATACTTCCTTATACTACGTATAAGAAAGTAAAAAGGTGTTGATATCTTTTGCCGTTTGGCCGTTATCGTAGTCACAGAGAGACCGCGTTCGATAGAAAGAGAGAGAGAGAAAGAGGAATGGAGATTTTAAATACCGGTATCAGGCAACTGCAAAACGTGGACATCTGCAAAAATCTGGAATACAAACATCAAGCAGAAGTATTATAGTGATGAAAACGTATGTATATTATGAAACGAGACGTAAAGAAGAAGAAAGAAAAAGTGTTTTTTTCTACTCCCATACTTTAATTGTATTATTAGATATGCCGAACCTGTACTTTAACGATGTCCATTACGATACAGATTTTCATTATGTTACAAGTTTATATCCAATAGGAATACAGATTTTTCATTACGATACAAGTTTATATCCAATAAATATGCGACATTCGAATATTCAAACAATATTCAATATGGCGACTGCATATCTGACAGATATACAAATTAAATAAATGTGACAGTTCTCTGCAATTTACAAGTAAGTACTTAAAATTTGTGCTTTTTTGAAAATATAAACGGTAAAAATGAGGGATAATGACAGTGAAATGTAAAATTTGAGTCCACCAGAAATTATCGAACAAGCCTTAGTAACCACCAACAATTTATTAGCAGCTAAACTCGCAAAGGTTCATGTAAAATTTTAACCTCAATTTATGATATAGAATGTTCAAAAAATAATGTTTTATTATGGGGTCGTAGAAAAAATAGTGTATGCAACTCGCATTTAATGGCTATTAAGACACTCGTATTCATTACAATACTCGGCTTCGCCTCGTATTGTAATTTTCTTACTCGTGTCTTAATAGCTATCATTAAATGCTCATTGCATAATATACTATTATACATACATTTTTTAAAAGTAAAACTTACTATGTGACAACTAAGTATTCTCATAAAGCGATCATTAAATACTATTTTCTAATTGTAAAATTAAGAGTAAATCATATAGCACAATTTTGGATCAAAATACACTGGAAAGGGAAACCACATAAATATATGTAGTAAACATTAAAAAATAAAATTTGATTTTAGGTTTAAACAAAATTAAGTACATCAAAAGATAAGATGAAAATACATAATTTGCTAAACTTTATGTTACTTTTAGTTTTAGGATATTATTTTATTAATAATTTTTATTTAAATATAATATTTTTTCATCTATATAAGATTCTCTTTAATTTACGAAAATACTTGTCTTTTGCTAAGAAGTATAGAAATTGATATGCGAAATAATGTTGTAATGATTTGTATCAGATCACACACAGATATAAACACACATATAATATTAAACGCTTTATCTTGGAGTAGGGCTGTTAAATTTAGCAGTAACGGCCTCGGTGTAGTACCCGCAAACCACTTGAGATCTGAATAGCTGTATCAACATAGTATGAATACACTATCCATTACAACTCGTGTCTTTATTGTCTATGGTTGTATACACGGAGCATCTGCTCCAGCCACTTCACTAACCACTTGTTAATTATGTTGATAGTTACATACGTATGAGTAAACATGAATCGCTGACGAAAACGATACTTTTTGTGTAATCGTAACCGTTAACATTGAAGCTTTAAGACCTATTTCCGAAACT
Source organism: Amphimallon solstitiale (assembly GCA_963170755.1). Classification (NCBI taxonomy): domain Eukaryota; kingdom Metazoa; phylum Arthropoda; class Insecta; order Coleoptera; family Scarabaeidae; genus Amphimallon; species Amphimallon solstitiale. The sequence continues at coordinate 109,460,942 of OY720678.1, read as the reverse complement.
ACTTATTAAAAAATATTGTTGGAGGTAGAAAATACATTGTAATAATAGGCCATTTAATTATACTCATTGTGTTCATAAATAACTACATACAACATAATATAATCTAGCATGTAAATATAAGACGAACAAGCAATAGTAATCGATTCTAATTATAATTTTCTGCTTTAGCACAGATAATTATTAAATTAGGTAAATTTTGAATTTAAAAATTTACCCAAGGGAGAGATTGATTGATCATTTCTATTTATAAATATAGAATTTATTAATAGCTCGACCACAGCTCCACCTATCGTGTCCAGATTTTCTGAATTTCATTTTTGTCATTAAACCAACATATATTGTGAATATGAGTCGTGGTGGTCCATAAATATAGAATTTGTTAAAAACTTGACTTTAGCGCTACCAATCGAATATTCTGATAGCCTTTTTTATGCGCATTGATAACAAAAATATGGTCTGAGAATATCAAGTAAATTGGTTGAGCCATTACAAATAACATACAGACACTCCAACGATTATATATAAAGGTGACTCAGAATGAAATTCGATTTTAAAAATAAAACGAAATAAAAGAACTCAACCCTAGAAACAATGTCGTTTAAATGTTGCCCTTCGCGTCTTATGTACTCATCTAAACGATGTCGTACATCTAGAATAACTCGTTGACACGGTACTACAGGGATGGGGGTAATTTGTTCCCGTATTCGGTCTTTAAGTTAATTTACATTCGCCGGAGGATTTTCATATACCTTGCTTTTAAGGTAGCTCCATAAGAAGAAATCTAGTGGTGTCAAATCACAACTTCGTGCAAGTCAGATAATGTTACATCTAGAAATATTAAAAGCAGATGTCTCTTTCTATTTTAAGATCTTCGGTAAACTGTAGGGTTTTCGTAGTAACAAAATAGTCTTGTAAGTATAAAATGCCATTTTGAATTGCTTGAAAGAGCCGGAAAAAAGTAAAGTTTCAATGTAAAACAAGGAAACATGCATTCTAATAAATCTGAGTATAGTAACATTGGGAAACTACTTTACGCACAATAACTTATACATGAATATAAAGAAAACTGCTTCTATTGATTTCAAACGGAGAGCCAATTGTCGTAACTTGTCTTATTATATTAGAATGAACGAAGATAGTGTAGTACAGATTGATTCTACCAGGTTTTTGGGCATCACTATTCCCGCTGTGATTTCAGGGAACACATTGAAGATCTATGCAAAAAATTGAGTATCATTTGTTATTTAATGATGAGCCTTCAATCAGAAACTTTGCCAATGTTCCACTACGCACACTTTCATTCCCTTATTACGTATGGGCTGCTGGCGCGGGGACTTTCGGTGGACATTTGGAGGGTATTTAGACTGCAAAAACGCTCTGTTCGTGTGATGGCGGGTGTTTCCCCTAGGGAGAGTTGCAGGAATTTGTTCTTTGATATGAAAATAATGACCTTGCCAAGTATTTTTATATACCAGTTGTTGATGTATGCCAGGCGGAGTATTAAGTCTATTCTTAGATTGTACCACCATCACACGTAATCCACTAGAAATGCGAATATTCTTGAAATTCCCTCACATAGGCTAGAATTTAGTCAGAAAAATCCTCACAATGTAGCTATTGTGGCTTTCATCAAGTTATCTGGCATTTTGGGGGATTAGCCGGTTCCATTATTGAACACCAAATTTAGAAATATGCTATTAATGAAAAGTTATTACTCTTTCATGAAACTTGATGTTGTGTATTTTGTATTGTATTTTATAGTGTAAAATGTGACAATATCAATGCTTTGTAGTGAGTCTAAGACAATACAGATTGCAATTATTATTCCAAAACGTTTAAATTATCTCAAATTTGCATTTATTAATTCTTACTTTAGGAATATATATTGACATAAAACGGATAGTCAGCGTTTTGTATAATAATTCATTCTAAAGGATTTTGTCAAATACCATTCGAATTTACGATAGTTTCGTGCCAATTTCATAAGTGGTCATATTAGATAAATGACTGAGCAATTTTTAGTACGTACCGGGAGAATCGTAAAACATCGACGCCTCGTTGTGTGAATAGACTATTCGGCATTATATCTTAGGCATGCGGGGGTCAGTCGAGAAAATCATCCAGAAAAAAGAAAGAAGAGAAAAGCATGCACATGTTGTATTTGCAATTTTACGGCTTTTAGGCGGAAACATAATCTCGGACATTGTCTGGACGACGTGCTTATTGAAAACCCAGACGTGTGCTGTACACACGCATTTATTGTCCAGTGAAAATGGCGTGTACGGATTAAATGAAGATAAAAAAGATTCGAGTTTCAAGATAATTGAGTTAAAACCAGAATACAAGCCGCCTATATGTACCGGCGAAAGGTATATGTATACAATAAACAACGGGCACACCAAAAGAAATGACGAACACCGAAAGATCGACGAACATAGAACATCTTTACCGGAATAGATTTTCGTACGTTTATCTGTCAATTAGTTTAAATACCCTTGATCTTTGTCGCATTAGAAGGCACCTAAGTTTTCCTATTTTAAAACGCATCTACCATTTCTTAACCATTTAAAAATGGTGTACAATATGTACATATCTTAAAATGCACCTAAATAGGTAAAGTATACAAGTACAATATTTTAACAGGTGAGTAATGTCTTACAATAAATTATAACGGACTGGCCACCCTCCAAATACATACATTCATATATTGTAATGTTAAGCATACACATTTACCATAAACTAACATTGTTTATTCATAATACTTTCTAGCTTAATTTGTTCCATTCCCATTCATAACTGTTTCTCTTTGTTTTTTTATATTAGCTGTGTCCCATAACATTGTTTGTTTAACTGTTTAGAAAGCGACAATAATAATTAGAACTAAATGCTACAACAAACTTAAATAAGCACGTGCATTAAATTATTACATTTATTTAGTATATTCTTAAATTGAACACTCTCTACCAAAAACAAAAATTATCTTTATTTTTAATATTACATATATCATTACATATACTTATATAATACTTTTAGTACATTTAGTATATAATATATATTCTTTGCCGAATATACAAATGTTTTGAAAAATGTACTAGCTTTTTTGGTAGTAGCGGCAAATGATTAGCAAATAATAACAAAATAATAACAAATATAGAATATAAAATCAAATATGTATACGTGAAAATGTAAACATATAAGCATAGGACAGCCGGTACTACTTATGCAGTCCCATCAAAAGGTTTAGGTCTACCATACACATGCATTTAATGTAAATACATAAATGATTACGATGCAACTATGTAATTAAAAATGACGAGTAGAGTTGTTGATACTATTCATGTGAGTCTATTAGAAGCCAAGATGAATCTTTAGCGAAATAATTAATCTCATCACGCAATAATACTAACTATGTGCCTAAGAAATAATATAGAGTTTTGTAAGTAAATCAGAATATGCAAGTGTGAATATGAGTTAGTAGCTACCGACATATATGTTTCTACCTTGTTTGGTTTCGTCATTGTAGCATAACAAAGAAGCTGTATGATAAAAACTAATATAGGTAGATTAAAAAAAATATGTAGTATTAACTTAAAATGTAAATACAAAATATCAAAGTGTAAGACAACAGAGGTTAACAGTGAACCATCACTATTATCTATACAGTTTCATTAAATGGTCTTGATTTATCTGAAACATGCATTCAACTTCACAACACAAATAATATTGACCCAAATTGTCCAATGAAAGAGTAGGTAATGTAAAAATTGGGTGTTGAAATACGACAGTTCTGTACCCAATTGCTACATTACCTACTTTTTTCATTTAACAATTTGAGTCAATATTATTTGTGTGGTGGAGTTGAATGCATGTTTCAGATAAATCAAGACCATTTAATGAAACTGCATAGATAATAGTGATGTTTCTATGCTTAATTGTTCACATTTTCACTTTTACACATTTTTCGTTAACACATTATATCTTGCTAGTCTTCGAAACTTTTTTAGATGACAGCTTGCCCTCAAATTGTCATCCTATTAATATTAATTGTTTTTACATTGCCGCTGTGCCAAGATAAATAATTGCTTTGCATTCTTGTATATCCCGGCAGATAATTTTGGTATAGGATATATAGAGATATAGTATATAAGCGAAAGCAAAATAAAAACTGCTCCCTTTCCTTCTTCCAATAGTGCCTATGAATCTGACATTCTCTGTAAAGACTGATCGTGGTTTAGCTTATGCTCGATGCAGGAAAAGAAAGACACTTGACCCAGCAGTTTCAGAGAAAGTGGATGTGTCTTACTGTCAGAAACGGCTTGCATTTGATAGTCAGTATGAGTTAGACGAATAACATTACACGCTAAAATAATAAGTACCTAATATATGGAAGTATTTGATAATTTTCAGATTATATGAACACGTTATGAATAAATTACAACTTAGGCTTACTATATATTAGATGTAAGAGAAGAAAGAGACTTAGCCTAGAACTTTTTCGTACAAAGCTTATATGTCCTACTATATTGCAAACGATTTGCAGTTAGCAATCTGTAAGGGTTAGAATAAGTAGATTAAAATCTAAAATAATAAATACCTTATGGAAGTGAATGTACATGTTGAGATTTTATATACAGAGTATGAATAAATTAGTTATATTTCAACAAAAATTCTTTGGTGATAATATAATATTAATGTGTTATTCAATAAAACTGTTTAATGGATAGTATTGTGAATTACCGTTTCAATGTTTGTGATCTGATTATAATTTTATTTATACCATAAAGTACATATCACATAAATTTTTCTTGGTAGATAAAATAAATAATAATTTTTGAAAACAGTTAACACGACAGATTTAATTTTTTGTGTTCATTAACGCATGTTCAAGCGAAGTAGTGAATAACTTAACCTCTGAGGAATAAATTACTAATAATCAGGGTTATGCTATTGTTTCGAATTATGTACCATATATACTGAAATATTTTCATAAATATGTTAAAATTAATTGATATATACAAATAGCATATTAATTTTCCTCACGGGGTTAAGTCTAGTAAAGGAGCCGTTTGCGGCTAGACTATAAGAAAACATCTCACATGTATTTTATACTTGTTTGTCTATTTCGGGTTTATAATCTCCCACAACAAAATAATGCAACTGTTATTTTGAAAATTATATACATTTAAATATTTGGAACTTCAACACGTTAAAGACTAGAACATCAGCGTTATTATAGTCATGTTATTTTACGTTTAAAATATATACTAATTTAAGTAATAACATTATTACAAATGTCCTTTTCATCTATTTTATAATTTTTGCTTCACATTCTTGTTACTGTCAAACACTTATATTTGACATTTGTGGTTACCTTATTATATTTGGCAACAATTGCAAAAAGTAAAACTGTTATAAAGATAAATACCTTATAATCAAAACGGATTCTATAAAGCCCACAAATATAAAGAACAATTAATACGAACTCTGAACTGCATTTTATTTATCAATGTCCAATAAGATACGACTGGAACATGTACTAAATAAAGGTTATATAAAACTTAAACATAAACATAACTAACGCTGATAAAGTTTCTCGTGGAATGTGCAGAGGAGAAGAATTATTTTAAATAAATACCATTTTCACTAGCAAAAGACACTTTAATGACAACTAGTGCTATGAAGCTATTATAGTGATTATAAAGAGTGAACACTGTATTAGAAAAAATGTAAATGGCGATGTTTTGAGAACAATATTTTACAGTTATTGAGAAAATTGGCTTACTACTTTGCAGCTTTTATTACAAAACAAAATATCTTCAATACTAAAATAATATATTATTCTAGAGATTATTTAATTAGATAAAACTATGTCAACCAACAACTATCGAGCACTATTGCACTTTCTGTTAATGTTTAACTTTCACTATTCATTAGTGGGAAGAGAGAATAACGCACTAACAACATTACATATTTGTACGTTATGTATTAACATAACAAAGATTTGTTAGGTTATTCATGGACATTGGTTGGCATTGGTTAGCCGATATAAGTCTTTAGCAGTAATATAACAATGCAAATCGTAGTTCTTTAACCAGAATGAGGTGTGACCACCATACGACTTTCTTATACGTATGTGTATTCCTAATTGTTGTTCTAAGTTTTAATCATTTTTATCTCCTTAATAAATCTGTACAGAATGCATAATTTGCGAGGTATTTGTAAAAAAAAAAACTACTACTGGATAATTGTAAGTGTTTCTTCCGTTCCGTTTTATACAAAAAATGTTCCAAATCGAGCTCTTAATGCTTTTACAATACTAAGAAATCTATATAGTATTCATAGTTTGCAATATATTTTCAAAAAGTTGCTACTATATAAGAGTAAACGTGTAACTTTGGGTTCATATTTTGATGTTTTTCTTGTTTAAGAATTATTCAAAAATAAGCTTTAAGCTTGGAAGATATTCGCAAAAAGCTTTTTTTAGGTAAGAGTGAAAGACCTACATCCAATAGTAATCCGGAAAAGCTTTTTGTATAGAAAAAAATCAAATTACTTTTGATTACTTCTGTATTATCTAGAAATTTATCTAAACTTAGTACCTGACGTAATATTGTTAAAATTTGAGAGATCGTTGTATTATTATATGAAAGCTTTAGTATTGAAAGCTATAGGAATTCGTCCGTTGTCGTGGTCAGACACAAACATTGAGAAAGTTAGAGATTGAGAGAGTTAGAAAGAAAGAGATTATTCAAAAAACAGTTTTTCCTTATCAGGAAACTTCAAAACATAGACATTGGAAAAATCTCGGACTCAAAAATTTTGGTCATTACAATACTTCCTTATACTACTTATAAGAAAGTAAAAAGGGCATAAGTATTAAATATATTATTTTTAGTTTGTTGTTATCTATTTTTGGAAGCGTTGTATCCCAGTTTGTTCAAAACGTTTTTCTTGTCGAAGAATTCGGTTATCGTTAATTTCAACATTCATCCTAAAACTAAAATTTTATCTGAAAATATAAAATTTTAATATGAAACAATTATCCATTCAAATATCTTCATCATCATTTTATATGGCAGGTAACTGTTAAAAATAATAATCGTTTGCCTTTTTCGTTACAGTATCATCGCACGTTCCTGTACAAATTAACCACAACCAATGAATTCCTGTCTAAATGTTTTAATTCCAGCCAACTTTCCGACCAATCATAAGGTAAATTTTGAATGAGAAGGTGCATAAATGTCACATATTTTGAGAATATCGCCACCGACAAAGATATCAGAATCGCTTGCCACTAACATGGTATGTTTTAAAATACAAAATTATCACTCAAACATAACTGTACAGGCGGCAGTGCGAGCCGCTTAAATTATGTCATTATATTGGAGACTCAATTTCCAGTATTTTTGTCGTCTCGTTCACAGTGTGAATAAGGGACCACACAGCAATCGATGCTAATAATACTTCCTTCTTTTTTCGTGTTTTTGTCGTGGGAGTTTTACCGCTCCACCGGTCTCCGTGACTACTGGGATTAAGCAGAGCCATGAATGGCACTTGCAATTTTGCGGGCAATTTGTTACAGTGGCAATTGTCACAACTTTAGTGTAAGAAGCGTGGACGATTTGCATTTGACCATGCATGCCAAACAAGGATGCGTGTGGTATCCTGATGAAAACAGGTTTCGACAAATGTATTAATCATAGGTGTAAGCGAGGGTGAAAGAAGAGATTAAAAATGTATCATTTCATTTATAATTAGCCTGAAATATACTTATTTATACTAGAATTTTCATTATTAAAACTAGCAGTTAAAGAGCCAGAAATGAAGCACACTCATAGAAAAACATAAAATTTCAGTTAACTGATTAAAACCTCTATTTTTAATGAAATTATAGTGAAAAGAATAGCATTTTTGACATTTCATTTGTGACAACACTGTAATTTACACTAGCTGTATAAATATTACTAGGAGTATTCCCTACTTTGCTAATTTTTTGCTTTACTTCAATGACATCACTACTGTCGAATACTGAACAATGCATAATCACAGCTTAACTTTGGGATTATGCTGATAATACTATATTTTCATTACAGAGAAACAACAAAATTCAAAATACTCTGAGTGTAAAATATATGATAATGATAGCTCTTTTTGTAATGCGAAGAAATTATTTTCTTTAAATATTAGATCAAGAGGCAATAGCGAAATATCGGAATATTAACAAATTGATGAAAAAATTAATGATTTCTTTATAAGTAGATCCCTTACTGTGGATGCAGTTCAGTGTTATCAAACTGAACTGCCGAAGTATAACGAAAAAAATAAAATACGCACCGATTTGGATTTCAAGTTCCAGACTGTTGATGAGTTTACAATTTTAAAATTTATTATAGAAACCAGGACGACTTCCGTGGGTTACGATGGCTGAATATCGAAATTTTGAGGGTCTGCTGCCATGCTATATTGCCTTACCTGATTCATGTTATCAACTTTTGTATAATCATAAACGTGTCTTCAATTCTTTGGAAGAAAGCTGTTGTTGTTCCGGTGGCTAAGATAACAGAAGCTAATGAATACAACGATTTGGCTGACAAATTTTACCAGTGTGCTTGAAGTTACTGGAGAAGATCATCAATAAACAGTTGAGAAGGTTTTTTGTCACTGCTGGTATGTTGCGTAAAAATCAGTCTGGTTCCCGAAAAGTGAATAATAGCACCACAGCTCTGCCAAAAATAAATGACATCATCACAGCTAGAAACAGGAATATAATTACCATCTCAACACCTTTAGATATCAATAAAGCTTTTGATACAGACTCTCATAACCCTCCTAGCTTTACTTAATTCTCTGGACTTTCTACGTTTGGTCTCACATTTATGGAGTTATCTGGTCGAACGCGTAGTAGATGTACTTATGTACATCTTAATGGTAGTCTTGTTCATGCAAACGCATAAAACTGGGCATACTGCTAGGTCGTTTACATTGATAGATATTAGATCAATAAATTGAAGACAGATGTTAGGTTTCAGATATTAAATGATATTATAACATTCAAAAATTAAGCAAAAAGTTTAGGATTGCTTTTGGACTCATTTAGATATAATTTGCAAATAAAAATTACTGTTCTCCAGTGTATGAGCCAAGCTTAACTCAAAACTTGAGTAACCGTATACAGTAATACCAGAAATGTTGCATAAGACAAATATTCGGAATAAGCCAATTTGAGAGATTCTCTCATTTACTGTCAGAGTTGAAATGGCTTAATGTGCATAACTGCAGACTCTGCAAGTCTTCTAAATCATTATGCAAAAATTAATACGAAGAAACCTACATATTTTTACGACGTAATTTCATTTCGCACTAATGTGCGTCACTTAAACCTAAGGTTTTCTCGAGGAGCCATTACGCCGGACGAACATAAGACAGCGCGGCGTTGTACGAGCGTGGTTTGAAATGTCAAGTTGCCAGGGTGTATAATTTGATACCAGTAGGCACTAGAATAATTCATCTAGCATCTTTTCTGCACTTACCGGGCATACTTGTTTGATGCTCAGATCAAGTAATTTCTTGATCATCCATTTTCTTTTCTAATGCTGAATAGATATTTAGGTAAATGGATTTAAGTGTGCGAATGCATAAGTTTAAAATACAGTATGTCATTTCTGCAGTCGTTATGCAGAAACAGAGTTTTTTGAGAAAAATTGTGGAGCCTTTTTTTAGAATATAGCTGTGTTGAATTTTGCTACACATTTCCCGTTATTGTCGCATATACTCAATTAATAGAATCACAGAAATGTGTGTTTTTGAATTTTTGGGCTGTGAAGAACCTTTATGAACCCATTGCATTGACACTTGTTTTGTGGGAGGGTCCCAGTGGTGTGCCCAACTTTCGTCCCCAGTTACAAATCTATTTAAGAAATCTTCATCTTGAGATAGTAAAAGAATCAAATTTTCTTTATAAATTTGTTCTCTACAAAATTTTTGTTAGGAATCCATCGTGCCGACACTTTGCTCATGCCCAAACCTTTGTGTATAATTTTAAAAACACTCGATCCTGATATTCCTATTTCTCTAGCAATAACTGAAACTTTTACTCGGCGGTCAGTCACCACCAAATCTTCATCTTTGTTAATGATTCCTTCAGTTCGTGCTTCTAGAGACATTCCACACTTTGGGTCATCATGAATGGATTTTCTGTCGGATTCGAACTGCTTACACCAAAATTTGACATGAAAATAGGAAGATCTATTTTCTCCATGTAGGTATATTCTTCGGGTTATTGCATTATTTTGATAAAAAGTTCACTTTTGTGTTCAAGTTTCAATTCACCCATGTTTTCTTTTTTAAAAGAATGTACAAGTAACAAATGTTAAGCGTTTCGAACCAAACTTCAAGATGGTACTATAAAAATCACAGAAACATCATGTAAGAACATTGTCGCGATAGCAAATTGCTTTCATAGCTAGGTAGATAACGCAATGAACTTTTCTTGTAGAATTGTAATTCTGAAAGCCAAAAACAAAGCTTTTGAAGAAGAACTAGGCCGCAAGAACACAGACAGTTTTTTTTTTGGTATTGTTGAAATGCGGGATGAAAGTGTATAAGAAATTGTAAACGATGTAATAAACTAAAAACTTCGATGTCGATCAATATAATTGATTATTTTCATAAATTTATAATACTTCCTCGAAATAGCAAGAAGACCGCTTCTATTAAATTCATATCTTAACGAGTTAGACTTCGCGTTTTTGGAAGAAATAATACTTTAAAAAACTGGAATCGCTATAAATAAAGATTTAATCCATATTTGTTAGCAACTATGTCTATCTATAGTGAAACATTTGGATACAAAAACACTTATGAATATCAACGGGATTCATTCGATGATTATTGAGTCAAAGAATTTGGAATCAATGGGCTAGACTGCTAATAACAATATTTGTGACTGATTAAAAGAGTAAAATACATTTAAGTTGTTATTTATGTTTATTTCGGAAATTTATCTGGTATTTATTTCTTTTTAATATTCTCTATTTGTTTTTGTTTAACTTTTAATTTTGGTTAATTTGCATACAAACATTTAACACTGATCTCTACTTAATTTATTTTGTTAATATTAATTTTGAAATTAATATTATACATGTTCACTATTACTATTTTATATTATTTATTGTTTTAGGAATTGCTTTTTATTTCCATGCAACCTAATAAATTTATTGTATTCATATTTTGCTTGAGATTTATCTTTATATGTAGGTATATTGCATTTTAATTTAATTTTCTTGTTTTGGCGGGATGTTACTTTTATGTTAGACGATTTCTTTACGCTCCGCACACTTGAATGTTGGAGAGATCTAACATTTAAATGTGCGCAGCGTAAAGAAATGGTTGGTTTTTTCGTTGAATTTAAGACTTATATATTGCAATAAAAGTTTGATATTGTTACTGTTTTTGATAATTTATTTGTAATAGTGCTGACTTACGTTGCTTCTATTAATTTATATATGTTTATTCGTAGAATCGGAAGGGTTGTGGTGGTAGTGTGGGGTTTTATGATAGTAATCACTTTAATATTAATTTTATTGAATACATTGGTAGTATAGAACGACTTAAGCTATCTATTGATTTATATGATAAAAAATTGCAATCTATAATCTTTAGACGCCGCCTGTAGTCTGAATTCAAAGGTATTCTTATAGATACTCTAAATATGTCATTATTAGAGAATTACTGCGTGTGTGCATAGTTCAGACGAATCTATCGCACTTAGAGCTGTTAAATTTGGCACACAGGTAGCTGTAATAGCTGCTCAATGCACTTCGAATCTCAAATTTTAAAATGTATTCTAATTTTTTTTTATTTAATGTTTTGTGATACTTTGGGTAGTTCTTTGCATCAATTTCTCAAAAAAAGGTTGGTGGTTCGATGTAATTGTAATACTTGATATCAAAGGTTGTCAGGATTAGTTGTCAGAATTGACTGATTTCAGCGTCTATCCAGTGATATCGGTTGCATATTTAAATTTTACATTATTGGTAGGCATTTTAATTCTGCATTATAATAATGGTACATGGCCCAATTAAAAGACAGGCTTCGGAATATTATATAATACAAATCTACACTTATAAAAGGAAATGTTTGTGTTTTTATGTGTGTGCTCGATGTCCAGATGAATCTATGGCACTTATAGCTATGAAAGTTGGGAAACAGATAGTCGTAATGGTGACTCTATGCACCCCGATATCTAATTTCAAAATGTTATCTAGAAAATTTCTCATTTAATAATATGTGGTATTTTAAAAGAAAGTTATGAAAAGTCATTTTTGATATTTAAGTAAATTAATGACTTAGACTTTTTCAAATCTAATACATCAAACCAGTTTTTAACGATTTAGCAGTTAAAGTTGCCACAGCCTCCCAGAAAAAAGAAGTGTTTATGAACAAAACAGCAACGGGGTAGAGAAAAAGAGCAAAGAAGATTTGCATTTACCGTTGTACAAAGCGTCCTTTGAAAGTTAGTTTTGTTACTACATGACAGGGCTCTATAAATAAGTAAACATTCTGATCATTGTTTCTGTGGGATTGCTACAACAACTACAAAACTTTACAAACTACGGTTTTGTGGGCTGAGAAGAAGACTTACATTCATCATGTCTTTACGATGTTAAGAACTCTCGTAAAATTTGGAGAAGGCCTTCAGAACTCAATCTATTAAGCATAAATACTAGTGTTTTACCATTTCGTTTGTCTGATGCCGAGGGCATAAACAACTGTTTTTGTATATTTTTGTAATTTCCTGTTATAGTTTAGATATTCAACAATATTATAATAGACACGTAAATCCTAGTACGTTTTTTTTTCTATTTATTTTTACAGATGAGAATGAAATACGAGCATTCAATATTATAAATAATATTAAATCTAATTGCATTTTTCTGCATCTTTGTGTTCCATATACCTTACCTACCTTAACTCATATTTTAAATTTTTGTATCCACAACCTATTATTGTGTGTGAGTCTAAGGTTCATTAACCTGCAAAGTTAGTGGAGGTGCGCCTACTAGTATACTACCTACTTGCTTCAAAACTTTAGCAAAAGTTATAGAATTACTATTTGAGACGATTTTTGGAGGTACATAATTTTCTGCCAGCCCATCAATCTGGGTTAAGCCTGGCGTCCACTGTATGCGAGGCTGTGCTAAGCGGTGCTGTGCGGTGGCTTGCGGAGCCAGCATGTGTTTTCGACCATGTATGTGTTAAATAGGCAACCGTCCACTTGTGCTATACTGTGCGGTGTAGAGAAGCGATGTCTTGCTGAGCCAGCTTGACTTCGCACCGTGACCGATTTTAACCGAGCGGTGTGCTGTCCTTTGTATACATTCAGTGAAATGGGCGCATTTATTGACGTGATTAGGGGACATTTACTTTTTTTTGGACGAGAAAAATTACACAAACCAGGAAATAAAAAAACAATATATTATTTCGAAACATCGTATTTTGTTTAGCAATATCAGAAAGTATGTACTCCTGAATTTTTAATTATTGCTTCTTTGTATTGTAAATTATTTCTATATTCCCTTATAATGTATAACATAAAATTGAAAATCTGTGCATTATTAATATTTACCATATTTATAAAAATGAAACTACCCTTAAATTCGCTTTCAGAATCATCCTTCTGTCAATTTCATCAAATTTTGTAATACACCTATACTTGAAAGCATGACGTAAGAGCAAATTCGCCTATAAATGCACAGCAGCAGTGGACGGTCCCACCACGTCTTCAAAAAACCTCGCACGGCATAGCACAGTACAGTACAGCACAGCCTCGTATGCAGTGGACGACTAGCTTTACTGTGGCAACATGACTGCGCTACTGCTCTGCTAAATGTCATGGATTATATACTGAATTCCCTGGATAATAGTTTGGTTACGATTATCGTATTATTGAACTCAGTCAGTCATGATGTAATTTGTTCTACTTTGCCTTTTGATGGCTTGGGATGTTATGCTGTTGAATTGATAAAGAGTTACACTGTAAAAAGGAATCTTGTAAATTTACAATGATAATCGCGGGCAACTTTGTTACCCGCGATTATCACGGTAAAATTACCATCCCATGTAATATTAAAAATGGCTATAATATTACAAAATTTACATGTAAAGTTAAGATACAGGATTTCAAAGTTACAAATATTATTTGTATTGTTACAAAATCACACTGTATTGTTACAAACTAGGTTTGTAACAATACAGTGTTGAAATGTAAAGATAGTAATATTAAAAGTATAATTACATATTGCAATTGTATATTTACAAGTAATACTTGTAACTTTGAAGCGACGTATCTTAACTTTACATGCAAATTTTGTAATATTATAGTCATTTTTAATATTACATGGACAGGTAATTTTACCGTGATAATCGCGGGTAACAAAGTTGCCCGCGATTATCATTGTAAATTTACAAGACTCCTTTCTACAGTAGGTATTGGGTAAAAACAAAAGCAAGAAAAGCTAAACAAATTTATTGTAAGTATTTCCAATTTTTTCTTTCAGCAGATGATATAAATGTATATATGTGTATATTTCATTGCAATAAACGAAATATTTTCACATATTGCGTAAATGATTTATTAAGGATAGTATCTTTCTACACCTTTTGTTTTTGTTTCGGGATCCTTTGTCTGGATGAATTTTCATAAAATATTTCTGAATAAACTCCAGTACCCCCGAACATCTTTTGGGATACACCAAATTAAAATTGTAGTAATATGTAAATGTGATTTTAATTGCTGTCATCAAGCTTTCTGTTATTGTTGTTTCTTCTTTTTCTATGTATAATGTATAATTCTCTGTATCTGCAATGTAGAAAAAAAATTAGTCATAGCTTGTTAGTTTGGATATTATTATTACCTTTTAAATAGACTATACATGGCGCTGTTGTGGGTACGTCATTAGTTTTGAAATTTTCGCCCTGGAAAACATTAAATTCGTTAATAATAATTACTACTCAAAACAATATTGTTCTTTAACTTCCCAGCTTCCGTAATCAAAGTACTCAAATCATTTCCTAAGAATGTGGCTACTGTTTTCAACGACATCATCATCTTGTTTCTTAGGCCTTCAGGTAAATTTTGAATATATTTTTTCTTAATTGTAAATTGAAGAATTTTGTCAATTTTCGACAAAAACATGCTCTCTAAATCATCTACACTCTTTCCCATTAATTTTTTGAAGTGCCAGAAAGTACCTTCCTGCAAAAATAATACAAGCCATTCCTTCTTAATGCTGTTAACACTATCGGATATGTTTATAAAATGCCTCTGCAGAGCATAAGTGTCCTCCAATAATTGAATTGTGTCCAGTGTAAATTCCACAGCATTGTTTAATAAAGTTTTCTTTTCTTGGAGCATATCCACATCATCTTTTGACAGATGCGGTTCCCAGTCAGAACATCCTAAGGAATAAGAAATAGTTCTTAATGTAAAAAAATAAAATACATCACACTTACCAGATGTACGGTTTATTTGCAGCTTGACTTGTTTCGGCGAAGTGGATTCTCTGAGAGCATTCGATGGCTTTTTAAACGTTCTATTTAAGTACGCATTTCTGTCACACAGTTTATGAAATAAAGTGTGAGAACCGTCACCAATAGTCACATTATCGTCATCTACATCCTTAAACATGAGAGGGTATTTCGATATAACTTTCACTGCGATCATCTTGAATACAAAGGATGGCACATGTGGTTTGATTTCTCTGACTGCATCCACTATTACCTTTGCAACACTATCTAGTAAACATTTAATACAGTTGCCTTTTTCACAGTCTCTAATTACTTTGTTTGATAAACTTTGCCAAGCAACTTCAAATTCATCCCAATATTCTCTATCTATAATACTCGTATTAACTGGATTTGTTGTTTCAAAAATATCTGATAGTGTTTCATCCTGTACTGTAACCGTCGATGTACTCAATGAATTTAGATCTGCTTTTTGATTCCAAGCTTCATTTTTTGTTAGTAACAGTAATGGCTCTTTATTTAGTAGCCTCAACGTATCATCGTCGTCTATGACAGTTCCATCACTCTCTAGCACCAATTTGCTTCCATCAATCTGCATCTTCTCGGATGCTAAACAAAGAAAAGAAAAAACTGAAGAAGTGTAATTGTTAATACGCAATTGTACTATACGAACCTTTTAATAGAAGTTTTTCGTATAATGCCTCTGAATCTATCTCTTCGATGGTAACAAAAAACTTTTTCTCTCTTCGACAGTCCCATATTTTAAATAACAGTTTCATTTTAGTTGAGAAATAAAAAAGTATACATTCGCAAGCTTGTAGGAGTGGTTTCGAAATAAATGTAATCTAAAGTTTGTGTATCGTGCAAACACCATCATGCACCCGTTAATAGCACATTTAAATTGTGCGTTTAGAGAATTTCTATGAATACTTTGATGCAAGTTATATAAGTTAACAGAAAATGAGCTATAATCACACATTAAACATTTGTATTCCATCATTGCATATATAACTTAACCTAATAGATGATGCAAACTAAAACTTGAAATATATACTTCTAAGAGTTATTATTATACTCTGTATACCGAAGAAATGCTCACACAAAGGCGTCTAAAACAAAGATTAAACATAAGCAATCAACTAATTTTAATTTTCTATACATTTCTTGAAATTACATGATTAATGTTCAGTTTCGTGTTTACATATAGGTATATAAAAATTTTAAACAAAAATTAACATTACTTATTAATATACATATATACCTACTTACTATATACATAAATATCGTTGGCAACAAAATCAACCCAATCAAAAGTATGCTACCGTTCTAACAGAATTTAACTTATATGAATCACAAAAAAAATCAAACGAAGTAATTTTATATTTTAGTAAAGTAATACTAATACATACATACCTTGTATTAAATGCCCAAAAAACGTTGAATCTTTTACACTTTAAATTGCGTCTAACAACGACCACAATCGTGCAAGTTACTTTAAGAAACTAAGGTAAGCCAAGACCAAATCGTATTCTTCCTCATATTATTTACCACAAACCTATAGAATTTGTAGAGTTTGGCGCCAACATTTACTTATACAGCAAAAAATGTCTAACGTCGAATACAAAAACTGCCTGGCGTGGCTGGGAATGTATGACATACATATACATATAGGTGCATGTAAATACTTCCAGAAAGAAAAACCCTAATTCATGAAACCGAATCATGTTATTGACAAATCAATACATACCTCTGAATATAAACATATATTCATATAGGTATATATTATCTAATTAGTCCTTATTATATACATATACGTATGTACATACATATACTAAATATGTAACACAAAATGTGTAATTGTAGAGGAATTTTAATATTTATTATAAGAACAGTTTGTAATAATTTTATTGTTAAACAAGTTTTAATAGTATTAATTATTTTTAGAAAATACTGCCTATATTATCCAATACTTAAAACACGTAAAGGAATGCAGTTTTTTTAACATGTGAAGCGGATATATAATACATATATATAAAATATAACCATTGTTGATATATATATTTGCTTTGTACAAGTACTAAATAACAGGTAAAGTTAGTACTTTGTTCTGTATTGTTGCAAGTATTTTGACAACATTGCATTAGCATTTGTATAACTACGGCAATGAACTTATAACTTTACTATATTATACCATACTTACAGTAAGTGATAGTAATTTTACTCCGAATTTCATGCCAAGTCTCAGATTGGTTTGTATTCTTACAAATATACTGGTATATTGCAGAGAATGTCGTTGTAATTTTACAAAATTTTACTTTTTACATCGATTTTCAAGTAATTTTACATATATTTTCATGTAAATATACACCCATTTTTTACAGTGTTATCGGGCAGGCGGCAGGCTGTAATGTATGATGGTGTATTTTTTCTGTCACACCTGTGATATTAGAGGTTCCGCAGGCTTCGGTACTTGACCCCTTTTTATTTATCATCTACACTTCCATGTTGCCTACTTATGTACGTCATTATCACTATTATGCAGATGGCATCTAAAGCAGACACGATCAACTGACTCAAACATGTTGTTCATTAAATGAAGATTTTGCACCACTTGCTAGTGAACATTCCGCAAATCTAAATGCTCAAAAATCGGCAGCACTAATATTTAATGGTAGGAATGCGAAGTATGATTTAAATTTTATCGTCGTAATACAAAGTACTGCATAGCGTTCTACAAGAGATGTAGGTACATTTCAAAGTTATCTTGTTTAGGTGAAACATCCTGTATTTAAAAAAATATATGATAGCAGTTTTATGTCGGATACCTTATACCAAAAATTAGTTATTTCCAAAATTACAGGGTACAATATAGAATTAATACTCACTTTGCCACGTAACACTGAAATACACAATCATATCTAACATTTAACAAACGTGTCGGGCTAATAATTTTAATCATAAAACTATATCGAGCAATATTTTCAATGTAGTTAACTTTCTTATTTTGTGTAGAAAATCCAGAGTATGATGACTTTATTTGACGTAGAATTTAATTGTATTAGATATGCTTATATCAATAGTTGACATTTTTGTAGGTAACTAGCTTTTCACTTAAAAAATATCGGAATTTAGGTAACTTTGGACAAATCAAATGCGCTTTATGTTTGCATATTTTTTTTTTTTATCCATTAAGTTCAGAATTAGTTAGCAAAATATTCTATATTATTGGAAGAATTTGAAGTAAGTTTTAATTCAAGGACTTTTAGTATAAAAAAAATAAGGCTAGTCTAAATCTTCAAATTCGTAAATTAAACGTATATATTTAATTCTAAATATGAACTCTTATCTTTTAGAGTTATATCAAATTTTCTTCACTAAAAGTATTTTTGATGTACTTTTTATATGCTCCTCTCTATTTTTATTAATGGTTGAAATTTAACTCCATTCTTTTAATAATCAAAATGGCACTTTACAGCTCAGTATATTTAATTACTCTTCCGAGCATATTTTACGTTTCAATGTAAGGCGTCGTTGTGCAGGTTATATTGATATATGAGGGTAAATAAAGTAATGCATATAATTTCATTAAACTTATTTAATAAAATAAATATGACTGGAAATATTACAAATCTCCTCCACTTTGGTAAATAATCTCTTACTTCTTCTTTATAGGAATAAAGACATACCTATGCAAAATTATAGAGAGAAAGAAGACTTTTGAAAATATCAAACTATATAATAAAAAAAAGCACTGATCTGACATACCTATATAATTAATTAAACTGTATTCTATATTCTTTGACAATAACTGTATTATGTACGTCGCATATTTCTATCGCACTGTAGACTACATCCATTAGTAAGTACTTATTTTCCGAAACGAAATAGAAGTTAGACATTAGTTGACTAAAGTTATATAGGAATTCTTATTCCGAATTTTGTCATTTGAATATCTAAAGTTTATTTATATTAATTCAATCAATAGATACAATGAATTCCTTTGTTTACTATTGGTTTTATTTTTAATCTATTTATTCTCGAATAGGACTTGTATTCAAATGTTACTTAATTAGGTAATAAAAATTCAATGGTATATTAATAAAATTCGTGTGTATTTTGAGGATTAAAAATTAATTTTCGATTCGATAAACTTAACATAATATAGTCAATTTAAATAGATAATTTTTTTTCTTTTATCACTTAATTTACTGATTTTTTTATCTTTCCAAATTTCCAGTTATATATAACACAATGGAAGAGTTATCAAATTTTAAGAAAGATAATAAAAATTATCTACTTGTCCTTTTACTGGCGGCACACTATACATATAAAGAAGGATCGAGAAAGGTGCCGCCACCTACATCGGGCATAATTAACCCTTTCATCCCCTCGTTAGCGACGGCCTTAGGCGCGAACCACCCTCAATGTGCTCTCACCTCTCATTAAAGTCTCCACAACTCACTCTGATATATGTTTTATTTTGCATAGCCGCCCTCGTACGATCACACCTCGGGGGGAATCCTATTTAGTTTGACCTATTTTTTGATATATTAGTCTGAGGTTAAATTACGACTTTCATTTTCTAATTGTCTTGGAGGGACTTTATGGTAACGATTTACATATGGAACACCCACATGATGTTGATGTATGTATGGATATTTTTTCTTCTTTACGTTAAATGAAGAAATTTAAGGGAAAAGTCAATTAACTGATTTTATAGAAATTTAAATGCAATTACAAGGTAGGTAGGTAGGTGAATATAAAAATGTAAGTATAATTGATAAAAAACTTGCTAAGACCATTAAGAAAACAGTAGTGTTCCACCTCTTTGCTATAATTTATAATCATCTGTCTACAAAACGAGTGTCTGTTATAAACTATTCTTACAAAGAGCAACTTATGTGTCTATCTATTATTTATTTTATTATCACAAATTTCAAGTGCAAAAATTAACAGAGTAAAAGTACATAAAAATAATATAGATGCATATGACCACATTGCTCATGAATGAAAAACACGATGAAGCGTTAATATGTTCAAAAATATTAAACAATTGTATTTCAGAATAAAGAAACCTGTAAGTACAAATAAAAGAATTACAAAAAATATTATATAAATATACAAAAATATAAAATATAGAGATAGATAAATTTGTTTATTCTGTTGCCATTTTCATAATACAAAATAAAAATATGCTGTTAATCTCAAAATACTCCAGCATCTAAGTACAAATTACATTTACTACCAAGAATTATTATTATGCCTGTATTAATAATATAATTGAGGCAGAAGTGGACACAATCATCACAAAATTGAAGAATCGAGGTCAGATAATATTCGGAAATTAAGACGGTTTATGTAAAAATAGATTTATTTCAGTTCAGTTTCTTTGTATTTAACATTAAAAACGAACTGCCACTGAATTCATTGCACATAATATAATGTTCTAATGTATTACTTCGTAGCCAATATTTTGTTTATTTGTTGATAATTCCTGCAACATGAAGAAATATATGTGATAACTATAGACCGGACGCTAGAGGTTGATGACTCATCGCCCATGGGACCACTATTGAAATTTTCTATTTTTAAAGAGTTTTAATTTTATTTATAAAATTGGTTAACAAGTGGGTGGTGATCTATAAAATACAAAATACGTTATTATTTTTTCTTATTGTAGTCCAAGTCGAGTAAAGGAGTATTAATATTTACTAGCAATACTTTGTCAAGGTTCTCTTCTCTTTGAATGAAGTATATCCTTGTAGATAGAAAACGTCCTTTCTACATCGCAACTGGTTATAGGTGCGTACTGGAAATATTCTTTTATTTCA
The DNA here is from genome assembly GCA_963170755.1 of Amphimallon solstitiale. NCBI lineage: Eukaryota > Metazoa > Arthropoda > Insecta > Coleoptera > Scarabaeidae > Amphimallon > Amphimallon solstitiale. Next base: position 109,439,586 of record OY720678.1, on the reverse strand, counting down.
GCGTATTTAGCAGTTAGATTTTGTGTCATTGTCCCCATACACAATTGCCGCAATGTTATTAAATCTGGATTTCTATTAAAAACTGCGTCTAACTTTTGCCGCAGGCCACACCCGAAGTCACTTGGAATACTTTTGAAATTATTAATAGCCACATCTAATGCGGTTAATCCATCTTTTCATTTGAGATTTCGATTTTCAAAATATGTGTTAGTGTTGGGTAGATTTCCAAAGTGTTCCTGGAGGAATAACAACAGATTTTTTAAATTTGGGATTTGTGTTAGTCCCTTGCACTCAGAAATATTTCGAGCAACGTCATTTAAATATGTAACGAAATCTTGTAAACTCTCGAAATTCTCTGCATAAAAAGTAGTAGCTTCCAACCATGTTCCCCATCTAGTTATTACTGGCGAGAGAAGCAGTGACAAAGATGGAAGTTTTCCCTGTAAAGAGCTACTCTCGATGGAGCTTTTCTGTAAACTTTTTAAAAGCGGATACAAGTCTATCAACTTCCGGATAGGTGTCTCTGATATATTCACAGATTCTGTGGAGAGCATGTGCTACACAAGTAATAAACAGCATATAAGGAGATGTTCCCTTTAAGAATATTGCTGTCTTTAATATATATGCGGCACTGTCACTAACAAATAAAAGTATTTTTTCCCTGTACCTGTCGTCCGAATGTAGCATTTTGTGCAAATTCTCGTCAATGGTTTCTGCATCAACTGTTATATGGAATAGTTGGATGTAGTATACCAGCTACAACATTTACCACACAGTGTTCTAATATATTGACAGTTTCATCGGCACTTGTCCATAGGTACTGATTTGAAAGATGTCTTCTAGTGCATTCTACTGTTTTCGTGAAGCACTTAGAAACATAATATTTGCGTAAGGTGGGTTCATCAGGAACATTTCGACCAGCATATTTTTGAAGAAATGTTTTGAAACTGGGATTGTCAAGTTTCTTTAATGGGATAAGCCGCCATTAAAGCTTCACAGAGTTCTTCGTTAAAATTGTCAGCTTCCAACGGGTCCAATTTCTGTGTATGTTTTAGCGTTGCTAAATGACGTTGTACGTGCAATTTTTGGGCATTCTGTAACGATATTTGACAGACTTTGCAATAAATTTCCGAATCACTGACAATGGACATACAATCAGTATGTCCCTTAATCCAACTCGCCATTGTTTCACGATGCCATTCTCGACGTTCTTCCATATCATAGTAACATAAACAATGTTCTATATCTATATAAGTGATAACTAAAAATGTATGCGTATGTTATTGAAACTTAACGAAATCCAGTGCACACTTACGTCAAGATAATTGGGAGAAGTAAATTCAATGAAACAGTATTAAACAGGAACTATTACAAAAATTACAAAGTATGCAATTAACAGTCAAAACAATGAAAAAACGAAACTAACAAAAGTATGAATAGCTATATACATATATAACTTTATTTATCTTACGAAATATAAGGTAAATATAATAAATTTTAAATACCCCTCACGCTTCTACCTACGCCGATGAAGAAAGGAATTTTCCGGTTAAATGGACTTTTTTTGCTGTTGTTTTCGCGATGTTGCAGCTCACCTATTCATACCAGGCATATTGCAACCTTTTATAGTATATTTCAATTAGTATTTAATTCATATAATTATATAAACTTTGCCCCTTCCCCTTCCACCATACCAATTCAAACACTGAATTCCCTATCATGCACATAAATCTGTAATAATTTACGAGGACAATTTAAAATTGAAATGGAAGGGATACAATTGATCTCTATATTTTATGGTGCAAAATTAAAATCTTCCAAAAAGATAAAAATATCCTTGCTAACAACAAGTGAACCATTAGGATTACCATCTAAGGTATCATTTACATATCAGAACCATAATTATGTCAATATTGACACAGAACATACGTTTAGTGTACACAAGAACTGAGTCTACTGACTAAATTTAATTCACAAACTATATACAGCACCCAGTAATGACGATACATTATAAGGAAATTCGTCGTATTTTATTGTATTTCTAACCAGCAAATATAAATTTATATGGCGCCCAGTAAGTAATTTATTTATTTATTTTATTCTTTCTAATTTTTAAATAACGCATACTCCCAAGACTGCTTTTAATCAAAATACTTATGAAACTATACGGACAAATTGTTATTACTGCCTACAAAAATACGAAATCACTAAAAAATACTTACCGAGTTAATAGAGGCATTAAAAGAATCGGTCCGTTTAAACAACATTCTCTTCCACTTTTTTACTGGAAAAATATTTCTTTTTTAACCGTCGAGAAGTTTAACATTACTTAATAAATTATGGTTACCTAAGTGATGTTCCAGCAAGTAAAGAGACTTACAATTAACAATCGTTCAGAAGAAACACATGACAAACTGTGAAGAGTTTCATTTAAAAATATATTAATTTTTTCCTTTGCGCCAGGATAAATAATGCAGATAATTGGATGCAATTTCAGTCGCGGGATTATATATGAACGCATGTAATTTTCATATAACCCAAACGGAGACATCCAGGACTGTTTTTCTTCTTAAAATTTTAAACGATGAATGTCAACAAAAATTCGGCTTTTTATTGCATTTTTCCGTTTTTATTAAATAATTACAAAGTAGGAACGCTTTACTCCTGTCAGTAAACTACGAAGATGGGGAAGTACAAATACTGCTTGAACTTACAAACATATATAATTATCAGGTTCAAGTATGTGAGTGCCAGCTTCTCTAATATATTATTAATTCTTACAATTAAGCACGTATATGCATTAAGATGAATACCTAATTGAATTATGATGACCGGACCCAGAATAATTTATGATATTTATTAGGATATAAATATACAGATATATACGAATGAAAATATAACACGGTACAGATACCACTTTTCAATTACAGCAAATTCTAGGAATATTAGTGAATAAGTAACAAAAATATCAAACAGTTTTCCTAAATCGATTTATAGAACTTTATTGATGTGATACAACAAAATTGAAACGTCATCTCAATAAATAAATATGTATAAAAGGAAGTATCATAGTTACTCGAAGCTATTAGTTAAAATGACACTAACTTATATACTCTTATGACTTCCAATTAGATTCAATATTATACCAGCACAGAGATGTGTAATGTATTTACTACAAATTTTGTGTATGAATACAGTATAACACAATTTCAAAATCAACAACAGTTTTGAATTTTCCAAGAAAAAATAATCTTCGTCTGATCATTCTTGCCTATTTTGACGTGGTATCGTTGTTTATTAATATTATAGAATTAATTAAAGAATAATAGATTAATGCATTTTCAGTTTGACAGAGATATCTATTTAAACACGTGTTTTGCTTTATGCAAAATTGATTGATATAGCTGAATGTAATAATAATGTCTCATTCTTACATTAAGAAATATTTGGGACACTAACAGCAGAATTATGTTGATACTGAAAACCCTCAAATTCTAGGTTCCACTCTAATTAGTCCATTAAACTTTATAATTTTATATATTAGTGTCCTGATTCAGAAAAATGATGTGTGATCACTACACGACTTTTTTATACTCATGTGCTTTCCGAATTATACAAAAGTTGTCCCAAACTAAGTTTTAAATTCTATATCTTCTTAATAAAATAAACTTGAAAGTAAAAGTGTTGCTTCCGTTCCGAATTTAGAAATTTCTTTTTTACAAAAATTCTATAAATCTGTATAGAACGCATAATTTGCAAGATATTAGCAACAATTGCAATTAGATAAAAGTGAAAGTGCTACTTCCGGTCTCAATTTTGATTTTTTTTATATTAAAATTATTCAATATCAAATTTTAATTACTTGCATACCCTTAATATATGTTCAAGAAGCACAACTTGTTAGATATTCGCAAAAAATTATCACGTTCGGTTGGAATTTTAAAAAGTTTTCTCAATTTCACTTTTGAGTACATTCATATTCTTTAGATATTTGTCTAAATATATAGAGCAGTTGACAAAATATTGGTGAAATTTTATTATTGCGCTGAAGTAAACAACTACTTTCGGTTTACTGATTTCACTGAAAATCTAATCCGATCTCAAGAGGGAGATTATACTAGTATAATAGCCCTCTCATATAAAGGTTGGGGTTTTAGCTCGTTGGCCACAAAAAGACAGAAAGAGGAGACAGGCAGACAGGCGCAGAAACAGACATTTTTCAAAAATCACTTTTTCAGTATCAGGGAGAATCTCCAAAAATCTCACGACTTCACTCCATCATCGTACGTATGAGTGGTCTGAATAATTTATACTAATTTACTCCAAGATAGATTTTAAATACTTTTGGCGAGATATTTGGAAAAAAAATATTTTCGATAATAGTACAAATGTTACGGTCAGCCCAAATTTTGAAAGTTGTTATAATTCCAGCTGTAGATATTTTGGTAAATCTATATAGAACGTATAATTTACAACATATTTTCTAAAATGTACTTGTCGGTCAGAGGAAATGTTATTTCCGGTTTGAATTTTGAAATTTTTCCTACAAAAAATTGGACCCAAATCAAGTTCAAAGTATCATCAATTTGCTTTAACCGTTTTACAACTATCATGACCAGAGATAGAGATAAATATATATATATTGATGACGACCGATAGTCAGAAACACGTGTCCACGGTTGCCCTACAGCGGAATTTACCTGTTATTATTCTCTTTCTTGTTATTTCATGTATCCGCATTATTTCCTTTTTTTGATTTTTTTTTTGATTTATATATATGGGTATATATATAGAGAGAGAGGTGTATGCAAAAATCACTTTTTTCTATTACAGTAATTGGACATATGCAAAAATCTCAACAGGAGATATTCCAGGCTGCTTGGAATATGTGAACTATATTAAACAAATAAATTAAATTAGGAATAATTTTTACGTTATTGTACTTTTATTAATGCACATAAACAATACTAATAATATAAATAATAATACAGATCGATTGGTCTGTTGAACAAGTTGAGCATGTTGTGTAAGACTGAGGTTGGAGGGAGATCTGACGAGACATCAATATGAATTTAGAAGAGACGGTCGACATGTGCTAGAAATAATTGCAAACGTAGCCGAAAAGTAAGTGGAATGTTCTTAAGTCGAAAATGCATTTAATACAGCAAATCTGAAAATAGTGCAAAACGGAAAATATCTCCATACCTCATAAATAGTGTAGCTGATTATCTGACATAATGGAGAAGGAAACGAAGAGAGATACACTGAAATTACAAGCAAATGTGCCGCAGGACGCTAATTCCATATACACGTAAATGTAACATGTCAAAGAAGTTGTGTAATTTCTTCACTTCACACTTTATCTACTTAAATCAGGTATATTATGCAATATTGTAATCGATTCTGTTATAGAGAAACATAGTTGTCTTCTCTTTATACACTACTAGCTTCTTGATGGACATCTAAGACCCATATCATATGCATCTACGAGGTAGGCGCCATAAATTCTCGGTCTGAGAGGCTTATACAGGTTCAAACGTGTTCAAACTTCGTCACGTTATGCATGCACATACATGAGGTGTACACTATAAATATGACGGTTCGAAGCCTAGTAGCTTTTAGTAACCAGCCAACCAAATTGACTACCGCACGAAAATGTCTGAAATAGCGAAAATTGAGTACCGCGCGGTCATTAAATTTTTAACAAAAGAAGGGCATACACCTTATCACATTAAACAACGTTCAGATGGTGTTTACGGTGATTCATCTCCTTCGTATTCAATTGTAAAAAAGTGGGCAAAATGTTTCCGTTTGGGACAAGAATCCCTGGAAGATGCTGATCGGTCTGGTCGACCAATTGAAGTGATAACGCTTCAACAAATTTCAATTATTGAACATTTAGTGCTAGAAGATCGCCTTTGAAAGTGAAGGAATTAGCAGTGATAACAAGACTCCGCCGAATTCTCCATGACCATTTGGGTATGAATACAATTAGTGCTAGATGGGTACCGCGACTTCTTTCTGGTCCCCAACGTGAACGTCGAGTCGAATGTGTGCAGTCGTTTTTAAACATGTGTGGAGACGACCCAAAACCGATTTTGGAGTCCATTGTCACAGGGGATGAAACAAAGGTTATGTTTTACGATCCTCTATCGAAAAGGGAGTCCACGGAATGGCGGCGACCTGATGAACCTCGTCCCAGAAAGGCGAAAGTCATCAACGTAATACGTGGCCACAATATTCTGAGATTGTGAAGGCATTTTGCTAATTGACTTTAAAGAGCACAATACATATGTTAACGGCACATGTTAAGCGCCTTTATTGCATAAATTAAGGGACAATATTCATGCAAGACGTCGCGAAAAATTGAAAAAAGTTGTGCCTATTGCACGACAATGCTCCCGTCCATACTGCCGCCATTTTACAAGCTGCCATCCGCAAATGCGGCTTTAAAGAATTGGAACATCCACGGTATAGTCCGGATATGGCTCCTTCTGATTTTTGTTTGTTTTAAAATTTAAAAAAAGACCTTAGATGACGTTGTTTTAAGGACGACAGTGAGTTGCAAGCAGATGTTATAGAAAATTTTGGCGGAAAAACTTCAGATTATTTTTGCAAAGGTATCGAATTATTAATTAATTGTTGTAATAAATGCATAGATGTTAGGGGAGATTACATTTAAAAATAAAAATTCTTATATTGTTCCAAGTTTCTTTTTTGTATATCAGGCCGAGAATTTATGACGCCTACCTCGTCCCAATTATAATAAATATCCTTAATTTATTAACTAGCAGCATACAATGGTTTTCGCTTGTATAAACTTATTGTATGTACAGATTCATATAATGAATTAGAATAGTGTGCCTACATGGAAAGTAATATGTATAAAAAAATATAATCTACCCCTTCAACCTTAAATATCTATCAAGCTTAGATTCCGTATCCAGGACTCCGTAGGTATCGGTCTTTCCGTCTACGCGCTTCATGACAAAACAGATCCACGTTTTTTTCGTTTGTTAATACAGATATGTTAGGATTCTTCTACTTTATTGAGACATTTTAATAAATTCCCATCAGTAGTAAATGCTGCATACACCAAATGACGATACGCTCTTGCAAATGAGACAAAATGGTCAGCTCTAATTATAACTATCTCGTTATTTACATAGATAGCTATAAACCCCAATTTTACGATAAAAATAAACTCGGAAAGAGCATGTTTATTATACCTATAATTTAAAAAATATGTATATCTTTAACGTTATACTTTCACTGACATAAATACATACGAAACGCCTGCGTATCGAACATCAAAATATTGTCACGCAAATATAATATTTTATTTTGGAAATAAAAACATCCTCAGCTAAATTTCAAGTGGTACATTTGAATATACAATACATATACACACACATATTAATCATACACATGTGGTCAGCATGCACATTTTAGTCTGCGTCGTAATTAAAGGAAAGACAAGATAAAAAACAAAGTAGGTACATTGAGTTGGACGATAAATACCTACAAGTTTAAACATATTCTGGCAAAGGAAAATAAAGTATAATGATATAACAAGTGTAATGTAAAAACACTTTAGGTTAGTGTACACGACACGGACATTGAGGAATGGATGGATTATGTGTACGTGTTTTCACACGACTCGTCTCCAAAAGCGAAAGGCGAATTGTCTCTATAATGCTAATAGATGTCGCGCGTTACATCGTCTTTGGTACTTACGGTTTATTTGGAGGAATAAATTTCCAAAGGCGTATTAATGACACCATTTATAAAACGTCTTCATTCGCACAAAATCATTACGGAAATTCTCGAGAAATAAGGTTTGTGTACAGGGCCCGATGCACAACTGATAATGGGTGTAAGTACTTTGACGATCATCCATTGGCACCTTTAGCAAATTTTACTTTTGGAAATTTAGTCCGTTCATGAAAACAACATGAATTATAAAATTTTGTATTAGTTTACATAAGTGCAGCATATATAATTCATAAGGATCATTCTAAAAGTTATAAACACTTTAGTTTATAACTACATTTCTATATCATCTTATTGGTTTATTTTAGATGATTTGTTCCAAGGTATTACAAGATAATATGCATAATATACTGCGGTTTACCGAGAATGTAATAAAAATGGTAAAACACATAAATCACAATTTGTTTAATAAAATATCTTCTTTTTCTTCTTCTTTTATTTAGGTCGTAACCTGTTTATCTCCACGCATTCTTCCTTTATCGTGTTTCGTTCGAAGTGGAAATCCAGCTCTCTCTCCATCGTTTCAATGGTCTACCGAGTTCTCTTTTTCCTGCAGGTCTCTGGTCTTTTGCTATTTTTATCAATCTGTCCTCCCCGGCTCTCCGAACGTGCGCATTCCATTCCCTTCTTTTCCGCCTCACGAACCTGACATCTTCAACCCCACATTCCTCTCTCATCGCTTCATTCCTAACTCTATTTCTCCTGGTTTTTCCGTTATAGTTCTCAAGGTGTTCATCTCAGGAGTTCGCATCAGTTGCTTCGTTTTGCTTGTGTCAGCTCTAGTTTCTGCTGCATATGTCATGATCGGTCTTATCATGGTCTTGTATATTCTTCCTTTACTTTCCATCATATTTGTTCGTCCATGTTACATCTCTCAAGCATCCGGATATTCTTGCTGCCTTCATAATCTGTTGTTTAGTTTCCCCGTACTTGTTTCGTTTACTTGATATTTCTACACCAAGATACTTGAAGGACATTATTTGCTCGATGATTTTATTATTTACTACTAATTTGCATCTTATAGGTTCTTTTGAGGCAACCAGCGATTTAGATTTCTTCGTGAATACTAGCATGTTATATTCTTGAGCCGTGTTTGTAAATTGGTGTAGAAGTCTCTGTAAATTAACTTCGGAATCTGCGATCACCACCGCATCGTCAGCATAACATAAAATCGTCAAGTTCTTTACTCCCATTTTATACCCGTTCATATTCGTCACACTGTCTATGATCTTATTCATTATAAGATAGAAGAGCATCGGGCTTAGAGAGTCCCCTTGTCGGATACCAGTGTTACTTCTTGTGTCTCCACTTAAGTCCATCCCTTGTGACGGAACATGCATTACAATGCATTTAAAATGAATAAAATTGCCCCAAAGTTGGGCGACATAATGTAACGGAACACCCCCTATTTGCGACTATGACTCAATTTCTCTCAGGGCGGTTTGGGTTTATCAGAAATGATTAATAAAGAGGGTTCCTAAACATCATTTAAAGTTAATACAAAGAAAAATACCATTGAAACTTTAAATAATACTTATATTAAAATCAATGAATCACACATATAATTTTAACAGATAACGAACAATCTCGTACAAACATAAAAGAGATCAAATTTATTTAAAAGGCAATTTGAATATAATTTTATAAATGCCAAACAGATATAAATCTTTTTGTATATTATTCAATATACTCAAATATCAACAACAGATGCCAGAATCTACTACGTATGCTTTATACACGTTTTGTGTATTATTATTATATACATACAATGCTGCTAATACAGATTAAATTACATTCTCCTTATTAGAACGGAGATGATATTTATTTGATAACTTTATTATATTAACATCAATTTAAGCTTTAATATATAATCTTTTAAAAATACCTTATAATAAAGTTTCTTTCTTCGCTCTTCCGTGATGTTTATCTTCCGTAGAATCTTCTTTTTATTGCGATGTTTTCATCGGCGTCATTTGCTGGGTGGTCACGATCCTATGGTGACGAATTCCCTTGTTCTGCTTACGGGAGCACAATACATATATTCTTTTATCAAACTTTTACCACTGTGCACATTTATTCTTTAAGTGCTACATTAAACACTTTTTTGGCCATAACAATTCTTATTATTGTTATCCAATTAGTGATAGGAGTGTGGGTTCTCCTTCTTTTTCTTTATAACATTTACTGTATATTACTTAAACTTTTACTAGTCGGGGTTCGACGATTTCTTCATGAAATCAGCCAGTCGAAACCTTCCCGACCTTGAAGTTAACCATTCGACTCTAGGTCTAGCATTTGACTCTTGCGTCCCCAGCGCGTGTTTTCATTTTATGTTGAACCGCCGGTGGTTCCCTGCTTTCCATATGGTTAGGTTGTTCCCACTTAAGTTTCTCACACACACTCTTTTACGTCGGCGAATGTTTATCACAACTGTAGCGTTTATTTCATTGTTGTAAACATTCGGCGCCACAATTCTTAGAACTAAACACATACTAAACTTATCTTATGATTAATATTTACTTAATAATACCATAACATATTCATTGATTTTAATTCTTATTTTTCTTTAAAATATTAATAATGAAATGTACTTAATTAAATTCTAAAAATATAAAAAATTACCAAGTCGTAAACGAACTGGTATGTACCATTACACCCTCTTTGTATTTTTGTTTTCGTTCCTACGTTTTATTATAGTAATTAGCTGTCTGACACGTTTTTCTCCTGTAATATTTTTACCACGTAAATATGGAGTCGTTAGTGGATCTATTTCTATGAAAGCCTTGCTGTTCCTCATGTTTCTAGTAAAATATATATTAAAATATATCTACTGGTTAAAACGGCCGCCTTTTTAGATTGTGGGCGCTCTTGAGATATGTCATTACTATTTTCATAAAACTGAACATTTGTTATTGCAAAACCAATGGCCGAGTAGAAATTTCCTTAGTTGTTTGTTTACGGTGTGCCAATGCATTTAATATGATTAATAAAAAAAATCCTTTGTCATATTTTTCCTCTCAACCACTTTATGATTCAAAGTAAAGCTGATGTCAAGGTGAGTGAAGTTTTTTCTTCCAAGGAACTTCCAAAGGGATACGTAGTTCACAAGCTGCCGAGACTATTTTGTGAAAAATTTGAAAACTGGAATATCGGTAAATGAAAGGTTTACGTTCGATAAATTTTTAAGATTTTAGTAAAGGCATAACTCAACAACAATAGAATTGCTTGGTTTATCTTTTAGAAAAAAAACAGCGTGAGAAAAGACTCTCATGTGGGTCGACCAAAAGAAGTTGTCAATCCAAAATACATCAACGCTCTACGCAATATAACTGAACAAGATTGACATGTGACTTATTCTGATATAGAGGCATCCTTAGGCATATCGAAGACTACAGTATATTCGATGTATCTGTGCAAAAGATCTGTATCCAGATAAATTTCTCATAATTTGACTGAAGCTAAAAAAGGCTTTTGTTAATTGGTGTACTGAAATGAGCAGAGAATTCGATCGAGAAATTGCAAATCTCGTATATCGTGAGTAACCTTAAATATATTTGTATTAATCGGAAATTGAGCAACAACCCACTATTTGAGTGTTCCAGAACGAACCGAATCTTACAGAAGTTGTTCTTTCGCGAAACACTTCAAAGAAAATGATCGTTTATATCTTGTTGTACTGGATACCAGGATAGGTTGCAATAGCAACTTGTCCTACGGTCCTGAGATTAGAAACAACAAACGTAATTTGAAAACTGCGCGTTGAAGGAAGAGAGAATCACATTTGTAAAATTGTTTAGTTCTTCAACTAGACGTCAAATTAGGCAACTCTTATGTACAAATTATTTAGTCATGTATCTAAATATGATGTTCTGTATCAAAGGCTAAAACTCATAATTACATGACCAGAATGTTCTATATTCCAGTATTTTTCAAGGAAGTGCTTCCAGAAAAACACTATTGTAATTACTGACTGCTTTGAAGGTTTCATTGGAAAACCAGATAATATTTAACTCAGAAACTGTCTTGGTCTAATTATAATCACGATAGAAATTAGGTATACTAGCAATAACATCTTAAGGAATGCTACGTTATTGAAGCTTCGGATGACGTACAACTGATAAATAATAGGCTGAAATAATTTTGCCACAGCATTATTTAGTATATGCTGTATTAGCAGATGATAAGGTGAACGCTGGGGATTCTACAAGTTAATTGAATTATTCCAACTTTTACTGAAGGTAGAACTCGTTAGTATATAATAAGTTGTTAATAAATGTAAAAAGGAAGACTCTTGAACGCTGTCATTTGACCCTTGGTGTAATACCTATGTAATAAAACCAAATATGCAAATTATTGGATATTTAGTTTTAATACAAATATAGGTATAGTTTTAATACAAGTATAGGTATGAGTACCAAATTCATCTGTGCCAATGGATATTAATCCATTATCACAGGTGAAATACCATCTATTAAATTGTGTAATGTCAAGAGTGGATAGATCCAAATTTTGAAGTAATTTAATGTTTATCTTATACCTTCCAAAAAATGCATTCTACTTCAACTTCCGGCTTTTTAGGTGAAAATTTCTTCAAGTAATCACATCGCATTATTATGTCTATAAACTGAACACACATAAAAATCAAAACCACATCAATAACTAATAATGATGGCATACAAAACTAGCGCTCATTCATTGTTTGCCTACAGATGCACATATTGGATCGCCCTATTGGGGAAACAAACATGAAACTACATGAAATATAATATTTCCCGTATTAACTTCAAACGTCATATTTTGCTGTACGTTTCTTCCACTGGCCGATTAAATTTTGAAAGCACATAGTTTCTTTGTTCTTTTTTTTTGTCATTGAATACTACTTATAATTATCAAATATAAATTCTAATATATTTCTGCCGTTATACATAAATTCCCTAATTTAGTAAACATCACAAAATTATAGGTCGTCGTATATAATATGAACAACCTTTTTACTTTCTTATACGTAGTAGTTACAAGTATTGTGATGATGAAAATTTTCGACCACGAGATTTTTGCAGATGTCCACATTTTGAAGTCCCCTGATACCGAAAAAGTAGTTTTTAAAAATTCTGTCTCTCTCGCTCTCTCTCTCTGTGTGTGTGACCACGATAGCAGTAAAACTGCTATAGCTATCAATTCCGAATTTTATATTTACGAGTATAATCTGCCTCTTGATATCCGATTAGATTTGCTGTAAAATCGGCAGACCGCGGAAATAGTACTTTACTTCTGTGAAAAAATTGAATTTCGCCAATATTTCGTCGACTACTAAGTTTAAACAAATTTATAAAGAATTCATATATACTCAAATTAAAATTAAGTTTGAGAAGAAATATATCATGAAAGTTTTTCGAAATGTCTTACCGAAAGTATGTCTTTTACTCTTATCGAAAATCAGTTTTTTGCCAATATTTCCCAAGACATGTTTTTTAGACAGGTACGTTACGAGTATAAAAGTATTTAAAACTTAATTTTCAATATCTTTTGTACAAAACAAATTTCAAAATACGGACCGGAAGTAACACTTTTACTCTTATCAAATAGCGAGTTTTTGCAAATATGTCGTAAATTATGCATTAAATATTTAACAAGAGTACAAAAGTATTTAGAGCTGGATTTGGAATATTTTTTGTATGAATGAAATTTCGAAATTCGGGCCAGAAGTAACTCTTTTACTCTTAGCACTTTTTTTCGAATATCTCGCAGAGTATGCATATTGAAGCGATTTATTAAGAGTATAGAAGTACAGTGGAGTCGCGATTTAGTGAATACTGCTTCGAGTGAACTACCCCATATTAATTATTAATTAATAAATTAACGACGTTATCCAATGGGCTGAGGAAACGGCGATGTAGTGGAATATAACAGTTTGCTTGTACTGCAAAATTTGAGAGAGAAAATGGGATAAATCAACGTGAACAAGAAGTTTAAACAGTCGAAAAGAACATCAGTTTTAAAGCACCTTCCATAAAAGTTTTTTCTTATAACTGTACCAATATTTACATGTATATACAAAATATTTTCTTAGAAACAATTATTTAGTTTATACGTGCACACACATTGTTTTTTACACAAAAAACACTACTTTTTTTAATGAGTGCATTTAATTTCAAAACTCGAAAAAGTAACACCCCCAAAATATGCCTGCATCATTTGGCCTGAATTAGTTCACTAGATTGCACTGTAGGTACTTATAACAGAATTTTTAATAATTTTTAAAGTAAAAAATTCCCAAAAATTAGCTTATTTTTCTAAGAATATAAAACTACTTAAAACGATCTAGAACAATTTTGTATAATTTGAAATGCTCATACGTATAAGAAGGTCGTGTGGTGGCCCCACCTCATTTTTTCTATTCCAATTGACTATGTTTTTTCTACGAGCTTCGTGATGAAAATAAAATCTATGCAATACATTCACTATACTTATCAAAGTAACACATCCGATTGAAATAAGCTTCATTATATGTGATTAATGAAATTGAAATTCAATATAAATGATTATTTTTCAATAATTACTTCCATACAATGTAGAAATTGTTTGATTGAATACTAAGGTTCTTAAGATCTGTATTAGATTTAGAACTAATATTAATATGACTTGTAATGTAAAATATAATGACAAGACAACTAAAAAGTATTAACATAAAAAAAGGTGTTGTATCGGTTGACAGGAAAATTATTTACTATATTTACTATTATTCCAAAATAATATGAGTTTTCCTTATTTTAGATGTATACCATCATCTACAAATAAATATGTTTCCTACGAAATATTTCCGTTAGCTGTGTCATTACTACCTGTCAATACCTCGTACATGCAATCCTACGTGCTTTTGTCAAAGCTATAATTTTCCAATTTCACAACACTTTTCTTTCTGAGACATGAAGAAAATTTGATATTATTAAAATAACTTGTGCAAACTAATTGGGGTACGTATGTCAAAAAAAAAAGATTCCGATAAATCTATCAATCCGCTCCCGGCTACGTTTTAATCACGACGACCTCCACCCCTAACTATAGTCATTACACCCTCATTGCCATCCATCATAATATGGCGAAGAAGTTCAGATGAATTTATTACAAACACGCTTGCCCTTAGCGAGCTTAAGGGTTGTTCTTCGTATAAGCTGCTTTACATTTTTAAAAAAGTTGTCTCGTAAACTTAATTTGTATTGTTGTTCATTGCCTTGAGGGCTGTATACGTCATAGTTCACAATATATGGATTCATAAAGGCGGAGCTTGTGGGATTATAAAAAATATGTTTTACTGGGAAGACATATATCATAATTTGGCCTACATTTTGTATTCATGTTTGAGGGGTTGAAATAATTGTTCGAAAATGCTTTAAATGCGTTTTGACAGGAGCAATTTTTCTTTAGTTTCATACAAAGTAAAAAAATCAATAAAAACAGTTTAGAGATGCTGCAACCACTATTATCATGTTCTTAATATTGCGTTGATCTAAATAAAAATGTAATTTATTTTACAATCTCTCCGGATACGTATTTATAAGATTAATACCACCCATAGTAACACGCTGTTTCAGTACAGCAGAGGCACATTACTTATTATACAGATTCTGTTGTATTAAGTGAGTTTTATCACAATTATTATAGTGAAATTATATTAAAAAAAAATTCTTACAATATTTTACGTTATGAACTTTCACACTTTTTTATTCAAAATGTTAAATTGTTTTTAAATGCCTTCTTTGACTTTTCAGTTCTAATTTCATCTCAGAAATAAGTTTTGTCAAATACATTTGCCTTTAGGCTGTCAAAATAGATATGCTTTTTCTTTCTAAAGATCATTGGCGCTCTTAAAAAAATAATAAAACTAGAGAAAAAGAAAGAACTTGAATATTCATACTATTTATAAAATGTTCATTATTTATGTGAAAAATTATAGCAAAAACGAACATTTTAGCATCGTCCTTAAAGTTCGACAAATCTTGCAGATTTGAAACAAAATTAACAACGTGTCATTGAAATTGAATCTCGTAGCCGCTCCTGTGATTTTGCGTTAACTTTTACGCTGTGCCACACGACAAGAATAGAGGTTCAAACTACAAACTTTTCATTGCCGTTGAATATATTTTTTAGATTACCGTACACTGACAGAAATAAATGTTCAGTCAACCAATTTCTAGTTGACTCAACACCGAAAACTATTGAGTCAACTAGAAATTGGTTGACTGAACATTTTATTTCTCTCAGTGTATATATTAAATAGTTATTGTTTATATTATTGTGTACGTATGTCCATTGTGTCATTTGTTTCATCATCTACTAACCACTGAAGTGATCTGGGATTTAATAATTAATGCTAAAGCTAATCACACTTGTTTAAGAGGGGCTTTTATCTATCGAAAATTAAGGCATCGCCGTTTCGCGTTTTTTAAACTCATGTTGTAATTTTAGAATCTCAAATTTGGGTTAGTGATGTAAAAGGCATTAATTTATAATATCAAGGTCAGTTTTTGTACTAATTTATTTCCTTAAGAAAGTTATGTGTTTTAGAAATAACCACAAAAATGCATGAATTTGATTAATGTCTACTAACTAAGGCTGGTACACAAAAGAAAAAACACGACCTCTATGCGCCAGCTGCACATTTGATGTACGATATAAAGAAAAAATTAAATTTATGTAATAATTGTTAAAGATAAAAAACATTAAACAGTAAACATTGTCACACACATTTTACACGAGGTTTTTCGCGTCGTCTATCCCCACTTTACGGTATCTCTACCGGTCCTAGCAAAGACGAAAATCTATCGGAATCGGTCGGCTATTGCAGACTTAAATGTGAATGACAGTTTAATTACAAACTGTCACTCGCATTTAAATGTCATATATACCTATAATATTCGAGTGTATAATAATATAACAGTTATGGGCAACCGAAAATTGGCTTATTATGAAACATCAACAACATCAACAGTTCCGTAAGTACTCATTCTTTATACATTATGTTTCTTATCTATAGTATTTTTTTATCTATGACAGAATCTGTGAATAAAACTGAACCACTGTAACAGAACCGAATATCGTCAACCTCCACCTACTCACACCCCTTGCGTCTACCCGTCCCGCGAGTAATATAAGTTGCATAAGTTTCTATTTGTTGGTAAACGCCACTCTTAAAGGAATGTGAAAATAATTATTTCAATCTATGTTTTTTTAATTCAACTTAATCAACTTATCATTCTTCTTAGGAATTATAGGCACTATCTTTTTGTACAATATCTGATATAGGGCTACATTCTACAATGTCTTATTTTTGCTGTTGACTAAAAAAAGTATAGTCTAACCACAAAATACATTTCAATTTTCTTGCACAAATATAGAATGAAATCAGTTCCCAAATTGATTTTTTATGACGTAAATAATGCATTCTTAAGTCTTAAGTAAGTTGAGTTATCAGGTAATGGATAAGTTTTTTTGTTATTTTCCCACCCATAATTTCTAACGAAGAACAGTGACCGTATTTTTTATTTTATAATTCAATTACCTGTCAATCTAAAAGCCACAGTATTAAAGAAGTTCCACTGTTGAACAGAAAATATTTTATGTCTTGACGGAATGATATTTTTCTCTTCTTAAAAGTCTCGGAACAAATGGTTGCCTAATGTCATTACTGCCAAGCTCGTTTCATCACTGGTAACTTTTCTCCGGCCAGATTCTGATGCCAATCATCAACAAAATTTCCATATGTTCTGTTTTACTACAACGCACGATGATTTCATTCAAAATTTGGACTTTCATTAAATGACAAGTAAATCTGTCTATATGACACGCGAGCACATGATTTTTTTGTGCCGAAAAAAATTCCATGACTGATCAAGATTGGGTCAAATATTTGTCAAATGTCTTTGGAAAAACCCAACACATGATATGTCGTCAAACAGAGAATTTTTGGATCTATTTGAATATGCCATAAAAATGTATGACAATTAAAAGAAAGTTGTACCCAGATGACCATAAAATGGAATTGCAAGTAAATCTTTATCGTCTCATAATCACTATTTTACAAAATCGGTATACCTTTTGAAGGATTTTTCTGTAAACCGTCTATGTAAGCCATGTAAGCGTTGCTTTTGACGCACATTAAATATTATTAACATAGAATTTTCATTTATATTGTATTTCTGTATAAATCGTATTATCAACTATAAGAAATTAATAAACTTTCATTAAATTTCTTCGCCTTACCAAAACTGTATTATTATATAAAACAATATTCTTCATAAATAATGGTAAAACATATAAGCTATTTTTAAGATAATCTAATCTAATACATATTTTCAATAAATATTGGAATATTTTAATGAAAAATAAAACCATTTTAAAAACCTTAAATAATTTTATTTGAACTGTAGTTTTAATGTATATATACATTCTGTTTCCGAAGTAGTACTATATTATTAATATGTATATAAATCACTTTGATACTGATACGCAATTATTTGGTAAAAAAAGTAATTACATACACAATTTTCACACATTTAATTGTATCGTTACCACTCA
Organism: Amphimallon solstitiale; assembly: GCA_963170755.1. NCBI lineage: Eukaryota > Metazoa > Arthropoda > Insecta > Coleoptera > Scarabaeidae > Amphimallon > Amphimallon solstitiale. The sequence goes on along the minus strand of OY720678.1, from coordinate 109,421,238 downwards.
TTCATTACATGCCTTATCAATATCAAACGATGGTCGGAGTCGTATTTATTTTCTCGCTTAAAATAATATTTTTCACATGATAAATGATTTAATTTTACGATTATTTACTTGATGAAAACCATTACTAAGTTGAAATGGTTGCGTAATTAATTTAGTAAATTTTTCAATTAAAAACGCGTCAATGATTTTCGGTGTAATTAAGCAGTTACTAATTACGAATTTACCGCCAAGAGTGTAATTATGAAATTAATTACAACAGCATAGTATTCTTCCTCTGATACTGGGTTTGCCATGACGCTTTACATACAAAGAGTGTCTGATAAACCCCCGCAGTGTTTACGATATTACCATCCTCAAAATTGATTCACCATTGCCCTGTTAATCTACTTCACTGACACAGTTTTAAGTTACATTTAAATTACTCCAGGACTAGTCGTTTATCTACGGGTTTCTTTGTAAGAAGCCAATTGTGACTGAGATTTCATTTTAGGGTTATCTAAATTAAATAGGGCACATGCATTATGGCCAACAGATAAGAAAAACAAAGATTAATGAATCCTCACTGTGCTATAACTACACTCTGGCAACTCTCCTAATGGAGCCTACGTAATAAATATTGTTGTGTTTTAATGATGTGTTGGAATGATAAAATATTGAAGAAAATGTTTAAAATTATATAATGCTTACATTACATCATAATGAGTGCAATTGATGTTTCCTTATTTATTTTATACTAACTTACTACATTACTGCATCGTCATTTTACGGGTTTATTTATTATGAAAACAGTGCATTATTCAAATTTGTTCTAAATGTCTAAAACTCGAATATGAATATGTGTCCAACAAGCCATACATATTTTTTAAGAAAAATGGAGGTACTATAAAAATTGTAATAAGGAAAAAATATCCTACAGTTTTGATAGTATATGAATATATCACAATAAATGAGGAAAGCAGTAAAATTAATATTGATGTCAGTAATAGCAAGTCGGAGGAATCAACTTCTCCGTTATCAACGACAAATATAGAAGCAAATTCATATCACAGATTTAATTTCCTAAAATATGCAGAACTTCTCTATCAACAGCGAAAAGACGATAATTGACACAATAATGCAAAAGTCATAGGCAGTAAAGTATTTCCTCATTTAATTAAAAAAGAGAATTGAAATGTAATTTATCAAAACTAAATTATCAAGAAACCAGTTAATGAAATAGCTTCTAGAAGAAAGCTTAAGAAAGCTATTTTGATTTAGTAGAACACATTGACAATGAAGACTTACGTAACGCAGAGGTAATGTGCAGACTAAGTGATGCTTAAATTGGCTTCTAGGAAAAAGTCGTTCTTTATGTTACTTTGGTTTAGGAAGTTGGTGAAAAGTTGAGTGTTCATTTTATATGTAATAAAACTGGCAGTTTGGTATATTCCACTGTCTCTGATAAAGCCGACATTTCACAGAAGGGCACCGTTCTAAAAACTACCACACAATTAATACAGAAAGAACGTAATCTAATAGCTTTAAGAAATAAATATGTTCCGCTATAAAAAAAAATAGATGCATTTGTATGCTACTTGTCTTACTATTAACCTCAGCTTAATAATAAATAAAACATTCATTTTTTAGATTATGCCTCACAGTATCCCAAGTCTATCTCATATTCGGCCCATAGAGAGCTTAAATATGTTTTTTTTCCGTGAAATTCGATTATTCTAGTCAGAAAATAAATCGTTAACGTTCACCAAATTTACATTCGATATTCTATTGTTTAATTCTTAAAACTAAGTGGAAGTAATCTTAATTCTAAAAGTTTTGAAATTGTTTCATTATTATATCATAATAATAACTTTAGGACTTACTTATTAATTTTAAATATTACCCTACAAACTGCAACTTAACTCCTTCATATATAATACACTTACATTCACAGAGTTGAGTTAATGCATATAAAAGCTGTTCACATTTTCTGATCTTAAACACTCATTGTTAAATGCAGAGTAAGAGCAACTAAAGTCACACCACAAGTGCTAATAAGTAAGCCTGGTGTCAGACCCCTCTGTAATTGACAGTAATGTTGCTGGAGACTCTTAAAACGTAAATTATTATTGTATACATTATCCTAATACATCTTCAGTGTTTATATAAATAAATAAATAAAAAACATAAATTAATTATAGTCATAAAGTAGAACAGAGTACCTTAAATTAACTAAATGATATCTTAAGGATGCTCCAAATAAAATTTGTAAAAGGAATAATGTTAAAAACAGGATTTGGAAAGAAAAGTACGAATTTTATGAAATACGTGTAAAAAGTCGTAAAAGAATATGACATTTTAAGATTTATGGAAGTATAAATTTCAATTTGTTGATATTATAAAAATGAAAATAAAATAAAGTGTTTAAAAAGAAAGCGTTCTTGATTTGCAAAAATTGAATTTTTGCAATCTATATATCCTGGAGTTTCAAATTATTTAGTACAAAAAAGAGCAAATGAATCAAAACGATTTTAAATGAAACTCTAATAAAATTTGTATATTCTGAAAACATACCTTACAAATTAAATTCCTGGGTCGTGAATCCCAAGAAAATAGGTATTCAAAGAAGGACAAGTACCTGTTTCTTATCTCAAGCAAGTAAAAATAAATAAAAGTGATTCCGCCCTGAAGAAATCAATTCCCAGGCTTCCTAGTCATTATTAATACCATAACCTTCACGCAAGCACATAACCTTGTCCTTAAAGACTTTTTTCCTGATAACAGCAATCCTTGTCAACACTATGATAAGAAATCATAATTTGTTTTTAAAATTGGTATATAAAATTTCACATTTTAATTTCCGATTTAGAAATTCAAATGGTGATTTTGTCTTTTCATATGTGAAAATTGTACTCAAAGAATGTAGTTCAAGCTAATAGTAAAAAGTGACAACGATTGTCAAGAATTGTTTTCTGCTATGAGTTCTCAAAATTTGTTTACTAAAAAACTTTAATTAGAAAATTGCGAATCTAAATCCTGTAGAAGAGATAAAATAAACTAAGATTAGAATTATTATTTGGTATGTTTGTGTGTATGAGATACTTCATGAATTCTAAAATCCTTATACCGTAGTCGACATATTTTAATTTCTGATACGAAAGTAGAAAGAAGAAAAGAGCGCGACGAAATAAACTAAAGATAAACATAAGCGAGGCTGCCAAGACAGTACACTCGACAAATGTTTCCTATGAAATGTAAGGCGTGAGGTTCCGCCGACACTGCGTTGCTCTCCCACCACTGTTAACAAGCAGGCATCGCTGCATATTATAAGGTCATCTTCTGCGTGGGATAGAAGTGTAAACCGAAATTAAAATTTAACGACTACGGTATATACGATGATTGTCTTGCGAAAAGCGTACGGCATGGCATGCTGATCAGATTCAAGTGAATCGAAACGCGCCCAAAATATTTTTCAAATTAAGTATTATTTGTTTATTAAATTAGTTGAATTACAAACACTGTTAAAAGCACATTACTATAATCTATTAAGCACTACACTGATTATCAAAGGCCAAGCAAGCAACTTGGCTTTAAAAAGGCAGTAAACCTCTAACTTGTTAAGAAAATGATAACCTTCGTTTTCAAGAATGCCAAAGGAGTTACATTGAAGATCATGGATTACGATTTGTAAATAATGCAACGAATGTTGTATGTTTTATGATACCTATACACAATTAATTAACTTTGGTATTTCACAAGCACATGCATGCTTATACGTATTTTTGAAGGTAAAGCTTTCCCACCTTCAGGACATATACAAAATTTCGCTTGAATTTTGTAGGTTATGGAGTGCGCTATATTCGGCCAAGAATTTAATTTTGTCCATGAACCAACGTCCTGCGTACTTTTCCGCGTATTCTTTAATAGAAATACTAGGTTGTCTTTTTAGTTAAAATTCCTTTTAGTCTGTTTTATGTCTACCATTTTTAAAATTAGGCTTTTAATTTTATTTGCATAAAAGCGCTTAATTATAATTTATTAAATAATAATTTATATAAACTTAAAAATAAATAATGTAGAATTTTTCTTAAATTTCGTAATTTGACCAGTAGTCAGACTGCTAAGAAAACATTTAGCTTAGTTAAATTCGTGAAAATGGTATATGCACATATATTTCAAAATAGTATTACACTCAAACAATTTATATGCAAATGCAAATACCAAAATCTAATATTCAGTGCTTTAGATGCTTTATTAGTAAAATACCAAGTTTGTTTCTCCAACAATTACCATAACAATAATACACATGTGTGATATTCCTAAACTATGAATATTTTGTAAGTAGGTTGTCTTTAGAAGACAAATTGCAACTTTATCTAATCTCTAGGGCTAAATAAATAACAAAATAACATAATAATGCCTTAAGCAAAAAAAATCTTCAGAAGTATGCGACAGGAAACGTTTACATAGTAATTACACTTAATGTGAGTACATTTTCAAAATGACACCTTAGTACGATAACATGTAATATAGAGCAAAAGTATTTTATTGCGTGATAAATTTTCCACAAAAAAGGAAGACGACGGATTCACAAGAACGTGTCATTTTAACAATTACGATGCTATTGAAGACAAAAAAAAGATAATACAGACGAAAAAACAAAAGAAACCTACAATTTACCTTCCCAGTACAACCACCATACCAAAGCCCTACTGTTGTAACTTTTGCGTCCGAAATAAATCAAAATTGACAGGTACCCCGGTTATATATTCATTCAATACATTTACTAGGATTTTCACTTAAACTGTTAAATAATGGGAAATCACCATTGATAAGTTCTTTTGTTACGATAAACAGGCACCTAGATTAGATAGATTAACACGTGAAGTGTCTGTATTCGTTGGCAATAAGTTAATTAATAGTGCCAACTTTTTAGATAACTGCGTAGGAATTAAGATATCACTGTCAATACAAACACGATTTTTAAGGTTGTCGTAGTTGTTTGTGGTTTCCTGTTTGCGTTTAGTTACTGATAAATGTGTTCTAATTTATCATAATTAGACAATTCTGTGTTTGATGTGTCTTTCATTTTTTCACTATTCTAGGAAGTTATTAGAAATTCGGTTTGGCACTTGCAAATTAAAATTACGTATATATGTATATACTGTAACGAATTAGCAGCATGAGTAATTATTTAAGGAAGTGTTTTACATTGTAAAAAATGAGGTGTGGCCACCACACGACTTTCTTATACGTATGAGCGTTTCAAACTATACAATTTTAAGAATTTTTTTATACAAAACTTATTCAAAATCCTATTCTAGGTACTTTCATTCGCTTAATAAATCGCTATAGAATGCATACTTTGCAAGATATTATCAAAAAAGTGCTCCTCGCTAAGAGTAAAAGTGCTACTTCCAGTCCGAATTTTGAAATTTCATATATACGAAAAATATTGCAAATCCAGTTCTAAATACTTTTGTACTCTTGATAAATATATATAGAATGCATAACTTACGACATATTTGCAAAAAATCGCTATTCGATAAGAGTAAAAGTGGTACTTCCGGTCTGAATTTTGAAATTTTTTTTATACAAAAGATATTGAAAATTATGTTTTAAATACTTTTATACCCGTAACGTACTTGTCTAAAAAGCATGACTTGCCAAATATTCGCAAAAAACTGATTTTCGATAAGAGTAAAAGACCTACTTCCGGTAGGAATTTCGAAAAACTTTTTAAATAAAATTATTCTCAATTTTAATTTGAAGTATATATGAATTCTTTATAAATTTGTTTAAACTTAGTAGTTGACGAAATATTCGCAAAATTCGATTATTTCGCTGAAGTAAACTGCTATTTCCGGTCTACCGATTTTACTGAAAAACTAATCAGATCTCAAGAGGGAGATTATACACGTAAATACAAAATTTGGAATTGATATCTACAGCGGTTTGACCGCTATCGTGGTCACACACACACAGACAGACAGACAGACAGACAGACAGACAGACAGACAGACACACAGACACACAGACACACAGACACACAGACACACAGACACACAGACACACAGACACACAGACACACAGACACACAGACACACAGACACACAGACACACAGACACACAGACACACAGACACACAGACACACAGACATTTTTTAAAAACCACTTTTTCGGTATCAGGGGACCTCAAAACGTGGACATCTGCAAAAATCTCGAGGTCGAAAATTTTCATCATCACAATACTTCCTTATACTACGTATAAGAAAGTAAAAATGCGTAATTGCGTAGATTATGTTAATCAAAACATTCACGAAAAGGCACTGATATAAACCGGTAAAAGATTTAGAAATTTTAAATAAAATCAAAGCAAACAACACAAACTTTGTGTAATGTCTCTACAAACTAATGTTTATTAAATTTTAAATAAACTTTAAAATTAGTTGTTCGAAAATACAATCACACTTTGTAGCCTGGAGGAAAGAGCATCTGAGTGTCTATAGGGTAGGGTGGTGGGTTCGAATCTCGCTCGTAAGTAAAATTGTTATAATTAAATTTACTTTTATTATTGTACATATATTATGGCTTTTCGGAGCACTTTTACGTTCTCCAATAGAAGACAACCATTCGCTAAACTTCATATATATAATATAAACATTAAATTAAATTATTTGAAGTCAATATCTCGAGTCTAAGAAGTTTATCAAAATTAATCTAAAAATCACAATGTGGAAAATCAAAGTTCTCAATTAGCAGCAAAATCCTAGTGTAGAAAGGCGTACTAAAGCCTACAAGGGCGTACGGTATAGGGTTTTTGGAAACAGCAAGCAATTCCAATATCGAAATACTCCAACACTATCAAAACAAAGTGCTATGCTTAATTGTGAGTGCACCGTGGTATTCCCAAACTTAGTTATTCAATGAGATCTGCAAGTACCAAATCAAATCAAATCAAATCAAATCATAGTTTATTGTCGAGAGTTGTTACAACAACATAGGACATTGTCATTTTAAAAACAATGTAAATATACACATATACAATTAAAAATATAATAAGGTATAACACGATACACTGCAATACTTATATTTATAATTCTCCATGGTTCCTAAGGAACAATGAATTGTCAAATTTCCAGTTTTATAACAAGTATTATCACAAACAGTACACATACCATGACATACAATTCGGCCATCACCTATCCTCACAAAACTTGAAATACCTGAAATATTCATCTTCATCAAAAAATGCTTGTTCAACAAAAACTTTCTTTAAGGCATTTTTAAAATTACTAAAATCCAATTCTTTAATATTTTGAGGAAGAGCATTGTATAATTTTACACCCCTCTGACAATATGCCTTTTGTCTACTACTCAATCGAGTATATTCAACACAAAGATCATTCTTGTTTCTAGTATCGTACTTGTCAAAAATTGCCACAAGTATTAAAAGACGAAATATTAGCTTTTACGTACAATAAGCATTCAAGAATATACAAACTAGGAAATGTCAAGATTCTTGAATTCACAAATGCCTGGCGACTGTCAGCACGGTATGGCAACTCATTCAATACCCTCGCCGCCCTACGCTGCAGACCAAAGATTCTATGCCGCGACGAACTGTGGCCCCACAACACAATGCCGTAGGACATTACCGAATGAAACAATGAGTAGTACGCTACCCTAACAATGTCCCGAGATACTGACAAAGACAGATTTCTTAAAACAAATATTACTTTCACCAGTTTATTTGCCACATGCTCGCAGTGTGGTCCCCGCTTAAGTTTAGGATCCTGTACAAAACCCAAATACCTGACTTCGCCCACAACTTCAATCTCGACGCCACTTCGCACGGTAAACATCATCGTAACTGTCTTACTACTATTAAGCAATAACTTATTTTGCGTAAATCAAGCTTCCGCATCTTTACGAGCCACCGTGTTCCTAGATACAACATCCGCACTATCCGCGGACTTAACTAGTAATGCAGCATTATCCGTGTCAGTCTTAACATTGCTTGCAAAGTCATTAATATAGATCAGAAATAAAAATGGCCCCAATATGGAACCTTGTGGCACACCTGAGTTTATTTTTAGCTCTGCAGAAGCTCTACTCCCCACTCTAACTATCTGACGTCTGTTATTTACGGTTATTTAGGTACGACCTGAGATACCTCAAAGATAAATCATCTAAATTAAGTAGTTTAAGCTTATTCATTAAAACATTGTGATCGACACAATCGAACGCTTTACTAATATCACAAAAGGTGGCTGCACAGTATTCTCCATTTTCAAAACATGATAAAGTAAAATCCACAAAATCTAATACTGCTGCAGTTGTGGATTTCCCGTGCCTGAAACCGAACTGGTTCGCGCAGAACAATGAGTTTTTTTCAAAATAAGACACGATTTTGTTTTTAATTATTTTCTCAAATGTCTTTGACAGTACCGGGAGAATAGAAATGGGTCTATAATTCGAAACTTCATTTATATCTCCTCCCTTATGCAGCGGAATAACAGATGCAAGTTTTAATTCATCTGGAAAACTACCTGACCGGAAGCTCAAATTAATCAAATTGGTAATAGGTATAATAATCTCGTTTTTTACTAATTTTAATATATTTGTATTTAGACCGTACACATCTCTTGTATCAGATGGCTTCAGGGAATCAATCACATTGCGCACTTCATTGTACGAAACGTCAACTAATCCAAATGGATCACCAAACACAGAATTCATTGAAATAGATTCACTGGCACTAGACGCAGGCAACTGCTCAGCAATAGAAAACGGCACGTCGCGAAAGAAATTGAAGTGAAGAGTGAATTTTCAAAGCATAGTCAGAAATACAGTAGAAGGTCCAAGTGCATCCAAACGTCTTATCAAATCAATTATGGAAGAATCCACTGAACCAAGACGTTTGAAACGCGTCAAATCCACTAACTCGCTATCCATATTTAGTTAGTGAATATAGCCTAGTTGTCACGTTGGAAAAAAAATATTTTTGATCATAATCATCTAGTTGATAAATAGAGAGAAAATCATTGGAATTGCTTCCCTCCATGACCATTGAAATCCAAAAGAGAATACTTAATGTCTGATATTGGGAAAGATTGTGTGTCAAACGGGGATAAAATAAATAAAAGTTATTTCATTGATAAAATATAGTAAACTAATGACAAGATAACAAAAGCTAAAATAAAAGCCAGATTGTAGCTTCTGTCGGGAGTTCTACACCAATTTATTGCAGAAAACAACCAACTTCACTACATAGCAGACAATGTCAGCCTGTGCGTAAATGATACACGAGTGACAAAATATAGAAAATTGATAATGCGTAAATATGTAAATTGAAAATGAAACTCCTACCTGTAAGGGACATATACGTATGTATATTAAAATTCTTTGACGAATATTATAATAATGAATTAAAAGCAATGAGTTATCTTGGCGTAACGACAATTATAATAGTTATTTACGAACCAAGTGCGGGAAGACTGTTTTCCCGCATGAGCGCACATTGTAAGCACGAGCGACCGCAGGAAGCTTTTAATTGCGCGAATGCGTGGAAGATGTCTTCACGCAAGTGGTTTGTATAATATTTGTTGTACGAACATTAAATTAAAGAAATATTATTGATTAATGTCATTAGTATCATACCTAATCTAAAATAGATACCTAATTACCTAATTTAAGCACTTTATGTACGTAACTATTACACACCTTTTCCTAAAATTAAGTTATTATATTCTTACACATGGCAAACATGAGGTATTTATTCTTATATTTATAAATTTATAGTACATTTATTGCGTTTTTGGTTTAAATACAAACAATTCCGAACTGCCAATATGAATGTCGATGTGGTTCAAATAGATGGCGCTTGAATCTTGCTTAAGATGTCGCTTAAAATGTCGTCAAGTAGATGGCGCCACAATTTTGTTGGAAGAATTTTTAATTATTACTCCTATTTCCCCAACTTTTAGTGAAGAATAGTGGAGGGAAGTAGTATTTTATAGACTAAATTTTATTACTACCAAATTATATTTTTTTTTAAATGTCCCAAAGTGCCAGTGTTTTTTTCAATTTTTACAGTCGCTTCGACCAGGAAAACGTATTTCCCAGTCGAGCTACACATGCGCCAAATGTCACTTTACAGGCGGTGAGTATAAAAAGACAATTAATAATAATTAAATGACAATTTGACAGTAGGCTGTCATCTAAAATGTTTCAATGACTAGCAAGATATAACGTAAACTAGAAAAGTGTAAAAGTGAAAATTAACATAGAACCATCACAATTATCCACAGAGTTTCATCAAACGATCTTGATTTAATAGAATGTTCAAAATTCGTACTCAGTATAATACTTTTACAAATAATTATGAAATGTATAACTTATTGGTGGAAACATATTTTTTATTAACCATTTCTCTGTATTTCTAACAGCAGTTGTCGAGCAAATACTCTTGATTGTGTAAGGTATTGGCGAAAATCGATGAATTAAATTGCTTGTATTCGATATTTTTTGATTTTCACTGTGATTATTTCCCAAATATTCCACACCAGTAAAAGTCCTGACTTTTCATCAAAAACGATTCCTATTTAAATACACCGCATGATTTGGTGCTAATCAAATATGAAAGGTTAGCATGAAAAAATGTTTTTGTTTATATCTTGGTCTTCAGATATGGGAAGCACATATTAAACGCAAGCGATTGCACTAAATTAAAACTTTGCTCTACAACTGGTGGTGCTCGTGAAAAGTTGGCATCAAAAAAATCTTTCTTATTTGTTTATAAAATAGATAACACTGGGCAACAAATTTTCGAAAAGTTCATGCTTCCAAGCTGAAAATAGTCATTTCTTAATGAATTCAATGTGCTGAACACGAAAATGACTAAGAAAAAGCTGAATTGGCTACGGGTTTTCTGTAATATGTACGCATATTTCAGAAAAAGTGTACTTATGTCAATATTATAATACATGGTAAGAAAACATTTACGCATATTTCAGAAAAAGTGTACTTATGTCAATATTATAATACATGGTAAGAAAACATTTACGCATATTTCAGAAAAAGTGTACTTATGTCAATATTATAATACATAGTAAGAAAACATTTACGCATATTTCAGAAAAAGTGTACTTATGTCAATATTATAATACATGGTAAGAAAACATTTACGCATATTTCAGAAAAAGTGTACTTATGTTAATATTATAATACATGGTAAAAAAACATTTACGCATATTTCAGAAAAAGTGTACTTATGTCAATATTATAATACATGGTAAGAAAACATTAGTCTGCTTCCGGCTTTCGACTTCTTTTGGCCTGCCGTTTGTAGTGGACTTGTGGAGCATCTCTACTGATTGTCCAACAATAGTCAGCTAGCATTGACGTAGACCATTTGCCTTGGTACCGTTGCTCCATGGTGGCAATGTCCTGATGAAAGCGTTCGCCGTGCTCATCGCTGACCTGCCCGCAGTTATCAGGAAAGAAATCTAAGTGGGAATCAAGAAAGTGGATCTTTAAGGACATATTGCAGCCGAATTCATGAAACAAAGCCAACATATCCTCAACCAGACACTTGTAATTTTCTGCCTTGTCATTCCCCAGGAAGTTTGCTGCCACTTGATAGAATGCATCCCAAACCTGTTTTTCTTTACCTTGAAGAAGTTCCTCAAACTTGGGGTCTCGGAAGAGCTGTCTAATTTGAGGCCCCACAAAGATGCCCTCTTTAATTTTGGCTTCACTGAGTCGAGGGAATTTGTCATGCAGGTACTTGAATGCTGGTCCATTCTTATCCATGGCTTTTACCAAGTTTTTGACAAGACCGAGTTTGATGTGTAAAGGAGGAATGATGATTTTGTGTGGCTGTGCCAATGGTGGGTGCTGTACATTCGTTTCTCCAGGCTTAAACAATGCTCTCGGAGGCCAGTCTTTCTTGATGTAGTGCAAATCGATTGCTCTGCTGTCCCACAGACAAAGAAAACAGCAGTACTTTGTATATCCCTGCTGCAAACCTATCAACAGAGATACTACCTTCAGGTCAGAACATATCTGCCAGCCATACTTGCTGTAGTTAATCGTCTCCAGTAGCTGCTTTAGATTGCCGTAAGTCTCCTTCATGTAGACCGTATGTGCAATAGGTATGGATGGAAGCTGGTTCCCATTATTCAACAAAACCGCCTTTAGGCTCAGTTTTGAAGCGTCTATAAACAGCCGCCATTCGTGGGGATCATGTGCAATACCGAGAGCTTGTAGTAGACCATCAATATCGCAGCAGAACACAAGGCTTTCTTCTTTCTTAAAGAAAGATTCGAAGAGATGATGGCGAGTGCGAAATGAAGTCACTCGGACATTCTGTTCCAGAAGATTCCACTGTCGAAGTCTTGAGGCCAGTATCTCCGCTTTGCTTTTCGACAGATCCAAATCGCGAACAAGATCGTTCATTTCATCCTGGGTAATTTTATGTGGTGCAGATGTTTCGTCAAAGCACGAAAAGTCATCATCCTTACTGCCACGTTGAGGAGAACTCGCCGACGCATGGCCATCCTCATCGTCTGAACTGATAGAAAAATCTGTAGGAGGTTCTGGAATTGGGAGTCCTTCGCCATGAGAGACAGGTCGCAGAGCAGATGGTATGTTAGGGTATTCAACTGTCCACTTCTTTTTCTTGGTGATGCCTCCAGAAGCTGGTCGTACCATACAGAAATAACAGTCGTCAACGTGATTGGTGGGCTCCCTCCAAATCATGGGCACAGCAAATGGCATTGCCTTTCTTTTGCCATTAAGCCACTGTGAAAGATTTACGGCACAAGTGCGGCAGCATACGTGTGGGGCCCAGTCTTTGTCCTGGTCGCCTATCTTGCAACCAAAATACAAATGATACGCTTTCTTAACTGTTGCACTGATGTTCTTTTTCTGTGCAGCAAATGTCACTTCTCCGTAAATATAACAGAAGTTATTTGCACTATTAACACAGTTACGAGGCATTGCTACTGTTTAGTTACTTTACACTATAGCAATCACTTATGTATGCTAGAGCTTTGAAAAATATGCGCGAATGAACGGACATTGCACGAGTTAACTGTCACGTCGGCCATTTATAAATAAACTATAATTAGCTATTGCTTGATATTGCGCAATCAATTTCGCAACACTCTCAATGGAAACTTACAGTAAATGCTGCATTAACTTCTTTGCATGAAGGGGTGATGCAATATGACGCAAAATTTCGTAATTTCTCACTAAATTGCATTACATTATGCAATAGCATCTATACAATGGACAAAACGTCAATATCTCTTGAACGTGAGCCAATCAACTTTTTTCAATGTGATATTCGTGTTCAGCACGTTGAATTCATTCAGGATTGGGTACTTTCACCTAAGAAGCAATTTCACTGTTGACCAGTGTAACTTATTCTTTTGCAATTGGTATATAATTGAACACTCGATAACAATATTAATAATAACAGTAATCCTTATACCATCACTTCCCAACAGCTTAATAACAACTAATGTAATAAGATTTATTCTGGTGCTTCTTGGCAGTCACGTAGCGAGTGCGAAAAATTTCGACACAAATCTGTCAACTCCAGATCCATCTGTACTCCCTTTCACTTAATTTTTAACAGTATTTACAATTATTTCTAGATTGCAATTTCTACATTTTAAAAATTCATCGTAATCAAAAGCTGAGGTACTAGTACACAGCAGACGTATATAAATACACCTACAAGAACTTATATAATATATATTATGAAAATGATAATGAAATAACTGACACAATTTAATGATTGGTAAAATACTAAATAAGAAGTAGATATTTATATATACACACGTTCATCTCGGCGATTATCTTAATTTTTTTAATTGAAATAATCTCAATTTAATAACCACAAATTATAAGATAGCTATATTGTTCACGACCATATTAAACATATCCCACTTAGATTCGACAATTAGTATTAATAAGCATTTACCTTAATATATTATGGGAAGGATGTAACACACGGTAAAATAAGAAGTAGGTAATTAAGATGTAGTTATTTGTTGTTCGTGTTCACTTAATAGTTTCAGCCATATTAGGCTGTAATGTCTGAAAAATATAGGTGTTAAAAGATTTATTGTTGGAGTTTATGATCAGCAATTATGATTATTGTTCTGATTAATCAAGGTTAGATAGAAAATCGTTCAATTAGTTACCTTATTAGGATAGATGAAATATTATCTACTACAACATTACCGCTCCTTCCACTTTACACTTAAAAGATAACAATGAAACGATAGTTGAGGATCTTGTGCCGACAAGTTCATTAAAGAGAGAAGTACTTCATTAAATAAGCCGACAACATGTTTCTGGAATTTAATCATAATTTCCAGACAGAAATTACATTACTGGATTTAACATAAAACTATATTACACTTTATCTCTTATTTGTTGTAGTAAATACTCCATACAAAACACTCCATACAAAATATAAACAAAATTTATTGAAAATACATATTATATGCATATTATATATAAGAAATATTTCTTGATACATTTAATAATCACACATTTATTTCATTAAGAATAATACACAATAATATACAAATTATAGGAAAAAGTATAGAGTGCCCCCTGTTATCTTGTAATCGAAGTGGAATAACACGTCAAAACAATAATAAAACAATACCATTATAAAAATTCTCATTTGAAAGGTAGTTTGAAGATCTATTCAGAATTTGTGCCTTTTTTTGTAATCTCCTTTATTTGTTAAAAAAATGAGGTGTGGGCACACGACTTTTTTATACATATGTGCCTTTCAAATTATGCAAAGCTGTTCTAAATTAAGGTTTAAATACTGTTATCCAAATACACCTGTGAGAAAATGTGTTACTTCAGGTCCGCATTTTGAAAATTCTTCTAGACAAAAATGATTCAAAATCCTATTCTAGGTACTTTTATCCTCTCATTAAATTCTATAAAACGCATACTTCGTGAGATATTTTCAAGAAAAATGCTACTCACTAAGAGGAAAAGTTTTATTTCCGGTCCGAATTTTGAAATTTCATTTAAACAAAAAATATTGCAAATCTAGCTCTAAATACTTTTATACTCTTGATAAATATATATAGAATGCATTATTTGAGACATATTTGCAAAAAATCGCTATTCTCTAAGAGTAAAAGTGTTACTCCCGGTCCGAATTTTTAAAAATTTTTTACACAAAAGTTATTGAAAATTAAGTTCTAAATACTTTTATACTCGTAACGTACCTGTTTAAAAAGCATGGCTTGCGAAATATTCGCAAAAAACTGATTTTTGTTAAGAGTAAAAGACCTTACTTCTGATAGGAATTTCGAAAAACTTTTTTAATAACATTCTTCTCAAATTTAATTTTGAGTACATATGAATTCTTTATACATTTGTTTAAACTGAGTAGTTGCCGAATAATTGGCAAAATTCGATTTTAAACTGAAAATGTTCGACAAAAATCGGTATGCTTTTCCACTTTGCTTATAGATAGATAGATAAATATTTTATCATCAGTTGTGGACCTTCGACCTCTAGATTTATATTTTTGCGTTCGTAATTGTGATAATAAAAAATTAGCAGTAATGGGATTTACATTTTTTAAGCTGTTCAATAATGGACCCTTACTATTTAAAAACCTCAATTTTCTTTGCACAGATATTTTGCGATTTGTCATTCTTATAGCAATTTTTTGCAAACTCTTTGCCTTATTATAAAAAAACTTTGCTATGGGGCTGAGCTGGGATTTACGTGTGACGCCCACAGATGGTAGTAATATCTCCCTGTTCTTTTTGGTGTTTCTTTATCTGAAATTTTAAAATGTATTATAAAGAATGACTGAATTAAAACAATGGAATTGATTCATTATAATTAGGACTGGAGATCATTAGCATACATTTTTGCAATTTTTGACATGATTTAGAAACAGTTACATTTTTGAATAATATACTAAGACTTACAAATTCATGACACGTACTGCATTTCTGGTCTTTCACTGGGACGTGCTTGTGAGGTGCACGGTAACAGCTGTACATCCACACTTTCTGAAGTAACATCATCTGTTTGATGTTTCGAAAAGCCTATGACAATAAATGAGCGATTGTAAAAAAAAATAATAACAGTTAAATAATTATACTGACATGAGACATCACCACCAAACAACAGGATTTTTCTTCTTTTAGCGCTCCGGGGATACACTTTTTCATAATAGTTTTATTCACATAATCCGCCAAAATCAAAATACAAGCGCAATAAGAAGTACTAGTCAAGGCTACTTTAGTATATTTGGGCAAAAAGGTTTTTATTTATTTCGAAATTTAGCAAATAAAATACGTTTTATCCGTTTTTTCACACAGTTTATAGTGCTAATAAATTCGGCTTAGTGTGGCCGCAAAAACACCACCTATCAAATACATTTAAATATACGACTTCAGCAGAACATTAATTGAAAATAATAAGCGACAAGCAATTAATTATGCGCAGTATAGTACATTTACAGATTAACGACATTAAACGTTCTCGCAGAAAATGTATTCAATGGAACGGCGGCGTAGGAGGTCACTGAATGTACACAATAAAGGTGACACTAAATTATCACGGAACATCTATGGTATTTAGGCACCGCATTATCAAGTGCAGTTTCATTTATTACCCCTATACAAGACAGTGCCGCCATGTAGACTTTATTAATACGTAACGTACCTTAATAAAATGATTTTTATGACAGGAAACAGATTGAAATCATAAATCTGGCAATTTAGCCTCATCTCTTTTATGCACACAATGTTTCTTGATTGCAACTAAAATCGGGCATTAAGATGATGTTTTTTGGATAATAAAACATGTAAAACCTTGTGTTCTCACTCTTGGCGACCAGCGTCTATAGGTACAAATCTACCTGGAATTTCGAACCTACTTGAATATACATGCGCGCATGTTGATTTGAAATTTGTATGTTGTCATAGTCTTAGATTACAGGTCTCTCATCTAGTATAATACCAATATGTTTACAAATTTAGTAATGTAACATTTTCGGGTTCGCAATAAACAACTCGTGCAATTTATTTATTTAAAACAGTCTGTATATTCATACGCGTAAAATTAACTACAATATAAAAATATATAACTAATGTATCACACTTAAACTACTACGATTTAAATTAACACAGGTATTTATTTCTATTACTAATATTTATGTCCGTATATTTAAATCACTTCTATTTATATAACACGGTAATATTTATGTCTACTCTTCGACTACCACTTAAGGAACTATTTATTTATTTCTTATATTTAATTTTACTTTGGTCTGTTCCGCGCGACGGCTACTTCTTATTCCGGAATTACTCATCCATCCGTTCCACTGCCTTTATATACACATACGAAACATCTGGAAGCATTCGCGTAAACTCCATCTTCTTCTCGATGTTTGTAGAATATTCGACAGACATTCTGTCTCTTCGCAGTACATAGAAAATGGATGATTTATTGCTTTACGATGTTTACCAGTCGCGCCGAATGTCTGCTTCTCTGTGGGCTTGTTTCATTACAGTAAGTACTATTTGTAAAATGTCTTTCTTTATATAGGAAGCTTACCCAAACTGTTATTTGTGATTGAATACTAGACTGTATAGTACTGCATTTCTAAATTAATTATTGTCTAGGTCATACACACAGAGAGAGGGATACCAAAAAACACTTTTTTGGTGTCAAGGGATCAAAACATGAACCTATAGAAAAATCTCAAGATCGAAAATGTTCCTCGTAACTCCCCTATACTATTACCACAGATAAGGGAGATTACAAATAGCCGGTGTATATGGAGAAATTGGCAACACAAAAAAAAAACTTGATTTCAATCCAAAAGACGGCGTATGAATATAGAATTATTGTATTTTCCTGTTATTTTTCCAAGATATTTACTTTAGCCACACTTGCAGATAATTTGCGGAATAAATTTATTTGATAAAAGATGGCACTACTATACCCTTAACATATGGTATTAGATTACAATTAAATTATTCAGAATTCAGACGGCACCTTTTTTTATGACAGAACCGAACCGAGTTTTTGTTGTAGGACGGGAATATTAGATAATCGTTTTTATTTGAAGTGTGTATATTAGGACTCTTACTTTTGCGCGGATATCCGGGTATCCGGGTATCCGGATATCCGGATATCCGGATATCCGGATACTTGTTTTTAAATTAGGAATACTGAAATCGTAATCTAAGTTCGTTCGATTAACGATTACAGTAATCGTAATATCAAAAATTTTTGAATTACGATTTTCTAAGTAATCGTAATCGAAGTTGTTCAAAAAATGTCGGAGAGCTAAACGCGGCTCAATTAAACTGGTACGCGTTATATATGAAGGCAATAATTATACGAATAAGAATAAGAAAAAATAAAAACAAAAAGTTTTTAAAATACACCAGAAATTGAGTGACTACCACACGACTGTTTTATACGTATGAGCGTATAGAAAAATTATTCAAAATCCTATTTTGAGTACTTTTATTTTCATAATAAATCATTATAGAATACATACTTTGCAAGATATTCGAAAAAAAAGTGCTACTCGCAGACCGGCTTTTGCACGTACTGGCGAAGATATCTCACGGTCGAAATTATTAGTGCTCGTTCAATGAAGCTCCGCATCAGTATTCGTTTTTTTTAAATTTCGTGGCACGTAACAGGACACAATTAAATTGACTTTTGGTGATTGACTTATTGCGATTTTGGTTAGTTCTTTAATTTGTATGCAGAAATATCGTTGCAGTTGCATTGGAACATGTTGGTGCATACATTATGCTTGTATTACACACATATTTAGCATCTGCCAAAAATAATTTATGGGTTTTTTAACATTTTTAAAATATCTGTTTGAGTTGTGTAGAGGAAGGGTGCCTAATATGAGACACATTTTGGTTTTATTACAATATTAAGACGTGTTTCCTAATATTATTATGAAAGCAATGTGAAACACATTCGTTGGTGTGTTGGTAACACCCTTTACCTAGCGCTTAATAAAAAAATATATTAGAATTTTAATAATTTTGCAATAAGTTAAAAAATGTATTTTTTATATTTTCAATTTTGCGGCTCCTAATATGAGACAGTAGGGGTTCCTAAAAACATGTTTTTATTTAAGTATATTTTTGAAAAATAAAGGTTATTCTTTAAAGTTGCACAAAATAAAACTAAGAAAACAAATTAAAAGATATTGCTTTACTCAAATAAGAGCTTTTTTTGCCGTTTCCTTTTTTCTTCGCAAAGCGGACAAGTGAATGTATTGTCATGAAGCCTACGTCAAGAGGCTGCATTTTGTGTGTTGCATGAGGAGGTAAGCAGACAATAGGTACATGGTTTTGCCTGGCTATTTCTATTATTTCAATATTCCTTGTGTGCGAGTAGTGACCATCCAATACCAGCAAAACAGGATCCTCCTTTGTTGGTTTAGAAAAGTTGATAAAGTGGGCAAACCACTGCGTAAAAATGTGCGTTTGGATCCACCCAGATGGATGGCAAGCCCAAATAGACCCAACAGGTGCACCCTCCATTAAGTGTTCAGACATATTTTTTCGGGGGAATACTATTAGTGGAGGAATATATGTTCCAGCAGCGGCAGCGTTCATACATGTGACGACTATAATTAATTTTCCCCTTTCCATCGACGTTATTGCACAAACTTGCTTTTTCCCTTTTAATCCCACAACCTTACTTTCTTTGTGTTGGACTAGTGTTATGCCAGTTTCGTCCACATTAAATAATCTGTGTGGTGAATAATTAATTTTTTCCAGTTCTTTTTCGTAAATGTTAAAAAATTGCGTAACCCTTTCAGGGTTAAATCCTTTTGCTCTTGCTGCAGATATTGCTTGTGGAGTACGGACAGATAATTCATGATCTCTTGCCAAAAATCCCCTTAGCCACTTTTCCCCCGCACTTCCTGTTTTTTGACTGAAAGGATGACGAAGCCACTTTCGAATGGCTAACTGAAACGCCATACGTTTAACGTCTTGTCTTCTCAATCCATAATACTTCTGCTCCATTTCAATACAATATTCCGCCAACATTTTCTCCATTTCACGATTCAGAGCTGGTTTTCTACCCAAACTGGTAGATACCAACTCATGAACTCATGTACGCTTCTTCTATCCTTCACATACCTTGTAATAGTCCCTGAAAAAAACAATAAACTTAAATTAATAAAGGATACTTTAAAAAATAAAACTCTAATTACCTTTTGGAACTTGAAATACTTGAGAGGCCTTTTGGTATCCCATTTCTTTGTTTTTAACCGCTTGAACAGCCATAACCATGGCTTCCTTGTCCCATTGTTTACGTTTTTTCCTTGCTTAGGCATCTAATTATCAAAAAAAAAAAAATTTAAAGTAACAATTTGGAATTTAAAATTGAAAATATTAGGGCTCCCAATATGAGATATCTCATATTAGGAGCCTTCAGGTATCTCATAATAGGATCCCAACCGTTTATTCAAAAAAATATTAATTTTAATTTAAAAAAGTAGTTAACTAAAGGAATATAGCCTAATAGAATGCCGTACACGTAAACAATAAACTGAGTACAATTAAAATGTCATTAGTTTACCTTTTGAATTACAGCTACACAAAATAGACAACACTAAAAAAATTTCCGTTACGTGCAATAGCACAAAACTAACTGCACACGTTGTCGCTTGTCATCAAATATAGAAATATGTTATATAGAATAAGGTTCGCATCCATGCTTAACTCTTTCCGTCATTACCGCTAGATGGAAACACGTATTATTGAAAATATTCAGGTATCTCAAATTAGGGACCTATCTCATATTAGGCACCTTTCCTCTAATAGACGTTTTATATATGTGATTAAACTTAGATCTAGAAATTCGTCATTATTTAAATTTACTTGAAATAAATTACAATCATTAAGGTTACTAGTGTGATCTCTAGGTAAGATCTGATGAACAACCGATAGCTTGTATGCATACACATGCAAACTATGCCACGAAATTCTATGAACGGTATTAGAAGACACGTTCGTTTGAAGTGATAAACGACGAATTGATATACGAGGTAGGCGCCATAAATTCTCGGCCTGACAGGCTTATACGGTTCAAACGTGTTCAAACTCCGTCACGTCATGCATGCGCATACGCGAGGTGTACACTATAAATATGACAGTTCGAAGCCTAGTAGTTTTTAGTAACCAGCCAACCAACGTGACTAGCGCACGAAAAGGTCTAAAGTAACAAAAATTGCGTACCGCACGGTCATTAATTTTTTAAGAAAAGAAGGGCATACACCTTATCATATTAAGCAACGTTTAGATGGCGTTTACGGTGATTCATATCCTTCGTATAAAACTGTAAAAAAGTAGGAAAAATGTTTCCGTTTGAGACAAGAATCCCGGGAAGATGCTGATCGGTCGGGTCGACCAATTGAAGTGATAATGCCTCAACAAATTTAAATTATTGAACATTTGGTGCTAAAAGATCGCCGTTTGCAAGTGAAGGAATTAGCAGTGATAACAAACATTTCCGAAACAAGTGTTCGCCGAATTCTCAATGACCATTTGGGTATGAATAAAATTAGAACTTGATGTGTACTGCGAGTTCTTTCTACTCTCCAACGTGAACGTCGAGTCGAAAGTGCGCAGTCGTTTTTAAACATATATGGAGACGACCCAAAACTGATTTTGGAGTCCATTGTCACAGGGGATGAAGCAATGGTTCTGTTTTACGATCCTCTATCGAAAGTGCATGGAATGGCGGTGACCTGATGAACCTCGTCCCAGAAAGGCGAAAGTCGTTTAGTCAACGAGAAAGGTGATGGCCACAATATTCTGGGATTATGAGGGCATTTTGTTAATTGACTTTAAAGAGTGCAATACAAGTGTGAACGGCACATATTATGTGTACATTATGTGTACTTTATTGCATAAATTAAGGGACAATATTCGTGCAAAACGTCGTGGAAAATTGGCAATAGGCGTGCGATTATTGCCCGTCTATACTGCCACCATTTCGCAAGCTGCCATCCGCGAATGCGGCTTTCAAGAATTGAAAGAACATCCACCTTATAGTCCGAATATTACACCTTGTGATTTGTGTTTGTTTTCTAATTTTATAAAGGACCTTAGGGGACGTAGTTTAAAGGACGGCAGTGCGTTGCAAGCAAGCTGTTATAGAACATTTTGACGGAAAAGCTTTAGATTATTTTTACAAGGGTATCGAATTATTAATTTATCGTTCTAATAAATGTATAGAAGTTAGGGGAGATTACATAGAAAAATAAAAATTCTTATATTGTGCCAAGGTTCTTTTTTGTATATCAGGCCGAGAATTTATGGCGCCAACCTTGTATGTGTGTTTTCTCCAACAAGGTTTTGTATGTGGTCGACAATATTTTGCTGGGTATGTGGTCTACCAGAATATTTCCCTTTTAACTCATATCCTGTAGCCCGAAACTTCTCAACGACTAGGAGAATGTGATGCTGTAAACCTGTATTATTCACGACTTTATTAGGACACTTTACATTCCGCGTAGGAATATTGCCATTCTACATTAAGAAATTGTGCACTTCGGAAAAATGCTTCAACAATAAAAATATTTTCTTACAATATGTACATTATTTAGTAATATTATTTATTAGGTAAAAAACTTATTTGTCAGAAAATATTATGTACATTGCTGGTCACAAAATGACAAATGTCAAAATGGCATTTTTTAGATCAATAATTGCTTATAAATAAAAGGCAAGTAGCTCATTATAATTTGCAAGTACTAGTTACTCAGTACCTAATACGATAAAGTTCTTTTTGCAATTAGTACCGTAATCATACCATTTATTTCACCCTATTACAGCACTAGTTGCGTAATAGAAATGGAACATTTAAACAGATTTATTTTAAGTTGGTCGTATTGCAACAGAAATGGAGATGTCAATATGACATTTTGTAAGCAAGTTTGAGGTTTTTATATTGAAATTCATTGTAAGATTTGATATTTTTAATTAATCTTTGAAATAGTACAACTATTATAAACATTTATATTAACGTTTGAATTATCTTTCGAAGTGATAGTGATACCGTGTGCAGTAGAAACATTCTGTTGAAAATTATCAAAAATGTGTCAATTTTAAATTAACTTGTCAATTTAAATCTTGTGCCAAACCAAGGTGACAACCGCCACAAAATTTCCCTTGATTATCAAATTTTTCTCGTTTTGCTTTTACAAAAAGAGAAATTTTAAAACTAATTGCAAAAAATAGCATAAAAGACACGTTTCATTTGACATTAAAGCACTCATTCAGTTAAGAAACTCGTGGCTACGCCACTCGTTTCTTAAACTCTGAATTCGTACTTTGAAACGTCAAAATGAAACTTGTCCTTTAATATACTATTTCGAAATACGTTGTAAAATATATGTCAGTGTATGTAGTAGAAATTGGTGAGCGGGTAAAAATGTGTACATTAAATTTTATGATAATTATTCTTACTCGAACATAAAAAATTAATTAATATTGTCATAATTGTTAATTAATGAATTACAAAAACAGTGGAAAGTTCATTAGTAACATTTAGCAATCTCCTATGCCCGCAGGGCTATCGGACCGAGCAAAATAATTTTTTCACCTTGCGTTCTCGCAATATATCAAGAAAATTATGGTACTTACACAAGACACAATTAGCTTTGTTATTATCCCTTCTCAACACTTTTTCTTCATTTTCAGATGCATTTAATTACGTTTAATAAAGTCGTTTTACTCAGAACCATTCTCATGCATGCTTATTCTAGATTTTATAGGCACATGAAAATATGCCTGTTCATCGTGTTATTAATTTAAAAATTATTAAGAGCAAGATGGAAAGGTTAAAATATAAAAACGGCAATAATTTAATTATTCGCGTCATAAAAAGTACAAAGAATGAAAATTGTTCTGACGTAAATTATCATTAGTATGAGCATTCATGCATGCCAATGTATCATAAATTCTTACTTAAAAAATTCAATATAATTAAGTCATATATTTTTCTGATATTCCCTACTGTCTTATTTTAAATATACTTGGTACCTTTATAAAATAACAACACTAGCATATTATTATACGTAATCGCATCCTCTTTTTATATAAGTATCAACAAAAATTTATTATAACACTATAGAAAAACAGAAAGTGTGAGACTATTTCTGAGCATATACTCGACACATGCTTAGAAAGAGTCCCATTGTTTCTAGTTTTGGATGTGTTGTACAATTGGTATCGAAATAAAATATCTAAGTTTGTGATCTTGGATGACCTTCGGGACAGCCGCCGTGTAGGATGAAGAGTACAAAACTTCAGGTTTTTCGAAATATCTCGAGTGGGTCCTAGGATAAAAATACTTTAATTTGATTATTACTTCTTCAATTTGGCGATTCTTCGAAACGTGATTGAACAGGGATTAAATTTAATACTTCATTTTTTCTTAACGATAGTAGATTCGAAAACATCAGAATAGTATTGTACACTGTCCCAATGAAAATGTTGCGCTCTTTGAGCTTATTGTTTCTTTCGATACTTTAACATGACTTATGTTTAACATTAAATTACCTTTCTTGCTAATGAGTGTGTACCAGTTTGTGTAAAAAACTGTTCGAGAAGAATTTTAAATAATATATACTATTGGCTTAACAAAATATATGTAGGGGTGCATCAAAGGTTTATAAAAGTGGGCATTCTAAAAAGCGTCATGCCAGTGATCGCTTTTTACAGGAAAGGCGCTTCAATAGTGATTCAATTTAAAACTTGGGCTTTTTACTTTTATTATTATTTGGTGCTCCTTTATTAACGATAGTGGATTTTGAAAAGGTTGACAGGCTTTTACACTTTCACATCAAAATAGTATTGTAAACTGTCTTAATGAACATGTTGGGCTTTTTGATCTCATTGTACTTTTGGATACATTAACATGACTTATGTTTAAAATTAAATTACCTTTCTCGCTCTTGAGTGTGTACCGGTTTGTGTGAAAAACAGTTCAAGAAGAATTTTAAATAAAACGTCCTATTGGCTTAACAAAATATATGTATATACAGGGGTGCTTCAAAAGTGTATAAAAGTGGACATTCTAAAAAGCGTCATGCCAGTGATCGCTTTTTACAGGAAAGGCGTTTCAATTTAAAACTTGGGCTTTTTACTTTAATTATTATTTTGTGCTTTTTTCTTAACGAGAGTAGACCTCGAAGAGGTTGACATGCTTTTCAACATCAAAATAGTATTGTAAACTGTCTCGATGAACATGTTGTGCTCTTTGAGCTCATTGTTTCTTTCGATGACTTATGCTTAACATTAATTTACCTTTCTTGCTCTTGAGTGTGTACCGGTTTGTGTAAAAAACAGTTCGAGAAGAATTTTAAAGAAAATATACTATTGGCTTCACGAAATATATGTATATACAGGGGTGCGTCAATAGTTAATAAAATTGGACATTCTAAAAGGTGTCATGACATTGATTGCTTTTTACAGAAACTATGAAAAAGCTGTAAGCGGACGCGATAAAAGCACTTCAAACTAAAAATATTGACGGACCCGCTATAAGCGGACTTTAGAGCTAGTTATACGTAATCGCATCCTCTTTTTATATGAGTACCAACAAAAATTTATTATAACGCTATAGAAAAACAGAAACTGTGGGACTATTTCTAAGCATATACTCGACATATGCTTAGAAATAGTCCCATTGTTTCTAGTTTTGGATGTGTTGTACAATTGGTATCGAAATAAAATATCTAAGTTTGTGATCTTGGATGACCTTCGGGACAGCCGCCGTGTTGGATAAAGAGTACAAAATTTCAGGTTTTTCGAAATATCTCGGGTGGGTCCTAAGATAAAAATACTTTAATTTGATAAAATTTCCTACTATTGTTTCTGAAACTGATTTTTTTCCGTGAGGTAAGTAGGTAGCGAGCGAGCTGTTCCGCTGTAAAGCAGTAGAAATATTAAATATTCACAAAAAAAAATTATTTCTTCTGAATTAGATAGTATGATAGTCCATTATAATTATAAAAGGCAGAAGCAATACTACCGTGGTTGTACAAAAACCAAACTTAAACTGGTCAAAATTTACTTGTTCTAAAAATATTTTTTCAAAATACATCCATGCATTTGCCAATACATAAGCATAACAAATCAATTAGGCGATTGTAGGAAATTACTAAATGACAGTACTATGTGTTGGTCCAAACATGCGTATATTGCTAAACAACTTTTAGCTTTTAGGCGCTCGTGTCCTCTGTGGCGTCAGTGGTGGGAATATAGTCGCGTAGCCAGTTTTAGTATGGCTACTTGAACAGTTCGGCATGTTTTATAAAAAAAAAAATATTTTATGAAATCTTGGAAATTATGCATTTTATGCAGATCCATTAACATAAAAGTATTTAGAGCTTATTTGGAATAAATATAAAAATTTGAAAAGAAAATAACGCTTTCACTCTAAATGAAAAACAGGTTGTTAGAAATAACTGGCAAATGATACATATCGTAGGGGTTTATTAGGAGGGTAAAAATATTAAAATATAATTTTGACGTTACGTATAAAAAAATTACTTCAGTTTCTTATATTTATTTTTTGTTTAATTTATTATCATTACCAGGATGTTAGGTTTCTTCTTATTTTCAAAAGGTGATATTTTTCATAAGTTGATAATAAGTTCCTCATATTTATTTACATTAAATGTTAAATTAACTTTACTTTCAGGACTTAACAAAAAACAATTTATATTTCAAAGAATAGTAAAAAGAAGATAGATATATGAATAGTTTAATGAATACATTTCGAAGCAGAAATTATTAATGTATCTGGTAGCATTTTGAGGTATGTACCACATTCTATTAATTAATAATTTGTTGTCAGAATATGTAAGATTTAGTGGTAATTATGATATTTGCCGAAAGCATTGTCATAATGTAAGAGAATTGTTATTGATTATTACACAGAGAGATTTTTCCAAAATTGTAAATATTTCGAAAACAACTGAATTGGATGGAGAATGCTAGATTAATATGTTTGCAAAATAGCTGAAGATTTCAAAAGCTAATCAAATTCTTGTT
This sequence comes from Amphimallon solstitiale, assembly GCA_963170755.1. Taxonomy (NCBI): domain Eukaryota; kingdom Metazoa; phylum Arthropoda; class Insecta; order Coleoptera; family Scarabaeidae; genus Amphimallon; species Amphimallon solstitiale. The sequence goes on along the minus strand of OY720678.1, from coordinate 109,394,131 downwards.
TAAACTAAGGATGTTACAGTATACCTCTGCTAAATGGGAAGTTACTTATCCTTGTAAATATTTTATAACAAATATTAGGGTTACACTGATACTAATTGCTTACTTTAATGATTCTGCTTAACAGCCAATTCAGAAAGATGATAATAGTTAATAACGACTAACTGAGAAACAAGGCGACTCGCTTAGCCCGGTTATATTCAACATGGTCATGGACAAAATAGTTGGAAAACTACCTATAACAGAAAGCTATAATATGAATGACACGGTGCTCATTGCTGATTTGGAAGATAATCTGCAGCAAATAAATATGACCATCAATACTGACAAAACCAAGTGCCTGGTAACATCCAAAAAACCGGTAAGATGCAAATTATAGGTCGACCAGTAGTGTATCAACAAGTCAGTTTAAATACTTGGGAGCCTGTATAACAAACTCAATAAGACATATTATAACATACGCGGCTGTGACAAGGCTAAACACATCCAGAAGACAGCAAATGATGCAGTCGAAATGAAGATAATAAGAAGCATCAGTGGAACAACATTACATGATATAATTAGGAGCGAGAACCTTAGACAACAAAGCAACATACAAAACATAGGAAAGTGGACAAGACCGAGGAAAATATTGGAATAAACACATAAACAGATTGGACGATATGTGAGAAAAAGGAATCAAAACGTTGGAAAGATTCCTGGACATCCACATCCGAAGAGGCATAGTAAGGTTGAAAACAGGCATAGCCTACCTACCATGTGTGGAAAGAAAGAAGAAGAAGAAGAAGTAGAAGAATGATTCTGCATACTGTAGCGTTATCAAAACTTTTAAATAAAGGTATTAGTAAAATACCCATAAATAGAAATCAAAAAGATAGGTAAAACAATAAAGAAGAATAGCTAAATATAAAAAAAGTCAGTTCATTTGTTTATATTTATTTTTTGTTTAATTTATTTTAATTTCCAGAATGTCAGGTTTATTCTTATTTTCAAGAAGGTATATTTTCTATAAGCTGATAATAAGTTCCTCATATTTATTTACATTAAATGTTAAATTAAATAAGAAGAATAGTTAAATACTTCTGTAGAAAAATAAATAAAAGAAAGATATGTAGCACACGACCATTTTTAGTTATCTACTATTATAGGATTTCAATATGTATTTTATGAGAGACGACGGATTGCATTCGATTAGAATTGACTCCTATTAAATTGCAATTTGGCAATTACCTGCTCACTAATTCCTTCTTATCTTTTTTTTTTGATAGCATTTCCTAAAATAATGCCTTTATATATTTTACATTTGAGTTAATTATAATTATCAGTTAAAGCAAATTCTTAAGCTCTCAAATGTTTGATAAGAAAATTAAATGCCCTAACATCGTGAAGGGACTTTCCGTAAAATATTCTTAGCAAAAAAAAGAAACAAACCGATAAGGCGACAAGTTTAAAAATCCTTTGCTAAAACTAGACAGCCTGCATTCGATCACTAATTGATTTTTTAAAGTTTACCTACACCTAATTAATAGATAGATCACACCTGATCGGACTACTTTATTTGATTTAGTTTTATTACACGTATGTAAATAAGAAAGCGTGTACCGTTTCAATGTAGATACAAACATAACGTAAAACATATTTTGATGACACAAGAAAGTAGTTTTATAACCGAACGTGGGCATTGGAATTTTTTTGAAGAAGCGGCCACGCGCCAACTAGTGGACCCGTGAATATCTTAAGGGTAAAGGGGGACCGCTACAGGTGTATGTGTCGGCATGTACAGGTGCATCTCAAGGTCACACCCTGCCGCCTATCAACTTTAAATTTCTTCCTTAATTCTTTAAAACCCTCATTGATTAACTAGTTCTCGAGTGTGTGCGTTATTCATGTTACTCCAGTAATTATGTTACGTTCAGATATAATGGCTTAAATCGAAACGTAAAGTTCTGTTTATTTTTTTCTTTTATATGGAAACGAGATTAGTTTCCTTATTTTAATCTTGTGAGTTCGACACTCTTGGAAACTACTACAAAATCATTCGAAAAAAAAAGTGTTTTTATACTAAATTTACATATTGTTATTGTATTATTTTATCGACCAAACAATTAATAAAATATAATAATTTTATAAAAACATAATAATAGGACAAGCATTTTATTAAACATGAAATGTAATATTAAGAAAAAAATAATATTAATAAATGAAATATTATATTTTAAATACGAACAAAGAATTTGATTCTGTCTAATTTATCATTAAAACTACCCAACTTATACGCCTGGAACAGGAAATAACGCATCTTTTTACATTTAAAATGGCGATATTCCAAAATTCAATCATCAGTATTTATTTATAAATCATTGTAGGCTTTCTGAATACTGGGACTTTCTCCAACTTAGAATTGCCCCTCAGTTGAGTTCCTGAGCTGCAATAAAGCAGCCTTTCTTCAAAATTTCATGCATTCCGAAATCTAATAATGTTCTTGGAGCATTTGTACCCATTTCCTACAATCAACTGCTGAACACAAGGTCAGATTCAATATGTTTGGCTTAAGTTGAAATAAATCAAACTGTATTGAACTTATTTCAAAAACATACGGTTATATTAAAGGCATTTTTTTTGCGTTGGCTTGAGAGATATGTTGATATCTGCTAAGAAACGCTAATGATTTATTTGTATTGAATGCTTCTAACAAGGTCAAAGCAATGTGGTTGCTTATCAATTCAAACCGTAAACATATAGATAGAAAAAATGAATGCCCATGGACTGCGGACACCTTTAACAATTTCTTTCGCGACGTGCCGTTTTCTATTGCTGAGCAGTTGCCTGCGTCTAGTGCCAGTGAATCTATTTCAATAAATTCTGTGTTTGGTGATCCATTTGGATTAGTTGACGTTTCGTACAATGAAGTGCGCAATGTGATTGATTCCCTGAAGCCATCTGATACAAGAGATGTGTACGGTCTAAATACAAATGTATTAAAATGAGTAAAAAACGAGATTATTATACCTATTTATTTGATTAATTTGAGCTTCCGGTCAGGTAGTTTTCCAGATGAATTAAAACTTGCATCTGTTATTCCGCTGCATAAGGAAGGAGATATAAATTAAGTTTCGAATTATAGACCCATTTCTATTCTCCCGGTACTGTCAAAGATATTTGAGAAAATAATTAAAAACAAAATCGTGTCTTATTTTGAAAAAAACTCATTGTTCTGCGCGAACCAGTACGGTTTCAGGCACGGGAAATCCACAACTGCAGCAGTATTAGATTTTGTGGATTTTACTTTATCATGTTTTGAAAATGGAAAATACTGTGCAGCTACCTTTTGTGATATTAGTAAAGCGTTCGATTGTGTCGATCACAATGTTTTAATGAATAAGCTTAAACTACTTAATTTAGATGATTTATCTTTGAAGTATCTCAGGTCGTTCCTAAATAACAGACGTCAGATAGTTAGAGTGGGGGGTAGAGCTTCTGCAGAGCTAAAAATAAACTCAGGTGTGCCACAAGGTTCCATATTGGGGCCATTTTTATTTCTGATCTATATTAATGACTTTGCAAGCAATGTTAAGACTGACAAGACTATACTTTTCGCGGATGATGCTGCATTACTGGTTAAGTCCGCGGATAGTGCGGATGTTGTATCTAGGAACACGGTGGCTCGTAAAGATGCGGAAGCTTGGTTTACGCAAAATAAGTTATTGCTTAATAGTAGTAAGACAGTTACGATGATGTTTACCGTGCGAAGTGGCGTCGAGATTGATGTTGTGGGCGAAGTCAGGTATTTGGGTTTTGCACTGGATCCTAAACTTAAGTGGGGACCACACTGCGAGCATGTGGCAAATAAACTGGTGAAAGTAATATTTGTTTTCAGAAATCTGTCTTTGTCAGTATCTCGGGACATTGTTAGGGTAGCGTACTACTCATTGTTTGATTCGGTAATGTCCTGCGGCATTGTGTTGTGGGGCCACAGTTCGTCGCGGCATAGAATCTTTGGTCTGCAGCGTAGGGCGGTGAGGGTATTGAATGAGTTGCCATACCGTGCTGACAGTCGCCAGGCATGTGTGAATTCAAGAATCTTGACATTTCCTAGTTTGTATATTCTTGAATGCTTATTGTACGTAAAAGCTAATATTTCGTCTTTTAATACTTGTGCCACTTTTCACAAGTACGATACTAGAAACAAGAATGATCTTTGTGTTGAATATACTCGATTGAGTAGTACACAAAAGGCATATTGTCAGACGGGTGTAAAATTATACAAAGCTCTTCCTCAAAATATTAGAGAATTGGATTTTAGTAATTTTAAAAATGCCTTAAAGAAAGTTTTTGTTGAACAAGCATTTTTTGATGAAGATGAATATTTCAGGTATTTCAAGTTTTGTGAGGATAGGTGATGGCCGAATTGTATGTCATGGTATGTGTACTGTTTGTGATAATACTTGTTATAAAACTGGAAATTTGACAATTCATTGTTCCTTAGGAACGATGGAGAATTATAAATATAAGTATTGCAGTGTATCGCGTTATACCTTATTATATTTTTAATTGTATATGTGTATATTTACATTGATTTGAAAATGACAATGTCCTATGTTGTTGTAACAACTCTCGACAATAAACTATGATTTGATTTGATTTGATTTGATAATATCTTAACAATGTTTATCTTAATAACTACAATAAATAGAAGAGAACCATATTAGAATATGCAAAGAAAAATCCAGTCGTATTAAAGATTTTGTTCACACATAAATATCTAAACATGATACGAATAAATTCAAAATCACTTGGTATTAATTTTAATACTTTCCAAGCATCGTCATAAATATTATTTAAAATTCTTCTCAATTTGAGATTATGTTAACAAACTTCCTGAAACAATTTAAAGAATTTTCTAAAATACAATGTTGCTGGAAATCCTCCTACATTGAATTTCAAATTTGTATCCTTGCTATGCATACGGTTATATTCTGTACTACATTTTCTTATGATTTGAAACCATTTTTCTATCCTGTAAAGTATAACAAATAAATGAAACATTTAATTTATACTAAATTAATTCGAAATAATGTTTAGTACTTGTTTATTTTTCAACTGGCCGCGCGGGCTAATTTAGAAATATTAAGATTAAGGACGAATATGTTTATGATCATCCTTCTTCGAAGTCCCTTGAACGAAATAATTTACATTTTTAATTGACGAAGTAATTGCAATTTTTTTTTATTAGGAACTACATATCAAACAATGTACACAAAACATTTCTTTACCTGCCATGTATTCTATAATACCGTTTACATGACGACAAGCAAATTTTCATGTCCAAAAGAGATAAGGTGCTACTTCCGGTTCAAATGTTGAAGATTTTTTAATTCAAAACTTGTTCCAAAACGAGTACTAAATACTTTTATACTCTTAACCCATTTACGGCCAGTGGTGCGTTTACACACCACTGATTACAATTTTTTTTTCGCTAATTGTTTAGATGCAGATTTTTAATTTTGTATGATAACTAAACTAATATATTCAGTTAAATTTAGCATCAATCTATTTTTTTCTGAGACTATAACTTATTGAGATAGCAATTATTAAAAATAGACAATTTTCAGTTTTCACCAATCCACGAAGTAAATTTCTATAAATTGTTATTAGTTTTTATTTTAAGTTTTTAGAGTAAACATTCTAAATTCTAAATGTCAATACTATAATACTAAAACAATAGTTTAAATGTTTGTTATTAGTTTGTTTAGAAAAAATGACAGTAGATTACTTGGTGCGTAAACGCACCATTGGCTTAATGCGTATTGCGCATGCATTTTTCAAGAAAATACAAGTTTAGACTTGTTTATGTTTTAGATTCATAACCAGATGCATTCAGTCTTTAACGTTCCTTTGCAGTATATAGACGCAAATAGACTTACGGTAAACAAAAAAAATGCCGGTTTACCTAACTCAACGGGAATTGGAGGCCGTCTTAGACGAAATAGTAAATGAGTTAGATAATAGAAATGGTACGTAAAATTTGTAGGTAGTGTACCCCATAACATAGTAAAGGTGAATATTTTTAGATAATATTGATGTAGTGTATATTCCGCCGGAAGTTGATGAATTGACCGATGAGGAAGATATTGATGATAATGTGGTAATTGAACAGGTTCGTCCAAATGAGCAAGAAATTTCTGGTTTATTTGAGATACAAAATCATAATGATACCACTAATGAAGGTCCTATTGATTCTGACGATGAGCCGTTAGATGAAAAAAGACAAAAACTTTCAAGACAAAAAGTATCGGCGCCTGTTTGGAAAAAGGCGAGACAACTAACGCAAACTTACCTGTTTTTGACAATACTGGAAGAGAAGATATAAAAAATAATTTATGTGGCAAATCTCCCTTGGAATTATTTTATCTCTTTTTTGACGAAGAAGTTTTATCGAGAATAGTGAGCTATTCTGTCAAATATTCTTATGACAATAATCGTCATGATTTTCAATTTGGTATAACAGACCTAAAACGGTTCCTAGGAATATTGCTGCTTTCCGGTTACCATACACTGCCTCAGACTGATATGTACTGGTCTACCGACGAAGAAAGAGGTTTGGCCATAGTTCGAAAATGTATGCCTCGCAATAGATTTCGAAGTGTAAAACGTAATTTGCATTTATCTGATAATGCTCAGTTAGACAAAAATGACAAATTCTCAAAACTTCGCCCGATTTTCAACATAATGAACAAAAGGTACATGCAGTTTGGCGTATTTGCTCACGATCTATCTATCGACGAACAAATGGTGCCCTATTTTGGGAAACATTCCTGTATAATGTTCATAAAGGGAAAGCCCGTGCGATTTGGCTTTAAGATTTGGTGCCTAACTTCTGCCGATGGATATTTATTTCAGTTCATTCCATATGGAGGGGCAAAGGCATTAAATAGTAAATCAGAACTTGGTTTAGGAGGCTAGGTTATTGTTGACTTGCTCACAATTGTGAAAAGTCCACAAAAGCATCGCCTTTACTTTGATAACTTTTTCTCGTTAAGTTATTGAAGTTTTTGAGTCAGAAAGGCTTTTATGCTACAGGCACCATAAGAGACAACCGAACGGCTAATTGTCCATTAGAAAACGTAAAAAGCATTTCCAAGAAACAACGAGGAAGTTTTGGTTCTGTATTTGACGAAGAAACCAACATATCTTTGAACAGGTGGAACGATAATTCAGTGGTGACTGTTATTGGTAATACTTTTACACCACGACCTTTATGCACTGTTAAAAGATACAACCGAAAAGAGCGAAAGGAAGTGATGATTTCTCAGCCAAATATGATCGCACAATATAATAAATATATGGGCGGCGTGGATTTGCACGACAATGGCGTTTCTAACTATAGAATAAATGTGCGTGGCAAAAAGTGGTGGTTTCCGTTATTTATAAATTTGCTAGACAGCACTATTGTTAACGCCTGGAAAATATACAACATAGCAAATGAACCCCAAATGACGCAACTGGAATTCAAATCTTACATTGCAGTACGCTTGATGAAGGCAGAAGATGACAATCGAAACAGGAAAATTAATCAAGCAGTTGGAAGCTCCATTCCTGATGAAGTTCGTCTTGATAACATTGGTCATGTAATCTCGATGGATGCCGATAAAGCTAGACGCCGTTGCAAACTATGCAAAAGTCACACAATTTACATTTGTGTAAAGTGCAAAACACATCTACATTTAAAATGTTTTGAAGCTTACCACAAGAAAATATGAACATGTGTTCGGCCAACGGTGCGTACAGGCACCATCTTTTTTTTTCATATACGCAATTCTTTTTTTCGAGCTGATATGTATCAAATCGTTTTTTTCAATATGTTTTTAGTAATAAACAATACTTTTTTTGTAAAGTTTTCGTTTAATATACACCTTGGCCGTAAATGGGTTAATATAACGTATGAAATGAATAATTTGCAAAGTATTTACAAAAAACTGGTAGTAGGTAAGACAAAAGATTCTACTTCCTGTCTGAATTTTTTTGTACAAAAATTGTTTCAAATCTAATTCTAAACACCCTTGCTCTTGTATTAAATATGCATAGAATGCATAATATGCGACAAGTTTACAAAAAAAATTGCTAAGAATAAAAATGCTACCTTCGGTTCGAAATTTTAATTTTTTTTACAAGAATCAGTTCAGAATCAAGCCTTAAATACTACCTTGCTGTTAATGTATCTGTTCAAAAACCATGACTTGCGAGATATTTGATAAGAGTAAAAGACCTAGAAGGAAATTACAAAAACTTTAAATCATTTTTCTCAAATTTACTTTTGACTACTTTTGTATTCTTTAGAAAATTGTTTAAACTAGTAGTTTTTTCACTGAAGTGAATTGCTACTTCCAGTTCGCAGATTTCACTGATAGTAGGTATAATTATATCCTCCGAGAAAAACTATATTCCTAAGTATAGTGTTTGGTATTAATACATTTTACCATTTGACATATAAGTGAAAGTGTTAATCCTGTCCGAATTTTATTCCACAAGATTTAAATAAGTTTATCGATCTGCATAGAAAGCGCAATATAAAAAAAATAGAAAACACCACTCGATAAGAGTAAAAGTGTTATAGTTCAAATGTTGTAATTATTGTTATTCTAAAAGTATACCAAATACAGCTTTTAATCTCTCTTTATTGAATTCATAAGCGGAGAAATATTTGCAAAAAAAACTGCTTTTCGATAAAAGTAAAAAAATTGCCGGTTTTTTTATAGAAGTATTTTCATATCCTCTTCCGGTAGGATTTATTCTGAAAGTCACTTTTGAGTGCTTTTTTATTCTTTTGAAATTTGTGTAACCAAAGCAGTTGATAAGATGGCAAAATTTTATTTTTACTACTACTTCCGGTCTACAGATTTGACTTTAATTCTAATTGGATCTCAAGGGAAAGGTTGTATTACTAAATACAGAGTTTGGTATTGGTTGATTAAACCGTTTGGCCACTATCACGGTTTGAAATATCACTTCTTGTTACAAGTGGAATTCAAAACAACTGCAAAAATTTCCATGTCGAATATTTTTATAATCACAATACCTTCTTACACTACGTATAAAAACCCAAAAAGGAAACACGGCCAAACACCACTAAAAAACAGAGAAAATAGGATAAAGAAATGAGAAAAGAAAAAATACAAATTTAATCATGTATAGATAAGAACAAAATGGTTAAATAAAATATGAAATGAATTGAAAGAATATATGACAATGACAATCAGTGTGCAATCAAAAAAAAATATAGCAAATATCGAGAGCAAGGTAAGGAAGTAACACTTCAAAATTGCTCACTGACAATAAAGAAGTAATAATACCAGGAAGACCTGACAGAATAATGAAGATATCCAATAAATGTCTCCGACCGTGATTACGATTTTGTTATGATAGTAAATTTTAGAAACGACAAAGCTGTAGATGAGAAAGTATTGTCAACGACATGATAAAAATATGAAGAGCGTAGAACATATAGGAACGGATTTCAATTTTTAATAAAAAATTATATCTAATACATTGAATAAAGAATTATATGTCAAACAGTATACATAACATACAACAAACACCTGAAAACAGCTAACAATTCTACCAATAAATTAAGTGTTAGCTAAAATGGCCAATTGAATGCCAGTAATTCCACTTTAAAATTTATTTATTGCATTATTTACACATTAGTTTTCTAAATTAAGTTTTTACTTAAATTTCCTTACTTATGAATTTCCTTATTTTATCTTGATTTTGTATCCCTTTCTGCCTAAATATTTAAAATGTATATATTCCAGTTCTTTCCAAATGTCGTAGAGCCAAACAATTGTTGTAGTTAATTGTATATTTTGAAATCTGTGGGTGGAATTTTGTTTTATTATTTACTGCCTATCTTGGAGTTATTAACACTTTTAATAATATCATCTAATTATGAATTTATGTAGTCACATTACTAAATACAACTAACTGTGCAATAAATATGTGTGGAATAGTTTGGTCTCAGTAAAAAGGCGGTAATTTACCATTTATTACTCTAACTTCAAATTAATTTCCGGTAGAAAAAGTTTGGATAATTTAATTTTCTGCTCCAGCAAGTATTTTGCTATACTTCTGTGGTTGGTTTACTCCTCCTATTTAAGTTTAAATTAGAGTACCGGCCGGTTTTTCCCAAATTATTAAATAACGTGCAATTCTAGGAAAATGAAAGAGTTGTTGTAACTAACAAAAGGTCAAGTTTTACAAGATATATTTTAATTATATTTACAAATGCGTAAAAATGTTACCTGGATAGGTTGTCAGTGAGATGTAGAATAAATTAACAGCCATTCTATTATGAACGATAATATGATCAATTGATGGCTAATTTTTATTTTTAGATTAGAGACCTGGTCTGGTTCGGCATTTCCGTTTTCGTTTTATGATGGTTTCATTTCTACAATAACGCGAATTAATCATTATTACGTAAAAATTTGGCGCAATTATTATATTATAGGGGTTTCTTTTATCATCTTCGACTTTATGTCGTCGTCATCATCCTTCGCAGGTTGTTTTTTTTATCGAAGCTCGATGCCGTAAGAGGACATCGGTACGTGTTCTTATAAAGAGAGGTGTTTTCTGTGTGCCCGATGTAAAATGACGTCACAACACCTGCTGATATAAATATTGGACCTCACGATTAATTGTAAATATATAAGGCTGAACGGACCAATTTGATATTCCGACCTGTCCTTCTGTTTCTTCCTTAAAGCAGGTGCCAGAAGTGTATGCGTGTGTTGTATATATATTGATATGTCGTTGGCTCTCGCACATCTTAAACCATAAAATTAAGTAAAAAGTGTAGAAGACAATCATCAGTCGAAATAATTACATTCCTCCTTTACTGTTTTTCATCCTCTTTTCAATTTTTTTTTTATCTAACGTCCGTAATCGAGGAATGAAAAGTTTAAATATGCACGTTAATTATGCCAGCGCCCCTTTAATACGAACACGTTAAATATACACGTAATATAATTATACCATTAGGAGTAATAAACTTTTATCAAATACTGGACGAAATGTGTTCTTATTTACATAATATTGCTCCTAAATATTTAGACAACTCGAATACGTTCCGTGTGTTGGTATAAAATATGTATTAAAATTATCATATAAATAAGTCAAGTGCAAGAAACTACATTAAGTGCTAATACTTATATATAAAGAAACTATTAACATGAAATTCTACATACTTATTAATAATGGTGGGAAAATACTTTTATAAGGATTATAAATAGTATACAATATATACAATTTTTATCATCCTAACATAGATGAATACTGTCAAGGTATTTCTCATCAACATTATTCTAAATAGCTGTGCGGTACCTGCAAAAGTTATTATACAAAGGCATAATTTTCTTCTATGCTTTGCTGTTTGAGAAAAATTAATGACAGAAACGTTTTGAGAATAAAATGTCCTAAGAAATTAATAATACTTATTTTTTGTCCCTGTCTTAAATGTTAAGATCTTTTACATACTCTAACTTTATCAAAACACAAAATTATTTTTGCTTTATATATGCATTCACATCTAAATGCAATTATTTCATTCATACAGAGCACATTTGACATATATCTCTGGCTATGTTACATATTAGCGGATACTTTTATATTATCTATCTAGCTATGAAGGAATTCCAACGTTTTTCCAAAGGGGCTATAATTTTCAAATGATGCTTTTGAGAAATCCTCAAAAAATCTTTTAAGCACTTCTTCCAGGTATTCATTCTAAGAAAACGGCTTTCCCTCAAGTGATCATTTAATTTGGGAAAGAGATTGTACTCATTTGGAGCCAAATCTGTGCTATGGAGTGAATGTTCAATCTCTACAAAGACGTTTTCTTCAATTACTTCACGAAATTGGCGAGCTTTGCGAATTTGCAGAGTTCGCAAAGCTCATAATTCCGTCATGAGTTGTAGAGCATTTTTACTGTATAGCACTCTAGCTGGCTGTTAGCATAGAGTAGTATAAATAGAGTTTGTAATTCCAAATAGCGAAGTCCACTTTATACAGCCGAGCCAGCACAACACGAATGATGTTGACTGGTGCATTTCCGTGCAGAAGCACATTTCATTAATTTTCCCGTTTTTCTTGTTTAATTACTTCTTTTAACCGCTTTCAGTTATGGAGACGCCTTTATCTCTCTATTCAGTTAACAGAATTTCTTCCCCAAAAAATAGTAGCCATGAGTTTTCCGGCCGACTGTGACACCTTAAACTTCTTGGGTGACAGTGTGTTTTTTTGTGTCTCTGTATGAAGTCTTTATCTGGGACTAAGCTTCATAATAACAAAACCCAAGTTTCATCCCCAGTAACAATTCACCTTAATACACCAGACCCGTCTTCATTACAGAGGTCTAAATACGCAGTGGAACATTCCACAAACTGTTGTTTTTACGGCGGCGTGAGCATTCTCGGCACTTAGCGCTAATAACCTTAGTCATGACCAAGATGATAATAAAGAATTTTAAAATGGATTATATCAGATAATTCAGTTATTCCTGCAAGTTATGGGTTCTTTAGCCGTGCATTTCATTTATACATTTTCGACTTTTTTACAGGTTCTGCAGTGGTCAGTTCGATAGCTCCGCCCCCGCCGCAAGTCATTAGCAAGTGATTCATAGTTTTTCCTGGGCAAGAATCCCCGTAAGCCGGTGACATCTCTTCCAGCATGGCATGCTGGAAGAGATTTGATAACGACTCGATACTCAATTTTCTCCATATTTCACACTTTCGTCCCGATTAATTTGCTTGGTCGACGATAGTTTAAAAGACTACTGATGAGTTTTTCCTGGGCAAGAATCCCCGTAAGCCGGTGACATCTCTTCCAGCATGGCATGCTGGAAGAGATTTGATAACGACTCGATACTCAATTTTCTCCATATTTCACACTTTCGTCCCGATTAACTTGCTTGGTCGACGATAGTTTAAAAAACTACTGATGAGATTGTGTTAACACTTTATATTTGTACTAATAATCAAATAATCACTCATTGATTACTCAATTGTACAATTTCAAATAATTTGATTTTGATATAAAACATAAACATAAAAACACACAATACTATTTGTTTCAAATGTACAAAGGAAATATGCGGGACGCATATAAAATGATCTATTTGTTTTTAAATATCTGATTAGAAGAGAATTTGTGTGCTTAAATACTACTTATTCGTATCACTACATGAATGGCTATCTACATTTTTTGATGTCAATAACTAACATTTCTGTCAGTAGAGCTTTCACAAAATAATTTTACAAGAGCCAATGTAGGTAGGACACTAATCATTGACTTGAGTTATTTCACCAATAATAAAGAATGAAGTATTTTCGCGATACGTTTGTCTGCAGGCAATTTTGTATCTAAAGCAGATTATTTATTTAGATATTTTGTGTTTTTATTAAGTCATTAACGTTCGTCTTTTACTTAAAACTACGACTACCGTTATGGAATAAAAATATTTGCTTTCAGTAAGTCACTTTTTGATGTTATTTGGGGCCAACAGCGATCGTAATAAAAACGACGTTGAAAAAATTAATGTTAGCAAGGTACCCATCATCTGACGTGCGCCTAAATGAGGTTATTGTACCATAAATAGTAAAACTACGGTCAACTAATGATACAATTAAAGGAAGATCTCTTGTGTTTTACGGAAAATATGCTAATCGCTTAAGTATTGTAAATTACACAGTAGAAATGATTGTGCACCGAAATCAATAGTAGATAACCTACGTTTTGTTTGTATGAAAATTATTATGTATGTGCGAGGAGATTTCATTTAATAGGTATCAAAACAAACGTTGCCTATTATGCCATATATACTTTTGTCGTTAGTAAAATTAGAACGTGCGGTTAATGTATTTGTTTTAGCATGAAATTTGCATTTATATATTTGAGATATGCATGCAAATGGTTATCTATGCTAGTGATCATGAAAAAGGGAATATTTATTAATCTGAAGAAAAATTATCTCAAGCATGAAATTCATTTACAAGGGGCTAATTATTATTCATAGAAATTGGGGCTGACTTGATTGTATTAAGAATAAACCCAATTTAAACGGCAATTAATATACCTAATATTAGTAATAATATTATAAGTAATAACCTAATATATTATACGGATATTATATTCAATAATAAAAACCGTAGTGAAATTCATTAAAATAAGTAACTATATTAATTCAAAACAAACAATGTATATAAGTATTTTAAGATAGTTAAGAAAAACTTAAAAAAAACATAAAGGAGGCCACCAATATATTGCAATGTGTTTAGATACATAGTGCCATTATATAAATGTGGAGTGAAAATAATTTTTATTTTCTTATACGTAGTATAAGGAAGTATTGTGATGTAATAACGGACGGACTGCTAAAACTATATCAAATATTGTATCAGTACTGATTTTCCTAAGATGTGATTAGTTTTTTAGGCAAATTGTTAAACTGGATGTAATTTACTTCATTGACAACAATACATACAAAAGTTCTCAAAAGCTAATTTGAAATTTTTTTTGTGAAAAGGTTATTTAAGATTCCTACCGGAAGTAGGGCTCTTGATAGCATGACTTTTCACTATCCTACAAGTCATTCTTTCTATACTCCATTCAGTCTAAGAATAAAGCATTGGGAAAGATAGGGCTTAAAATAAACGTTTGTGATTGGTTGAAATCGAGTGTGCATTTACACCGGCAAAATAATCGCATTTAGCTCGTTCTGTCAAAAATTTGTTTACTGACAGTTTTGTTCAAAGATTTTGTCGATTTCCGTATTTTACATAGTTATTTGTTGTTAATATTCTTAAAAAATAGTTCTTCTTAGAACTCGCAAGTGAAATATTCATTTGTTAAGGTATTTTATCAATTTCGTTATTTCGTAATCGCTAATATTCTATAGTACGGCGGAAGCATTTTACCAGGTCCTTCAAAAAATCGTAAAGGGAAACACATAAGATCTGGACAAAGGCAAATGGCTTATAATGTGTACATTAAGCATAAAGACAATATGTCTAAAACAGCTGCAGTCAATCAAACAGCAGAGGAAGTGGGTATTAATAGGAATACAATGTACTGCATTATTAAAGAAATGGAATTATATGGAGTTCCAATTTCTCCTCCAAGAAAAAGAAATTATCGTCATACTTACAATAAATTGGATGAAGCACAAAAAAGTACAATTAGACGACATGTGCATTCCTTTTTCTTGAGGAATGACTTACCAACTTGTACAAAAATGTACGTAAATGTCAAAATATAATGATATCAGATATGTATATCCCTGCTATCCATCTGACAGTAAACATATGTTTTACTTGTTTTCAAAATACAAAGTTCATCGTGTGTAAACTGTGCTCAAATTGTAGCGCCATCTACTTTATTCTTAGACTGAATGGAGTATAGACATATACAAAAGTGTTTATTTTTATATTAATTAATTGATAAAAGAAATGTTCAAAATTAGAATCAGATGTAGCACTTTTATTCTTAAGTGACGGTATTTTTTTGGAAAAATTTCGCAAATTGTGCACTCCATTCATTTTTATTACAAGAGCTGAATTTTGAACAATTTTTCTTCGAAAGAAATTTCAAAATTCGAACCGAAAGTAACACTTTATAGAATGGGGGTGTTTTTCCCTGCGGTATTCGACCCATATATTATACTAATCTTTAAGGTAGTATGAAATATATAATTAGTTATTACTATTTTATATAATTTTAAACGTATGATTTAATCTTCAAAATAGTTTAAAACTTATTTTTAAAACTAACTCTGAGTTTGTTCAATAACTATTTTACCACACTGTATCTCAAAATATCTGGGATATGATTCTACCTAATTTCATCGTACTTAAAAAGAATTAGGTGGGAAATTTGTGAACTGCAAACACCTAAAAGTTGGGTTATGTATTTTTTCCGGCAAAATTACTTATAAGAATTATCTGCTCAGTCTAAAATTACTTATAAGAATATTATGAAACTCATCTCAGGGTGTTATGGTTCTTAGTTTGTGGAAAATTACCTTCGTATAAAGAAACAACTGTGAACAATAGTAAATAAATATATTGGAAATTAAGTACACAGACCTACACAAATTAGGTTATAATCAAATCATCATCCTACAACTAAACTGTTAGTGAAAATGTTAATTATTTGGATTGTTTACAAATAAACAACAGGAATAAATAATCATGAAGGTATGTAATACAATTTCAATTAATTCAAATAACTTTGATACTTGATTAAAATATCTGTGACTCTCAACATATCTTAAATAAATAAATCTCACACCAGACACTTGAATTTAATTGAAAAAATACTTTAAATACTAGGTGTGAAAACTCCTATATGACACTACTATTTATACTAAATTGTGATGCAAGTTAAAATAGAATAATTCTTACAATTATGAACATACTTAATGTTGAATTAACTATAGTAATTGTCCTGCAATTATGGTTTTTAATAATTCTGCTTCTTCAATTCTCGATATTAATGTAGGTATATGTAATTACTTAACTCGAGTTCTATATTTTTGTTTCTTTGTTTAGTGGCCAATTCTTTCCGAGTTGTATATGGTACATTCCTGTCCTATTGTGAGCTTCTTCGTCCGGGAACTGGTATCTTGGTGTGAATTTTCCAATTTGGACAGCTTATCGTATGATTTAATCTTTAAAAGAGTTTAAAACTTATTTTTAAAACTAACTCTGAGTTTGTTCAATAACTATTTCACCACACTGTATCTCAAAGTATCTGGGATATGATTCTACATAATTTCATCGTACTTAAACAGAATTAGGTGGGAAATTTGTGAACTGCAAGCACCTACAAGTTGGGCTATGTATTTTTACCGACAAAATTACTTATAAGAATTATGTGCTCAGTCTAAAATTACTTATAAGAATGTTATAAAACTCATCTCAGGGTGTTATGGTTCTTAGTTTGTGGAAAATTACCTTCGTATAAAGAAACAACTGTGAACAATAGTAAATAAATATATTGGAAATTAAGTACACAGACCTACACAAATTAGGTTATAATCAAATCATCATCCTACAGCTAAACTGTTAGTGAAAATGTTAATTATTTGGATTGTTTACGAATAAACAACAGGAATAAATAATCATGAAGGTATGTAATACAATTTCAATTAATTCAAATAACTTTGATACTTGATTAAAATATCTGTGAATCTTAACATATCATAAATAGATAAATCTTATACCACGCGATCATTTAAATTCTAAATTATAGCAGGCGGGATTTTTTTTATTAGGTTGTCCAGAATGTCAATTATTGATTAATTAACATTTAGAAACGTCACTTTGACAATTCAAATTGTAAATTAGTACTTATATACCAACTTAATTTAAATTTCACAGCCTACTCTAATTCAGAATTTAAATGATCGCGCGGTACCAGACACTTGAATTTAATTGAAAAAATACTTTAAATACTAGGTGTGAAAACTCCTATATGACACTACTATTTATACTAAATTGTGATGCAAGTTAAAATAGAATAATTCTTACAATTATGAACATACTTAATGTTGAATTCACTATAGTAATTGTTCTGCAATTATGGTTTTTAATAATTCTGCTTCTTCAATTCTCGATATTAATATATATGTAATTACTTAACTCGAGTTCTATATTTTTGTTTGTTTGTTTAGTGGCCAATTCTTTCCGAATTGCATATGGTACATTTCTGTCCTCTTGTGAGCTTCTTCGCCCGGGAACTGGTATCTTGGTGTGAATTTTCCAATTTGGACTGCTTATCTCTCGAGTACTACGTTTTGGTTTTCTTTAATCAGGTAAATAAATTAATTTTAATACTTCAATTCAAATATTCTCTTGGACTATTTTGTTTATAATTCTCGTATAAAAATCGTAGTAGATTTATATAAGCACACAGGTATTTAATAATTTTCTTAATTAATCTGTATTTTTACTTAACATTGTAAGAGCGTCCTTTTCGACGTTTGTTCCTGTGTAAAAACTTTTTTTATTCTCCCATTTGTTTTTTTCACTTTACCATCAATGGTTATTGTGATTTCTTCTTTAAATTGATTTGTGTATTAAGTTGCCTAATTTTTTTGAGTGACTAACTAAGATATTTTTCTAGTATTGTTTACATGTTGATATTATTCAATTTTCCCTTAATTTTGGGAATTTATTAACTACTGAATTCTTTCATAATTTCTTATATATCCAAACATATTTACTAAGATTGAATTATTCTATATTAATCTTTGTATCTTAAGTTGCCTAGTTTTGAGTTTACTCTAAATTAAATTTATAAATATTGATACTATCTTTTATTCAAAAATGACTTTTTCGCGCTTATGTGATGACAAATTGATATTTTGAGTTATTTACCGCGTTAATTCAAATCAAGTGTACATATACGAAATAATTCGTATATGCATAAATGATATGAAATGTAATGCATATCTACACCACTAATTGCTGGCATTGCAAATATCAACGTGTAGACAGCTGTTTCGATCTAACCAAGATCTCGTCAGTACACGAAGGCGATATTTGCAATGTCAGACAAACTTGGATTTCCTCCTATATACTTGATTTGGGTACCAAATGCCTATGAGAGAGACCCCCAGCGGCTTCTGTGATCCAAGATCAAGAACGCAAGGAAATGTTAACCCTCAGTAGAACATCTACTATATCGGGCAACTGTAGAAATGCATTCAATAGGTGACTTTACCTACTTAATAAACTATCTCCCCATAGAGGTTATCTCAAAAATGACGTTTTCGCGGTTATGTGATGACAAATTGATATTTTGGGTTATTTACCGCGTTAATTCAAATCAAGTGTACATATACGAAATAATTCGTATATGCGTAAATGATATGAAATGTAATGCATATCAGCACCACTAATTGCTGTGTAATGTCAGACAAACTTGGATTTCCTCCTATATACAATTATTGCCTTCATGTACTGACGAGATCTAGGTTAGATCGAAACAGCTGTCTACACGTTGATATTTGCAATGCCAGCAAATAGTGGTGTAGATATGCATTACATTTCATATCATTTATGCATATACGAATTATTTCGCATATGTACACTTGATTTGAATTAACGCGGTAAATAACCCAAAATATCAATTTGTTATCTTTTATTCTTATACACATGACTTTAACATATAAATATCGTTATAATATATGTATTAAACACCTAGATCAGCCTACTTTAATTTGTTGGTTTAAAACGTTTTTGCTGTTTCTGTTTCTATTCGGTATAGAGAAGAAGTAACAAAATGCCTAATGCAAAAACGAAGACTGGAGAATAAGAATTTTTATTTAAAAGTTAAATACACTGTGTCTCAAAAAAGTTATTACGTTTTAAATGGATACAATATGCCGCAGGTGGCGCCCTCTACATTTTGCAATGAAAATGAGAGCAGATATAAATTTTTTACCCCACGAAACCCCCCCTACCCAAATATTGTGACAATATACCAATTATTACAGAAATTATTTATAAAAAACTAAAACCAAATTGAACTTTTGACACTCTGTATCTCCGAAAGCATCCACTTTTGGACTGAGGTAAGTTAGGTTAGATCGTCATATTTTGCCCTCAGAAATGTGTGGTAGCGTTTTTCCCGCACCTTTTAGAGACACCCCAGTATAAACGTAATTTTAAATTAATATATAAGGTTTTTCATCGTTTTATGTTATAATCAATTTACATTAACGCTTAATGTATAATATGTATTAATACACACATTTACTTTTGTGCTTCACGTATATTTGTAACGGACATAAACGTATACATTGGTTCAACACGTAACACCTGCTCATTGATATGAATTAATACATACTCTAAAAATGTTTTTCATTTTCATGTATAAGAAGTCCTACGTTTCAATATTTCTAAACTTTAGAATTTCAATAATGTAAGACAGCTAAACAAGTATCATGATTTTATGCGAATGTGTTATTAGGGGATTTTATAATCTAAAATTTAGGTCTCATCCATTAATTTTATTTTATACCTATACGGAAGTGACCAGGAACAGCTGTTCGTAATACTACTGCCTTATTGGTCCATTTGCCTTTTAAATGTTCAGTTGTAGTTCTCGTTCTTTTCTTATTTACTTTTAATGTGTTACATTATAAAATACAAGTCTTTTACTTCATATTTGATATGAATTTATTTTCAATAAATAATTTACCCGGAAATGTGTTCCAGATTTTACATAATAAATTGAAACATGTGCTAGTTTTCGCACAGAAACAATATTTATTGACAGCAATTATTCCACGCAATAGATTTACACAAAAATTTCGCCGCACATACAGCAACAACAAATCTTTTTTACTTTTTATATAACGTATTTGACTATTCCAACCTAAGAAAAAACAAAGATTGACATATAAAAATTTTAAGATTTCAATATAAAATAAAATAAATAATTCACTTCAAATACAAAGAAATAGGAATAGATATCAATAATCCGTAATTGGTTATTACCTCTCGATTACTTCCTACTTAAAAATACTCCAATATTAACATATTTGAAGACTCTTATACATATAAAAGAGGATTATTCGGCGAACGGTCTATCAATGACAAGTTAAATTTAAAAAATCTATTCCAGTGGTTGATAAGAATTAAAAATATAATACGTCCTAAGTAAAAATGGAAGCAGGAAGAAACAAAGTGGAAAATCGAATAATAAAATTAGGTGTGTTTCCTCAGCAGAATATCGTGTCTCATAGTGACAAATGCGCGCGAAAAATCTGTATATAAGACATCCATTTGAGAGCGAGAATGAAGAGCGGCACTAGTATCTTGGGTAATACAAAGCAAATTACTCGCCGTTGAGCGAGCAGTCACGAACCCATGCTGTATAGGCGATATTCTTCAGTGATAGTATGCATATATGAGTTTGTGTAGTATTTCCTAGTAAATCTTGGAGAAGTTGGAGAGAATTGTAATCGGACGATAATTCTTCAGGTCACACTGATTACCTTTCTTCAGAACTTGGCTAATTCTAGCTATCTCCTATCTAGTGGGATAAACATTTTTGTGCAGCGCCAGGTTGAAAATATTTTTTAGTCGGCGTGCACACACCATACGGCAATTCCTAATTAGATAGGAAGGTATATGATCGTCACCAGCATTCGGGGTTGATTTGAGACGATTGGCACTCCACAAAATATCCTCCTCGCTGAGAGATGTTATGGTTAAATAATCAGCATCTTTTAGCTGATTTTTGATGTCAGAACCAGTTGAATTTGAGTCTTTCCGGTACACCTGGGAAAAGAGATGAGAAAATCGCTCAACTATATGGGCAGGGTTGTTATAGCTGTGATCGTCGTCATGCATTACTGACGGAATACAAGTACTTTCTCTGAGATGAATATAGCGCCAAAGTTGTTTTGACCCACTCTTTAGGTTTGATTCAGCTTCACAGGAAAATCTCAAGTAAGACTCGTGAATCTGACTTGTGATGGTCCTTAGCCTACTTAACTAACGATAAAAGGAAATTTGCTGAGTTGCTCTCCATCTCCGATGATAGTAGTTTTTAAGATTGAGATTCCGTTTGATTTCATTAGTAAACCAATGTGGAAAACAGTTATGAGAAGACGACTTACATAAAGGAACAGCCTTATCAAGAACATTATATACTTTACTATAAAATATGTCAAGGCAAAAATCAACATCATCACATTTACTTAATTCAGACCGGTGGTGAGGTTTACTAAGTTAAATTTCCTGTCACTTCGACAAATAGAAAATTTTTCTGTAAAGAGCTCATTGTTTGCAATGGAATGGTTGAGCCAAGTTTCATAAAAAACAAATAATCAGAGCCAGAATTTAAGATATTTACGTAGGCTTTATGGGTTTTAGTGCATAATCAGAGAGTATTTTAGTAGTAGATGGACAAATCAAGAAAACTATTACTGTTGGGATTAATTAGTTTTTCGGATTTGATTTTAAAATTGTTGGAATACCTAATGTGTATTTAATGGACAGATTCTGCTCAACATTTGCAATGCGGTGTTGAAATTCGGACGGTATATATGAGTGATTGATTGCTGGGCTTCTTCAGGTGCACTCAGTTTTTCTATAGCACTTCCGGTCAAACCGGAAGTGACGTTAATTTTGAAATTTTAAATACAACATTTATTATTTCTGTTCATATTCTGTTTCTTTTGAAAATTTGCCATATAGTGCAGGTTAACTTTTGACATTTGTGTCAAAGATAGTGGTATCTGTTTAATTTATCCATTAAAGTGAAACTACTTCGCAACAATTGTCGAAATGTAACAACCATCAAAGTTAGCTTTGAAAACAATTAAGAAACGTATTTTTCACATTTACACGCATTGGTGAAGGAAACATGTATTTGACGTTGAAATTACTAAAGAAAATAAGATTTTTTTTTCATTTTCAAATGACAGGGACAGGTAGTCTTTGGAATTAGACTACTTTTAAATCATTTTATATTTTGTATTACCTGTCTACCACTAAACCACAGCATATTTTATATCACTTGAAAGCTAAAAATGATGACAATATGGCACTATAATAAAAAATAGGTGTGTTACTATTTAAAAAAAACGAGTACCTGTTATTTGAAAATGAAAATAAAATCTTATTTTCTTTAGTAATTTTAACGTGAAATACATGTTTCCTTCACCAATCTTTGATGGTTGTTACATTTCGACAATTGTTGCGAAGCAGTTTCACTTTAATGGATAAATTAAACAGATACCGCCATCTTTGACAGAAATGTCAAAAGTTAACCTGCACTAGATGGCAAATTTTCAGAAGAAACAGAATATGAACAGAAATAATAAATGTTGTATTTAAAAATTCAAAATTAACGTCACTTCCGGTTGACTGGAAGTGCTATAGAAAAACTGAGTGTACCTGAAGAAGCCCACCAATCACTCATATATACGGTCCGAATTTCAAGGTTTATTTTAACTAATAAATAAATGGCGGGCTGATACATGATCTCGTTGACACCCGGTAGAATACATAATTTGCAAAATATTTGCAAAAAACTGTTAATTGTGTTAGTTTCGGTTTGAATTTTGTATTTTTTTTTTGTACAGAAGTTCTTCCAAATCAATATGAAAATAATTTTTTAGAAATACATCTTCTTAGAATGCAAAACTTACTAAATATTCGGCAATCGCTGCATTCGTTGAGAATAAAAAAACTACTTCGGTAGGAATTTCAAAATTATTTTATAATTCACATTCAAATAATTTTGAATTCTATAAAAATTGGGTAAGGTAAGAGATACTAGTAAAATTTTAAGTAAACTACTGCTTTTGGAGCAACGATTTTATTGAAAATCGAGAAACACTGTGTTCCTAAACATAAAGTTTGGAATTGATAGATTTAATCTTTCGACCGATATGGTGACATACTGGTAGAGAAAGTGAGAGTGCTGTGTTTTCAAAAACCAGGTTTTCGTTATCAAGGTACTTCAAAATATATCTTACTTATATCTTGACTTAGGCAGTCAGAGCTAGACTTGGGTTACAGGTGTATTTCAAGTAGCATTCCAGGGTTAAATCGCTCGAATCACAAAATTAAAAGACAAAATTCCATTAAAAAAACAAACACATGTTGTTTATAAAATTCCTTGTAAAGACTGCGAAGGTATCTATATTGGCCAGACCAAACAATATCTTGATGAAAGGGTCAAAGCACATAAATATTCAAAAAATAGCACGGCGTTAAAGAAACACTCTAACCCTTTGCATCCTACTGGTCACGTGGAGCAACCACCTTTTTAAGATTTAACTGGCTCAGACCTAGTGATATATATCACTGACCACTGTTCACATGCGATACTTATGGTGCCATCTGTCGTACAAAATATTTACTTCCGGATGTTTGCAGAGTAAAGCATACTGTAGAATATTTCGTATTGACTGTTAGACAGTTGTGCACACTACTACACATTTTGTTTATTTTTAGTGTTTGTAGTGATAAAAATTGACATGGCTGGTAAGTAAAGCAACAATATAGTTATATTGTGTTGTGTTATACAGTGCATCTGGCAAATTTGGTGTTTTTCTGATAACTGCAGTATTGCCCAAAAAGTGGTGGTTTCATAAAACAACCGCTAGGCAGGTAAAGATAAATGGACATTCAGTGAACTTGAAGCACTAAGTCAAAGCGAAGTAGATGTGATTTTAGCTGACATTCCTTCAGACGGGGATTCTCTAGCTGACGACTATTTATCAGGTGATGAGGACGAGATTGAAAACAATATAGAAAATCCAATTTTTTTAAGTAACAACGATAACAAAATTGATGATAATAACAATGAGATTGATAGTGACGACGAACCACTGGCTCGTATAGCGGAAAGAACTCGTGCTGAGATTACTGATGTATTTCCAAATAACTAAAATATTGTGGGAAAAAACATTTTTTATCAGAAACCTCCAGACGCTTTTGACATAAAGTGTGGGTAAGAGCAGATGAACCTGCCTATGTGTGTGAATTCCAAATTTACACGGGAAAAATTACTGATGATTTACCTGAAAAGGATTTGGGAGGACGCCTCGTAAGAGATCTAACAAATGATTTGAAGTATAAGAATCACAAAGTATTTTTCGATAATTATTTTTCCAATGTTCCACTTTTGTGGGGCCTGCGAAGAGATAATATTTATGGCTGTGGAACATTGAAGAAAGGAAAAACATTTGTACCTAAGGATTTTATCGATGATAAAAGGATGACAAGAGGACAATCAGATTGGCGAATGACAGAAGATAACCTAGTATGTATAAAATGGATGGATAAGAAGCCAGTATACTTTCTTTCTAATTATCATAATCCCGAAGATATTGTTACGACAAAGCGACGTAATAAGGTTGGCACATTAGAGGAAATAAGCTGCCCAAGATTAGTAGCTGATTACAACAAGAACATAGGCTTTGTTGCCAAGGCTGATATGTTGAAAAAATGTTATGCGATAGACCGCAAAAGCAAAAAATGGTACCACAGAATAGTCTGGCATTTTATAGATACTACTGTTATAAATGCCTACATATTGTTCAGAAAAAGACGTAGTGGTGCATCACTTGATTTGAAACAGTTTCGACTAAATGTATCATCTGGATTGATTGGTGCTGGATATTTGGCCAAAAAAAAAGGCGAAAGTCATTGCGCAGGTAGTAAATCATTATAAAAAAAATGTTCCAATCGAAAGAAGAACTGACAAAGCTGCTCATATGCCTATCTATAGAACATCAAGACGTTGTGCAGTGTGCAGTACTAAACCAGAGTCTCACAGAAGTAAATGGAGTTGCACTATATGTGATGTTGGACTTTGTTTGAGCGACAAACGCAATTGTTTCCAAAATTTTCACTAATGCGAGTAGTCCTACTGGTTACACAGCATGACCACCATTTTCCAAAAAAGAGGGCCTTATATTATGATATCTAATATTTTTTTATATTTTCATGTACGCTTTTCGTTCATATTTTGTAATTTAAAATGTATTTGTTTTAATAAAAGTTAATTCAGGACTTAAAGGGCTAACCAGTTCTCACATACATTTAATTTTGATCGCATTTCAGTGTTACATAAAGAATATAATACAAAGTCGAGAAACATTTTAGAGATGATTGAAATACACAGAAATCAAAACTCAGTTAATGACAGAGGAGAAATCACGAATTTGTCAACAGTATACCGACAATTATTATAATTACAAAACCCATTAATATTATCATACATACATACATGTAAATATATTTTATCAGTTTTTTGTTGTTGTTTTGGCCGTTTCCACGTCAGAATAAACCAGCATTGTAGACATTTCATTGACATTTTAGATCTTAATCGTTCGACGTTACATATTTTAAATTTTAAAACCGTTTTAATGTATTTTATTGTTGTGCATGTTTTAAAAAAGTTTTAAGGACACTGTTGTTACATATTTTGGAGTAAGTTTTCTCATTTTTAATATGTTTCTTATATATTTTTTCTATATATCAAATTATTTTTATGTTTTCGCATTTTGTATATACATGGTATGTTGTTTCAGAAAAATTGTTTATTACTTGTATTATTATTTCTGATGAAGACGAAAAAAAAGGTCGAAACGTTAAATAAATCAAACATTATTATAAACTAAAGTATGTTTATTTAATTACTACTGAAAATTCCAAATGATGCTTATCAAGAGTTTAAATAATATATATATATATGGATGCTTTTCAGGGTTAATTCCCTCTGGTAAAACTGTATTAATAGAAAGTTGTGACAAATACCCCTTTTCAAATTTAATAAGTGGCTTCTCATTCACTGTAGTAAAAGTCTTAACAGCTCTCACCCTTTGAATTTCGATGGATGAGTCAAATCATAAACCATCGAGCAAACACAAAAAGGACGCGCATCCTGGTCTCATTTCGTAAAACCTAACGAGGTATTATAATTATGTTCCCAATTAGCGCCAAACAATAACGTGCCTTTGAAACGGCGCTCTTCGCTAGAAGGCATAATTAGATTAATTCGGTTTGAAATCATTCATTAACCCCTCTAATTTGAGGTTTCTATAATTATATATGACCAATTCTTTATTTCGTTTGCAGTCTCTAAAGCATTTAATAACAGACACGTAGAAAAAGAGATAATGGACAGTGTGCGTGGAGTACGTTATACTTCTTGGAAGATTATTAAAATTACGCAATCGAATGACATACAATAAAGGTACAATCATAAATTATTTCAAGGTATATCACAGTAACTGTACAAAGGCAATAAAACATTTTTCGTATGTAGAAGCGTCTCATTACTGTTCAACATTTAATTATAGAAAATTAAGTAATTTTATATCCATTTTTGGTACTGACCAGACTTCTTCTAATGGATATGTGTACATACCAGTAGTTCTATTTGAAATTAGTATCTAAGCAAGTACTTCGGGAACCTTTATTTATTTTTATGTATATTATTAAATTAGCTTGCCCACTATACTTATTTGAATATAGCTCGTTTTATAAGTAACGTAAAATATTAAATAAAAATATTTTATTAATACTGGAAGAATAAGATATATAAGATGCACATATTTATATATTTATTTTTTTATTTCTCAGAAATACAATATGGTCATAGTTATCCAAAGAGCTGCCAACCCACAATCTGACTAACACTGAAATGAACATACCACAACTGCATTCTTTGATCTTCAGAAACCTATCAGCAAATACACAAAACCATGGCCGCACAATCGTACTATCAAACAACCCACAATGCAGTTTTGAGTTTGGTCATTAAGCGTGTTTCTTTAAGCTCGGCCACCGGCCATATCTCGGCAACCGTGATTTCTACTAGCAACATTTTCAGAAGTTTTTATATAATTTTCATTTGAAACTTTTTGATCTAAGTCCCATACGAAGAGGAGGGTGGAGGGGGGTATGTCTAAGTACAAAATTAGATATAATTTCGGTTTGCCTCAACAGATTTTAATATTTCTGGGCTCATTAGATACAGAATTAATTTTTAGTATGATATTACCTGGTTGTCAAAAGAAAATAACAGAGGGCGCTGTTCTCAATTTATGTATTATACTTGATTTTTCTTTAAAATTCATAATGGAACGGTATATTTTTTAATATCGTAATATTAAAGCAGGTAAAAACTGAAGAGAATGATGATAACTGGAAGTTACTACCTTTTACTTTCTTATACGTAGTATAAGGAAGAATTGTGATGATGAAAATTTTCGACCTCGAGATTTTTGCAGATGTCCACGTTTTGAAGTCCCCTGATACCAAAAAATTTGTTTTTAAAAAATGTCTGTGTGTCTGTCTGTCTGTGTGTGTGTGACCATGATAGCGGTCAAACCGCTACAGATATCAATTCCAAATTTTGTATTTACGAATATAATCTCCCTCTTGAGAACTTATTAGATTTTGAGCAAAATCAGCAGACCGAAAGTAGTAGTTTACTTCAGTGAAAAAATCGAATTTTGCAAATATTTCGTGAATTACTTAGTTTAAACAAATTTATAAAGAATTCATATGTACTTAAAATTGAAATTGTGAACAATTTTATTAAAAGGTTTTTCGAAATTCCTACCGGAAGTAGGTCTTTTACTCTTGTCGAAAATCAGTTTCTTGCAAATATTTTGCAAGTCATGCTTTTTAGACAGGTACGCTACGAATATAAAAGTATTTAGAACTTAATTTCCAATATCTTTTGTATAAAAAAAATTTCAAAATTCGGACCGGAAGTATCACTTTTACTCTTACCGAATAACGATTTTTTGCAAATATGTCGTAAATTATGCATTCTATGTATATTTATGAAGAGTACAAAAGTATTTAGAGTTGGATTTGGAATAGTTTTTGTATAAATGAAATTTCAAAATTCGGACCGGAAGTAACACTTTCATACGTATAAGAAAGTCGTGTGGTGACCACACCTCATTTTTTTCTTGAAGAAGATGTAGTCATACGAAGACAATTCAGAAAAATGTAAATATAAATTTATCTATTTATTGCGAGCAATAATTTTATTTTAATTCTAAGAGGGTCACTAGACTGTGTATAGTTCGATTTCACTTGAATTTTGATCATACTTTTCCATAAATGTATTCATGTCCATCTTCACACCGATTTTTTAATTCATTGCATATATTACATGAGATTCTCCTTTTAAATGTTTTCAAACTGTCTAGCTATTTTAAAATTTCTTGTTTTGTTTTTACAGACATTGAAAGAAAATAATAATAATAATATATCTTTATTACCCAACAGATATACATCTAAATATAAGAAAACAGCACAAATAATTTCCACAACTGATGAACTAAGTATACAATAACGAGAAAAAACAATATAATATAATTCATTAGTTACAACCAAATCATTTCTCATTAGTAACGAAAGTGTATAAAAATTGATCCCTAAGTCATCCCCGCCTATAACATGAAAGTAAGTAAAAGAACAGATTATTATATTTAAACGCAGACTAACACTGTTCACAAAATTGATGCATTACTGTAGATGTTGATTTACCTTTCATGAAACCATGTTGTTTACTAAACAAAACATTCCGAAAAGCCAAAGGCATGTCAACAAAATATTTGCCAAACAAATGGGAAATAGTGTTAGTGTAAACAAAGCAAAAATTAAACCAATAATTCTAAGTGGCCATAGGAGCGTGAATGCGATGCAAGACTATATTCATAATCCGAAGAAAATGGTAGTAGTTATTTACGAACCAAGTGCGGGAAAACTATTTTCCCGTATGAGCGCACATTGTAAGCACGAGCGACCGCAGGAAGCGAGTGATTTTAATTGCGCGAATGCGTGGAAGATGTCTTCACGCAAGTGTACAATATTTTTTGTACGAACATTAAATTAAAAAAATATTATTGATTAATGTCATTGGTATCATACCTAACCTAAGATAGATTACCTAATTAATTTAAGCATTTCATGTACGTAACTATTATTCACCTTTCCCTAAGATTAAGTTATTATATTCTTACACATGGAAAACATGAGATATTTATTCTTATATTTATAAATTTATAGTAATTTTATTGCGTTTTTTGGTTTAAATACAAACAATTCCGAACTGCCAATTTGAATGTTGATGTGGTTCAAATAGATGGCGTTTGAATCTTGCTTAAGATGTCGCTTAAAATGTCGTCAAATAGATGGAGTCACAATTTTGTTGGAAGAATTTTTAATTATTACTCCTATTTCCCCAACTTTTAGTGAAGAATAGTGGAGGGAAGTACTATTTTATAGACTAAATTTTATTACAACCAAGTTAGATTTTTTTTTAAATGTCCCAAAGTGCCAGTGTTTTTTTCAATTTTTACAGTCGCCTCAACCGGGAAAACGTATTTCCCAGTCGAGCTACACATGCGCCAAATGTCACTTTACAGGCGGTGAGTACAAAAATTTTATTTAATTACATGTGTTTCAGAACTGACGTTATATAAACGATGTACGATATGTCACCCGCTGTAAAAACTACTGCAATATAATGTCAGTTATTGAAGATTGAATGAGGTAGCACGACAAGTAATTTAAATATGTAGTTTGGTAATCACAAAACTTGTAAATATTGTAACGAAACCAGTCTACAAAATAAAAAAGGCAAATATTCTGCGCAACGGGTAAACAAGTTGTAAAGCAATAAATCATCCACATGCGTATAATGTGTGGGCGACGAAGAGTCTCGACTGTCTCTCGAATGCTTCCAGGCCTATCAAGAAGAACACTAGCGTTTTTCTGGTGTGCTCCAGATGTTTCGTATGCGTATATAAAGGCAGTTGAACCGATGGATGGGTCATTCCGGAATAAGAAAGTCCTTAAGTACTCGTCGCGCGGAACAGACTAAAGTAAAAATAAATATAAGAAATAAATAAATAGTTCCTTGCGTGGTACGGTGTTATATAAATAGAAGTGATATAAATACGGTAGTGTTACATAAATATTAGTAATAGAAATAAATACCTATGTTAATTTAAATGGTAGTAGACTAAGTGTGATACATTAGTTTTATATTTTTATATTGTAATTAATTTTAAGTGTATGAATATACAGACTGTTTTAAATAAATAAATTGCACGAGTTGTTTATTGCGAACCCGAAAACGTTACAATATATTGGCCATTACCCTTCGGCAGTATGTAGTATACATATATTCCTGCGATGTTAACTGGATAGTAAATATCTTTATTTCCAGATTGTTGCATAATTGCGGTATTATATTATAAAAATGACAAATTTTAAAGTCGTGAAAGTAAAGCCAGTCATCAGCGTTGAGTAATTGGACTAATTTAATGGCTACAAACTGTATATTAACACCAAATTATATTTTTATAGGTTATAACTTCCGATTTCTTTTTAAGATATTCTTTTAAATATGGACATGTATGTATATATGTACGTACAATGAATCATTCCAATTTCTGCTGACCTAAAAATCCTCATTACCACTTAACAGAAGGCGTGCTTTTCTTTGTTAATGTTCGCCCAGTAATTAAAAGAAAAATTGTGAGTTGTTGAAAGACAAAACATCAACATCCACACAAAAGATAGCACAGTAAGGAGGCACGCAGTATGCCAATTTAAATTACATACGATATAAGTTATGCAGAGGAGTCTGTAATTTAGTTGACAATTTAAAGATCTGTGAGGGCTACTTTATAATTACATACATTGGAAACATTTCAGAATAAATTAATATGACTAAATATTAATTATTCGATAAATTATCGTATAACGAGACAATGACATACATACAATTATAACATTAATCTAGATGGCCAGTTCCCTAAAATGAGTTTCTGTTTTCGATCGTTTCGATGATAACTACATTTTGTTTCTTTTCATTATCGAAGAGATATAATTTGTCTGAATATAATTACAGTTGGAACACTTTAAATCAATTTAGGAACCCACGTACTTACATATAATTCGGTTGAAATCATCTCGAAAACTTCAAAGTATCACAAAATCGTGTTTATATTATCGAAAATTAATATTATTTTCTTGGGCGTTTTATGGAAGTTGTTGCCTCTTGATTTAAGGTCGAGATAATTTGGGTTCTGCTGTTGGTCACGATTTGAAATCTGAATTATTATTTTGTTACTTTAATATCGTGGGAGTTATTAGCCTTAATTAAAACGTAATGAAGTCTTAAGATGCCGTTGCTCCTTTGAGCCTTTTTGTTATGTATTTATAATTCGTTTAAGGAGATATTTTGGATGTTTTAGGTTAACAGGAACATGAGTGAATTTTCGGAAATAAATATTCAGATATTATGGAGAAGAATATGTGAAGCCGAATTAATATAAAGATTTCTCGTCTCTCCTCTGTGCTAGATTTTTATATCCCTGTAAGCTCTATAATAATGAGATATTAGTTAAATGAAACTTTATGAAGTTTCAAATTATATTAACTCCCTATAATTGTCAATGCCGGGAAATTAATGTAATATTATTACAATAACAAACATGATATACAGGTAATCTACACCACCCAAATACTAAGAAAATAAATCCGGAAATAAATTGATCATTCGGATCTATAAAACAATGGCACTTACCAAATTGATACATCTTAAATAGTACGTTCAAAATTGTAGAGCAATAAAAAGATAAAATTTTGAAATAAATCCAGCCTAAAATGATACATTAATAAATTGGTATATAGCTGAAAAGATCGAATGGTCAAATAACATTGTCCAGAGATTTACTCCACTTAATTATACTTCCTCTATTTTATTTCTTCAGTTTACATATTCTGAATCCAGTGATCAGCCAACGGTAATACATCGGATCTAACATTTATCAAACATAACATGTTCTGTAAAAATTACAATTTGTATCAGACCTGGGCACTCAAAAAGTACATGAACTGTTGTGTTTAGTGCTACGCTTTGACAGTCGGGTGCCTTACGCTTACCAATACGATGCAAATGTGCAGCAAAATTACTGTGCCCAAGTAATTAGACGCACTACTTGCTGCAAGAGCTGTAACTCTAGTAACTTGAACTTTGTAACATTATTTATAAACTTTTTAGTTCACATGATATTGTTTGTACTCTCCCAACGCGCTTGCCATTCACATGACTAATACCACAGTACGAACTGTATGCCGTTTCTCAATATAAAGTTCAGCAGACCTACGATTCAAGGCGTGCAGCAGCGAGAAACTATCTGTATATAATTATGCCTTAGACGCCCCTACATCTCTAATATACAGGTTGTGTAATGGAACACTTGATATAGCAAGTCCAAAATTCATCAGAATTGCAACGTCGCTTACTGTATCCCCGCTATCGCTACATTTAACGGTGAAGCATCAACTGGCAATATCACCGTTACCTCAACCTTCTCCTGTCTTTCGTTGCGCTTCCGGTACGGCTACAGAATACGACGTTGCAATGTTTACTTGATAATATCAAGTATTTCATTACACAAGCTGTATACCATTTGTGTTAAATATCATTAGCCATAGGGAATCTCATGCATACGTATGTACGATGTATACGTATGTATAAGTATGCCAACCTGGTACCTACTGTCCGCCCTAATGCCGGTGACGTATGCATCGTATACATTGATTTTCTGTGGCTAATGATATTTGACACAACCAGTATAACTGCTACATTAATAGCCTTCAGTTCAATCTGGTAATAGTCGCAAAAATTATCAAGTTTTCCTTTTTCTTTTAGAATTATGCTTATCACTTCCTGCATAAACTAAGATGTAGATTGCAATTTGGACTGTATTTGATTAATCTACAGGTAATTTACTTTTTATATCTACACTTGAAATTACAGTCATTTTCTTTTTCTTTTCCGCTTTTGTCGATTGCGTTTCATTACTTGTCAAATGACTTTTCATGTTTTTAAACGTCAGCTGACTTTGTCAAATACTTCCATTTATATCAAGAGCTTTTCTTGTTTATATGTAGGTATGTACACCTCTACCGTTTTATAAAAAATATAGTAATTTACACATTGGCAAAAGCGGAAAAGCAAAAGAAAATGACTGTAACATACAATATCACTAATTTCTCCAATTTCAGATACGCATTGATTCGGTAGCATTCTGTATATGTATGTAACTTTAATAATAATAATAATAATAATAATAATAATTTATTCAGTCCAACAGTAACAAACCAATTACTGGACAAAGAAGTAAACGTACATTAATAAAATCAAATCAATTATATTCTTATTTGTAAAATAAATTAACTCATATAATGCGGCTGTATAAATTTGAATATACAAGTTTAAAATCATTCACTAAGAAGTATGTTACCGTAAATAACCGAAATACGTTTGTACGCGTACTTACTAGAAGAAGGAAAGACACGAATTAGAATTTTAATTCGGCTATTTACTGCAGCTTTCAGTTAGAAGACGTTCTAACTACATGTATAAGTGTAACTACTGAGGATGAACGATCTATGCAGTGATTGGTTTCTTCTAATCACGTACTAAACAGTGAAGATGCTGAACTTCTAAATACATTGTAATGAATAGAGAGGTATATGAAGAATTTCTTCAGGAAATAAAACAAACTAAACCGGCATCGAAGAAAACGACGTGTGAACCCTTTTCACATAGTAGAAATGGGCGGCGTTCAGCGAATAATACCAAAGTCAGAGTTATGCGGTTTTCCACGAAACGGACTAGTCGAATTTCTGTTTTGTTCGTGCTTTTCGATACATTAATAACAGAAAACAAAACTCGGACAAATTCGAAACCCTGTTTCCACCGAGCAAGATTTTGTTGGAGGTTCGTTTTTGTTTTCAGTGCTTTTCCACCAACGAATGTTTTTCGGTAATTAAAGTTTGAATTTTAAGTGTGCGAAAATCGAATTGGCTTCAAGAGTTGAAGATTTGCTTATTCTGGCTAGTGGTTGGTTTGTTTTGCGTTGTATTAAAAGAAATAAGTGTTCACATAATTTGCATATACAGGGTGTTTAAAAAAGATGCGGCAATATTAAAGGGGTTGATTGTCCAGGTCAACAAAAAAGTTTATATTAAACAAGGTCCGCAAACGCTTCGTTACCGATCTACAGCGTGTTGAAGTTTAATTAAAAGAAACAGTAAAAATTAGATTTCTCCAAGACGGCATTAAAGATCATAATGAAATTTTAGGCGTGTTATTTTTCAAGAAAGAAATAGGACGCCTCTGATTTCTCTAAAAATAAAAATATGTTTCTATTCTTTGTTCAATTGTGAAGAAAAAAGCTCTCTTAACTTTTTATCGTACGACGTAACGTTTTTTAGTAAAAAAAAACACATTTTAGTGCATGTACATTTATCATGCTTATAATATTTTTAAACAGTCCTGTTTTATTCACTGACATATTGAATGACATATGATTAATAATTTTGTATGTGTCGAATTTGTTGAATTTCCTTATCATGAATCGCTATACAAATGCAGAGATGACCGACATGCACTACATTTATGGACTTACTGATGGAAATGCATTAGAAGCTAGGCGGTTGTATACTGTAAGATTTCCTGGCCGTATTGCTCCTGATAGAAAAACTTTCGAAAGTATTCATCGGCGTCTTTATGAAACAGGCACATTAAGACGAAATGGAGGAGCATGAAGGCCAAGGACAGCAAGAACGGTAGAGCTGGAAGAGGATGTGCTAGACATGATTGATGAAGATTGAGGTACTTCTACTCGAAAAATTGCTGACGCTTTGGATGTAAGTAATGGGGCTATTTGGCACATTCTGAAGGAAACTTTGTTGTACCCATTCCATACACAACGCGTTCAAGCATTACTTCCTGCTGATTTTCCTCCTCGCATTGCATTCTGTCAATGGCTTTTGCAGAAAATGGTTCAAATCCCTCAATTCCTGATGTTGATTCTGTTCACCGATGAAGCGAATTTTTCAAGAAATGCAATACGCAATTTCCATAATAACCATGTATGGTGTGACGATAATCCACATGAAATTGTTGAAAATCGTTTTCAACATCACTTTTCCTAAAATTTCATTATGATCTTTAATGCCGTCTTCGAGAAATCTAATTTTTACTGTTTCTTTTAATTAAACTTCAACACGCTGTAGATCGGTAACGAAGCGTTTGCGGACCTTGTTTATTATAAACTTTTTTGTATAAAATGACCTGGACAATCAACCCCTTTAATATTGCCGCATCTTTTTTAAACACCCTGTATATATAATATTGACTTTATCTTTATTTTAGAAGTAGGTAATTAAGGTATTTTTCATCTTGTTCTTTTTAGGAGTGTTACAATGTTGCATCGTTAAATTAATAAATAAGTCAATATTGTACATATTTTTCATGCTATGGATATTGATTCACGATATGTATAACTTTTTTATTAATTGTCTCTTGATATTTTATATGCAATCAAAAGTTTTTTTTATATGTCTAATAACGATTTTGTAATTGATTTAAATTGGGTTTTTAAATTGTTAATATTCTGCATGTGCAGAACGAAATGTTACCTGCTACGTCACTTCTGCATAAGGCAAAATTGCTCGCGCTTTCTAATATCGAAGTGGGAGACAGCCAGGCCTATATAAGCTGACGAGTTAAGGCTTCAAAATCACTTGTTTCCTCGAGTCCTCTAGTCGTCCACAATTGGAAGACTGATATCCTTCCCGTCTAAAAGAACCGTCCCCTGGTAGAAGGTTCTTTCCCGTAACAGAGCACGAGGTTCAGATACTTGGGGCCCTGTCCTGATTTTCGTCCGCTAGTCTTGGCACGAGTAGTGAATTTCCTATATTTGACAAAACCATCAAATCTTGGCATTGGAGTATGTTAAATATTATACCCGTCAATTAAAATTACAAGGCACGAGTTAAACAGTCAATACTATGATTTTTCCGTAATAAATCAATTAACAAATCAAACGTGAGTCTGATATCCGTATATATACAAGTTCACGAAGCAATTGTACATAGATGTTGCGATGGACTTCGAATGGAAACAAGTAAAAAATATGTCAATATTACTTCTAAAATAATTAATTTGTTCCTGTCAATGTGTGAAGTCTGCAATAGTAAAAAATCTAAGAAGAAGAAGGGATTAGTGACTAACTAAACTAGTTTTACACAATGAGTTAATCAACCGATGCCAAGTAAATCTTATTGATATGCAAAGTCAAGCAAATGGGTAATATAAATATGTCATGGTTTATCAAGATTATCTAACCAAGTTTATTTTATTAAGAGTTTTAACATCTAAACAAGCAGAAGAATTAGCTTATAAAATATACCATACTCCATATGAGGCTATGTTTGGCATCGAGTCTAGCGTTGGTTAACTACATCGTATTTGCCAATTGACGTTATTTCTTCTCTAGATCGGGAAGAAGATTTGCAAAGTATTATTATTGACGTCAAAATTAACATGGTGGAAATTCATGGAGAAGATTCGAACATAGAATTTAAAATGAAGAAAAAGAACCGGATGTAAGATAATCTAGATTATGCTTTAAATGTAGTGCAATCTTATAGATGCTAACTTTGACGACTCTATTGCTGGAATTGTGTAACTGACGATAACATTACGGCAACATGAGCTGAAGCAATCCAGTCCCGACGTTGACAAAGCTAAGGTGCATTCAGAAATATTGTAGCTGCTGTTTTATTAAAAACCGATGACAACATGTACCAGTGAGGTACTAAAGATGTTGTTATAGGTCATTGTACACCAGATCAAAATTAGCACACATTTATTGCCATTGATGTAGTAAAGAAGGAGAAGTATATATATTTAAGACATGCGGCTTCGTCTGTATAAGGATTCAGCCAAGAGTTTTCTATGTGCAAATGCACAAAAAAGTGTGTCACTAATATGTGTAAGTGTAAAAAGAACCAGTGTTATGCAATTCAAATTGTCATAATCGTAGCCCATGTAATAATAAATAAGGCAATTTATTTCTTAACGCATTAAATAATCTTAAAAGTAATCGTATTGTATTATAAGGAAGAAAAGATGAAGATCAATGAAAGATGCTATTTGGTATAATTTCCGTTTGTTAAGAGGTATATTCATATCATATTGAAATTAGAGGTGTGAGCTATGGAAGTATATCCGCTGTTAAGAGATATGTATGTATGTCGGTTATTTACTGTTATCCGTGTAGTTAGGACGGGTTCTAACAGATAGCTGCAGTAAAATCTTAATTCTTGTCTTTCCTAGTAAGAACGCCAACTTACAAATGCTCGTAGTTAGTTTACATTCTTACTAGTAAGTACGCCTAAAAACTGATTTCGGCTATTTACGGTAACATATACAATCTTAAAATGTAAATTTCAGTATTGCGTTACCCTTCAATATTAATTATTTTAAGTTCTGAGTAATATGTGCTAAAGAGCTAAAAATCATACTAGCTTATTCAATCTAAAAAAGTGTCACCTCACATTAATGGCAGGGGTAGGTATGTACGTAAGACAGCTATACTTTTACCAGCATTACTTATTCTCTTTCCATTTATATATATATTCTTCAGTGAAATGTGTTAAATGATCATTAAAATTAAGATTGTTCGCTTTCGTTATATGAAGGTATGAAAGTTATGCCTTTTTTTTTTGTCTTTTTCATATGTCAGTCTCAGTTTCACTCCCAGTAGCGAATATTAAGATTATATCAATAGAACAATAAAGTCGTCTCACACTGCTACTTTCGCTTAAGTAATTTTGAGAAACCTATATAATTTAATTACGTGCCCTACTTTCTCATTATAGATAATGTAGGTATAATAGTAGATTAGACGATAGTCCAAAAAGGAATAAGTATTATAAATTGCGGTAGTAAGGTATTACGCAGACCGAAATTAACGTTTGAACATCAATACCGGTGTTTAAATTAAAAACTTAATGTTCTGGGTGTATCGATTTTTGATAACCCATACGACAATCTTGTCAATCTATAATAAGCCTATCCGATAGGATATTAGATAATCATTGGTTTCATCTTTATAATACTATTTAATAATGGTAGACAATTTTTAAATTGGTTTTAAGATAGAGTCAATAAAAAATGAAAGTACTTTTAAATAGAAATCCATTTATTCGACATTTACTGATTCTTTCATTTATTGCGCTCTCAGTAAAATTCGATAAAATGACATATACATTTTCCTGTGACTTCTATTGTATTAATTTATATCAAAATAGGATGACCTTATTATTAGGATTAATAAAGAAGAATATAGTGTTATAGATTTAGCATGACAGCATATTTATAAACCTTGTGGGTTCCGCAGTGGTTTACTACCTTCCTTACCTGTCTTTCCCTTATCTATACTTCTATGGGATAGGGTTTAAATTAAACACAGGATATATATTTTGTAATAATTAAAACGAATATAATTTATTTTCTTATTAATTTCATGTACAATACATATACTTAATATTATTCATTTATAAATAACAAAAGAAAAACTATTAACGTTTATTTATTTACATCCACCGACTTTATTTATCATTATATGAAAACGAACAATAAAAAAAATGTTGATAACTATGCTTCAATTGATCCCCCCAGAGCAAACATTCGCGCATTGTACTTAGATGGATCAACTTTCCGCCGTCAACAATATTCCAATTTGATGAATTATAAAAAAAGTTAATTATTATTATTTGTATTTTATAAAGGAAAAACTGAAATATTTATAACTATGCGTCAACTAATTATAATGTTTGCGACCTGCATTACTTAAATTAATTCTAACTTTCTTATCCTAAGATCTACTAACTAACTTATTTTAAATCATTCTAACGTCCTTATTTCTGGACGTATTTAATAAATTATTTGAACTTCATATATACATTTTAACTTAATAATTATTATAACATATACTAACTATACTTAATGAAATATTTATTTAAACTGAAACGTGCAAACTACAAATAATGTCGTTTCTTAATAAAATACGGTTTTTGTCTTTTTTTATTTGTTTCTTACATTAAACAGCTTATCTAATTATTTTTATTTATATATAAATGTAAGGTTCACGGCAATATCTATTATTCTAAAATGCACTAGTCGTAATAATCAATTAATTTACAATGAGATTTCCAAATAATATAATCTCCCTACAAATTAATGATGTTAAATAATATTCAATTTATTTATTATATTCAACTTTAATCAAAATGGGCTAATGAAAGTAGTTTTAAAAATAGTTATTCAATTTGTCTTATTGATCCTTTTATTCAGATAAAGTGCTTTTAAGGACTATTGTATTATTTTATGGAAATACAGTAGAATATTTCTTTTTTAACGTTTGTACTTTCTTATATTTAGTATAAGGAAATGATCTGATTACGAAAATGATCGACCTCGAGATTTCTGCTGATATCCACGTTTCGAAGAACCTTGATACCAAAAAAGTTTTCAAAAATGTCTGTTTATATATATGTAGGACTACAATAGCGGTAAAACGGCTGAAGCTCTCAATTCAAAATTTTATATTTACGAGTATAATTTGCCTCTTTAGATCTGATTAGATTTTTAGTAAAGTCGGCATACCTGAAGTCCTAATCCAGTCAAAAATCGAAATTTTGTCAAATACTAAGTTTAAACAAATTTATAAGGAATTCAAGTGTACTCAAGAGAGAATTTAACGAAAACGATGGGATCGTTTTACCCGTCTCATGGGACCATTTTACCTCTACCCTTGGGGCAAAATGATCCTTTTGCGAAGTATAATGCATTTCTATTAATGTTTTTTAATGATTCAACCTTGATGACCATACCAAAGTGCTAAGAAAAGAATGCTCTCTTTCTTAGAATAAATTACATTTTTTTTCTCATACCGTACTTCCCCTACGACGTGTTTTGTCTTAGAGGAATCATTATACCCCACTCACCCCTACTTACAATAGAATTTTGTATAATTTTTGAATAAAAAAAAACTTCATAATTCGTATCTAAAGTGGCACACTTTCAGGTTTATTTGTTTAAAAAGATAAACGTATTTAAAACCTAATTTGGAACATCTTTTGTATAAAAACAAAAACGTGAGATGCACATACATATAAGAAAGTCGTGTGATGGTCACACCTCATTTTTTCTTTTGACCTTAAGCATATCTTCTTTAATTACTGTGAGACCTTTTTTAAGGTATAACCAAGTTAATGATAATTTAGTCGTGCGAGTGGTGCTTTAAGTTGAATTTAGCAGGCATATTTATCTCTTATAATTTTTCAACAAGTGTTTCCGAATGCATAATGGTTTGAGAAAGAAATAGAACAATTTATAAATGTGTATAGACTTATTTTAAGATTCATATATAAAAAAAGAATAATGAGACAAAAAATTACACCTTTTTGCAAAAATTACACCTCCCTTGTCAATTCCAATTTTGATATCAAGAAATAAAATAGGTTCAAATTAATTATTCTTTAATTTAAGAATATTTAAGTACAACACATACAACAACTTAATGTAAAACAGTTTATTTTTTAGATTTATACCAGAATTTTTCACATTTAATGTTCTGCCATCAAGTGCAATACTTAACCAATTGCCTTGAGTAGATGCGTGATAAAATACTCCTATAGAGTTACGTACATCAATTATAAAACCATGAAGTTTGTTGTCACAAACTATAGGTGCATTCAGTACATTCAGGCCACGTGTAAATTTCGTACAGTAAATTGTCACACTATTATCAGTGTTATTAGCAGAATCTTGATAACAGTCTACATCTGAAGTTATTTCTACAGCAAACTTTTTAAAAGTTCCTTTCCCTGTCGTACCGAATTCATCTACTCGATCAAAGGTATATCCATGACACTGTTCAACAGCCGTCTTATAATATGCTAAGTCTATAAGACTAGTTTTATCATTCAATTCAAACGGGTGGGAAATTTTAATAACAGCAATGCCTGACCAATTATACTTAGCAGATTCATAATCGACATAACTTTTTAATGGCGATCTGTATTGACCCTCTATGCATTCGCGTGTTAACTCTCCTATCTTTAATTTGGTGGCAGGATATAGTGATACATTAGAGTAGGAGGAGCAGGCATCAGTTACAAGGATATAATTTAGTCTTACATACACACCTAAGCAAAGTGGACCATTTTTCCGGTTGCATACTTGAACAAGAAAACTATTCTTCTTTGCTTCTGATAATGGAACTTGTTTTAAACTACAAACAATCAAGAAAATTAAAATTTTATAATCATTTATTACTTTTGACATTAGTATGACTTGTTTCCTTTTCCACTCTACTACACTTTTTCACAATGTGTAGCACTTTTAGTGAATTTTTCTGTATCACTGGATTCTGCATGTGAAAAAGCCTATAATGTCGCGTGTTCGATTTGCTTGCAGTGAAATTTCCAATACTCGACACTACACGTCAAATAAACATGACATCAAAATATTAACCTTTTAGCGATTCTCATAAACGTACTATTGACAGGACCATTTCGTGTGATCATAAGTAACTATACACATGATATTTGTTTTAGTTCTATTTTATTTGGTAGGGACCGATAAAATTTCTATTTATTTTAATTTAATGTGACATATATCAGTTTATAAATAGTTACGAACATGCCCTAATCACTTCAGTCCGTCTCAACCCCATTATGCAGTACAGGTTAATAGGGATATTGCATCTCTCATTATCTTTAGTATTCTCTAAATAACGCCATCTGTTGCCTTGTTGCAAGTTCTATTATGCAAAGTATATGGGTATACGAGTAATCGTTGCTGTCAATTGTCAGTTTTTGCCGTAGTGTGTAAACTTTTATATTGTCTTTAATTTATCTTATAATTTCTGTTAAATAGTTCTTTTTAGCAAGCATATTATCTTTTTCAAGCATTTAAAAGTA
Source organism: Amphimallon solstitiale (assembly GCA_963170755.1). Classification (NCBI taxonomy): domain Eukaryota; kingdom Metazoa; phylum Arthropoda; class Insecta; order Coleoptera; family Scarabaeidae; genus Amphimallon; species Amphimallon solstitiale. Next base: position 109,351,718 of record OY720678.1, on the reverse strand, counting down.
AGTATGCATACCTACATCTATAATTCTGATAAACGTGATAACCTATATACATATACATATACTTTTTACAGATTGCTACATGATATGGGTTTTGAATTTTAAAAAGTTGGACGAAAGAGTATTCTTATTAAAAGAGATGTCATCATTAGGTGGAAACATAAATACTTACGAGACATCAGAAAATTCAGAGACGAAGGTATATTTTATCATTTAATTTGTTATACTTTTATTATTTATTTATTATTTGCTTGTGTTTGATTGTGATTGTTTTATTTTTAGGTAGAACTATAATATATACCTACTGATGAATCATGAGTGAATGCAGGACACTCGATTAATAAAAGGACTGACGCTACTGTTCAAAGCAGTCGACATGCTTTTACACAAGGACTCAGCACTGGTTTAAAATCACCAAGTGGTCTTGGGCCTCGATTTCCATTAATTCATGCTGGAGGCGAGCAAGGTTTTGTTGTTGGTGCTGAATGTACATTTCTTTTTAAGAAAAATACTGCTGATATTCATAGCGAAATGGATGCAGATACAAATGGAGATTGGTTCAAGAATAAATTGCTTCCGAATATACCAGAGAACTCGATAATGCCTCATATCACACGAGAAAATTAGAAAAGTTTCCAGCAGTAGCACGGAGAAGACCAAATTATTGAATGGATTACTGAGAAGAATATACCACTTGATAATGACATGTTAAAAAGAGATTTACTGGCTTGTGTGTCAGAGGTTAGGTCTCAGTATGACAGAAACGAAATTGATGAATTTGCAAAGAATAAAGGGCATTATGTTCTTCGGCTTCCACCTTATCATTGTGAATTAAACCCAATTGAAATGGTGTGGGCACAAGTTAAGCACTACGTTGAAATGCACAATACGACATTCAACAAAGAGATATTGAACAATTAATTGTGGAGGGTTATCAGAATGTAACAGTGAACAGCTGGCAGAATTACATTGGCCACCTTGCCAACTTGCAAGACGATGTTGAAGAGTTTATAATTAACATCACACATTCATCATCAGATCAAGATTATTTAAGTGATTGAAGAAAAATGAAACAATATGTGTACCTACTCCTTTGTATGGTCATGGTTAGGTTTTTCATTAATGTTATCATGTATTATTAACTTCTTCTTATAAATGGGAAAGTATGTTTTTGTAAAATGAATTTGTGTCTTTAAATGTGTATAACGGAATGTAGATTAACATATTAATATTCAATAAGACTATATAAGTCATGTAACATATTAAAAAATAAAAGTACATGTGTATGTGTGGTTATTGTTATTCTTTTCATAAATATGTATTATTTAAGTTGTTTTTATAAATAGAAACGTCTTTTTATGAAAACTAAATTTGTGATTAACTTTGTCTTGGTCTGAATTTATAGTGGATAGCTGATTAAGAAGTCAATATTCAGTAACGAAGAAAATTGTATACCTTAAGTGTTTCTTTGAAATATTAATTTATTTACTCTGGCTTACTATATTCAGTTAGATTTTAAATAATTTTCTACAGAACAATCCCAAAAGATTATATTATTACAAATATTTTAACTAATCCATCTTCCCATATATTCTCCCCTTTTAGTGTTTCAAATTACTATTAATTTTTGTATGCATCAATTGAATGACAAACAGTCGTATAGGTTATGTTTTGATTAGAAAAAATGTCAGATATTGAACCGGAACTGTAACTACATTATACAATGAGACGATTTGGCAACCATGAAATCAATTGCCATAAGACCTGTACTGCATAATAGGGTTGAGACGGACATAGTTGTTATTGTCGGGTGGCCAACCGCCTGCGACGCTAGTATCCATATATTGAACAGTCATGAAAAGGCATCGTTTAATATATAAAGCTACTCGCCATATTGGAGCGTTGTTTGGTTCCGGTTACATTAGGCGCTTTCCTTTTACTAGCGATCTGAGCTAAAGTGATGTGTGAGTGTCTCTGCTCACTTGATGGGAGATTCTCTCACTGGGTTAAAAGATTTTGACAAGTGAGATTTTAGACTAGTTTTACTTGTCATTACAACAGTAAAATTAATTTTTTAATGTTATATTGTAAGTATATATCACCAGACCGGCAACTTAATCCTAGATTTTATCCAGAGTACTCATCCTTGTTTAGCAAACGTAAATTTCAATACTCTACCATCTTTGTCAGATTCACTAAACTTGGAGATGAGATGGCGCTAGAGTCAATTGAAATGTTTGTTATGCTGTGGTTATATGTCATTCAAAACTACATTTCAAGTTTGACACGTTTGACATATTTTTGAAATCCTTTGTCGTACATCTTATTAATTATATGTTGATACAAATATGGTGTCCAAGTGTTTAGTGTGCGGGTTTGGGCACGATGAAGTTAACAAAATGCACAGGTTTCCTGCAAATATCGACTAGTGAGTATAAATATTGTAAAGTTGTGCTTTAAATTTGCATATTACAACATTTCTTAGTCATCATATTATATTATTTTACAAGATTTGTATTATTTTTGTCTTCTCGTTACTGGTTGAGTAATTTAATTTTACTATGTGTTGTATAAGTATATGTATCAATAAAAACTATTATTATTATATCCCTATGTTTTCCTTGACAGTTTTCACTTGATTATTATATTTCTTTTAATCTTAGTAGTTTATTGTGTCTAATAGGTCACCGTAAGAGCGATGTTATAATACATGTAAGTAAAAGATTAATATTTATCTTTTGTATCACATATTTAATATGTAACACCACAAAATTACACATAAGATGCTCAAACTATGGCTATAATTGTTACAGTAAGTAATATTTATTACCATAGTTTTAGTAACTTTTGTGTATGTTTCTGTTACATAAATAACGTATTTCATAAGCGTATTCTAAAAACAAGTTCATTTCAAATTCCGCGCCAATATGCTGCTAGCGCCATCTTCGTACCAAGTTCACTGATGTGTGACAAGGATAGAAGATCTTGGATATTTTTTTTTCAAGTAGTTGCCGGTCTGGGTTGTTTAGTCTGTGTATATATCAAGCAACCGAAGCAATTAGAATGCCTGGCATGTCCAAATTTCAGATTATCACATATTATGTTTATAAGTTATTTAATGCCTTGTTATAATTGTTTCTAAAACTTAACCAGGTAGCAAAATTATAGGAGTTAAGTGATGCTACAGATTTCTGCGAGTCGTCTGATTCTAATATCACCTTTCATTCATCATTCATAATCCACACATTTTTAGTTCGCTGAATTTCGTACATACTTTTCCGTGTAGGTAATCAAATAACATAACCCTATTTTCGCCTACTATTAAATGCATTTGTTACCACCACCACCAAGTGATATCTAAATCTCAGTAGTGAGGAAGGTTCTGACCAACCTCAGAATCGGTAAGCGAGGAGGTAAAAATCTCACTTCGTCTCAGTCAGCTGATTACAAAAGGAACGCGTCAAAATATAATCTCAGCTAAAGTGAGGTGATATTCTGAGATTTATGTCAAAAGGAAAGCGCCTATTATGTGTGTTTTGCGACTGTCAGTCGTAATGATTTATGGCATAAAAGTATTGAGCAAATAATAAATATAGATATGTCCCATAAAATAGGTAAATCAAGTGAAATGATACCTTCATTATCACCTGAAGAAATGGACTATAGCTCTAATACACCACCATGTCAGGATGGGGCATTCTCTAGCTTCGATTATGAGTAGTGACACAACTCAATCAAAGAAAATTTCTCCAAAATTACCAAAAGCACGGAAAGGTATATAGCTGAAAATAATGTACTTACATAGTTTATAATTGCAAGCCATTGAGTGGGAGGGAATAGAAGTATGGTACAAGTTGATAGTTATAATAGTTATTTATGTAACAAGTCAGTAAAGTGATACTTTACCGAACGAGTCTGGTTTACGAGCCAAGCGAGTGAAGCGAGCGCGGCGAGTAACAGACGAGTTCGGTAAAGGTACTTTACTGACGTGGTGCATACAAAATTTTATCGCCAACCGTTAAAATTGTTAATTTAAGAAATAAAGATATAACTTTTGACAGTTTATGACAGTGACAAACGATTTATTTTTAAAAGTCATCAGTCATGCTACGCTGACAGATATTAGCGGCAGGTAAAGTACTTTATTGTACAGTACGATAAAGTGTTTCTTTACCTCCGCAAAACGCTATGGTAACGCATCACTTTACTGACGGTTGGCGATAAATATATTTTAAACATAATATAGTGAAATGTTGCATGCTATTTTAAAAAAAATTATATCAAAATAACATATATCCAGATATCTATTTTAAACTTGATTTCTTTACTGTATCATCTCATTTATGACTTTGAAGCAGAATTTTTTTGACTTAATTTAAGTCTTATGCATTTTTTTAGAATTGAGACGCAAAAGCAATATCTTACGAATAGTATAGGCTCTACAAGAAAACATCAACTTTCCCTAAAAACAAGCAAGCTGCAGATTAAAAAAAGTATGAATACTATTGAAAAGGAAAAACTAACATACAAACATAGGATAAAGAAAGTATTAGAATATGCTCAACCAGAAGAGTTTATAAAAAGACATTTAAATGTACAATCAACAAATAGTCTAGCAAATCAGGCACATAAAGGATAACACTGATTAGATCTACAGCATACTAGGCCAAACTTTATTGAAACCTACGATCATCGTATGCACACTTATTTACACAAATGCTATAAATTGGGCATGAGCTGTTACCGAAAATATGCATTAATCAAAATATCAACCAACTTCTGAGAAATACGATACTAAATTTTGTAATACAGAATTTCTTTTATGTTATACCAAATACTCTGGAACATTTGGCACTTATATCAGATATTAATATTATCTTATTAAAACAAACTGATTTTCTACAGTTTTTTTAATTCAGCAAAAAGCATTTTGAAGATGAATGAAAATGCTACTTATATTTGTAATTATGAGAAAGTATTCGTATAAACAAATTTAGCATTAATTAAATGTTTTGTAACAAAATACGAAATATATTCAAATTTCCCGCAAGTATCGATCTTAACGCCGTGGGCGGTTGACCGCCACACTATAAACCATCAATATTTATTTTTTCACAGTTGCCGATTTACAAGTATTATATTATCTGTTGGTATAAAATTTGTAACTTTTATACATACGTAAAATATTATTTATTATAGTTTTTAGTTCTGTGAATTCGTATCAATTGTGTTGATTGTGGTGCTTTTGTTAGAGTTAAGTGCTTTATAGTTTTGGCAATTAGTTTATCATACAAAACAATTAGTAATTAAACTTAATTTCCATGACCACTTCCGTAATTTTGCGATAAGTCTTCAAGTGGAGGTTCAAATTAGAAAACTAGTATTGGCGTGGTTTAACAATTTTTTTTAGGTTACCGAACATATAATATATTTACTTTCTGTGGTTCTACATAAGTTCGATGTATCTGACTTTGCTGAGATCTGATGTGATTTTATATATGAATTGATAAATCAGGCGAAACCTAATCACACATATATAAAAGATTGTGAAAATAATTGTTAGAGCTTATTCACTTTTTTAATTCTTTTCAGCAAAATTGCAGTTACATATTAGTACTTCTTGATTCAAAAGTCTAAGAAATTATTTTTTATGTAATAATAATGTAAATACACCCAGATGTATGTTACAAACATATTTCAAGCAGATGACAATAATCAGTTAATACAATTTTCCGACTACTTCTTAATTCAGTTAAACTCAAACATACTATATATCTTCTTTCGTGAAGGTTATCAAGTTTAATTTGTTCACCCTGGAAGAACAAATCACCTGAACTATGTTAGACGTTTAAGACAACTTAACTGCTTACTTGCCGTTAAAAATTTTAATAAATACGATATTTCTTTTGTGACCGTTCCACATTTGTGCGTGTATTGAGATTTTAAGAATGACAAATGAAGACTGATTACTCATTACTAATCATCGCTACGCTTCAATTTGTATGATTAATCACTTAGTCTACTTCAGTTTTACAATTTATCTCCAATGAGTTATTAAACATTTTCTTTTGCTCCAGTAAGGCATTAGCATTCAAGTAGCCATTATGTATCGTTATTTCTACGGACGGTAAGCGTGGGAATATTAGCTCAGAGAGTTGTAGGGTTGCAGGTAGTAGCTTTTAAATTTATATATACGAACCTACATACGTACGTAAACTCGCAACTTTTCTTAGATTATAAGTAGAAACCTGAAGTTGGAAATAGTTAAAAGGAAATCAGATCTCGTTTAAGAGAGTCAAGTTAAGAAGGTACTTGTTTTTGAAGCAATCACGCAAAACTGGAAAGCTTAGGCGGTGTAGATTACGATTTTTTTAGTTTTGTGGGAAATATGAGTTTTAGAGAGTTTTACTTTTTCAAAGGAGAACTTTTGATGTAGTTATGAATAGAATTTATTGTCTTATTTTTATAATTAATATAACCAATTTTTAAGATTGTTTCCACATGTGCTTTTGCATCAAATATTGTTAAGGCCGGTATATAACGACAGTAACGGTAAACGTATTCTATCTTAGTAATTTATCAATAGTTTATTTTCAATGTTTTTGCGTATAATGACAGACAATAATCCGTAAATGCGTCCTTCTTTCCCGTAGTTTAAATTATCTTGATAAAGGTTTGCCATGGAATGTAAAACGTCTGTCTTAAGGGTCCTCGCTAGTGGATCTGTCAACAATGGCAAAATAGCAGATTTTAGAATCCAGATATTTTTGTTGATTTTAAAGATGGAGAGAACCTTTCAACGTCAACTTATGAACAATTTAGTAATCTACCCGGCTGAAGAATCAAATTTAGAAAAAAATTATCGGATTACAGAAAATTTGGAGGAGATTTGTTTGTTTGGGTTCACGTTATAAATTGTATAGTAAACTACCCGGCTGTGCACTTATTTTTCGTTCAACTATTGTTTACTTTGTTTAAAATGATTATAAAGTAAATTAAAATTAGGCAACCCACATTACAATGAATTGTTATTCTGCTATAAATATTTCCCGCAGTTACAAATGTGTAAATAGTTGGTCATAAATGAATTTTTATTCGCTTACATATTGAGTTATTATTTCAAATATTTATTATATGTTCCCTATGTGTAAAAGTACTCGGACATACTTGGCTTATTAAATTATGTGCTATGCAACCAATATTACATTTCCCATTCACTAGCGAGGACCCTTAAGGTATATCATTAAGTGAAATACTGTCATTAATAATGACAAATATTAATGACATAAAAGTGGAAAATGTTATACTATCTATTACCAACAATAGCGGTATTTAGCATTAATTTTCAGAATTGCTAATGGAGAATATGCCCTAAAATGTTTGAAAAAGAAACGAAAAAGAAAACAAATTAATTGTGTTTCCACAATTAATCGAAGTCATCGAATTCTACAAAATTTAGGCGATTAAAGTGTGGGGGAAAGATTTCATCACGACATTAGTATGATGACAGAATGATATCAAGGAAGCTGGAATATTCACTACTGCTGGTGAGCAGGGAGACTGTCCTACTTAATTCAATGCTAGAAAATCGCATATAAAAAATTAAGTGATAAGTTAGGGATGTATATTTATATACTTTGTAAAGTACATATTTTATTTGTCTCAAATACTAATACTTATAACCTAAAATATACATAAATTAATGGTTTTTATCTAAAAGAGGCCAATATAATTAACTCAAAAACTAGATCTTACAGACTAAATCTGACTGTTGTTTTGGATTCTACACGCAAAAATTAACTAGAAACAGTTAAATAATAGCAAGCACCAATATGTGTGTTGCCCTGTGTTATTGTATCAATTTAGGAAAACTATACTAAACAACTTTTATTTTGTATGTTATAATTCTATTTTGAAATATCGCCGTTATTCAGGGAGATAGCATACTTTGGCACGTCAATGGCCTTTTTTCGTCATTTACACATAATAATTAATATTAAGAGATGAAATTGAAACAAGATCCAAGTTCCCACAGATTCTTTATTTAAAGTACGGCGACCGGTTTCGTGAGTTTAAAAATACTATACTCACATCATCAGTCCAAGCTTAAACAAGAAAATAAGCTCGTGACACCAATGTACAAATTAAAAAATAAGTGATAAAATGTGTTTTAAAAAAATGTGTTTAACAAATCAACTAATTAATATAACAAATTGTACAAGTCATATAATAAAAAAATATTTTTGTTATTTAAAACAAATTGTGAAAAAATTCAAAAAGTCAAAAATACAGTGAAATTATATCAGTATCAAATGAAGGAGATCAATCACAACACTGACAATCCCAAAAAAGACTACCGTCCTTGCACCAGCAACCACATCCATGTAAAAATCATATGTCTCAAGAGGCAGTACTGATATTAAAATTTATTCAAAAAATAAAAAGGAAAAAATCAAAATTATTCCTGTGTGTCAAATATACTAATCTATAATTTACATACAAGTCTGTTATATTTAAAATACGACATACAACACAAGCAAACGGTCAAACGCAAGTGACCTTATAATTCAAAAGTCAAATTTGTAAAAAAAAATTTTTAAATGAATATAGTTTAACCTGTACAAAATGTGTATTTTTTAATTTATTACATTACATTACATTAATCCTAAATAAGCAAAATAATTTAACAAATGAAATAATAAAATAGAAACAGACATCTGAAAAATATTTAATCTAAACGAAGTTTTTTTTTAAAATAGATTTAAAGCAATTTTAATTAAAGAGTCATCTATATGTGATCGGTCGAAGTGACAGAAAAGCAAGCTAAAGCCACTTAATAAAATTGACATGTAGTCCCACAACTCGAGTCCAAAGACACACAGATGTCGCCGCAAGCAAGCAAGTTTACAACAGCAAAAGAAAGAAACATTAGGTGTTAAAAACGAATTAACGAAAAAGTGAATTATTCAAAGAACGCAGAGAAAACAGGTCTGACGTCGGGTACTAATTGGGTATTTAAAATATAATTTTGATCTCTCTTAGATTTTAATTTCAGAATTTCCAAATTTTCTAAATTATTCAAGTTGGTATGGTTGTTATCTAAGATGTGTTTACCAAAGATAGAAAACGTGGAACTGTCAGGCCGTGTCGCAAGTAAATGTTCTTTTATACGTGTCTTAAAGTTTCTGTGTGTTCTACTAACATAGGTTGAAGAACAAGTAGCGCAATTCAATTTGTAGACCCCACATCTATGCAAATGATCTATGGTATCTTTATTGCTAATAAAGGAGGAAAGTGAATTTAAAGTTTTAAATGAGACTTTACAATATTTATTATTTATTATAAGATGTTAGCTAATATTATTACCATTTCCCGTACGTTTTCGACATTTAACAATTATCTCTTCCATTGATTATTATGCTTTCATTTTTGTTATTCAGGTCTGTAAATGCCAGGAAAACCTAAACCTGTATTATTATTATTTAATAAATACTATAGAAATTAGATGTATCTATACATACATAAATTTTCAGAATTAAAATTAATTACCTTAACCCTCACCACAATTTATTATTTTGAACTTTCTAAAGGCGATGAAAACGCTATCGAAAATGGAGTGCGATCACTTCTACTCGTTTTATTTTTATTTCATCCTTCTTTGAATCCGAGGTGTATCATTTCGCCAGTACGAAAAAACACTGGAATTATTTTATACGGCAGCCTCATAAATCTACAAGTGGTCCGCATTTCTTTTTGCGAGAAGGGGTAAACCCTCAATTATAGAAAAAACTAACTCAAAATAGTGGATAAAGTGTATAATTTTTTCAATGTGTTATTTCGGATGGTACAGTAGCTTCAGTGAACTGCCGCCGCGTGGCTCTCTCGTGCCGGCAGGTCTTCAAGCAGGTGAATTCACCTGTCGACCCACGTGGGTCATCACCTGTACTAGATAGATTACTACCGATATCTCGGATAATAATATCTCATCTAGTCCACGAGGTTCGTACAATGTAGGTGTATGACTAGGCGAAAGGTAAACACTTGACTAAAATAAAAAGTTAAGCTCACTTTTATTGTGATTGCACAATCTAACTAATGTCACATAGACATTGCAACACATAGTGGAATTTGTTATAGTTTGTTAATCACTTGTTTATAAATATTTACTATATGAAGAGATGTACAAATACGCTCTGCGCTAGATCTGTATTTTTGTATTTGGTATATGTTAACGATTTAATAACTCTTACAACCCATACCACAACATTCTCGTTGAGACCTAATTTTTTTTGAGGTCCTACCTTGAGGAAATTTAATATGTAGTTCATAGACAATTAGTAAACAAATGAATATAAACAAACCAGATTTTTGCAATGTATGTATTTTACAATTAATATTTAAATATGATAATACCAACAGTAATAGAAGTATACCGGGTGTCTGTTTAAGCTCGGCCACCGGCCATATCTCGGCAGCCGTTTATCGTACAACCTCGCGGAAAAAATCTTGATAGTAAAATGGATGACGGGAATTACAACAAAAATATTTTTAAGTTTCCAAAATGATCGCAAGGGGGCGCAATTCTCAAGATGAACTAAAAATTCGATAATTTTTCATTAAATTCTAGATTAAGATAGATTAAAAAATTTACTAGCAAAGTTTTTAGATGTTTTTATACAACTTTCATTTGAAACTTTTTGATCTAACTCCTATACGAAGTGGAGCGTGGAGGGGGGCATATCTGCGTACAAAAGTAGGTATAACTTTGGTTTGCCCCAACGGATTTTAATGGTTCTGGGCTCATTAGATAGAGAATTTTACAGAGAATTGAAGAATATGTAGCACGAAATTACATGGTTGTCAAAGAAAATAACAGGGGGCGCTGTTCTCAATGTATGAATATTTCTTGTTTTTTCTTTAAAATTTCAAATAGAACGGTATATTTTTAATACCGTAATATTGAAGCACATAAAAAACTGAAGAGAATGATGAAAACCGGAAGTTGCTACCTTTTTTGTTGACGAAGATATAGTCATACGAAGACAATCCAGAAAAATAAAACTCTTTAAATATAAATTTATTTATTTATTGGGAGTAATAATTTTATTTTAATTTTAAGATAGTCTCTAGACAGTGTATAGTACGTTTTCACTTGAAATTTCATCATACTCTTCGCTAAATGTATTTATTTCAATCTCTTTATCGATTTTTTAATTCATTGCATATGTTACGTTAGATTCTCCTTTTAAATGTTTTTAAATACTCTAGCTATTATTTTTTAAATATCATTTCTTATCCTTTCCAACATTGAAATAAAATAATAATAGTGAACAGTGTAGTTTGCTTTGTTTTTTAAATTTTTATCATACAACATGACATGCACAGTGATACTAAATTACATTATGATGAGATTTCCAAGGGAGGCCATGAAAATCGAAATGCAAAGATATTAGTGTCACTTGTAGTTAAACTTTTTGTACGTATTTAGCAAATTAAGCCTTTTTGGACACCTGCACATAATTATTAAGTTTGTAAAATGTCGTATTCTAACGTTGAAGCTTACGACATGATCAGAATGTATTTTCAATGCTTTGAAAATGCATTCTTGCTTCTGGGAAATATTCCCTAGATTATCCCGAAAGAAGACATTATTGAGTTTTTATTCACCTTGCCAGATGTTCTTGATGTTTATTTATGGGGCAGAATAAAAGACATAGTTTATCACAAAAAGTCGAGTACAACAATTACTGCCTCCGAAATGGAAGTAACTCTGCTCTCTACTAATCGACAAGTAAACGTGTATTGAAAATGAAGGTGAACACTTTGAACATTTGTTAAGTTGAAGTTTTTTCTTGTTTTTTTTTTGTTCTTTCTGATTTAAATATATTTTCTTTTCCTTTATATTACTTGGTCAATATATTTTCTTATTTATGTTTAGGTATATAATAGGTTCTTTTATTTACTTTCATTTCAGGCGGGGATGATTTAGATATCAATTTGTGTACCCTTTCGTTAATAATGAGTAAAGGATTTGATTATAACTAATGCATTATATTATATTGTTTTTCTCTCTCGGTATTGTCTACTTAGTTCATGAGTTATGGAAATTATTTTTGCTGTTTTCCTAGAATTAGATCTACCTAAATCAGTTGGGTGATAAAGATATATTATTATTATTATTATTATTATTATTATTATCATTATTATTAATATTTTATTTCAATGTCTAAAAAGGCAAGACAAGAAATTTAAAAATAGCTAGAGAATTTGAAAACATTTAAGGAGAGAATCTAATGTAACATATGCAAGAATTAAAAAATCGGTGAGAAGATTGAAATAAATACATTTATGGAAGACTATGATGAAAATTCAATTGAAAGCGAACTATACACTGTCTAGTGACACTTAAAATTAAAATAAAGTTATTACTCATACTAAATAAATAAATTTATATTAAAAATTGTTTATTTTTTTGGATTGTCTTCGTATGACTATATCTTCGTCAAGAAAAAAGGTAGCAACTTCCGGTTTTGATCATTCTCTTCAGTTTTTTATGTGCTTCAATATTACTATATTAAAAATATGCCGTTCCATTTAAATTTTTAAAGAAAAAACAAGGAATATACATACATTGAGAATAGCGCCCCCTGTTATTTTCTATGACAACCACGTAATTTCGTGCTACATGTCCTTCAACTCTTTGTAAGATTCTCTATCTCATGAGCCCAGAAACATTGAAATCCGTTTGTACAAACCAAAATTATACCGACTTTTGTACGCAGACATACCCCCCTCCCCTCTTCCTTTCGTATGGGAGTCAGATCAAAAAGTTTCAAATGAAAGTTGTATAAAAACGTCTAAAAATTTTGATAGAAAAATTTTCAATCTATCTTAATCTCGAATTTAATGAAAAATTATAGAAATTTTTAATTTATCTCGAGAATTGCGCCCCCTTGCGATTATTTTGGAAACTTAAAAATATTTTAATTGTATTTTCCGTCGTCCATTTTACTATCAAGATTTTTTCCGCGAGGTTGTACGATAAACGGTTGCCGAGATATGGCCGGTGGCCGAGCTTAAACAGACACCCGGTATATATTGTTAAATGTCTTGGTGTAAAAACTAATACCCTGTTGAATTGGATGGAATTTAACTCTCTTTGGTAGGGAAAACTACCGAATTCAATTATACACTGGGTGTTACAATCGAGGTACGACTTTCCTCCACGTTCACATACTTTATATATACAATGTGGAAATAAAGTAACGGATAAAAGTATTAACTTTGTTAATATTTATTTTTTGAAAAAAAATCTCGAAGGGGTATGGCGATTTAAACTAAAGGGAATATTTTAATCGCATTTTCAGTGCCTTGTGTCATTTGTTTTTCATGTTATGACGTCACCGACTTTTTTTTTAAATAACAACTTATATTTCTTTAATTGATTTCGATAGCACTTTCAATTCCCTATTCAACGCTTAAAACTTTTAATATGTTACATTTCAAACAAATTGAGAAAAGGAGTCGTAGAGTTCAAATATTAAAAAATCATTATATTGATCAAATGTATTTAGTTACCGGTGTACCAAACAAAAAACTTTTGTGACGGCTGTCAGAATAAAATAATTTGTCAGTGCCACAATAAGATGAGTGTTATTTCCCTTTTCTAGATTAAAATAATTTACCTTTTGCAAGCTATTTTATTAATAAAAATGCTATTATTGAGCGAGAGACAAAGAATTGAAGTATTAATAACGATTGGTTATGGCGACAGAGCTAGAACACATCAAAAAGTGTGTCAACGTTTTTTTTTTTTTGAAAAAAATACACGGATCAGCTCATAAGTCAATCAATAATTAGCAGGATTAATAAGAAATTTCAAGAACATGGCATTGTAAAGAATCTTCAAAGAGCTGGACGTCAGCGACATCAAATGAAAATACACAACTTTATGTGCTACTAGAAATTGAAAGCAATCCAAATTCGTCTACTAGAAGCATTGCAAAAAAATTCGACCTAATAATTTAGATCTCATGCACATAATTCGAAATGAAATTGGATTAATATCAGCTCAAACTATTCAGAATGTGAGAAATGAGTTTCACATTCGGTTTAGGTGTTGTTAGATGGTACAGAGTCATCATTCTGAACACTTAGTGTAAACGTACTTTAAAAATTGTTATTTCTGTGCTTATTTTTGTGTTGGATGTAATTGTTAAAATTCTTTTTCTGATTAGTCAATTTAGTTTTAATGTAATTATGAAGTTTGAATGGAATAGATAGAAAATTTATAGTTAGATTTTTATAATTTTATAACAAAAACAAATGTGACGTCTATCTTTCCATAAAAATTGTGGCTAGATTCGTTTAGTGAATTTTGAATGTTTGAAATTTAAGACTCTTTTTCTCAATATTTTTCAAATGTAACGTATTTAAAGTTTTATATCATTATACAATGTACTATTGAATTCAATTAAAAAAATTATTGATTGTCATTTAAATACAAAGTCGGTGACGTCATAACATGAATCACAAATGGCCGAAGAAACTGAAATTGTGATGAAAATATTCCCCTTACTTAAAGTCGCTATACTCCTTCGAGATTCTTTTCAAAAAATGAATATTTACAAAGTTTATGCCTTTTTCCGTTAATTTATTACCATATTGTATAAAACAAATGCTCATTTTCTATCTCCCTATATGTGCAACTTTCTTAATATTGAATATACAGAATTGATTAGATTAGCAAAGTTGTTCCTAAATTTGAGGAGTATTTGGTAGCATTTTCAGAGTTAACATATCTTGTTAACTTTTGCAGATAATTTAAAAAACTTGAAAATTTCCGAAATTTTCATTTATGCTTACCTTCGTAACAATTGAAGGTAGACCTAATATAAAAATGGTATCTCGTAGTAATTTTTACGTAGAATTTAATAATCTAAGTTAAAAATGCATGAAACACTAAGAGCGAACTGCCGCCGTCAGTAAGATTCTTGATGAGAGTTGTAATTTTCTGTTTTGTGGAACAAATACAAAAAAAAGTAATATATTCGTGTGTTTTAAGTTACGTATATCTTATGATTGACTCATTATGAGAAGAACACTGAAAATTTAGGCTATGTGTATTCAGAAATAGGGCAAAACTTACGTTTGTAATTCAATTTTTTCTCAATAACTACTTTGTAAATTAAGTTGAATTAAAGCTGTACGTTTACAGTAAGATTTATTGAAGGTACCTAAATACGTTTTTTCCCTTGGTGGAAAAATAATATAGAAAACATATGGCAAACTTAAGTCACTTTCTAGACTCCATCTATAAATATTTTAATAAGTTTTATAAAATTTAATTCTTTAGGTACCTCAGAAAATCCTTAAAATATTTGTTGGTTTTTGTTTAAATAAAATCGTCGCTGCAAAAATAACGGACAAAAACTTGAATTTCAAGATATTACATAAACGTATGCAGTCATAGTTGGCAATGACTTCATAAAAATGTTTATTTTTTTTATTTCATAGATATCAGGTTTGGTATGATAATCTTCTTAACATTTTTATTATAACGAAAGTAATTCAATTACTTTTAACCATAGTTGTTTAATTTTAGATGACATTTCGTATATCAAGTTCACGTTGTTTGCGGGTTGGCATTAAAATAGTTTTTCAAGGCTTACGAGGTTATTACTTACTCAAAAATTAACAGTAATTGAATTACTCTCGCTGTAATAGAATTTTTAAAAAGATTACCATATCAAACCTTTTATCAGAAATCAGAAAAATAAGCATATTTATGAAGTTATGGTCAACTGTGTTTGCCATTAAAAAACACAAGATTATGTTATATTTGAAAATAACGTTTGCCATGAATTTCTAACAGAAATTGTTAAATTCTACGTCAAAATTACTACCATAGATCATTTTCATATTAGTTATGTCTTGAATAATTACGAAGACATGTTTGATTGAAAATTTCGCGATTTTGATTTCATTTTTAAATATCTTCAACTGTTGATAATATACGTTAGATCTTAAAAGAATCCTACCAAAAACTTTTCAAATTTCTTAACAACTTTACTTATTTAACCGATCCAAAAAGGAATCCATAAATTTCTACAGTGTAGAGGAGCAGTAGTTAGTGAAGCACTGTATGGTGTAAATGCCAATTCTCAGTCAGGCAATTAGTAAATATATTGAAATTCTTAACCGAATATAAAAGACCAGTATTAAACTCATCTGTCATTTTAACGTAGCGGCTGCATTGAATATTAGCTTGTAATATTGCCGGATATCGTTTTTTTAGTAATCAACGATTTTCCAATGATTTTACTTAATTGACTTGTTTTCTATTGAACATTTTTGTTCCTATCTACCTTTTAATCAGTAAGCATTAACTACAATAAAACTGTTACTAATTTTTTCATTATTTTTTGTAGATATTTGGAAATATCGATAACAAAAATAAAACGTATTTTATTTGTTTTTCTACTGCTGTTACTCTTCATTACCGAAACATTTCTATTCCAAAATAATGTATTTATTATAAGTAATTATACGAGGCACTCAATTATCAGAACTATTTTAGAATTGTTTGTAGGTTTTTTTTTATTTTGTACTACACTTCTAGATTTCTAATTTACGAAGGTCAGAAGCTTTACTATTCTAACAAGGATTTTATTTCGTCTAAGAGCACAGTCGATATATCTCATTAAAAGACTGAAATCGTTATATTTGTATATCGCTTTTATAATTATAGTTAATTAAAATGACTAAAACAGGTTTAAATGTTGTGTGTATTAATGCTCTCAATCGACGTCGTTTAACTAAAAATTCAACAGCGGGAATCACTTTATTAAGTATCTACATCTTAAATACATTTCGAAGTACAATATAATAAAATCATATAATGACCAAGCAGTTATTTGGTTAAGAAATTCGGGAATTCGCTATTATCAGGCTTATAACAACATAACATGTTTCATAATCTATATTAAAGCACGAGTATTTGAAGCATCTGGTTAAATATTCATTTGTATGTAAACTAATAAACTACTCAAAAATGAATAGGGAATTAGATCTTTTTTTTAACAGATCTCATTAATTCGATTAAATTTAACGTATTTTCTCAAACTATAGATAAATTAGAAGGCCCACAGTCGTTTGTGGACATTTTATTTGGTAAATGTCTTTTCTGTGTGATAAAATATTGAATCTTGTATTTTAACCTTAAATTAGTTTAGAATACAAAATTATAGAAATCACATTTTTTGACAAATATTATTCATTTTAAACGTCATTTCACATTTTCACGATGCCAAGACGTCATTTAAATAAAGAAACTTTTAATTTAATTGCGTTATTGCATCAACGAAGGCAATCTGGAGCAGAAATTGCCGCAATTTTTAATGTGTCTCCAAGTGTTGTTAGTAGGGCTCTAACAAGATTCCAACAGACAGGATCTGCAAGGAGAAGACCCGGTAGTGGATCTGAGAGGAAAACAAATCAGAGACAAGACATACGAATTCAGACAAGGATGAATCCGTTTAGAAGTGATGTCTGGTTGCAAACACAGTTACGTGCCGCCACTGGAGTTAGACTTTCGGATCAAACCATCAGAAACCGTCTGAGGAAAATGGATCTTCATAGCTGCAGGCCTGTGAGACGCTCAAAATTAACTAATGCTAACAGAATGGCTAGAAGAGCTTGGGTTAACCAACGACTAGCAGAAAATTTTCAATTTGAGCATGGTTTATACACCGATGAATCCAGATTCTGCTTATTTAGTGATAATCGTAGAGTCAGGGTCTGGAGAACTCGAGGAGACCGTTATAGACGCGAGTTTCCAAAAGCTGGGGTGCCTTTTGGCGGCGATGGTATCTTGGTGAGGGCGGGCATTAGTTTGAATGGACGTACGAACCTCCATCTCTTTGAAAACAATGTCAATGGACACATATACAGAGATGACATTATTCAGCAATATGTGGTCGACTTTCATGAGGCTGTGGATGAAAACATGGTTTTTATTGATGATAATGCACGACCTCATCGTGCACAAATTGTAATGCAAGCAATAAATGAACTCCATATTAACCATCTACCTTTACCACCAACGTCTCCCGACTTGAATCCAATTGAGCACATTTGGGACAGACTTCAAGAACAGCTCAACGAACATAATCCACCCCCAGTTAACGTGCAACACTTGCGGGAAATTTTACCGCTGTGATGGAGAAGAGTGTCACAAGAACACATTAATAATTGCATTATGAGTATGCCCCGAAGATGAGAGATGTCCGTGGCCATTATACACGATATTAGAATTAATTGTTACAGAAAAATGTTTATTTTAGCTATTGATAAAAAAGTTGCTTATTTCATAATTGATAATTTCTTAGTAATCTAACGATTTTTCTGAATAAATATACTTGAAAATTTTTAATTGTTGTGTACAATTATGTACCTAATATAAAACACCACAAATATTTACCCATATTTTCTAAAAAATACAAAAAAGTAAAAACTCCTTAATCATTTTTGAGTAGTTTGTATCACGAAGAAATTATTTTAGAAATTGCAAAATAATTTTTTCGAATATATATTATTTTCTTGCCACTGATAAAATTAATTGTCAAAATCTCATTATGAACTTTCTACCGCAGTTGAGTTGGACACACGTTTTGATTGCCGCTTCTCTGCTGTATCAATTGGGTCTTAAAGAGAAGATATCGAATAACACATGATTTTAATAAAATTTCACTAATTAAGATTATCAGTCAAGTCGTAAGAATATATTTTGCAAATAATGGCATTTTGTTCACGTTTGTCAAGAATTCCGGCCCTAGATTGTCGATTTCTTGGCGAACGTTGTTCTTCAGGACCTGGAGGGTCTCAGGCTTGTTTACGAAGACCAGCTCCTTTAAGCAACCCCACAGAAAGTAGTCTGGAGCCGTCAGATCGGTCGATTTTCCTGGCAAACCAAAATCCCTAAATCGAAAAATTAAACGACCTGGAAATGTGTGCCTCAAGATCTCCATGGTATCGTGCTGTATGGGCGGTGTTCCCCTTCTCTTTATGTTAAATAAGAAGTTAACTATAAGCCACTACGCAATAACCCGCGAACTTTTAAATTAAGAACGTACATGTCATATTATTTGACAAACTTTCATAATTTTCATACATTACCTCTTAACCAATAACTTTCTAGATTCCTTCTGAGCTAGCCCGGCATTGTAAAGGCCCCCTAACTGTTCGATACTTTTCAATAAGTTAATATACGAATTGTCAAGAATGAAATTGTTTTTTTTTTAAATTTCAAAATAATTAAACAGCAAAGTATAGTTACCAGTACAAAGGTATTTATTTTATACAGGGGATTCATTACATATTGGTTAACCAACTTGGAACCTGATGTACATTTCTCCCTTGTCTTAAATTGAAAGGATCATTCATATTCACGTACGACCAACTAAGATTAGCAATTATAAATACATACAGCCCCGGTCATTACACTATAATATATATATATATATATATATAATTAAAATATTTTTTTGTCCTGGCCTTAATAGTTAATAATTTAAAAATTTTCTTTCCTGGGATTAGCGGCCATAAAGGAACTAAATGAATTACACCATTTTTTTTTTGTTTGGTTTTATTTACACCAACGTTTCGGCAATTATCCTTGCCTTTTTCAAGGTTATTTATTGAACCTAATAACAACAACAAGAAGAAATTATTTATATGTTAGTTATTTACATTCAATAATGTGCTGTATGAATTTGATGATCAACACCCGCAAGCTCTTAATAATCAATTTTCTTTTTATATTCATTTTTTTATTATTACTAATTTTACTTGTTCAATATCATTTAAAAATTTTATGAAAAATGTATGTGTACTTACCAACATAACACTAATTTGTTATATTAACATCATTTGTCATTCACTATACAACTTTTGTATATATTCTAATAATTTTATTAGTCATGTTGTAAGTATATTTACTTGTGATGTTAAATATAACGTCAATTTCTAAAAATATATGAATGTATATAAACGCCTGGATACACACGATAAGCAAAGCACTAACACAAACAACTAAAAAACATGCAATAATAAATTCTTTGCCCATATAAAAACAATTGACTGACAAACAAACTACCTCCTATAAATAAAATATTGATACTTTGTACATATCACAATTATAAAATATTAAAATATATTTCCGACAATCCGTTAATATCGGTTCGATCGTTTACCGCTTTATTATGTTTTTTTATCTGAATCATTTCTAAAACATTTCGGGCTTTGGAGTTATTTTCTTTATTCAAAATACATGCATTATCAAAGTCAAATTTATGTCCTGTGGTGTTACTGTGTTTTTTTAAAGAAGTCATATTTTGGGCATATTTATGTCCCTTAATTCTCTCTGCCAAATGTTGCTTAGTTTGCCCTACATATAGTTTTTCACAACCAGAACAAGGGATTTTATATACAATATGGGTCTTTTGTTTAGTTGGTACCTCATTCTTAATCTTTGTGAATAATTGTTTTAAATTATTTTGATTCCTATGTGCCAATTTAATATTAAATGGTGCCAAACATTTTGTCAGGTTTTCTGATAGCCCACATATATATGGAATACTAACATACTTTATATCTTTGGGTTGTATTGAGTTGTTTGCGATATATTGCTCTTGGTTATACATCTTATTAACTCTATGCTTTATAATTTTTTGTATGAAATTAGTTGGGTAGTTGTTTTTTTGTAAAATAGTTTTTATTTTTAATAAAATATCACGCCTATATTCAATACTTGTAAGTTTAATACCCCTATCAACAAGAGCAACAACCACATTTCTTTTATGTGCAAAAGGTTGGCAGGAATTGAAATTCACATATCTGCCTACTGCTGTGGGTTTCTGATAAAACTTTGTTTTTATTATATTATTTTGTCGAATTAAAGTCATATCTAAAAAATTTATGGTTCCATCCACTTCTGTTTCTAATGTGAATACTAATCTATCATGATAGTTATTAAAACGATCTAACATATAATTTATTTTATCCACGGGGACTGCAGTTATGCAATCGTCCACATATCGTTTAAAAAATGTAGGTTTGAAATCCAATTTTGACATAACTTCCTGTTCCAATTCCTCCATTACAAGTTAAACGATATGTGGACGATTGCATAACTGCAGTCCCCGTGGATAAAATAAATTATATGTTAGATCGTTTTAATAACTATCATGATAGATTAGTATTCACATTAGAAACAGAAGTGGATGGAACCATAAATTTTTTAGATATGACTTTAATTCGACAAAATAATATAATAAAAACAAAGTTTTATCAGAAACCCACAGCAGTAGGCAGATATGTGAATTTCAATTCCTGCCAACCTTTTGCACATAAAAGAAATGTGGTTGTTGCTCTTGTTGATAGGGGTATTAAACTTACAAGTATTGAATATAGGCGTGATATTTTATTAAAAATAAAAACTATTTTACAAAAAAACAACTACCCAACTAATTTCATACAAAAAATTATAAAGCATAGAGTTAATAAGATGTATAACCAAGAGCAATATATCGCAAACAACTCAATACAACCCAAAGATATAAAGTATGTTAGTATTCCATATATATGTGGGCTATCAGAAAACCTGACAAAATGTTTGGCACCATTTAATATTAAATTGGCACATAGGAATCAAAATAATTTAAAACAATTATTCACAAAGATTAAGAATGAGGTACCAACTAAACAAAAGACCCATATTGTATATAAAATCCCTTGTTCTGGTTGTGAAAAACTATATGTAGGGCAAACTAAGCAACATTTGGCAGAGAGAATTAAGGGACATAAATATGCCCAAAATATGACTTCTTTAAAAAAACACAGTAACACCACAGGACATAAATTTGACTTTGATAATGCATGTATTTTGAATAAAGAAAATAACTCCAAAGCCCGAAATGTTTTAGAAATGATTCAGATAAAAAAACATAATAAAGCGGTAAACGATCGAACCGATATTAACGGATTGTCGGAAATATATTTTAATATTTTATAATTGTGATATGTACAAAGTATCAATATTTTATTTATAGGAGGTAGTTTGTTTGTCAGTCAATTGTTTTTATATGGGCAAAGAATTTATTATTGCATGTTTTTTAGTTGTTTGTGTTAGTGCTTTGCTTATCGTGTGTATCCAGGCGTTTATATACATTCATATATTTTTAGAAATTGACGTTATATTTAACATCACAAGTAAATATACTTACAACATGACTAATAAAATTATTAGAATATATACAAAAGTTGTATAGTGAATGACAAATGATGTTAATATAAAAAATTAGTGTTATGTTGGTAAGTACACATACATTTTTCATAAAATTTTTAAATGATATTGAACAAGTAAAATTAGTAATAATAAAAAAATGAATATAAAAAGAAAATTGATTATTAAGAGCTTGCGGGTGTTGATCATCAAATTCATACAGCACATTATTGAATGTAAATAACTAACATATAAATAATTTCTTCTTGTTGTTGTTATTAGGTTCAATAAATAACCTTGAAAAAGGCAAGGATAATTGCCGAAACGTTGGTGTAAATAAAACCAAACAAAAAAAAAATGGTGTAATTCATTTAGTTCCTTTATGGCCGCTAATCCCAGGAAAGAAAATTTTTAAATTATATATATATATATATATATATATATATATATATATATATATATTTAAAAGAATTTTTGTTTTTAACTGACGGTGTATTACAGTATTTAGTAATTCTTGATTAACAAGAAATAAGTAATTACTGTCTTGGATGACAAAATATATAGTTTATTGTTTTATTACTAGTTTCTTTAGCCCCTTTTCCAATTTTGTTCATTACAGATTACAGATTTTTCCATTTGTTATCAGTTTATTACTGCAAAATTAAAATAAATATTTAATCATCCATTAATTTATTCAAGTACAAAGTATATACTTTTACCAGATGAAAAACCCTCAATGTTTTATTATGTAATTAATCCAACATTTTCCTCAAGTTTTTTACAAGAATGTAACACATTACCAATTCAGATATCCATTTGGGGAATATAATAAAATAATCTTGAGTAATCCTTCAGAATTTATATTTTGTTTAATTAAGAAGCTAATAATATAATGCAACAAATATAACAGTTGCAAAGCAGGCAGTTTAAAACAGGAAAATTACGATTTGTACAACTACATTGACCTATATCAGAAAGATGAATCGATAAAAGTACCTTTATATTTTAATATACTTATGTATCTTCTGTTTCGCGAATGAAACTTCCTCTTTTCTGATATATTTATTTGCCCTTATCTGATTCGTTCCACTTCATTTAATTTCGTGTGGGTTTTATTGCGGAGTACCTATCTCGAGTAAGATCACTGTCTTTATCACATTCACATTGGCGAATATTTATTGAACAAAAATAAAGGATCGTATGTAGACAACCTATTAAAAAACTTGCCTTGTCTTTTATTAATCGTACAAAGTTTAATTAATTTATAGCAACACCATCGCTGTGATATAACTTCACAGATAGAAGCTCGACTTTCATGTAAATGAGCTCTGTTAAACATAAACAAAAAAGAATTGAATAGGAATGTAAATGTAATATTAATTAGGTCATTAATATATCCGCGAATTAATTTTTAATTTAATGACAGTATGGAAATATCATATTGAGTCAAGTAATGTAATCATTCTCAAAATTACTTAAATTCAATATCGTATTTATCTTGATTTGTGATTAAAACTGAAAGTTAATGAGCAAATACACTGCGGGAAAAACTATTAAAAGTTAAATAACATGCTGGCTATACATTTTTGGATCTACAATAGCTTTTGAGAGTAGGCGACTGCGGTTGTAAGCGAGAGCGATATACTTAGAATTGACGTTTAATATCAGGATATTGCTCTGCGTTCTGAGATGGTCTACATCTGAGCAATGAAGTAAAACAAAGAGTTTTGAAATTTATTGGCAGTCACAGGCATTAAGAATTAACATGTATCAACATGCATAATGGGGAGATAATAAGATTTCTACCACCAAGAAATGTAAGAACACAGAAATCATCAGGAATATTGCTAAGGTGTTCTGCGATAAAAGGCTCCTCAATAAAAAGAGAAATTTTAATGAAAAGAGAAGCAAACAATCAGGAAGTTAGATACTGCTATAGAGCAGACCGTACAACTGTGATCAAAAGATTAAACTGTTTCAGCTTTATGAAATCTGCAAATTTTACAGCGCTTGCCAAGTCCGTAAACATTCAGCGAGTGCGGTTTTGTAAAGGTGAAACATCTACCCTAAATTCCAGTTTTGGCACGATTGAATATTATTTCTTTCATATATTAAAAAAACATTGAGACGAAGCCGTTTTCCTTTAGGTGACGACAAAGACCTTTTCCAAAAATTATAACAGATTGTGAGAGGTAAGCATATCACTGGGATCCACGGATAAAACCAGAATCTATGCACTGTACTCAATAGGGATCTCCACCAACCGAAATAGACACATATAATTACGAAAGATGACGACCATGTTTTAGCATTTGGATAAAATTTTACTCATTACATACATGAAAAAAGACTACTCAATAAGAGAGATGTTTATTAGGAAACTGCCAGAGAGTAGAAAACAACAACTATACAGGAAAACTAGCCCCACAACAGTTATCAAAAGGTTATTCATGACATTTGCAGAGTTCACCAGACGCGCAATATCCGTGATGTAATTGACGACTAATTGATGACTGTGACTTAGGAGAGATGGAACATCCACTCTACAGTCCAAATATGGTACTGAAACTTGGGTTTGAGAAACTAATACGGAAGCAGTCTGTTCTTTAAGAAGGCGTAAGAAAATATCAATTAAATTAATTTCTCCATCTCTTGAAGATATTTCCATAGTAAATCAACTCAGTAATTCAAGAGACACTCAATGAGACATCTGATATAAATTGGATGACCACATATATGTTTTAAAATATACAGAATTTCCTAACATCAAAACCTTGCTTTGTATACGTACTATAAAGTGGATAAAGAAGATTGAATTTATTTATAACTATAAGCTAGATAGTGCGGTATGACTAAAAACTGTCTTGATGTGGACCACCCTTTCTTACAACTTGATAATTATAACCAAAAAGTCCCGAACAATCATGGAGATAGTAGTCCTGTAACAGTAATAGAACGCAAAAAGAGTGTAATATAGTGCGAAGGCCCGAAGTGTCATGTAGTGAGAGTATAGACAAGTTGGCCTATATGTTATGTAATTCATTACTAACTTAATCATGAGGGAGAGATCAGATGAGGACCAACAAAACGCATTTTATCGACTGCTAAATTGCAATTTACCGAGACTGTCAGTGCGAGGAATCCTGTACAGCCCGGAGAAATGCACATTGCTTCAACGTAATTTATCGGGCACGTGGAATAACTTTTCTAAAAACCTCCAAACAAAATTAGTTAAAGGACAATGATGTTCTTTTTATTATAGTAATCATACCGATAGGTCCAGCCCGCAACGGGCCATACATAGGCAACAATATACGTATGGAACGTAATGCTATGTGACAACGTGTGTACGATACCACTCCGCGTGCGCAACCTAATTCCGATGGTCGAGCGCAACAGATGTCCCGTCATTCGTATTTAGCTGTGCATACGTAAAGGTACTTATCATGTCAGTGTATACAACCGCAGAGAAGGTACAAATAGTTTCGTGGTATCTTGCAGGCAATTCCTGTCGAACAACCGCTGATTTATTTGCTGTAGAGTACGTAAATCGGCCTATTCCTTCGCATTCGACGATTGAAAGGATCGTAAATGCGTTTAGGAAATATGGCTGTGTAGTCGGAAATTGCCGCAAATGCCAACAAATTGACGAACAGCGTCATATCCCTCTAATACCTGCCGATCGGGAGGAGAGAGACGTAAGGGTTTGTTCGTTAGTTGAAATGGGCGACCTTAAGTGTACACGGCAAATTGCAGACGAAATCGATGTTAGTAGAAGTACAGTAAAGGGGATTCTAAAACGCAACAAATATAAAAGTTATAAAGTTCGAAAGTGCCAGGAGATTTTTCCCGAGGACAATTTTGCAAGAATGGAGTTTTGTGAGTCCGTGATGGAAAAGGCTAACAGGGACGAATATTTTATAAAAAATATTCTGTTTACCGACGAGTCTTCTTTTCCACGTCATGGGAAGCATAACCCCTCAGTCGTGCAATATTGGTCTCGAGAAAATAAACATCTAACTCGTAATGTTAAAACTCAATACCCCGAAAAACTTAACGTTTGGGCGGGTATCTTGGGCGATAACATTATAGGGCCATTTGTTATCGACGGCAATTTGAATGCAGTAAAATATTTAGATTTGCTACGAACACGAATTTCCTGCTGTCCGTCAACTAAACATCGATTTTGATGCAATTTGGTTTGTGCAAGACGGTTGTCCCGCGCATAACAGCAGATTAGTAAGAGAGTTTTTAGAAAACACTTTTCCTAATCGTGTTCTTTCCTGGAGGGGTACGATAATATGGCCACCTCGATCACCCGACCTCAATCCCTGCGATTTTTTTCTGTGGGGTTATGTCAAAGAAAATCTTTACGGTCTTCTAACAATCCCGAACTTGCAACAGTTACAAGTTAAACTGTTTCGCCTTTTCGAGATAATAACCCCTAGAAATCTCGAGGGAGTGAGGCGGGAGTTTTACAATAGGCTCGGCTATTGTTTGGCAAGAGAGGGCGGTATTTTCGAATCCTATTTTGAGTGACTTTCTTAAAATTTGAATTTATTTTGCAGAATTATTGATTTTTTTACTTTTATCTTTTAGAAAACGTTATTGTTTTTTTATTACTTAAAATTACTTTTCCGTGGCAGCTAAGAATACAATAATAATAATAAATTGGACCTTATTATGTCTGAAACAAATGGGCAACTTACGTATACAGAACGAATATGCAAACGACTATATCCTTGCGCGGTTTAAGTCTTACTAAATTCTTAACTGCAATGTGCTGCAATTGAAGCTGCTGCGGGTAGAGGGGTTTCGGTGGGGGTTTCGGTGTTGCCACTCATTGCTGACTATGGCCCGTTCCGAGCTGGACCTATCGGTATAGTCGATTTTCTAAATAAATTTGTAATACCTTTTCACATAGGGAAACTGTATTAGTTAGACAGAATTCATTAAATATTTCCTGTCATTTATTTTTTCCACAGTGACCACATAAGAAACTTTCCATTCCTCTAGTGTATACTTGTTGCCAAATGAGTATCCCTGCGTTTTGAAATTAAATTAATATCTTCCTCAGGTCATTCAAGGAAAGTGTTAATTGTGCATTTATTAATTTCTACAGCAAACAATATGTCTGACCGATTTTTTTTTTTTTGTAATCGTACATCCAATTTTGCATTGAAAGCATTTGCTTGTTAACATTTTTGTTTATTACAATATTTTTAGAATAAATACACCATGAAAGATAAAAGTAACATAATTATATTTTCAAGTGCTGACTGTACCTGTCTCCATTCAGCTAGATCTTCTTCAGAGTAATTATAGTGTTGAATAATTTTTTTCACTCATTTGTAGAAAAACGGATAATGCAAGGGTGCCGTTGCATTATCCGATTGCAAAACCGCTGCTTCTAAATTATCTTATGAATGAATATATATTGTACTAAAGTGGATATACTATCTACTTAAGATATCCCACAAATTAGTAAATCAAAGTAAAATTGTTATATTATAAAATGATCTGATCTATAATTCAATCTCAGGGTAAAATTTTATTATTAAGTAATATTATGATGATTTTAAGTTGCCTCGTGCTAATTCAGAATTTTTTATAATCTCTACTGTATATATTATTAATCATATAGAACATGAGACTCAATATTTAAATAATTTGAATATACTACTTGTTAATACTCTTAAACCGGTCCTGTATACCTCAGTAGATATCTCCTAGTCATACAGTTACCTTAGTATTTTAATATTTAATTAATTGGAATTACGAGTTCAACTGTAAAAACGAATTAAATAAATCATTTACTTTCCATAAACTTTACGTATACTATTTTTTTAAATTTGCTAAGTTTTCATGTATTAACAATTTAAATACTTCTTTAATATTCCAAAAAATAAGTATATCGCCATCTATTTAGCATATATCTAAATTAATTATGTTCTTTAATATTTTACCATTAAAGAATGTATCCATTCAAAAATGTACATAACCTCAACGATCATAAGAAGAAAAATCAAATAGGTACTTCAATTCTTATATTGAATTCTTTAAGAAAAACATATACATATTTCCAAGAAAATATTGAAAATCATTACAAAAATCTCTATAAACTTGTCCAATTATAAATTAATGATTATTGAAGATGAGTTTTCGATAAGAATAATAATGTGAATATTCAAAAAATGACAGTGATTGTTATCCTGCTATATACAATACTGGTTTTTTTTAAATATGAGTTAATTTCTTACTAAAAAGGTATTTTTATAACTTTGTATGATATAATAATAAATTTTTATAATTACTTGGTGTCAATTCAGATTAAATTAAGGTTTTAAATTTATTTCTTCTTAAAACTCCCATAAATAATTAACGTTAAAAAATATATACGACCTTTTCCAACTTGAATTATTATACTTCTTGATGTATACTGACTCTTTGTAGTTATCCTGGACTCACAAGAAAGATCTATTGATGTGCTGGAAAGACACTTTTTTACACAAGAACTTCCACTGGTTTGAATATTTCCCGATGATCTTGATATAGGCCTTCAAATTAGATGTCTCGTCACGGATTTATTTGTGTAGTCCTTCTGGTGCTCCAATTGAAATAATACGTCAAATACTACTGATATTCTGCAAGATATTTTCGTCAACTGCTCCTAGTGATTGAAAAATGTAAACGTCAAGTGTTCCTAATGTTTTCTAATGCCCTTGGAAATTCTTAATATCTCTGGTATTTAGAAAAAATGTATATGTCCAGTACTTATAATGGTTCAAAGAAAACGTCTAATGCCCCTGGAATTGTCTAATTTCCGCTTACAGCTCCTGGAATTGGCTAATTTCTGTCCACTGCTCCTGGAAATCTACACGTTCTAATCTACTGGTTCTCCTTCCAATTTGAATTGGCAATTTAATATTTTCAATTAAGATAATTAATTTGGGTAAGTATTATATTCTTTACTCCTCGTATATACTTTATATGAATTTCTATATTCTGTAAAACACTATTTAACTTCTGCTTAGTTAGAATAACATGTATTCTATAATAATTTACTCCAAAATTGCTTCTAGTTTATACACTTTTGCTGAAAATAAACTTTAGCACGAAAATTGCGACTATCTTCCGCAAAATTCGAAAAAATTCTTTTTTATTTATTTTAAAATTACCTTAGTGATAATTCCCATTCTATTTCGACCAATAAATTAATCACACATTAAAACCAAGCTCAATATAAATTATAGAAATGTAATAAATTTTTAAATACCTTTCATTAGTTAATATTTCACTTATAATAAATTATTCTTTGAATTTAGTAAAGTTATCATGCTTCAAATTACCAGTATTAAGCTTTACTTCTTTGTAGTAACAATTATCTGTCACCTTGACAATTAACTGACACATCCGATATACAATTTATAGCGGTATTTTTTTATCAATTCTTAGTTGATTATTTTCGTATTCTAAAAATCTTTTATCCTTTCCTCATCATTAATAACATTTGAACAAGTTTTTCACAATGCTAAATTACATTTCAAATTTACAATACTTATACAAAATCTTTCTTTACAGATTTTTGGTACATATGCATGGAAGAACAACTCCAATTGTAATAAATACTATTTCACCAAGTAATTATAAAATTCTCCTTTAACTCAATAAACAATATTTTTTTAAGATTACAACCAGTTCATTAATATTCGCAAATTTAACTATCTCTGTCATAATTAAAGAAAAACCGAATCTTGTATAAACTCATCCTTAATAATTTAAAATAGGCAACTCCTATTACCTCAGTGTATAACCTGAATAATTCTAAATACGCAACTCTACCTATATCATTTGCCCCTTTAAGAAATTTAAATTACAATCCATTTGTTAATTTATATTTCTTAATAATAATAAATTGCAATGTAAACGATTTCATCTGTCCATTAATCTTTATTCTAATAATTTTCAACTAAATATAAATTTCTAGGTATCATGTTTGTAAAATACCAACATCATTAATATTTTTACAAGTAACTTTAGTGTAAACTATAATACTATACACAAATCAGAAAATATGTATATGTTCTATAACAAAATTTTTTTATATATAAAATTTACTAATGTAATATGAAATACAATAATGTGTTAAGTGAATATCCTTGTACAAATAATGACTTATTTTCATTTGTTTTAAATTTGCTCTATGTACATGTTTTAAATCTTTTTATAACGATATTTATTGTATAAGGAAAATATCTATTTAGAATGTGATATACCTGTATTCAATTGAGTTTAATTTTACTTTTCTATAGAAAATATTATACCTATTTAAAATTAATATCTCGGTTTTATTACGTTTTTTTGTTGAATGTCATATACTTCAATATGTGTTTTCTTTGATTATACATTTTATGGTCTCTTATATGCTTACTCAATTATTTATTTTAACCATTTAATCTGTTCTTATACGAACATAACTCATATTTACTTATTTAAACATTTCTTTATCATCTCAAACTTCCATTTGGAAAGTTAATAACTTTATCTACGTTTTATAGGCGACCGTTACCTTAATATTTAAGTAGACATTTTGTCCAATCTTTTATAATAATATAGGGATTTTATTTACCCATTCTCATATATTTAACTCTATAATACCATAATATCATGGTTCATTTTATTTTAATTATTTTTAGTAAGCATTAATTTTTTTAACAAGTATTGTTTCTTCCTTTTTAAGACCTTTTTCTTCTTCTTAATAATCTATACTAAAAAACACACCTATTGTTCATAAAATTCAACTTTTTCGTGCAATAATTGTCGTATTATATTCTCAATTTGTTTCAAAAAGTGTTTATCAACTCATTACTTAATAATATTTTCCTTCTTTATAATCAATTTCTCTGTTATTTTTTTTTATATATAAAACATCAGGTATTATAAATTTACTTTTTCTTGAGCAAACATTAACTTGTACCAACCACTTTTTATACATTATTTAACTATTATGTACACACATTTTACTTGGGAATAAGGGAATAACCATAAAAAAATTATAATTCTACTTCTAATATTTATAACAAACCTATGATTAAATTTAAAAAAATAAATCTGGACGGTATTTCATTTAATCTTCTTTATTTGTAATAAATCTATCTATGTTTTCATAATATACTGCTCTGCCCCTATTTCATTATCAGGTGAACTTAATTTCCCTAACTTGGCTAACAATTGTGTTTATAACGAAAATATTCAAGATCTATCTTTGTACGTAAATAAAAATTTAATTTGTGAGAACAATGCATTACTAAATTGAGCCAATGTTGTAATAATAACGAGAATGGTACTACATATGTTATACTCGTCCTGACTATAATATAAGATCAAGGAAATTACATAAAAAATTATATGTTCGAAAACAAAATTTTGAATTTAATGAGATCAATTAAATAGCTAAGATAAGTCGGTGTTGCTATTACCGTCGAGAGTTGATCTCTTTCTTTTTTATAAAAGAAAACTCTCGTCCTGACTAAAACTTGAGATCTAATTTATACTTGGATTAGCAGGTGTCGTAAATACCTTCAGAAGACGACCTCTTTTCTTCTGTCCTGACTATAATATAATTACATAATTTCTATTTTTAATCTCACTCGATTCTTCCATGTACCAAATTTTTCTACTGGTACCAACTTTTCTATATCCATTATAAACTCTCGTCCTGTCAATAACTTCTGATGTACTCTACTTTCTTGAGTTTCACTCCAGAAATTATTTCTACATAATTCCACGAACTGAGTTAAATCTTTACAGTCGTCTTCAATTCTTTGCAGCCAATCTGCAGCTCCATAATTTAATGTGGCCCTTATCACATTCATCTGACTTCTAAAATCAGGAATATCTTCTATATATTTTAGAATATTTGTTAAATACGCCATGGGGTGAGTTGACATTTTATCCCCACTAAAATGAGTGATATTTTCTACTCGAATACCTGTATTCAAAATATTATAAGCCGGAGAACAAGTTGTCTGAGGAATCTTAATATTTTGAGCTTTTACTAACAGTTCTTGAATTTGTAATTTATGTGCATTGCATTCTTCTAAAATATCTTTCATTCCTGCCTTCTGAATATTTGTAGAATCAGCTGTTAATTTTATTTCTTTCAGACAATTATCTTCTGTACTTTCTATTTTTTTAATAAGAGAATCTTCCATTCTTTCTGTTCTGTCTTCAAGTACTTTATTTACTTGATCTACTTCTAGTCGTATTCGTTCTGCTAACTCTTTATGTTTCGTAAGATTATTTTTATCTAATTGTTTTACGTTATCTTGTATACTCTTTACCTTATTCTCTACCTGTTGCACTTTATTCGTAATAAGAGTTTTAACTTCTGTATCTTTAATTCGCAACTTTTCATCCATTTCTTTCCGCATTTTAACTTCCCGACTATCCATGTCAATAGTAAGCTTTTTAACATTTTCTTCTGTATTTCTTAATAACGTTTTCTTTAATTCTTCGAGATTTCTTCTATTCTCTTCTCTAGTATCAATGTTCGCCTTATCCAATTTTCCAATTAATTCCTCCTTCAAATCCACTAAATTCTTCTCGCTTCTCTTAATATCCTCTTCCCTATTTTTCTTAGCTTCTATTTTATCCTCATCCCTATTTTTCTTAGCTTCTATTTTATTATCTTCATTCATCTTTTTATTATCTTCATTCATCTGTTTTAACATTTGTAAAATAGAACCAAAATCTACTACTGGGGTAGACATTTTAGAAGTCTCTCCCTGTAATTCTACGTTATCTCCTTTGTCCTGTATCTCTTCCAACTGTTGATTTCCTTCCTGGACCTGCAATATAACATCTCCTCCCTCTTGTAAAGTACCTTCCTGACTAACCTCCACCTCATCATCGCTAGATGGATCTGTTACATGTATACCAGAGCTACTTTTAGATCTGGTGTTCATTTTAAATAAATAGAATACACAAATAAATCAAACAAAATTACTTGTTCCTAAATATACCTGTACTTGACTTTATTATCTTTGAAAATGTAAATTAATGTTTCCTCTATAAACCAATAAATAAAATATTCAAAATACGATGTTGTGAGTCTTATATTTACATGGCCCCACGTTGATGCGTCATAAATGTACTAAAGTGGATATACTATCTACTTAAGATATCCCACAAATTAGTAAATCAAAGTAAAATTGTTATATTATAAAATGATCTGATCTATAATTCAATCTCAGGGTAAAATTTTATTATTAAGTAATATTATGATGATTTTAAGTTGCCTCGTGCTAATTCAGAATTTTTTATAATCTCTACTGTATATATTATTAATCATATAGAACATGAGACTCAATATTTAAATAATTTGAATATACTACTTGTTAATACTCTTAAACCGGTCCTGTATACCTCAGTAGATATCTCCTAGTCATACAGTTACCTTAGTATTTTAATATTTAATTAATTGGAATTACGAGTTCAACTGTAAAAACGAATTAAATAAATCATTTACTTTCCATAAACTTTACGTATACTATTTTTTTAAATTTGCTAAGTTTTCATGTATTAACAATTTAAATACTTCTTTAATATTCCAAAAAATAAGTATATCGCCATCTATTTAGCATATATCTAAATTAATTATGTTCTTTAATATTTTACCATTAAAGAATGTATCCATTCAAAAATGTACATAACCTCAACGATCATAAGAAGAAAAATCAAATACTTCAATTCTTATATTGAATTCTTTAAGAAAAACATATACATATTTCCAAGAAAATATTGAAAATCATTACAAAAATCTCTATAAACTTGTCCAATTATAAATTAATGATTATTGAAGATGAGTTTTCGATAAGAATAATAATGTGAATATTCAAAAAATGACAGTGATTGTTATCCTGCTATATACAATACTGGTTTTTTTTAAATATGAGTTAATTTCTTACTAAAAAGGTATTTTTATAACTTTGTATGATATAATAATAAATTTTTATAATTACTTGGTGTCAATTCAGATTAAATTAAGGTTTTAAATTTATTTCTTCTTAAAACTCCCATAAATAATTAACGTTAAAAAATATATACGACCTTTTCCAACTTGAATTATTATACTTCTTGATGTATACTGACTCTTTGTAGTTATCCTGGACTCACAAGAAAGATCTATTGATGTGCTGGAAAGACACTTTTTTACACAAGAACTTCCACTGGTTTGAATATTTCTCGATGATCTTGATATAGGCCTTCAAATTAGATGTCTCGTCACGGATTTATTTGTGTAGTCCTTCTGGTGCTCCAATTGAAATAATACGTCAAATACTACTGATATTCTGCAAGATATTTTCGTCAACTGCTCCTAGTGATTGAAAAATGTAAACGTCAAGTGTTCCTAATGTTTTCTAATGCCCTTGGAAATTCTTAATATCTCTGGTATTTAGAAAAAATGTATATGTCCAGTACTTATAATGGTTCAAAGAAAACGTCTAATGCCCCTGGAATTGTCTAATTTCCGCTTACAGCTCCTGGAATTGGCTAATTTCTGTCCACTGCTCCTGGAAATCTACACGTTCTAATCTACTGGTTCTCCTTCCAATTTGAATTGGCAATTTAATATTTTCAATTAAGATAATTAATTTGGGTAAGTATTATATTCTTTACTCCTCGTATATACTTTATATGAATTTCTATATTCTGTAAAACACTATTTAACTTCTGCTTAGTTAGAATAACATGTATTCTATAATAATTTACTCCAAAATTGCTTCTAGTTTATACACTTTTGCTGAAAATAAACTTTAGCACGAAAATTGCGACTATCTTCCGCAAAATTCGAAAAAATTCTTTTTTATTTATTTTAAAATTACCTTAGTGATAATTCCCATTCTATTTCGACCAATAAATTAATCACACATTAAAACCAAGCTCAATATAAATTATAGAAGTGTAATAAATTTTTAAATACCTTTCATTAGTTAATATTTCACTTATAATAAATTATTCTTTGAATTTAGTAAAGTTATCATGCTTTAAATTACCAGTATTAAGCTTTACTTCTTTGTAGTAACAATTATCTGTCACCTTGACAATTAACTGACACATCCGATATACAATTTATAGCGGTATTTTTTTATCAATTCTTAGTTGATTATTTTCGTATTCTAAAAATCTTTTATCCTTTCCTCATCATTAATAACATTTGAACAAGTTTTTCACAATGCTAAATTACATTTCAAATTTACAATACTTATACAAAATCTTTCTTTACAGATTTTTGGTACATATGCATGGAAGAACAACTCCAATTGTAATAAATACTATTTCACCAAGTAATTATAAAATTCTCCTTTAACTCAATAAACAATATTTTTTTAAGATTACAACCAGTTCATTAATATTCGCAAATTTAACTATCTCTGTCATAATTAAAGAAAAACCGAATCTTGTATAAACTCATCCTTAATAATTTAAAATAGGCAACTCCTATTACCTCAGTGTATAACCTGAATAATTCTAAATACGCAACTCTACCTATATCAATATATTGCAATATTGTAACTGTTGTATTTCATATTAAATCGAGCTCTCTCAAAATGGAACAATTGTCAATATATAATTTCTTTTTACAAAAGTAATTAATTTCAATTAATATCTAAATAGAATTTGTTTGTGTCCAGCATTTACACATTTACACAGATTTTATGTATCACAATAAATATATCGGCTAATATATGAATGATTAAAGAATGACATACAAGAAAGTTACTAGGTTATTTATTTTTAATAATTTTTCAAAATCGGAAAAATAATTGAACATAAAATAAATCAGGTAAAGCAAATAAATTTATAAATGTAATATTTTAAATGGAACGTACCGAGTATTATTGCATATTTTGAAACTACATGAACTTATCTTTACAAGGGTATATCACACGTATTTATTTCATTTACCTATTCTTTTTAATTATAAATGTTGATTATTGTTAAAACAATTACAAAAGATTAACATCCTATCAGAATCACCAACTCTTAAACTGTGAATCGATATAGTTTTTCCCATTTTGTTTTTTTTTTTTTTTTTGGAATGGAAAATATCCTTTTTTTTGAACTGTATTCTTTTAGAACGAGCTCTGTTATTTATTCTATTGCCTTGGTCATAAATTAATGAAATAAGTACAACATGTGATATACTGTTAAGATAAATTCATGTAGATTTAGAATATACAATAATACTGGGTATGTTCTATTAAAATATAAAATTTATTTGCTTTATCTGACTAAAGTGCCCGCACACTGAGGCGAAGCGGTGCGAAGCGGGGGGAAGCGGGGCGAAGCGGGGCGAAGCGGGGAGAAGCGGGGCGAAGCGGGGGAAGCGGGGCGAAGCGGGGCGAAGCGGGGCGAAGCGGGGCGAAGCGCATGGTCGCGAGACCGGCGACCGCACATTAGGGCGAAGCGAAGCGAGGCGAAACGAGGAGAAGCGAGGCGAAGCGAGGCGAAGCGAGGCGAAGCGAGGCGAAGCGAGGCGAAGCGAGGCGAAGCGAGGCGAAGCGAGGCGAAGCGAGGCGAAGTGAGGCGAAATAGTCGCCTGGCTTGGTGCGCATGTGCGTGATACAATATTTCATTATTTAGAACAGTTATTTATCATTGTGTGTCTAGAAGCGATCCGATCAACATGAGTAGTTTTCCTCATCTGACGAAAATTTATTTGTTCTTAGTTTAATTGCTACTATGAAAGAAGAGAACAAACCCAAACAAAAGAGTTTGGGTACATGAAATTAATCAAAAGAGAGACAGTTTTGGTGAATTTCATCACTTATTCCCGGATTTATGAAAAGACAAAAAGAAATTTTTAAAATATTTTCACATATCAGAAGAAAAATCAGAACTTCTGATAGCAATTCCCTTCTTACACTATATACTAAACTTAAATATCCAAATACTACTAGTTTAAAAACTGTTCAAGCAAAGCACGAACTGAGCCTACCAGCTTCTCTTCGGACAGCGAAAATGTCCGATAACCAACGAAAAGGCAAAAACTTGATCCTACGTGTCTCTACGTAACGCACACTGAGACGGGGAGACGCGAAGCGCAGCGAACTACTTTGCCTGCTTGCTCTGGAAACTTCTCTCGGGACCACGCTTCGCTTCGCTTCGGCACGCGACGCCCCAGTGTGCGGGCACCCGCTTGATTACGTACATTTTTCTCAAGCGTAATATATGCGCTTCTCTTCGCTTCGCTTCGCCTCGCCTCAGTGTGCAGGCACCTTTCAATTGTTTTTCCGATTTTGACACATTATTAAAAATAAATAACCTAATAACTTGCTTATTATATATGTCATTTTTTAATCGTTCGTACAATAGCCGAGATGTTGATGAATGCTCTTGATTTTTGATCGAGTCTTGTTTAAATATTTTTTTACTCTTGATTCTAATAAGTATTTAATATTTATAATTGATGTATTTCTATTCATTTAAGTTTAAATTAATACTACTATAATATGTTTTAAGGCGATTTAATTGGGGTGAGTTGTGAAAAAATATAGTTTTCGACTGATATATTATGCACATAGGCACTCTCATTTGTATTAATTTTTAGAAACTGTACACTAAAGAATATTTTAATCCGCTTACAGTCATTATGTTTTAATGAAGTCCATAATATTGTGGTAACAAAGAAAGTAGCAATTTCGTAAATTACACCGAAAAGTTCTTTACATGTATTACATGTATCTTTGAGCTTATCGAAATATGGTGCAATACATTCTCTGAAGGCCTTTCCCTTTTACGAACTAAACTGTATTTGTAATCTGGGATATTATTGATAAGTTGTTCGATAACTACAAAGATATTACGGTTCCTTTGTTAAAACAGTAATGCAACTTCTGGGCATCAAATTCATAATATTTATTGAACGTCGTACCGTTACGCTCTTTTGTAAAAATAAATCCACCGATACATAATTGCACAGGCAAGAAGCGCCCAGCGTCTACTTCATTAATAAATGATAGCAATTAAAGACAGCTATCGTAAAAACGAAATCTTCGGCAGTATAATGTCTTAACGATCATACAAAATGAGTCGATTTCTACTTTTATTGTTCTCCTTTAATAGCTGCTGTTATAGTTTTACCGCGGTGGTTGTTTGTTATGCAATATACATACATATTTCATTAATATGAACGACATGTGTGGTCGACAACATAATTAATCTTATTATCAAGGTTTAAATTTGTTGTAATTGAAGATTTAATTTTGAATGTTATCACTTCAAAAATTAATTAATGACACATCTAAAAGAAAAGTTGAGTTATTTGATTTATGTACGTCTATTAATAGTATGTAATTTTTTTGATATTCTTTCAGTCATAACTAATTTGCCATATTATTTTTTAAGATGTAAACATTTTATTCCAAAAAAACATGTACATACACATAGATACATATATACATATACACATATACTGTACATAACATGTCCCCTTCGGTCCTCAGCCTCATTACAAGATCCTGGTTTTTCCAGTTTCCCACACGAGCGGTATTGAGGGCTCCTGTGTGTTGTTTCTCTTCTTTTATTTTTTCTGGATGTCTCTCAGGTTTCTTCTCGATTTTATTTATATTTTCAATATCCTCTTCTTGATTTCCTTGTGAAAGTTATGGTGGTCCATGTTTTTTATTTTTGTTGTTAATTTGTTGTAGTCCTTTATCGCATCTGCTGTTGGTATTTGTACGCATCTTACTATTCTGTGTTTTTTTGCTCTTATGTGTGTGTGTCCTCTCGTTCGGTAGTTATGTATTTCAT
The DNA here is from genome assembly GCA_963170755.1 of Amphimallon solstitiale. Lineage (NCBI taxonomy): Eukaryota > Metazoa > Arthropoda > Insecta > Coleoptera > Scarabaeidae > Amphimallon > Amphimallon solstitiale. The sequence continues at coordinate 109,312,621 of OY720678.1, read as the reverse complement.
TGTTGGTTTGTAGTTTTATTTTTGTTTTGATTAGTCCCTTGTCTATTTTATGTATCAGCAGTATATTTTTAATTCTTATAAGTTTCTCAATATTTGGTATTCCAGTGATATTATATAGTTGTGCTGTTGGAGTTCTTTTATTTAGTCGATATATTAGCTTTATGAATTTATTTTGTTGTCTCTGTAATTTGTTTATATTTTTTAACGTTGTTTGGCCCCATATATTGACGAGGTAATTCGTATGAGATGCAAACATGGCGTGGTATATTGCCGGTCTCATGCTTGGTGGTATTATATTTTTAATTTTATGTATTCCAGCTATTGCTTTTGAGTTTTTTTTGATAAGGTTTTGGACATGATCGTCCCATTTTAGGTTTTCTTGGATTTCTAACCCTAGGTAAGTTACTTGTTTTCTTTAATGGATTTTCTTGCCTTTAAGTTGTATATTTAGTTTTGGTTTTTGTGCTTTATTTGAGAAGATCATAAAGCTTGTCTTATCTTCGTTAATTGTTATTAAATTATTAAAGCACCATTCTTCTATTTTCTTCATATCATTATTAATATTGTTTTCTATTATGTGGGGTTTTTTGTTACTGTATATAATACAGGTGTCGTCTGCGTATCCGTATATTTTACCATGGACTGGTAATTCAAATATATCATTGGTATACAGTATGTAAAGTAATGGTGATAAGTTCCCGCCCTGTGGTATTCCATATTTAGCAAAACGTACGTCACTTTCGACTTTGTTTATTTTTATTTTTTGTGGACGATTCATTAGATAAGTTTCAATTATTTTTTGTTCTGTATTTTTTTTACCTATGCTCTGTAATTTTTCGATAAGTTTGGCTTTGGATATTGTATCGAATACTTTCTTCATGTCTATGTATAGTGCTGTTACTATGTTTCCCTTTTCCACGTTTTCTTTAATTTCATTTATAAAATCTGTTGTTGCAGATGTTGTACCCGAGTTCTTCTGGAAAGCATATTGGTTCGAGCCCACAATTTTATTAATTGTTAGATGATCAGACAATTGAATTTGTAAGCTTTTCTCTAAGATTTTGTTCAGTGTAGATAGTAAGGAGATAAGACGATAATTTTCTACGTTCTGCCTGTTGCCTTTTTTGTATATGGGCACAATAATAGTTTTTTTTAGATATTCGGGGAATTCTCCATCATGTATAACGTTGTTAATTAATTTGGTCAAAATTGGTGACAATACGTCTTTGTTCCTTTTAACTATTGCTGTTGTTATTTTATCAAAACCTGGTGCTGTGTTGTTTTTTAATTGATTTATTATTGTTGTCACTTCTCTCAGAGTTACCAATCTAAATTTTAATTCAGGTATTTGTTTCTTCATCTTTGTTGTTATTGGGGCTTTTGTGTTTTTTGACATTTGTTCTTCTGCCAAGGATTGACCTATATTTGCGAAGTATTTGTTGATTTCTTCTGCTATTTCTTTGGGCACAGTTGTTATCATTCCATTTTCTTTTTGTATTTCGCTTATATTTTTGTTATTACTTTGATTTTGGCTGACTTCTTTGCTAATTAAGTTCCATGTCTTTTTCGGTTCTGATTTATATTTCTTGAATTGCTTTAGGTAATATTTTATGAAGACAAATACATGCAGGCAAAATATGAAAAACTTATTAAGAAAACTAGTAACATTCTTTGCAACATAAGCATTCTATTAATTGTGAGTCATAATTAGAGCCAATATATTACGCCGTATTACTAAAACAACAATAATTGGGATAAATAACTGCAAAAACTGAAATTTATGTTTTTCTTTCTCGGTTGAAAGCTATTATACATACGATATTTACCTTTGAAGTCAAGCACAAAATGTAGTGGGAGTTTCATTATATATTTATGATTGTCTTGTAATTACTAAAGCTAACATACTTGAACACATACGCAGTGGAAATAAATTACTAACGCTATTGACAGTGTGACATCATTTAATAATATTCTATAAAAAATAAATATTGTAAATGGTTGAAATTTAGTGTGTATAGTGGAAACGCGTTATATTCAATTGCACGTCATAGTAGATCCATGACGACTCGTTTTGTATATGTTGCCGGATCTATTTTTATATCTGTCAGTGACATTTGATATAACCAAAGAAAAAAATTATTCACAATGCAATAACGAAATGCTCTAAGACTTCAGTCTTTCTCAACTGATTTATTATATTGATTTAGATTGTCGAAAATCCTTAAATGTTTCATTACGTATCTATAATAAAACTTGAAATAACCAATACTACTCACATCTTTCGGCATTATATCCAAAGGACGCAAATAAATAATAAACAGGATGTACGCTTCTAAAAACCATTTTTAAACAATTTATATAAAGCAAAAATAAAAATGAAAAATTTGACAGGAAGAAATAGACACAACGCACGCCTTTTTGACAGATATGATTTATCTGCCACCACCGAATTGAACTATTAGTCTATTAAAAATATGTAACAAAGAAATTTGATATTGAAACGGAAATTATGTGTTTTTTTGCCATGAATGCGTATATTACGATCAATTTATAAATTTTGTATTGAAGCTAATGAAATAAATTCAAGTACAATTTAACATAGTACCTTTTTTAGTTTCTCTAATACAGTTATGACAACATGTAAATGTCATCGATGACGTGCAATTGAACTTAACGCGTCTCCAGTATATATGTACACTGACGAAATAAACGAGTTTAGTTTGTTCTGTTAAAAATTTGTGTGCTTACAATTTTGAAAATGTATGTGTATTATTTAGTTGTTTATTTTTCTATTTACGTTAAATGTTCATTAAAAAAGCAAAATATATGTTTTATGAAGGTATTTATCACTATTATTAACTATTTCTAGTCATGTTTTTTGGTACGTCAGACTTAGCCCTACAAGGATTCTAAAAAAATCTCAAGATCAGATAGCTTAGAATATTAAAAATAAAATTATGGAACTTGTAAGAGGCGGGCACAACATTTCATCCCACGTTGCTTGATAAAATAGGAAGAATAAATGGTCGTACAGTTTTGAGTTTAGTGCTTTCATACTATCTCGAACTTGAATGGCTATCATATTGGTGCCGATAATAAATCAATTTCTAAATTCGATATTCATTGATTATGCAAATACGCATATTAGAAAATTATGACAATGTTAATTTCAGTGTTTATTTGAACAATTGATTGTGACAATATTTAGAAATATATATATTATGCTGTCAAAAATTTGTGTTGCTGCTTGGAAAAAAAATATATAGCTCCGATTAATAATTGCAGAACTTACTTAGATATTAATAAGTACCAACAAAATAAGGTTTTCCTATGCATACTTTATTTGTCACACTATATAGAGAGTGTTTTTTTTTGTGTTCGTAATAATAAAATAAAGTAAGGGAAGTAGGATTGGTAACACACACATTAACACATGCAAGGAAAAGGAATGGTTCTAGTTAGCCCCAAGCTATTTTGCATATGCGAAATAAAACAATTACTATTCCTGTAAATAAAAGGCAGTTAGTTGTATTTAAATCGTATAACTATAGGTTGTACGTAGTGCATAGTGCATGCGTGGAAATTATAATTTAATTAAAATACGGAATAGGATAGTACCTACAATAAGGCGAGAGAGACAAATAAAAATACGTACAGAGAGTGGTCGGTGTGGTTGAATGTGTGTAGCAAAATATTCTTTAGAAAGTTATGGAGTGCCAAGTTACTAAACTAAATGAAAAAACTGACCAACATGAATGTTCCAAATAGTAGAGATTCTAAAAAAAAGCATGTAGATTAGTAATGTGAGAGATGTTCAAGCTGTAAGAACAACGTCAAAACCTAGAGGCCTGGGAAGTAAAAGATTTAAAAGCTCTGGATAAAATAGAAATAGAAGTGAAGGAATATCTTTCAGCCAATTTATTATTGTGTGATAAATAAATATTCATTTAATACATCAAAAATCTTTAAAACTACACTTGAAGAATCAATATGTATTTTTCTTTTGCAAAAACAGGAAAACTTAAAACGCACGTAACACTATGGATAAAGCCCTATCTGAGAATATAAGGGTAGCCAAAATTCCAATGGCACTGCCAAAAAAGTAGAAGCATTTCTTTTCTGCTATGGATGGTGTACCTACCTTAAAAAAAAACATCACTTATAAGATTTAGAAAAATGAATCAGCTACTCTGATTGCAGAAAATAAAGAGTATACCTCTGGAAGAAAAGAAGAGTTCAAGCTGTAAGTGGAAGTAAATTGGTTCAAATGTTAAGTGTTATGAGTGCGGTAATGAGGAAAATTCAAGAAAAAGTGTATATCAAGAAAATTCTGTAGTTTTTACCAAAAAATCAGAACATTAAGTTAGAGACTGTAGATTACGAATACTTAAAGAGAAACGTATTAAAAATCATAAAAGAGTATACTTCTGGAAGAAAAGAAGAGTTCAAGCTATAAGTTGAAGCAAATTAGTTCAAATGGTAAGTGTTATAAGTATGGCAATGAGGAAAATTCAAGAAAAAGTGTATATCAAGAATACTCTGTTGCTTTTACCAAAAAACAGAACATTAAATTAGAGACTGTAGGTTACGAATACTTAAAGAAAAAGGTATTCAGAATCATGTAAGTGCATTAAATGCATTCGTTGCAAATTATTTAAACAATACGAATATGTGGATATTAGACACAGGTGCGAGTGAGCATATGTGTAACAATACAAAATTATTCAAAGAATTTAGTACGGTAACCTTGAAAAGGTATATCACCATAGGGGATGGTAACAATATAAAAGTAAAATTGAGGGTATAGAATTGATGAAGGTAAAACAATAACAGGTAACAATGAGGTAACAGCTACTACGACTACAAACAATAATTACAATAATTTATAAATTATGATTGTTGAAGTGCTGGAGTATATAGCTTTAGTAAGTTTAACAGTGTGGTATGAAAGGCTGGTTCATCAAAATCATCAAAAAATGTATAGCATGTCTAAAGGAGGAACAGCATAAAATGCCACTTAGCCAAATTCAAATTAATGTTATATGCTGTGATAGTTATTACGTACAGATTTATTAAATATGATTACAGTAGCTTTAGATTTGTCTATTTTTTAAGGTATAAGTTAGAAACAGAAGAAACAATGCAAACATTTATATTAGCTTTTTAAAGTAAAACATAGCAAATTCTACATCCGATAATTAAAGGTATTTCGCCAAGCAAAATAGATAGGCAGAAGTGTAAATACAAACAATTGAAGAATCAGCAAGTACCATCCATGGGCCGAAGCAGTGTATATTAACAGCTGTATATTCACTAAATAAAACCTCTATAATTAAACAAACTAATATTACAACCGTTTGTGTTATTATATAAAAAGTTTATTGAAGTCAATATCCTTAAAATATTTGGAAATAGAGCCCATGTATATGTTTCCGAAAAAAGAAGGCTGAGGTGGGTTACGAAGAGAACGCAAAGAATATTTCTGGGAAACGAAATAAATGGCAAAGGATAGAAAATATAGTTGTCACACACAAATCAGGTTAATATATTCAAAGATGTGCTTTTTATGCATAAGATAGAAAATTAGGCAGAGTAGGTGCATTAATATGAACGCTGTGGGAAAAAAGATGGATTATTATTATTATTATTATTATTATTATTATTATTATTATTATTATTATTATTATTATTATTATTATTATTATTAAATACAACTAACACGAGACAGAAAAATTTGGAGGAGCAAAAAACAGAAAGGACGGACAGGGTAGATGAAGTATTCATAAATATCTTGTAAAATTATTTACAAATAAATTAAGTAGAGGTCGAATAGGTTAGAGCAGCAGAAGAACTAGATATAAGAAATTATAGAGCAACACGAAAACCGAAACGACATGAAAATTATGAAATGGTATTTGTAGGAGCTTTCAGTTTCACACACTCAATGGAGGATAAAACCTTCTAAAAGCGACAGGATATTTAAATTCAAGAGCGATAAGATCAAGAAACCAGAATTTAAAGCGTTATTGGTTGGCAGAAGTTTCAACAGAAGAATCATTTCTATCATTCAAAGTTAGCAAAAGTACTTCCGTTTCGAGTATTATTGGCAATTGCAAATAAATATAAATATTGTTACACCAAATGAATATGTGCTTTTCTATATGGTGATATAGATGAAAAACTTTATTGAAGGAAGCTGGAAGAATTTAAGAAAAATGGTAAATTATGTCAAATAAATCTCTGTACGGCATAAAGAAGACGCCTAAAACTTGAAATAACTTTTTAACGTGTTTATAATACACTGGCATTTGCCAGAAGTAAACTTAATTATTGCCTTTATTACAAAGAAAGGAAACAAACATTTTATGTTTTACTATACGTTGAAAGAATCATTATATACAGGGTGTGGCAACGACCTGTAATCGGTCCCTTACGGTGTACATATTAACTTGATTGAAAAATGTTTTTAGTAAAAGTGATTTGGGAAAGCACAGGCTATGACCTAAAATTACTTTGATGTATACAGGCTGTTTAGTTTCCTCCCTACCTTATATAAATTTCTTATTTTAAATGGAACATACTATATATTGTTACATTTTTGGATTCCTGAGCGCAATATAAGCCAAATTTGTACAACACATCATATGGATTAAGTGAATGGTTTTCGAGATATTTCGTATTAAAGGGAAAAAAAAGCATTTTTAATAATTTCTTAAAAATTTTATATCTCCTGCATTTGTAATTATTTTGTAATAATTTTTTTTATACCATTATAACAACAGTTCAAGATACTCAGCCAATACGAAAAAATGTTCATTTTATAACATTGGGTGTTTGGAATTTGAACATGAATTTGAAAATTTTAAAATAGTAGTAATCATTTTTTTTTCAAATGTAACACCCTGTATATTTCTACGCCGTTCGATGCATGCATAGTTTTGGAGTTATACTGTATACTATAGGGATTCTGAAACATAAGCCACGACTAACAAACGACAGGAATCGCATTAGTCTTATTGAGCTAGAAGCAGAATGTGTTATTGCCTTAATTAATGTGTTGCATAATAATATTTCAGTTAAAAGAAACAAATAGTTTTATTCTGTAAACAATTTTTAATGGAAATGAATAAGTAAACATTAAAACAAAAACAAAAAAGCATTACAAAATTACATGAACTGTTCAAAATGACCGCCTTCGTTATTTATGCAGAGACGTAGTCTTCGATGAACCGAATCTCGGACTCGCAAAAGTGTTTCACGTGTTATTTCCTGAAAAGCTAAAGTAATTCTGTTTCTCATGTCATCCCGAGTAGTCAATTTCTTTAATGTGACCCCATAGAAAAAATCTAAAGGTGTCAGATCAGGAGATCTAGCTGGCCATGTTAGTGGTCCCCTTCTTCCAATCCACCTTTCTCTGTACATTTCGTCGAGCATTTGGTTTGCTGCCGCATTGTTGTGACTTGGGGCTCCATCGTGCTTATACCACATATTGGCTCTTACGTCCAGTGGTAAGTACATCTTCTAGTAATCCTGCTAGTTCATTCACAAGAAAGTTTCTGTATATTGCGCCATTTAAGTGGCCATCAAAGAAATGTGGTCCAACGACGGTAGTACCAATAATACCTCCCCAAAGATTGAGCGACCACCTATGTTGACGATGGGTTTCGTTCACTAGGTGCGGATTTGCGTCCTCATAGTAATGATAATTATGCCTGTTCACATACCCATTGTTGTGAAATATAGCTTCGTCTGTCCAAAGAATATTATTTAAAAACCCTGGGTTTTGGTCTACATTATCTAACATCCTTTGACAAAACTGCATATGATTGTAGTGATCCATTGGTAGCAACTCCTGGTGCAGTTATACTTTATACGGATGAAATTTGTATTTCCGTAATATTCTTGATACTGATCTTTCACTAAAATCAAGATTTTTACGAATATTTCGTATACTAACATGTGGATTTTCTACAACTGCTTGTAACACTCGTTCTTCATTTCCTTCGTTTATAACTGTTTTTGGACGAAAACTGAAATTATATTTTATATGTCCATCAGCGATAAATCTCTCTTTTAGACGCTCAAATGCTGATATTTGAGGACATCTGCGATTAGGGTATTTCACTTTGTACAAGCGACTTGCCAATAAACAATTTCGTTGGGCTTCTCCAATAATAAATGTCATATCGACCAACTCTTCTTTAGAAAAATTCATTTTAAAAACTACTAAACTTAAAAACGAACAGTAGATAACACGAGATGAATAACCAAAAATAAATAAGTAATGGATAACTATAATAATATGAGAAAAGTAAGTTGATCTTTAAATAATAAACGGAGAAAAATGATTAGTTATATACGATTTGACAGTAAGACTTAATCTAACATTTACGTAGATTCTTTTTTTTTTGTGACTTGTCACAGCTTACATTTATTTTCGAATTCCCAATGCTCCACACTAAACATATTATAACTCAAAAACCATTAACGTTGGGTATATGAAGTGTTATATGGAAACGAAAGCGGTCTTTAGCCTGCATCGAACGGCGTAGAAATATACAGGGTGTTACATTTGAAAAAAAATGATTACAACTACATATTTTAAAATTTTCAAATTCATGTTCAATTTCCAAACACCCAATGTTATAAAATGAACATTTTTTCGTATTGGCTGAGAATCTTGAACTGTTGTTATAATGGTATAAAAAAATTATTACAAAATAATTACAAATGCAGGAGATATAAAATTTTTAAGAAATTATTAAAAATGCGTTTTTTTTCCTTTAATACGAAATATCTCGAAAACCATTAATTTAATCCATATGATGTGTTGTTCAAATTTGGCTTATATTGCGCCCAGGAATCCAAAAATGTAACAATATATAGTATGTTCCATTTAAAATAAGAAATTTATATAAGGTAGGGAGGAAACTAAACACCCTGTATACATCAAAGTAATTTTAGGTCATAGCCTGTGCTTTCCCAAATAACTTTTACTAAAAACATTTTTCAATCAAGTTAATATGTACACCGTAAGGGACCGATTACAGGTCGTTGCCACACCCTGTATATGAAAATAAACAAGAAATAAATGAGATAAAGAATACGTTTTATAAAATTTTGAAATGAAAGAATTGGCTCCGATATCAATGGATTTGAGTATAAATATATTTTTAAACAGTGACACCATAAAATTAGATCAAAAGGATTATCTATAGAAAGTTTAGATGACATGCAACATGAAAATATTCGAAGTAGTTTCAACACCACCAGTTCAAGATTAGAAAATATCTAAAGAACCATAAGAAAACAAAGGGTGAATTATAAAATGCAGAAAGCTGATTTTAATGCAATCTTGGAAACACGCTCTGGCATAAGCGTTGCACAGAACTTTCTAAATCCTTGCTAAGAGAATGCAAATAAGAATCTCTGGAAGACGTTCGAAACAGAACTACTGTATATAAATGGAAATTTAAACTCAAAACTTCTTTATGAATCAGACGAGGATAGACCATTATTAGAGTTTACAGAAGCAGTTCGGTCAGGAGATTATAATGATCGAAAATCAACATTTAGATATATTATGCAAGTCAATGGATGTAAAATACGATGGTGTTCAAGTAAGCAGTATCTTTCTGTATTCTCTTTAGAATTAGAATATAGTTTATTGGAATGGGAATTTATTAATAGAAATAGTTATAGATTGCGAGCGAATATTAATATATATGAATATAATCAATTTAGTAGTTTCTTTATAACAATTTAGTGAGCTGGTAGAATCAAAAAATATTTCTTTGGTGTTAATTTATAAACAACATCTTCAACACAAACTATCTACAACAATAAATAAGGTGTCATAATAATAGTAATAATAATAATCTTTATTACGGAACACAAATATCTGTATACAGGATAAAACTCAAAAATTAACAGTAACTAGCAATAATAAAAATAATAATAAGAAAACTTAAACACATTATGAAAAAATAAAATGGGTACTAAACTATACTGTAATTACTGTAAAGAAGGAAGTAAACTGACAATAAAAGAACAGGTGAATCAATACCATTATTAACAAGTTTTCTTTATAAGATATTGATTAAAATAATGAAGCTAACAAATTACCAAATTACAACGATGAGGATATAGAAAAGTGAACTGTTATTTGCCTTTTCAAAGAGTTATGATTAACATGTTAAGCACAATGTAACATATGTATGTTAGAAAATAAACTGTGGTCTCTTGTTTTCAAAATAATAAATATATTGTTTGTAAATTGCTCTCAGATAATAAATAGCTCTGCCTACTCCTTTCTTGGACTAAATAGAGTATTGGTTAAATCTTTTTTTATAGTTTGATGTAGAAATACAGATGAATTTAAAGTTAGAAAACATGTATTAAATACTCTGATTATTACAAAAATTATTAATCTATTTTCACATATATTTATTAAAAAGAACAAAGGATATTTCGTTATTTCGCAGTGGCGAAACCGTTTTCTTCTTTTTTTAATATTTAATTCAATGAAAATATTATTTTTATCGCAGTAATTTCACGCAGAGTAACCATAAGCAAAATTTGCATGCAAAACGCGTCAAACAGAGTCATTTCATTATAGCGTAGAAATTACATCTTAATGTATTCAAATTACGAATCTCACTATAAGGTATATGAAAAACAATGTTAAATATTTTACAGTCTCTTTTTATCGTGTTAAACACAGAAAAACATTTAATTTATCCTCGTTGGAAGCTGATTACTCCTATATGTACTAATTCATATATATTTTACTTACATACCATATATGTATAGACCAGAGTTGAAATTACTTGATGATTACCCCTTTTAAATTTTCGTTAAATTGATTTTCAACCCGACATCAGTCGCCGCCGTTTTCCTTCACTGTTCGAATTACAGTCGAAAATGATTTACAGTATCAAAAGGAGCCGTTGGTACATGTATAAAATAAATTTCTCCTTACATTGTTATTAAAGTTATAAAAGAATTATAATTTAAATTACATTTAAGCGCTTTTTTTCTGGCGTAATTAAAAAAATATATGTTACATAGGGCAATTAAAGCATAACGTGGACGAAAAAAATATGTAATTAACTTAATCCATAAAAAAAGAAACTCTTTATAGTTTATATTCCTCTAGTATTATCGATATTACACGACCACTTAGATAAATTAAAATTTATAATGGGAGTTAAAATACGAAAATAAAATAAAAACTGACCAAATGAAAAGAAAGACCGGGTAAATGTAATTACCGCAGCAGAACGTTATTTGTTTTCCATATAAAATGTGTAAGACAAAGGGAGTGTTTATCCACACAAGAACTATGATTTAAATGATTGATTACGACGAATATTTAATTAAATGTGAATACGTTATGGCGTTCACTTGGACTCTTGGCTTTAATGATACGGTATTAACACCGGTATTCATTCCACCGTTAATTATAATTTTAATTATTAGCAATTGAAATATATCATTTTTCATTAAGGCCTTCTCGTGCTCTTTAATAACACGCAATGCTGTTATTAACGTGAACATTATCGTTTAATCGCCGTTTATACTTGCATGACGCTAACATCCGTAACGAGAAAAAGCAACAAGATATTGTAATGAACGGATCGACCTCAAAAACCTAAAATTTTACGCCTGTGAGTAGGCAACCCAGCTTGAAGCTGAATTATATTGTACATATACGCATTCATTTTATATTATTATATATCCAATAATACTATCCTCACATTCTCTATTCATTTCTTTCAAAAGTTAATGTATTTAAATCTTTATATAGAATTTCTCGTATATATACATATATTTAAAGAATTACGGGTATTCGGTCTGTTTTAAAAAAGAAAAAACCATTTGTCCAACGGCCCAATATTTTGCCATTTATTTATGGCATTTTCAGACAAAGATAACGGTAGCTATCGATTTCAAATTTTATAATTTACATGTATAACCTCCCTCTTGAGATCTGATTTTCAGTAAAATCGGTAGACCGAAAGTAGTAGTTTACTTCTGTATAAAAATTGTATAGGCGATTTAGTCTAATTGGTGAAGTATTTACTTAAGTATTGTGAGTGTCTGTATGTTATATGTTATATCTTCTGCCAATAAATTCTATTATTATTATTATTATTTTATTAAAAGTTTTTCGAAATTTCTACCATCTTTCACTCTTATCAAAAATCTGTTTTAAGCGAATATCGCATAAGTAATTGTTTTCTAGGCACACTAAGAGTATAAAACTAATTTGGGGTAGATTTGGTATAGTATCTCTATAAATAATTTTTCAAAATTTTAACCGGAAGTAACATTTTTACTCAGACGTTTATTTTATTAAGGAATACAGAATTTAAAGTTCATTTGGAACAACTTCTGTATACACATTCGGAACGCACATACGTAAATGAAAGTCGTGAGGTGCCGCCCACATCTCATTTTTTTCTTTAGATGTCACATTCCTTTGTTGAGGTTCTGGAGGTGTTATAATTGCATCTCCAAGCATGGTTGAAATTATTGTTTTCATACTAGGAGATAAAGAAATTTTATATCTCCTTTGCATGTATGGAGTGCACAATTAACGTCCAAGTATTTTTACGAAATCATATCGAGAGATTTCTTTACCCTGCTTAGCGAATTGACAAATAACTCTACTATTTACACTTCCAGCATTCAAAAGTGTTCTCGTTTTTTGGTTCTTCTTAGAAGTGCTGTAGTTTAGCCCATTTCTGATCCAGTGCCATACCAAAAATTACGATGTGCGGAGGTTTCGGTTTTTTCTAGCTGTTGATTTTCATCTTCATGGTTTTCTGACTCACATCCTGCCTTCTAGTTTTTGATTTTAAATCATAGATATCCTTATTTTTGGCTTGTTTCTCACCCTCAAATTCTTCATTACTCTCATAATCTTTCTCACTGTTAGGTTGCCATTCTTCTTCACTGTTAGAGCAATGGTTACTGTACAGTTCTTCATTGTCTTCATCTTTATCGCTTTCGTCGCTACAGTCCAAATGCTGGCGGAAGCAGTTACCTTATCACTTTCTGGTAGCGGTTTGTCTGTTCTATTTTGTTCGTCAATATCTACTTAAAATTCATCACTTTCTACGATTTATAATACCTCTATATCAGAAAGTGGACGCCAATTACTCATTTTACTGAAAACAAAATAAATAAAAATACTAAAAAGAGTATAAAATTGTTGAAACAAAAATCATTGATTTACTTTCACCCAAACTATTCCTCGGGTCAATTTGACCCAGTATTGCTCGTTTACTATACTTCCGATGAACTTTTTTAGAAAATAATATTATTCATACCGTTCTCGGCAGTTGCTAGGAGAGTACGCTGGATGAATAACAGTCAGACCAGTCTTGACATGAGTCTGGGTCACAGTGACCCCAGTTGTAGTAATTAAGGTTTACTAACATATCAAATTTAAATGCGAAAGTTCTCAAACTCCTTTACCGATTAACCTGGTGAATTGTACTTTCTTGATTCTGTCATTAAATAATAAATAATAATAAATTACTATTTTTTTTTCGGCGGCCCATTCACTGGGTAGTGTTGGATTTCCACCAACTAAAAACCCCTCGTACGTGTAGTTCTTCTTCTCTTCTCGGGACTGCTGCGGCATTACTTCAAGAAGAGGACGTATACAGTTGGTCGGGCTATTCTCCACTTTTAAAGATTGCCTTTATTCTGCCGAGACCTTTCATCTTCTTCTTTTTGACTTAAAACCTCCCTTATACCTTCTTCCACGATTCCCCAATTTTCCTCTTTTTCCAGCATAATTTTAACTATATTTTCAGGTGTGAGTTTACCTATTTCATTCTCTATTCGTGTTTGTTGCATCGTCCACCTTGGGCACTCGAAGAAGGTGTGCTCCGCAGTACCCTTTTCGCCACAACAGGTACAATCATCCGACTCGCTCAATCCAAAGCGGCACAGATACGATTTAAAGCAGCCATGTCCCGTGAAAAATTGACTCAAGTAATAATTTAATTGGCCGTGTTTTCTTACCACCCATGGTCTTATGTCCTTGATTAGCTTTTTTGTCCACTGTGCTCGTTCCTCATTTTCCTCCCATGTGGCTTGCCATGCGTTTATCATACCATTATAAGCGTCTTCCCTATAAATCCTTCCACTCTTCTCTATTTCCAGTCTCTGCTTTATCAGGAGATGGATCGGTGGAGTCCTTGCCAACACTAGCAGCGCTTTAGTTGATGTTGTTCTATACGCACTTATGATACGGATGGCCATTCTGCGCTGTATACTAGTGTAGACCCTCCCATGAGAGCTCCTTTCTAAAGCACCCCTCCAAATAGATGCACCATACAGCATGATGGATTGGACTGCAGCTCCAAGTAAACGTCTGCTGCTCTCCTGTGGCCCTCCAAAATTGGGCATCAAGCGGCAGAGATTGGTTAGGGCTGCCCCAGCTTTCTCCGCCGTTCTTCGTATATGGACCCCCAGAGTCATGTTCCTGTCTAGATAGATACCGAGGTATCTTAAACTATTTTGACTCTGTATTGTAACATCTCCCAGTCTAATATTTATATTTTTCGTCTTTCGTCCCCCAACCAATAGTACTGCCCCTGTTTTCTGTGGTGCGAGCCTCAGCTGCTTTCTTTTCATCCATTCCACAATACTGAGTAAAGAACTTTCGGCCACTTCTTCCAGCTTTTCTGCGTTTCTAGCAGTGACTGTAATTGCTAGATCGTCCGCGTATCCAATGAGCTTGACTCCCAGTGGCATCGGCAGTCTGAAAACCCCGTCATAATATATATTCCACAAGGTCGGTCCTAACACAGAACCCTGTGGAACGCCGCCCGTTATTTACATTTTACTTTTATTGCCCACGATCAGCATCCTATCCTCGAAATAACTAGCGACTATATTATACAGATATGGTGATATCCCTCTATCCCTTAGCTCCTCCAGAATGCCTTCCCAGTGCGCCGAGTTGAAGGCATTTTCCACATCCACTGTTATTAGTACACACAACTGTCTTGAACTGTATGGTCCTTGACGAGCTTCTTCTGCTGTCGCTTTTACGTTCTCAAGCGCGTTAATTGTGGATCTTCCTTCTCTAAAGCCATACTGTTGCTCGGACAGATCCCCACTTTCTTCCCCTTCTTTTTTCAATCTTGCCACTATAAGCTGTTCGAATAACTTACCCAACACGTTCAGAAGACGTAAGGGTCTGTATGCTTCCACATGTTGGCCTGCTTTCCTTTCCTTTGGTATTAGCACCAACTTTGCCGTTTTCCATATATCTGGAAACTTCCCCTCTGCTAGAAGATCATTCATAACAGCCAGAGACTTTTCTTGATGGTTTCGCGCAACCAACTTGACAATTTCCGGGGGGATTCCATCCGGCCATGGAGCTCTTCTTTCCTTGACCTTGCTAATTGCCTGTTCCATCTCCTCAACAGTGAAGAGAGGTATTTCATTATTGCTCACTTTTAATCGGTCCCACGCTTTCACCGAGGAAATCGGGAAGAGGGCCTCAGCAATCCCCATTTGCTTTTCTTCTGATATTATCATCTGTGGTAGGGCTCTCAGTTTCTTAGTTACAATTTGGTAACCCTTGCCCCATGTATCTGAGTCTACCTCTTCTACAAGCTTCTTCCAAGAGCTTCTTTTTGCTTCTTGGATAGCTTTTTTTAGTATAGTTCTGCATTGAGTGTAGTCTTCATGACACTTCCTTTTTCTTGGCTCATCCGTTCCTTTATTGCTTCTTACCAATGCTCTCTTTTTCCTCAGACAATACCTTCTGACTTCGGCAACAGTATCGGTCCACCAATAAACTGGCTTTCGTGCATTTGTTCCTTTCTTAGGAAGCTAAGCTATTATTATTATTACTATTATTATTATTATTATTATTATTATTATTATTATTATTATTATTATTATTATTGTAAGCAGTAATTAAATGATCGCCGATAATTTACGCTTTCCAAAAAAAAGACTTTTGATACACAATATTCTTAATTTTTGGGGTCTCGATGACTGCAGTCTTTTCTCACAACAAAGACATTGTCAATGAATTTGAATAATCCCTAAATTAAGTTAAACTCTTTTGCTATTAAAAGGGCTCAAGTGATAGGTTTAGAAAAAGAAAAATTATAAGGCTATTACGCTGTGTCACGCCAAATAAATAGCCGTATAAGAATCAATAAAACATCAACCCAATAATGAATACTTCTTTAATGTTTCAGTGCTTCTTGTTAAAAAGATATTAAGGTTCTATTACATTTAATACTTTCATAAAACTATCAACTTTTCCTTCAAATAAGAATATGTGAAGCTAATTGCACCTTTAGTATATGTTTTCTATCGTATCGAAATAGAATATTACACAAGTGTGTATAGTAGACCCTCTAGATACAAGGAACTTCATATTAAAGCTACCAATGATAAAGTTCTGGTGTATTAGGGAAAGAGGCATGATGTAATTCTTCATATGAAATTTTCCCTGGAAGAGAATGTGTTAAAACAGTTCAAATAATGGAAACTTCTTACCTTTTTGATTGGACATTTCTCTGGATCGTCAACTTCAAAATGTTTTAAGAAGTCAATCCAAAATCCCCTCAAATATATTGAAAACTGTCGACAGATGTCCTTTAGTTTAAAATCGAAACTATTCTTCCAGCCGCCATCTCCCCATTTTTGAACAAAGATGTGAGCCTATGAAATATAAAGTGGTTCATTATTTATTTCATAGATCAAATGTGTTCATACTTCAAAAATATTGAAATATTTATGATAACTGTATTATCAAGCACTGACATTTTGACAAATATATATGCTATACACTAATTAAATGTTTGTGTAGTTAAAGAAACAAAAATGAAAACAAAACGCTTATGACTGGGTTGTTGTGATATATGGATATGTTTCGAATGGGACGAAAAGATAATGTATAATATCGAACGGTGTAAGATACCTCTTTCAGAAACAAAGGAAAAAGTGCAGTAGCGTAATAAACATACACCCTTCTAATTTATAGTGAACTTGAGCGCTTCAATAGAGCAAAAGTGGACTCGGACTACTTATAATACAGAAATATGATACAGCTTTTAACGCAAATGAATATGTTTCCGAAAGAATTATCAGTGTACAACTTAAAATGTCTAATGGTTTACCACAAAGTCAAAGGTGTACTTTTTACTATACTACTAGCCCGTTTGGAAAGTATATCACCAGCTAATGTAGCTATTATAAAGGGTGAGATAAATGCAAATGGCGGAAATAATGTTATGCAGAAAGTAAAACAAAGCTGTATGCAGTGGTTTTGTATAAATAATGATTTGAGAATTAATAATTCCTTTTTTGACCATGACTTAAAATATAGCAAACATGATAAGAGACAAAACACATTGCACTGTATTCTAATCAATAAAAAGATTCCACCATTACAGATTATTGATGTGAGAACACCTAACTGATTTAATATAGGAAGTGGTCATAATTTTGTGCTGGGGAAATACATTTGAGAATACGAAATACCAAGGTTAGAAAACTTTGATAAATTTAAAGTAGAATCCCTACAAAACGTTAGTGTAATAACTTACTACTTAACAAGATAGAAATTGAAAGCAGATGATAACAGCATTAAAGAAGAGGACAATATTGACACCAGGTGGCAAAAACGTAAATCTAAAACGACGCAGTACACGACAAAGAACAAATTTGACCTGGAAGTTAGCAGAAGACATATAAAGTGTGCTACTATAAACAAAGACATATTATTATATGGATAACAACAAAAAATTAGGATAATGACACGGAGTCAGAGAAAAGAAATTAAGAAGTTTGTAGAATTAATACGAGCGAGTAATGCAGTGGAAAAATAGATTGGCCACTTAACTAAACTTTATTCGGGATAACCAGTGCCTAAAAATAATGCTAGAACAAGAACCATAAGAATTGTATATGCACAAATTAAAAATGTTATGAATCCGGCTGAATCAATTGTGAAAAGTGTTACTTCCGGCCAAAATTTTGAATTTTTTTTATACAATAATTATTTCAAATTCACGACTATATTCTTTTATAGTCCTAATAAATCAGTATGGAATTCATAATATGCAAGCAATTTGCAAAAAAAAAAACTATTTGGTAGGAGTAAAACTGTCACTTCCGTTCCGAACGTTGAAAAGAAAGCGACCTCCCAGTAGACCTAGGAAAAGATGGAAGGAAGATTCTTTGCATTGAACAGGCTATTAGAGAAAAAAAGAAGAAGAACTTGTTACATATTCGTCTTTGCTGAATATAATTTTTTCAGTATAAAATTAGTGTACTAGTTTGCATATAATAACTAAGCATACTTGCATAACTAATAAGAATACATTTTAAAGAAAAATATTTTCTTAATAGAAAGTAATGAGAGCTATGCATAAATATTATTCTATGACATGAAATTATTTAAAGAAATTTATAAGTACCTACCAAAAACTGTTGATCCAAGTCTCTAGCTAAGGTATAGTTTGCGTTTATAACCTTTTGAGTGCGATTATATCTATCATATCTAATATATAAAGGTGACGGAAGTTTGGAGTTGGGATATTCTTTACATTCAACTACTCTAGACATGTCGATTCTATATTTTCCACTTGATGCCTAAAATAACGGGTATCAGAAATTGATTCCCCGCAAATATAATATATAATATGCAAGATGCTGCAGAGTGCAATTATAATATGTAGTTACCAATTGTGCATTACCAATTTCTATGCATAACACAGAACAAACAAATACAGCTTGCCACAACATTTTCACTACGTACCTACACTAAATACAAACTGAAATTACGAAATAAACATAAACATCAAATACTTTAAATATTGTATTTGCAAAGACAATTTGTTCCATCTAGTTTGTTAAGTACAATTCTGATTGTACAAAACATTATTCAATGTACATTCATTACATACCTGACCTGTTTTTTATAAAACGACAAGATTATTATCAACAATTTAAAAAATTAGTTATGCAAAATACCTGCATTTTTTTCTAATTATGAGGCATTAATTGAGCGTGTTGCAATGCAATAAATAATAGGGAATTAAAGAAAACTGCGAAATAAATATCTTTAAGCACTGTATGCATATAAATTTTAAATTTTCTCTTTAATGTATTTAAATTTATAATAGTGGTATATTTAGAGATATAGAGTACATTGCCATTATTTTGTGTGTTTTGACATTACAAATATTCTACTTCTTTTACCGTCATAACCAGAAGTACTGATGTACTTTGCCTGTCGGATGAAGGTGATATGGACATTTACCTACATATTTGCAAAGTAAGAAATCATATTTGCAAAGAACTATACATTTTCTAGTCTTCTATAGATAATATATCCGCCATTTATGATGTTAATGATTAAATCTAGGATGTAATTTAGCGTATCAATTTGAATGTTCTTTTAACAGAACTATAAAGAAATATATTTTAGTAATGAACACTCCTGAACCTGTTAGGTAGACAATATCAATAGGTAAAATATTAAACAATGAATTTATTGTTGCAACAACCTTAGTTTCTCATAGGAAATATGGTCAGATCGTGGTATATGTCTTGATTCAATTTAAGCAGAGAGGGTATCCCATCATGTTTTCCCAAGAAATTTACGATTTACGTTTATACCCTGCCAAAATACAGATGTTTCAGGAACTAAACCCTAGTTAATTTTTAAACACGTCCTACTTACTGTAATTCTTCATTATTTTGTTACTAAAATATACGATTTTTGTAATTTATGCTAAATGTTTCTGTTGAAAGACGTACCTATTGACATATTTTGGGAAAAATAAAACTAGAAAATTCACTCTGATAAAACACATTTATATTTTATCTATGATAAGTAAACAAATGTAGTTAGAAGCTAATAACCCCTAATCAAAAATAATTTTCGTGATTTTGGTCGTGCTTAGTTTCGGTAACTCGGCGAAAGTATTATATTATACATAAAAATCCAAACAAAACGGAATTCGTGACGTCACCATTTAGCAATATAATTAAGAAAATAACACCAAAAAGAGTTGTTCCTATAAAATCATAGAGTGGAATTTTGTAGACAAGTTTAGTGTACTTAATGTATTGTTTTCTATTGTTTTTTCAATTCACCCGCGATAAACAAATTATAATAAAATTATGTTTATCTCTCGTTAGAGTAGATAGATGCGTAATGTTTAAATCAAAGTTGAAAACTTTTATAATAAGATTATTAAAATATCAATGTCAAGTAGAGATCATGTTTTTCATGGACTAACTTTCTATTAATGGGTTCAACGTTAACTCTCTAAGGTTCACATTAACAATGCCCCAGTATAAATAATAATAATATCATTATTAAAAAATTATAAATATTTAATCGTACTACTAGATTGTTATGCGCCTGCACAACACTTGACCTACCTGGCTTATATTTAGTATAATATTCTTTTCTTGAATATATTTCTTATACTCCACGCAAATTGCGAGTGTGTAAATTACGGGAAATATCAAGGATGCGTAGTTGTATATTAGGAATTGGAACTTCACATGTTCTGATAAAAACAAATCGTTTGCCTATAGATTCCCTTGATTTATTCGATTTTAACAAATTGAACAAGTAGGTCAATTTTAAATAGAATGATTCCGCTATACAGCATAAAACACAATTGTATTACGCAGCTATGTTGTTTATTGTACAGCTTCGGATAATTTTACAACTACATATATCACAATTGTCCACAACTATTTATCACTACTTCATTTCTGGAACACAAATATATTCTCGCAACTTTGCAGATATTCCTTGTATTTACATTTTAATACTATGTTCATCTCTTTCAAAATTAGCAGCAGAATTCACAGAAAATGGGCACTCTTTATTGACGCTGCATTAAAGTTTTATGTAAACGAAACTACAAACACTATTTCCATTTACAATTTCAAGAACGCAATTTAAAACACCGCGGGTACTAATAACGACTGCCCCAATAATTAGACCGTGATGATAATTAGCAGAAATTAACATAATTATTTTTCATGATGATATGCACAGGCTCATAAGTTGAATCTGACAGTCACTATGCCACACCTTTATATATCAGCGCTTGCTCTTATTGAAAGTGGCAAATATAGCATAAGTAGATTAAAAAGAAGATCTGTGCGAGCATTTTCGAATAATTTCTTTAATACTTTGATACATTAACCGTCTCTTAAAATATCAATTAACACTTGTTTTGTGTTATTAAAAACCGTTTTTGAAAGCTTCCATATACTTACATACATCAGACATATTTCTGTGTGCGGAGGCAAAGAATTTATTATGAGATTATAACTCCTTTTGAAAGTAATCGAAATCACAATATGATGTTAATGTCGGGTCGTACATGTCCCTTAAATTTAATGTTTCTCAAACGAACCAGCACGTGCATCTCCAACAAGGTTAACACAACGTTGCCCTATCTTTTAATAGTATACAGCATGTCTCAATTTTCATTAGCCATATAGTGCCCCTTCTTTCCTTTCCAATGCCAGCACGACCGATGCATGTTCGTAAATACAAGTTAGCGTGGTTAGCAGTAACTATTCGACCACCGGCTTGGGTGTTTGTAATGCGTTCAGAAATAATATTTACGGGTTGTAAGGATTTGTTTTTCTTTTTCCTTTCAGTAAATGCAGAGAATTATTAAGCTGCGTGACACACACAAAAGCCTAATTCTAATAAAATTAAAAATAAGGTAAATAAAAAAGGATTCTGAAAATAATAATAAACTAGTAGATCAGGAGATGGCGGCGGCCATTTGATGTTTCCCGTTCCAGTAATAAGACGGCTTTTATTGCAGACTAGATCGCAACGTGTTCGCAGCTAAACATTGAATGTAAAATTTGGTGGGAAGATCGGAGAAAATCGTTGTGATGTCGATTGTTGCCGGGATTGGTGACGGACAGTAGGGGTGCCACGTTGCCATGTATTACTTGTATATGTATAAATCGCACGTAAACATTGAATCCCTACCTAATGAAAATTGACACATACGGTATATATATATATGGGTAGAGATTATATCTATTTGTGATATTGTCCTTTGTTTTCAAATTATCTAATGTGTATAACCAAATAAAATCCCATTTTTGTTTGGGTTACTTTGGCACATGATGAAGTACACGTAAATTTGTTTGCTTGAAAATGTTTGGATAAGATGCTTAGGGGAAATCGGGACACCTTGGACACTGTTTTCGTTTTTTTTAACGTAGGTCACTATTATGTATCTTAGCGCAAGGGCTTCGTTTCACAAACAGATGGATCCTTCTACATCGGTGCCTTAATATTATGTTTTAAAATATTGATAAATCATATTTACCAACATTTGTAGTAGGGATTTAGTAAGTAGAGTAAAGTGTGATTAGCCTGCTCCAGGCCCGGGTACGCTGGATATGGAGTTGATAGAACACCTCATTATGACGCAACTATGTTGAGTACGGGGCGGGGCGTCAGGTTCTTTGATTACATTTCTAGTAGTGGAGTAGCTCAGGGTTCGATATTGGGACCACTCCTATTTCTTGTATTTATCAACGACATCGTCGATGGTATCTCTTCGAAATGCTTGCTGTACCCAGATGATTTAATAATTTTTGTTGCATTAAATCCACGGAGGATTGCGAATTTTTGCAAAAAGATCTGGATACCATTTGTGACTGTTGTGGAAAAAACCAATTACATTTAAATATTGACAATGTAGAGTTGTGTTATAGAGTAGAAAGCATTCCTCGACTGTATACAGGTATTCGATTAACAACGTCGAACTACCACATTGCGAAACAGTAAAGGACCTTTGAATAACCTTTGATACCGAGATGACATTTAATGGGCATATATTCAACATTAAAAATGAAGCATTAAAGTCAAAATTGGAATACTGCTCTATTATTTGGAGTCCATGTTATAAGAGGTATATTGACCTAGTCGAGAATGTACAGCGCAAGTTCTTGAAGATACTATTTTATAGAAAACATGGGAGTTACCTTGACCATGCCGCAATTAACACCTCTATCTTTACATTTTTTTATGTTTCCTGTGTCGTTTTGGGAATACCGAAATTAATTGCGGCTCGTTTTAGATGGAGCATATCAACTCCATCTAATGTGCTTCTAATAGCCTCCAACTTAAGGCCTGAATCAGTTTTGCCAGCATTTGGATTTCTTTTTCTGTTGCGAAATATCGTGTCCAGATGAATATGCAAGTCAGAAATTGGGATACTACTTGAAAATACATTCAGGTTAGTGTAAATCATCAACCTTTCTTTCATACTTAATGCGCATTGAGAAGGTGCATAGTATTAGGTAATACCAGGATAAGTATGTTTATGATATTAACAACTCTGACTCTACTCTAAAATTAATAATGGTATAAACATATCGAATAAGGCCGCGACTAGTGTAGTTCATTCCCGTTAGTAAACGAGGTGGTGTGTAATTAACGGGAAGACCATGTTGCCAAATTTCACTTATTTTGATATTTGTCCAACCGCTTTATTTTTAGGTTATGTGTCAAATGTCCATCTTACTGATGTGAAAGTTAATTTACCTTTTCTAAAATTACATACAATACATTTCAACAATATGTACCTATAGCAGATACAAACGCAAAGATATCGAAACACACAAAATAACGTAACGACAGTTGACAATCAAAAACAGAGACTAAAGACACCAAAGCACATTAGGCACACCGGCACATGACATCATTCAAGGCCCACTTTTACTACTGAATCTCTTCGGCGATTCTATAATAAGTCATAAGAAACGGTAATAATGCTTAGGTATTTTTGTAATTCAATATTCCTAGGTCCGAAGTTACTAGAACATCCCCACTTCGTCTGTTAAAGTGAATGAATTATATAAAATGTCCCTTGAATAAGTTGTTTGTTTAGCGATATGCCAAAGTAATAGGTTTACCGGGTGGGACTAATATACGCCGACATTCCTGTAATATAAATATACAAATGTAAAGTTGTTGGTGATGTCTTCAAATAGTAGTATAATAGAAAGTTTGGGAATTTATTTTAATATAAAAATAAAATTGCTCTAAATTCTGCAGTGTGTCCTAAATAAAGTAACTTAAATCTACAATCTAACAAATATGTACAAACAAAGAGCTTCTATAAAAAATACTTGTTTTATTACCGCGGATTATCAGAAATATCCAATACAAAATTTAGAAAAATGTATTTCATGTAAACAAAAACTTTTTCAATACTGTAGCAATTTTAGTGGCTAGATGCACGATATTTGCTTACATGAGTTTGGTTCTTTTTAATATTTCTATTACTAATGTTGGTAGTACAACTTCTCATAAGATTCCAGTTTTAATCGAACCTTCAGAATGTTGAACTATTTCTGAGCAAAAATTCTATAATATATTGTGATGTGTATTCTTATATATTTGATAATCTCAAATATCATATTAGATTTAAAGTTTTCAAATGACTTACTTTTCGCTTATCACAGACAGCAAGGATATACATTTCCATTAGAATGAATCATATTAAAAAACTATTTAATAATAACGAAAGGAAAAGGCTACGACAAAATTGAAGCAAAATAATTTTATTGCATCAACTGTAAACATATAAATAATAAATACCACTAATTTCTTTATTTATCTCTACCTAATATAACTTTAAAAAAATAAGGTGTGGCCACCACACGACTTTCTTATACGTATGAGCGTTTCAAACTATACAATTTTAAGAATTCTTTTATACAAATCTTATTCAAAATCCTTTTCTAAGTACTTTCATTCTCTTAATAAATCGCTATAGAATGCATACTTTGCAAGATATTTGAAAAAAAGTGCTACTCCCTAAGAGTAAAAGTGCTACTTCCGGTCCGAATTTTTTTTATACAAAAGATATTTAAAATTATAATTTAAATACTTTTATACTCGTAATGTACCTGCCTAGAAAGCATGACTTGCGAGATATTCGCAAAAAACGGATTTTCGATAAGTGTAAAAGACCTACTTCCGGTTGAAATTTCGAAAAACCTTTTTAAGACAATTTGTCTCAAATTTAATTTTGAGCACATTTGAATTCTTTATAAGTTTGCTTAAACTTTGTAATTGACGAAATATTTGCAAAATTCGATTTTTTCACTCAACTAAACTACTACTTCCGGTCTGCCGATTTTACTGAAAAACTAATCGGATCTCAAAAGGGAGATTATTCACATAAATACAAAATTTGGAATAGATATCTACAGCGGTTTGACCGCTGTCGTTGTCACAGACAGACAGACAGACAGACACAGACACACAGCCAAACAGAGCCATTTTTTAAAAACCACTTCTTTGGTATCAGGGAACTTCAAAACGTGGACATCAGCAAAAATCTCGAAGTCGAAAATTTTCGTCATCACAATACTTTCTTATACTTACGTATAAGAAAGTAAAAGTATTCTTAATAGTATTCCAACTATGTGATACAATATTATTCAAATTACAGAAATGACATTTAGATAAATCAAATGAAAAAATTAAACATTCTTTTTGTTTATTTAAAATGTATTAGTTAAGAGTGAATCTTTTATATAAGTTCATGTATGTGTATGTTAATAAAGAATCCTGTCTTTTACACTGATTTATCACTATAGCCTATTAAAATCTGATAGTAAATATACTTATTAAAACACAGAATATTACATAATTTTCCTAAATTTCACAAAATACCACTAAAGTTCCATATGTAAATGTTATAACATTTATATAAATATTTGAAGAGTTAAAAATAACATCAAATATTTGTAGAAGAAAAAAGCAACTGTATAAGAAAATTAAAAGGGGCCTTGACTGTAGCGCCAAAAATACAATAAATCAATCAGACCGGACGTGGAAACAAAAAAAGTCATTTTTAATGGCGTCAGAAATTTCAGAAGATTACATTGTACACACGTATTGTTAACACCTCGGTAACTTATGATTTATGGTCTTGCGTCTTATCTAACACCATCTAAATGGTAGTCCGATTCCCTATTACGATTTCATCAGATATCGCACACGGCCACTTATCAACACTGGAGGGTTTAATAAATAACTATTTTGGTCTTATTTCGCCTTTAATTTTGTTACGTGGCGGTGTCTGTGTAATAAGCAGCCCCTATATCTTACAAAAACGTTCACACCTTCAAACACATCTCATATGGACAATTAACATATTTTTTTTAGATAGTACAGTGGCGTTACGTCAACGTATTATGCATGCTCATTCTAAACACTACAATGGTCATATATCAATATGATTATGCATAACATGTAGATATATCTTAACAATTTAGGTACATGTAAATAAATACAAATGTGAAACAATGTATTACTTATGACGCTATTTATTAATACCACGCGATCATTTAAATTCTAAATTATAGCAGGCGGGATTTTTTTTATTAGGTTGTCCAGAATGTCAATTATTGATTAATTGAAATTTGCGGTTATGTTATACTTTGTGACATTTGTGAATCTTATGTGTAATCGATTTAAATTTAATGGAAATGAAAGCATTACAAGATAAATTAGTTTTATTGTGAATTACAAAAGGTGTTCAAAGTGTTTTCCCCCTGTTGCAACGCAACTGTTAACCCTCCGTTTCATATTTTCAAAAGCATTTGCCAACATCTAAACGGTTATAGCGTTATATGCATTAGAAATTGCCTCTTGTAGTTCTTCAAGATTTCGTGGGTTATTTTTGTAAACTGTGTTTTACAGATACGGATAAATGAAATAATCAAGAATCGTTAAGTCCGGACTGCGAGGCGGAAATTCTATGACTCGATTATCATAAAACTCGCGAATTCGAGCCATACTTTCCCATGTTTTGTGAGCTGTTGCATTGTCCTGTTGGAAATACCCGTGTAAAAGATTTTGTAAAAACGGTTCAAGTAAATTATTTCGATATCTCTCAGCATTTATCGTTCCTTCAAAAAACACAGGTCCAAATATATGCCTTCTAGAAACCGCTAGCCAAACACCAATTTTCTGCGGATGGAGAGGCGATTGAATAAACTCATGAGGATTCTCCGAAGACCAAATACGCATATTATGTTTGTTTATATAGCCGGATAGGTGAAACCATGCTTCGTCAGAAAAAAATGTTAAATCCAAAGTGTTGTTGTTATTTAAATTATTCAAAAACCACTGACAGTATTCTATTCGTACAGGAAAATCTCGAGGGAATAGCCCTTGAACGACGTTAATCTTATAGGGATAAAGATTTAAATTTTCTTTTAAAATTTTTTGACAAGTTCCATATGAAAGGTTTATTTCTTGGGCTAATCTGCGAAGAGAGTTTTTGGGAGACTGTTCCATTCTTTCTGCAACATCTGCCACAATCTCAGGAGTCCTTTTTTTGGGCGCGCCACTACCAGCTTTCCTACCTACAGTTTCAACATTACGAAATTCCGCCACACATGTGTAAATTTCTTGGACTAATTTTTGATAATCCGAAGGAAAATTAGGGAAGGCATTTTGAAAATCATTGATGCAGTGCGGTACTGAATATGTCCATTCACCATTCTCTTGTCGTTCGGCGTTTTTAAAATAACTATCTTATGTTCTAAATCAAACATCACTTTGACAATTCAAATTGTAAATTAGTACTTATATACCAACTTAATTCAAATTTCACAAACTGCTCTAATTTAGAATTTAAATGATCGCGCGGTATAAAATATTCTAATTTTACTTATATAACGAGAAGAAGAATAATAAATTTTTAGAAAATCCACATGTTTAGTATCACAGTAAATTAATTGTCTTTGTACACTGTTTAATTACCTGAATTACTTTTGTAATATTCCAAAAAAACATGTTCGGCTTGCGTAGACCACCCGATAAGTTATATTAACCCAATAATACTTATATTTCACATAATTTGATTTTATTACAATTTAGTTTTTAATTCTTCATGTATATAAATTATTTCGTGCGAGGTTTATTTTCATAAACATGCAGGTTTGGCACTCTCAATTTGAAATGTAATTGTTTATTCACAGTAAATCGATGTTCCCTAGTCAACTTGCATCTAAGTTTATGAGAACGTCTGCAAACGTTTGGAGCTCATTTGAATTTATTTGTTAATTAACGAAAGTAAATAACTTGGCATAACCTTAATTAAATGTTGGTACACAAAGTAAATTGTTCTATTTGTATTACTAATAAATTGCAAGTACACATACATCTAATTCATAATTAATTAGTTTTCTTTAATACATTCATGATTGTTGAAGATAATAAATACTCATGTGTTCGATTTTATTATTTAATTATAAGTATACAGCAAATACAATACCCCTGCAAAATTGTTTCTGTTTGGTACTGTTATACATTTGTAATTATTATCAAATTACCTACTAGGAACTGATGTGCAAAAGTCATCTTTATGGCAACTATATTAAGTAGTAACTAAGTAACTTATTACATTTGAGAGCAAAAGAACTGTTTACAACTTTACATTCCAAAAATTTATAATTAGTGGACTTCTTATTTTTTCACACTGACGCAATTTCTTGCAGCGATTTATCGCATGTGAAAAGTTGTATGAACGTTGCAATTTTTAAGAGTTGCACTGCTGGTTCACACTGATCAGGAACTACTAGCAATTTTTAACAAATGCTTTTTTTGTTTTGTGATACTACCAACATGAAATAATTATATGTCATCATTACTTTCAATGTATATAGTAATGAATAATAATATATGTGCTTTGGTACATTTCATAAGACAGGTTGACAGCGTAAAAGTATGTAGTAATTCATTAATATTTATTTTTAAACGTGTTCATAAATTTACCAATTATTTGTACATTTGGATCATTTCTCTCAGCTTCTCGATAGGAACGTATCTTTAAAATGGCGTCGCTTATTGATTCTGTACACTATAAATACAGTAAACACAAGTCATTAAGTTCACAGAAGAATGCAGTTATTAATATAAGATGTAAGTTAGATTGACACATTACTAGAAAACAACAATAATGACTATTTTTGATACAGCAATGGTTTCCGGCCGATAATAGAAATATAAGACAGAATAAAATAAAGTAGAACTTTAAAATCACAATTAATAAAAAAGGAGCATTTACCAAAATTAATTCAAAAACTACAAACTAATACAAAAAGTAACAAACATGATTATTGGTAGTGATGAGTATGAGTAGCCTAGACAAAAGCAAAATCCCTGAATTACTTGATATTCCATAGCATATTCTAAAATTTATTTTCACACAAAAGATTACTATCTATTTCAAAAACAGTAGTTATTTATTGCAAAAATACTGTCATATTATATTTAATATGTTTACGTTATGCAACTACTAAACTACTAAAGAATATAGCAAATAAATTGCCCCTTCCTAATAATGTTATAAAAGATTTGCTTATCCCTAATATCAATTCAACATTTTACATGAAAATTTCAATGATGACTTGATTATTGTACTGCTTCCGTAATAAGACAGATCCTAATAAAGGTAGTTAAGATTGCTTAAGTATTTGCTCTGGCCTTTTAACTACTACACAGTATGTAGATTGCATTTTCTTTCTAAATTCCTGCCCCACATAGACAAAGATTTTTAATTTATATGTGCTTTTATCTTCCTGTGTTAAACTGAAGTATGAAATAGGTTGAATGAAACCGGTGTGTTATTGTTAGACAAATTAACGAATTAAACATCAGTTGGAAAACTATAGCTGAATAAACATATTTATTTATTTATTTGTCAAGAAATACCGCTAGGAAATACAGACATTGTCATAAATACGTTAGATTAATATATAATATTCAATACACCTAAAGACAAAAAACAAAATGCAGTGAGATATAGTCGTGAAAATTGCGTAAATAGTATGCTCGATGAGAAAAGCCTTCACTGCTCCTTTAAATGTAGGTACGATCTCGATGAGAGCGATGCACCCCCATAACTTCCTATACAGCTTGAGCGCGCGGGGTATGATCACCCGATGCTAGTCGATATTCTTCGGACGTGTATTCGGCAAATGATCTCCGCTAGCTGTGTTCGCCAGATATAGATATATAGATTTATTTTTCCAGAGTTGTTATTTCGTTATATTTACTGGAGAGAATCTCTAATTTTAATTTCTATTTCAAGGGTCGTTTTTATGTTATTTTATGGTATTCCTGTTATACTTATTTATAGTTTTTTTTTTACCATGAAATTTCTATTTATTTATTTTTCTCTAGACATCTTAGTTTATTCTGCAGATGTTTCAGGCGGGTTGTTTTTATTTCATTCTAAAACCCAGTTGTACTGCTATAACTTTGTACACAACTACATTATTATTTAATTTCATTAGGATAATCATAATTACGTTATAAGTATTACAATCTTCGCGTCATTATCGACTTAGTTATCTAAGCAATCGTCATCACTTAAAGAGAAAATTTAATTTGTTCTTTTTGTCAATCTGCAAAAAAATAATCAGATCACTATGAGTTCGAATATGAGCAGGCAATGCTAGTATGTTGTGCCGTTACTCTAATATGTATTATCGGACCACGTTTAGATGCGAGTTTACGTATACCATCGGGTGATCATACCTCGCGCGCTCTTGCTGTATAATGTCGCCTGGTCCGTCGCCGTTGAATAAAGCGAGGATCTTTCAAGAAAGGTCGTTTTATGTTAGTGAATCTAACTAATTCGACCTGAAATGTAGAATAACTTTGCGTAAATTGATAGAAAATAACAAAAAAACGAACAATACGCTTCTGAGAAATAATCACCGGCTCCCAGTTATACGATCTCACCCCAAACTTGAAAAAGCCATTTCTTGATAGGATTGATTTCAACTTCAGGAGCGCATAAAAATCCTGCTTTATTTTTCCGTATAGCAACCCTATATGGTCGTCGAATGATAAAGAAGCATCAGGAAAAATATCCAAAGAGTCAATTATATTTGACACTACCAATTTGAAACACATACATTATTTAAACACCGCTGATGAAAGTAGATGTATGTAGACCACTCGCGAAAGTTGTCTAGTACAGTAACATCTCTAAAGCCCGCTTTAGACTATTAAAAAAACTATACTAAAATATTAGATACCATTTTATAGTAAAATATAAAAAGTTTTAACATTTTCTTGTACAAGATTATTGTATCAATTGGAGTTCTGCTACACCGTAAAAGCTATGCTCGATAAGGAAACTGTTCAATAATTACCACAAATTTGCTAGATCGGAGTACCGGATGCTTGTTTGTAGTTTATTAAATAATTGACAGTTTATAAATCTATGAGGTCTTTGATGTAGCGAATGATGTGATCTGTTCACTGCTAAGTGATTCCTATAATGAGTGCTGTAATTATGCTGATCACAGAGCAGAGAAGATTAAAATTTATGCTATTTATTAAAAACGTATGATAACAACTTATAAGCATAAACAGCGGTAACAGTAAATATCTTTTTGCAACAGGACCCACAATATGGTTAAATCAAATACTAGTCTGGTACTACTGAAGAAACAAACATCCTTTGCTTGGGCCCAAACAATAATATTATAAGAAAATATAGAATAGGAATAACTATAATAAACCTAGTGTAAAGGCTCGGCCTTCAAGATTCTTAACAACAACATGATTTTCGAAATGTTTCCCATGATAAATCAGGAATTGTAACAAGAAATAGACAAATTCTAGAAATTTCCATAATTTTATTTTTAAAATGTATGTCGATAGTTGAACGCGTTCTATGGTTGCTATAAAATTCAAAGATAATTATGGTTGATTAGTAATATGATGACAAAACACGAGGCCTCAAAATATAGTAGAACTATACCTATTCTCTTTTTGAAATGTTCTAGATCTTGCAGTATCGTCAGCAAACGGAGACATTTGTTCTCATATATAATCTAATTTATAATACCTATATATGTGTGTAAATAGTTTTTCCTTAGATAAGATTATAATATATGAATCTTTTATTTATAAGACATTTGCGTTCTGCAAATTTTACAACAAAAGCCAAAAAACCGTTTCGGTTATTTGTTTTTGCTAGTAGCGCCAATTTATATAATTAGAGTGTAATTAATACTATTAAGAACTTTAGATAATCTATGGAACACCACCACATAAGTTGAAAGATATTACCTAATACGTTTTATAAACAAGAGCACCACTTTGAATTGTTTTTTGTTTATTTAACACAAACTGAAAATAAAATCTGTACCAACTGAAAAACTAAATTAGTTAGCAATTTTGCATGTTGTTCAATCTTCTTGCGTTACTACCTACTTCCTTTCTCAGACAAGATGAATACATTTTTAAAACTCTAGTTAGCGGGTACGCCACTGTTCAACCCCAAGATTTTCGAATGTTTTTCTTTATTCATGGTCTACCAAAATCCCGTTTCTTATGACTATCTAAAGACATCTAACAATTTTAAATCGTTATTTAATTTATAGTAGGACGTACCGTACTACAAATAGCGAGTAGGCGTGAAGGAAGGAGCTCTGATAAGATTTTATAAAAGCAGTTCTGAAACGGAAATCCAAGATCTTCTAGATAATCTTTAATTGAACGCCTAAGATAGACAAACTACTTTTAATAAACAAGTACTTGCGTAAACAAGTTTGTATACTTTGACATATGTATAGTTTTAAATAATTTATGTAGGGGAGTATACAAGCGAGTATAAGATCATAAATTTGTCAGGGGATAATTAAAACGGTGTTTAAAATAATACAAATGTTAAATTTTATTCATGACAAACATTCATCATTTTAATGCAAGCAATCGTATGCTTAATAATTACAAGAATGTTGGCTATGAATTAACAAAATAGTTTACATCATATTTGAACATGTCCCAGTGCCTTTCTGTCTTAGTGAGAATAATATGTGATATGATTTTGCTATTGTTCTTAGTAATTTTTTTTATTTCTGATCATCTGATGCCCTTGTTTTACTCTTCTTCGCTAACAATTCAAATATCTATCCTCTTTGATATTCTAACATATGGTTAGCTAGCAGAAAAATATACCACTTCTTTTTTATAATCTCTTTTTGTGATTTTTATTTCTAGGTATTATTATATTTTTGTTTCGGTTTTATTTTATACTCATCTTAGAAATATTTTATTATGTTTTTCTTGCAACATTCACATATCGTTATATAATAGTATATTAAAGGACAAGTTTCATTTTCACATTTCAAAGTACGAATTCAGAGTTTAAGAAACGAGTGGCGTAGCCACGAGTTTCTTAACTGAATGAGTGTTTTAATGTCAAATGAAACGTGTCTTTTATGCTATTTTTTGCAATTAGTTTTAAAATTTCTCTTTTTGTAAAAGCAAAACGAGAAAAATTTGATAATCAAGGGAAATTTTGTGGCGGTTGTCACCTTGGTTTGGCACAAGATTTAAATTGACAAGTTAATTTAAAATTGACACATTTTTGATAATTTTCAACAGAATGTTTCTATTGCACACGGTATCACTATCACTTCGAAAGATAATTCAAACGTTAACATAAATGTTTATAATAGTTGTACTATTTCAAAGATTAATTAAAAATATCAAATCTTACAATGAATTTCAATATAAAAACCTCAAACTTGCTTACAAAATGTCATATTGAGATCTCCATTTCTGTTGCAATGTGACCAACTTAAAATAAATCTGTTTAAATGTTCCATTTCTATTACGCAACTAGTGCTGTAATAGACCCTATTACAGCACTAGTGAAATAAATGGTATGATTACGGTACTAATTGCAAAAACTTGTATTTCATACCTATACACGTTATG
Source organism: Amphimallon solstitiale (assembly GCA_963170755.1). Classification (NCBI taxonomy): domain Eukaryota; kingdom Metazoa; phylum Arthropoda; class Insecta; order Coleoptera; family Scarabaeidae; genus Amphimallon; species Amphimallon solstitiale. Next base: position 109,278,789 of record OY720678.1, on the reverse strand, counting down.
TTAAATATTTTGCTTTTTGTATTTCCAACATTGTCTTTCATATTTATTGTCGTATTATAAATGCTTTCTCTGATACGTGTATATTACTAAGTTCTGAATCTATTAATATGACTTTATTAGCATAAATTACAAATTCTATAGATCCACTGCAAACATATATGTATGACCAATTGATTATTTATTAAATATTACCAAACATATTTCTATACTATTCTAAATTCAAACTTCTGGGTTATAAGTACTATAATTGAGAAATTTCCAGTATTTCTAACATCATTTTATTGGTTTTGCCAGAATACTACACTCTTGAACAGGATAAACCTGAGTTTTATAATTAATAGGCCTGTTGAGACTTTGCATATAAAGAATATATTTATTCAGTTAAATATAGATTTTGTATTTTCTGCGCCGAAACAATTTTGGAGTAAGGTTTGGGAATGTCATCTAATCATTCCTTTTAGTTACCGTATTACTTTAACTACTGTCATTCAACACAAAATAAGAATAGTCAATATATTAACAATTTTACTAAAATATTTCACAGAAATAATATTACAATATATTATTATAAATAAATCATAAATTTTCTCTCTTCAATATTTTCACGACAAAAATTTCTATAATCCATGGTATAGCGCATAACAGATACACTACAGTTAATAGATGTACCACCATGATATTGCTGTTTGTTAAGTTTTTCACCCAACCTAAAATAAAATCATGATTTTCAGTTAATTTAAGATATTGTTAAATGAATCGATTGTTTTATCACCTGATAATATCCCCACGGATAGAGCTACGAATCCACATACCACCATATATAAAGAAAAAGCTGTCGTAAATCTTGGACCATATTGCTCGGCAACTACTAATGGTAAAGGAGTTTGAATAAAGCATCTTAAAAATCCAAGAATAGCAGACATTGACATCACCCACCAGAAGGTATATTTCAATGTGAATGCTGTAAATTCATATACATTACAATTTAGCGTAATTTGCCTAAATGACAATACATATATCACAAAGAGATTGCAATATATTTATGTACAATCTTCAAATGTTTTATTAGTCGAAAAGGACCAGTTTAAGGTCATTCTTTTTCATATTATTTCATATCAATGTTTAAGTTAAGTCATGATATGAGTAATTTATAGAATATTGTTGCTACATTTTTCCAATTTTGATAATATATTTTAATACCGATGTAATATTTTTATTATAATTATATACGTAAGTATGTTTTATCAGTCATTTTCGTCGCAAGATTCCGAAATTAACCCAGATATGCCTACTGTCCTTTTAAAAGGACCGTTTGTCAGTTCCTGTTTTATCTACCCAAAGCGTCATTTTAAGTACTGAAACATAGAGGTCAGCACAGGTTTAGGTCACAGAAACGTAAAAGTTTCGTTTGGCGGCAATAGTGGTAGTGTTTATCCACAATTAACAGTTTGGAAGCCCTTAAAAAAGTGTGATTGTGGAGAAAATGGCGCATCCTATTGATTTGAGGCTTACTGGGTAAGTAATATAAGGAAATTGTCATGAATTTTCCTTGAAATCGCTTCAAATAAGATTCAGTAATACGACTATATCTTTACAATAAAAATGAATTGCCTGTTGTTAGCACAAAAACTTGTTAAATCTTGGTGTCCTTTTAAAAGGACAGTAGGCATATCTACAACTTTTTTTCATTTTTCTAGTGGGTTGACGTTAAATGAACTTCTTCATTATTTGGAAGATGACGATAATGTTTTTAATCCTGTCAGCGTGGATGGTGAAATCAATATAGCATTAATGCCTCCGACTAATGCAACTGGTGACCTAACGGATGAGGATTCGGGAGATGAAGACTCTATGACTGTAAACAATTTGCCCGCTTCGCAACTCACGGCAGAAGTTGAAATTTTTAATCCAACTGATAATTTTCAAGAGGATTTAGATTATTCTAATAATAATGTGAATGACAATCCGGACGAAAACAATGAGAACGGCCACGTTGTTGCAAGTGAGTGGGATACAGAAAACGATATTCCTCTTCATTATTATCAGGCATCCAAAAAAACTTTTAACTGGAAAAACAAAGATCTCGATGTAGAAAATATAGAGTGGCCTTTGAAGTATGGTTGCAAACCCTTACTAACACCAAAGCAGATTTTTTATTTATTTTTTGACGCCGAGATCATCCAAATATTTGTACGTTTTAGTAACGAATATGCCCAGAAAAAAAATTATTGGGGAAATATCACCACAGATGAAATGTATTCATTTTTTGGAATTTTGCTTTTAAGTGGCTATGTATCCATGCCTCGTCGCCGAATGTACTGGGAACAACGAAAAGACAGCCACAACGATCTAGTAGCAGGGGCATTATCTAGAGATAGATTTGAATATATAATGCAAAACTTGCACTGTGTAGACAATGATGAATTAGATAATAATGACCGATTTGCCAAAGTACGGCCACTTTTTTCTAAACTTAACAAAAAATTTCAAATGTACGCTCCACACTTTGAGACACACAGTGTTGACGAATCAATGATTCCATATTTTGGTCGACACGGTCTGAAGCAATTGTAATTGTAAAGTGGAATGACAATAGTTGTGTCAATGTTGCTTCCAATTGCCACTCGGTTGAACCTGTACATCAAGTCGCCAGGTATTCTCAAAAAGAAAAAAAACGAGTTCAAGTGGAACAACCAAATGTCATTTCTAAATACAACTTGTACATGGGAGGGGTAGATCGTTGCGATCAGTATGTTAGTTTGTATCGAACTGGTATCCGTGGCAAGAAATGGTATTTCCCGATTGTCGCATATTGCCTTGACGTTGCAGAACAGAATACTTGGCAATTATATCGTTATTTGGGAGGGAAATTAGACCACCTAGCCTTTAGAAGATGTGTAGCAGAAGGAATGTTAGAAAGCCACCAAGGTAGCTCTAGAAAAAGAGGAAGACCCAACAGTATGGAACATCAAGAATCCAAAATAGACAATAAAGATCACTACATAGTATCCCAGGAGAAGCAGACAAGATGCCGAATTTGCCACAAAAAAGTGCAGAAAAAATGTGCCAAATGTCAAGTGGCTTTACATGTTGAATGCTTTCCAAGTTATCATGGAAAATATGACTAATATTTTTTTCTCATTAAAAAAATTAGGTGTAATTTCGTTTAAGTGTAAAATGTGTTGCTACTTTACATATTATAGTTCATGTTATTAAATTTTTTTTTTATAAAACGGTCTTATAAATTTATTTACCTATGGCTACTTTAATGCCTACTGTCCTTTTAAAAGGACATACGTTTACAGCAAAGCTCTTTAACTATTTTTTTTTAAATTTTTCTCATGTTTATTGTTGTATAATGAATCTAATCTCTTAATTTCATTGACAAAATCTAAAAAGCATAAATTCAGGCATATCTGGGTTAAGAAGCGACGTTCACCAGCGGATGATTTCGTGTGCGAAATTTATATACGGTCGTTTTTATATTCCCGGACTAGACATTTTTCAATAATAATATAATTTTTCGTTAAAGTGTTTTATTATCATACATGCCTTGGTAATGACTTTGACAATTTACAAAACAATTGCAGCAGTATTAGTTTTAACATCTGTCAGTTTGAGATGTCACGTATCAAAATGCACAAACTTGAATATCGAGCAGTTATAAAATTCTTGACAAAACAAGGAAAATCTCCAAAAATTATCCGTGAAGAAATGTTGGCTGTATACGGAGATGATTGTCCTTCAAAGTCGACTATTTGCGAATGGGCAAAATTGTTTAAACATGGCCGAGAATCACTGGATGATGATCCCCGTCCAGGTCGGCTTGATGATGTGATCACCGCCGATGTTATTGAAAAAACAAAGTGTTTGGTACTGGAGGATGCAAGATTAAAGAAGCGACAATTAGCAGCTTCATTAGGAGTTTCAGAAAGCACGGTTTTCAGAATTCTACACGAATACCTTGGAATGACAAAAGTTATGGGTTCCGCGAATGCTTTTGCCATTCCAAATGCGTGTGCGGATGGAGACGTGTGAACAATTTTTGGCGCATTGTGGAGACGAACCAGGTTTAATTATAATAATAATAATAATAATAATAATAATAATAATAGTTTATTACCAGCAACAAAGAAAAAAAATAATAAGTACATTGTAAAGAACTGAATTACAAAATATAATAACACATAAGAAATACTAAATGGTAAAAGGACTAAGAATCAGTCGAAGACTGGTCTTCCTCTCAGCCCTGTGACTTAACAAGCATAGCAGTTAACAGATGACCAACACGGCCAAGGCTCAAAATACGCAATGCACACATACTCGGCAAAGTTCATTCAGAAATGGTGCCAAAGACTTCCATAGCCATCACCTGCTCACGCCAACGGCGCCCGCTCCCGAAGCAAAATTGTTTTCAAATTATATTTAAGTACAGGAAGGCTCATGCTTCTGAGATCATCGGGCAATGAGTTATAGCAAACGTAAACACAGTACGAGAAGCCACGCTCGTATAGAGTCGTTTTGTGAAATGGCGGGGAAATTAAGCCTCTCGTACGGATGTTCACATTATGCACATCAGCCCGAAATCTAATTTTTGCTGTCAAATAGGGCGGACAACCAGATTTTATGATTTTAAGAAAAAATACAGTAGACTGCAACCGTGCCCTATTCCCCATACTAAGCCAACCAGCATCATGCAGCTTGTGCGAGATATGGTCAAACTTACGGATTCCATACATGAAGCGAAGACACGAATTCTGCACCAGCTGGACCCGTCTTCTATCAGAGCAATTAAGGCAAGGTGCTATTACAGGAGAGCAGAATTGAAAATGTGACAACACCAGGGAATCGCACAGCAACTTCTTAGTCTCCACAGTTAAGTACGATCTATGCGGATAGAGTAGCTTAAGAGCTGAATAACAACGCTTAATGCATTGAGTGATATGCGATTTAAATCGTAGAGACGTGTCTAATATCACCCCTAGGTTTTTAGCCTCATTTACTATCGGCAATGTTATGCCATTAGCCGATACAGTAATGGAATCCAATAATGCCTGTGACCTGCAGCCGAAAACCAGCACAGAAGACTTGGCCGGATTCAAGAACAGAGAATGCTTCGCCGAAACCTCACATAGAGTATTCAAGTCCTCATTCATGTTATTGACAGCTCTCGATACGTCCACAGCACTGAATGAATGGTAGACCTGCGTATCATCGGCATACATATGAAACTCACAGACACGCAAAGATATCGGAAGTCTGCAAGTGTATATAGTAAATAGAAGAGGGCCCAATACTGAGCCCTGAGGCACTCCACTAACCACCGGAAGATCACCAGAGCACTTTCCATTCAAGGAAACTCTTTGACGCCGATCCCGAAGATAGCTAGCGAAGAACCTAATAGCAACATCATCGAAGCCCACGAAACGCAAAACTGCAAGAAGCAGCTCATGGTTTATGGTATCGAAGGCCTTACTGTAATCCAGTAATACCAAAACCGACACATTACCAATATCCAGATTAGAGATGATATCATCAGTCACCTTCGCCAGGGCCGTCGCACAACTGTGCATGGGTCTGAAACCAGACTGATTCATTGGCAGCAGATCATTAACTAGTAAATGTCCACGTACCTGTGCGTCCACAACCCTTTCCAAAATTTTAGAAAGACAAGGAAGTATACTGATTGGACGAAGATCTTTAAAGTCCTTAGGATTTGCACATTTAGGTATAGGAGTAATTAACGCTGTTTTCCATTGAAAAACTCCTTCAGCCAGACAATAATTCAGAATGTGAGTGACGAACGGGATTATATACGGACAACACATCCTCAGCATAGTAATATTTATTCCATCACAACCTGTTGCACGAGATGAAATAGTCATGATGATTTTAGTAACCTCATGTTCAAGTACTGGCTTGAAACCAAAAGAAGATTTAAGATTAGGGTGTTTATTATCCAGATAACCCCGCAATGTATCAGCATCACATGTCAAAGGAATATTAGAAACTGACGATACAAAGTAGTCGTTAATGCAATGTGAATCTCCCAGGTTTGCAGGGATAGGTGTCAATTTATTCCTACAGATATTTAGTTTCTTCAATTCCTCCCAACATATCTTTTGACTGGAAGTTGAGAATTTATGATTCAAATAGGCTGTCTTTTCAGATTTAATAACAGAAGTGCAGAAATTTCGTAAGGACTTATAGTATTCCCACTGTGGAGGGCGTTTCGAAATTTTAAATTTCTTATAAGCTTCATCACGAAGCTGCATCAAGTATTTCGTATTCTGTGATAACCAGGGGCTGTGCTGTTTGTTCGACACTGGGCGTGTACGCAATGGAGCATAACAGTCAAATAAACCTATAACTGCAGCATTTAAATATTCTAACTTATCAGTAATATTATTCATATGAAACACACAATGCAATGGAACTCTACACAAGTCCGAATGAAAAGTGTTATAACTGACTGTATTCAAATTTCTAGCAAGTACTGTACAAGGAGACGATCCAATCTTTTGAATATTAATTGTACAGAAAACAAGCTCATGATCCGCTATATTAACATTCTTTGTACCACTGTCCAATACCAACTCCACATTAGTCACAATAATAAGGTCAATCAAAGAATAAGACTTCTTAGTGATTCTAGTAGGGCAGTCTATGATTTGATTTAGTCCCAGAGATGTCAAAAGTGATTTAAGTAATTGTGTGTCAGAGCATTGCCTTAGTACATCAATATTAAAGTCACCCAAACAGAAAATGTCATCACATTCAGGTAAGAGATTGTAAAAAGTGGTTTCCAACTGAAGTACAAACTCGCTAACACTAGATGAAGGGGGTCTATAAATTATACCAACTATAAGATTCTGTTGCTTTACCCTAACCGAAAGCCACAGTTGCTCCGGTATATTCAGCTGTAGTACCCTATATTTAACCACTGACCTTATGTCAATCCACTTGTCACCGCAGATGAGACCTGGGTCCATCATTTTGACCCTGAGTCAAAAAAAGAATCAATGCAGTGGCATGTTAAGGGTTCTAGCCCTCCCAAGATGTTTAAATTCACCCCTTCTGCAGAAAAAATAATGGCAACGATTTTTTGGGATTGTCAAGGAATACTAATGATTCATTATCTACATAAGGGTAGTACGGTAACAGGAGAGTATTACGCAAGATTAATACATCGCCTAAGAGATTGTATTAAAGCGAAAAGGCGCGGAAAACTGACGCAAGGTGTGCTGTTGCTTCACGATAATGCACCAGTCCACAAATCAAGATTCACAAAAGCTGCCGTTGCCGAATGTGGCTTTACAGAAATAGACCATCCACCTTATAGTCCAGATCTCGCTCCGTGCGACTATTTTTTGTTTCCTAATCTCAAAAGAACTCTAAGAGGAACGAAATTTATGGACAATTACGAACTTATAGCGGCTGTTGAAAGGTATTTTGCAGACAAACCAAAGGACTGTTTTTATAATGGGTTAGAGATGTTATTGAAACGATGTAATACTTGCATCCAAAAGCAAGGGGATTATATTGAAAAATAAATATTTATTACTGTTCAAAACTTTTTTTTTCATGCCTAGTCCGGAAATATAAAAACGACCCCTCGTACATATACATATTCACAACAAACATCTACAGTACAGAGTCTTATAGGTCAGTGTGACACAGAGAAAGTATTCGGAAAAAGAAAATGATAACATTTGTTGCTTATTCTAATATTATAAGAATTCACTGCGCATCTTGTGTGAGAGGCATCTCACCGGTCGCTCTCAATATGTGAGCTGCACATATTCATAACCACATTTACAAAGTATAAATAAAAGAAAATAAGCTGTTATCTATAATAGTTTATAATTTCTAGTAATTCAATTATAGTAAATTAGGTAAATACCAATTTAAAACCAGTAAATATAGGATTCATTACTCTCGTTTGTTAATCATCTAATTAAAATAATTGTGGTTATTTATACTATAACAGTACTTGAGGTAAAACCATAACTAAGTCGGTTAAACTACAATATATACAAATCGAAATTAGGAATATAATATTTTGATCGGAAAGAAATAGTTAATATATTTTTTGCATATTCTATGAATAATCTTTTATTAGGTTGAATACGAACTATACTAAACTAAAAATGAGGAGTGGGCATCATGCGACTTTCTTATACGTGCATGAGTTCGGAATTGTGTATGCAAAAATAGTTCCATATTAATTTTAAATACTTCTCTCTTGAAAGTATGATAAGTACCTTTCTTGAATTAAAAAAATAATAACCATAAAACATAACAAAACATAAATAATAATAATAATAATAATAATATTAAGGGACATAGCAATATTAGTATATAAAATATATTGCATTTATACGGATGTTCCATAATACACAAAAATTATGTGGGATTGCAGAACACTTCATTGAAAACAACCTACAAATAAGACATATAACATATTCTTTCAGGTGCTGGATTATAATAACACACAGCTAGTACTAAGCCAGTTGTTATGTACTATTTCGATTCAATTTTTGTGTGCTGAAATTTTGTAACCCTTGCAAACAACTCATACACGATTATTGATTATTCATGTGTAAAAAAGTCGTTCCCATCTTTTAAAAATGGAGAGAATGAATAATCAGGTGCAAAGCGTACTGCATCAACAGACAACAATATTACATGTGTGGAAACCCAGATTCCAGAAGACTGTTGAACTTCAATCAGAGCAATTTTAAAAATATTGATGAGCCTAGCATCTGTCCATACTGTACACAAACTGGGCGTGCAGTACATGTTGTACGAAATGGGTTTCTCATCTTTTGTCTGAGAATTAAAAAAGCTTGGAAATAACCTTGTCTTTGCAGCACGTCACGGAAGTCAAAACGGTAACTACATTAACTTATTAATAATTTCTGGCGACAAAACTTATAGCATTATTCTGAACCATCCGGTAAGTTGTCATCCATACAATGAAAACATTCTAATTCACAATGACCAAAGAAGTACAAAAGTTACTTTCTGTAGATAAAGAGATGAAAATCATATTTTTTCGCCGAGTGGAACTCTTGCTGATAGAGTTTAAAGAAGCTAGTGTAAATAATAATACAAACCGTTAAGAAAGAAAAAGCTTCATTAAGCAATAATATAAGAACGTCGGCGGAACGTCACTGCTCGACTTCATGTGGCTAATGTAATAAAGGAAATTCCGGCGCAAAAGACCTGGAGTATTTTAAACGATCTACCCTACATTTCAGACCTATTTTCTCGCAATTTCTCTATCTTTCGGCTAGACTGAAAAATTCCTAAAACGTAAGCGTTTCCAGTTGGACACATAAAAATAAAACACTGTGACAAAATTCTTCAATCGGACGTTGCAAGAATTCTATGAGCAGGGTATAAATTGGTTAGTGCACCAATTTTATATTACCTCAGGTGGGTATCATTATACAAAGGTACCAACCCACAGTCTGACTACAACAGAGTTGAACATACCATAGGTCTTTTTACACTGTGTGCTTTGATCTGCAGAAACCTGCCAGCAAATACATAAAACTATAACCGCATAATCGTGCTATCGAGCAATCTACGATGTGGTTCTGATCATACTTATATTTTTCAAAAACCATCTAACCCATTTTGTAGTCTTAGAATAAGAGGAAAAATTAATATTAATAGGTCATACTATGATTAGAAAGGGAGACACAAATGTAGTATGAGCTGCAAAAATTTTGCTTCTGTAGAAACACGAAATCAAGAATTTGAAAAATATAGGATGGGCAGGTTTCTTTCATAGCCGCTTAAGTGAGAGAGATGGAGAAGAAATGGGTATTTGGACAAAAAGTCGTTTGTAGCGAAGTGTTCGTGAACACTTTAGGAATAACAAAATTTCGGGTAAAGGTAGTTCCAAATAAATCTTGGGCATTCATCCTTAACAGACCTAAGAACAGGTCTGACAGGTATACGAAAAGAAACATTACCTAAGAGGTAAAAAGAAAAGGTTGGAACAACAACTTTTCTGATGACAAATAGCATCAAAATGTTGATCAAATTTAATAAAAAAAACATGTTCTATTATCGCAGAACACATACTTCATCAGTTCAGTTTATGCTGCCTGATGTGACACTACATTTTAGGTATTAAAAATATTTCAAAAACTGATACATTCTGGATAGTCTTTCATCTTACAATAGAATACTAGACACAAAATTAAACTTGAAATATAAACCTTTGAAAAACGTGCAATATTTGCGAAGAACATGGATTGACAATGTAGCTTTATAGACTAGTAGAAGATAAATACTATTTTGTGCCAATGTTGAATAAAATCCAGATTACCTTTAAAACAAACTTTACTGGAGATGTTTATAATTTTTTGATCGCTGAGAATTAATAGCTTCTGCATAACTATACCCAATTGTGGTGATAATTATTTGTAAAAATGTTTCTTATTATTTTTGTAAACCAGACTTTTGTTTCTACTAAACATCCCACTTATAAACAATAAATAAATCTTTTTTATTGATAATGTATTAACTATAGTTAACATGAAAAACTAAATATCTAATATATGCAATATACAAAATGTCAGTTTTAAATAATATAGGTACCTGTCACTATTTAATGTTAATTTAATGTTTATGATATAAATATATGCAAATAAAAACTTGTTAGCCTATTCAATAAAATAAGAAGCTCATGATAATTTTTATTATATATAAATAAATTATTATATATAAGAATTACACATATCTGTAGCATATATATGTATACTTATAGATTCCTTTTTGACTCTATGTATATACAATTAAAATTGCAAAATATTTTTACCAAAGAAAAGGTATTAAATTAGTAATTCATATTTAAAGGAAAGAAAATAATACTACAAATTGCAATTATTCACTATAAATACGTACCTATTCGAAATATTGCAGACAGCAAAGCTCCTGTCAGAAACACGTACCTATTCCATACCGGTATAATAGCGCTAACGACGCACAGTAATATCCTGCTTATTAAATCTGCCGTGAAATACACGACCATAATTTGTGTAATTTCTGATTGCCCGAATCCATAATTAACAAGTAAGAGCGGAAATATTGAAATAAAAGCCAGATCTGATGTCATTCCCAAGGACAGTCCGAATGCAATATTAACGTATACTGCTTCTTTGAATAATCCCAAATCCAATGATTCTGCTAAAGATTCCCTGGAAGAAAAACAATAGGTATATATATTCTTATTAAAGATATAAATTGGCACGTAATTAATTTAAAATCATTTTTTTAACTTAACTATTTTGCACATGCATATTTATTTATTTATTTTGAAATGTTTGTTTATTTCATGTTCTTCAAATGTTTTCCTAAAATTAGACTATTGTTCTTATCATGTGATTCTCTGTTTGACCTTTATCATGAATCCGCCTAATTCAAGAAAAAATCTTCTTCAACAAATAAACATTCTTTATGTAGGCTAATTTCGCAATAGAGGGACTTCCCAATTTGCGATGAGGAAACAAAAAATATTTTCAAGTTAGAGTTATTAGATAATGATATCAAGGCCAATTAGGTTTTCATATCAAAAGAAACGTAGTTATGTTTATGATTTAGTTTAAAGCATTGGAGCGGAAATATACGTTATAACTTATCTACAAAAATATCTTCTCTTCTTCAATAATACAGATGTGGTAAACCTTTCGGCATACCATAATTCTTAATTACCGATAAAATCCCAGAAATATCAGTAACTCTTATAGTTATAAACTCATGATCTTTCTTTACTTTCATAATTAAATATTGTAAAGAAATTGTTTATACTTATTTTATGTACTATAAATAAATGGTCTTTCAATATCGATGCTCGAAATTTGTTAGTTTATAGCGGCCGTATTGTTAAAGCAACATCAGTCAAATTTATTTTGAATTGTTTTGTGGTGTAAGGCAAATCATCATGGAAGGTTATAGCGTTGAACAATGAATGTAAATCATCAAATATTATTTATATTAAGTCAGTGCTCTATTCAAGAAACGTTCCGCGTATTACGTCATTTTTATCCTTGCCACAACGGGCCTGCCAAGTCGACTATTCGACGTTTGGTGGCAAAATTCCAGTCAACCGGTTCGATAAATAATCATCCAACACCCGTACGTCACCGAAACGCAGCGTCTGCTGTTAGCATCGTTGTTGTGTGTGAGAGTGTATGACCAAACTCGAGGCAGTCAATTTCTCGTTGTTCACAAGACCTTGGCTCTTCTGCGACTGCAGCTTGGCAAATTTTGCGTCGAGACTTGGGTCTGTTCAAGTACAAAATTTATTTGACTCAGGTACTTAATGTAAACCACCATAGACAATGCCGTGTGTTTGCTGATTGGGCTCTGGAGCAGTTGGAAGTTGACCCAAATTTCGCTAAAAAAATCATCTTAGTGATGAGGATCATTTTCGATAAATGGATATGTGAACAAGCAAAATTGTCGGATTTGGAACGATACCAATCCACACGAAATGCACTAGCACCAAATTCATTCCGAGAAAGTCACTGTTTGATGCATATTTTGGTCTGTCGGAATCATCGATCCGTACTTCTTTCAAAACAAAACTGGCAATGCCATAACCGTAAATGGCTAAGGCTACAGATCGATGATAAGCAACTTTTTGCGGCCAGAATTGGATGATATGGATACCAATGCCATGTGGTTTCTACAGGACGGAGCTACGAGCCACACAGCGCAAGCCACGATGGACATTCTGCATGAGCGATTTAAAGGCATGGTTATTTCGCCCGGCGGCTATATAAACTGGCCACCTAGTCCGTGCAATTTAACGTCTTTTGACTTCTTCAGTCTTCGTCTTTGGGGCTATCTTAAATTGCAGATCTATGCGAATAAACCACAAACAATTAATTTCCTAAAAGCTAACAAAACAAATTCCATCCTGCAAGATTTATGAGACAAAGTAATCGAAAATTGGGCCCTTCAAGACGTGACATTAAGCTAAGTCGCATTTGGACGACGTTATGTTCTATACTTAATGCTATAAAATTTTCTTTTAAATAAAAAAAAAATATATCTCACTCACAACTTGTTTTATATATATTTAAAAATCGAGCGTTCTTATTGAAAGACCCTTTATTTATATCATGCAGCTTTTACTTCTCCGATATATCCACAGACTATTCAGGTATTTATATTTGATTTGATAGAAGTTAATAATAGGAGAACCAAAACGTTCTGTCCTCTACTGATTATATTCCTTTTCACACCAAAGCAACTAATTATTATTTTATTAGCTTGGACCAATATTTGTTGCTTATGGATTTACCTATGGTATATTTGCCGCCAAGATATAGCAGTTTAAACAGCATTGTGAGACTTACTATAAACGAATGAATTTAACGCAAAATGCTAAGAGAAAAAGTTGACTGTAATGCAATTTGCTCATTTAGGTATTTACATTATCATTATAATAATAATAATAATATTTATTAATTCATGTGACCAAAACATGGTATAGAACAAGTCAAAATAATACAATCATAAACATAAAAAATAATAATACAAACACAAAGTTAAACATAAGCAACTAACAACGTAAAGGCATAAAAAATAATGATAACAACGACAACAATAATACTTTCTTTGTACCGATGATCTTCTTTATGGGATAAGCCATTGTTACATATGTATACATCAAAACAACATATAATTTATACAATAAATATAAATATACAAATTAAATGGTACAAACATTTTGTCCCGGTAACCTTTCGGTATGGGATACGTTAGTATATCAATTATACAGTATTATTCTATCTATATATGTATGATAGCATTGTTTTGCATATACTCCATCTCTTGCCAATATAAGGAGGCTAGATCATTGTTAACTTATGCAAATCTGTATAATTTGAAAGAAGATGATAAACTTTTAAAATACTGAAGAGATTTGTTTCACTCGAGATAACAATATCGATACAGATGACTTGTAATAAGAGAATAAAAATGTATTTACTAATTTAGTGATTATAGGTGATGTCTATAATATGACATGGATATATGACGTTTACGTCTTTAATTAAAAATATAAAGGTTAATAGTATTAAAATTCTGAATATTACTCTGAGGGTCCGACTCACTTAATGTTAATGGTGATAGAACATTAAGTAATGAACAGCTCTCAATTACCTTCCTGTTTCGAGGCACTCCTGATAGTCAAGCGAGGTACAGTACACAGATCGAGTACTAAATGCTGGGCGGAGTCCTCGCTGCGCGACTATAGGTCAGTGTGAGACAGAGAAAGTATTCGAAAAAAGGAAATGATTACATTTGTTCATTATCGCATGCATTAGTAGCACAAAGGAGTAAATGCAGATAAGAAATTGTAATATACTGAAAAGAGATGCATATATAGGAAACATATTGCACTTCGATATGTAACGCTTGACAATTTTTCCAGACTGTTCGTGCTTATAGCTATATAGCTATATAAGCTATATGATGCAGGAAGCATATATTATTAACAAATGTGCTCTGTTAGAATGAATAATTAATGTATAATTACAGCAGCATCAGATTTATTGCAGGCTTTTTGTATGCTGAAATACGTTTTAATATTTTTAAGGCTTAGGTAAAGAAATGAATTAAATATCATATGTATATCAACTTATATTGTGTTAATCTTCATGCTTCTAGTTATTGTTGTTCGAATTTTAATTTAGAAATACTAAATTGATTTTTCATTAAATATTAATAATTTTGTTGGATACTTTATTATATAAATTGCCAAGGGTTTCTTGAAAAATCAATTTAAATAAATTAAGAGCTTTCTTCGAGCTAAGTCGTAACGTCCGTCTCCAGCTAGTGGAGTATTGGTCTTTATATGGCTTGGGCGTCTAGTGGTAGGTACAGAAACATCAGTTTGTATAAAAATTTTAGACAAATCTAAATGCACCAGAATATAACATTTCAGTACTAAAATAATTGTTTAAGTTTGTTAGTTATCGGATTTGGATCCCTAGTCATTAGATTACAGATATATTAAAGCAATTAACATTAATATATATCAACTAATTAAAAGATATAGGTTTTAATTAGTTGATATATATTAATGTTAATTGTTTCTATATATCTGTAATCTATTGACTAGGGATCGATAATTAGAATAACACTGCTTCTCGAGAAGATGTATTTACTATTACTTGGTACGTATCGAAATAAAAGTATTTTCCAAGCAAGAGTAAAAAGATCTTCTCCAAAAGCAATATTGCGGGCCAATGTACCTCTGACTGCCGATCCCTACTAATGAATTACTTATACGTTTATGTGAACCAGGAAAATGGGAGCGTATTTTTACAGTAAAATAGACCCGTTAGAGTAAGATTTACGAAATTAAAATATAAAATGTTTACCCTATAATTAGTACGCTCATATGCATTTCGTTGTATACCTACTATATTAAAAAAATATATATTAAAAAATTATATTAGTACCATACACCTTTCTTCTTATCACAAGAGTGAGTCTCAACTTGATGAATATTTTGCAGAGACGCCGCAAATCCATTCAAACTAGCAATTGAGGCGGCTTTTAATTTGATAGTAAATGGCAACGGCTTCTCTTCCATTAAAGGGTCTCCTTCAGTATGACGTTGTTTAGTATCCTGAACATGCGACAGGAGTTCCATACTACGAACATGCGACAGGACTTCCATACTACGCGCGACTAAAATCAACTTATTCAAGCATTTATTTGCTACAAAAAGCAAACAAGTATCATTATATACCTTTTTTCATTTCCATCACAGTCATTCTTTTCTTTTTGTAATGCCATTTTGCTGGTTGCAACATGCACATCGCTAATATACCGTTCAAACTTATTGCGGAAAATATTGCAGCAGTGCCTCTAAAACCAAGGTTATCCATGCATGTAGTGGTTAAACCTGGCCAAGCAATCGTTACTGCTGCAATCAGCGCCTGGCATATGCCCATCATAACATTTTTTCTACTTTCAAAATATCCATGAAATGCAGTGAAAGCTGATGGCATCATGAGACCAAAACCAAAGCCTGTGGTATCAAAGTATCAGTAGTTTTGTTGGATTTTACGATTTACGAAATACTAACCTTGTAATATTCCAAAAGACACGATCATTTGGAATAAATTTGTAACAAAGATGGTACCAAATGAACCAATAAAGAATATAGCTGCGCCTATTAATCCGACTTTGCGGTAAGTATACCTTTGAAGAAGATGATTAGCTGGCAGACCTTGAATAACATTTTTGTTTGATTTTGTAAGACATGATGGTTAAATGTGTGTATTTAAGTACCGGTAAAGCATAAAACTGTATTAAATACCGCGTTAACCAATGTAGTACCGCCTGTTTCATCGCCTAAACCTGCTAAGAATGGACCAAAAACAATACCGAATGCAGCCAATGGAACGATTGTGACTATCTGTAATAAGTAAATACTATTTCAAACAAAAATCATGTTTAATTAGCAGTGATAGTATTTCAAAACTATTATTAGTAATATTCCCCTTGTCTATAGTAAATATAGGTAAGGCGTATTCCTCAACTAACCTGAATACGCTAACCTCTACCGAAACATTAGCTTCTATATTTATTATAGACGACAGAAATTATTCCAATAGCGATTATACAATAAAAAATAGTTAAAATCTACTAAGATTACCGTAAGATTTAATAACTTAACGATGTCTTTGTTGCAAATTATATCTATTGTATTAAATTGGTTTTGTCTAAATATTTGGGATATTGATTAGCAATTAGTAACGCTGGGAGTTTCTAATAACAAATATAAATATACCTTTCTTATACGGTCTTAGAGAAGGAAATACTTTATACACTAGCATGTTTCGCGTAATACTTGTTTTGTAGCACGTGGACATTAAAAAAATATATCTAATCGAGATTTTCTAATAATTTAGAAGAATGAGAAAACTTTAAGCAAGATTTATTTTATTGGAAAGGCAGCAACTAGTATTAATAATAATAGATTTTATTGCTCTAGAAGCGAGAGACTAAAAATATAAACAATAATTAGACATCATAGTATTCGGCGAATAAATAAAATATTTTTGAATTTAGTTTTTAATGAATTTATATCTATTGGTATCACTTTTAATTTTGATGGTAAAGCGTTGAAGGCCTTGGCTGCTGTAAGATAATCTTCTCTAAAGAAGATCTTTGTTCAGAAATATTTATGACATTAAAGTATATTGTCACCATGAAATGTTTCAGAAACAATGGAGTACATGATATTCGATATAATACTGCCTGCCATCTCGCTGTTGTGCTATGAAAAGGTTGCCAAAGTGAATAGATGACCCCCAAACTACAACCTCGTAATGCATCTGGACTGAGCGTACTAAATTGATTTCAAAAAGGACAAAGATCTATAATTTTTCTCTCTCTGTCGACCTAATCTTGTTTTCTTTACAACACTGCATACTACCATTCTTACACAGTGTGATACCCAACGGAAATATCTGTCTACTGAATGATCAAGGTATAACTAGTTGGGAAGCGACTCAAATGTATATTTACAAATAAACTATAATTAGCTTTCCTTGAAAAAGTATAGTTATTTAGTTTTATTGGCATTCAGATTCATTGAAATTCACTGACATCATTCGGAGGACAACTTCAGACAGCCCTTTCAATGTCACAGGCAATAGAATCGAACTAGAAATCAACTCTAAGCACAACCTATAAATCTTGGTGATTGAAATCTTAAAAGGCGTCTTAAAGGTATGGAAACGAAAGAATAACACTTTCTAGGCGAAAGAGAAGAAGCAGAGATGTAGTGTGTAAATACAACAATACCAAAGCATGGACAGTATTGTAGAAATTTTAGGATACTTACTACAGAACTTTCAATCCCGAAGAATCATACTATTACGGTTGTTTTCCAAAATAAACCTGCATAGACAGCTTCTATTTCCATCTTCGAATACAAAGCAATAATCAAATTAAGGTACAATAATCTAGGAGCAATATTCTCTAAAATATAGTATCCAAAATTATCAAAACTATGGTCTGTAGTGTTCAGTAGGTTGAACTAATGTTGGTGTTGCCCTGACAGTCTTTATTCGTTGTGATGGTTTGCCTATAGTACTCTTTTAGATCACCTTTCCTCGCCTTTTCGTCATAGATGAACATACTAAACCAAAGCCTTAATGACATTGATACTATTATTTGCAACCTGACGTTAACGTATCTTTAGAAAACATTGCAAATGAGTGGTGGTGTGTTTTAATTTAGGGCAACCTACACTAATATTCCATTTGAGGACTCTTAGTTTACGTTTACTACCATAATTTATGTCAACCTCATAAAAATGATATGATGCTGCACAGTTTAGACATATTACATTTTATAAAGTTATGGAAACTGAATAATTTTAAAACTATTACGCAGCTGAGTCAAGAATGTATATTGATATCTTTTAATTACGTACTCTACATCAATAAAATAAGAAATTATATGTAATTATGGATTAATACTTCGACAATTAATATTGAACTCACGTAAAGGCACAAACTGTACAACGTAAAAATTTGCTGAAATACCAATATATTTTAGCAAGTGTATAAAATATAACCTATGAACAAATTGGTAATTAGAGTAATCTACATTATATAACACGAAGGAAAGACGTATTCTATTGAAATTGTGAGAAACAACTAATTAAACATTTGAAAAAATACAGAATAATAACCGCGAGTGTTAAGGAGAATACACCCTGGAAATAAAGGCAAAATTACTAAATTTTAATGACATTTAACAAAAAAATGAGGTGTGGCCACCACACGACTTTCTTATACGTATGAGCGTTTGAAACTATACAATTTTAAAAAAAATTATACAAAAGTTATTCAAAATCCTATTCTAAGTACTTTCATTGTCTTAATAAATCTCTATAAAATGCATATTTTGCAAAATATTCGAATAAAAGTGCTACTCGCTAAGAGTAAATGTTTTACTTCCGGTACGAATTTTGAAATTTCATTTATACAAAGAATATTGCAAATCCAGCTCTAAATACTTTTGTACTCTTGATAGATATATATAGAATGCATAATTTACCATATATTTGCAAAAAATCGCTATTCAGTAAGAGTAAAAGTGGTACTTCCGGTCGAATTTTGAAATTTTTTTTATACAAAAGGTATTGAAAATTAAGTTCTAAATACTTTCATATTCGTAACATACCCGTCTAAAAAGCATGACTTGCAAAATATTGGCAAAAAACTGATTTTCAATAAGAGTAAAAGACCTACTTCCGGTAGGAATTTTGAAGAACCTTCATAATAAAATTCTTCTCAAACTTAATTTTGAGTATATATGAATTCTTTATAAATTTATTTAAAATTAGTAGTTGACGAAATATTAGAAATATTTGATTTTTTTACTGAAGTAAACTACTATTTCCGGTCTGCCGATTTTACTGAAAATCTTGTCAATTCTCAACAGGGAGATTATACTCGTGAATACAAAATTTGGAATCGCTAGCTATAGCAGTTTTTTAGTGGTCACACACACACATACACAGACACACACGCAGAGACGTTTTTTAAAAACCACTTTTTCAGTATCAGAGGTGTTCAAAGCGTAGATATCTGCAAAAATCTCGAGGGCGAAAATTTTCATCATCATAATACTTCATTATACTACGTATAAGAAAGTAATAGTTAAAAAGTTATATCAACATAAATTTTATAAAATTTGCATAATGTTATAAGATAATAATAGTAAGGATGTTAGCTCATTAGGACCTGCAATTTTTCTAAAATTCTCACAGTGTAGTACTTAATTTCAATATTCCATTTGTCTACGTGAGACTGTTAATACATAATTGTGGAATTAGGTCTAATACAATTAGTCTGTCTTGGAAAAGCGGTTGAAGAAGGTGTATTATAAATTACTTTATGATTTAGATACACCTTTTGTGTTCAATCATATTCCAAAGACACAGATTTACTTATATTTATGAATGAAAGTATGGTCATGACGATATTAAAATTAGTAATCATTAATTCAATATTTACATGAGCTTCTTGACAATATCTCTTCGTGTTATGGACTAATTTTAACTGGTACGACTATAGAGACATACAATTTAAAACATAAGGATAGATTTGAATGTTTTACTTACAAATGTCAAACTAACTGCAAGAGTAACCATATAACCCCAACCTCCTTCAGGTGGCACCATTTCACATTTCTCAACATATTTGGGTTCTATGGTGCGAGTCATGGTCACAATCTTTTTCTATAGGCCAAACTTTTAGGCAACTAGCATACTACTGGCTAGTGCTTCCTTACTGCATAGAGTTCTTATCTGCGTATGTCAGAGATAAAGAAGAATAAAGCACGACTGCAGAAGTATTCATTCTTATGTAAATGTCTTGGACAGTCGATGACGTCATACATAGTTTTCGTTATTGTTTATCATACAATGAAAGTATGTTTTCATAAGATATCAGCTAATTAGTTTACGGAAAATTGTAAATAAACTCATCATAGAAATATTCCCAAGTAATAAATTTTAACGTAATATTATGTTTATATTAATTTAAACTGATTTTTTCTAAACAAAATTGGTATTTTCCAAATGTGCAATATAAGTATATCATACCTGTCAAGTTGCATCGTAGAAAGTAAAATAGAATATAAAATTCTTAGATGTGTTTTATTTAAGATTTTAGTGTTTATATTACGAGTTAAAGAAAATTTATTAAATTGATTAGGTAAAATAGGGTAGGTATATATTATTAAACTTTAGCATTTTAACGAACTTTCCAACTACAATTTATGCCTTTGCCTCAATTATACATAATTATCAAAATGAGGCAGTCCAATCCTATTTGTGAAATGTGTTTTAATTACAAGAGTGAGCACACGCAAAAATTATATTATTTCTCTAAAATGCCAAATATTTAAAGGTAAATTTGTTTTAGTACGCATCTTGTTAATAATATAAAGTTGCCACAAACACCAGTTACAGCATCGCTTATTCTTGGTTTATCGGCAGCAGAAAAGATGACGGGTCGCATTTTGAGATTTCCGGTATATTTTATGCCACCATACAACTTTTTATATCCCAGTACCCAGTGTCATGGAAGAACACTACTTTACAGGAGGATTTTGTTTGTAGTAATCTGGGTTATCCACTTTTTCGCTTTTTCTTCTCTTTTTTTCGACAAAACAGCGGCCTACAGCCATCATGTAATGTCATGGAATATGGTAAAAATTCACACAAGGAGTCTAAATAAGTGTTTCTCGCAAAACAAAAACAGATACTTAGTTTCTGTTTTGCAAGAATCAGTTATCGCAGAAAATTGATAGTTTCTCTTTGGTCGTCGATTTTATACTTTCTGATATTGTAACGAAACCAGTAGACATCCGGGTGACAATAAAAAGAGGTTGTAAATCATCTCGACGCAACTGGTAAACATCATAAAGCAATAGATCATCCATTTGCGTTGTACTGCAAAGAGACAGAATGTCTATAGAATTTTCTACACGAATGCTTCCAGATGTTTCGTATGTGTATATAAGGCGGCTGGGTCACCGGTGGTTATATAAATAGAAGTGATATAAATACGGTGCAGTTTTTATTATAGTGCAATAAATA
Organism: Amphimallon solstitiale; assembly: GCA_963170755.1. Taxonomy (NCBI): domain Eukaryota; kingdom Metazoa; phylum Arthropoda; class Insecta; order Coleoptera; family Scarabaeidae; genus Amphimallon; species Amphimallon solstitiale. Next base: position 109,257,122 of record OY720678.1, on the reverse strand, counting down.
TATGAATATTACAGACATATAAATAGTACTGGTAAATAAATACCTGTGTTAATTTAAATCGTAGTAGTTTAAGTGTGATACATTAGTTTTATATTTTATATTGTAATTAATTTTACGTTTATGAATATACAGACTGTTTTAAATAAATAAATTGCACGAGTTGTTTATTTCGAACCCGAAAACGTTACAATTGGTGTCAGTGTGGTATAAACAATATAAGTGCAAATAAATAAATAAATAAATAAATAAATGGCTACCAAACGTTTGGAAGAACTAAAGGTCTCCGAGTTAAGGGCAGAATTGGAGGAAAGGGACGCAGATACGTCTGGAAAAAAAAACAATTCTCCAGGATCGGCTTCATGACCTTTTAATAAATGAAGGTCCTCACCTTCATTTATTCCCGAGAAATATTTGTTTCAAGTACAGGCTGATTTAAGCTTAATTTTGGAGACTCTAAAGGATGAGATATTAACTGAAATGGCAAATAATTCAAAAACTCTAAAAGATGAAATCGCAAATAATTTTAAAACACTAAAAGATGAGATGTTAACTGAAATTGCAAATTATTCAAAACAAATCGAGACTAATATGCAGACTCTAAGTGATGAAGTTGCAAAACAATTCGAGAATCTAAAAGATGTAATGGCAAATAATTCAAAACAACTTGAAGAAGACATTCAGAAGAATTCATCGAATGGGAGACAGGAATTTTCTGGGGCCATCGAAGCCGTAGAACAGAAAGTTGAGGAGCGCGTGTTCAGAATGGGGGACGAGTTTGGGGTTCAGCTTCAGTTGCCAGCGATGAACGACTGCGGTCCCCATGACGCCTCAAGCGGAAGCCTGAAGATCTCCCGAACAGCAAAGGCAAAGGCAATCTATATTCTCCTTACTAATATACCAATCTTTAATTTTTCACTCTAGCAAATTCTACTGACGCCTTTCAACAGACAGTTAGAAACACGACCGCAATCTATCTTACCGCAAGTTTTTGGGTTCCCTGTTATGTAATCCAAATTCTGTATTGTTTGATAAAATCCTAATATGGTAAATGAAATACATTATTGTTTCAACAAGAAAGGTAATTGGATATGCCATTTTTGTTTTGTGTTCCTTTTAAACTGTTTGACTATTTTGACTAATAGTACGTGTAGTAGTTACTGATAATATGAGCTACTGTTTGCAGATATATGGAATGGTGATGGCAGTATCATTCCAGTTAGTCAACATCAAGAATTTGCTGATTACTCTTAATCTAATCATGTCATGTCTTTTTTAGTAACAATATCCATAGTTTACCCGTAGGAAAATTTTAATAATCATATAACTTATAGGTAGCCATATGGCCAGACACAAGGAAACTGAATAAAAACCTGTTCGTTCGGTAGCTACAATATCTCTTGCTATTATTGTTGGACGTTTCTTCCATTCTAAAAATGTCGAGATACACTAGTAAACTCATGAAATACTGATAAATCACATACTATTATTTTATTCACGAACTTTAAATGCCAAAGTATATTTCCGTGAAATACTAGGCGTAGATTCATTTTCTTCAAAATACTTGCACTATAATGGTTCTTTCCAACAAATTGTGCTTAATTTTAAGTTGTTTTAAGGGCACCACTAAATTCCAATAAACATTTTAAGATTTAAACATCATTATAAATAAGCATACTTGATTGTATTCATATACCTATATCGTCTAACTATGAATTTACTACTTCAGTTCTTAGTGCTTAAGACTTTGTTTAATTTTCACAAGGAAAGTATAGACCTTATTTATTTCTACATTACTATTATCTTTAGATTTATGTATTTATTTGTTTGATTTCGAGATAACTAAATTACAAAGATTATAAATTTATTTATAATAGGCAAATTGCTAATACCAAATGACACTGATTTTCTCATCTCGTTTTGTACAATATTGTTGTTCGATGTCTGTTTGTACCTGGCTATATTGTCAAACAACTGATATGATATTTGTATTTATCCATGTTTTTATGTATATCTGCATAGATGTATACCTACTTGCACATGCATCTAAATGAATCATTATTATTCAGTATTCTTCAATCTAATCCAATTTCGTGTTTAAACCGAAGTTGGACCATGCTGATATTTATGCAACAAGAAATCAGGCGCATATTTTCTTATGTGAATGACCATCTTCCGCTTATTTATTGTAAGATTAAAGTTCCACAGTATGATATTGTTTCATTAAACATTCTCAATTTTCTTTTATGTTGAATCAATTTTCGAATATTATGTGTTATGTTTGAAATACATTTGAAAGGGAGCAGATATATTCAAAATAAAATAGAAAATCCATAAAGATTAAAGTTGATAACTTTAGAAAGAGATGAGGTGTGTCCACCACATGACTTTTTTATACTTATACTTAAGTTTTTCCAAATTAACTTTAAATTCTGTATGCCTTAATAAAATAAACCTCTGAGTAAAAATGTTACTTCCCATTCAAATTTTGAATTTTTTTTTTTACGAAGTCATACTAAATCCCATTATTCTCTTAGTAAATCTCTACAAAAACATTATTTAAGATATATTTGCAAAAAACTGCTATTCGATAAAAGAAAAACTATAACTTCCGGTCCGAATTTTGTAATTTTTTATATATAAAAATTCGAACTCGAACTCTCTATACTTTAGGGTTCATAAATCTGTATAGGAAGCAAAATTAGCTAGATATTTGCAGAAAACTGCTATTTGATAAAATCTCATGAACGAAGAAAATCTTATATCGATTCAGATTCTATTAGGAAGAAAAATCAGTGAAATTGTTAATTAATGACCTTTAAATGATACATATTTTCTAATATGTTTTTTCTTTATTTATTGTCTGAGAGATAGATACGTATCTATTTTTGAAATATCTAGAGTGATTTAAAAATACATTTTACACATGTTGACTTTCTAAGTATAAATTCAAGTTAAAATCTCATAAGTGAGAAAATTCCAGTTGTACTTGATTAGAAGATGTTATTTAAACAATTAATTATATATTTATAAAGTGCCTAAATATATGCTGTAATATTGAATTACACGTTGTAGTCATTAAAAAACAGTCAAAATATTTCAGAAGCAATTATGGGTGAACCAAAAAATTATTTTTAAACTGAGTTAAGAATTAAAACAAGTTAGTTATAATAAAATGTTTGCAAACTTACCCGAAGCTCATATAATAGCATATATTCAAAACGTGTTTGACAAGTAAGATGTATCCTTTTCCTCAATATATAGCCTATAATACTTTTTCAACACAAATATTTAGTATATAGAATATATAGGTACTGCCTTTTATATATAGAACTAATTATAAACTATATTATAAATAAATAACTGTTCATATATAAATATATCAAAATTCTCTGCCGAAATATACAAAAATGTTTTAAAAGCAATGAGATATATATATAATAATAATTAAATAACAGACGTATTATTTGAATTAACAGACACCTTTTTAGTCGTGTCACACTGATGAAACCAAATAAGATAGAAATATATATGTCTGTGACTACTAACATATTTAACACTTTCACACAATTCTATATTATATCTTTGACGCACAGTCAGTATTATTGGTGTGCTGATATTGGATGTTTGCTTAAGATAAATCTAAGCCTTCTAATTGACCCATATGGATGGAAAACGACAACACTACTTCCACTTTTTATATTACCTACTCATTTAATTTGCGTCGATATTAGTTGTGTTGTAGAGTTGAATGCATGTTTTAGATTAATCAAGACCGTTTGATGAAACTGCGTGGAATAGTGTATGTATGTATATATAAACATATAAATTAAAAATAATAATATAAATGAAATACACGAGGTATCAAAAATTAGTTAATATTAATAGCCAATTAATGATTAATTATATTATTCTTATAAAATATAATTTTGTTGTTATTCGGGGATATTATGTTAAACAATGTATCGAGTGCGCTGTGCAAAGATTAAACCTGCCATAGAGAAAACCAGAATATCCAAAATCTCTGTCCTTATTGCATCTTTGTCGAAAATTATTACTAGTATACGCATATCTTTGGTAAAAGTAAGCAACTTAATACCATTTTCGTAGCAAAACGATAAAATTTGTAAAATTGTTATCTTTGGATATTAAAGAAAACTTTTCAACCCGAAAATTAAAATTATTTGCTCTTCATCTTGATAAGCAACAAATATTTGCACAGGTCATTTAAAAAAATCTACTCGGACTTGCAGTTCTGGAACTATAAATCTGAGAACTGTTAGTTCTATATTTTGATCCTTCAGAACTAGTAATTCAATAACCATTCCAAAACAGTTCAAACATTCCAAAACAGTTCTAGCTAGTATTTGAAATTCAGCTAAATCCTAAACATGCGTACTTAATTGTAATTCTTATTACCTTTTTTGATTTATCTAGTTATGCTTATGTTGCACTTCGAAGATATTTTATTTCATAGTCGTTACAATATTTGGTTGCCTTTTATTTTAACTTATAATATTATTCGAATATTTCTCTTCATTTTTCAATCCATCTTGTGGTCCGAGAGATTTATGAAAAATATGAAAATAAGTAATTCTGGGACATCAATGCATTGGGAGTACCTGCATATTGTTATAAGCATTATAGATCGTTGTTCTGAATATGTATATAAACTAAAGATATTAATTGAACAGAAAGCGATCATTCAGTATTTGATTGATGTAATTACTAAATTAAGTATGCACAATAGGCGTCAAATTGAAATTGCCTAGTGTCGCAATTTTTTAATGTTCCCCCAAGAGAATAAATTTTGTGTATCTACTGTTACTATTCACAGTTTAAAAAGAAAGTAATATATAAACATAATCTTTTACATTAAATCAATAATTGAGCGAAAGGAAAAAAGGAGCCGGCTGTGAAGATTGAAAATGCATTGTTATACTATTTGTTTGATACATTATGATTATTGATTATTATAATTATATATAATCATAGAATAGCTGCTGCCATCTATATATGAGAGTATTAGTTAGTATTGTAGATTTTTTCCATTCAATATCAAGAGGATTGAATTAACCTAGAACACTCATGTCTAGACCCTGCATCTCACATATTTTCTGAATTATTTGCCTGTAACGTTATTCGTAAGGACAAATTTATAAGGACTTCTTATTTCTAAAGAAAAAATGCATAATCATTGAAATGTCCATCATTTTATTTTACATTATTTGTAATTTGCAGACTGCACACAAAAATTATATATTCTTAAAAAATTATTTTATATAAACGAAAGTCGAATAGCTTCCGCACTTCAGAGTTTAAAACTCAGTTATTCGTACATTAGGACGTTGCCATATTTCTCTGCTGACCAGAAGATAGCACTGTTATAATAGTATGTACATATCAAGGACGGTAGACAACTAAATATGGTCCAATCCCTATGTTTCCCACGTTAGCCATTTTAGCGAGCGATTGTGATGTCATGCGGTGACCTAACGGTGTACATGCCCCATTTGTTTATGTGCTGTCTTTGCTGTTGCGTTGTTATATTAGTATTTCACTGTGTTTTACGTGAATGTTTGTGGTTTCAATACAGGTAGTGCTTGTAAATTTTCTGAAATAAACAAGTTATTCATTGTTTTTAGACGTAGGTATATAGGTACTTATCTAATTATTTAGTGCGCAACAGACAAGGTCAAACTCAGTTATATAGATTATTAATATTTAGGCCTTTTCATCTACAAGTCATGCCGGGGTGCAGGTGTGCTGTTTTTGGATGCAACAACAGCCTTGTGGCAACCAAGAAAGCAAACAGAAACACCATGTTTCACCGATTTCCGTCAGGGAAAAATTTAGTGGCAACTAAAATGAACGCTGAATGGATGCGTCGTTGCAAGAGGGCTGATAACTTCAACCCAAATACCAGCTCTATTTGCTCCGACCATTTCAAAGAAACAGATTATGAACGGGATTTGCAGAATGAATTGCTAGGTAAAAACTGAAAATTATTATTTTTTTAAACTAATTAATTATTAATTATGTGCCCGCCTATTGCTTGATTTTTAAATGTCAGGTGTCATTTAAAAAAAGACGATTTAATAGGGCTTTTATTTGTTGGATAGTTAGAATGTTTAATATACCACATAAAATGTCTAACAATAAAATAGACCTAAAACCATTCTATTTGGTGTATCATTCATTCTAATCGTCCAATAAATAAAGGCGTATGACTCGTTTTTTTAACAATCCTCGCATATTATACAATATTGTTCTAGGATTGCCTCTTCGAAAGAAATTGAAGAAAATTGCCGTACCCACAGTCAACTTACCAGGATCTAAAACGGAAATTGCTGAAAATTCCAGAAATCAACGAATGGAGATAAGACAACGGAAACAAATTGTGGCAGACATTTTGGCAAGCGAATCTTCACCCCAACCCCAACCAACGTGGACACAAGCAACTGACAGTCACTTACACGCTATATCATTATCTGAACGGAGGTATCAAGAGCTGCTAAATAAATACAATAATCTGGTGAAGACTTTTCTTGAGTTTAAGAAATATAATAAAAAAAAAGTGAAACGGCTGAATGAGTTGTTGAACTATTATAAGAAGGAATGCAAATCAGTTATGAGCAAACCAAAATAATAGAAATAATTGAGAATATTCTCGGAACAATCTTTATCACAAATCAAAATGCTCTACTACTGACGAAGAAGAACAGAGTTAATTGGACAAGATACGAAATAACTATAGCTTTTATTCTCCACCACTATAGCAAAAGTGTTATTATACATAAGGGAAAAATTCCGTTATCATTGAATAGGTGGGCTTGACGTATTAATGTTAGGGAGGGATTGTTGTACGATATTCTTACTTTATTGAACATATCCGGAGAGAATATGAATGGATATGATGGGATGAAGTTCACCATGCAGGAATATGATGTTCCTACAGATGAAGCTCCTGGTCCGTGCAATCAAATGCAAATCATTATAGTTGGATGATTATTTTCCAGTTGAAAAAACCTATATACATAGCTTTTGGCCAGAAATGACAAAAACATTTTTCTCCAAGTCATTTCAAAACTTGATAAAATATTATACAGCGTTGCTGCTTGTGTGAGTGATTGTGGAAGATGTCATATTGGGTTATGGAAAATGCATGCTTTAAACACAAACAAAAATATATACATGTTGCAGACGCTCCTCGTTTATTGAAACTGATTCAAAATGATATTACAGGAACCTCTTGGAATCAAACTGACAAATACTGAATACGTGTTAAAAATTTTATATTGGCGGCACTTCTCCCAAATTCAGTGGCAGTAGCTCTGAAAAGATATAAACCAAACAAAAATGTCTTGCTAGAGATACGGGAAATTTCATTTCTGCTCTTAATGACTGGTTTGGTACAATAGTTACACCGAGTGCACTTTTAGTTGGAATAGGAACTATTTTATAATATATACATATACACGTTGGACAACCCAGGTTCTCGGCATGATCTAAATATCGTATATGAAATGGTATAGGAAATAGTCGTGCGGTGTTGCCGTCGCAGCTCTTAATTCACCGGTCCCGTGTTTAATATTTCTAATATTTCAGTACGGATCGAGACGCTGTGGAGTATGTTGTTGCCGATTAAGTAAATATTACGTAAATGCAAATCAATAATAATGCATGAAGCAATATTTCTCATATTATTAAAATATTGGTGTAGGTATTTAAAATGTATAATAAGTGTTTATGTACATTTTTCTGTCAATTTGTCATTACTTCAATAATTGACAGATAAACGTACATTAAAAATGATCGTGTCAGACGGGCTATTACACGTAACAATTTAAAATATTGAGTTTCACATTTCTTTTTGATGCCTACTTATACAACAGAGGAGCGAATAAGTATCATTAAATAGTATTATTCTTCTCCAAATGCAGAAGCAGTCGTTGAGCGTTTTGTGTTTTCGTATCCCGATCGACCAGTTCCAAACCCTCAAACAGTTTTAAAAATCGTCCATCGTTTCGCAAAGTCCGGTTGTATTACTGGCTGTTCTAAATGCAACAATAGCGATCGGCAGGAACGTCCTTTTTCTGACGAAAGAATGGAGCGGGAAGTGCAAGTATGTGCATTTGTTGAAGCAAATGAACCGTGTTCGAGCCGTCAAATATCCGAAAACGTGAACATTCCAAGAATTACAGTTAGGAATATTTTGAAGCGACATAAATATAAGTGCTTTAAGACACAAAAGAGTCAGGAAATTTTCCAACATGATCAAGTTAATCGCCTTGACTTTTGTGAGGCTATGAGGGAAAAATGCGACGAGGATGATAATTTTGTCCGAAATATCTTGTTCACGGATGAATCCTCTTTTTCGCTTTATGGTCGCCACAATCCGTCCATCGTCCAATATTGGTCTCGGGAAAATAAACATAGCATTTTAACAGCAAAAACGCAGTACCCACAGAAGCTACATGTCGGGGCAGGAATTCTGGGTAACCATATTATAGAACCATTTTTCATAAATCACACTTTAAACGCCCAGACATACTTGCAATTACTGCATCATGATATTATACCTGCTGTACGCAATGTGACTGGTAATCTTGAGGAAATTTGGTCCCAACAAGATGGGTGTCTGGCCCATAAAGCCAGAATAGTATAAGAATTTCTTAATTTAAATTTTTCATGAATTTTTTATTAATTTTTCACATTATTTAGAATCCATTTCTTTTGTTTACTGTTTAGAATTAAGCTTGTAATTATTTTCTTTAGAATACATTTTATTATATGACAAAACGCTCTTTAAATTTTTAAAATATGAAAACACTTTGTCAGTATTACATATTGTAAATATCTACACCAATATTTTATTATATGAGAAATATCGCTTCATGCATTATTATTGATTAGCATTTACGTAATATTTACTTAATCGGCAACAACATACTCCACAGCGTCTCGATCAGTACTGAAATATTAGAAATATTAAACACGGGACGGGTGAATATAAAAACTGCGATGGCAACACCGCACGACTATTTCCTATACCATATTTAGATCATGCCGAGAACCTGGGTTGTCCAACGTGTATATGCAGAAAAAAGAAAAATCAGTAAAATTGTAATTAATTATTATCATTAAATGTTGCATATTTTTTAATGTGTGTTGTTTTTAGTTTATTGTCTGTGAGATAGATACGTATTTATTTTTGAAATGCCTGGAATGATTTAAAAAAATATTTTACACATATTCACTTTTCAGTAAGAATCACTGGTCTTACTGGATGCAAAATAAAGTATGTATGCATTTTTAATCATTCTTATGGATAATATTCTGAACATTAACATTCAGCTTTAATAGTAAAAAATATCTGAGCTTTTATATCCATGAAACTGTACAAAAATCTGTTCATGAAAATGTACAATATTCTACTTTGCGTCAGACGGGTCAAATGCATGAATACTTGAACGAAATTACCAATTTAAAGATATATGTCTGTGATACCATTTGCGCTTTCCATATCCCGATCACCATTAGGTCGCTGTGTGACGTCATGCATGTGGCGAGTAAAGATACGGGATTGGACCATCCTCAGTTGTTTGAGTACATATTATTCGCTAAACACATTATCACAGAACACAAGATAACACACTATAAATATTACTTTCATTATATCGGTACATTCACACAACACAAAGCATTGGTTAGAAACTAAAATTGATTTTTAACCCGCTTTTAGCTAAAATTGGAAAGCAGACAACGGAGCTTAAAATGTTGTAAACGGTTTAAAAAATACTAATTTAGAAGTGAATATCATTTAAAGTAAAATTTGAGACATTTTGGAAATACCTGGAAGTACTAATATTTCGCTTAGAGGCCATTGTACTTGATTCAGTACATATTAGGTGTTATATAAATAATGACATTAATGACATGTATCTATAAAATGTCTGGAAATATGTGCTGTAATACACGGTGTGATCATTGAAAAACACTGAAAATCTTTCGAAAACGATTATAGATAAGATTGTCCTTCAACTGGATTAAGAATGAAGACAAAAGCTTCATATTTTGTGTAGTTGTGTAGTTATAATGAGATGTTTGCAAACTTACCCGAAGATCGTATAAATGCAAATATTCAAGAGTGTTCGCGAAGTGTTATTCTTTTTCTCAATATAGCTTATAACCTATTACACTTTGTCAACACAAATATTTAGTATATAGTACATAGGTGTACTGCTTTTTATATATAGGACTGGTGATTAAAACCTATATTATAAATTGGAATAACTGTGTATATATATTTATATAAATTTATTTTTTATAATTTATATATATACCTATATACATATTTTTTTTTCACGAAAATATGAAATTTCCGTATTAAAAGAAGCGAATAGATAAGATAATAATAAAAGGTAACAAGAATTAGTAAATATTAATAGTCAATTAACGAATAATTATTCTTATGAACAAATTGCAGTTTTTTGGAGTGTAAACTTCTTTAGGCGCGTTGCGCTGATTGTAGGCAGTGGACAAGACTGACCGGCAACGCTCGGATATGTAACGCTCTTCGGGTAAAGTCGACTAAGGGAACAAGATAAATAAATATATCATATATAGATATTTAATTTCAATTAAATTGAAATTTAAATGAATAAATAAATTCATGTCCCAGAGCAGATGTGAACCGGAGTCGCCTGGGTGAGAGGCCAGCACTTAACCATTAGACCAAGGGCGGGAGTCGAAAGCCAGTAATTATATCGTCTATTATATATACATGCGTCCGAAAATCTCCATAATAATGCTTGCGGCCGAGGCAAAACAATCTCGAGTACGTTAAAGTTTTTCGCGGACAAGATATACACACAATTTTTTGGGCAACCGATAAATTTTTCAATCGATTTAAATTGAGACACAATTTAATTTAATTTAGTTCTAAATGTGCTAAATTAAAGTGGTTTACTTGCTTTACATGCGTTACAATGGAAATGAGACGAATATAATAAACTACAAATACTTGATAGTTGTCAAAATAAGTCGTAGAATGTGTGATTAAACATGTGTCAAAATGTGTATTTACTTTAACGGCCGCTGCCATAGCAACGGCCGCGAAATTGTATATTCGCGAACTGTGTTGCGTTCGCGAATTGGTAACTTCGCGGGCGATTATTTAAATGTAATATAGAACGAAAAAAGAAGAGTTGTATTTCGTATTATTAACCTCGCCTTGATGAAATTTACACTTCTGCTGTGTGGTTTTAAGCACACCCATTTTCTTGTTTGTTATTCGGGGATATTATGTTATGCAATTATGAGTGCACTCTGTCAAACCAGAATTTGTAAAATTTTTGTACTTATTGCTTGTTAATAGGAAATTTTTGCTAGCATACACATATCTCGAGCATCACACGGACTTTATGTGGACGTACAGAAGATATTATTAGACGTTTCAAATATGTTCATATCTCAATTTACATTATATGAACATTCATAGGACGTCCGTTTTGCACTTCTTTTGGAATTTCCACGCATTCTCGTAAGGTCCACAGGATTTTCAATAGGAACGTTTATTATGTGGTTCGGGTTTAGCTAATATTATTCCACTTTCGACCATATACGTACGTAAATCTACCCGAAGCGATAACCGTTATATTGACCTATTATTACATAATTGTTTTCAAGTGATTCTACAAATAAAAGTATAATTAACTACATAAGGTAAGGGTTAAGACCAAAATTTTCGCAACATCAATCAGTAAATTTCAATATTTTCACTTCTTGGATTTAGAAGTATATAAGCCTTATCGGTCTAGTACTTTAAAAATGCCATTTATATTTATAGAATTTTATTATATAATTTAAATATTTTGTTAAATGAATAACTTTGAACATTTGCACTTCATAAATAAAATATTTATAAATTAAAAATTCTAGAGCCACCATAACCTAATCAGATATCTTTTCTTGAGATCAGTTTTATTAAAATAACTTCTATTAGCCATGGAAAAGCACATAACGCATGTGCTGCAGTCAATAAATGCACTACCATAATATCGCTGTTGGTCAAGTTTTTGATGAAACCTGCAAAGAATGATCATAATTCGAATTAAATATATAAATTCTGTTAATTCTTTACCTGCTAGTACACCAATAAGGAGAGAAGTGCAGCCGCATACGACCATGTTTAGAGTAAACGCAGTTTTAAATCTAGATCCAAATTGTTCAGCAAATACTAATGAATATGGTATTTGAATATGACACCTTAAGAGACCAAGAAGCGATGTGCAAATGGTTATCCACCAAAAGGAGTAATTCATAGTATAAGCTAGAACGAAAAGTTTGCATTTTGGCGTAAGTTCAATATTTCACCAAAATAATACTAGTATATAAGAAAAAAACAATCCAAGACATTTAAATGAAATTAGTTATAGCAACAGCCAAAAGTGGTTGTAAGCCTGCGTATAAAACTGTAAAATGAAAGGATATGAAAGCTTGTAAAAGGAAAATAATGTTATTAATAGATAGAGCATAGTATGGATGAATACAATAAGTAGTAGCATACATATAAACTAATTGTCATAAAAATGGCCTATGAAATTAAAACTAACATATAAATAAAAAAAAAATTTAAAATATAACTCAAAAATTATAATAGTAGATTGCAAATACAGAGAGCAAACCATTGTCATAAGCTGGAGAGACCTTCTACTTAACGAACATCGAATATTCGACGTACACTACAGTTTGCGCTTGGCAAATACATTTGGATAACCCTTTGTTACCTATCTTCCTTTTATCTCTTTTGTTTTTACATTGCCGTCGTGAATACTAGGGTTTTCATAATCTACATATTAATACTTGAAGAAAAAACGCACGGAGAAGTGTGAGATTTGGCATAGCTAAAGTTTAAATGGAGAAAGAGTGCAGTATGATAAAATTTATGTATAATATGTGTTACAAATATATTAAATAAAATAAAATAAAACATTCATTGGATACGTAACGTTCAAACTTAAAAATTTAATGAATTATGATCGAATTTCGACCAGTGGGCGATCACTTGTACACTTAATTCTTTTCGTAATACATTCAACTTATTTTTCTACTTTCCTGAATTTTAAAACTTTTAACCTGACTGTACTACGACTGTTGCCTCCGACATGTTCACAGATAGAAATAACTGCCTATCACAACTGTTTATTTTACACTCGCAATATTCACGAAGAATCTACTATGTCATATATGTAAAGGCTCCAAAACGTGAAGGGGTGAAGGAAGAAAACAAGCCCCCCCCCCCATCGAGGGGTGTGTTTTCTATATAACTAAGGCGATTTAAGGAAGTTACAATAGTCAAATTACGGGTTAACCTTTTAGCCCTACGATCTAAGTACACGGGTCAAGGGCGTCAATAATAATATAATTAATTGTTTGAAGAGCAAACACGTTGGTGAACGGCCAAGGGTATGGTAATTTAGCTCAAAAAATATAAATACCGTCTATTTTGGTTCAGACACATGGTTGTAAGCTTTTCTTAAATGCACTCCCATTGTAGAACCTCGGACATTAAATCTAATCACCTCACCGGTTGCCGTCGCTTCCGACAAAACATGTATTAATGTGTTTAAACTAGAATAATAAAATTTTGTTAACTAGTTGTTTATATATATTCTTGTTTGTTCGCCTTTGGGATTACATAATGTAAAAATTATCAACATCCTATGTTTTTTAGTATCTTGTATATTATATTTTTATTATTTTCATTTTTAGTTACGACTGTACCACTTTACTTTTATCATTGCAGTCATCGATGACATGTCATTTATGTATTCTTTGCTATTTTGTTTATTTTATTTCATATTTTATACGTATTAAGTAATATTTTTTATCCTCATTTTTCGAATAATACGTTTGTTTATTATTATTGTTTAATTATTATAATTGTGCTAATGAATAAATGTAGTTTTTATTTATGAATCTATGGTTTCTTTGAGGATAAGTCTTTGAACACTTCATGCAGTAATGTTAAAAGCAATTCCGTAGCTACGTCACAAAACAGTTGACACAATTTAGGGTTTACATATTTCGTTTTAATAGAAAGTGATTGGCTCTTTTCTTACTGAATTACAAAAAAGATAGCAGTGAAGCTTGATAATCTTGCCATCAGCTGTCAGGAAGCTATAGACGCGTCACATCAATTTTAAAGGGCTATTAGCAAGTCTAAAATTTACGGTAAGTTTACTATCTACTACTATCACATACTATCCTTTTGTCGTAAATTAGGATTATTTCCTTTAATTAATCGGACTACCGTGCAAGTAGTACAACAGCTAAAATGGCGCCGAACGTGGGGCCTAAAGGCATAATAACCGTATTTAACAAACAAAAAAAAAAATTTGAAGAAAACATTCGCATACATACAAAATCGCAGTTTTCCCAAAGAGAAAGAGAACAGAATATGGTACATACATAAATAACAAAGGTCGAACTCCGTACGTCGCATCTTAAATTCCACATTATACGCCGGCAAATCAGGAAGCATATGTGCTCCAACTAACAACAAAAGCACGGACTATAGTTACAAAACTCAAATCAGTTCAATAAATCCAATAATTAACGGTATCGTCTATACACAGCGTTTATAATTAAACAAGCATAAGGCTACACGACGAAAAAACTGTCAAGAAGATATTGCACGTAATAAAATTTAAACTGGCCCTAATGTAAATCAGAGTATTATATATTATATATCGCATAAAATAAGGCCCAAGGACAGATAATGAAAGCATCCCAAAATGCATGCAAATAAAACACGACAAACAAATTATTGTATATATAAAAGAAGATTTGAAATTATAATTGGAAAATTCTTCTCAAAAATTTTGACAACTAATTAGAACCTCAGACTGAAACCCCGATATGTATACTGACTTGAATTAGATGTATTTGCAGTAGTACTATACAGTGCGTTCATGATGAAAGAACAAATTCGTTTAAAATTCAGGTAATTATTTTGCAAAAAAACGCTCGGACAGGTCGATTAGTATTTTTAGTTGTGAATTTTTTGACATAAGAAAATTATATACAGGTTGTCTAAAAAAGAACATATGCAGCAATCATTGTTTTTTTTAAATGGAACGCCCTGTATATAATGCCACTTTTGAATTGTACGGTAAATTCTCAACACTTTTTTGTGTATGTTAACATATGTTCTTCCTTAGACACCCTGTACATAATTTTCTTATGTCAAAAAATTCACAACTAAAAATACTAATCGACCTGTCCGAGCGTTTTTCTGCAAAATAATTACCTGGATTTTAAACGAATTTGTTCCTTTCATCATGAACGGACTGTATACAATTTATTGTTCATGGTAGTTATATGTTCTTTCTTGAAAAAAAAAAATAACTATCACTATTTAGTTTTTTGCGGTCAGAATTTTAAAAAACATTCAATTCTGTTTTTTTCCAAAATTGGTCGATGATTTACCTTTTAATATCTTTATTTATTTATTTATCGTTATTTATACTTCCCGCCATTTTTATATTATAAAATGTTGCACAGCTAAAAAATATAATATTTGAAATCTGCGCAATTAAAATTGGACTTTATTTATTATTTAGTTACATACAAAATAAAACAATAATATATTCTTTAGAACCGTACTTTGTGAATAAAATTGAAAACAATAGGATTTAATTACAACAAAGATTTCTTTCTTTATATAGTAGTATCAACAGAAATTTAACATGAAGTAGTGAAATTCAACCAACATTAAATTCCGAATCTCTGTTTTATTGAAACTGTGCTGTTACACACTAGTATATCCCACAGTAATATTATTTATCTAATTTTATGTAAAAAAGTAAAATAATAAATATTTAAAGTTATTCGAAAATATTTTAAAATAAAATCAACCGGGATTATATTGACATTTATATTTATATTAATAGAGTATAAACTGGAAAATAGAAAAAATGGATGAAAATATAGGGCCCAGTATTAATTCCCAACGAAATAACTGCACCTTAAGCATATCAATAGAAATTTTGAGAAAACAATCAAGTAACGAATATTAAACAAAGCAGAGCAACTAAAACAAAGGTGTATGGAGGGATAACAAAAGTGTAGGATTTTTTTTTAAATCTGATTTGTAAATAATGTGCACCTTGTTTAGCTTTTATACAGCATTTTAAAGAAACTTACCAATTCTGGCCATAATTGTTAATAAGGCTCCAGTTAATACTACATAACGGTTCCAAACTTGAAACGTTGCATTAATAATGCTTAAAATTATTCTACCTAGCAAATCGGATGCGAAAAATACTGTAAATATAAACGTTATTTCAGACTGTTCAAATCCATAACTATTTAGAACTACAGGAATCAGAGATATAAATGCCATATCAGACATCATGGCCATCGCCACACCAACAGTGACGTTAATATATATTGGGTCTTTAAATAGGCCAAGATCTAAAGCCTTTACTATTGAATAACTAAAATATAAGCGTTAACAATTATGCAAGGCTTTGTTAAACAAGTAATTAAATACAATTTTCCATCTTTTTTATGCAGTGAATTTATTTCATCGCAATCTAGTGTCTTCGGCACTTCAAGTTTTTCAATATCCGTCTTATTAAAGTAATTTTCCCTCATGAATTGATCAGTTTCTATCGAGTCTGCCTTTCCGTCATTCTCATGTCCACTAGAAAGGTCATACTGTGCAACTAAAATATGACTCGTCAAAACTAAATATTAACATTGATGTTTGTGAGACTGTATTACAAATTTGCATTTCGGCTATGCTAACTTTTTTCTTCTTATAATGCCATTTTGAGGGCTGCAATGTCGTCATAACCATTATTCCGTTTAAACTCCAGGCGGAAAAAATCGCCACTGTTCCTCTGAAACCATATTCCTCCATCAGCTTTATTGTCAAGTTAGGCCATAACATTGCTGCAATATATATTACCGATTGACAAACTGACATCATAACATTTTGTTTTAATAAGAAATATTCGTGGAAAGCAGAAAAAACGGAAGGTAACATAAAACCAAAACCAAAACCTAAAAATCAATAATGCTTGGTAAAAAATAATCCACTATAAGATGAAGTTGAATGAAAAAGTTTTTACAATAATACACAAATTTACTAAAGTTGGATTTACCTTGAATTATACCAAATGTTATAATAAATTGATTTACACTCGTTGCAAATATCGTACAGAAAGTTCCAATAAAATATATAACTGCTCCAATTAATCCAACTTTTCGATAAGAGTATTTTTGTAAAAAGTGGTTCGCAGGCAGACCTTAAAAATACTATTGATTTGCCTTGTACATAACCAATTAATTCAAATAGATATACCAGTGGAGAATAATACTGTATTGAAAACACCATTGATTAGAGTTGTAGCACCAGTCTCATCACCTAATGTAGCTAAGTATGGTCCATAAACGAGACCAAATACAGAAACTGGTACAAGAGTTGCTACCTAAAACGTTGTTTTATTCATTTTTTTAGAGCAGTTAGAATTTATATCTTAAAAATGTGGACTTTATTATTTTTAGTATATGGATATGAAGAGTTTTGTATATACTATGGAATCTCAAAACTGAGGAAAGGCTTCGCCAACTACTCTCTGGTGATGCTCTGGTGTAAGTATATTTATTCTTACTCAAGAGTTTTTCGTAGTTATAAAATTCATAATATCAGACAGCCTTCTTTGTTTGGTCTGATTTTCTATTGTATTATATGTTTGTAACTACATATTTAAACGCACGTTTCACACTTTTTAACGCTGGAAGAAACGTCTGCTCGTATTAAAGCCAACCTACGTTTTTGTGAAATTACCAATTTTGTTTACTGTTTACGCGTCTACCTGAAATTGTTTCCATAATTTAATATTTGAATTATTTTTTCATATTTATTTAAACCTATTTAAAATTTAATATTGCCTTGGACGGAATAATTAAACAAACAGAGGTAGAAGGGAATATTAGAAATAAATTGGTACAAATTATAGCATATGCGGATGACCTGGTCATAATATGTAGAGACGGAAGAAGCCTGGAAGAGACATTCGGAAGACTCGTAGAAGCGGCGGCGGACAGACATATCAACAAAAAGAAAACAAAGTATATGGTAAGCAACCGAACGGCGTACGCCGGAAGAAAGAGGCAAAGAAATGGGGAGCTACGAATTCGAGAAAGTAGACACTATCAAATACCTCGGAACAATAATCAATATAGACAATAATACAACTGTCGAAACAACTCACAGAATACAATAAGGTAATAAAGCGTATTACGGGTACAAGAAGCTACTAAAAAACAGAAACATCGGATTCGATACAAAAATGAAAATCTACAGGGCAACAATAAGACCAATAGCGACGTACGCGGCAGAAACGATGGTACTAACGAAAGGAGACGAGGAAAACTTCAGAATATTCGAAAGGAAAGTAATAAGAACAATGTATGGCCCAAAGAGAGAAGAAGAAGGAATGCGAATACTGATGAACCATGAATTCGACCGACTAGTGAAAGGAAAAGATATAGTTAGATTTATAAAGGCCCAAAGAATAAGATGGTATGGACACATCAACAGAGCAGGCACAGGAGCAACAATGCGCAGCATTACCCAGTGGACACCAGCGGGCAAGATAACGAGAGGAAGACCAAGAATCAGATGGGAACAACAAGTGAAAGAGGACTTGAACAAAATGGGTACAAACTGGAGAATGAAAACAAAGAACAGAAAAGAATGGAGGCTAATAGTAGAAAAGGCAACATCACACAAAAACTTATAGAGGGAATAGGTGGAAATGTGGAGTGATCCCCCACAAGAAAAGGATCGGAGGGCCCAGAAGGCCGGCTACTACTCCGCAGGAGTGTACAGCCTATTATATATACCTATATATATTTAAAATTTAAAAATGTTTTCATTTTTCTCTCTGAACTTTTATTTGAAGATGCATACATTACTGCTATAATGTTTTTTTTCTTATCAACAAATACTAAGCCAACCAACTCCTAAATATATTTAAATTCCCCTCCTCACTATATGTTATTATTAATATGAGTTTACATACGTAATATTTCATTGAATTCTGTATCTTATGATATTAAATAATCTTCTATTGAATTTAAACACAAGGCTTAATGCTGCAGTATCGTTTGAACCAATTAAGGAAAATTAACTTAAAGACAGACATATTGATCAAAATCCTAAGACTATCAGTTATGTAGAGAACTGCAATCATCTCAAAAATGCCAAAAAAAAAAGGTAACTCTCACGGAACTGCGATACTGTAGGCAGTCGAATCCGAACATCTCGCAGATTTCAGAAGAATCTATTTATTTAAAGATTGGTATCCCATCTGCAACGCTTAGCTATGATTACATCAATCTATTTAAGGGCAGATATGAAATAGCGACGTTGCAAAACACTACACACTACGCAGTTGTAGTGTTGCATGACAAACATCATTAAGATTAGGCGGAGCCACACGGTAGATGAAAAAGGTAAGTGTTCAAATGGGATAAACTCCTTATCTGAACTTTGTTATAATTAGAATTGCGTAAGAATTATACAATCCAAGTTGTCTTCTACCATTGCTATGAAATAAAGAATAATAATTTCATTTAATATT
This sequence comes from Amphimallon solstitiale, assembly GCA_963170755.1. NCBI lineage: Eukaryota > Metazoa > Arthropoda > Insecta > Coleoptera > Scarabaeidae > Amphimallon > Amphimallon solstitiale. The sequence continues at coordinate 109,237,461 of OY720678.1, read as the reverse complement.
ATAGGAATAGTAGTCATCTTATTATTCCAAAAGGGCAAATTATATAAAAAAAAATGCCTTACTGATACTGAAAGCACATCGGATGTAAGAGTATATACCGCATGTGTCAAGTAACATTAGCCATAGGGGATCTGTGTATATACCTGTATATGTACGATGTATAGACACCGCGCTGCAACGTATTACATACATACGTATAGATCGTACATACATAGGTAAAACTGATTCTCTATGTCTAATGGTATTTGACACAACCGGTATGTTAAACATCATAGCTTAACATAGCTGGAGTAAAAACGAAAAGCAATAATAAACTTTTCAATCGTTCTTCCTACTAAGCTAAGCTCTAAACATAGATACAACTTTGAGATTCTGTTGATTTTGGTAAATATTAATCCCATACATATACTTACTTGCACTAACAAGCTTCGCTATGTGGCGTATCTTTACTTTAGATATTCTGAATTATTAAAATAAATAAATAATATCATCAACATCAGGGCAAAGTAAAATTATTTAAAAAAAAAGTTTTATTAAACTATATAGAAACAATATTATATTATATATTCATGTAATATTTTTCTGAAGTCCATGATCCTGAGCAACCAAACAATTCAAGATGAATTCTTCAATAATAGATACATGTCTATACCCGGAAAAGAATAATATTCCTAAAACTAAATATTTGTATTTAAAAGATACTTACAAACATTAAGCTAATGGCAAAACTAATTATGTATCCCCATCCGCCCTCGGGGGGTACCATTTCATATTTATCAATGCGTTTTACAGGAAAATTTGCAGTTTGTGTCATGATTAAAAATGTCAGATCCGCGACACTATTGAACACTATTTAACTATTCAATGCTCTGCTAGTTAGAATGTAGCAAAATGCATCAAATAGTAGGTTAGAGTGGTTTGAGTGTTAATTTTATATTTGAGTTACAGAAGGATTACTGCTACAAAAGGTATACTTAAAAAAACAAAAAAAAAAAAAGAAAAACAAGAGATTCTACATCTGTTTTCGTAGGTAAGTATTGTCTCCAGGTATTATAAGGATTTTACTATAATTTATTGTATCCCTGCCTGTTTGCTTTATTACAAATATACATATAAACAAAGCATAATTGTATAAATATATATACATATTTTCAAAATATTTAATTACTGTTGCATGAGGAATTGAAGTATTTTTATGTGTATATTACTGCCTATTTGTTGGGTGCAGCAGGATTACAGATTGACTGGTATTCATCACCAGTAAAAGAAAAATAAGGGGATCTTGATGAGGCAATGATTACCGCTAGTATTAGTACTCCTACATTGTTGTTACATATGACAAGGAAATAAATTAAACTTCAGCAGTTCTGAAGCAAATATGATAGATACTACACACTCAGTAATTCTCGCTGAGTATAGGTAAGTAGTAGAAGAGTAGAATCCTTAAATAATTAATTATAACCCTATTAACAACCACTAAATTCATGGTAATACAAAAAATCATATATTTTGCAGCATTTTTACCGTGTCGTGAATGTATCATTATCACAAAAGATTATTTTAAAAATAGATCAATATAAAACTTATTCAAGCATTGCTTAGTTACTTTACTACTAGACCAGAAAACAACAAATTTAAAATAAAACTATAATAAAGTTGTGGAAAAGAACAATTCAGAATCAAAAAATATTACACATGAAACAGAAAATATGAAAATATGAAAAAACAAATAACATCAAATGACCAATCGGTATTTGCAGTTTCAGTCAAAGAACCCTGATGCTCAAAGAACAGCAACTAACACTTCCATAGGATAGATATTGTCAGCACGTGTTAAATAAGGAATACTTCTATAGCGCAAAATTAGCAACCAAATATGTTATATATTTATTGTTCACAAGAAATAGACACCAAAACGTCATAATATCACAACATAGTCTCACATTTGGCAAGTACGACGAGATTGATCAAGAAAAATATGTATTACTAATATACCGAGGTCGTCATATTTTAATTTCTGATAGCAAAGTAGTAAGTGGAAAAGAGCGCGACGAATTAAACTAAAGATAGACATAAGCGAGGCTGCCACACTGGACATTTGTAAGGCGTGGGGGTCCCCCGCCACTCCATTGCTCTCCCTCCACTGTTAGCAAGCAGGCATCGCTGCATATGATAAGATCATCTTCTGCATATGATAGAAGTGCAAACCGAAATTAAAATTTGACGCTTACGGTATGTATAACTATAACCAAGTTTTCTACCGGTAAGTAGCAACCTAGTTACAATTATTTTCTTATAAATTTAGGAAATTCTCTTGTCCTTAAATGATAAATTGAGAAAACTTGATACAAATTACATTTTGAATCCTATTCTTTTATATTTTTAAATGTACATATATTAGCAAGCTCTTTAAATGTATAGTGGCCCAATATTGAGAATTATCAAAACTCTGAGACTGCGATTTCTTTCTTTGATAAAATATGTTTATATTATTTTGAACCAATTGAACAGATCAATTACACAATATATAATAGATGACGGTATAACACGGGGTATGTCGAATGATGTTAAGGTTTCAACTAATAGTTTCCTAAATATGTATATACAGCAAAATATTTGTTCCGACAATCCTTCGTCAGCTCGGTCAGTAATTTCGGATTTCAGTAACAAAGCTAAAGTTTATTAAAATGTATATTTAATTTATGAAAGTAAAATTATAGTGGTTCCTTTTAACGTAGCTAATGTCCTTAATACCTAGTTTTATAAACCAGCCATATAGAATCACTGCTAGCCTGCTGCAGGACCCTGTATACTACTGTTGATGAACACTTTAGCTGTTCCGTATCTATGTTCATTCTTTCATTTCTGAAAATAGAGATTTACAAATTATACTAAGACTATAAAATAAAAAAGTAAACTACGGGTTCAGGGGAAATTTCATGCAATTCAGTGCGCAATTAATTAATTTATCTTTACCTACATGCACATTCCTACAATATTGAAAATATCTACTGTTCATGCAATCCACATGGAGAATTTTCTAAATGACGTTAACAATTACCTTCCGGATTATATTACTTTGAAATTACTTTATGACATATTCTTTCTTACAGTGGTTCCAAAGTGTGGGTCGCGACCTCTTAGGAGAGGACGTCATATTCGGGAACTGGAGAAGTCGCAGACGTTATCACAAACAAACAAAAAACTATTTAGAAGTATATGCTTGTTTCTCAGACAATAACTTTTTAAATGGGGGTTCTGTATCTGATAAATACACAATGATAGCATTTCCAATTTGCAGGCGATTTTTCACATTTGTTTTAATACCAGTCATCGATGAGAAACTTAACTCGCATATGATGTTGCAAATGGAACCAAACATTTAAGAGTTTCGGTTGTCAGTTTGGAGAATTCTTGCAATCTTGTGATACAAAAATTACCCCGTTTCTGGGAAAGAAATTCTAGTTCAACATTCCATCACTAGTAATTTGAATAGGGGGGGGTTCCTACCTTTCATATTTGTTGGATTTTTTACATGTTGAAAAGAATTGTTCAAAAAAAGATTTAATATTCTCCTTTAATTGTCATAACTGGTTTGAATTTCATTTACAAAATATTCACGAAGCTGTTGTTTTACAGTGAATGAAGTCACCCACAATCCTTAAAGAACTTGCTCAGAATTTTTCATCTTATACTTAGGTACATCATCCACGAGTTTTTGAACACACTGACATGAATCAAAATTCTTTTTCTCGATACATGAATTTTTTGTGTAATTCCATTAATTTTGTCCGTGGTTGTTATTATATTAAAACGCTATTCAAGATATTTAGGTGTGAGAAAGTACCTGCATGGAAAGACAGCCTAAGAAGCCAAAGGGGATTGACAAAAGGCTGATTTATATTCTGATTTATCATCTTGTAAGTACATGAAATGTTCTGCTTTTAATTGAAAAACTCTTTTTAAAACGTTAGCCCTCGAAAGCCATCTTATCTCACAATTTTTTCTAGAAATACGAACACAGACAATTTCGGAAGTTAAGGTAAATACATTGACGCAAAAACTTCTCCGTGTAAAGATATAGAGCCATTTAGCATTTGCACTTACTTATTGTAATCTGACAATAAAACCAAATCGAAGTCATCCCATATAATATCAGCACCATCGATGGATATTGAAACGCAATTCGCCTAGTCAGTCCCAGTGGTATTGATCTTTAATGGAGCAAAAATTAAATGATGCCACAGCGAGCGTTTTGCTGATTATATAAAGGTACATTATCTAGAAAGTACAGAAAGTTCTGGTATTGTGGTGTTCTTCCTTGATTATGCTGAAAGTTTCCGAAAATAATGAAACTCTTTTATTATTATTATGTTATTTGATCATAGATGCAATTAATAAACATATTTTCTAGATTTAATTTAATTGTGTGGTGTTGTTTTATTTTCTAAAAAATAAAATTAGATATGACAAAAAACGTGGCCCAGAAAACCATTCTTACCGAAAGGGGGCAGTGTTTTAATAAGTTTGAAAAACACTGCACTAAACAATCAGAAAAGTGCGAACAGTTTTAACATCTAATGCGAACAATTCAAACCGAAAATATGGGTAAATATGCTACAGATATGAATACGCTGAGAAATGGTCAACTTTGCAGATTATAGAGACTTTAGTTTCCTTTAATTAAAAGATATGTAATATTTGTCAAGAAAGCTCGCTAAATATCCCATAACATACAATATATGCATTTTGCATAAAAGCGGAATTGCAGTTATAATCTACATTATTATATTTATTCAAAGTTTAATTGAGTTGACTTGACAGATTAATTATATCGGCGACTGAAACGGAAAATTAAACTAATTAAATATTTTGTGTTTTAATTTTGTTGTTGGTATTGATATTGACTTAATTCTTTAGTATCACGTATTTGATTTTTATGTTTTTACATTGTAAATTTCATTTTAAGTGGAGATTTTATATTTTGAAGTAGCACGTAAAACTAATCTAGTATACGATTTAATTTGTATATTTTTTTATTGTTTGCTACTAATTCAAAATGCGGAACAATTGCTCCATAAATTTATCAAAAGCAAAGCCTTTACTATTTTAGTTTTTTTTTTCATATGATATGCATGAGCTATAAATAGTTTTGCAAATGAGGTAGACATTGCAAGTATAAACAATGTAAATTTGAATTTAATCTCTAAATAAAATTGTTTGTCCTTTGTATATTAGAAGTAATTTACTACCAGAAAATAGGACGTAATTCTAATATTTTTTATATTTTTGTTGTCATCCAATAGAGCGATGAGAAGAATCGGAGAAATTTGGTTGGAAATAGGAAAAGTAGACATATAAATAATAACTGACGGCACATTGCTAGTGCTTAACGAGACTAGAAAATAATACATTAGACCGGCATCCTTTGTGAACTAAAATTACGTGAAATAGATAAATTTTTGTAAATAATCTCAATTTTCTGTTATTAATAACCAAAACCACAACATCTCCCGAACAACCAAATCAACTATATTGACATAAGCTTGTGAGAATATTAAACATTGCACGGCAAAATGGTAGTGGAGCGAATCCGGTATTAGGTAGAAGAAACTGCTTATATAAAACGAAAAATGCATTTAATGCAATTACAGTGTGTATATTCCTAATGACTGATTTCTTTCTACTTTAATTCTCCTTCTTTTTTAACCCTAAGATGAATATCAGGTACAATATCTACTTTTATATTTAAAACTTTTTATGATTGATACAACACAAACTTATTGAAATAAAGCTATAATCGTGAGATTATTTCACAAAAGTTATTATATAACAAAAATTATGTCTGGATTAGAATATCAAGGAGTGCGTATTCTTACACTATATTCATTACATATATTATTTTTAGCAATTAGCACATACAATCTTGCTTTTAAGGTCTGTTTTCGAAGGATATCCCAAGCTTCTTTTTCTTTTAATCGTTTGAGCAGTAGAGTGTGTGAAGTTAGCCCCCCTTTTTTCGAATATCGGAAATCTGACGGTTGTTCCAGGTTGTTCTAGGTTTGTTCTAAATTGTTCCAAAGTATTTCAAAAAAAAAGTCAAAATTGGCCGAGATAATTGAAAAAAACGACTTTTTCACCCAGCCCCCCTTTTTTCGAAAATTGAAATTCTGAAGGTTGTTCCAGGTTGTTCTAGTTGTTCTAAACATTGTTCCAAAGAATCTCGAAAAAAAAATCAAAATTGGCCGAGATAATCGGAAAAAACGAGTTTTTGCCAGCCCCCCTTTTCTTGAAAATTGTAATTCTGATGATTGTTCTAGGTTGCTCTAGGTTTGTTCTAAATTGTTCCAAAGTATTTCATAGAAAAAATCAAAATCAGACGAGAAAATGGGAAAAAACCAAAGCCAAAAGTATGAAGTCGGACCCAGTTTTTGCAAAAATTAAAATTTTGACGGTTGTTCTAGGTTGTTCTAGGTTTGTTCTAAACATTGTTCGAATACGTCAAAACCGTATCTCTTATATATCAAAAGATATGGCAAAAGAACCAAATCCAAAAGTGTGAAGTTAGCCCCCCTTTTATCGAAAATCTAACTTCTGACGGTTGTTCCAGGTTGCTCTAAGGGTGTTCTCAATTGTTCCAAAGTATTTCAAAAAATAAATCATAATTGGCCGAAAAAACGGCAAAAAACTTTTTTTTTCTGGCGGCCCATTTTTCGAAAATCGAAATTCTGACGGTTGTTCTGGGTTGTTCTAAGTTTGTTTTAAATTGTTCCAAAGGATCTCAAAAAAAAAATCATAATTGGCCGAGATAATAGAAAAAAAACATTTTCCCACGGACCCCCTTTTTGCGAAAATTCAAATTCTGAGGGTTGTTCCAGGTTGTTCTAGATTTGTTCTAAACATTATTCTTATACATCAGAACCGTATCTCTTATATTTCAAAAGATATTGCAAAAAAACGTTTTTAATAAATAAATAAATCATAATTGTCCGAAAAAACGGCAAAAACCTTTTTTTTTCTGGCGGCCCATTTTTCGAAAATCGAAATTCTGACGGTTGTTCTGGGTTGTTCTAAGTTTGTTTTAAATTGTTCCAAAGGATCTCAAAGAAAAAATCATAATTGGCCGAGATAATAGAAAAAAACGATTTTCCCACGGACCCCCTTTTTGCGAAAATTCAATTTCTGAGGGTTGTTCCAGGTTGTTCTAGATTTGTTCTAAACATTATTCTTATACATCAGAACCGTATCTCTTATATTTCAAAAGATATTGCAAAAAACTTTTTTCAAAAAGTGTGAAGTTATCCCCCCTTTTTTCGAAAATCTAACTTCTGACGGTTTTTCCAGGTTGCTCTAAGTGTGTTCTCAATTGTTCCAAAGTATTTCAAAAAATAAATCATAATTGGCGGAGATAATAGGAAAAAACGATTTTACAATGGGCGGAATGCACTTTCCGAACATTACTGTGTTGAAGGAAGTTTTTGTATGATGCAGTTCTATTTAAAGAAATAAACATCTAATATAGCAATAAATATATATTTTCGCAAGAAATATAATGTTCATTTATTACAAAACGATATTGTTACCAAATGCTGATGAACTATTTCAAAGAAAAAATCAAAACCGGTTATGAAAAAACGATATTTTTCCCCAGTCCCTATTTCTTAAAAATCGAAATTCTTACAGTTTCAAAGTATTTCAAAAAAAAAAAAGCGCTGGATATGGGTACCCAACTAAAATCAAACAAAATGGGGAAGTCTATCAGGCTCCCTTTGTTATTTTATTTTGTCTAGTAATAATAAAAATAAAATACTGATTTTGAAGTTTGAAAATTTTAATTATAGTAAACCACTACAACGTTATTTTGTCTAGCCGTGGTCTGGCCACTTTTTTTCATGGTTTTTGCTCCGGGAATGCAAGCACGTGTAGACATTCCTATCAAGTATGCTTATTTTTTGTAGCCCCTCTTCGTAAACATGTTGAAATATGCTGTCTAATTTTCTCACTAAAACGATTCAAAGGCTACTATTACTTTATTTGGAAAAAATATTATATAGGTACCTATTTAGATAATATAAGATAGTATATCCGTCAAAGAGTAGCCGATTTGGGAAAGGCTGTTTTACAATACCAAATTGATAAAAAAATATATTATTTATGTCAATGTTATCAAATAATATAATAATATCAATAAATAAATTTTACAGAAAAAATATATATTTTAGATTTTAGGGATAAACTAAAGCATGAACTCTAATAAAAATAAACAAAGAAACATCAACCTAGCAGCTCATGAGAAAAACACTAATCTTTTTATGAGCAAGGTATAATCATTCTCAATATGTTTATGAGGTAGTTTTTAATCTACATTAATAATGTAACTAACGTCACTGTTCTAATATTATTTTATGTTAGGAGCATCAGCATTTAGTAACAATATTGTTTTCAAACAAATGAATTATATTACTTGGGAAAATATATGTATATTTACTGCTTCTGCTTTATTCTGAATCACAAATGAGTATTATTATTCATTTTAAAATATAGATAATAGGTAAAATCGATTTACCTATTATCTTGGGCAATTTCGATTTTTTCTTTGTAATCCTTTGGAACAATTTAGAACAACCTAGAACAACCGTCAAAATTTCGATTTTCGAAAAAAGGGGCGCCAGAAAAAAATTGTTTTTTGCCGTTTTTTCGGCCAATTATGATTTATTTTTTGAAATCCTTTGGAACAATTTAAAACAAACTTAGAACAACCGTCAGAATTTCGATTTTCGAAAAATGGGCCGCCAGAAAAAAAAACTTTTTTGCCGTTTTTTCGGCCAATTATGATTTATTTTTTGAAATACTTTGGAACAATTGAGAACACACCTAGAGTAACCTGGAACAACCGTCAGAAGTTAGATTTTCGAAAAAAGGGGGGATAACTTCACACTTTTTTAAAAACTTTTTTTGCAATATCTTTTGAAATATAAGAGATACGGTTCTGATGTATAAGAATAATGTTTAGAACAAATCTAGAACAACCTGGAACAACCCTCAGAATTTGAATTTTCGCAAAAAGGGGTCCGTGGGAAAATCGTTTTTTTCTATTATCTCGGCCAATTATGATTTTTTCTTTGAGATCCTTTGGAACAATTTAAAACAAACTTAGAACAACCCAGAACAACCGTCAGAATTTCGATTTTCGAAAAATGGGCCGCCAGAAAAAAAAAGTTTTTTGCCGTTTTTTCGGCCAATTATGATTTATTTTTTGAAATACTTTGGAACAATTGAGAACACACCTAGAGCAACCTGGAACAACCGTCAGAAGTTAGATTTTCGAAAAAAGGGGGGCTAACTTCACACTTTTTTTAAAAACGTTTTTTTGCAATATCTTTTGAAATATAAGAGATACGGTTCTGATGTATAAGAATAATGTTTAGAACAAATCTAGAACAACCTGGAACAACCCTCAGAATTTGAATTTTCGCAAAAAGGGGGTCCGTGGGAAAATCGTTTTTTTCTATTATCTCGGCCAATTATGATTTTTTCTTTGAGATCCTTTGGAACAATTTAAAACAAACTTAGAACAACCCAGAACAACCGTCAGAATTTCGATTTTCGAAAAATGGGCCGCCAGAAAAAAAAAGTTTTTTGCCGTTTTTTCGGCCAATTATGATTTATTTTTTGAAATACTTTGGAACAATTGAGAACACACCTAGAGCAACCTGGAACAACCGTCAGAAGTTAGATTTTCGAAAAAAGGGGGGCTAACTTCACACTTTTTTTAAAAACGTTTTTTTGCAATATCTTTTGAAATATAAGAGATACGGTTCTGATGTATAAGAATAATGTTTAGAACAAATCTAGAACAACCTGGAACAACCCTCAGAATTTGAATTTTCGCAAAAAGGGGGTCCGTGGGAAAATGGGTTTTTTCTATTATCTCGGCCAATTATGATTTTTTCTTTGAGATCCTTTGGAACAATTTAAAACAAACTTAGAACAACCCAGAACAACCGTCAGAATTTCGATTTTCGAAAAATGGGCCGCCAGAAAAAAAAAGTTTTTTGCCGTTTTTTCGGCCAATTATGATTTCTTTTTTGAAATACTTTGGAACAATTGAGAACACCCTTAGAGCAACCTGGAACAACCGTCAGAAGTTAGATTTTCGATAAAAGGGGGGCTAACTTCACACTTTTGGATTTGGTTTTTTTGCCATATCTTTTGATATATAAGAGATACGGTTTTGACGTATTCGAACAATGTTTAGAACAAACCTAGAACAACCTAGAACAACCGTCAAAATTTTAATTTTTGCAAAAACTGGGTCCGACTTCATACTTTTGGCTTTGGTTTTTTCCCATTTTCTCGTCTGATTTTGATTTTTTCTATGAAATACTTTGGAACAATTTAGAACAAACCTAGAGCAACCTAGAACAATCATCAGAATTACAATTTTCAAGAAAAGGGGGGCTGGCAAAAACTCGTTTTTTCCGATTATCTCGGCCAATTTTGATTTTTTTTTCGAGATTCTTTGGAACAATGTTTAGAACAACTAGAACAACCTGGAACAACCTTCAGAATTTCAATTTTCGAAAAAAGGGGGGCTGGGTGAAAAAGTCGTTTTTTTCAATTATCTCGGCCAATTTTGACTTTTTTTTTGAAATACTTTGGAACAATTTAGAACAAACCTAGAACAACCTGGAACAACCGTCAGATTTCCGATATTCGAAAAAAGGGGGGCTAACTTCACACACTCTGAGCAGTAGATGGATCAGTGATATCAATATTTTTTTTCATACGCTCTAGAATAATTAGGTCATTTGTTAAGGTTAGTCGTACTCTTACCATTTAGTGTATAACCAGTGCCTCTGCTAAATCTTTTTGAAAGATTCTGCGTTTATGAATGACACCTCAGCGTTATAGCTTGGATGTTCTTTGATAAAAACAATAAACGCATTTAGTGCTGCCACGTTAATTATATTATAACCCATCGCTTAATTTGCCTTTTACATGTGTAGGTTTCATACCATTTGATCTATAACGTCGACATAGGCCTTTGTTTTGTTGTAGTAAGAGACAATTTCTGTATTTCTTTTAGCGTCTTCATTGAGAACTGTGTTATGATGCACGGTGCTTAGTAAAATGACACATTTGTTCTTACGAGATACGTAACCTACAATGCTCAAGTTGCTTTTAAAGTTAAATAAGAAATATGTAAGTTAATGATGATTCGATGCTTTCATCTCCTTTGGAATATCTCGCTATTTTGGCGTAACTTACCATCAAGAGCAAACTTTTTTTCAAAAGCTACCCTGCCAGTGGAACACTCGTAAAAAGTTGTCATTTGTTATATTTCGACCAGAATCGTTTATGCTACTCAAAGTTTGCACTATTCCCAATACCATATTTATGTGTAGGTTCCACAGGTTGTCGATCAACAAACTAAATCATCAAAAGCAAAATTATAAGTACACTACATTTCTGGAGTCTTAATACACATACGAGTTGATTTACATCATTTGAAATTGTCATGTCTCATTCTAGCGTTGTTATCAAATCCATTGAGGAAAAATAGTATGGAGACGCTGTCAAGCATCTTCGTTGTACGCTCAAAACGGGAGCATTGGGCGGGGCTAAGTGGGAACCAATATGGCTGCCTCACCTGGTCCGAACTATTTAAAATTATAATCTGTCATCCCACACCTGTCAGGCCTACACTAACCTATGAAATGTTATTCCAGACGAATTCTTCTTATCAACGCCGTCTCTGCTGTTGCAGCTACGTAGAGCACAAGAAACCATAATGTCTTTTAATATTTAACTTATAATATAACTCTAATATACGATGCACTTAACAAACACTCCACTTTTTAGCAGCCTACCTGTTGGACTTAAGTGTAGTATCAATATGGCGGACATGTACCCGGTTTGATCACGTGACGTCGCCTCCCTACCTATTCTTTCTCAATGATAAAATCACATGCTTAGATACGGTATTGACGAATGCTTATGTGTGATCGTTTGAAAAATTATTTGGCATATTTATGTTACAACTGGGTGATGTGTGGAAAAAAAATAATTCGTTGTTTGTACAAACATTTATTGTAATACCAAATTAATTAAATACAATCAGTAACTAAGATATTCTGTAGGTGCCTATTACAACGATCAATGTATAAGTGACAAACTTACAGAGGAATTTATGTTTGTATTTTACTTTCGTAATAATTTCAAAGACGCTTGCGTTTCTATTATTAATATTATTTTACACATTTACGAATAAGTTAAATGTTTTTTAACAATTCTTTTAATCGGGATGCATACAAGTGTTGTCTAATTTCTATCTATTTAATAATTTTTGAGTATGGCAACTAAATAAATTAAGAAACTAATCGAACGCCATAATAGCAGAAACTAAAATGTCAAGAAACTTCTAATTTAAAATGCACAACAAATTATGCAACGATTTAAATTTTAATAACTAACTAAAATTAATTAAATCATTATAATTTTACATGCTAAAATGTTTTGTTAATAAATTTGTATTGATATGGATTTCACATCATGAATTACGTAATTTGATCGCTATAATATTGATCAATATATTTATTTGTATAATGATATCTTTAGTTTAGTTTACATAGATTTGAACTCCTGTATGTCTCTATGTTATATTCGTTTCTATCTAGGGGTATCTAAATCCATCTTGAAACATCTATAATTAGTTCAGTTATTAATTGAAAACTGAATCTACTATAGTTAATCATACAATACACATTAACGTTGTATCAAATTTGGAATATAACATATTAAATACAGAAAAATTAAATCTATTAAAATAAATCATTATATTTGGCACATTATTTGAATAATAAATTTCGAAAAATCCTAGCGAGCCTGCTTGACTTCTCTAATTTCAGACACATTCTACAATATCTAGTAATATAAGTTTGCAATTACTTAATTTAAAACATCTACAGAATTCACTGTGGAAATTGTTATGCTACTTAATAGAAAATATGAACCTTAATAGCTTTATGTGTGTTATTACGCTAATAGCTATTCACATAACTTTGCAACTAGGAAGGGTCAAATTAATTCGATATTTGATAAATATCTAAACCATTCTAAAACAATTATTTAAACTATTCTAACCATTCTAGTAAAGGAAAATCAGTCGAAAATATTGATTATTAATTTATCAAAATAGTAATCTAATGCTTCATTTATCCCATTAGTGAAATCCAACCTTTATTATTCTAATTTTATTAATTATTTTGTTGTTTATGTAGTAATGTATCTAATATTACATATTGTTAAAAAAGTTGTATACACTTAATCCCTTCATTTTAATGAAATAAAATAAATGCATTTTATTTCATTAAAATAGGGAAATATCCATTTTATTCACTCCAAATGCATTCAATAATGTACCAATAAAAAAATTGAAGATAACATTTAATGCAGAATTAGCAACTAAAAATATGATATATGTAGTCCCATTCTGCTATGTTTTTTTTTAACGAAAAATCTTATAAGTTACTTTTCCGTACTTAAATGGATAGGCACAATCATTAGGTTATCAGAAATGCCCTTTTGCAATTAACCCACCTCGTAGCTATTACGATTTTCGAGATCCCGTGTACATTAACATAAATTAGTAATAATTTACTTAATTTACCAAATATTTAATTCTTATAATTGAAACTACCTTCTCTAACATCGAATTATTTCACAAACTGGAGAATGAAATGTTAGGCTTTTTGTAATCAAGAATTTTTAAAAAAACTGCGATTGAATTGGTCAAGTAAAGCACTTATAATTTTTAAAATAAGGTATGGTTAAAGCTTGTTAAACACTTATAGAATTTCTATTACTATTATTAGGGCAGAGACAAAGGAGTGTGGACGCTGAAAAGGCGACAGGACGGTTCCCTATTCTGTCTGTACTGTCATTAAAGAAAAAGAAACATGATGAGATTGATTATTAGTAATTATTAGTTTGAAATGCGTGATTAAAATGTATCTCTATAATGCTTTAAAAATAATAAAATAGTAATTATTAAAAATAAATATTTACTATTCGTATATTTAAGCACAACATATAAAATAATACAGTTTATTAGGACAGACGAAGTTAAATGTCCTTCCTCCAGTAATTTCATTAGCACAATTTCCATCATCCATGGAATAGCACACATTGCATATACAACGGTTAATAAGTGCACTACCATAACATTCCTCTGTATTAACTCCTTAATGAAACCTATAATAATTAACGTTCTTTTAAATGTAGAGGTACATCAATAATATAGACTTGCCGACTAACGGACCGACCAATAGACTAGTACAATCACATACGAACATGGTCAACGAGAATGCCGTTGTAAATCTAGGTCCATATTGTCAGCAAACACTGAGGGATATGATATATGAATACAACATCTTAGGAAGCTAAGGCAAGCAGTGCTAACCGTAATCCACCAGAACGAGAATTCAATTGTATAAGCTAAATAACCATACACAAATTTTTGAACGTAAAAGTAACCTAGGCTATTTCCATTACCTCTTTTAAGTACTTCAAGTTTCAATTAAATAAATAACCTAAGAACGCAAGCGATACAAGCTAGCTGTACTGAACTTTGAGATCAACTTAATAAATAAAATTGGCAATTAAAAGTTCTTAATAATGGGAGGCTAGGGCTTATCTAAAACTTAAATATAATGGTTGTTTCGTCAAATGCACATTTTCCAGGAGTATTAAATGCATGCCAATGTGATGTTATACAAAAATGTACAACCATTATTTGAAGGTTTTTCCAACATCCACCAATATTGCCAAAGCATGAATTTTTATAAGTTAGAATGGCTTTTTAGTTTGAAACCATTTTTCAGACGTGTTAGATTCCTTGATATTCAACCATAAACTATCTAGGAACTCATTTGAAAGATTAGCAAACAAATAGTATAAGTTGATTATTGAACTTATTAAAGCGGTCGAAAAAGCAAGATATCGAATTTATCATTTTTTTTTTTGCTATTGTTCAAGATAGAAATGTGAAATTTTCTGTACAACTCCAATATAGATATGAGTACACGGGAAGGTATGAAATTTTTTGACACAACCATCTATTTTTTTTATTTAAATTAGAGTAAAATGTACATACGTGTGTTTCTCGGTCAAAATCTGAAATAATTAAATGAAATTGATCAAAACAGATGTAATTCCCGTGTAGACCAATGTTTTCAGTGAGATATAGCTTTTTGAATTGCGGAAAAAAGTTTAATTTGAGTAATTAAATTAAGAAATTCTGGAATAGTGCGGTACTGAATTATTTGTATTTTAGTAGCGCCTTCAGCTGTATTTTTTCTCAGTATTCGGGTGACGGAAAACAACACATTCATTTCAAATATATGAGAATGAGATGGCTTGCATTTAGCTCCTCCTACGGGCCAACACCTACAAAAACAATTATAGTCAATTCCCAAATACAAATCGACTTTAATATCCCCTTAATACAGTATGTGGTTTATTTCGTTTTAGTTTTACATTATCATCGTATTAGACAGCCCTGTAATTAAACCCAGGAGTCACTACATGATACTTATAGTTAAGTACTATAAAAAATATAGTTAGAAAAACATCAAATCACATTTATCACTCACATATAATCTATCTATCATATTTACAAAAGTAATTTATTATATACTTAAAATTTATACTAAGTGATTTATATTTCACTCGTCATTCTTGCCTCTCACTTTCGTAATAAATGTTTCTATCACCCACATAATTGGACATAAAGCGTAAAATACTGTCAGCATATGAACCACCATAATGTTGCTGTGTGTCAAACTTTTGACGTAACCTGAAAATTAGTTATATAGGTAGTGAAGATCAAAAAAAAAAACACGAAATTTGTTACCTAATAATACTCCCGCTAAAAGCATAATGCTTCCACAAAGAACCATAAACAGGGAGAATGCTGATGTAAATCTAGGTCCGTATTTTTCAGCAAAAACCAGTGCAAAACTTATTTGAATACAACTTCTTGCAGATCCCAAAACTGCGGCTGTAGAAATTGTCCACATGAAGGAATAATTGAACGTGAAGGCTAAAACAGATAATGAGATGATTGTGGTTTATAAAGGAAGTTAAAATACATTTTATTTCATAATGTACGCGTAAAAATCATGTCTCGCGGTTTAAAGTATATTTTACAATAACTAGTTGAATTTGTTGCAAAATAGATAAATATATGTTCTTTTTTAATCAATAAATTTTTTTGTGAATATATGCTTACTTCCTTGAAAGGAGATGTCATATAGTTTCTAAATCTTTCTCGAACATAACATACATTAAGTATAATGTTATAGCTTTACAAATTACAAAAGCGTACCTGTTCTCAATATTACTGAAAGAATAGCTCCTGTAAAAATAATATATCGATTCGAAATTCTAAACATAGCACTGACTACACTTAAAAATATTCTTCCAATCAAATCTCCCACAAAATATGCTGTCATTATTAATCCATGTTCAGCATGTCCAAAACCATAACTGTCTAATAGGAGAGGAATTATTGTCAAAAACATCACATCCGATGTTAACGCCATTGCCACACCCAAAGCTAAATTGACATACTGCGGTTCTTTAAATAATTCAAGATCTAAACTTTTGACGAGAGATTTCCTAAAATTTAAAAAAACACATGATTTTCAATTTCTGTCTTTTGCACAACTTAATATAAGATATTATATTGTAATATAAAGCGTTGATGTGATAGAGGTAGGATCTTCGCCGAAAGAATACGCCTATGCTAAAGAACTTAGAAACCACTAACCATATAATAATAATTAGGAAACTAGAAAATGAATTAAGATCTTATTATCTCGCTAAGATATTGCCAAGAAACCAGCCCACCAATTAAAAATTTCAACATTTTGTCGGCCGCATAATATCATGTATGGTCATCCAATCCGGAAAGGATGAAAAACACTGATTACTAAAGATATCATTTTTGGAAATAGAATAAGTTTGTTCAAATGAAAGTTTTGCATGTGTATTATTCATGGAGGTGCTCTTGGACCTCTCGGCCCTTCACTGTGTGATGCAAAGGGCGGCCGGGATGGGTTGGGTAGACAGACTACATGATAAAACAATATATCCTCTACAGATCATTCAAAATAAGCTTTCCAGAAAGAATTGATTGGGAAAATGATATGCAGGGTATCAGAAGGCGGGACCAGATATAAACGGATCAAAAACCGCAACTAATACTGGGGAATGGATCTACCCTGCTAGTCAGAGCAAGTACTATACACTGGGAAATATGCCTCTATGTTTCAGGCATACTTCAATGTGCTATCAAAAGACAATAGCAATACCGCCGTTAACCAGCGGAATGAAACAATGTACAGTCAAGAGTCAGTGACGGCAATATCTAGCCAAGACTGATTTGAGAATCTCTAAAAGAACTAAAATCGTTAGTGTACCAGAATAAGGTAAACTAATCTGGGTGCCAAGACACCGACGGGGGTACTGAAAAATATCACACAAAGCCACATGAAATACGGGGTACCTACATGAAAAACATAAGCATTACTGGGTAACAATTCCCGGACAAAATCATAGTAAGGAATTTATTATTCAACCATGTAACAAAAGAGATCAAGAACTACTACAAATGAGTAAAGATCGACTACGAATCATGCAGTCATGCGATAATGAGGAACCAGAATCAATCAGGCATATCATAGTAAACTTTTACACAGTAAATCACAAGATGCAACGCATTTTTGGGCGACCGAATATAAACCTAAAGCTACTCAAGAAATATCCCAGAAAAGGACTTGTACAGAGTTCTATCGGAGACAAAAGTACTGCAGTGGATGATATCTTAAACCACACATTGAGACTTATTGGTTGCCATGCAAAGTAGTTTTTATAAATAAATTAATTTTTATGATTTTATGAGTATAATCCGTAGGATTCTTAATTTGCTATTACGAATTAAAGTTGTTGGAGATACGAAAAAATTATTTTCAATTTCAAAATTGTAACATTCCCATACATTTTTTCCGGAATATTAACCACATTGAATAAAATGAGGATTTTTTTCACTTATGGAACTGATGACCTCGTGGTTTATCATACTCTGTCACAAGTAAAACTTTATCGGTCATCTGACGCAGATAAGGGTGTTCAATTTGTGAAGAAAGCTGTCTCGAAACAAATTTCTTGGTATAAAACAAAATACGCATTTTGCTTACATTAATCAACTAGACCCACAAGATAAATTTGCTAAAGTAGGACCACTGGTTGATTTACTGAAAAAGATTCTTTTAAAATATGGTATTTTTGGTCATCATTTGTCGATTGAGGAGCAAATGGTGTCATAATTTGGTCGTCTTTCAGCAAGAATGTTCTCTTTAAGTGATGGTTATTTATATCAATTCAAGCCATGCGCTGGATTTTGGTTTAGGTGGGGAAGTTGTAACTGACTTTTTGAAAATCATAAATAATACGTCAGAACAGAAACTATACTTCGATAACTTTTTGATAAGTTACAAGCTAATGGTTCATTTGAAAAACGAAGAATACTTTGCCACCGGAACTGTAAGTCTATAGGAAACAAACCGCATTGTTCAATTAATTCCTGTTATTATCAGAAAAATGAAATCAGTGCAGTATGCTGGAAAATACATATCACTACCACAACCAAATATGATCGCCCAATATAATAGGTATATGGGAGGTGTTAACCTGCAGAATAATACAGTTGCAAATTACAGAATTAGTATTGGCGGGAAAAAATGGTGGTGGCCATTGTGTGTCAATACGATAGACTCCGCAATTATAAATGGTTGGAAACTATACAGGCTTGTACATAAAGAAAAAACAATTTCACAGCTGAACTTCAGATCTGAACTTGTTCGGAGTGTTATTTGTGCCTACAAAACTGCAACACAGTCACTCTGAGGGCGTGGTTCTTCAACATCATTAACATCTATTTCAAGGTTGGACGATGTGAGACACATAATTGAAAAAAACCACGAAAAATTGCTAAGATGATGCAGATTATGTAAAAGTACAGCTGTATTTATGTGTTTCAAAAGCAAAATTCCAATGCATTAGCACTGTTATAAAGATTATCATAATTGATGTTTTATTTCATGGATAGTCCCAATGTTGTGTTAATGCAACCTAAAAAACCTAAAAATTACTTTCTAGATTTAATCCATAATGTTAGAAAATGCTTGTAAATATTCAAATAAATATGTACAGATAAAAATAGTTTCGTTTTTCCTCATATTTCTAATAGTGGTCCTAAATGCGTTAATGATATCGCTAAGCTAGAACAGCAGTAGATTTGAGTACCTTTATCTGTTATTAAGAAAGCACATCCAACCTAATTCTAATTATATGAATTTTTTGCCTATTCTAAACATAAAAATTAACATTTCATATAATGTTCGATTCAGTAAGTACATACCATAATCCTTGCTCTGTTTCATCTGATTGCAAAGCATTTATTTCTTGCATATTTGGTTTAGATGCACCTTCTAATGTAGCATGTTCTTTCATCAACAAATCACTTTCCGCAGGATCGGTTTTATTATCATGTGAGTTTATTAGTTCAATCTTATTAACACATGCAACTAAAATATTAGAGGTAACATGTACAATTTATTTGTAAGTGATTATTACTAAATGTAGAAAATCCATTATACAAGGTATTTGATACCTTGAATAATTATTACTAAACATACATGTTTGCAGCTCTGTGGTGCTCAGCTTTCTTTTTATAGAATGCCATTTTACTGGCTGCAGGGAGAGCATTGCCAATATTCCATTTAAGCTGATAGCAGAAAAAACTATCGCAGTTCCCCTGAATCCGTAAAAGTCTACCAATTTGAAAGTCATAGCAGGCCATGTTAGTAAGATTGCCCCAATTATACTTTGGGCAATAGACATCATAAGATTTTGTCTCAACACAAAGTATTCATGGAAAGCAGAGAGACAACAAGGTACTAGGAGTCCAAAGCCAAAACCTTAAAATGACAAGGGTAAAAAATTATCAGAGATATGTGTATTCATGTGCAAACATTAGTTAGCCAATTTGTCACACCCACCTTGTATGATACCAAATGTAACCAGCATGTAATTTATACTTGTAGCGAATACGGTAGCAACAGCTCCGATGGCGTATATAAAAGCACCCAGTAGGCCGACCTTTCGATAAGAATACTTTTTCAATAAATAATTTGCTGGCAGACCTGAAATACTGTGTCATCGATACATATAAATACTAAAATAGATTATTGTCAATACTACCTGAAAACAATGAAACTGAGTTATAAAGTCCAGTTATTAAAGAAGTACTACCAATTGCATCGCCTAATGTAGACAGAAAAGGACCATAGATTATACCGAAAACTGTCAGAGGTCCTAAACCAACTATCTGAAATTTAATTAATGTTAGAAATTATAAAAAAATCGAGTAAAAAAGTGATATCGTATGGTTTCTGTATATACAGGGTGAGTTTTTTTGAATGTTTAGCATTGGGATCTCAGAAACTACTGGAGATAGAAACACGCTGAAATGGGGGAAATGCGCAGTTTTACGAGTTTGATTTAAAACTGCTTTTGTTTCTCCGATAACTTTCATGGCTTATTAGATATTCAAGGAAAACTAAATTTTACGATTTTCTTTAAACATGCTTAGCATCGTTAATAGTAATTTTAGAGAAAAAGTGTTCAGACAAAAGTTTTAAATAATTTTACGCCAAATAAAACTGTGTAGCTAATTTTTTTTTTTCGTTCACCATTATCGAGTTATGTCACAAAATTGGATTTTTTTAAATGGAAACCATAGTTGGTTTTGGCATCATTAAAAAGCTTATTTTTTGCTGATTACAATGATATAAGGTTTGTTACGGTTATTTAAGAAAATTAAGAGGATATAGACATTTTTATGGTTTTTATGGAAAACAATTGAATTTCGAACTGATAAAATACAAAACAAACGAAAACTTATTTTGAAATCTTATGTAGTAATAAAATGAAAACTATAAGAACTTTTATTAAGGGCACACAACATTATTAATGTTCAAAGATACCTCCATTATTATTAATACACAAATTGCATCTCTTCACAACAGAATTTGTAGCATTGCGTACTTTACGCCTATCGATGTTATTAAAAGCAACTAAGACAGCTTCTCTTAAATCGTCGATTGTTTTATATGTTCTTTTGTATACTGTGTTCTTTAGTACACCCCACAAGAAAAAATCTAAAACTGATAAATCAGGGGATCTAGCCGGCCATTCAATTGGTGCATTTCGTCCTATCCATTGATTAAGGAAGTTCAAATTTAAATAATTTCTAACATTCAGTTGATTGTGCGGAGGCGCTCCGTCATGTTGAAACCATTGCAGCATTGCTCGGGTTCTTAAATTTAAATTATCTAACGTTTCCTCGAAATCTTGTTGTAAAAAATTAAGATAACGATTGCCAGTTAGTGATCCATCAAAAATAAAAGGAGAAAGAAAAGTTGATCCTATAACACCACACCAAACATTAAACCCAAATTTAATTTGTGGTCTCCTATGTTTAACGTGAAGTGGATTTGTTTGAGACCATATGTGCTCATTGTGCCTATTAAACATTCCACAATTTGTGGAACGAGATTCATCAGTCCATAATATTTTCATTGAAAAGTGTGGATCGTTTTGACACTGATCTTTAAACCATCTACAAAAAGTTATTCGTCTGATGTTATCACGTTCATGTAAAGTTTGTGATACTGATAATTTGTAGGGACGAAATTTATGCTTCTTCAACACTCTGACAATAGTTGAGAGGAGCCCATTTCTGTTGAAATTTGTCGGGTCGATGTAGATAGATTCTGAGCGACACATGCTAATATGTTTATTTCTCTATATTCATCCATCCCTTTTTTTGATTTTGGTTTAACGAACGAACCATAATCTGCTAAATTATCCCATAATCTCTTAAAATTAGGTATCGACGGCTGACGTCGATCAAAATAATTTTCAAAATAAACTTCAGCAGCTCTAGCAGAATTTTTCTGGCACTGAATGTAACATTCAACCATATCACGCTTTTCTACGTTAGAAAATTCCATAGCCAATGCAAATTTATGATCAACGGCCGTTTGCACCGCTTATAGTTAAGTTACAATTAAATTAATTAATAATTAATTGTCAATGTTTGACAATTAACTTGACTTAAAAGTAAAAATGAACAGCTCTCACTTCTGTGACTCAACGTGAAAGCAATGTTAGTATATTTTTCTCGACTGCTCCAACGAACACTATTGTAATTCAGATTTTTCGTTTTTTGAATTACAAAACACCAAACATTTTTTTTTGTAAAAGTTTATATCTTAGAAAGTGAACAAACATAGAAATGTTTATATCCTCTTTATTTTTTAAAATAACAATATCAAACCTTATATCATTGTAATCAGCAAAAAATAAGCTTTTTAACCAACTATGGTTTCCATTTAAAAAAACACAAGTTTGTGTCATAACTCGATAATGGTGAACGAAAAAAAAATATTAGCTACATAGTTTTATTTGGCGTAAAATTATCTAAAACTTTTGTCTGAACACTTTTTCTCTAAAATTACTATTAACGATGCTAAGCATGTTTAAAGAAAATCGTAAAATTTAGTTTTCCTTGAATATCTAATAAGCGATGAAAGGTATCGGAGAAACAAAACTCAAACTCGTAAAACTGCGCATCTTTCCCCATTTAAGCGTTTTTCTATCTCCAGTAGTTTCTGAGATCCCAATGCTAAATATTCAAAAAAACTCACCCTGTATAGAGAGTGCTAGTAATGTTGTGCGTATAATATACTACGCGGGTAGTCTCTTATACGCACTGTATAATATAAAATAATTTTAAAACGTGCTTCTAATAAGTGGCTACCGTAAGGAAAAAACGCTTCGAAATATCTTTATTCATAAAGTCAAAATCATCTCTACTTCTTTCTCAATAAAACACGTGTTAGAAATTTAACATTTTGTTTGTCAATACGCAATTTGCCGCTAATACATTCCAGTTTTTCCATTGGCAGACACTCTGGACCACGAACTGATCCTCTGAGATAGATAGATTAGGTACTTGGAAGTTGGCGGGAAACAGTTTTGCTCACTTCAAGATCGGTAAGTTTTGTGATGCTACTTGTGATGTTTCACATCAAGCGATCTGATCCGGCGAACAAATAAAACACACCTAATGTAAATAAATGCTGTGTCATTCATATAGTCGCGTCAGTTTTTTAATATTAAAATAATTAACAATTTTGATATATTTAATTTTGTTTTATTAATAACTCTAATGTCCTCTTATCCTCTCAAGTCATGTTAGCAACTAACGAAGGGGCTTATCATACCCACATATTTAAGCAAATAATAAACATTTCACAAAATCACCGATAATACCAGTTTTTCTTAGTGTTAAAAATTTACCTATTTAAAAATATGTATATGTATATTAAAAATTTAAAATAATTACTACCCTTCCCTACCCCCACCCCATAACCTTGATGCATGGAACACTTAACAGTGCCAAGGAGAAAATTACAATTATATTAATAGTATAGTTCTCACAAGCTTATCAGGCTACTAAAATTAATTAAATAATGTAAGATAGTAAATTATTTCATGGATATACATATTAAAGGTTACAATAGGTTGTTGTAGGTCATTAAAAGACAATTTGAATAACTGGTACTAATTCGAAATAAGATAGTATAATTTGACTAAAATATTGTAAAAAACAGATAAAAGATTAAATCTAACTAAAAACTTCAAAACGCGAAAAATTTTCAAACTTGCTACATGCATTCAAATAATAACTACCAATTTCAATAGTTTTCCATTTCTGTTTATTTCTTTTCTTAACTTTGTGATATGGACGTACTATATATTTTATTAAAATTCAGATATTTATTAGATCTCTGAAACTTGCGACGTTTGGAAATAAATGTCATTAATCATTTAAGGTTAGAGTAATAACTAGTAATTTAAATTTATGATAATTCAATACCCAATATAGTTATTCCTGAGAAACGTCTCCAATGTGAAACATAATGTATTTTATTTCTTTAAATGCACACACAGAAATTATTTCATTGTTTACTTAATTATCTCGTCGTAACAACATTTGAAGTATAACTTATTCCCCATAAATCTTCATAAAGAACAAAAAGTAGCAATATAAAAATGTTATAAATCGTAGAACATGTATGTCCATATAAATTCAGAAAATATATATCTACGTTATAGTTTCGTGAAAGACAATGGAAAATAATCTCTAAATAAATTCTGAGGTCTACAGTGTATGTATAAAAGTACATAGAATAAAATATGTAAATCGTGCAACACTACATATGCCGCTCACTTGAACAAATATTCTGTCGTACGTATATTTGTACCCATATAATATTTGTTTTATTTATTTATAGACAATTAAAATTAATACAGTGATCTTATTTTAAACTAAAATTCTGTTATGAATGAAACTCCTAGAAAATATTAATTGAAGTCATATCAGATATAAACAAAAACAAGGTAATCCTATGTAGCGGCTACAAATTAAGCACCAGGATTAGAGATGAAACTCCTGCAATGTGAAGTTGTTATATGCGGTGTACAAAACTATATATTTGTAGTAGCTCGTACATGCTAGAATGTAGTCAAGGATCTTTTCCCACACACTGCATAATAAAAAAGTGAAATAGTCTATATTTTAATACATTTTACAGGTTGTATGTTTTGAGTGAGTTTATGTCATAATAGGTATCTAATAGTGAAAACGCAGTTGATGCGGAAAGAGTTGCTAAAACCATTGACGAGAATTTGCACAAAATGCTTCATTCGAACGACAGGTACAGGTAAAAAATACTTCTATTTGTTAGTGACAGTGCCGCATATATGTTAAAAACAGGCAGACTATTAAAGGAAACATATCCTTATATGCTGTACATTACTTTTGTAGCACATGCTCGCCACAGAATCTGTGAATATATCAGAGACAGATATCCGGAAATTGATAGACTTGTATCGGCTTTTAAAAAAGTTTTCAGAAAAGCACCATAGAGAGTCTCCTTACAGGGAAAAACTTTCATCTTTGTCACTGCCTCCCTCGCCAGTAATAACTAGATGGGGAACATGGAAGCTACTAGTTTTTATGGAGCGAATTTCGATAGTTTACAAAATTTCGTTACATGATTAAATGACGATGCTCGAAGTATTTCTGAGTGCAAGAAACTAACACAAATCCCAAATTTAAAAAATCAGTTGTTATTCCTTCAGGAACACTTTGGAAATTTGCCTAAACTTATCACATATTTTGAAAACCCAAATCTCAAATTAAAAGATGGATTAACCACATTAGATGTGGATATTAATAATTACCAAAGTATTCCAAGTGACTTTGGATGTGGCCTTCGGCAAAAGTTAGACGCAGTTTTTAATAGAAATCCAGATTTCATAACATTGCAGCAATTGTGTATGGGGACAATGACACAAAATCTAACTGCTAAATACGCTGAAATAAAAGAATATTTCCGGTACGCACCTATAACCAGTTGTGATATAGAAAGGACGTTTTCTTTCTACAAGGATGTACTTCATTCAAAGAGAATAAACCTTAGAGAAGAGAACTTTGAGAAAGTATTGCCAGTAAATATTATTACTCCTTTACTCGACTTGAACTACAAAATGAACAAATAATAAGATATTTTGTATTTTGTAGATCACTAGCCACTTGTTATCCAATTATATAGATAAAATTAAATCCTCTTTAAAAATACATTTCAACAGTGCGCCCATGGGCGATGCAATGATAGAGTCCAATCTGAATATTGGATCCTCGCAGTGATGTCAATATTGCACGAACATTTACATTTGAAAAAGGTTGTATATCGGTTTGTACCCCATCATCTGAGAGATTTACAAAAAACACAACGTGTTAGAATTTGCCAACAAACTTTAGATATGTTGAATGCTGGAGGCCATCAAATTATTTGTAAAATTGTAACTGGCGATGAAACCTACATACCGTTTTTTGATGTTCCCACTCCCCAAGAAAGCCGAGTCCGGATACATGAAGACGAGGAAACCCCTACGATGGTGAAAAAACAACGAGCAATTAAAAAAGTCATGTACGCAGTATTTTTTAGAAGTATGGGTTTGGTGGCCGCAATTAAATTAGAAGATCAGAAGACAGTTACCGCTAAATAGCATGTTGAAAATTGTTTGCCTTCTGTGTTTAGCAAAGTGTCCAGGAAGGGGATCATGTTACATCATGATAACGCGTCGTCCCACATAGCAGGGACAAATGTTCAGTGTTTAGCGGGAAACAAAATCAACATTATAGAACATCCTCCTTACTCACTGGATTTGGCGATGTATGACTTCTGGCTATTTTTTGAGCTCAAAAAACAGTTGGAAGGAAAAAGGTTCCAGTCAGAACAAGCGATTGACATCGCAGTTAAGTGTTTTTTTGATAGTATCCCTAAGGACAGCTGGTTGAACGCTTTTAAACTATGGAAGGAGAGAATGGTTAAGTGCATTATTGTAAATGGCAATTACTATGAACATATTTAAAATAAAAATTCTAAAAACTTGTATCAATTTTTCTATTCTCAATAATTGTAGTTCGTCCCTCGTATTATAGCTAATTCGTGTGGCTCCTGAATATTCCATAAAAATGTATGGTTGCTTAAATTTAACAGCACTTTATTAAATAATCATTTTACTCGAACATATCTTGTATGTGGTTCACATATTAAAAGCAAAATGAAAATGAAAACACGATAGAATTCTACAGAAGCCGACAAATTCATACGGGATGCTTATGTACTTCTTTCTGTTTGGATTTGGACGAATAGTGTTCATGCTTGTAAAGTTGACGTGCAATTAAATTCCCGACTAAAAATTGTGAAGCTCATTCCAATTCCTTCAGAAACATAACATTACTTAGTTTATCATGGAAAACTAATTTGGAAACAATGCTTCCTCAATGAATATTTTTTGATTAAGAATTATCTGTAGTATATCGATCATGCTAATGTTTCCATTCTTTTCGTCCTTAGAATTTTTTTCTATTGTTTGTTTTATGTTCTTGTACTCCTGTATATCCTAATTTTTTCGCACCGATTTATTTCTATCTTTCCTTTACTAAAGAATTTATTTCTTTTCTTTATTAGATCCCTTATTTCTTGGCTTATTCTGGGTGTGTTTTGTTTACTCTATATTATCTTGTTCTCTTATATTTTTATATCTAATTTTCTCTTAATTTTCGCTGATCTTCAGCATTTGCTTTCTCTGAACGTTTCTGTTTCTATTCAATGTTTGTGAAACTTTTATTAGTTTACGTCAATAAAAATAAACAACTTCTTAAAGTAGATAAATAAATTATGGAATTACAAAAATAGTATACTGAATATTATCTCAACTGTTAAGTTTTTACAAATTTCTAAAAAATACAAATATATTAAGAATATAAAAAAAGTATTAATACCTTCATTTTGAGTAACTTTTGCATAAAAGAACCTTCATTAAGTATACCAAAATCATTTTTTACCAATATTTCTCAAAGTATATTTGGACGATAATTAAGGAAAACTTTTTTTCTTAAGGAAAGAAAATACCTCACAAAATGTTGTAGGTTGGAATGCTAAATACAAAACTGGTATTGAAATACAAACAAAATTCTACATATACTCAATACAAATAAAAAATATATCACTGAAGATTACTTTTTTATTTGTGGAAATCAATCAAAGTGATAATACTAAATAATATGAAACAATAAAAATCAACTTTTGGTATTAATATTTTTTTATTATTGAACTTTCTTTACTGCAAAATATCATAATTACAAGTTGTTTAATCAGCGATTCACAAATGTATTATTATCGTAGATATCGTACTTACAAAAACTAGACTGACAGCCAATGTAACTATGTAACCCCACCCACCTTCAGGTGGTAGCAATTTATATTTTTGAAAATGACTTCCGGAAAATTTTCTAACTTGCGTCATGTTTGTAACACAAAATCTAGCAGCAATATCTCTTCTGGTGAATCGTTTATACGTTAATATACGAAACTATTTTTGCATTATCTTAATAGAGATAATTAAAATTGTCTAACAATTATCACTACCTTCAAGTAAAATTATGTAAATTGTATTACCAACCATACTGCGTCATTATTATACCGTGACGTTGGATTAAGTAATAAATTAAACTGTTTTTTTCATACAATGTATATCAAAAATTAAGACAGTACCCATTTAAAATTAAACAAACTTTGTTTCGTCGTTTTATGGTGAAAAATGTTTAACGAAGCTAAACCTGTGTGGGTGTGTTGTACATTTCTATAATTGTGCTATTGTATAAACTGCGAAATCAAGGCTCTCCCGATAAGTACGATCCTTAACATATTACCACATAGCTGATTACTACTGGATTAGTGCCACGCGTGGATCCCTTTCTGAGCAGTTTACATAAACTGCAAACTGTATTGTGGGTGTGAAAAATAACTGGCACTTAAGTATATCATCCGTGATGTGATGATCCTTACATCCGGTAATAAAAATCCATTTAAAATTTGATATTCATCGTCTGGTTAGATCTGGATCCGTTTTCGAACACCGAGTTCAGGATCGAATTAAGGGCCGGTTTCTTCAACTCCACCTAAAATACTCAGTTAACTAATCATTGATTAAGTTTAATCATTTATTATCTCTAACCGGCATTTTCCAATGCGAAGAAATATACTAATTATCTAAACAGTGTTTAAGAATGTATTGATCAAAGTTGGCAACATATTTGCTAGTGCATTTTAACTAAATTAATATTTTATTCTAATAATATTGGCGTCATTTTTTACATCTGAATTTGTTCTTTGTGCTTTCACTTTTATTTTTACAAGATTATATTCTGTATAATTACAAGCTTAATTTTATGACATTTAACAAAATCATAAAAGTGGGAATAGCTTGTTGACAAAGAAAAATCTGCATCTGCTGTCTTAAGTTGGACTATCAATCACATCCTGCGATAATTTATCTTGCACCAAATTTCTATAGGGTGATAAAGCGATACCTTTACTGAAAGATCATATATCAGCTGTATATTAAAAACAATACAATCTAAATAATTTTATGTCCTAATCCATTTAATCAAAGATGGTTGTTGGTGTACATAATTTCCACTTAAATAATGTTATGATCTGGAGGAATCGAAGTTCAACCAAAAGTACTTAAACTTGTAGAAATACTTGCTCTCAACGTCAACCTGCCATCTTACAATACGCATTAAAATCGATTGTTGTGCCTCTCGGCATAAAATTCACTAACCAAATCCCTTTCATATCTCAAAACCCAGTTGCAATAATCTTTCGTGCTAAAAGTATCCGTCTGGTTTTCACTCTAGTGAAACGATGTGTGTCGCATTTCATTGACTTGGACTCAGCAGTCATGTGGTCCAAGAACGCATCTCCTTTCTGGTCGTATGGAGTCAAAAACGATAAAACAGAGCCCAATCTTTTTGCTTTATGATCATCAGAAATGGAACCCACCGACATTATAATTTTCGACTTTTCAGTTTCTCGGACACAAGGAAGTACTAAAATTGATATTGAAATCTGTGGAAAATCAATCGATAACTTTGAAATTGGGAAACGTCAGTCCTCTCGAAGTATGTTGTTCACATTACAAACCAAATCTTCAGAAATCAGAGAAGATCAACCAGGGCGTAGTTCGTCATACACATTCACCCATCTGTGAACATTCTCACTCAATTTCGAACTTTACTGTCCCTGATATCGTTATCACTGTGAACTTCACAAAACCGCTGAATTTCTGCTGCTGTCGAGTTTCTTACACTCTAGAATAGTCGGCCCGCGACTCAATTTTCGTCAATATTACAAACTTCTACAGTTCAATACACAAATATACGATACCGCTGCAAACGGCGCGGCGTCTAAACGCGCGCAAAGCATGATGGGAGCAGACACGCTTGCGAACTGCAGCGAGTCCTCGTAGTATGAAAATATTTAGAAGTTTGTCGAAAAACTTGTTCGTCTTTTTGCATATATCTCGCAAATTGTGCATTGGTCACAGATTTATTAAGAAGGGAAAAGTATTAGAAACTTAATTGGAATCAAAATTTGTCTAAAAAATTCGTACCGTAAATACGTAATATATGAAGGCGTGATGGTTAAGGGTTATCTGTCATAGAAGCAAAATTCTTCATTGATCGTTAAATGAGATTGAGCAGTGTAAATGCGATATCTACTACAAGCACATTATTCAGAATAACGCGCAGTCACATAACGAGAGATGTTTGGTCACGATAGTGATCTCGTTCTCAAAATTTGTCACTAGTAAAACATGTGTAGGATATGGGAATAAAAAGGACCATTGACTTACAATTATCGCAAATGGGATAATCGGCGCATAGTGTTAACGTACGTTCTTGCTGTTGAAATTTTCATTATTTCTTAATGAGACTAAAATACGCATTCCCTTAAGACTTCCAATAAATATATAATTTTTTTCTAGTTGCCTTTATATATTGGAACCGCCGTATATTGATATCTGATAGTGTAACAACAAAATGAATTATATATGTACCCTATGAATAGCTAACAAATGTTAATGTTAATGTAACTGAAGATCTGGGTGGAAGTTTAGACACATTGGATGGAATTTATATTGCTGGGATATAACAATAGATTAAGTTAATAATGTGTCAAAATTTGAATTCTAACATGTAAGTAACGATTTAGGGTTGTCGTGTTTGGTAGTTGAAATACAGTTATGTTTAGCATTTCATATCAATAGGATATATTTATTTAACTACTATAATTGATACATTTCAAATATCTGAATTAGGGGAGGCCGGTCAAATGCCGCGCACCTAAGAGAATCTATTTTTCAAAAATACATCTTAGCTATGCTCAGAAGCAGCTTCCGTTTACATGTACCTACAAGTCTTGAGTACATCCTCTGGCACTTGAAAGTTATTTAAAAGGTATATTTTTGACGATATACTAGATTTTGCAAAAAGTGTTACTGCGCGTATTTACCCAGGTTACTGGGTAATTCCGCGCATCAAGTGGGCCAATAACATGCAGCAAGCTATATGAGTAATTTTGAGCTGAATTGATCACCTACAATCTTAAGCAGTCAAAGCAAATATTTTCAATGGTTATATATCAGTTTATTAAATAAATGGTTTTAAAAACAAAATACAAATGTTGAAGTTCCTCAAATATGTAGCACAAGAAAACATAAATCACGACTCTAAACAAACTTTGCTAAAAATAATTTGGAACACAAATAAAGAAAAGAAAAACTCATTTTTTACCAAGGCACATGTCACAAATATATGCCTTGGCTGAGTTCCACCCACTACATTCAGCGTGTGATCAGTTTGCGCAGAGAGTGCATCGGTACCACAATTCTCCATTTTGACCGAACTCCCCACAAACTAAGCATATGTCGGTGTTAGTAGGGTCGACGTCATCAAGTTCGTCGTCATCGCATAGCGCACTTTCATCATAGCTGGAGTTAGAGTCCGAGTCAGAATCTGCAAGATGCAAGTTTCTTAGTTGTTTGTTTCGATATTTTTCTAGTGAGAGACAATTTCCTTTTCTTTTGTTCATTGTTCTTACATTCTTTAGCCCCTTTAATTTTTTTTTCTTCCTTCTCTTCCTTCTGGTTTCGTTTTTCTCGAGCGATCTCCAACTGTTCTTTTAAAGGGGTGGATGTGAGAATTTCTGAATGCTTTTTTGGCCGTGAGTTATTGGTAACTGTCTTTAAAACGATCCGTGGAATTGGGACTAGCTCCTCTAGTTTTGTTTTTAAGAGAGGTGAGTCGCAATCCCTTGAGGAGCCTGGTTGAGGTTCACGGGTTTCATGCTTGCGTTTATTTTGGTTTGCATTTGGCAGGTTTTCGTTTTTCTTTCCTGGGGTGACAATGTTCGTATCATTTTCGTTCTCTATTGGTGCAATACTATCATTTAATTTCATTGTGGCATTAAGATCAACTTGAGGATGTTGAAGTATGGGAGTATTTTCGAGAGTGGGACAAAAGTCATCTTCAGAAAATTTGTCTAGATTTAATGGCCATATTCCGGCTGCTTGGAATCCAGAAATACCTTTGTCCATAGTTGCAACCTTTATATATGCCTTACAAAAAATTTCTGCCAAATCGTAGTGTGTAATTTTTTGATGCTGGTGAGTTTTCATGAACAATTCACATTCACGATTAAACGCATTTTTTAGAGGGCCATAAACGGTAAGATCCAACGGTTGCATCCTATGGGAAGTGTGAGGTGGTAAGGACAGCATAACAATTCCATGTTCTCTGCAATAGTTGTAAACTTCTAACGAAGTGTGGCTTGAATGATTGTCAAGCACTAAAAGTACTGGATCCTCGGGGGTGGGTTTAACATTCTTACAAAAATGACTTATCCATTCCAAGAATAATTCTTCATTTATCCACCCATTTTTAGAGCAGTAAATATAGCTCCAGGTGGGCCATTTCTTGCTAAACTAGGATTCATTCTCTGGCAGGAGAACATAAACATGGGTGGGACATAGTGTCCGACTGCACTCATGGAGCAAACAACTGTTACTGTTTTCCCACGCTCCCAAGATATTGCCGATCCCACCTGTTTTTGTCCTTTGGACGCATAAACTTTTACTGGTTTTTGAACCGTCGATATCCCTGTCTCATCGACATTATATATGCGACTTTCTGAAAATTTATTTTTATCCATAACTGTCATCAGATTTTGGAAAAAACGGCTAACTTCTGTTTTATTGAATGCAGTTATTCGATTAAGGCTAGTGCCTTCAGGTTTCCTAAGGCTAATGTTGGGATTGCGCCTCATAAAAAGGGTTAACCAGTCTTCTCCAGCTAATTTTTTTTCGTTATCAAAAGGATGCTTTAAATTGTTTGTTACAGCAAAGCTGTATGCTAGTCGTCGCAGTTCTAAGGGGGTAATTCCGAAAAAAACCTTTGCTAATTGTAGGACATGTTGAGTTAACGCTTGTTCCTGTTCATTGTTGAACACTGGATTTCTTCCCAAATGGGCAACATCGAATTTATTGGATTATAGCCTGTCACGCAGTGTGGACTCAGGAATTTGAAAAGTTCTTCCTACCTCTCGGACAGCTCGCCCACTTTGTATAGCGTCAATTGCAGCCTGCAACTGTTCACGGGACCATTTTCCTTTTTCTGTAGTTCGCTTATATTTTCGGGTCATATTAACGGTTATTAACTGCAACAAAAAGAAACAAAAAGTATTTACCATATAATCTAGCATGGGGTAAGACCGCGCCCGCGCGGTATTCCCCCAAACAATGTGTTGAATTTTAACCTTAAATCAACGAAAAACAAAAAGGCTTTTGATAAACTCTAACTGTACAAAATAATTGTATTGGTATATACAAGCTTATATAGCACTATAATGCAAATAATTAATTTCCACGATTTTTCAAACACTTACCTGAATATTGCTAGAAATTAGATCAGAATGTCAACAATCACTATAACTCCCGCGGCGGCCATCAAACGACTGCTGGGGTTATGAAATAAATAGCGGTGGCTCAAAATGCCTTACACTGATGGCAGCACATACACACCGCTCTAAAGGTATGTTCACAGATTAGAAACGGATGTGCGCGGTATTACCCAGTGCGCGGTATTTGACCGGCCTCCCCTACTACTCGTGTGAAGAGAAGCATTTAAAGGAGCAATAAAATATGTCACGAAATGAATGTCAGTAAAGAAGCATAGCATTATGGATATTGAGAAATATGAAAATCTAATATAATTGATACAATTTTTCACTAACTGATTTAAATAATATATTACATAATATTTAAATCAAAAGAAAACAGTGGGAATAACGTTCCACTAATTTTATTTGTCATAATTTTGTGACATATATTTCGGTATTATCATACCATTTTCAAATCTAATACAGAGGTTAGTGTTCTAAAAAGAATAAGGGTTTTTATACTTATGGTTCCGTTTCTTGCCTTGCTGTAATTGTGTCTATATAGCCGTGTGTGTGTTAGTAAAATCTTTGCGTGGGTTTGTTAAGTTCTTGTTTATTTGTATCGGTTTATTAATTTCTAATATTTCTAACAAGTTTTCCAATCCACTTTGTAATCCAATTCGTTGTACATACTGTAATGCTATCTATACCAAACAAAGTGGTAGAAAAATTGACAACGGAATGAAAGCGTATAAAAAGTAGATTTTAAATAATATCAGACACAAACGCTTTGCAGAACATTGCATTTACAATTTCCACTTCCTCAATATGACTAACTGCAAACTCCTGCATAATCTAAACAATGATCCTAAACTGGAAATTAAGAAAGCAATACAAAGAAAGGAGACAAAGCAAACACATGCACAGATTTTACAAACACGCATACAGCATTAAGAAACAGACACAGTTACAAAAAGATAATAATAATAATAATAATAACAATGTTATTCTTCTTAACGTCTTAACCGCACTCTATGAAATGCTTATTGACTGCTGTTAGAACATCTTTGGCATCAGCAAACTCACCGACATCACTAACCCTAAAAGGATTCGTCCTATCACGACCCTGAAGTTGACCGATTACGTCTCACGTCGCTCTGGCCTTGTTGGTGGAATTCTTGAAATATACCTCATAAGATTTTCGCTTGGCTTGTTCTATTTCAAGTTTTAAATTATTACAGAAAACTTGGTACAATTTTTTATCTATTTTATTATTTCGATAATCTTCATACAACTATCTTTTCTGTGTTGATATAGGTCTTATACTGTCCGTTAGCCAATTATGTTTAGCTTTTTTCGAAATATCAACAACTTTTATGGTATTTTTGGTATTATTTATGATTGTTACCAGTATTTCCATAAATTTTTCGTACGAGCAATTCACATCGTTCAACAATAACACTGGGACCCAATCAACTTCTCGCAACTCTTCCTGTATTCTCTTTAATCTGGTGCGAGAGGTCATAGAATCGCATTAAATCCAAACAATTATCAGAAGCCCTGTCCTGCCTGCTTAGATCGATGTTAAAATCACCGAATAAAACCAGCGTGAAAGTAGCTTCCACAGATACACAAAATCCCATCCAGTATATGGAGAAATTGATCTATACCTCCAGATGGCGGACGATATATACTGATTATAATCAACTTATGTTTCTTCATTTTAACAGCATGCATTCTAAAACCTGTTATTTTCAGAGACGTAATTTCGTCAAAGTCAATTCCATCACGGAGTAGATTTGAAGGTCCGCCGCGTGGAGATGTCCTTGTAAAAGAGGACCCATTGACGTAACCACCAATCAACAGATCTTCGCCAGGCCTCAGCCAATGCTCAGTTAACGCAATTACATCCACCTGTGTAATTAATTCTTTAATAAAACCAGAAATTCGTCAGCCTTATTCCTCACACTATGTATATTCTGGTGTAGTAGCGTAAAAGGAAAGGCTCCGTTCGTTACCTGTCCAAATATTTTTGCTTCTGTATTATTTCCGATTTTTATTTTACTTAAGTTTTCCAACTCGTCCAAAATATTAGTTACGCACTGTGTATTTTGATGCAATATATTTAAAGTTGAATTATCCAGCCGAAATAGCCGTTCGTCTTGGTTATAAATTTTAACAGGTCTTTATTATAAAATACGTTCCTCGTTTTTAAATGTTCGTGTGCGAAAAAACCGGAAACGTCTTATTAGTATATTTTCCGGTCAGTAACCCGGATCATATAACGTATCTTTTATTTCGTAACTCGCACCAACCTTAAATGCAGAGTTTTTACCTTTTGAAATTAGTTTTTTCACTTCAAACTGACGCTCGGGGGTCCATGATAAAAAACGAAACCATATAAAACCCCTGATTAGAACACTGACCTTCAGTTTAGCTTCGAAAATGATATGAGAATAGCGAAACACTTATTGGAACGTTATTTCAAGAGTTTTACTTTAATTTAAATATTATGTAATATATTATGTAAATTAGTTATTTACATAACATGTTTCTCCAAGAACCGTCTGCTAACTCAATTAACAATTTATTTCTATTATAGGTAAATACAACAAAGTCACCAAGTAAAAAAAGAATTATAAAGATTCCCTTCTCTTATAGGAGAAAATCAGTAGCCGCTAGATGGCTCTCAAATATCAACGAAATCGGGAAAATATTCTGTCTGTTTGCTTCTTGTACTCCATTCGTAATTAAATAATGGGTTTGATTGAATTATCTCTAATTTCAACTTATTAGTACTACACCTATCCCACACGTTCCAATGGCAAACTGAATATTTTCCCTATTTCAGTAGTTTGTAAAGCGGCCGACAGAAGGTTACCACTTTACTGATTTTCGCCTATACATTTTGTCTGTTTGCTTCTTTTACTCCATTCGTAATTCACTAATGGGTTTGATTAAATTATCTCTAATTTCAACTTATTAGTACTATACCTATCCCAATGGCAAACTGAATATTTTCCCTATTTCAGTAGTTAGTAAAGCGGCCGACAGAGGGTTGCCACTTTACTGATTTTCGCCCATATGCGTACTAAACACTATCTAACACTGTTTTGTCTCCATCTCAGGCGTATAGGGTCGAGGTTGTGCATACGCACTTACAAGCTTTTGAGATGAAATCCCGTCGACATTTCGTCCACCATCTTCGAGGCTATTGCTTTTTTTGCCGTTGTCAAAAACACACTGCAGTATAACCCACAGCTCCGAAGACGTATCTTAGGTTAGTGGACGAGAGGATGATACATTTTCAACTTAGTCGGTCTCCAAGAAGTAATATCTTTCGAGTGGTTTAAAAATAGATTAAAAACTTTCTGGAGGTAAATATATTTTTCGGTATGTAATTTGTGGATTGTTGATATGGCTCTTATTACAAAATATTGAGTGTCTGGCAAAAGAGAACTACTCACTCTTAATATTTATAATTTAAGATGATTAAAATCACTGATGCAACCAGATTGTTATTTACTTATTGTCTTTAACTGAATACTATTACCTTTTCCTTTCTTTCTTGTTTCTTTTCGTTCCGCCTATCAATAAATACCATTTTGAGTGTTTTTTATTATTTCATAATTTTTATTTTCAGAACATTATTTTATTTTTTGTCGCGTATTTTTTATATTTAAGTATAATATGGCAAACAGTTTTATTTACATTTTCTTACGAAAGCTGAGCAGAACAATCTTACTAGGCCTTATGTTCGGCTTCTGAATACAGTAATTTCTGTACCATCGCTGAGCGCTCTTACCACCAATGAAATGCTGACATATGGCGTATATTA
This sequence comes from Amphimallon solstitiale, assembly GCA_963170755.1. Taxonomy (NCBI): domain Eukaryota; kingdom Metazoa; phylum Arthropoda; class Insecta; order Coleoptera; family Scarabaeidae; genus Amphimallon; species Amphimallon solstitiale. The sequence continues at coordinate 109,200,069 of OY720678.1, read as the reverse complement.
TTATTAAAATAGTCAGCACCAAATAAAACACTTTTCACAAGCAAATAATAGGTATAAAATAAATTATTTGAATAATTGGATAAGAGCATTATAGGATAAATATAAATTTATTATAAACTCAAGTGAAACAATTTGTACTCGTAATGAGGCAAGAATGAGGGGTCTAAAAAACTGCTGAATATGTAGACTTCATTATTTTTTTATTTATAAAACCATTAATTATTTTATCTTTTATCTAATACATTAGCGTATGACTACTTACATTTAGCTATATACAGATTCAACATAGATTACATTCTTAGAACACTCTTCTCACAGATTCAGTCTTATTACAGCTAATATCACACTGAAAGTGTATCATTTGAGAACTTAAAGAATAACATCAAAAATGAAGAATAAGAAAAAAGAAAATTATGAAATAAAATTATCATTTAGTTACAGCATTTTTGTATGGAACAATTCCAAATAATTAAGTAGCTTTTCAAACAAAAAATAACGTTATTATAATCGAAAGAGTGGCGCATAAATAGATTTTGCAAAAACATAAAAATATTAGGACTACAATTCTAATGAAATGAATATGAAGAATTAACTAATTAATACTATTTAAATAGTCAACATAATAAAGCTAATTTAAAAAGTATCAGTTTGTCATGTTGTTGTTGTTTCGGATTCGGTTTCCACGTCCTTATTCTTGCACCATCTGATAATGTACTCAATTGACCAGGCGACGAAACATGACATTATACAACATGTCTGAGAATGGAGACAAATCGGATAACTATCTGTTGTATCTCTTATCAAACCTAAAACAAATGCGTAAAATTAATATAGATGGTTTGATAAATAAGTATAAACTATGAGGGTATAACGAATGTTACCATTAACTTATGTTACATAGAGATTAAACGTTAGGTCCAAAATTAAATTATTTTTGATTTGCCAGTGCTTTTACTTTTATGAGACTCAATTTCGTTACATCTTGTTAGTATAATATATCAACTGTCTAATTGGGTTTAGTCATTTTCTTGCTCAATATTATTTACGTAAGTGTAACACTATATATGTGAATTTAAATGTAAGGTAAGCTTTCTTTATGATACGATTGTGTTTGTGTCATCAGACGACCATGAAAAACTACTGAGGTACTACCTTTCGACGGCCATTAACTTGCATTTCAGTGTTAACAGAAATGTGCTCAAAACTCATATCATCAAATTTTTACATCTTCAGCAGAGGTACCTTTGATGATCGCCACAAGCGAACGACGTTGTAGCGATGTGAAACAGAGCCATCTACGTAAGTTTCAAAATATTGTACTCAACTCTATTTCGAAACCACTATGATTTTGGGTTCTATCACATGGAGCAATTGTCAAAACTAATCTTGACATATTGCGATCCTCATAATTTTGAAAGTAAAAGTCAATTGAAGTTCTCAATAAACTGCTATAAGAACATGAGGATGTTAAGAGCAATATAGTCAAAGAAGAATCATGTAGTAGAAGTAGATGGAAGATCGATACCAGACTAGCGTTATCGATCTAAGTAAATTAGGCATTTTAAAATCAAATGCAGGCTATTCTTGGTTTGGTGACCGGAACCAACCAGTCAGGAAGAATTTGTACAATATGGACATAAGTAGCGAACCCTGTGAAGTATAAGATATGAATTGCAGGAGAAAATCTGTCTCCATTAAACCAACGCTAGTGAGGTATTGAAAGGACTTAAAAGCACTGAAGTGGAGTTTAAGAAGGCCATCAAACCTGTTCTGAACAAAGGGGCGGTGTTTATGGAGCATATAACTATTCAAATAGAAGTGAGAACTTTATTGAGACTGATACAGGGCCATGATGTAACTGAACTTTTTCTGATGTTCAACCCAAACATGGGATTGATAGTAATGAATAATAACCGAGGTTTTGGCAACAGATATTTTTCTGCCATCGCAGTACCTCCGATGAAGGACAAAAATATTGCAAAAAATTAAAGAGTCTATTTTGAAATTTTACGAGTTTTAACACTTATACTATATGGATAGGTCTTATCAAACTCATCACTAATGCTACCCAGATGCTGCTGGCATCAATACCAAGATTCTTGAAGTCAAAGTCGAATTATGGGAAATACGAATTATGTGCCTGCGGCCTGCTCTAAGTAAAATTTCTTTTTATAAGTTATTGAAGCGCCAGATTATTCTTCTGTTTTCTTTCTTTTATTGATGAGGAGCAATGTGCGACTTATTAGTTTCTCCTTTAGCAGTAAATTTAATAAATTAATCGAATGGACTACTCATAAGTCTTTTTGTCTCTCATATATATAAGAAATACATAGAAGATAAGATTCACAAAAGTTATAACTAATGTAGGATAATTTATTTCAAATCTGATTAGTACTATATCCTCAGGCGCGGCTGGTGAGTACGTTTTGATGGTGCACGTACATAGACAAGACTGATTCGTTTATTATCGGTGATATACTCCCAGATGCTGAGCATATCACTGATAATAAACAAATCACTCTTATCCATGTACGTGCTCCACCAAAACGTACTCACTAGCCGCCACTGACTATCCTGGTTTCTCTAGACTGCAGCCTTTCTCATGGCTACCCCAAACCTGGTAATATATCCGTTGAAATCAAACAATCATCACTAATTTATTATACCCTTGGAAATACTTCTAATAACCGTTTAAATGATATATATATAAATTATTCGTCAAAATATGTACATCATTTCTCATGATAATATGTGACTGCAGCCTATTGTTAATGACAAATTTCAGTGTGTAAATTTAAACTAATATGAAACTTGAAATAATTAATGCTGTAAGCCGTTACTTTGTGATAATTCATATTGAAACAATAAAAACACATTTACTTTGTTGTATCACTATATTTAAACAAATGATTCAACACTGTGTTCGTTAGTGGCCATGTTGGTCGAAACCGCGGTCACACCATTTGTTTAAATATAGTGATACAACAAAGTAAATGTGTTTTTATTGTTTTAATATGAAACTTACCTAAAACTGGGCCGATTGCAACAACAAAGAGACCTTTTCCAACCATGTGTAATCCGAATGCAGCTGGCAGTTTTTCCAATGAGGAATACTCGGATATACAAATCGTAAAATTGATAAAAGCTGCCCCACGTACAAAACCACATATAGATAACCATATCATTATGATTCCCCATTCAGTTTGTTCAGCCAATACTGTAAGAAATAGAAATACAAATTAGGACTCTGCGCGCCGAAGTAAATAGTGACTCGGTGCGAAAACGTAACAAAACAAAAAACGGTCTTCAAAAGCAAAAAATAAAAAATTAGAATCCTGCAAAACTTGATGAAAACAAAAGAAACGAAATAATTTGCCTCCATGATTACAAGTATTTTAGGTATAAATATACAAAATTATTTGTAAAGCTTACGTCTCTATAATTTTGTTTACCTATTCGTTAAGGCTCCTTCGGCTGCCAACAAAAATTCATAAAGGTATTAGAATACATTACCATATAAACAAATTAAAACTAGATACAGGGGGCAATTATAAACTTTTTATTAACGCGATAGGAGAAAAGAAGGAAAAATATTCACGAAAAATTTTAAATAAGTATAACAAACGATCGTATACGTTAGATTATTATTAAGAGTAGTTAAATGGGTGGCCTCAAAATCCAATAGGAATATGCACTGTTGATCTCTTGTTAAATAAGTATATAAAGCAGAAATACTTTTTTTACATTCAGTAAGGACCAGTTCGTTTCCTTAATTTCTAACTGGAGAAATTTCCTCAGGTCTAATACTATCACCAGACATACGACACGATTACATAGATCAACAAGTCAACTTCTGTGAGTCATATTTTGCTATATTTCTTTATCCAGCTTCATTAGATTCAACAACCAATCTAAGTATATTTTTTTACTGTATTATATCAGAACACCACCGAATACTTATTGATAGAAGCGCACATCGGTAACAATGTTTAATTTTTCTCATTGAAGGTTATAGTTCAGTGTCTTTTTGGGCAAGGCAACATTTTTTCTTCTGTAGTGGGATACGATCATTAATAATTCCTTCATTAACATAGCCCTAGTAGCACTATCGGCCGGTTTCATAATCAAGTTAAAGTGATTTTTAATTTCAAAGTTGACTTTAACCCTAAATACTGGTTTCATAATCTTTAACTTTAAAGTCAACTACAAAATCACTTTAAGCCAAAGTCAGTATTTTCTAGCTTTAGCCAACTTTAACGACAAGTACGGTACAACCTCATATAATATGTACTTGTGCTGTTGACGATTACCTTGTTAAATTTGGAAACAGATATACTCTGGTATTTATTTCGGAAACTATCTAATAAAATGGACAAATATATATTTGTCCTGAACTTAGAGTAGGTTTTGAATTAAAATGCTAGATTTATTACAAGTCTCTAACTTTAAAATTCAATATAGGTAAGCCTTAGAAACCCGAAGGAGCAGATAATGTTTACAATTCCATTAAATTTTAATTCGAAAAAATTTAGTAGAAGTATACCACAATCTGCTGGAGGCAATCTAAAAAAAAGTAGTTTCAATCAGTTTCCTTCAAAACGTTTTCCCTAATTTTTTATGTACAAATATATCCTTCCCATTTTGATTTTATAATTTGTATGCATGCTTTTATTAAAAATTTCTCATTTTTTAAAAATTATCACAAAGTACGATTAGTTTGACATTCAAATAAAAACATTTAAGGTTTCTAGAGGTCGTTACGTTTCTTTTTTGCCAAATGTCGTATATTATTCCATGACACTAAGTGATATTTTAATTACACCTCGACGAGCTGTATAGAGGAGACGCGTTATATTCAATTGCACGTCATTGATGACATTTACATGTTGTCATACCTGTATTAGTGAAACTAAAAAAGTTACTTTGTTATATTATATCTGAGGGCTTTTATTTAATTAATTTAGATAGAAAATGTATACATTGATCGTAATATACTTATTCATGGCAAATAAACAAATAATTTCCGTTTCAATATTAAATTTCTCTCTTACATATTTTTAGTAGACTAATAGTTCAATTTGATGTTGTCAGATAAATCATATCTGTCAAAAAGGCGTGTGTTGTGTATATTTTGCCTGTCAAATTTGCGTGTTTATATTTGCTTTCATATAAATATATAAAAACAGTTCTTCTTAGAACTGTACATCCTGTTTATTATCTATTTGCGTCCTTTTAATATAATGCCGAAAAGCTTCTATAAACATTAGACACTTTTCTATAATCATTTGATTAATGAGAATAGCATAAGTTTGGTTATTTTAAATTTTATTATAGATATGTTATGAAACATTTATGGTTTTTCGACAATCTAAATCAATAATCAATATAATAAGATGAGAAAGGCTGAAGTCTTAGAGCATTTCAATTACTAAGATTACTAAATATATTGTCATAGTTATTGTATTGTGAATAAATTTTTCTTTTGTTATGTCAAATGTCACTGACAGAAATAAAAATAGATCCGGCAACATAAACAAGACGAGACGTCATGAATCTAGTATGACGTACAATTGAATGTAACGTGTTTCCTCTATAGCTTGGTGAGCTTTAGTGACGGGATGAACTTAGCAACGGGCTCTTTAGTCACGGACTGAAGTTCTCTAGGTTTTTTAAATGCGAAAATCAATTGAAATTCAATCAAAATGGATGACACTTGTCATCAGTCTGTTAAAACAACCCGACGTGGCGCGACAAGCGACAAAATATTTTGTATTATTTTGCTTATTTACTGTCATATAAAAAGTACAGTAGAAAACTTGTTTCATAAACTAGCTACGCTTCGCTCGTGATTAATAAAGCTAAAATTAGGTTTACGTTCTGATACATAAGATAGCATTAAAAATGCTTTAAAAGATATAAAATCCGGTTTTCTTTATTGACAGTTATTAAGAAAATTATGTTTTTACTTCTATTTTAATCTTAAAGTTTTAAATGAATATACAGTTGCCATTACACGTATTTTGAAATTGGATAATTTTTTGGATACATTAAAAATATTAATAGTATAACTCCATATATACTACTTGATATTTACTTTATAAATATATTAACATTTTAAAATATATATAATACACTTTCACGGTATTCAAGTATTAAATAAAATTCTTGCTGTCAGCCTTAATAGTAAGTACCTATGTATGTATTCTGCTAAAAATGTTGATCATTTTAGAAAGTGTTAATGTTGTTTCATAATATGTTAAAAACATATAAATGAAGTCGTTCTCAAGCTTCCATTGGCCCTCTATATGGTGCGACGTTAGTTGCATAAAGATCAGGGGTAAAGAAGATCCAGTTATCCAGTTATAGTCTTACTTACATATATCGCAACATATCTATATTATTGGTTTTCGTCATTGTACAAAGTCTAAAAGCTTATCCGATAGATACTATTTCCAGTGGTAATGCACATTTGTATATTTGCTTACAGACCAAGAAAGAGCAAACTCTGTTTCTTTAGATGTATGTACATATGTATATTAGTCAAAAACAATGGATATATCTCTTTTCGTAATCACCACAGATATTCAATTTGCTCTAGCTGACTGGATGTACTTTATATTAATCTTGATTAAATAATTATAACTGTATCCTTTTATTATTAAGCAAAGATAGGCGTGTTCTAGATAGATAACTTTATTTCCATTCAAAAAGAAGTGGGTCACTTTATTTAATTTTGATACAATACAATATTAGCTAGTAGTTGGTTCTCTGAAGTTTATATTCTGTGAGTATGGCAAAATGCCAAATAGGAAGTTATTGATATAATTTTCAATTTCAATATACCAGTACATATTTCAGATAATATTACAAAATATTGACATTATCGAAGTTTTACTAACATATAAGTAGATCATATTACTTATTATTTTCTGCTTTAAACAGGAAAATATGGCGGGAATGAAAACATCTATTATAACCCATACTATCAACTGAAGCGGAAAAGATCATAAACTGACAAAAACCATATAACAAAATGTGTACAATTTATAATTAATTCCACTATATCCTTATTTTTGTCGATTTTTGCGCCGACATTTCAATTTTCTAAAGTAATCTGGGCATTGTTTCGCTAGTCATAGTCTACAATGATTTGTTTTAATGATAACAACATCACTGTTAATTAAGGTTGTCGCAGAAAAGATTTTTTAATGGGGATTGTTTATGTGAAAATTTGAATATCTAGAATACTCTTGTCGTTTTCAAATAAATATATCACTATCTAGATGTGTGTTTGTATTCCAACACATGTATATACTATATACATATACGTTTTGCGTATAAATGTATATATGTAAATATATCACGTTTACATATCTTTTTTTATATCGGAAATTATATATTTGTTAGACGAATGAAAATCTTATTCGCATGGCTAAATTATTAATTATGAATAATAATCTAACGACTCTCACGATGCACGAAAGAATTCTAAACAAAGACAAATTAAGGTAATAAATATTTTTAAAATTAGCAGCGTCTAAATAATAACGAAATAGATAACGTAAAACAAACAACAGCATTTCACGTACTGAAAATAGGACAGGGACGTTATCCTTCAACACATCGAAGTATGTATGTAGATGTAAACTAAAATCACTATTAAAAATGTTATTAAAAAATGGAAAGAAATATGTAGAGCACATTGATTTAGTTGTATCTATCTATTTCTTATTACAATGTCATGTTATTTTGTTTTGATTCCCTAATTTGTAATTAATCTTTAACAAGGAAAAGCGTTACCAAGATACTAATTTCGAGAAAATCTGCTTAACTTTGGAACTTAATAGAATTTCATTAATATAAGCTTCTGTTCATTGGAAACTCAATATTAGAAATATGTAAGATTTAGGCAAGCATGCAGATTCAGTTTCTATTGAAATTTCTGTTACAACAAACACACATTTTATCATTTTCAGTATAGCACACATTCAGGATATTGATAGAGAATTATGTTCAAGCATTTTCATCTTAAAGAAATTTAGTGCGAAGGATATTCAAACTTATTTTAGAAGACCAATGAAGCACATATGTAGAAAAAAATAGAAATGACAGTAAGGAAAACAATATATAAATCTATTGATAAGTAAGTATCTATTGAAATTCATCAATCCATAATGAAATAGTCATACAGTGCTTGACATTTTTATTATTTTCTACTACTCTTTGGAATTCGTATCAGTTATTGGAAATCACAACAAATGAAAAACAGGAACTTGGAAAAGTTACAGTATATATCTATTTCAGTAAATTTATTATTAGGTCAACGAGATTCAAATGTTAAGTACACAAAATTTTCTCGTGAGAGTATAAGGTTGAAAATAAATTGCAATCTTATAGATTTGAGTTTTAATACCTATATATTCCAAATATGTATATAACTAACAAGGAAAGTCACTAATAATTATTAGGTATGCTATTCAGTCTCAAAATAATGCAGTAGCAAAGGTACACATATAGGTCCTAGAAATCTACAGTAAGTGGTGAAAGAATTTCCCCATGCGGATGACAATAATTCCAGCGCCAAGCAAGACAAAATTAGAAAAATCAGTTAAATGTATTCGGAAAATTCAACATAAAGATTAACCAGAAAAAAACTGAAACATTAACGATCATGACCGAAGATATACCTAATCATAAATAAGGGCGGAAAAGTAATAAGCGTGACAAAAAATGTTAAATAGGAGCAATTATAAATAGTAAGAGAAATCTAGAAGGGATTACAAGGAATGGAAATGAGAATCCTAATTGAGATAGGGTTAAGCACCGTTTTCAACAAATTAAGAAACTAGAGGTTCAGAGAAATAAACAAGAAACAAAATAAGAAACTAAAAATATCTAGATTAGCAGACCTCATGATTTTTTTGCCAAGAAGTTAAAAGAACAACAAAATACATTTTGGAAGACTGCATCTATACCAATAAACGCTGTACTAGCATCTTACAGTGTGGCTTACAGAATCGCGAAATGTAGGAAAGTTCATACCATCGCAGAAGAACTTATTCTTCCGGCTGCAGTATATATGGTGAACATCATAGTTGGAGAGTCTGCTGGGAAGCTGCTTTTAAAAGTGCCTTTGCCCAGTAACACAATTGGTCGGAGAATATAACTTATGGCGGAAGATATCAACGATCAATTGATTGAAAAAATTAATTTTGGATTTTGGATTGCAGCTAGGTCAAGCTAAGGATAATAATAGGGATGCTCATTTGATATGCTATGTACGGTTTATAGATGGTATAACATTAAAGAAAACCCTCTGTTTTGTAAAAATATCCCTGCAGGAGCGAAGGCTCAGGACCTGTTCGAGATTCTTGATACATTCATATCGGAAAATAATTTGAATTGGCCCAAGTCCGTTGGTGTTTGTAACTATACTCCACGCCTGGCTGCTATGCAGGATTACAGGCACGTATTCGAAGCAAATCATCAAATGCACTGTGGACCCATTGCATTATTCACAGAGAAGCGCTTGCGTCAAAGCATCTGAGGCCTGCACTAAATCAGGTGTTAGAATGTTTAGTAAAGGTAGGTAAATTTTATAAAACCTCGTCTACTGAAAGCAAGATTTTTTAAAAAGCTGTGTGAGAATATGGGAGCTGAACACTCGTCTTTGTTGTTTTATAGCAGTGCACGATGGCTCTCTCGTGGTAATGTTTTATCATGTACCTTTGAATTGTGGCAAAAAAAAAATATTTTTCTTAAAGAGGAAGAATACAGAGATGCAGAGAGTTATGCTGATGCCGATTTTTGAATAGAACTGGCATATTTATGCTACATATTTGAAAAGCTGAGTTTCCTTGATCTGTCTCTGCAGGGAAAAAGCTTGCACCTTTTGAAGTCAACGGAAAAAATATCAGCTTTTATAAAAAAAAGTCAGACTATGAAGAAGAAAATTGAATAAAGATGCAGGAAAATATTGTTTTTTAATATTGCAGCATTTCTTAAGGTCAAATGAACTTGATCTTTCTCAGGATATAAAAAACATGTTTGAAGGGCACTTATCACAGTTAATTATCTGGTTTGAGAAATACCTTCAAAATGAAAATTTCGATAGGTTTGCATGGATTCAAGATCCATTTAACACTTCGTGCGATAACAGTTTGAAAGAAAAATTTGGCAACATGAAAATGATAGAATATTGGCTTTCATTAAAAGATGAATATCCCCTTCTGGGTAATAAGGCTCTGTGGATTCTAATTCCATTTTCGACGTCGTATTTGTGCGAAGCTGGGTTTTCGGCGGTCGCTGTGATAAAAAGCAAATATAAAGCAAAAATCAAGGTGGGAACGAAATAAGAGTGGCCGTGTCCAGTTTAATTCCACGATTTGAAAAAATGTGCAGTGATTTTCAAGCGCATCTATCACATTAATTATTAATATTATTAATACTAATAAAGTAAATAAATGTTAAACAATGAAGATACACGAGTTTTATTTATTTTTTACTTACGATCAGTCATACTTTTTCTTAGGGTAGTGCGCCATGGAAAATTTTTAATTGAAAAAGGGCGCCACGACTCGGAAAAGTTTGGGAACCACTGCTCTACTTCATATATATATATATATATATATGATATTAAATTTTTATTGACCTCATATAAGTAAATATATATTAATTTTTATTGTCCCCAATGAACGAAGCAAAGCTTTTATCGTAATTTCACAACCGATGAGGACGACGGTGTTTTTAGATTCATGGCAACCGGTAAAATTCTATTAGAAAATGGAGTAAAAAAGAATATCATTATCCACGCAGATGCAACGTATAAATTGATTTGGCAGGGGTTCCCTGTTTTCTTAATAGGAACAACTGACCGCGATAAAAAATGTCATTTACTGGGAATAGCAGTATGCACCATAGAACGAACTGCCGATTTTCAATTTATTTTTCAGAAGCATGTTTACAGCGTTTGAATGTCAATACTCGCAGTTTAACCCATTTGATCCCAAGATATTTTTTTTCTAATTAGAATTTAATAGTTTGTTGTCTTAATCTACTAATTTTACTGAGCATTTTGATATAGGACACTATATAAAAAAAAACAAAAACAAATGAGATATATATATGTACCCAAATGAGTACACTGGGCGGTAAAGGTAATATGTCGGTTTCAGAACACGCAACACAAATTTATTTAAAAAATGCATTTTAATGTAACATATCAATATAGAATCAAATCAGTGGAAAAGTTACTGCGAGTGATATGTAATAAAACAGTTTCTTTCTATGCATAATGTTACATTACACTTGCAGCAACCCCAGCGAACTCTCATATGGCAGTGGGCACAGCGTCGAGGTTTATCCAATTTCTTAGGAAAATGACCACCTTCATGTCTTCTAACACTTGCAGGAACCACGGCTGCAGGCCTATTATTACTTCTGTTATAATAGCGAAGATAATGACGTACGATTTGTCTTTGAAATTGTAATAAGTCCATTGATCCGTCTACTGCAAGTTGATAGAGTCTCCATGCATTTACTACAGTAACGTTGATCATATGGGTAAATAGAACCCACCACCATTTTTTTCCACCTATGGTGATTCTGTAGTTGTTTACCGCTTGATCCAACAGATCAACTCCTCCCATACAACGATTGTAATTTTGAAATAAAAATGGTTGTGGTACATCTATTTTTCGCTTGTCAGCAGTTGACCATCTTTTAACAGAACCAAGAGGAGTTACTGAATCATAATTCGTAGCCATGGTAACTACATTATTGTCTGTCCATCTGACAAATAATAATTTAGACGTTGAATCATACCTGTACTCATACGTTCCGCGAGTTTTTTTTTTAAATTCTTTAACATTTGTTAAAGGGCATTTTCTGGTTCTATTTTCTCTGATTGTTCCAGTGGCCTTATGTCCTTGTTCTCTCAGCGTAGCCAAAAGATCGTAACTGGTAAAATAGTTGTCAAAAAATACAATCTGATCGCTGGGTACGGCTACTGCTTTTAGAAGATCTAGTACCACTTGAGATCCAAGCGGTAAATTTTGGTTTGCACGAGGTTTTTGTTTTGCACCACAGTATATATCAAAAGAATAACAGTATCCTGACGAACTGCATAACATCCAGCCTTTATAGCCAAATCGAACAGGCTTGCCTCGAATAAATTGCTTGGCTGAGTGGTGTCCGAAGTATTTGATCATTGCCTCATCTATTGATAAGTCCCGTTCAAAAATACCCCATTGCTGAAATCTTTGATTCAAAAGGTCAATAAGTGGTCTAATCTTTGCAAGTTTATCTTCTTGGTCTAAACTATTATTGTTTGCCAAGTGAATGTAACGTTTTATCTCCTGGAATCTGTTTCGTGACATTGCATCAGCGACCAGTTTTACTCCAACATCTTCGTCGAGACTCCAATATAATCTTTCGCGCGGCAGTCTGTGATATCCACTTAGTAAAAGAATACCGAGGAATTGCTTTAGGTCGGATTTGGAAATAAAGAAGCTATGGTTATTTTTCTGATTAGAATATACGTTGGTTTCTGTAACAATGTGTTCAGTAACTTTGTCGTCCCATAATTTCTCAAACACATCAACTGGTTCCATGACTTGAAGTTCTGACGCAAGAATTTCCCGACGATCGTTGTATCCTGAGGTAGAAGGCATTTCCATATCCCCAATATTCCTAGTCCACTTAGGTTCTGGCCTTACCTTGGATTTTGTTTTTTCATTTATTAGCTGTCTTTTGAGACTAGCTAATGGAACATTATCTTCATCCTCATCCTCGCTTTGAATATCATATTGAATTTCAATTTCACCAGCGACATCATGAAGAAGCTGGAGCGATTGACTTTCAGTATTATTGTTGTCATCAAACTCTTCTTCATCTGTTTGATAATCAACAACCTCCGGTGGAACTATTACGAGATCAACGGGTTCATCCGTCTCAATGGACCTAATATTGTCTATAGCACTAGCCAATGTCTTGTAACGTTTTCCATAAAAAGTATTTGATGAAATGGGCTGAAATTGCATTTCTTCGTCACAATCCATTTTTCTGCAAAAGAGGTAACAATTTGCCCATTGTACTCATACAGGTACACCACTATTTATTGATATGTGAAAAACTAATCAAAAATAAAATAATGATGAAAATTAGGTACTTACGTTCAGTGACGTCTTATTCAAAGGAAAACTTTCAAAAAAAGTAAAAAAAACGGCGTAGAATGAGCAATTTTGCAAAAACAAAAGTTCTGCGACAAGTAGGAGCATGAACAAATTTGCAACGGAAGAAATAAAGTTTCATTGTGCCATCTGTCGGTAATGAATCTGCACATGGCAGCAAACTTGCTTCAAAAATACTGTAATATACCATCTTCCATCTTTTGTAATACAATAAATATGGCCATACAATAACAGGGGTCGCTAGTTGGAACATATTTGTTTTGTACTCAAATAGGTACAACGGGATCAAATGGGTTAATATTGAATATGGACAACAATTTAACACAACATTACAACAGCATTGTCTGCAAATTTACGGGAGGAAAGCGAATAAACTTTGCGTTAAAAGGCTTACACAAATGCGTTGTGAAGCTGCTTCCATTTTTTTCAATTCGGGTGGTGAATTTCATAGAGTATTACATAAAGCTTTGACTCAAACAAGTCCCCATTCTTATACTAAACGGTATATAAAAAAAAATTAAACAACGGCGACTAAAGTCAGTGAAACGACAAATATTTAACACCAGAAAGAGGAAAAGGCACTGTGTAGTGGCTTGTGATAAAGATTATGGCCCAGAGGCTAATGAATCAGTAAGAGATGATTTTTCAATGGAGGAATACAACCGAAAACGGGAACAGTTCCTTCAGGATTTGAAAAAATCAAATGAAGACATTTTGTACATCGAAAGTGCGACTAGAAGCCAAAAAACTTATAAGGATAAATGAAAGATCTGTTAGAGTTACCGCGTCAAACTTTGGCAGTATATGCAAATTGCACCCTAAAACATCTTGTGTCAACACAATAAAAACATTGTTATATAATTCCTTCGATGGCAATAAACATACACGGTATGGCAATAGGAGCGAACCATTAGCGAAAGCTGCTTTTCGAGAGCGATAGGATATCGAAAAAATTATTGACTGTGGTTTATTTATCGACAAGGAGAATTTCTACCTGGGCGCGAACCCTGATGGGATAATCGGAGAAAATCTTCTTGAAATAAAATGTCCATCCGTCTCACAAAACATGGATCCCCTAGTGGCCATTCAAGAAAATCAAATTAAATTTGCAACAATAGAAAAAGGTCAATTACAATGAAGTCATGATTATTACTATCAAGTGCAAAGTCAATTAGCAATAACTAAAAGAAAAATGTGCTATTTTGTTCTGTGGAATAAGCATGGCATGCTGGTGGAAGAAGAAAGTATAAGTTTGTGTCGATACAAAAGCAACATGTAAAACTTTATTTTGTAGATATGGAGAGATTCGGATTTTTCCAAAAATGTAATGCTTCCCAAACTTGAAGAATTTTTTTACATGTGCTTACTACTAGAATTGGTGGATCCCCGCTATACAAGAGGCCTTCCAATTAGAAATCCCCCTAGAAAACAATCGTAGATTTTTATAAAAAACCGTGTTTTTTGGATTATTTTAAATTTTGAATACTGATACTTTATAAAAGCGTCTTAATCTATTTACATAAAAAATGGTGGAGATCTCAGAAGAATGTTCCAGAAATTAATCAAGCATTGGATATCATTGTTCCGATTTTGTATGCAAACGCTTCTTCTGCAGATGTCGAAAAAACTGTTTCATCATATGGGCTTGTCCATTCAAAATTAAGAAATGCAACATTGCTAAAAATAGTATTTTTTTATTAATATGAAACACACAGTTTTCTTATGTTTATTTATGTTTTCTTTGTATTTGAAAATTTTTATGTAATGTTACTAAATAAATGTAAGACGAATTTCTTTATTTTTCTGCTTAAAATAATTATATAAATATAATAAAAACTATAAGAGACTATTACAAGAAGAAAAATCATGTTTTTTTAAATAAAAATCACATTGATTTAAATAAATCATAATTTAAACTCTGATTTTATTCAAATGATTTAAATCATCTCAACTCTGAATATGAATATAGGATTATGTATCTATTGATAGGTAGCAAGTGAACGTATTATTCAACAGTCATGAATAATTCTTTTTTTCTTATAATTTTTTATTTTATTTTGATATCGTAATAACTAAAACATTCTATCGGCCCATAATCTAATGAATTATACCCTTCTTATATAAATAACTATTATTACACTGATTCTCGGATCACACATATTTACGCGGTATTTCGAAAAATGAAAAAGTCAAAACTATCAAAACAATAATGTGCAATGTGTTGAATGTAATATATTTTTTTGAATAACCTTTCATTTGTTTCTTAGTTGGTTCGGATCGAAATTTTCTGCACCAAATTTTAATTTTATGTGTGTATTATCTATATTTTTCTGATTCAAACGACTCAATAAGTGCGCGCCCTACGTTTATCCTTTATGCCTTTTTGTATATCAACTCGTATCTATATCACTAAACGCACGGAAGAGACGAATCGTCTCATTCTCCTAATATTTGGATGTCGTTAGTATAAATCAACGATGAATTATGTACCGATTCCCACTCTTTACAAACCAATCCTCGCTGTTGCCAAATTGCCACATCTGTGGCTACTTACAGCAGTCTGAAGGGGAGAGGGGTTAACGAGCATCGAAATATTTTTACCGTCCGGAGCGCTCTTAATCTTGAAAATATACAAATATTAACAAATATTACGAGGGTGAATCACTGGGATCAACCGATAAAAAAAAAATCATTCTGTCCACAAAAGATTTCCACCGAAGGACAAGACAAGAACGCAGCAGTTGATGCAGCTGATGACGGTCTTTCAGGATATGGGAGGAATAACAAAAGAAGTCTATGACGGAACAATCAATACAGCCAATATTTATGTAAAATATTACTTTTCTCCAATCTCTTGTTCTTCATAGCTCAGTAGATGATATAAAATTATCCCCTAGTAATAAACGACACAGAACGTATATATGGTAAAATATCAACTTGAAGCAATAAACTGGTAATTAAATTTCCCAAACGAGTATGTGGAAAAGGTGGCACCTAGTATGTGTCATTTATTTTTGAAGCGGGGTAAAAAATCCTTTTGAATCTCTCTGTATAGTAGTTGGAATATTATATCATTCCGGGCTATTGTAATGGTATATTAAGTATGGAGAACGGTAAGGGATGTTTACCGTTCGAAGACAATTGTTTGGAAGAGGAGCGAAGCGACGACTCCAATTATTATCTGAGAACGGTAAATCTTACCGTTCGACATGCTTATAACGTTTTTTGCGCGATCAAAACTAAATTTCAATTCATTTCACTACAGGGAATTATCCAAAATACTTGACAATAATTAATTAATTCGAATAGGCTATTATAAAAACAAAACACAATGGTGTGAAACAAAGAAAATAAGCGGTATGATTGAAAAAATTATGTATGTTGGCTTATTTTGTACAAAGAAGCGAGAAGTTAAAGGCACCTGGCAGTTTATGGACTGAATATTCCACGCTGAGATCAATAATTTTTTTTAATGATGCGATTAAAATTTCGCAATTTACGACTCTTATTGCATTTTTGAAAAGGAAAAACGTAGGATACAGGCCCAAAAAAGCAAGCGTTTTCACTAGGGAAGACATGAACCGGTTTTTAGTCGAAGCTTCAGATCAAACATTTCTTATTCATAAGGTAGGTAAATTATAAATACCTATTTTCAAAATGTATGTTAATGGTGCATATTCATATTAAGGTGGCAATGATATTAGGAGTGTCAGGAGCTTGCAGAAGAGAACAGTTATACGATATAACTATGAAGGATGTTGAAGATTGTGGTGAGTTGATTATTGTAAAAATTCCGCAAACAAAAACCAATATTGAACGGACCTTCACTCTTGTAAACCAAGATGAAAAAATTCATTATTTGAACACTTTTCGGAGGTATATTCAACTTCGACCAAGCAATGCTAAATCCGAACGCCTGTTTCTGGCTTTCCACAATAGTAAATGTAGAAACCAAGTAGTGGGGAAAGGAACAATTGGAAGGTGGCCGTCCAAAATTGCAGAATATTTAAAATTATCGAATCCAGCTACGTACACCGGCCATTCATTTCGACGTACATCAGCAACATTGTTGGCCAACAAAGGGGTGGATATTCTAGGATTGAAGTGACATGGAGGATGGAAATCCTCTAGTGTGGCCGAGAGTTACGTTGAAGATTCACTTCAAAATAAAATACAATTTGCAGAACAAATATTGTATGATATTCGAGACACATCCTTCAGTATTCGTGATGGTGCACAACAAGTGTCTTCTGATACTATTTCTTATGCAGCAGTTTCTACGAAAACAAGAAACAGTGAAATTAATTCTTTGCCATTGTATATTCATAATTGTAGTATTCATAATTGCACCTTTAATTTTAATAGCAACAAATAAATGAACTAAACAATTTCTGTCCGTATATCATCTTCATTCTCTAATTTTTAAAAGTCAGAATTACTTACCGTTCAGCTGAACGGTAAGTGAATTACTTACTGTTTTGTTAGGTACAACAAACAGTAAGAACCACTTACTGTCATGGAAACATGCCTAGTAAATAATCAAAAAAGATTGATCGCGCAAAAATATGTATTACATATAAAGATCATTACCCATAATTACTGAAATATATTATATGTACATAAATTAAATATGGCTTCCCTACGAAAAAAAGAGGGCTCTTATTGTACGAAAAATTAACTCTGTATATAAGTGCATGGCTTTTTTTAAAACACAATACTATTAGATCGTGAAAAATTTCGTTGAAATACTTTACTCATGGTTTCCAGAATAAAAAAAAAAGTGTTTTGAGAAAACTATAATTTTGTAAATTATCTCTCTAACTAGAAGGAAATAAGAAATTAAATGACGCGCCTGAATAGTTTATATTTACCTACATTAATTATTTAATTCGAATTTGAAATAATTACTACATTTTAAAAAGTTTTTCCCCTGGAAAAGCAAATTAATTCATATTTCTTTCCATTTATTCCATAACACATAAAACTTGAAATTTTAATATTTACCTGATCTGCAGATACCGAGAACGAAAATTCCAACCATGAAAAATGTCCTTTTTGATATGGCAATTCTATC
This sequence comes from Amphimallon solstitiale, assembly GCA_963170755.1. NCBI lineage: Eukaryota > Metazoa > Arthropoda > Insecta > Coleoptera > Scarabaeidae > Amphimallon > Amphimallon solstitiale. Next base: position 109,181,805 of record OY720678.1, on the reverse strand, counting down.
ACAAATTGGAGGGAGTACGAGACGAGCTAGGATATCAGTGAGCGACTGCACCGAAAGAAAGAGAGCAACGTCCGACTTATTGTAGCCAATATGATTCAGAAAAAATGGCGTGATCATTTTGAAATTCTGCTCGGCGACGTAAAACATAGAAAGACCAAAGACCAAATTTAGATAAATAGGATCCTTCAGCAAATCGAAATCCATAAAGATCACAATCCTCTTCCACATGCCCTCCTCCTTCTTCTTCTTAGGAATTCTTAATGGCTCGGGATGTGGCAGTTCCCTCATAGCTTTACTATGAGAGTTTATTTGAACACCAGGATAACTCATATTCCTTCGCATATGTAAACCATCAGATGCACTACTTATTGTTCTATCATTCTCTGGCTAAAATATGTTGTTGTGTAATATTGATATAAGTATTAATATTAGTTTTATGAAAATAGAATATAAAAATTAAATGATTAAACAAACATGTACTAGTAGTGTCAAATTCTGGATATCTTCTTTAAGTATCATTAAAACTTTTTATTAATACATTCAATTCATACATATTTTCACATTCATATATATATATCATTCACGCTACTGTTATACCGACATACCTGCAGTTGTAAATGTAAACTGGAACCCGTAAAATCAAGTCTTGAATAACTAGAAACTAAAGACCCAGTTTCACAAGATGATTCCTTACGTTTACGACTAGCAAAGCTCATAGTAGAAAAATTACGTGGAAATGTAGATTTTCTAGATAAATTCGGAATGTTCATATTTTGCTTCTCGAGATCTTCCAAAGTTTTAATCACCAAATTACCATTTATTAAAGTCTGCCCTTCCTGCAGTTCTGATTCCTCATCATCAGTTTCTCTAATCGTTTCCATTTCCTAGTAAATAAATTAATTTTAGAATTACAAATTATAACACATAATATATAACTAATAATAAACGAGTTTGCTACAAAACATGATTTTTGTGCAGAAAATCTAGAAATACCATGGAAAATATCATTGTGTACAGTTACAACTAATTTCAGCATAATGATTCTGATCGCTACTGAAATTTCTTGCCATAATTGTACATATGTCAAAAAAAAAATATTTTCTATCTTTTCTAAAATGTGATTGCTATAATGAAAAATAATTTGTGGTAATCACTAAGACGAAACAGATTCATTCAGCAGATTTGGTAGAACGCTATAACAATCTATTAAGATTGGTAAAACGTTAGAAATCGACTTACTTTGAATAAGTGATAATAATTGTATGAAATGTAACAAGCTTCAAATTGAAAAACAAGAACAAAAATATGCAATGAAGAATGAAAAAGTTATGCTTAGGTATTTTAAAATTACTTTGTATATGATAAATTCCGCCGTTTATATCACTTGCACGCAATGTGTAAATTTTTACATTACTACAATAAAATTGAATCTATTTTTATGATTATTCTTAGATCATTAATGTCAATTTACCATAATCATGTTCAAAAGGTAATAATTAATAAATCAAGTCATTTGGAACTAAAAACTAAGGCATACAATATGAATAAGCAACTTTAAATAAGTTCATGTTTTACTTCCGCTCTGACCAAAACTAATGCAACATACTATTAAGCGCAACTATTTTATGTAATATTCTCATTCATTGTAAGGTTTATATCACAATAATATAACACATGCTAATATTATGTCGGCTCAAAATGTCAGAGAAAAAAAATCTAATTAATGTATTTATCTCTTTTTTCAATTGGATATGAAAACAAAAGGCTAATAATTTAACATTCACATGTTCACAGTCTTACTTTAATCATTCTTTAACAACCTTGGTTCAAATATGTAGAACTATTAGAACAATTTTATTGGTTTTCTTAAATTGCTCATTTATTTGCTTTGATTTGCCGGAAAAGAAGAAATACAATTACTATAAAGAAATCAAAAATGCAGCACCAGTTTTTATTTGATACTTCTTCATTATTTAGTTAAACTATTGTATCAAACAAATGACACCTCTACTTAATGCCACCTACGAATGATCAGATGTTGAAGTATCATTTTGGTTGTCCTTCTTGTTATATAGGGTGTCCCAACGGGAACTTGGGGAATTCAAGTCCAAATAACATGCGTAGTGTTTAGAAATTCAACGATTTATTAACATAAACATACAAAGTGGAAACCTTAAAATTATATGTGGAACGAGATATCGGATAAATGTCCACCGCGACTCCGTCTGCACATAGTGATTCTTTTCTTAAAATTTTCGATGACTTTATCACACATATGTAAGTTAATTTCGGCAATAGCCGCACGAATGTTATTTTTTAATTTATCAATTGTCTGTGGATTATTTGTGTATACTTGATCCTTAAGGAAACCGCAAAGGAAAAAGTCCAGCGGTGTTAAGTCGCAGGATCTTGCAGGCCAATCCACGTCACCATTACGAGAAATCACATGACCAGGGAATTTCTCCTGCAGTAAATTTAGAGTTTCCCTGGCAGTGTGGCAAGTGGCCCCATCTTGTTGAAAAAAAAGATTGTTGAGGTCCATATCTTCCAAAGGAGGTCATAGAAAGTTATTCAACATCTGTCGATATCGCTCCTCGTTGACAGTAACTGCTTCTCCATTTTCATTTTCAAAAAAGTGAGGTCCAAGAACACCGTTGGTCGAGAAACCACACCATACGGTGGCATGTAGTGGGTGCATGGGTTTTTCAATAATCTCTCGAGGATTTTGGAGCCCCCAAATGCAGCAGTTTTGTTTATTTACGTAAAATATGAATGAAAATGGGCTTCGTCACTGAATATGATTCGCTTTTCAAATTAGTTATCAAGTTCTGTTTGCTCCAAAATCCAATTTGCAAAGATACGGCGGTGTTGATGGTCCCTGGGCTTCAATTCTTGTGTTAACTGCATCTTGTATGCTTATAGCCGTAGGCCTTTGGTTAAAATTCGTTGCAGAGATGATCTTGAGATGGCCAATTGCTGTGACCGGCGACGAATTGAAGTTTTTGGACTTTCTGTTTCATTTTGATTCACCCTAAGATATTTTCAACTGACCGAACATTACGATGTCGTAGCGGTGTCTTTACATCGAGAACAGAACCAGTTATTTATTTATTCAGCGATACAGCAATTAAATTCCTAATTGCTGTATCGCTGGGAACATGATTCTGATGAAAAACAACGCGTAGTCGACAAATTGTGTTCATAACAGAACGAGCATTTTTATAATAAATTTGAACAATTTGGATACGTTCTTCAGTAGTGAAACGTTGCATGATGACACTTACAAGTTTCTAGATGACGTATGTCAAATAATAGATTAATATTTTACATTATTTGAAAATACTGTGATATTTAAATTCCCAAGTTCCTGTTGGGACACCCGTTATATTTGTATTTGTTTTAAATATCTTTACATTGAAGATTTGAGTGGAGAGCTGCTGCAAACCCATACAATGTTTTACTGTCTTCTAATTACTGCGGTATTTCTTTGCCTAGCTGTCGTGTTTCATTACTGCGAGCATCATAAAAACATGTCTGTAACGGTCACTTGTCGAATAGTAGCAGATGCAAACGTCACTCGTGGGAAGTTATGCGTTTGTACATCATAGTATAGACGCATTTTGCAGACGTGTACATATTAAACATAGCAGCCGTACATCAGTGAGTAGTACTAAGACGATTGACTTTGATCAACCTAGGAAGATAACGGTATTTTGATGTAGGTACATACATATACGCACTATTGAACTATTGACTGGTTAAGGTCAGGCCGATTTTACTGGTTTTTTTCATTATTCCAGCAGCGGCAAATAAGTTTTCATATAAAAAGAATTTCTCCTTTTTGTGTACAATGCACAATATGAAATAGAAGCACCATTTATTAACTAACTATTAACCATTGGTAGATATGGAAGCAGACAAAAGAATAAGAGGAACCAATTAATTACACGTTGGAAGAAAACTCTGTTGATTATATATAACAAAAAGAAACATATCATTGAAAATAACAAAACGGATGCGGCCTCCAACACAGACAAAGACAATTCTTGGAAAAATACCGAATGTCTCAAAAAAATATACACACTTTTGTACAAGCCATAGTTTGATTAATTTTCTTCTTTTTTAGTTAGATCCTATTGAAAAATAATGAATGCGACAAGGCTCAACACAAAGAAATGGAAATTCATTCTCAAGTGCTAGTGGAAGCACGAGAACGTAGCTGCGGTGCAAAGACAGTTTAGAAGGCAGTATGAAACCGATCCACCAACGCGACTTATCAGTACACAGACCATAGATAAATTTCAGGCTGATGGAAATGTCAAGACGTACACAAACAACGTTCAGGAAAAAGGCGAACGTCCACGGATCATATGAGACAGACAGAGGTGGTAGAAAACTACGTTCAAAATCGAAGATTATCAGTTCGACAAGCAGCAGGTGAAACAGGAATTTCAAAATCGACTGTTCATCGAATTTTAAAGCGAGTGCGTTTTAAAAGTCACATTTCAACTTTGAACTATGCCCTTAACGAAGATGACCCTGATCGACGAATTGAATTTTGTGAGTGGTGTGCCTAGGAAAGTGTGCAAAGGATGAAGAATTTTCACGAAAAGTTGTTTGGAGCGATAAAGCTACATTTAAATTAAATGGGTCAATTAATCGCCCCCAACTGTACTTATTGGCTACTGAAGACCCACACGTGACCGAACAACATCATGTAAATTTACCCGGGATTGCAGTATGATGTGGGTTATCAGCGCTAAGTTTAATTGGTCCTCTTTTTGTTGATAAAACTGTAACTAGTGCTATTTATTTAGATATGCTGCGGGAATCAATCATTTCGTCCATTCGAGAGATGTAGAGTTTTATTATCAATAAGTTGGAGCAAGTAGCAGAAGAAAAAATATAATTATTTAAAATAGGTGGTGGACTACTTGCTACTGTTCAAGGATGAAGGAGCAAACGCTTAAAACAATAAACCAAAAAAACAGAAACTGGAGTAGAAAATAATTTTGATATTGATAATTATATATACTAAAAGCCAATTGTCTCGCTCTTTTTAACACGAACGATTAAAACGGCAAAGCTATACCCCAAAATTGACGAATTGGGGAGACAGTTTTCTGAGAACCTGGCGCATCTACGGTGGGAACGAAAGTGTCACGCGACGGGGACCACGGTCCCACGTGCCTTAGGCCATTTTTCACGTCTCCGAAGAGAGAACGAGGGCCCGAAAGGAGTTTTTGAAAATTTTAGAACGTGCAGAAAAAGAGTATGAATCATAGTATTTTGCCATAAGGCCTACGTGTAAAATAAAAAATATGGACTAGGTTCGATTTTAAAATGGCGGTGGATCGATACAGATGACCGTGACACATCAAACTTCGGATAAGGTTAAGTTAAACGCACGAAAAATTCAATTTCAGGTTATAAATTATCAAAACCGTCAAATCAGTTTGAGTTCGCGATATGGCATTTGCCGGGAAACGTCAAAATTGGCGGAAAGCACCAGTCGTGCAATACACACATATAATGACTATCTATTCACGTTTATCGATCGGTTGTCAAGTTTAAAAGTCAGAAGGCCGACAAATAAAGGGATTATGAAGGAAATGTGGTACCTTTCAGATACGTATTCGTGTTATTATTATCAATTGTTACTATTTCTTTTCTATTTATGAATATATGAACAATGCCGACGGATATGATAAAATAAACTTAAAGTGTATTATCGCACGTAAGTACAGTGACAAATATAACGATCTTTCTATATTTTATTAAAATATATTAAATACAAATTATATATGTCATCGAATTGTCGTCACTTCTCGCGAAAGAAGTACCGAAGCAAGCCTAAATAAAGAATCATCTGAGTTTTCTTTATTTGCCAGATGTGTCCGAAACACTTCGAAATAACATAAATACATCAAACATGTAAAATTCCCATAAGCATTTATGTAATTTCGTTTATCAATTCAGTTATAAAAGCAAACATTTAAAGTACGCGACTATGCGGGTTGGCACAAACTAATCAGAAGTACATTTTCGGTTAAATGGTATTAGGAGCCAGCAAGATTTTTGATTGGGTTTTACAAAGTACATATATATACAACTATTAAAGCGTAATATGAAAATTAATTAATTCTCTCAATGACCTGTAAGTTTAAAACATGTTTTGTTAAAGTTCATCATGTTATGTTGTTAATTTCATTTGACAATTGGAAAGACAATGTTGTTAAGCACTGTCCGTCTGACATTTCGATCTCACAAGTTTATGTGTGAACGAATACACTACAACGAAGTATTGTCACGATGACAGGTGGAACGACAATTTGGTTAAACATCAACTTTTCATTGTCGTATAAGTGTCACGATGACAGTCTGTCAAAAAATTTGAAGTATACACTATTTTTATCGTAAACTTGACACAAGGCATGGTACTACCAATTTTATAGAACGAATAACATGAAACAACATTTAAATGCCGAACCGTCTTGGTTTTTTTTTGTTTTATGTCTGTCGACGTTCACCTTGGCCTAGATGCACACAATTAGACAATTAGACTTAGCAATCAGTAAAAACATTAACAAAACCATAAAGATAGAAACTGAAAGTGTCATGAGCTCTGATCACAATCCAATTATAATAACTTGGAACGAAGACATAACCGAAAGAACATATCACACCTTCAAGACAGACTGGGCCGGCTACAAAACAGAACTAGAACAAACCATCACTGCAGTTCCTAAAATACAAAACACTGCAGAATTAGAACAGAACATAAAATCACTACAAGATAAAATAACAAACGCTATTAAAACTAATACCATCAAAATAGAAAGGATATATAAATCAGGTAGTCTACCACATCATATTAAAGAACTAATAAAGGAAAAGAACAGAGCTAGGAGAAGACAAAACTATACTAAACAACCTTCAACATCAAGTACATAAGGAATTACTGGAACTGAAAAATGTAGAATGGCAAAGAACACTCGAAGAAATAGGTACAGACCTCTCTAAGACATGGAAAATAATCAAGGCAATCAAAAGAGAACAAATACAAATCCCACCACTTCAATTCAATAACTCCACACAAGTCACAGCAGAAGAAAAAGCAGAAGCTCTAGCGGAATCACTAGAAGAGCAATTCACTCCGAACTTGGATGAAGTAGATATGCAACACGTAGTGCAGATTCACAAAGTAGTAAGCAGAGAAATACGTGAACCCCACTCCCCTAGCAACGACCCAGTCACAGCCGAGAACCTAAAAGCAATCCTTAAAGCATTAAATCCCAAAAAAGCTCCTGGTATAGACAACATCACCAACAGATCACTACAAAACCTCCCCCCAAAAGCAATAATGTCAATTCTAGCAATAGCAAACTCCGTTATCAGACTTCAAACATTCCCAAAGATATGGAAACATGCCAAAGTAATAGTTATACCTAAACCAGGAAAACCAAAAACAATACCAAGCAGCTACAGGCCCATAAGCCTGTTACCATCCATTAGCAAAGTGATAGAAAAAATAATCCTACAGAAGATAAAGTACCACTCTGACAATCAAGACATAATACCAGAAGATCAACATGGGTTTTTAGAGAAGAACATTCAACGATAACACAACTTTCAAGAGTCACTGAGATTATCCAAGACGGATTCAACAAAAATCAAGTGACAGCAGCTGTATTTCTCGACATAGCAAAGGCATTTGATAAAGTCTGGAGGCAGGGACTCATATATAAAATGATAATACACAATTACCCAACACACGTCATAAAAATCACGAACAGTTTTCTCTAAGGACGCTGCTTTCAAGTTAGCATCCAGAACACACTTTCCTCAATAAAACATCCAACAGCGGGAGTCCCTCAGGGCTCATGCCTGTCACCTCACCTATATACAATATTTACAGCAGACATACCAGTATCAAATCCTACAAGATACTTAAATACGGCCACCTTTGCAGATGATTCGGCACTGCTCTCAACATCAAGATGTCCGACGAACGCGGTACAGGAACTCCAAACGCACCTAGACAACACGATAAAATGGTTCAAACAATGGAGGACAACAATAAACGAAGACAAATCCCAAGCAATAATCTTTCAAAGGAATCTGAAAACAACAGGCAACGAAATAACCATCAACAACAACACTATACCATGGAGTAGAGAAATTAAATACCTGGGAATATACCTGGATATAAAGCTCAATTATAACACACACATAGCAAAAACGATAACCAAAACCAAACAAACAAGATGTCAACTATGGCCTCTTATAGGCAGAAAAAGCCAGCTGAACACGAACAACAAAATTCTACTTTACAAACAAGTATTAGGTCCAATATTCACATATGCATGGGTGCATATGTGCAAGACCAACATCAAAAAACACCAGTCTTAGAATGATACTAAATGCTCCATGGTATATGAGAAATAATCAAATAATGAATGAAACAAATACCCCAACCATTATTGACTACATCAAGGAAAGAGCGCTCAGTTTCTATAACCAGATGGAAAACCACTCAAATCAAAATCTTAAAAGAGCACTTGCTCATCAATTATCATCAATTATTATTATTATTACTATTGTATCGGTCATTTATCGTATCTTTAATGTCTTGGACACATCTCTGTCATCTTTCTACATACAAATATACATACAGCGTCTTTAATTTAAATTTAGAGTAGCTTATGATATCAATATTAATTTGGGAATACTGTGCTATAGTAATGTTTTTCATTTTGACTACCTACTGTCATAGTTAAGTCAATTTATTGAAAAGTTCCACAGTGTTTTCAAATTAATATTGAAATCGTAGGTTATTCCAAAAAAAATTAATTGAAGGCACGGTATGTCTACAGTGACATTCAATTTGACAATTCATTCTCGCAATAGATCGAACTGTCACCACCATGACATTTTGCAAGATAATTTAACGTATGGGCAACGTTTATCATAAAACTTGAGACAAATAAAGTTAGAGTACTACCAAATTTAAAAAACAAAGAAATTTATATATGATACAACAAATCTTGATCATACAACCATCTTAGGTTTACCTGTTCGGCCTACTTACATTCAACTTAGACTAGGTGCACACGCATTATATCAAACTTGAATGTCAACGAAATGTTCCAAGTAATCAGCTTTCAGTAAATTCTATAGAAATGTTAAACATTTTATGGGAAATTTTTTAGTTAATAAATCCATTTGTCTATAATTATAGATGCCACAATAATGTATAATTAATTTCTAGATATTTCATTTAATTTGCATCTTCATTCATAAACTAATTAAAAGAAAATTTATAACCGTTAAAATTCAAGTGCCTCTGCGACTGGCAGTAGTCACGTTCCAAAGAAGCAATTCAAACTCGAAGAGTTTCATGGAATAACAAAAAGAGCAAGTATTCTATTAAATTAATGTGTCCTAAATAAAAAAAAGGTGGAAAGAGTAAATTGAATAATCAGCACTTGATGACTTATATCGACATTTTATGACAAACATTATGGAGCACTGATGAGCTTGATTATTTGCAACCAACGTCATATAAATTTATTTCTATTGACTATTGTCCCGGAAGCCCTACGTTAATTGTAATTCAAAGAAACGAATACATCATGCTGATCAAAATTGGTGAACATAGTATATTATTAAACTAAAATTAAGTAACAGTTAAAGGGTGTAGCCATCTTTACTCATCTATTATTATTTTAACACCGATATATTTAACTAGAGCATACGCGAAATGTTGGTCAGCTCAACATTCACGTTAGGTGGCTTAAATGTTACAGGAAACGTCAGAATTGTCAGAAAAAGTCCATCTGACTTTTGATTAATGTTGGCAATTTCACAAAAATTTAATTGCAGGTTATAAAACGTCAAAACGATCAATCGATTTCAGTTCGTGATGAAATCTGAACTGCTTTCATGATTTATTTGAATTATTTCAAAAAAAAAAGGTTAAACACCCTGACATCTGTCTGATATTTCATGGTTCATGTTTTTAAGCTTCATCGATATTTATTGTAGACCTTGACACAAAAAGATATGAAATTACAAATTTTATACAGCGAAATGACTAAAATATTAATGAGAAAAGTGCTATCAGATCCATTTTAGTTTTGCCTATATACCGTGCCTTCAAATACCTACTTTCCGCATTAGAGACGGCCATGCTTTTTTTTAATGGTTGGTGACAGTGCATAATTTTAATAGTTTGGTTATGTCATATAAATAATAATAGGCGTCTATAATTTGAATTTAAGTATGACAACTGTCAGAATTTGAAGTTTTCAAAAAATTAGCATGTACACCAACATTGATTAAAAACTTCAAAAACAGCCTACTCTAATGCGAAAAGTATTTGACGGCACGGTATTAGACAATTACCTTAAAATATGATTTATATTATTATTACTAGGTGACAGACGTATCAAATTCCAATGTAATGACAATTGTTTTGTAACTATTCAATTTACTAAAGTAAATATTCCAGTCTAATTCAACAATTACTTCTACTAAATAGTTTGATTGTCAGTAGAAAGTTTGAAGTATGGGCAGCGTTGAATCATTTAATGCGATATGTTTGAAAATACACCATTAAAACAAATTGTTAATCAAACATTCTGATGATGGTTGATGATGATCGCGTCCCAGGCTGGTGGCTCTTATTTCGATGGATTGGTTGTAATCATGAACTACCTTTTTGTGTTATTTTTCCTTAAATACTTAATAAAAATCACAAAATGATCCAACAATTACAAATTATATTCTTTTTACAGTGTGTGTAAGCAAAATGTTTACACAGATATTCCAACGTCGGTCAGTATTATTTTTGGTTATTGTTTTTAGTTCAACTACCAGCGTCACTACTAAATATTTAAATTATAATAGGATCGTCTCAGCAACCGACATAGCCAGAGCACGATCTACAGGCGACGACTCAATGCCACTGCAAACTCACTTTGACAGGAACAATTTCAGAGCAGACAAATGAAACTAATTATTAATATGGAAGCCAGTTATAAATTCACTATTATAAATAAAAGTAATAAGTCATACTTATTCTATACCAACATTTTATTTAAAACTTGATTCTTCTGTGTAATGGGCATGCATTGTTCACAAATTTGCATTATAACAAAAGGTATGTCAAAAGTATGTTTGCGGGCCATGATAATTGGCAGGTTAAATTATGCAAAATTAAAATAAATCTGATATTACATTTTCAATAATGATTTAGTCCTTTCATTGTGTAAAACTAATAAAACTATGAATCTTTTAGTGTCAAGTCTTAGTATTACGCTAAATAGCATCTAAATTTCAAACTCCAACAACGAAAAGTCAGACTGACGTTAAGATGCTTTAAATTGTCGTTCCACCTGTCACCGTGACAGTACTTCGTGGACAAAAATATACGTCTATACAAGGTGTGCCAAAAGTTTAGAAAATCAAAAATGATTTTTTTTGCGTTTTACAGCGAACTATAATAAAACTGTAAGCGGACGCGAAAAGCGATTCAAGCTCGAAGAGATTGATGGACAGCTAGTATATTCATATAGAGGCACAATTAATCTTTATAATATGTTATGTCAGTATCTTATGTTTAACATTTTACAGACAATTTAACTGCAGAAAAAGAGGATCTAATTGATTCTGATATCATATTACTTGTTATTGATCAAGCCTACCGTCTCCAACAAACAATCATATTTTTCTTTCTTATTTGTGAAGTAGGGATGTAACGGAAGTGGGTTTATCGGAACCGAAGTCGGAATCGGAGTTTTTAAATTTGATTTATCGAAACCGGAATCAAAACCGGAATCGGAGTCGGAGGCGGTGCCGGAGGCAGAGCAGAGATGTGTTTTAAGAACAATCTAATAAAATAATACAAACAAACATTATTCAGTTTCTTTAATTTCAGTTAACAATAAAATAATACACCTACTTAATCAAATCTTCAATTTTCTTTAAAAAAATGAAATTTTCTCGAATTTTAATCATTACTAATATCTAGCGACTCTAAAAGAAGCAAATTGTACCTAATAAACAAAAGCTTCGCAGCTTTATCTCCGTCCAGTCTACTTCGCATCGCGTCATATATTAGGCCAGCACCACTAAAGAGTTGTTCGCTTGCCACTGAACTTGGTGGACATGACAAATATTGACAGGCAATCGAGCTCTGGGATTTGTATTTGGTATTCATTTTCCACCATAATAATGGATCTTGACTGATAGGAATCCGTTTTTCTCTATTGTATTCATTTAATAAACCCTTCAATATAAGAAATTTGTCTAAAACTGCATGTTCGTCGGATGTGGTATTATCATCTTCATTATCGCAATATATTCGATAAAATCGTTTGGACATTGCTTTTAATATTGCTAGATTGACCAGTTGCTGGTGATGCCAACCTTGCCCGTTTTTCTGCAGGAGAGTCAATATTTTCAGCCTCATTTGCAGATTTATTTCCATCATCAAGTAAACTTATCAATTCGGATTAAACCTGTTCCTTAATCACTTCGTTGAAAAATTTCGTTTTATAACGAGGAGCCAGACAAGTGACTATTGCAAAGAACATGTTCAAATATAGGTCTCCGAATCTTGAATTCAGATGGACGAGGGTCCAGTTTATTATAGTTTTAAATCTTTCATTTGTGTCTGGTTTATTGTCTTCTATTTGTAATACATGCTGCAGTGTGTGTATTAATGGAATTACTAATGAGATGCTAGTATTGCTATCACTCAGATTCTGGGTAATCTCTCCAAAAGGTTGTAGCATAATTTTTTGAGCTGCTGTCATTCTTCAGGAGATATTTGTGGGATATTGTGTTTACTTATGTACAGACAGAGTGGATCCTGTATTTTAATCATTCGTTCCATCATACAAAATGTAGCTTCAATCTCCGATTTAAAAGTGTCGGAACCGAAGTCGAAATCGGAAGTGTAATTCAATCGGAAGTTCCGACTTATCGGAATCGGAATCGAACCTCCGTAACATCCCTATTGTGAAGTATCAATAACCGTTCAATCTAAAGCAAATCAGAAGGAGCTACAATCAGCGTCCGGATAAAATAAAACCTAACTTCAGCTTGAAAAATGAGGATAATTAGTATAAGTGACTATTGCAGAAACTGTTGGACAACTACTGACACTACATGAACGTAACTAAATCAGCCACCTAGAGAAAGTTCTTAAAATTATGTGGAGGCATCATCTCTTCACCAACATACAATTTTAGTTTAAATTACTGATAGTACATATTAAGGTAACCGTTCTTTTATTTGCATAGCTTATTTTAAAAATCAATTAAAAATACGAATTAATTATTCATTTTTATTATTTTTCAGCCAATTTGAACGGAAATATTATTCACCACCATACAATTTCACCAACATACAATTTTAGTTTAAATTACTGATAGTACATATTAAGGTAACCGTTCTTTTATTTGCATAGCTTATTTTAAAAATCGATTAAAAATACGAATTAATTATTCATTTTTATTATTTTTCAGCCAATTTGAACGGAAATATTATGAATGTATTTCAATCTCTACCAGTAATTACATATTACCAAAAAAACGGACGTAATTGTATTAAAAAGCTGACAGCACTTTTAACAGTAAAGCTTGATATAAAACCTGATATTAGTTGCGCATTCTTATGGCTACGTCATACCTAAGCTTTAAATTTCAAATTAATCCGCTTAATAATAAATTCTATTCCCTTTCACAGTTGTCGCCCGGTATATAAAGTTCCCAATATATGCGTTATGCTTTTTATAGAAACAGTACAAATGAAAGAATGCAGTCAACATAGAACAGAAAGACAAGCAATTATATGATTTTATTTTTTCTAAAATCTCCAAATTTGTTGCAACTAAAAGCAAGGCTATATTCAGTGCGTACAGCTTTCGTTGCAAGTTTAATATTTCAAATTTCAACTATATCAACATGTGAATCGGAGTTGTCATATATTCCTCAAGATAACTAACCTCTGCACTTCATACGAGTATGTGGCAATATATCTTGTGAATATTGTTCTTCTATATTTTCAATATTTGTGGTCGTTCGTAGCGTAATATTTAACAGAGGCTAGGCTTTAATTGTCAGTTAAAATGTTATTTTGTTATAATTAATGCAAAGCTAAATGGTACTTTAATTGGCCGTTAAAGTTAAGCCGCTGTTAAATACTGCCATGCAAACGGCCCATAATTTTATTATATTATTATAAAAAATGTGTTCATTTAAGGTAAAAGTACCCTTCGCCGACCACTTACGGCTCTGTACCACTTTAAGAGATCAAATAAGGTACTCCTTAGCTATGGTGTGATAATAATTTATTTTTGAGCATAAAAATGTATGTTAACATTTATTCGAAAATGTCCCCTTTACCGACCAAATTTTGATATGATTACCGACCATTTGTAGGAAAATAAGACCAAATTAATTGTTTTTTCTGAAAATTTAATTTTTCACAAATAAAAATGTAGTAATATAGCCGAACTTTTTCTACCTAATTAATATATTAAATTTAATTTGATTTGTGTAACAGACAAATAAAAAGAGTAAATTGCCTATTTTGGATAACCTAAATAACTACAGTTTAAAGAAAAGAAAAGAAATTATGTATGCAAGTAAATTTTCAATTTTATCACGGTGTAAACTCCACATTTATTGATAAGTGTAGGCTCATCAATACTGCATATCTTTCTCAATGTAACTGAGGATATCCTCTTTATTGGGCCATTTCCAATTAGCACCGCTTTTGGCCATTGTATTAACAAGGGTACCGTTTTTGTCAAATCCCGTTATTACTCCTGGAAATAATTCTTCTTCGTAAGAAACTACAACATAGTCTCCCTTTTTTTCTTTCTGGTTTCTCTATTTCAGTTTTTTATGCCTTTTTTGTTTTGTTGCAGTCGATCCTGCAGCTTTGTGATTTTCAACTAGTCGTCTTCTAGGCTTTTCAGCCTTCTCATTTTCTTCTCTTTTCTTCATCTAATCTCCTCTGGTATTCAATGTATTCTTCAGATGAAGTTACTGTGGGGGTAAACTTTGTAGCAACTTTTTTTTTATTTTGTCGTTTTGTTTCCGCTCTGGCCAAAGGAATGACTTTTTAAAATATGCAATTTCTTAATTTTTAATTTCCGATAGGATGCAAGTACTAAGTAAGAAAAATACGTTACTTCAATTTTGTCTGTTGGCTTGTCTCTTTGTGGATAACAAATTTTTTTCTTTATCAGATTTTCAATGGAGTTACTTTTTGGTAACCAAGTATAAAAAAGAAAATTGAAATTACAGAAGTTAAAATATGTAAAAATTTTAACACGCTCCTGTATTTAGCAAATAATATTAATTTGCCAAAAAAAATTTGAAGTGAAAGACTGAAATGGAAAATTCATATTCTGTGCGAACCTTAAACCGACCACAATTGAATTTAAAAAACTAAGAGACAAATTAATAATTGCTCCTCTCTAACTTGTTCTGCGACCTAATAAGTGCCTCACCAATATAAAATAACCATACTTTAAAATTAATTATGAATTTTTATAGAATGGAATGGCATATTAATTTGAAATACAGAATCACTCTAGCGTAAAAATCTTCTATATCTGGTCACATTGGCATACAAACATCAATTGCTTGAGAATTAATGCGAAAATTTGCTTCTCAGCGATAAAATTTGATAGGCACACATTTAAGGGCGTGACCGAAACGTGCAGTTATTTTACCAGATGCCTATTACTTAATAAAGTGGACAATTCATAGTCGGTCGGTAATACCTTAGTGGTCGGCGAAGGGTACTTTTACCTTAATTAGTCCTCAACCTTTGGAAGTGATATTTTAAATTTAAAAAGCCGTTCTCTTGATAATATTGCATACAATCTATCAGTATGCAGTAAGTACTACAATGTTATTTTAATGTACATCAAATACCATTGCAGTTCTTAATTTAAATTTATTATACCTTTGTTTTTGCTAAATTAAGCACTTGTGCAGAAAACTGACGTAGTGAAATTTCGTAATTATTCGTAAGCTCAAAACAGTTGAACTTAAACACGCAATTCCAATGTAAGCCAACGGTGAATAGTATTAGTATACGGATTTTCGTGATTTTTTAAAATAATCCATTTTACATTTAATTTCTACAATACCTATATTATAAATTACAACAAAATTATTCCTTATATACTTCTAATCTTTTAGATGGTGTTCCAGTTGCTATTGCCCAAATTCAGTGTAGAGATACCAAATATAAATCTCAATGAAATACCTCAACAAACTTCTGTCTAATACTATCCATAAATTGGAAAATAATAAATCGTCATTTAAATATTCGAGGGCAAGCAAACCATTATAACAGATATTCAATGTTTTAAATTTTTAAAAGAATTCCACGTCATATTATAACTAGACATGGAGTGTTAGAAAACTATTTCGTAGTACTTGTCCGGTCTCCCAGATTTGTTTAATAAGTTGCTCATATATGTTTTTGTCGTGTAAACAAAACCTTATGTAAATCCCCATAACATACGAATCCTTTGTGTGACCTTGGCAGCCATGGAGTACATACACTGCAACTCATTCATTGTCGTAAAAAAAAATATCAAGCAGTCTAGTCTGTATGACATATTATTATGTTGAATAAGCGAAAATACAATCGTGTTGTTACAGAATACGATTTCACAAACGTTGTGCTATCTCGCCTAATAGAGTGTGATTATTGACTCATTTAATACTTCTGGAGAAATAACATTAACTCTGTTTGATAACGCGATTAAGTCTACAAGTTCATGATTAATAATTAGCAGAATTTTTTTTATTATGGATATTTAGATCGGATTTAAATTAGGCATCTCTACGCACATTTTGTTAATGGTTAAACACTCTGTACATTATAACTAGGTATTGGCAGTCAGGTTTACATAACGGCACTGCCAGGGACGCATCAAGGACATCATGAATCCGGATTTTATATTTTTCATACCCGAATCAAAATACGTATAGATAATAGGATGCTGCTTGTATCCATATGCCCCAGGCAGCGCGTTACAACAGGTCTGATGGTAGTGGCACATAGAACAGTTTTTCACAAAATAATTGCTTTGCGTGGAGGTGCCTTCACAAAAACTTTCTTTACAGAATATATCAATGTACCTGCATTCGGCTAGCATGTTTTGACTCCCTCTGGTACTCTATGGCGAACGTGTGCGAAACATAAAATTTCCGTCTTACTACTGTATGTTTGTTGTAAAAGGCTTCATATATGCATCTCCATCTGTTACACTTTCTTTATTTTTCTTCTTTTATTTTTATCGTGCTTTTCACGCCATAGATATTTCGACCACGAAGTTACGTTATATGACATGGATACTGCATCCATTCTTTCGTGTCTCTTAAATCCAAGTAAATGTGCAGATATTGCCGTATCGCTGTCCATTGCCCCAACCAAAACATTTGCAATATTGCGTCCTTTATCATAAGTATTTTCGTCATACATCCAGCACAAATAATATTTTCTCAAGGTGAATTCAGTAGGCACACGCAAGTCAGTGTATCGACCGTTAATACAATTTTCCAAAACATTGAGTATACTCAGGATGACTCACTGTATTCCATGGAATGTGACACGCTCGTGGCACTTTAAGTAGATCTGAATTAAATGCTTTCGGTCGTTCATAAGCAGTTGAATAATTGAAAAAGCTGCATCGTAATTGAATAACGTCGCTCTCTAGCATAGGTAAATCTATTACCCACCTTTCGGTTCCCTACACACAGCGCTTGTTAAAAATACTTTTTTGTACTCAGCGCCTGTAAAGTGACATTTGGCGCATGTGTAGCTCGACTGGGAAATACGTTTTCCCGGTCGAGGCGACTGTAAAAATTGAAAAAAACACTGGCACTTTGGGACATTTACAAAAAAATCTAACTTGGTAGTAATAAAATTTTGTCTATAAAATACTACTTCCCTCCACTATTCTTCACTAAAAGTTGGGGAAATTGGAGTAATAATTAAAAATTCTTCCAAAAAAATTGTGCCGCCATCTATTTGACGACATTTTAAGCGACATCTTAAGCAAGATTCATGCGCCATCTATTTAAAACACATCGACATTCATACTGTTAGTTCGGAATTGTTTGTATTTGACCAAAAAACGCAATAAATGTACTATAAATTTAAAAATATAAGAATAAATACCTCATGTTTGCCATGTGTAAGAATATAATAACTTAATTTTAGGGAAAGGTGAGTAATAGTTACGTACATGAAATGCTTAAATTAATTAGGTAATCTATTTTAGGTTAGGTATGATACTAATGACATTAATCAATAATATTTCTTTAATTTAATGTTCGTACAAAAAATATTGTACAAACCACTTGCGTGAAGACATCTTCCGCGCAATTAAAAGCACTCGCTTCCTGCGGTCGCTCGTGCTTTCAAAGTGCGCTCATGCGTGAAAATAGTCTTCCCGCACTTAGTCTTGGTTTGTAAATAACTATTAGTTTTCCTACATTCGATGCGATAGATGCAACTCCTTTTATATATACATATCGTACGTTGTAAACATTTGCGTCGCGTTGACGAACCCGAATTGGAAAAAGTCGTATAATATATGCACTAAAACATAAAGCTTGTTACGTGTTATTGTTTACTGCTATTACTGTGCCCAATTTCGAATTACATTATTTATTTAAATGCAGTCTTGGAATGTAAATCTGATTGCCGATCCCTAATATTGCATATAAAGTTCAGATATTGTATAATCATTCTAATAAGAAAAAAGTGAGTACTGAATTATTTTAATCAACACTTACTTGCAGTAAAAGTGTTGTAACTAATTGGATTAACCATCTATTGTAGTGAAAGCTACATTGAGAATATAAGGTAATCGAATTTCTTAAGTTATGACTTAATTTCTTCCGAAAAAAGTCATTTTAATATAAAAATCACAACAACCACTAAAAATTAATCTACTATGAAAAAATAAGAACAAGCATTAATGTCTTATAAAAATGACCAAACAAAATTTGTATGACAGTGTTTATCGAGCAAAATCTTTTGTTCGAGTGATGAGAATTTGTTGCTAGAAAAATAAATATTAAGTCCAGTATAGATGGAAGCATCTAAAAATGTGATCTACTTCAACTCATAAAAATGCAGATATATGTATGTAAGAATCGGAAAAGTATCAGTTGTATTTACATTTTTAAAATGCATATATAACTGCATAGTCACTTTTATAATGCTATTTCAAGCGCTGACAAAATCTTGCTATATACACACAAATTTATGCACATCAACAATATTAATTGAACAGACTTTGTTTTCTTAAACAAATATTTTAATAATAATTATCGTTTTTAATTTATTAGCGCCTTCAAGCCCATAACAAATATTTATTACAAAGACTTTTATGAAACAAGATTCTGATTGCAGAAATATGGTAAGAATACATTTTAGATTTATAGCAATAGTTATGTTGAACAACCGGCAGTTTCCAGCCTTAAAATAAGAATTAAAAATTATTATTAGTATTAATAATAATTTTATTTTTGTTTCTTTATTCTTCTCTTTATTACAGGCAGCACAAATCATTCGGTATTTATAGCCATTCATATTAATTATTTAATCTTCATTGTGCATTGAACTAGCATTATATAATCTATTCCGAACTCGTACTTGAACTTATTTAATAATACAATGATAATAAAAAGTTAAGAAATACGTGTAGCCGTAACATTATATAGAAAAATATCGAAATCATCCAAAGAAATGAAATAAACATAAATTTGCCTTGCAATTACCTCAGTGGAAGAGAAGTAGAAAGAAGTTCCCTGCAGCTATGAAACACGTCAAAATAAGTCTAGCGGACTTCTTACAACATTCAGCGCTAATTCATTTAAAATGAAACTTAATGTACTAACCTGGTGATAAGTTCCTTCTTCCTCCTTCTTCTCTTCAGGTATGTAGTGCCATTTCGCCGGTTGAAGTAAAGCGGAACCAACAAGCGAATTTAGGGCAATTGCACCGAGTATTATAATTGCGCCACGAAAACTGTATTCTTCTAATAGCAAACGGACAGCTTGAGGCATAAGCATCATACCAAAGGCGGTACCGGCAAGCGAGAAGCCCACAGCCTGACCTCTGCGCTTTACAAAGTAATGATTTAACGCTACAAATGTGGCGGACGCGGTTAAACCAACTCCTAAACCTAAAATGAAAACAGAACGTTTTCACATGATTGGTATCGAAGCATCCTTTTCCTTTTTGATTTTAAAAGGGATTTTTTGTTTTTCTGATGATAATTTTTAATGAATGACAGGTTAGTTTTGTCGCGGTCAGCCTCATTAAAAATCCGACTGTCTGGCTGAAATACTATATGTTTTTGCTTCAAGTTCCATAACGGCCGATTATTTTAGATCTATGCTTTAACCTAAAAACACATGTATTTATCAGAAATACTGAACGTAAATTTATTTAAATATTCAAGACTGCGTTCAGTCATCAAACGCTTCTAGTTCATTAGGTGCTCTAAGAGAAACGATTTTTTGACTGAACTCGGCCTCTAAATAAATATAAAATTATAAGTCAAGTATATACAAACGTAGTACTATAATAAGCATCTAAGGTATGTAAACAATAAGTAATGTAGTTTATTTTGCCAAATAGCACTTACTGAACACCACAGAATCTATAAAAAATGTTTTGGCCAGTGTATTTCAAACCAATGATCGGTTTCACATTTGTTGATGCTCGTTAGATTGACGTACCACAAACAATGGCAATTCTTATACTATGCTAAGGACATTGTATGCATCAGATATTCCCTAGTTAAAAAAATGTATATTTTTTAATTAGAGAATATCTCATGCACATAATGTTCCAAAGATAAAATCTAGTTAGTTTGGATTATACGGAAAATTGAAGCTTGAATTGCCTCTTTCCTGATATATTTATTAAACCATTTTAATACAAACTACTGCACAAAACTTTATTTTGGTTTGATTTCTTGCTAAATGTTTACCTGGAACAAAAGCCAAATCATATGAAAAGAAAAGCAAATAAAAACTGGAAACGTTTAATCTGTATAATATAACTCTCAGAATATCCAAACCAACTAGAAACTATATCCAAAACAGCAAACATGATTGCCAAAACATTTTTGTTGATATGATGATTTACCTTCTTCTTTTATAATAAAATAAAAAGAAAAATATTTCTTAACTAGGTGCAGCTGGAAAAATTAATAAAACCGTTCTCTGAAATAATAAGTAGTAGTTAGTAAAATCGTCGTTTAATTTACATACTTACATTTGTTCTACTAACAATCAGTAGAGAACAGCGAGGTTTACTATAATAATATTAACAGCACCAAGAGTCGATTGCTTAAGTATCGGCCAATCTCTAGATGTATATGCACATTTTCTTTACAATACCAAAGATGAATATCTTATATATTGATTTTTCAAAATCAATTTCCATAGATTTTATTTCAATTAAAATTCTTATTCTGACATATACCATACCTAGCAACACTAAGACTGTCTAAAATACTTCTTCTCTTTCAATGTCCGAGCCTGGGACCAAACTATGCCAGCGACTTCCGACAGTAGTGCTTAAGCTATTATATATGTTTCTAGAATATTACTAATATTCGATATATGGTATTGTTTGTGTTGACAAACTATTGACTATTTTGGAAGTATAATTTGTCAATATAACAAAGTATAGCCGAATAGTAAGGGCCACCAAATACCGTACATTCAAACATATTCCATTTAAATAGATTCGAATTTCCAGACCAGAGACCCTTTCTTCACTTGCTATCTTTCCATTTTCAGAAATTAAATCAGCAGTTCGGTAATGGCCTAGTGGTCAATAAATTAAGCCGCAATAGAATTCCCATAAATAAATTTCATACGAAATTCCAGTAGTAGTTTTGACAATCGGAATTAATATCAGGACCCATAACATACACAAATAATACAATATTTGTTAATTTCAAATTTGCTTTATTTATACAGTAAACACCTGTCTTTCTTGGTCGAAATATCTTCAATCCATCATAGGTTCCGATAATGGGCGGCCGATTTATAAATACTCTAATAATAAAGTGATATAAAATGTGTAAAAATATTGTGGTGCTGTTATGCGTACAATAACTGGATATTTGCTTAAAAAAATCTTTATGATTTTAAACAAACTACAAAAACTTATTGCTTTTGTCTACGAACATTATTTCTCGTAATTTTAGAATGTTTTCAATAATATAACTGTAGATATTAATTATAGTACCACATATTTAATTAGTTCAAACGACCAGATTTTTAGGGTTTTGGTTAAATGAAAGCCAATAGTGAGAGGAATTCTTGTTTTTCTTATCCCTATTAGGAAGTTTATAATTAAAAATATCATTTTGTGTATATTTCTCGGAATATGTGCTGTGGAGATAGTTAAATATTCAGTACAGGCAAAGAAGTGAAAAAATGTATTATTTAGTGCTCTAATAGTATCACTGTCGTTTTTTTTCTTCTTTTGTGAATTACAAGTATGTATTTCAATTTTAGGTCTCGATAGAAGTTAGTTCTAATGTTTTAGAGATTATTCCTGAGGATCAAGTAAAGAGATGGAAGCCTTGTCTTTTGTTTAAATATGTAGCGTTGTATTGTGTTCCTTGGTATTGCTTAAAAATTATTCCTTGGAAGAGTAATGGTATCATACTTATTCGATAAAATTAATCCTTTAGTTCTCTTTAGAGGAAGTAACACCTCTTAATTTTGAAATATTAATAATGGGTGTACTTAAATTATTTAGACAGTGCTGTGTAAAAATACTTAAGTTAGCTTAAGTAACTGGCAACTTGAAGATATCTTACTTCATTTGTTCTACCACCATATTCTGTTTCAAAGAAGCATGTCTGCTTAATCTTTGTTACCAGTTTCTTATAAGGACTCAGTAACAGTTTATGCTTCCATCCAATTGAAATAAAAATCTGGAGTTCGAAAATAAGTATATTTCTGATTATAATATAATAATAAATAATAATATATTATCATAAAATATAAAGTTTTTTCTAAACCAATTTCGTATTTTATTATTATAAATTAACTTATGTGTAAATAATTACATTGTAGTAAAGAAAATGCGTTTTCTCATTTTTTAATTCATATAAGTATTAGAATGAGGTTTGCTTCCTTATCACATCTGCTTCGTTCAATATCCATGAAGTACTTATTTACATAGTTTTATGGACAAAATGCCATTTCTGTTTACATACCAAATCCAGTCATTTCTGGTCAATACGTAATGAGACCCATTTTTCACGCACAGCCGGAATGTGTTGGGTGTGGTTTTTATAATTTCTTTTGTAAAAGAAGGTATGTTCTGACTTCCAAAAATAAGGTTATCTTTGATACGGTTCCTTCCAAAAACATAGACACTAATTTAAACACCCTCAAAACCACATTTTTGTATAGGCGTATAACATTGACAAGAACTGATATATCATGAGGGTCGGGTTGGATTGAGTATCAAATATTGTTCTGTTCTCCTTTAATCATGTTCCTTCCAAAATAATAGTCGCCAATTTTAAGTGCCCTCCAGATCACATTTTCGTATAGGTGCAATGATGAATGAGAAGACAACTTAGTCCTATATTCAGTATCATTTCAAGAATGTAATATTTTCATCATTAAGGTGTGTATGTTTTCGACGCCATGTTCGATTTATATCCGTGGTTTAATAACATCCCTCCCTCATCTGTGTTCCTCCATAAGAAGTAAATGACCTTTCCTTTCGAGTATTAATAACTTTTTCTTTTTCAACATTGATTCCTTCCTCAGTAATTGAATTCTGGATATGCTTAAGTCATAAGCATATTCCATTCTTCTCAATTAACCACTTTTAAGTTCAATTTATTTTATTGTTTAATTCCAAAACTTCAGAGTTGTATAAGACTATTACTTCTGGAATACTTGAGTAGTGTGCAATTTGTTGTTACAACAGTTCGTTGGTGCATTATTTCCATAATAAATTGCACCGTGCATGATATATTCTGTCTAAAGCTGCTTTTCAACAGACCTGGTCACACTAATTCTGATAAACTCGTAACAGTATTTTCAAAGAAATTGTATGCGATGGATATGGATTTTGAACAAAAATGGCATTAATAGTGACAACAGGATATAGACATTAACCACAATGTTATTCACATAAATTGGTGAACAAATTAAATTATATATTGATACACGTAAAAATGTATTAGAAAACGGAATATACATATTGTGCTTAATTAAATAAATAAAAGCTTACTAAGCAATTTTGGGGGTAAGTTTGGTTATATCCATTAGTTTTTAAAATAATATTAAAACATAGGCATTCTAATTTTTGGAGAATTTAAATTTATTATGGGTCTGTGACGATCACTGGTTGAACTCGAAAAATACGCATTTGTAAGTTATCTATAGCGTCTGTTGACATCCTAACGGTCAAAGCTAGAAAAAATAAATTAAAGAGACTTCGATGCTAGAACGCTTTGAAAAACAACAAATTTCAATGTGGATTTCGATTTTTGTAGCGGGTGTAACAAAATGACGTGACATTTTAAATTGCGCGCCATTTTTTTTGTAGCGAACACAGAGTACTAATCTTTGACAGGTGAATTACACGATCGAGCAACGCAAAAAATTTTGAAAATTCACTACAAAAATTATAAACATTTTGCAGAGACAGTTCGAAATGTCCGCACGTTTTTTGGTCAACATAACGTATCATCTCACACCACTGTCCTCGTACCAGTCGGTCAAATGAAAATATAGCCGCAGCCAGTGTTGACTAAGGTCCTTCCACCTTGATTCACCATTGTGATTAGCGATTGAACAATTCCGCATCAAATTTTGACAAAAGGTCTGCATATGCATACGCACATGAGCAACTGACACACGAACTGCAGCCATCAGAGCATCAGCAGCGCCGTACATTCGCCAATTGGATATCGTAACATCAACAAATCGATGGTGATTTTTCGAAGAAAATCATCTGCATCGATGAGACGCATTTTCAACTTAGTGGCTACGTAAGTAAACACAACTGTCAAATCAGTATGCAATTGGACTAATGAAATCAGTCCGCAATTGTGCCAAAATGATATGAAAAATTTCGTCAAAATAGTTAACATGTGCAAACAGAGACCAGGCAGTCCATTTGTTGGATATTTGAATTTGGATGTTTATACCTTATCTATATAAATAAAAATTAAATGCTGTTCGTTTGTAAACGCATCACTTGAGAACGGCTGAGCGGAGTTGGCAATTTTTTTTATAAATCTTCGTAATACTCCGAATAGTTGGCCGGAAAATTGGAAAATTCGGAAAAAACTTAAAGTGTTTTTTGTAAAGGATTTTGTTATAAACTGAAGAGTGTAAGTGTAAATAACCATTATGAAGTTCATCGTCGTGTAGTTGTTGAACAAATTCATTCAAAATGTTATTTCTGTACCTCTTGGCATTGATGGTGAAATTGAAAAAAAAACGGCCAAATTATCCTTCTACGGAAGACTGCCATCCAAACCCCAATTTTTGGAGAATGTAGTGGAAATTTAACAAAAAAATGCGTTGTATTAGTGCTTCACATTCGCATATTTTGAGAATTTACGTACCCCGAAAGATGAAACCATGCCTCATCGGAAAAAATTTGTTAAGTTTAACAGGTCGTTATTCATTAAATTGTTGCCGAACCACTGACAGTACGCAAGATGTCTGGGGTGGTCTGTTGGCAAAAGAGCTTGATATGATTGCATCTTATATGGATGCATGTTCAAGTTCTCCTTTACAATGGTTCGGCATGGTCCAATAATACGTTTTATTTATAAATTAAAATGTCAGGTCATTTTGAGACACCTTTATCTTGGGTACTTACACACTCTTTGGCTAGACGTGAACACCATAATGGTAATAAGACGGTTGCATTTCCAGTTCGATTTACCACTAAATTTAGTCTGTTGCCCATTATTATACAATAAATAAGCAAGCACAACACTGTCATCAAAAACTAATTTCACATTTACTTTTGTACATCAATTTGTGTTTAAATTAAAATGTGATAACATCTATATCATTTTCAGTGATTATGAAAGTAAAAATCTCAACATTAATGCACATACTTTAATAGTAGTAATATATCCCAAGAATATACAGTTAAGTCTATCAATAAATTATAACTTAAAATATAAATTATAGATAAGAAAAACAATGTTTCATGGTATCAAAAAAAAAAAAAAATTAATGAGCGTGATTGGCATGTTAATGATTGAATTTGGATACGTTATTTGAATACTTACCATTAATAATACTGTAAGTTGCAAGGATGTGTGTCATACTTTTTGCAGGATAAGTCAGTATGAGACCAAGACCACAGAGGAAAGATCCCAGAAGTGATACCTTACGATAAGAAAAGGCACGAATTAGGGGTCCAACGAAGAGTCCACTAAAATTGATGAGTGCATCCAATGTGCTCATAATAAGGGCAGCGCCAGTTGTTGTTACATTAAGGCTTGAGAGTAAATCGCCAAAAAGCAGTCCAAAAGATGGTTCGATTGATCGTGTGCATAACTATTAAAAAAATTAACATATTGTAATTAACAGATATAAGCTTCTAAAACAAACTCTATATTTTGAAGCATATAATTTTGTATACTTGTTCCAAATCAAATCTTTCATCAGTGACTGTTCGACTTGATTCTTCACAAATTAAATAAATTTTCTTTATTCAAAAACATATCTTCTAATATATAAATAGATACCATATCTTATTTTTTCGCGATTGATTTCTTTGCGAGTGATAGGGAGATGTTTTAATAAATATGTCTAAACTAGAAAAGAAATGGCAAACTGTTCTTTATTAGAAGGGCCAATAATAAGTTAGCCTAAAGAGGTAAGAGCGACAGCTGCTCAGAGCAGCAGCAAGGCACCAAACTAATCTCTTTTCAGAATTCAACACTATGCAGTTGGGCCAAATTGGTTTGCTTGTCAATTACTTATTTATTATTAATGTAAAAAAACATCGTAAGTACTAATTCTATGTGATAAGGCATATGGCATAGTAGCTCATAGATTTGCTGAATTTTTGTGTAATAGTTTGAAATAAATGTGAATAATTAATAACGAGTAAGTATGTATATCAAGTAATTTACAAACAAAATGCGTTTAATATATATTAATAAATACGATTCCCTAATATGTTATAATCGTGTCATCGGCTACTAAATGTAATATTATACTGTATGTCCAAAAAGTCTGGAAACACCCAAATAAAATCGAAACGGATGATTTTTGAGAAAAATGCAAAAACAGGTCAATTAGTATTTTCAAAAAACTACTGGCTGATGGTATCTGTTTGGAATTTTTGATGACCTTGAAAAAGTTATGATGTCATCAAAAAAAATTTAAATGGCAACGTCGCATTTTTTATTTTATTTTTGATAGATCTTTTAATTGTCTAAACGACAGTCAAAAAACTTTTCATTCTACTTAAGAAAATTTTTGAAGAAAAAATCATTATAGAAAACAAAGAAAATTTTAATCGTAGAAATCAGCAAAAACTCTTACAATAAATGTTCAAAATGTTGTCCTTGAGCATCTTGGCAATACCCTAAACGATAATAAAATTCATTTTGAACGTTTTCTATCATTTCGGGAGTGATCCTTCGTACTTCAATCTCAATCCGTTGACGCAAGTCTTCCAAATTTTCAGGTTTAGTTGCGTATACCTTATTTTTTAGGTAACCCCACAAAAAATAATCAATAGGCGTTAGATCTGGCGACCTAGTCGGCCACTCGATAGCCCCCCTCCTGCCAATTCATCTGTTTGGGAAGGTATTCTCGAGATAATGCCGAACATTGTCCGCATAGTGGGGTGGAGCCCCATCTTGTTGAAACCAAATTCTTTGGCTGGGCAAATTAGGATCTTCATGGTTCGGAAATATTTCTGCAAATGACGGAATTAAATAATTTTGTAAAAAATCCAAATACATTTCCGCCTTCAGGTTACCGTTGAAGAAAAAAGGCCCTATAATTCTGTTACCAATTAAACCAGCCCATACATTTAATTTCTGAGGATACTGAGTTCGTACCTCTCTCATCCAGCGTGTATTTTGGCGTGCCCAGTACCTGCAGTTTTGTCTATTAACAGTCCCATGTAATGTGAACGTAGCTTCATCTGATAATAAGATATTTCTATAAAAAATGGATCATTATCACACATAGGCATCAGTTGTTCGCAAAACTGTACACGCCTGTCGAAGTCGTCTTCAGACAGCTCATGAACTATGAACAGATTTTGTAGGGATGATACTTAGTTTTCCGGAAAATATTACCAATTGTACTCTGCGACACTTTAAACTCCCGAGCAAGCTGCCGTGTACTAGAATTTGGAGTTTCCTCTACTGACAATAATACGTCGAGTTGCGTATCTTCTGCGATCTTTGGACGACCACTTCTAGGGCGATCTCGAACATGGCCTTCTTCTTGAAATTTTTTGTGAATCTTACTCACTGCAGAAATACTAATTGGGGCACGCTCCGGATGTTCTGTATTAAATAAGTCGCAAACTTCTCTAACTGAACGAGCCCTATCCCCAAAACCAATCATCATCAATATTTGAATACGTTCCCTCTCACTTAAAACCATTTTTAAACAGATTTTTTTAACTTACGCACAATTCGCATTTGACAGAATGTCACAAATAAAACAAAATGCGTTGGTAAAATAATCGACTTTTAAGCCAACTATGTTTTTTTTTTAAAGACATACTTTTCCATTTTCGAAGAAGTAATTAAATTTTTCTCGGTCATTTTCTTAAGCAAAATGAAAAATTTTTTTACAGTCATTTAGACAATTAAAATATCTATCAAAAATAAAATTAAAAATGCGACGTTGCCATTTAAATTTTTTTTATGACATCATAACTTTTTCAAGGTCATCAAAAATTCTGTAGTTTTTTGAAAATACTAATTGACCTGTTTTTGCATTTTTCTCAAAAATTATCCGTTTCGATTTTATTTGGGTGTTTCCAGACTTTTTGGACACACAGTATATACTTTTCAGTAATAAATTTGTCGCATATTTTTGTCTAGGAACTAATACTTGCGTAATGTTTCAGTTTACAGATATAATTGTTTAAATAGTTACTTTTATTTCTTAACGTTTTTAACACAAAAAGTAAGATTTCATCACAGAAAGTGCTTTCTTCTGTATGAAATCTTAAACCGATCCTATGAAAACAACGCACTCATCCCATATAGGTATACCTGGGCATCCCATTTTCCTACAAATAATAAAAGTAGGATCGGATTACTAATTTTAAATATGTTTTTCTCTCATATTATTTAATTTACATGTCGTTTATGTTCAATATAAAATTACTTGGCATTAAAAATATGTTTAGTGCTCGTCACATGAAATAATCATACTCGTATTTTGTTAAACGTGTATTTTGTTTGTTTTATTTGCAGATAAATAAGTATTCATTTACATAACATCATCTTTTTAAATATTTACTATTGTTCATTCAACCGAACCACTTACGTATTTCCCTTTGTCAACCAAGTGGTGTCAATTAACAGTCATCTGCTATTTTTTTTCAGAACATTAATTACACTTTTGTCAATGTTAAGTGTGTAAGTGTTTTAAAATACTTCAAACGTAGATAAATAATATATATATAGCAGATATAATTAACGGAAGAAAAACTATTTATTATAACACATTTTCGAGGTAATAAGAAATCGATATATGTGTGTACAAAAACGTACACAGTATCATTTGTCACTAGCTATGTCATTCTTTAGAAGCCTAATATTTATATCAAACTACAATAAATAAACTAATAAAAAACACACAATTGCTAGGTTTTAAAAATTATATTGTACGCACAACATATGTTTCACCACACTGTGGCTTCATCAGGTGGATGAAAGATAAAATACAATACAATACAAAAAAATGTATCTTTCATCCACCTGATGAAGCCACAGTGTGGTGAAACATAATATGTTGCGTGTTCAATAAAATTTTTGAAACTTATCAATTGTGTGTTTTTTATTAGTTATAATGGAGTTTGAACAAGTATCTCCTTCGTCGATTATTAATTTACAATTAAGTACATTAAAGTAACAATTAAAAATAAATAAATGACAGTAGCGTTCTAAATATATAATAATTATGTAATGGAAATTAAGGAAAACTAATATTATTATCCTTCTTTTTTACTTTCTTATACGTACGTGTGGGAAGTATTCTGATGCTACAAATCTGCAATCTTGAGATTTTAGAACATGTCTAAGTTTTGTAGACCCTTGGCAAAGTAAAAGTGGTCTTTGCAAAAGTGTGTGTGTGTATGGCTGTGTGTGGTTTACTTCAGTGAAATGATCAAATTTTACCAATATTAAGGCAGACGAATTTCTAAAGTTATCAAAAGTGAATTTGAGAACAACTTAATATAAAAAGGTATTTAAGAGGGGCGTTTACCTATCGAAAATTAAGGCATCGCCGTATCGCGTTTTTTAAACTCATTTTGTAATTTTAGAATCTCAAATTTGGGTTAGTGATGCAAAAGGCATCAATTTATAATGTCAAGGTCCGTTTTTGTACTAATTTAGTTTCTTAAAAAAGTTATGTGTCTTAGAAATAACCACAAAAATGCATGAATTTGATTAATGTCTACTAACTAAGGCATGTGCACAAAAGAAAAAAGAACGACCTCTACGCGCTAGCTGTACATTTGATGTACGATATAAAGAAAAAATCAAATTTATGTAATTATTTTTAAAGATAAAAAACATTAAACAGTAAACCTTGTCACACACATTTCACACAAGATTTTACGCCTTCGTCTATCCCCACTTTACGGTATCTCTACCGGTCCCAGCGAAGACGAAAATCTATCGGAATCGGTCGGCTATTGCAGACTTAAATGCGAGTGACAGTTTAATTACATACTGTCACTGGCATTTAAATGTCATATATACCTATAATATTCGAGTGTATAATAATATAACAGTTATGGGCAAGCGAAAATTGGCTTATTATAAAACATCAACAACATCAACAGTTCCGTAAGTACTCATTCTTTATACATATGTTTCCCATCTATAATATTCGTTAATCTATGAATACAACCGAAGCGCTGTGAAAGAAACCGAATATCGTGTAGCCTCACTTACTCACATTCCCTTGCCTCTACCCGTCCCGCGAGTAATTTAAGTTGCATAAGTTTCTATTTGTTGGTAAACGCCAGTCTTAAGTAAGGTATTTAGTTGTAGTAGAAGTAAGTATCTTACACAGGTCGAAAAAACGCTTGTGATATATTCCGCACAGATTCATTCAGAGAATAAAAGAATTTATTTAAGAGAGTTGTGTGAGCTTACACAACTCTCTTATACGTATGTGCCTTTGAAATTGGTTACACAAAAGTTGTTCTAAATTGAATTTTATATACCTCTGATCCCCTTAATAAACCTGGCAGTAAGAGCTACTTCCGGTTCGAATTTTGAAATTCTTTTTATATAAGAATTATTGAAAATCCAGCTCTAAATCCATTTGTGCTCATAATTAATCTGTATCTAACTTCAAAGATATTTTCAAAAAACTGCTATTTGAAAAGTGTACTTCGGGTTAGAGTTTTGAATTTTTTGGATACAAAACTTATTCTAAATCATGATGACGAAATATTTGCAAAAAACTGCTATTATCTAAGAGTAAACCTCCTACTTCCAGTCCAAATTTTGACTTTTTTTATACAAAAGGAATTCAAAATCAAGTTTTAAATACTTCTATACACATAATATATCCGGCTAGAAAACATGACTTATGAGATATTTGCAGAACACCGCACAAGTCATTTTCGGTCAGAGTAAACGATTTTTTCACTGAGATAAACTACTAGTTCCGGTCTATCGATTTTACTGAAAATCTAATCAGCTCTTAGGAAGATAAATATATTCGTAAATACAAGGTTTGGTATTGATAGCTTTAGCAGTTCGTCCGTTATCGTCGTCATACATAGAGAGAGAGGTTTTTCAAAAAGCAACTTTCTCAGTATCGGTGAACATCGAAACGCAGATATCTGCAAAAACTCAAATACGAAAATGTTCTCTTTACAATACTTTCTCATAAAATGTATAAGAAAGTAAAAGGATTACTGCTACTAATAATAATAGAATGCTTCCCAGAGACATATAGTATATTGGATATCAATTGTTGTTTACTAAATTATAAAAAAGTACTTTAAATTACTTTAAAATTAGTTTTTCTCATCAGTGTTGAAAATTCTAATTATAATTTTCTGCTTTTAGCACTGATAATTATTTAATTAAGCATATTTTTAATTTTTTAAAAATTACCCAATACTGAGAGAGATGCGAACTCAAGACCTCCCGATTGCTGGGAAATTTAAACTGGAAAAAAGCTAAAACTTATAATCAATTATATGTTGATAGTAGAAGCTCACGAAGAAAAATGAAATTAGTAGATAAATTAGTTGATATCAAAGTAAAATATGGAGTGTGGCAACTACACGACTTTCTTATACATATGCGTTACAAATTATACAAAAGTTGTTCTAAATTAAGATTTAAATAACTTTATATTAAAAAAATAAACTTGTGAGTAAATGTGGCACTTCAGGTCCGAATTTTGTGACCTTTTTTAACAAAGCTTTTCAAAATCCTATTCTAAGTAGGTACTTCTGTTTTCTTAATAAATCTCTATAGAATGCAAAAAAGTGGCACTCGATTAGTGAAAAAAAGTGTTTGACTTCCGGTCTGAATTGTGAAATTTATTTTATACAAAAATTATTACAAATCCAATTCTAAATGCTTTTGTACTTTTGATAAATATATACTGAATACATAATTTACGAAATATTTGCAAGAAATCTCTATTCGGTAAGAAGTAAAAGTGTTACTTCCGGACCCAATTTTTATCATACAAAAAGTATTGAAAATGAATCTATAAACACTTTTATACTCATAACGTATGTGCCTAGAAAGCATGACTTGCGTGATATTCGCAAAAAAAATGTCGAAAGAGTAAAAGCCCTTCAGGTAGGAATTTCAAAAAAAAAATTTTAATAATTTTTTCCTCAAATTAACTGTCGTGTACTTTAGAATCCTTTATAGATTTGTTTAAACTTAGTAGTTGACGACGATTTTACTGAAAATATAATCAGATCTTATGATTATACTCGTAAAGATAAAATTTGAAAATGATAGATTAAGCCGTTTGACCGCTATAGTGGTCACACACACACGCATCTGCAAAAATCTCGAGGTCGAAAATTTTCGTCCTCACAATACTTCCTCATACTATGTACAAGAAAGTAAAATGGTTTATTACACTGTGTGTGTTCATCAAATTCTCTAGTTTTTTTTTTAATGCAAGTTTATTCATTTCGCTGTGAAACTCAAATTGAATGTATTTTTGCTATGCTATTAAAATTTGCACACCGTGCATAACCAATTACTTTTTTGTGGTGAAATGGTCCTAAAACAATTTATTTTCATTAAAATGCAATCTTTACGATCTTTCACGATCAATTCTTTATTCTTTCTGTATTGTTTTCAGTCACTATCAATATTTCTCAAAGTACGAACCACATGCCTTATTTGCCAAGTAAATATTATGCCTTCTAACTTATATGAGAAATTGTATGTACAAAAACAAATACTATAATTTTTTTCAATTTCGTTAATGTATGAATTTTCATGACGACATAGCGATTTCAAAAATTGAAAGACACACACGTCCAAATAATTTATTATGTCCTTTGATATAGGTAGAAATCTAAAACATGGAAAAATACTGTTTAGAGAATCTTATATCATCTATATACAGGGTCATTTGGTTTTTATTTGAAAGAGTATTAAAATTAATGTAAATTTTATTATTTCTGTTAGTTTCCAAAATTTAACGGTTTCGTACATATTCGTGTTTAAAGAAAGTAAGAGTAATTTTAAAATTTTGTCTATATTTTGTTTAAATATTTAATTTGTAGGGAAAAATAGCAGTATACATATTCACAATTCTTGCTATTATAGTTACTTTACAATTTAAACTTTATAGTTAGTTCCTTTTTATAAATTCCACTTCATAGACACCCATAGGTATATAGGCAGAAAATATATGTATGCTTGCTTTGATTATTTAGGAAATATTTTTACATAAGCACATATTAGTGACATTTGCTTGATTATTAATTGTCTTTATAATTAGCTTCACTCAAACATTTACTCACTTTGCGTTGAGATTGTATTAAAAATATGGTTTTACACACTTTACAAGACAAACTAAATATGGTTTTAATTTATGGAGAATCCCGTAGAAATGTATCTGAAGCAATGCGATTATATGCTCTTCGCTCTCCAAACAGGCCTTTACCAGATCACAAAACATATATAAGTCTATGTACAAATCTCAGAAATTACGGTAGCTTAAAAAAAACAGAAACAATTAAGGCAGAAAAGAGTAAGAGATGATGAAAGTACGGCAGCAGTACTACAAACAGTTAATAATAATCCACATACAACATTAAGGTAATTAAAAGAACAGCATGATCTATCTGTAACCTCTTGCCGTAGGATTCTGATAGAAAATAAATACTTTCCGTATAAAGTTCATTTAGTGCACCATTTAAGAATAAGAGATAATCAACGCAGACTCGATTTTCTGGCAAAATTTTCTTTAATGTTAGCCGAAAACAACAACTTTATAAATCAGATCATGTGGAGTGACGAATGTCGTTTTCACAACAATGGTACTTTAATTAAGCATAATACTCGATATTGGTCAAAAGATAATCCTACGTGGATAAGACAAACAAGAAATCAAACAGTTTTTGGCGTAAACGTTTGGTGTGGAATTTTAAACGGATATATCCTAGGCCCTCACTTTTATCATGAAACATTAACTGGTGTGCGCTACTTACATTTCCTGCAAAATGAGTTACCACTACTTTTGGAAGATGTACTTATGGACCTGCGAAATAATATGTGGTTACATCAAGATGGGGCACCTGCTCATAATGCCAACATAGTTACTGACTATTTTAATCTAACGTTCCCACGTCGTTGGGGTTAGATCCGGCTCGTTCGCCGGATCTAACCCCGTTAGATTTTTTCTTGTGGGGTTACTTGTAAGCTGAAGTTTACAAGGAACCCATAACAGATACGAGCGACCTATATTATAAAATTTATGCAAGTGTTCAAAAAATTAGTAGAAATACATTTTTAAATGTTTGCGGAAGAGAACTAATAGGGCAATATACGTTATGTAGCAATCAAGAAGGCAACAAATTTGAACATCTTTGTTAGTTATTCATGACGTGTAATTGTTGACGATGGATAAGTATAATTTGAATTAAAAAAATTGGTTGGGCTATTTCCATCGTTTGTGGAACTTTGATATTCCAACATTTCGGCAGTCCTTCTACTGCCGTCATCAGGGTCCAAACTTGTCACTCAAACTCGACTAATTAAGAAAAAACTATTAGCAAAAAAGGAAAAATTATTTTGACGTTAAAAATATTTCACATAATTTGACAAATGTCAAATCCACACCTTTTTTATAGTTTCAGTGTGTATGCGCAATATGCTATTTTTTTCTCGTGTTAGTTAGTAGTAGTAGTTATTATGTTTAGTTGTCAGTCTGTCTCCGGTCTCGTGGCTGCCGGTCTTCGGTTAACACAATCTCTCATCATAGGGAGTCAGATATTCTTGATCTCCAGGCTGGGCGTACTGATCGTGTCAGGTGTTATCTTCATATACGCTGTTTCTGTAATTTTTCTTTTTTGGGCGTGTTCTTGTTTGGCCAGGATTGTCGCCTAGTTCCATGCAATGTTGTGATCTTCTTCCCAAGCATGTTCCGCCAGCTGCGATTTTTCTGTCTCCCCTAAGCTGACCATTCTTTGGTGTTCTTTTATTCTGACTCTTAGGGGTCTGCTAGTTTCTCCAATGTATGATCGTCCACACTCGCATGGTATTTTGTATATGCAATTCTTTGTTTGCTGGTCTTCGTTGTCGGGTTTTTCTTCTGGTTAGAGCGGACCTATTGTTGTTTATAGTTTTTGTGGCCGTTCTAATCTTGTAGTTGTTGCCAATTCTTCTGATTTTTTCCGAGAGCCCTTTAACGTACAGGATGACCGTGGTATGTACTTTCTCTTGTTGTTGTTCTTGGGTTGTGTCCTGTGGTGCCCCGACCTCTTTAGCTTTCGACAATATTTTCTTGGTATAACCATTTCGTTGAAGCATTTCAGTGATGGATTTTTGTTCCTCCTCTCTATCTCTTTCATCGGGGCATATCATTCGTGCCCTATCGTATAGGCAGCGTGCGACTCCAACCTTAACATTGTGAGGATGGTTGGAATCGTGATGTAGGTACTGCCCTGTGTGCGTAGGCTTTCTATATACTTTTGTTTTTAGTGTGCCATTATCGTTCTTGTTGATCAGGACATCTAGGAATGGAATCTTATTGTAAGCTTCCAGTTCCATGGTGAATTTTATAGATTCTTCTAAGCTGTTCAGATGTTGCAGGAATCCTTCTATTGTATCTTCCCCGTGTGGCCATATGACAAAGGTATCGTCTACGTATCTTAGCTACAGCTTTGGTTTTAGGTTATACGAATCCATAGCTCTCTGTTCGAAGTCTTCCATGTAGACATTGCTCAATACTGGAAATAGTGGGGAACCCATAGCCATTCTGAATTCTTCTTGGTAGAATTTTTCGCCAACTTGGAAGTAGGTTGTGTTAACGCAGATGGCCAGCAGTTCTACAATTGCTTCCACACTAAGCAATGTTCTTTCATACAATGTGGCATCCAAGGAGAGTCTGTTTTTGACTATTGTTAGTGTAGGCCCTGTTGGTACATTGGTAAACAGGCTAGTAATATCAAAGCTCACCAATTTATCTTCTTCCCTCAAATTTGTTAGTTATATTTGATCCTTTTAAGTATTTAAACAAAATAAAAACAAAACTTTAAAATTACTCTTACTTTCGTTAAACACGAATATCTATGAAACCGTTAAATTTGGAAACTAACGGAAATAATAACATTTACATTAATTTTAATACTCTTTCAAATAAAAAACCAATGAAGAATTCTTTTCATCGCAGCGCCATCTATATCTTCAGATCATAAAACACAATTGCTAGAGTAAACTAGAGTCGATCACATTCTTTAGTAACTAATTTTTACAAAATTCAAATATCTTTATGCGTTTCCGAGATATTTGACCTGGGAGTTTTAAGTGGTACATCCTGTATACCAATCCATTGATCAGAATTTTATTTTATTTTGAATTCTAGGTATAAAACAAATTCTTTCTTATTATGCACATATTTTATAATACATTAAGATAAATGCATGCAAATGAAAATAAATTTATTCGATAAAATTAACACAAATATATTTTACTCACGTTGACTATGCTAACTCCTATGACTGCCACCCAACCCCATCCTCCATCTGGAGGTACCATCTTCGGTTTTTCGACAAGCATCTTGCTATCTCACCTGCTGGAATTAGAATCAAACATTTATTAGTTAGAAATAGAGGCCGGAGACTGATGAACGTTTTTGGTACCTGGTACGCCACATCAGAAAGGGTTCATAGAGATTATTAATTAAAATTACAATTCGATAGGTTATTTTGGTTGAGCAAATAATTTATTATATCGATATCTCATAGAACGAATAACCATAAAACTCTTCGCGAATTCCATAATAAGACAATTTAGTAGATTGTTCTATTGATAACTTCATTATTATGTAAAAATATTAAGTTTAATGTATATCGCAGCTAAAGTAATTATGTTAAACATATACAAGTTTAAATAGATCGATCCTTAAATAATGTATCCAAAAATACATAGCGACGTCGTCGTGATTTTCATTTTACCTTTAATATGGTGGTTTATTGGAAAATGTATTAGCCTTGTTTTTAGTTATTATAATTTTCTTATTTCAATTATAAATGTAATTATCAAATAAAATTCTATTATTTCAACCTGCTACTGAATTCAATAACATCTATAAAGATGCGTGCTGGTCATTTTATTTAAAGAACTCTGGATGCATTTTCCAATGTATCAAATTAAATTATATTCATAAGATATATATGTATTAATCACGTCAGTTTAAAATGCTTCTTTGTAAAAATTAGCAATGACATTAGAAGATAATTTTGATGCAGATGTCGTTGAAGAACATTTTTGCAAATTGTTTTGAATTATGTAAGAATTCCTAATAAGCTAGGCAATACTCTAAACATATAATGATCGTAGATATCAAATTAATTATTAAAATTACTATAGAGCAGGGGGGGGGGCAACATTTTTGTAATTAAGTGTACTTCTATAGTACCGGTCAAAGAATAAGAAAGAGCAATTCCATAAATTAACAAAAAGTTGAAACTTTGATATTTGTCTGTTATCTATTTCAATATTTTCGTATATAAATATATTTTTGTGTGTGTGATTAAGTTTAGTACAAAATTGTTAAGTAATTTCAAAAGGAATTAGTAGATACAATGATATTTCTAATTTAAAATAATCTGGAATATGTTATTTTGTAAAATGAGATAAGGTACATAGTCAATGTTTATATATCTGTGATCTTATTTATTCATAACAGATTTGATTTATTCGGAAAGGTGGGCAATGTAGGCTGAAAAAATATATTAAGTAAAAACTAATGGAAAATCTTAAATCAAGAGGCTTTTTGATTAAACGTAGACTAAATTATATCAAAAGTTCTGTTAAACATCAAATACAATGGTAATAAATTGCCCTTAATTATAAATATAACAGATAGAACTTGGAGAATGGGTAACAGGGCCAGAGTTGAATAATCTTGTAAGAATTTAACACTTGGGTGGTGTATTCATATATGTACATATTAAATTTTAAAAAAATCTTGTATAATCCGAAAGATTTCGTTCATATACTAACAATTACTAATTCACTTTCCAAATAGTTAACACTTAAGTGTAATATTAAAGATGATCATTATGAGAGGACAAAGTCGAACTTGCACGTGTTGGTACAGCAATCATAACAATCATTACTTGTACTAATAAAATCAATCACATTTCCAACCATTACAACCAGAATTAATGTTTGTCATCGTCAAGTTAACGTCTCTTTTCTGATCCACGAGCAAATCAAATAAGAGTTTTCATTTACTGCAGTAATAATTCCTTTTACATTCGACTATGTCTTTATACTAAGTTTTATTAAGGATTTTAATAAATACTTAAATATTTCTTCAATGTAGTAAAAACGTATTATTAATTTAAATTAAAACTATAACCCAGTAGAATAATTCCTAGCCTACATACTATTGGATATCTTGAATTTTATTCAATATAATAAGATAAACAAACTATATTTCATGCCTATAAGTATGCCTGGACGAGTATATAAAAGTTCAATACCAATCTCCAACCCACATTAGGTATATCGTTTCCGAATGTCCGCATTACAGAGTGGATGAAATACCACTACCTTTATAGTATACATATAATATTCCCGTCTTTTCCTGAAGCCGGTTCTTATATTCTCTCTTTGTTTTTGAAAACGATAAACTGCGCCTACCGGATATTCGTCTACGAACAAAAAATCGTGTAACTCGTTTCACGATTACCATAGGGATCGGATACTCGATACCCAAAAATTACGGCTCCAGACACCGCTAATAGTTACTACAATCACCGAACAGATGCAGTAATTTAAATGTGTATTGAGATACCATAAATTATTGCTATCGCTCGAGAAATATAAATATATTAACTAGTAAATATGTCCTTGATTTATTCTTGTCTGGTTATATGCAACCAGCACATTCACGCAAATGATAACAAAATATTACCTCATAATACCAGTATACCATAAACAAACAACCGCATTAAAAAATATTTATCGTATAACCTTGACTTCTTCGCGTACGTACAATATAACTGATTTAACATGTAACGGAAGGAAATAATAATTCCTCACTTTCTTTCTTGTATTTCATGTAAAAATATTTAAAAAACTTTTTTGATAAAGTCATTCTTAAATTCACTTCTGAGTGCTTTTGTATTTTTTGTCTAAACTTAATAGTTGCAAAATATTGGAAAAAATTTAGTTTGTCACTGATGTAAATAGCTATTTCCGGTGTCTATCGATTTGAACAAAATCTAGACAGGTTATGTTCTTAAATACAAGGTTAATTATTGATAGCTTCAACAGTTCGGCCTCTATCGCGATCACACAGACACACACACACACACCGCGTATAAAAAAAGAAACTTATGAAAAAAATGAGGTGTGAGCACCACACGACTTTCTTATACGTATGTGCTTGTAATATATCTACACACAATGCATAATTCGCGATATATTTGCGAAAAATGCTATTATATAAACGTGCTACTTCCGACTCGAATTTATAATTTTTTTTATACAAACATTTTATAAAATTAAGCTTTAAATACTTTAAACTTTCAATATCTGTCTATAAAGCCGGACGTGGAAGATATTTGCAACAAAACTGATTTGAAACATACAAAACTACATACTTTTTCATTTTCAGAGAGCTTCGAAACGAGGACATCTGTAAAAATGTCGATCCCAAAAATTTTTATGACAGTCCTTAGTTATATTACATACAACTATACTAGAGATTAGTATGTTAGCAATTGTGACATGCATTTCCGCCTTACAGAATATGCATTGCCTGCCTACCAACGCGATAAATATCAATCTGTTCTCTTAATATAGCTAACATAATTCCTTATACGGCTATAAGAATCTTGTTTAACGTAAACTTTAGCACATTTCTCTGTAATACAAAAGGTAATAAGCATCAAATACATATAATATAAGAAGACATTTGTCGTAACGTATATACGAGTTTACAAAAGAAGAGTGGGCAAGATGCGTCAACTAACAATTTGGAGATTTTGGCAATTACAAAATGTGAATCATGTTAAATTTCGTGAAATAGAATTTCTTGTTCATCCTCGTGTCATATGCAGAATTGATCCAATTATAGAAATGTATTATATTACATTAAAAAAAGTGGTACAGGTTTAAAACAAACAAGCAAAAAAAAGTAGTAGTGGGTAATGTTCTTATAGTACTTTAATGGATGGAGTCTAGAGAGGCTTATGATTTGCTTTAGTCTGCGGACAGATCAAAGACGATATCTTGAAATAGTCAAAACATTACCGCGTGTAAAGTTTTTATGATTACTGTTAGCATAATTTCATTTCATTTTCATTTTTTGAGCGTTGAGATCAATTAGCAACTTAAATTTTTGATTAATAATTGTATTAAATATGTTTTCCAATAGAAAATTAATAGTTTTTGGTGGAATATTATCAATCCAGAACATTTGAATATATCCGAATATTTTGTTGCAACGGAAATACAATTATCTCAAAAGGTCATTGAATATACATTATCGATTGTTGATTCAAACTGATACGTTAATTTGAAATAGCACTTATTGTTTTATTTATGGACAAATACGTATTGTTTTCATAAATGTATAAAACACGTTTAATTATTTGTAAAAAGAAACAGCAATAAACTTTACATTTTTTGGTGTGT
Organism: Amphimallon solstitiale; assembly: GCA_963170755.1. Taxonomy (NCBI): domain Eukaryota; kingdom Metazoa; phylum Arthropoda; class Insecta; order Coleoptera; family Scarabaeidae; genus Amphimallon; species Amphimallon solstitiale. The sequence goes on along the minus strand of OY720678.1, from coordinate 109,140,134 downwards.
GTGTGTTTTCTTTAATGCTAAATTGATAAATGCACACATTACTTCTCAATTAAAATATGTATTTATTTTAAATATCAGATTGATCCGAGAAATAGAAAGCATTTTCACAAAAGCTTTTCAGTATCTCAATAATTCAAATATTTTGAAATTGGTAATTGATATTAAAAACATCAATAAATTATACTTTTTTTTGTGTTATATTTCATAGCATAATGAGAAAACGTGTGCATTTACTACGTAGACAGTATTAAATATTTTGTTATTTAAGTTTAGAAAATGTTACTTTTTTTGATTTTTCGAATATTTTCAAATTAGAAATAGGAATAATAAACCGTGTGCCAAGTATATGTATGTGTGTGTATGATCACGTGGTTAAAGGCAAACGTCAGTGCATCTTCTTTATCACTTTAAAAATGTAATAAGCTGTCTCTCTCTAATGTTGTCACCACACTTCGCGTTTATTTAGAGTACAAAGCTCCGTCCATTGGTATATTAGGTCAATGGGACACTAGTTTTTTATACGCACGTACGTTCCTAATTTTGTATACAAGAGTTGCCATCAGGTTTAAAGACGAATCGGGATGACCATTTAGTGTATTTCCAATACGGCAGATGCCGCTGAAAGTATTTAGCTGTTTTAAGAAAAACCAAGCAAAATATTCTCTCATTCCGATGTAGCTTGTGTTATTGGTACAAAAACAAAAAAGTTGTGCTACGTGTCTTTATCTTAAAACAGGCGAAAAAGATGAAATGCGCGACCATTGTTTTAAAAATTGGACCGGTACTTCCTGTGGAATGGAATCGGATATGCTCATCCAGGCAATTAATCATAGCATGACTGTACATAGATTGGAATATCTATGCTCAATTGGGGATGGTAGTTCCAGTGCGCACAAAAAAAGACAAGAAATGGTTTCGTACAGCAGAAAAATTGAGAAAACTGAATGTACAAACCATGTGCTGAAAAATTACACTAAAGCTTTGATGAAAGTTCTAGGAGTTTTTAGAAATGTTAGAAATATTCTTACGCGTCTGATCATCAAACGCCTAGTCAAAGGTGCCAAAAAAAATGGTAAAACGCCTGTCGACATCAGAGAGTTAAGAAACGGACCATTCAATGTATTCGGCATGCACAAGAATTGCAAAAAATATTTTTGTACATCGGCGTCCGATAAAAGTGTACTAGAGTGTGATAGGCTTCAAGAATGCCTCAAGTCTGTTATCTGAAAAGCTCACCAACTTGTTACCAACAGACCGAGCAATTATGCTGAGAATTTTATGTCTCTAGTTGCAAAATTTGCTGGGGGGAAATAAGTTAATCGGTGCAAAAGAGGATCGTGCACTATTCGTGGGCAGGGTGCAGATGGATCCCAAGTGGCACTACGAAACAATGCAAAAACAGTAGGAAAAAGCCCATATGTAACAATAAAACGTTGTCCACAGAAAATTACGAACAAATTATTAAGGAGAAGAAAATCTTTATTTGTAGTTGACAGGCCAAGAAAAGGAAAAACAAATGAGGTACAAGGAAGAAAAGACTATGGCGATATGTGACATAAGCCTGACTTGGACCCGGAAGAACTCTCAAAAGAGGCACATGAATTTAAAAAAAAAAGTCTACAGTATCCGTCGAACAAAGAGATCTGATAGAAATTTGGTTCACGGAACGAAAAAATCATCTAACAGAAAAAAGGTAAGGATGGTGGTTCATTTGCTCATCTAGACCATGGCTAGCTAGCCGCTTCTCCAGATGGACTAACCCACAGTGGAGGTATTGTCGAGGTTAAATGTCCAAAGGCAGCAGTACCAAATTAGAGGGTGGAGATTTCAAAATTTCCATACTCTCTCGTTGACCGTTACCTATCAATCAAATACAGAAAATGTTACGTTCCACGTACACTTTTTTGTGTGTAACAGAATCCAGCAGACTGTCGGCATGACTGTCGTTGAGCCGATTTTTAATATTTTTTTTTATTACAAAAATGTTTTTTTTAAATTTTTTTCATCAAACCAAAAATTAAAATACTAAAACGTTGGCGCATTTTCAAGCAATATTTTTTAAGAAGTATGCAGTTTAAAATTCGAAAATCCGTTGTACCATTTCTTCAGAAATCGCTAATTCCTTTTGCCGTCCCAATTCCCATTAAATACCTTAATTTTCATAATAATGTACACTTGTGAGTTAAAATTGTCATTTTCGTTTCGAATTTTAATTTTTTTCTATATATTCGTAAAAAACAGCTTTTCGATAAGAGTAAAAGGCCTGCTTCCGATAAGAATTTCGAAATACTTTTTTTTATTCTGAAGTTTACTTTTGAGTCCTTTGTCTTTAAATATTTCTTTAAACTTAGTAGTTGACGAAATATCGGTGGCATTTGACTTTTTCGTTGAGATAAACTACTACTTCCGGTCAATGAAATCTAATAGGATCCCTAGAAGCAGGTTATACTCGTAAATATACAGCGAGAGGAAGATTATACTTGTAAATACACAGCTCTAGCCTTTAGAGTGAGAGAGGAACGCAGAAAGACACAGATTTTTTTAAAAAAAGACTTTTTGAGTATCAGCAAACATAACAAAGTCAAAAATATTCATCACAATCGTTTCTTATACTACGTATCAAATATAGCTAAAATATAAAGATGTGCCAAATATTGTAAAGCATATTAATGTAAATAAAATAGTAAATAAATTCATTCATTACAGGGAATAATAAAATAAATGAAAAATTGTTGACAAAGTGGATCATTTTAATTGCATTTTTTTGCGATGGTTTTTGAAATGATTTATTAAAATGTTAGATTGAATTACATTCATATGAAATGTATAGGAAGAACGTGTGTTGGGAGCAGATATTACAAATTAGGAGAGAAATTAGAGGAGAGGGGTAAACTTTATTCTTAACAAATTTGATCAGAAATTTGTTGCTAGCTATATCTCTTCGGGAAGGTAGAAAAAAGTCGACTGGCAAAACTAAATAATGGGAATCAATTCCTCGAGTACAGCAGAATCCATCTATTTTGTGAGAAGTTTAACGATTGATACGTATAATGTGGGTATTGATTGGTAAGATTGCTATATCGAGTTTTAACTATTCCTCCTATATCTCAGATCACATTACATAACAATACTCCCGAATCTATTATCTTCGGTTGTATAGTAATTCTAGTATAATCAATCCATTCCTGCTAATAAAATATGTTGCAAGAGCGGATTTGTTTATAATTTACCAAACCTAGTTTTATTCATGCCAGTTGTTAATAATGTTATGTTATGTTATTATACTGAAGTTTAGCGAATCTCGAGGCCCAAAGCATTTCAAATTACACTCATATGTATACACAGCAATAATAAGAAATACTCTCACAATAACCCTCGTTAAGTCTATAGTAGGGCAGATGTATTTATTTAACTGAGCTTACACAAATATTTTATTACTATCTATATATTTTCACACGAATTATTTATGTCTAATAGATTTTAATAAACCATTAATATTTTTATAGCTAATTTTTACAGAACGCTAATTAGGAAATAGTCTAAAATACAATGACGAAATAATTAGCTTTTCAACAAATATTAAGCCGCTAAATACTCAATTAAAATTCCTGTGCGGATGATCCCATTGTTTTGAAAATGTATTATTCCATTAGCGTATGTATATAAATTGGCACAAACGACTAAAACCATGTAACATTTAATTAGGACTTGGTGATCACACATTCAGAACGTTGCAAATATTGACTACAAGATGGTCATACGATAATGAATCATTATTTGCATGCAATATCTATTATATTATCTATTATATAAAAAAATATTATATTATAATATTTGTTTTATTATTAGTGATGTAGGTACTTTTAAATATCGAATGTAGATCAGCATAACGTTCCTGTATACCCATAAACTATGTTATTTATGAGAAATTATTCTCTATTCACTTTAATTAATTTTATAGTTCAATAATGAAGACCTCGTCAAAATATTCATACATATTTACTTGGTAAACCTATGTACTTCAGAAAAACAGATCGCGAAGCAAATGTAAGAGATCCTTCTTTTACACCAGTAAGTTGTATGCTTGTACAATAATGCCCGATGTAGTAGGAATGATCAGAACAGCAAAAAATCACACTATTTTAAACTAGGGAAGCATACGCATAATGGCATGCCATCGCAGCTAACAAAGAGAGAGCAGTAGAGAGAAAAAATAATGGCTGGATACATATAATTTTCAGATTTCTATCCGTTTTAATAAAATAAATATTCTTCTATTCCATGAAATTAGCAGTTGCAATAAAGCTTGTGCAATTTCGTGTTTAATTACTTAAATGATATGTAGTGTTGATTATAAACACTATGGGCATCAGGTTACCATTTTCCTAAAAAGAATTTGGTTTTACGCTATATTATCACATAAAATTCCGTTTAGCACATTATGCATATGTCGACAAACAAAGTTCGTCGCACTCTTCTAACGGTTATAGTACATATCTAGTGGAAAATCGGATCGCAATACATATTAAACAAATATTCAAAATTACGATCCCTTTTCATTTATTTTCGCAACAAGATCGACTAATATTCTTGGACTGAAGTACCACACTTCCATATGAAAAATTACCAACTATTCTTTTGCCAAAATTTTTGTTAGTAGTTCTGATGTGTTCAAAAGGGTATTCAAAAAATGTTTTTTAGAATACGCCTTTTATTCGCTTCAAAACTACTGTGGCACTTTTCTGCGACAAATATTTTAATGTTAAAATATCCTTTTAAAATTCAATCACTTGTTTTAATTTGGATATTTACATATAATGTATATTTTACAATTGTACTTGCACTTTACTGACAATGCCAATATCGCATTCGTGATCAATAACAATAAAGTATTATTACTATACTTTTTTTATTGTTATTTTTCTCCGCGCACATCATCTTAATCCAGGACATCTCAAAGCAGTTAACGTTACAGCATCCTCGGGGGTTCTTCACGCGAAGTACGCGCAGCAGTCAACCCACAAGCCATGAAGCCAATGAAGCGACAACCGCCTGTCCCCCTAGACTTGTTTATTCTTTTCTTTTTATCTAACACTTCGCACTAAAAAATTATTTAAACAACAATACAAAATCTCAGTAATAATAGCAAAGAAATTTTATAATAAACCCGAACACTCTATAAAATAGTTACACAAATAATTTTGTAATAATAAACACAATCGTTTCATTGCAGTAAATACGGTAAACGTACTAAATGAACATCAAAATATTTCACATTCTTTATCCAATTCCCATTTTATTCCTCAGAGAAAGCATATATTTTTTTTTTGGCGGCCACTAAGTTAGAAAGTAAAGAGTAGCAAATATTACTCATTTTATCCCCAATCCGAGTCCACTATCAGCTTCAACATACGTACGGCACTTTAACAAGATATGAATTAGGTCAATAACACTAGTTACAGTTCCATAAAAACAAGTTCACATCCGATTGGAATTACACCGAACTTATCCGCATATTAGCCAGGAGTTTATTTGGCCTTAACATCGTTTAAAGCTTGCAGATTCCACCTCTGTAGGAGTACCACGATATTGTATCTGTGTCTTCTTAAAAGAAGACGGAGCTAGATTTTTGTCCAGACACAGTCCAGATCCGGCCGAAAGTTAAAATCTAGTAAACAAGGGTGCATCGATTCAAGCACGAATCAGTCAAACTAAGATTTTTCTATCTTCACGATTGTTAGGTAGGTAATTGAAAAGTCTTAGAAACACATTTTCCTACGTCTTTCTTTGTTTGGCGCGGAACCTCCGTATCACCCTCCCAATAACTAATTAAAAGTGTTTTAATTATGTTGCCGTAATTCCGCCATATCGGGATTAAAACAGTTTCTTAAGTATAAATGCGAAAGAAATAGATTTTCCACTTTTAGTAACTGTAGATTTTTGTATGTTAGACTGACATGATCACTTGTGTTTCCCCCAATGCATCTAAGTATACAGTTTAGAATCAATTGCAATCTTTTAAAGTGGCAAACAGATGCATGACCCCAAACGTGATAGCATACGATACAGTTGACTCAATCAAGTAAAATATGCAAGATTATAATTCTGAGTGACTCTAGTAGATTGAGTATTAATAATAATAATAATACTTATTAAATTGCCCAACACGTCACCCCAATACAAATAATAAATATGCGTATATAGTATTAATAAAAGCGAATAACACCGAAAATAAGCCAAAAACATTAAAAGAAAAACTAATGAGAAACATCTACAACAAAGTTATTAAAATTCTTGGCAGAATGCACCATAAGAGTCCACAGCAAAACATTCGTTCTGGCAGTGGGAAGCAGAAGCGTTTCATTCGCCCTTGAGCTTGGACGAGGTACTCGAAAATAAACTTCTGCTAGTAAATTCCCTTGTAATCTATCTTAAACAAAATGACATTTTTCACAAAGTTAGAACTAATTAGGAGTCGCCTAGCTTCAAGCGATTTAACCCCCATATTGATCCACGAGCAACTTATAGTCCAATCCACGAGGAGGGTACGTTCTCTCTAATTTATAACACAAATTCTTTAGAAACTTGCGCTGTATTGATTCAATTTCATTAATACAACAATCATAAATAGGATATCACACGACAACAGCATATTTCAACTTGCTAACAACCAGCGCATAAAAAAGTGACTTGAGTGTAGCCAGGGGTCCAAGATTGGACCCCTGGGGAACTCCAGAAGTATAAACATATATCCTTGATTTGTAGCCAATATAGTATACGAAGTTACCTCTTTCGGCAAGCTAAGGACCAATAAGTGCTAAGAGTGAGTTACTGGAAACAAACAAACTCATTTACCTCAAGAGAGCAGCATGGTCAATGGAGAAAAGTTCGTGTAAATAACATCTGTCTGTTCTCCATTGTCCAATGTTATACATAAAGCTTGAGATAATGTGGCAAGATTCGAGTGCTAAACCTTTTACACAAAAAACCATGCTGGCACGGCGACAAAAATGATTTGACGTTGTCGTATATACCGTATGTGTCAATTTTCATTAGGTATAGGAATTCAATGTTTACGTGCGATTTATGCGTATACAAATAATATGTGGCAACGTGTGTCACCCCTACTCTCCGTCACCAATCCCGGCAACAATCGACATTACAGCGATTATCTCCGATCTCCCCACCAGATTTTACATTCAATCTTTAGCTGCGAACACGTTGCGATCTAGTCTGCCATAAAAGCCGTCTTATTATTGGAACGGGAAACATCAAATGGCCGCCGCGATCTCCTGATCTACTAGTTTATTATTATTTTCAGAATCCTTTTTTATTTACCTTATTTAGAATTACGCTTTTGTTTGTGTCATGCAGCGTGAACGCAGCTTAATAATTCTCTGCATTTACTGAAAGGAAAAAGAAAAACAAATCCTTGCAACGCGTAAATATTATTTCTGAACGCATTGCAAACACCCAAGTCAATGGTCCAACAGTTACTGCTATAACTTGAGCTTGTATCTGTCGCGCTCGCATTGGAGACGAAAATAGGGATGCAATGTTGTCACGTATTGCATGAATTAATCGCCTATGGCTAATGAAAATTGACACATGCTGTATGTACATACATATGTATTTCTTTCTTTCTTAACCACAATTATATATAAACTTGTTTTATTTCTTGGGTTTGTGGTTCGTTTTAAATTAAAAATAATACATTTTTCAACAACGTTTTGATGTATTTAACATCTTTTTCAAAGTGTATACAATAGATTACTGTAAAAAATTACAAAATAACAGTTTACAATACATGATTTATACTAATAATAATTAACATTCTTTTTATGTATGGCAACGGGCAACCTACGTTGTTGAAAAATGTATTATTTTTAATTTAAAACGAACCACAAACCCAAGAAAGAAAACAAGTTTATATGTACATACATGTAGTATAGCTTCATACACTTTTGCAAAGTTTGGTAGAATTGATATTGGTCTGTAATAATTAATATTAGTGTTATCTCCTTTTTTCTGTAAAGGACATATACTAGCTACTGTCCAGGTATCAGCAAAAAACAGATGTTTCTAGAGATAAATCAAATATTTTGCAAAGATGTTCAGCAAAAATGTACGCACAATCACGAAGCAGGAAGCTGGGAATATTATCATGTCTGGAGGTAAAGTTATCCTTTGATTTCTTCAGATACTCCCGTATATCATCATATACAATTCTCCGAATATTCAGTGACGCAAAAGCATCAACAATCCGCCGAGGCTCGTCGAATTCTCTCCATTGAAAAGGCGACAGGATTTCTGGAGTAGAATAAATTAGAGCAATACACAAATTAGATAAATAAATTAAACAATATAGTAAAAACACGAAAAACACGGATAGAAGAATTCCTTGGAACTTAGAACGTCGTCCAATATTATTTGTTATTTTACCACTATTCATTATTACATTTGATTTTTATAATCTATAAAAATACACGTATTTAGTTATAGCTTTGATATGTACAGAAATACACAACAAATTATATCAGAAATCAAATTATGTTTGTTTTGTATATTAAAACATGCGACTTGTACTTCTTAATAATAAAAAGGTTATATTAAAATCTCGAAATATCTATAACTAATTAAATACGGTATTTAAATGTTCGATAAAGAAGTATCTTAATAATATCCAAATTATTACGTAAAGTGATGTTGAGAAAATTGTCGGATTTTAATATTCCACTAGGTATATCGATCGTAACGATAGTTGTTACCTTTATTTAGATGCCTGGCACATTTGTCTCATTTGTATTTGGAAAAGCTCGTATAATTTCCTTGATCAATACATATTATTTTCTAAAATCTATAATAAGACTCAGAATGACGCACCCTGAGGTTCAATTAGAAAGAGGTATCAAATAACGGAGTTGCTACACTATCCTTTCTAACCTGCCTATTTAAGTGTAGTATGACTTTGAGAAATTAATTGTGTTAGATCATTTATTTTCCCGTGGAAAAATATAGACCACGAAGCAACACCTACTTCCCCTTATTTAACCGTAATTTGAGATCTTTGCTTTGCCAAAGATTTAATGACATTTATTGAAGCTATTCAGGTTACGGTGAACGTGTAATATACTTAATAATGTAAGAGATGATATTTAATAATAGTAATAATAATAATAATAATAATTATAATAATGTCTCCATCACAATAATGTTCCTTCAACTTCAGAGGCCTATTATTTTTTGCCTGATTATATAGCTATGCTGGATTATTTTTACAAAAACTGGTTGTGCATCCATTCCTTTAAACAAAGGTATAAATGTAAACAACGTTAATTTATTAAATTTTATTATAAATGAGTCTCCCCGATAACAGGAAAATTTTTAGGTTTCAAATTATCATTTTTGCTTTACTTTATTTTAGATCTCGTTTTCCTGTACCCTTCAATCTTCAATTATATAAGAAACACAAGCCATTATAATTAGGCAGCATACGGAAAAGTAAAATGTTCTACTAATTTGTAGTCAGGTACATAGATTTCGAATTATTGTCCTTGTTTACAGATCTGACAGTATCAGACAATGTATGAAATATCTAACAATATAAATACAATGCACTGCTGTATTAAAAATATGCCACCCTAAAACGTAAGCAACTTTTACTGAAGTAGAAATTTTAAATTTAGTTAGATACTAAAGTATAGAAATCATTAATAAAAAAATTATTGCTAGTGGTTACAAAGGCAATTATATCATGTTTACAAGCATCTAAAGAAACAATGAATTATGTTAATGCTGACTAGTTTTAAAAATGACTGTTATTAACCTATATTCTCAAGAATAAAGAAACAAAGTAATTAAATCATCACCGCACATTTAGACCACAATGTTCTATTATATACTAAAGCAAGTGATATAAATTGTAATATTTATATTTTAGTAATACAATTTAAGAGATCAATTAACTCTAACTTCCATACTAATATAAAAGATTTGTAATTATAAAAAATAGATTATGTAAATATAATATGCCCAAAAACAAAAATAATCCATTACAATCATAAATATATACCGATTTACTCAAAAGATAGAATCACTCGTTTGTTAACTCTAAGAAAATATTGGAGAAGAAACTGAAAGTAGCTGGATTTACTTGTAATGTAAGATTTTAGGTTATGCTGGAATCAGGGTCAAATAAAGTGCCACACTGAATTTATAAAATTTATTGACACATCAAAATTATGGACATCACTACTTCCAGAAAGTTTATACAAGGCAGAATTATTATAGAATAACTAATATAATATTTCCATTTCTTTTAAAAGACTGTAATGAGCACATAAGGCCTCTTGAAAGATAACACGTTTCTGTGCTTCTGATTTATGTAGATATAATAAATAAATTCAGTATAATTATTCGTTTAAGTCTTATATAAAATATAGTAAACAATGTTCGTATTACTTCCGTAATGCAAGCAGATATACTTTCCATGTCCGTTTAAGATGAATGATATATATACGATTTTCTTTAATATTCAGTCATATATACATTTCTCAAACTTTAACTATGTACTTACTAAAAAAATCGAAGCTGCTTTGATTAGAACTTCTAAGTCCGAACCTGGCACAAACATAAAATTAGTTCTTGTAAGTAACGCCGAAACCTTTCTACATAACTGTTAAACTTCCACAAATCGCTTTAAGAAAGTAGATGGAAAAGTACTGAAGTAATTCGCACGTGCAAATAAGGAATACATACATATGTAAAGTCGTTCGCTTATGCAATTTTAATTACATATAATAATTTATTTCTGACATTCATTATATGACGGACGTATATGTATGTATGTAGATACTCGATGTTACTCTTTATGTGTCATATATTTATGATTTAAATAAAATGTTAGTAACCATTTGTATTTTATTTAAGAATATTTGTTCAAGTTTAAGAGTTATTGATATATTTGTTTCTTATGCAGTGAATTCATTATTCTATAACCCCAGTGGCATCTATGTATGCGTTGTCGGTGCCTTTAAGATTAAAAATATTCACGTTGTTTATAATATGTCTATGTGATTAATAATACATAATAACAGATTTGTGGTACCTCCAGTTCTAAACAGTTCTAGAACTAGTACGCATCTCATTTGAAAGAAAAACAGTTTGGACTTGAGAATATAGGTTAATTACAGTTCTAGAACTAGTAATTTTGACAACTATTAGTTCATTGTTCGGTCATTCAGAACTACTAATTCAAAAACTCTTCCAAAACAGCGCAAACAGCTCATGCCGATGGCATTCTGATAAATCCTGCTTCCGCATTTTTCAGATTATGTTTATGTTTAACTTCAAGTTATTTTATGTTGATTTTAATTCATAGTCTTTCGAACATTTGACTATCCTTTATTTGTTTATAACTAATTGTTTTCATTTACTCTCATTATTTCATTTCCAATTTTGTAATAGCAGAAATAAACATTGAAATTTATCCAAATGGTGGTTTATTGTTTTAGAAATTACTTTACCTACCACAGACACCACACTGTTCTCGAGTCTAGCAAGTGATTCAATCTCTAAGTGTCAGGTGCATGTAATTGTATATAGGAACTTATGAACATGTGAAAAATCAATTTAGAATTGAAGGAAAAATAAAGGAATCGTGTGTTATCAATACTTTGGGAGAGCATATTGTTATATGCATTGTATATTGTTCTTCTGGAGATGTACCTACATCAAAACCCGTACGGGTGTCATTTGAAGACAACAATCTGTTTTATCTATAACATCTAAAAACATACACTTGTAAGTTCACAGTGATACACACCATGTGTATAGTAGTAGTGTATAGTAGTTAATGAATTGTGAAAAATGTGTGAAAATATTTGGGAAGCATTTTTCACTTTCATTTTTTTAATCCAATTCATGTAATACCACTATATCACGCCAGGAAGATTTTTGGTTTGCTGTTGTCCAAGTAAATTTAGCTTTTCCATTCAATAAATGATTGCGGATTCCGTTCAATAAATGTGGTGGATCATGTAGAGGAATTATTTTTAAATTATCTATTTCGAACCCAGAGTATTTATTTGCTACATATAAGACTTTCAGCATAATAGAAGCATATTGTTGTTTCCATTTTTTCTTGATTCCGCTGATCGCGAAGACAGTGACATGATCGGCAAATGTTTCCTTTTGTCCTCTTCACAATTCTCAAAACTTTCCATGCATTCAGTAATATTATTAAGGCTCAAGGCAGCTTCCAAGGCATAGCGTCCAAAAGTAAAAGCTGTAATTGTTCATATTATACATTTTATCAACGTTTCTTTTCCAGTAACTCATTATATTTATATAAATTCTACAAGTAAATGGTATTTTATTTAAGATAATCATTAAGGTTTTTCTAGATGAAAGAGCAAATACTTTTCCTAGTATTCTGTAACCTTTCGGACTTTGTTTTAATAACAATAATGTAAATATTTTATCATCTACTGTGCAACTACGGCAATTTGATGTCGGGCCTACTTTTTATTGAAATAGACGCAATGAACAATCTATTATACAGGTTGTGTAATGGAATACTTGATGTAGCAAGTTCTAAATACATCAGAATTGCATCGTCGGGTATTGTATTCCCGCTCTCGCTACGTTTAGCGGTGAAGCATCGCCTGGTAATATGACAGTTACCTCTACCCTCTCCTGTCTTTCGTCGCGCCCCAAGTACGGCCAGAGAATACGACGTTGCAATGTTCACTTGGTAATATCAAGTGTTTCATTACACAAGCACGAATAACCCACGTTTGTCATACACGAAAATAATGAGGTCAGTATTGCCAATCTCTTAACAACGAAAATAATTACGTTTTATATAACTAAATTTATAAGTTCATTAATGTAGAATATACTATATATACCGGGTGACACAAGTTTTACCGCCACCGCCAAAATTGAGCTTATTTATAAAGAAAAAAGAATCAAATTTTGCAGTGGCGTAACTTTCTGAGCTACCCCGCGAAAAGTACGGACGGGTCTGGCTTTCTTTTGTCGTATGAGGAAATAAGGGTTTATAATATAAGCAATATCTATAATAAATATAATAATCTTTTGTTAGACAAGTACATGTTATAAAATAAACAAAAAAAAAAAGAGAAACGTAAATATATTGAAATTTAAAGAAAACGATTTGTGCAAAGCGCTTTCTTAGTTGCAAATTCATCAAATTAAGCAATCTAAATTAAGGCTGCTGGTTTCTTGATGCTCTATGCTTATAATCGCTAAACAGAAAAGCTTGCTCTCATTCATTGTACTTCTGAAATAGTTTTTTATATTAATATTAGCTTTGAAAATGAACGTTCAGCGGTTGCAACAGTAACTGCCAATGTGAGAAATAAAAGAATTGCACTACACACGTCTGACAAATTGTGCGGTGCGTAATTATTGTCTATCAACAAAATTTCCTACATCTTTTATGGAATTTAAATTTTTAATTTCATCGTCAAAAGTTTTTGCAAGGTTAGTACTTGCTCGGAAAATTCTGCACGTAGGTCCCGGCTCTAATATGTTCGTAATGTTGCTGCAGAACTATACAATTTTTCTTCGGCAAATTCAACCATATTTTTTGGAGTCAAAAAATTAAATCTGCCATTTCATTTAAACTTTGAAATCTGCTCCGGAATTGACTGACATACATATCAATACTGCTTTTGAATATACCAACTTTAAACAAACGTTCTGAATTTTCCAAACCTCCACGACATAGTACACTCATCAAAAAAACATTTGACTTTCCCGATGCCTTTTATTCGAAAAATTTGGATTTATTTTTTACAAACCACAGCTGTTCCTTTTCCTTTAAATTCAAGAAACTTGACCCGAATATCTTTCAAAGTTGATCCCAGCATTTTAGTAATATTTTCAAGATCAGCTGTCGAATTTTGGAGTAGCTTACACGTCAAACTGATCCTTCCCAATATATATCATTGAAAAATAGGTATAAAAATTAATACAAAATTTTCTATTTTGTTTTTTATGGCGCATGCAGATTCACGTTCGTGCCTTTTTTTTCTTGTAAGTGCAATATTAGTACTTTCATAACTGACGTAAAATTTGCCTTTATTGATATAATTGATTCATAACGAGAAGACCACCTTCTATTACATAAGCTTTTTAATATATGAGTTTTTAATTCCCTATATATATATTGACATATATCATAAAATCTTTTTGAAATATTACCATCGGATGTTGGCGGGCATGAAACTTCGTTTACACTTCGCTAGTGAATCATCCGACAGTAGATTTACAGCGTTCGGTTCCAGTAAGTAAATTTTATTTGTCGATGACAATTCTCACATAGACGTACTAAAACTATTACGTTATGGATTTTCATGACGAAGGTGACTGATTCGTACATTTTAATATATAGCATATTTCGTAGTCAAAAGTATAATAAATTTCTATTTAATGTGCCCACACACTTGTATGACACAAAACATTCAGAGTCTGATTGATGTAACTACTAAATAAAGACGTATCACAATTCAAATTACCAACAAGTCCCACAATATTTATGTGCATTCGATTTGTTGGATCATGATATCCTGTTGTATAAAATGGAACGCTATGGCATTAGGGGGGCGGCGCTCGGCTTATTCAGATCTTATCTCAGTGGTAGATCTCACGTTACCGCTATTGTTGGCAGGGTAGGCGACACAATTAAGAGTAATGTTTCCAAATTGGCGTCTGTGGGCAGGGGCGTGCCGCAGGGATCCATTCTCGGCCCTACTCTTTTTTTAATTTATGTCAGTGACTTGCAGAATCAAATGAGCTATTGTACTATTACACAGTACGCGGACGACACTTCATGCGTAATAACAGCTAAATGTAAAGAGGAGCTCGTTGTGTTGGCATCGCGTGTGATTGCTGATATGCAGTCCTGGTCATTAAAAAACCGTCTCATTCTTAATGCAGAAAAGACAAATATTGTCAACTTCCCCAAAACTAAAAATTTGTAATACAGTTTGTGTTTGAGCTTGGGGGCAAATCATTGACGGAGAGTGAGTCGTCCGTCTTTCTAGGTTTGACGGTGGACAGGTGTCTTCGTTGGGGCGAGCATTGCGTGGGCCTATCTAAAAAATTGAATCCCATGTTGTATGCTATTGGTATGCTGAGTAGGATTATCTCTTTGGAGAGCCTGAAATTATTCTATTATGGTTGTAGCGAGCCACGTTTAAGATATGCGATCATTTTTTGGGGATCATCTACATACTTTAACGACATTTTCATTATTCAGAAACGTATGTTAAGAGCCATGAGGGGTGTTTCCTTACGTAGAAATTGCAGACCTCTGTTCCGGGAAATAAATATAATGACGGTTGCCTCGTTATATATTTATGGATTGATTATCTTTTTGTTCAAAAATACAGATAAATACGGGCGCAATAATTAGATCTACAATACTATGGTGACGCGTCACAATAATGATTTTTCTGTCCCGCTACATCACTCCAAGTTTTATGAAAGATCTCGGAGGTACATGGCGGTAAAGGCTTATAATGCATTGCCGGCCAACTTAAAATCGCTAAGCGGTACAAATCTCAGTGCATTCAAGAAGCAACTAAAACTTCATCTGTTGGAGGGAGCCTTCTACAGCATTAACGATTTCATAGTTTGACTAGTGTTATATATTGGTTCATTACTACCAGGTAATGAGTCTGTAATCTGCAAGAGTTGTACCTGATCTGTGTAATTTTTATATGACAATGTCAATGTTCTATTGAATTTACGACAATAAAGATGTTACTATTATAATATTTTTCAGAAGAATTTCGAAGACTGTACTACTTCACGATTTAAAAAACATCTCTGACGTACACTGAATAATGGAAGGAAAGGAAAAA
Source organism: Amphimallon solstitiale (assembly GCA_963170755.1). Taxonomy (NCBI): domain Eukaryota; kingdom Metazoa; phylum Arthropoda; class Insecta; order Coleoptera; family Scarabaeidae; genus Amphimallon; species Amphimallon solstitiale. Next base: position 109,124,238 of record OY720678.1, on the reverse strand, counting down.
GGGCTTGCTGTGAACATTGAAAATGCATTGTTATATGTTTGATACATTATAATTGATTTTTATAGTTAGGTAATAATTATTGATTTGTGTGGGCATTTAATATACGTGTCAATTATTAATAACAGCTTGTACAAAAAATACTTATTTTATTTATTCCGCTTCTCAAAAATATCCATTACAAGATTTATAAAAACTTATTTCTTGATAGCAATAACTTTTACATTACTTTTTAACTCACAAGTCACAAGGGTGGCGGTTGCAAGAATTGGGGGATGTTCATTACTACCATTGACATTTGTTTACATTAGCTTATTACGAATGTGTAGTACAACATTCTCTATAATTCCAATTTTAAACCTGTTCGGATCTTTAAGAATTCGTACTATTTCAGAATTAGAATTTGTCCGGACATTCGCATTACTATCAGAACTACTAATTGTAGAACGGTTCCTGAACTGTTCAGAACCGAGGGCTGAACAACTCTAATAGTGTAGTCTCTTTGTCTCTATGTTTAAAGTTTATCTCCACATTCTTGTTTATAGAAGAGCTTCCTTTATAAGAAAGTTTTGGGTCCTTCATATAAGAGTGTTGACAAGAAAGGAAGGCTCAGTTATTTAAGTGGTACGCCCTAAAAGTGATACTCATGATATATGAAGAAATTGAAATTATTCCCTCTAATTAAAATTAATTTTAAGATTAATTGAGATTCAAAATTATTAAGCTGTATAAACGTTCATAAAACTAAGTATGAGTGTGCAATAATTTTTTTGCATTACATTAAATAATGTAAAAAATATAAAAATAAAATATATATCTCCTTAAGTTAGCAGTATAAACAATGTGTAAAAACTCTATTTTATTCGTAAGCGGAGCTTACTTCAATTTGAACAACGCAAAAAACGAACAGATTGTAGACATGGATGCGGAGATAACGGTAAAACACACAAGAGGGCAGATTCTTTTCGAATAGGCCACGTTGAAGGCTAATGTATCTGCTATGTCGTATATAATAAATATACCTAGAGTTAGAGGTTTGAAGTTACATATCGTATATAAACTTATCATATATGTACATATATAAAATTGGATGTGCTGTGTGGCGGTGTGTTCATGTTCCATATAGTAAGGTGACCAACTATTTTTTGTTCAAAAAGAGTACACTTTGCAAGTATTTCATAGGTGAAAAAAAAAGAAGAAAAAACGATAAAAACTTTATTTTCTTTTAAAAACATATTTTTCTTCGGAGTGGATTTTTTTTGCTAAATGAGGATGTTCGTCTAATAATGTAGCCACATCCGAACAACTTTCATTTTGCATATTAAATTTGACTGTTAAGACGGCAGATATTGTTTTTACAGAAAGTTGCGACTTCTCACTGCTCCAATAATCATTCCCTAGTGAAAATACCCTTTCAACAGCAGCATTAGTGCCTGGACAACATAAGGAAATTTCTATTAAAACTTTTAAATTTTCATGTGGGATATGTTTTACTCTAAAATGCCGAAAGATTTCTACCCATCTTTTGTCAAGTTCTATTTTCTCATCGTTCCATTTCTTCAATTTTTCTTCATTTAAATATAAATTTACTCTTCGAATTTCTTCAAAGACAAAATTGTCATTAATAACAATATCTTTTACTTCCTTCATTACAAATTCGACTGCTGAAGAAACTTCTTTCCATTCAATTTTACTATTTAGAAGGGTCCATTTGAAACAATTTAATGCTCTAAAGTTCACTATCCATTCTTCGATATATTCATAGCAAATTTTATAAAAAAATTTAACTTCTTTTAAAAATTCATTTTTTATTCCGGGATTGGAATCTTCCAAAACAGTCAGTTTATTCTTTAGAATTAGTGGTAAAAATCCATCATTAAATCTTGATTTACATTGCAGTATGAAATCGTTTAATATAATACAAACTTCTGCTGCTGAAATTTTATCTCCTTCAATTTGTAGAGTAATTTTATGAAACAACGACGCCTGACTGTGAATAAAATAAAGCATAGGTTCTGACATATCGTTTTCAAAGAATTTCTTCAAAATTGTAGGACATTTGTCAAGGCTTAAAAAATATGAACGTAGTGGATCATATAACTGCAAAACGCGTTCTAATGCTGGAGTTAAAGCAAGCCATCTGACTTTGGAATAACCAAGCAGTTTTTTGTATTGAACACCAGCCTCTTCACAAAATTCTTTCAAACTTGCTACCCGTACTGTAAACCGATTGAAATATAAATATATATTTGTAATAATTACTTCCACATCTATTGACATTGAACTTGATGCTGTATTGATGGCATTTGATATAATGTGAGCATTACAACCAATTCCCAAAATATTTCGTTTCAGAAGATCTTGTAATTTTGTGTACACATTATTGACTATTGACACCTTTACGGGTGCGTCCTCCAAAATTAGTATTTGTGTTATCAGCCGAGAGCGCCAAAATTTTCTTATTCAAATTGTTGTCTGTTATAACTCGAAATAAGTGATTAGACAAAATGTCTGATGTTTCCCCTTCGATTGATTCCAAATTTAAAATCTTAATTTGAATACCGTTCTTAATATCGAAATACCTTACTAAAATTGGATAAAGTTTTATTTCATTGTGATTCGATGCGTCTGATAGAATAGATATATATGATACAGAATCCAGATTTTCTGATAGCATTTTCTTGCAGTATTCATGAAGGCTGGGGTTCGCCCGTGTTATATGTCCATAAGGAATATCGGTACCATTTTAAAGAAAAGTTGTAAATCAAGAACAATGAAATTTTCAAACAGTAAATGTTAAAACACACTCATTAGGTTGAGTTATTTTGAAAATCCTAGTGCCCTTAGTTTTTTCAAAAAAAAATCATAAAATTAGTAAATTTGGAAGAAACAGAACGAAATTAACTCGATTTATAAAAGGAACCATGCTGATGTCGAATTCGAAAAAAAAATTAATTTTGATTTTTGGTTTCGCCTAAAATGGTACCGAAAAAATCCATTAGATGGGTGTTTTAATTCGAATTTAGGAACACTTTCCGTATTAATTTTTGTTGTATTACTATCTTTATTATGAATATTTCTCTATTTGTTTCTCTATTGATCAAGGGTTATAATAAGAACTGCAAAAAATCCATATGCAATCACAGCTCCATCTATGGACCCCCATTAGGGTTAGGCATCGAAGACCGCACCGTTAAATACGCTGGTTACGATAGACTCACATTTTGTTCGCGCATAAGAAAATTTTTCGTCACAAAATTTTTTTAATAATTTGGTAGTGTAGTCCATGCTGCGAAAACGTTGATTATGAATTATTGTGTGAAAAGCGAAAGTACCCTCCATAACTGCCAATTTTTTTCATTAGTTCCAAAAGTATTCCCTTTAAAAAATGTTGTCAGTTTGGATGTTGACGCTGCTGTGTCATGAGACGTTTTATGTACTTTAGTTTCAATGTGTGCCGTTATTGCACTACGTCCATGAATTGCAATTGAAAATTCCCTATTGCAGATTGTGCATTTAACCAAGGAGTCATCATTTCGATTTTTAACTACAATGAACGGAAACTCTTTTTTTCAATTTTCGTTTAAACGATTTTTCCTTCTTTTGTTATCGCTCATATTTTTATTAATAATCTAAAAATTATATTAGTAATATATTTTTTATTTTGATTTTAAATAAATATTATAATCTTATATTATTTAAGTAAAATGAAAATGAAACTATAATATTAAAACTTACACGCAACTTCACCTTCACTAGATAAATAAAATAAAATTTTATTTTATTTTGTACACCTTAAATCTTGTTAACTTGAACAAGAAGTACGAAATTGTTGGTTTTCTCTAACCTCATATTAATTAAACAGAAAGGGAATTCCCATAAAACTTTGCCGTACATACTACGCATGCGTCAAGACTGTCAAGCATGCCGTACATACTGCATATCAAAGATCAGCCTGGGGATTACGTACACAAATATTGGAGAGACAGATATATCCATCTCTCTTCACAAATGTAATTTTGACGTTGCACATAGGGGTATTTGACTAATCTAGCCGGACAAAATTATTTATCGCTCTTAATCGTTTGGAAATTAATCGGTAACTCATTAAAAGTATGCAAACGTACCTTCACTTCTAATTTTTAGCAATGCAGCAAAGGGCAAAAGCAAAAGGCGAAAGAAAAACATAGTTCTTATACGTAACATTTATTTAAAAATTACAGCTGTGAAATATATATCTACTAACTAAATAAAAAATAAGTAACTATCATAATTATATTATAAAACTAGAAAATTTAATATTAAATGCAAAAACAGTTAATTTTCTTCACATTAACATTTCAAGTGTTTCCTTCATAAAAGAATTTCGTTTTTTCTTCATAATTATTCACCTTAACAAGAGCCTATTTAAAACATCTCTATTACAGTCTCCTCTGTTAAATTTTCGTGCGAAATTTTGCCTATATAAACGGAAATGTTTATTTCTGGCTTCTGCCGCTTCTTCAGACATTTGTCCTATTGGCAAAAGGGCATTCTCTATTATTATAGAACCATGTATTAAAATTTTATGCATGGTAGGGGTCATATTATGCCTACTATACAGCGCAACAGTTCAGCAGTATCACTGGTAAATGTCCGAAATTTTTGTACATCTATTATGTACCCACTTGAAATGCATTCAATAATCACATTGATTTTGTTTATCAAAGTAACATCCAGTCCTGTTATTTCAGCTGCCAACTCAGGATCTTCAATACTTAGTCTTCGGCTCGTATTCCCGTGTTTCCGAATCCAGCTTTAGGAAAATTTACACGGAGACTTGCTTTTAAATTCGTCTTGAATTCCCTCTTTATTTTTTTGTATTAAGAGTTTGTCTGCTTCAGATTTGGCAGACAAATTTTGCACGCTATCAGACAAACGTATATTCTCAGTCTTGCGTCTTTTGCTCCTCTCACTAACATCTTCAAAAGATTTCGTTGGTCTGCCCGGTCTTGTCGCTAATATAGGTAATTGAAACATTCCACTCAACCACTTTTCATTATTTTTCACAAATAAATCACCTCTATATTTTGTTGCCACCCAGCGATGTTTCATTTCGGATCCCAATTTTGAAAAATTACGCTTTACTTCCGTTACTTGCTCTTCGGTATAAGATTTATGTGAAATCAAGTAATCTTCGATGCATTTTAATTGACCTTTAAAATCGAGATCATTTTGTGATCTCATTAGGTCAAATATTTTCCTACGAGTCATCATACTACTCCAGAAGGTCCTGAAATAATAAAAACATAATTTATCGAAAGTTATAATATTTTCATATTTTCATGTCAGAAATTTAAAATCGCTCTAAATTGAGGAGTAGGAATTAGTTGGAACCAATTTACACATTTTTAGAAAGTAGAAGAACTATACTTTAAGAATATATAAGAATCATAGCCGGGCAATGCCTGGCACTAAAACAAAAAGCCTCCCAAAACTATTATTTTCGCGAAAAATTACGAAATTGAAATGCTTTCTTAAAAATGCAAAAAAGAAATAAATGGGGTAGACATTATATAATATTGTGGCTGTAAAAAAAAGTCACTTACCAGCAGTTTCAGAATCCATAACTAAAATTTATTTTTTCACAAGAGAACACAAAATAATAATTAATGAAACATAGAGTTTTAAAGCACGAATATCGAGAACACACAACCACTGTGAACAATACCTGACTTTCGACTGACCCTATCCCCTGTAAGTTGGGAAGGGTGAAATGAAAACATTGCGGCTGGGTTGCTCCACTACCCTGTTATTCTAGAAACCTTTTCGTTTTTACCTGAGTGCAATTCTGAAAATTCGACTTTTGGCCGGCTAAATTTAACAAATACCCCTATGTGCGTTGTTAGAAAAAAAAAGATCTGTAGTATCTATCTATCTCTCCAGGTGCATAATACGGCCTCTCAATTGTGCCGGAAACGGCAATCATATGTGCGCGCGAAATTCAAATCACTGTCAAACTCGTGTCTGGTGTTTTCCCTGTCCTCTGACGTGCCGGAAACGGCAGGGAATATGCGCGCGTGAAATTCAAATCACTGTCGAAATAATTTTAAATATTTAGTTAATAAAATTGAAATAAAATAATCTAAAAAGATGTTTTAGAAATACAAATGAGTATAAAATTATACAAATGAGTACTTTCAGAGTACAGGATTTGAAAAGAGTACGGTTTGCGAAAAAAGAGTACAAAACTCAGTAAATGAGTATAGTTGGTCACCTTACATATAGACTCCGAAACCCTTGAACGGATTTTTATGAAATTTTCAGGAAAACTATAGCCTCGAGAATGTTCCTGTGAAGTTTGGTGCCGATAAAAATTGTTTTTTTTTGGCATAGCAACGCGCGTCGGGTATCGCTAGTATTAATATAGATAAGCATTTCGAATTTACTTGTACGGAATATGCGCTTAATAGTTTGCAATTTGCAATAATAATTTATTTTCTTATCATATAGGTAGAATACTAATTGGCAATTGAATGAGAATGTATTTTATATTTATATAATTACATGTTAGTTATTTTTCTGTGTTAATAAAAAAATATTTGAAGTTAAGTTTATTAGTTATCGTAAAGGGATATTCAAGTGAGTTGGTGTGAAAACAATTTCTAAATTTGTATTTTGAATATAATTCGATACCTATATAGTTCAAGTAATATGATTATTTGTTCGTGAACCTGAGTCGTGTAGCGAATACCTCATCTTTGGAGGTGCATTATTAAAAATTGATATTTAGTATTTCTAATGTTAATAATAATAGTTTTGTTTCGAAATTTGTGCACTACATAATTGAAAACAATTTTCAAGTTTGTTAATGTATGAAATACGATTTTAAGCGATTTTAAGATTAATATGTGTGGAATAGGATTATTAAATAATATTTTATTTATGTTAGTATATTTATTTTATTTAAGGTTCTACCGCAATATTGTAGGGCTAGTAGTGAGTATTTCAAATTGACAAAAACGGAAGGTCAGGTGTTTAAATACATAGTTGATTTACGATCATTCACTATGTCCAATACTTTTTTCCTTGAAATGACAAAAAAAGAAAAGGAAAAAGAGACTAAACGGTCTTTAATTTAATTTCTATCAGGAACAAAAAGAGAAACGAAAAAGGCAACATTTATGGAGAATTATTATAATATTTGTTCAAAATGACGAATCTGATATTAAAAATGTTTCAGCATTTTGTTGTTTCTTATGACATTAAGGGATTCATTATAGTGAGAAAGATGGCTGTCAATCATTATATAACGCCATTAGGACATAATGGTTGTCTGTCTTAGAATAATTATCTGTCAAACGGCTCAGATTAATTTTCAAATACACAGCCTCACCTACCTTGCGTGTTTCGACCATTTTTACTTACTTTTTCCATATCTCATAATACCTTCTTTCGAATAATCCACTTTATAATTATTATTTTATTAACATGCAATTGTTGGAATTTATGTATTACCAATCAATAAAGGAGGCGATGAGCGTTTAAATGCTTTACGAAGGCCGGTGTATACACAGATAATATTCTATATACACCTACGTGACTATTGCAAAAGAAAATAACAAACATGCGCTAACAATAATAAAATATTACCACACCTTATCGAACTATTTAATAGTTTCAAAGTTCATACTGGCAATATTATTATCATTAATACTAATAAAACCATTTATATGATTTCAAGAAAATTATTCCATTATTTTCTTGTTCGAAAACCAGCGGTTGAAAAATTTACTTTTAACACACTATCATGTCCATTTTAAGTAAACTAAAATATAGTTTATCGAATTAACTTAAACGTTTGCTTTTTAAATCAGCTTAATAAAATTGATAACTAAATCAAACACGTAAATTGATATTTTAAATATAACTATATTTATCAGGGCTGGAGTTTGGCTTATATCAAGACTCAATGAAAAACTAAATTATTGTTGCTCCGGTTTGCTGAAAATATCCACATAGTTGTTCATCTTCTGTAGGTTGATCCAAAAATGGATTAAACTGATTCTGGACATACCGCTGAGCTTTACTCGAAGTTAATAATACACCAAAGAACTCGGGAGAGAGCACGCGAGAGATGAGCATGCGCAGACATGTAACAGCAACCGATGGTTACATCGACGTCACTAGTGGGTTCAAGCATTTCTGTAAAGGAAAATTCTACTGTTCATGAACGAAGGTGGATTCTGTATTTTCGGTATTTTTCGAGGGCTTGTATTTCCGAATAGAGCGCATCTACACTTGTTACGCTACTACAATATCAGTGTCAAAAGATACGGTGTGTAATAATATACTATGAAAGTGAGTAAAGCCACTTCGAAATTATACGTACTACCGTCTTGGGAAACTCTAATTATACTGACCCATGTTATCAAAGTAATATTATGTTCTAGCGGTAATACGGACAATCTAATTATATGGTTAGAAATTATAGTGGAAGAAATGTCTAAAATTGTTTGTGTAAACAAGTTTTTTGCAATTTACTGAATAGAAAAATTCCAAGTGGACTAAACAGTAGCATTTGATGTCTGAATAAGTTTAACTCAAAGCAATTTTACCCTGTTATTTGTATTTGATATTGTGCGTAGTATCCATATACATTCGCCTTCCTTCCTCACTAATTTATAACACGAAATACGGTACATATGAAAGGGTAATACCGCAAACAAGGGTCTCGAAAGCGATCGTAAAGAACGTCGGATACAAGTGGTCGGTATCATCAGGGGATGGAAAAGGCAAAAGTGTCGACATTTTTACTTAGATATGTAGGTAGTAATTACAACTGATTAGTCAAATAAATCTTGAATAGAAACTGAAGAATATTCTTAATTCAACCTGTTTTATGTAGATGTTTAATCTATTTATCCTACAGGTTACAATAATGCTTCCTTTATAAAATCCAAAGTTCCTACTTAAGCACTGATAATTAATTGAGCGTAATCTTAATATAAACCATTTTCGCTATAAGAGGGGCGTTTACCAACAAATAGAAACTTATGCAACTTATATTACTCGCGAGACGGGTAGACGCAAGGGGGTGTGAGTAGGTAGAGCTAGACGATATTCGGTTTCGTCACAGCGCTTCGGGTTTAATCACAGATTCTGTCATAGCTGAAGGAATACTATAGATGACAAACAATGTATATACTGTTATATTATTATTAGGGCGCGGACACGAGCGAGTCATGTCTCATCGCCCATGGGCGCACTATTAAAATGTTGTATTTTTAAAGAGGTTTTAATTTTATTTTATAATTGGATAACAAGTGGCTGGTGATCTATAAAATACAAAATACCTTATTATTTGTTCATTTTCTCTTCTGTAAGACTTGTTCTCTTTGAATTAAGTACATCCTTGTAGATAGAAAACGTCCTTTCTACATCGCAGCTGGTTATATGTGCGTACTATTCTTTTATTTCAGCGTATTTAGCATTATTATTAAATCTGGATTTCTATTAAAAACTGCGTCTAACTTTTGCCGAAGGCCACATCCGAAGTCACTTGGAATTATTAATAGCCACATCTAATGTGGTAAATCCATTTTTTAATTTGAAATTCGATTTTCAAACTATGTGATTAATTTAGGAAAATCTCCAAAGGGTTCCTGAAGGAATAACAACTTATTTTTTAAATTTGGGATTTGTGTTAGTTCCTTGCACTCAGAACTACTTCGAGCATCGTCATTTAAACATTTAACGAAATTTTGTAAACTATCGAAATTCTCTGCATAAAAACTATTTCTAACTAAATAACAGTAAGTATATACATATTTACATTGTTTCTCTTGCGAAATATAAGGTAAATATAATGAATTTTAAAAACCCCTCAGGCTATTTACGCCGATGGAGAAAGAATTTTACTCATAAATTCCTTATTTTATGGCCATTTTTTGCTCTCATTCTCGGGCTCTTCTCGAGCGTAAACAGATGCTGCAGTTCACCATATGAATTAGTGCTATTCAATAAGCGTGTAATGTTTACATTATTTCTTTGCTCCGTTGTAACTTCGTCATAGTTTAACTCGGTCATGTCCGCCCCCTAATTAAAATGAAAGGACATCCGCAATAGATGGACGATTTGGGTAGTCTTTAAAATGGTCACTACTTCGTATAATTATTATTAAAAATGTTCGCCTACCGTATTAGGATAGGGACGTGTAAATATACTCGACATAACAGATATGGTGAACAGAATTTTAACTGAAGATTTGGATATTAGACGATTTGGTTGTCGCGATTACTGACACTAGCATAAAGTCTGAATTCTTTGAAAGTTTACTCGCGACCTTTAGACACGTCTTCCGTGCATTTCATTTTGACACCCTTGATAAAACTCGGGTTCACCATTACACCCCGAAAAACAAAAAAGTTATCAAAATAATGGACACACAGAGGTTCTCCGCTAATAAAGAATGCAGAAGCAATTTCTATGATCACCAAAAGAGATTAGGTATGGCAATTATGTTATTAGGAATTCTCTCCATATATTTGCATTATGCCAATTTGTTGCAACAGTTGAGTTACCAAATTGACTCATTATATAAAAAAAATTAGGTGTGGCCACCACACGACTTTCTTATACGTATGAGCGTTTCAAATTACAGAATTTAAAAAAAGAATTTATACAAAAATTATTCAAAATCCCAAGTACTTCTCATCTCTAATAAATTTATATAGAATGCATACTTTACAATATATTCGAAAGAAAGTACTACTCGCTAAGGGTAAAAGTGTTACTTCCGGTCTGAATTTTGAAATGTTATGTATACAAAAACCATTCCTAATCCAGCTCTAAATACTTTTATACTCTTGATAAATATATGTAGAATGCATAATTTACGAAATATTTACAAAAAATCGCTATTCGATAAAAGTAAGTGTTACTTCCGGTCCGAATTCTGAAATTTCTTTTCTACAAACGGTATTAAAAAATATGTTTGAAATACTATTATAATCGTAATGTACCTGCCTAGAAAGCATGACTTGCCAAATATTCGTAAAAAACTGATTTTCGATAAGAGTAAAAGACCTACTTCCGGTAGGAATTTCGAAGAACGTTTTCAATAGAATTTTTCTCAAATTTAATTTTGAGTAGGTACATTTCAATTCTTTATAAATTTGTTTAAACTTAGTAATTGACGAAATATTGGCAAAATTCGATTTTTTTACTGAAGTAAACTACCAATTCCGGTCCGATTTTACTGAAAAACTAATCAGATCTCAAGAGGGAGATTATACTCGCAAATACAAAATTCGGATTTGATATTTATTGCTGTTTGACCGCTATCGTAGTCACACACACACATACTGGCACACAGACAGACATTTTTTAAAAACCACTTTTTGGGTATCAAGGGATTTCAAAACGTGCGGACATCTGCAAAAATCTCGAGTTCGAAAATTCATCATCACAATACTTCCTTATTCTACGTATAAGAAAGTAAAAAGAAAATATATTCCGTCATGATTTTAAATATATTCCGATTGATTTTTATTCGTGTTAAGTCACTTATGGACGGGTTTTCATACACTAATGATTACGATTAGCTTTCATACAATGGTAATTTATACCGATTTCTATTAATAGTAAAATTACTTTTTATACTTCATTCGCTAATAAATTCTTATTGCAATCTGTTTCGTGCTTCTAGTAATAGATTTGTAAATAAATAAATATATACGTATATGTAGTAGGTGAATATTTATTCAGTTTGGTAATCGACCATTTTCAATTTAGCGAACTTTATGTTTTATAATTTATATGCCTACTTGAATTTAAGATAATTGTTAAATTTGAAAGGTTCTTAACAGTGATTTTGAAAATTATCGATATAAAGTAATCAACAGGTTCTTAATGCTATTTAAACATATGGGCAATGTTATAATTGCATGTATATAAAATGATTTTAATGTTGTAAATTAAATATATAGGCACGACTTTAGCGGTAGATTAAATGAAGGAAGACGTTTGTACGTTGCTGATGTAATAACACTGATTTAGTAGACAGCCCTTACGTTTTATGCAAGTCTCTATTTCAGTATTTCGAAACAAAACAACCTAATCCCTGTATAAATAGTACATTTGTGTCGGGCATGGTTTATTTTCTTTTAGTGTTTATTTTGATAATCGATGTTTATTCTAACAACAAATTGTAATTTATTGTTTGTATATTAACGTAATTTTTATTTCCTTTGTTCTAACATATTAATATTTCATTTTGTGGTAGCCGCGTTCAAGCTTTCGAGATATTAGCATATATTTTATCTCCAGATCTTTCTTCATCGAGTAGGTAGGCATGTCGAGGTGTATCAAATAATACATATGTGTATCAGTGTACCACCACTACCACCTACATACTTTCATATCGCTCAATTTACAAGCTGCTGATATTTGTAGAAATTTGTTTACAATATGGCTCCTACAGATATAAAGGGAAAATTGTAGCATATCATACGAGAGTCTCTCTCAAATGTAATATAGCACTGCTATGAAGAAGTTATGTGTGAAAAAATAAATCGCGAAAATTAGTGTTTGCCAACGTAATAATGGAAAGAAGTTGAGGGTGTTTACAATGACATATTAAATAATGACCAAATACTATTCTGAAAATTGAACGGACATCTAGTCAGATTTATAAAAGGAATTATTTCTGCTGCAAATGCATGATTTGCAGCACTGTGCGCTTCAGGAAGTTGTTGAAAATCCTTCTATGGAGAACACAGATATCGACAAACTAAAATGTCGTTTTAAGAAGAATTCGTATTGTAAGAGCATGGTGTTGTCACCATGACTTTCTTGTACCAATGCAAGTGAGCCCAATATTGCCAAATAGGTACTCCGAGAATTTTGTAATTTTATTCTGAAGGAAATTTTTCCAAATCAAGTCCTTATATTTGCTTTTAAATACCTTTTATTCTTTAGAAATCTGCTTAAACGTAATTAACAAGATATTCGCAAAACTTGATTTCTTCAACGGAAAATCGACCACATTTGGTCTACCAACTTGAATTAAAGTTTAATCAGATACCGAAATGATCTAGGTACAAGGTTTGATATCCATAGCTTTAACACTTTGATGCACAGACAGACACAAGCACTCATGAAACTACATAATTGCAATTAATGAGGTGTGGCCACCCCACACGACTTTCTTATACGTATGAGCGTTTCAAATTATAGAATTTTAAAAAAAATTTACACAAATTATAATTCAAAATCCTATTCTAAGTACTTCTATTCTCTTAATAAATCACTATAGAATGCATACGTTGAAGTTTCATCTATACAAAAAATATTGCAAATCCAATCTACTTCTCTTAATACTTTTGTACTCTTGATAAATATTAATAGAATGCATAATTTATTACTCACCCAAACTACCTACAATTTTAGTTATTGAAATGGTTTTGCTGAACAGATTATTTAATTAGTTTTTTAATGTAAACTCTTCAGATGAAATCGGAAGATATGAGAATATGTATATAGCTTAATTTTTAGTTTAGTTTAGTTTTTGATCTCTGTACTTTTAAGTAATCATGGGATCAGGAACATTTATGAACGATTCATCATAATATACAAATATAAACAGCGTTCTTTATAGCGATAATAAATTCACGCTTGTGAAGTAAAATCAAGTATAAATACCATACATAGGAAAATGTTTTCAGAATCATATGACTCGTAAATATGTTTCGGTATGTGGAATCACATGTGAGAGCAAATACCGTGCGCTCCATTTGAAAGAGAGTTCAAGGCAAATGACTATGATTCCGCCAGTAATGCGAGCAATTTGAGAATCGTACACAATTGTAAAAAAAGAAAGCACAAATATGCCTAGTCGCGTACATTATGAAAGAATATATATATTTGTATTTTATATTGTATTATCAGCATTTGTGTACAAATACTGTTGCAAAAAACACTTAATCGTCATCACAATATCTATACTACGTATAAGAAAGTAAAAACCAACTAGTTTTTCAAATTATCAGCAAAAGTATTAATTATCAATAAAAGTCTACGCAGACTTCAGTGAAAGCTATCCAAAATAAGGAAATTAGGGGAAAAAATTAAAAAAGAGAACTACAAACTAAATTATAGACACAAATAAATGAATGCGATAGTGGCCATGAATTATTGTTACAGAGCTTTTACTGTGCCTTAAGTGTCTACCACGCCTCACTATATTCTCGAAGAAGTATGGAAAAGGGGGCAAAATGACAAAGAAAAGGATATGGTGAATATAATTATTAAAAAATGAGGTGTGGCCACCACACGACTTTCTTATACGTATGAAAGTGTTACTTCCGGTCCGAATTTTGAAATTTCATTTATACAAAAAATATTCCAAATCCAACTCTAAATACTTTTGTACTCTTCATAAATATACATAGAATGCATAATTTACGACATATTTGCAAAAAATCGTTTTTCGGTAAGAGTAAAAGTGATACTTCCGGTCCGAATTTTGATTTTTTTTTTATACAAAAGATATTAGGAAATTATGTTCTAAATACTTTTATATTCGTAGCGTACCTGTCTAAAAAGCATGACTTGCAAAATATTTGCAAGAAACTGATTTTCGATAAGAGTAAAAGACCTACTTCCGGTAGGAATTCCGAAAAACCTTTTTATTAAAATTGATCACAAGTTCAATTTTAAGTACATATGAATTCTTTATAAATTTATTTAAACTTAGTATTTCACGAAATATTTGCAAAATTCGATTTTTTCACTGAAGTAAACTACTACTTCCGGTCTGCTGATTTTGCTCAAAATCTAATCAGTTCTCAAGAGGAAAATTATATTCGTAAATACAAAATTTGGAATTGATATCTGTAGCGGTTTGACAGCTATCGTGGTCACACACACAGAGAGACAGACACACAGACATTATTTAAAAACCACTTTTTTGGTATCAGGGGACTTCAAAACGTGGACATCTGCAAAAATCTCGAGGTCGAAAATTTTCATCATCACAATACTTCGTTATACTACGTATTAGAAAGTAAAAAGAAAGTTCTTATCTTGGTAGTTTAAAATCGATAACAGACATAAAGATGAAAATACGCATAGGATTGTATGCCACATTATAATTAATCGAAGTTGGTATCAATACAAATAAACATAAAATATATAGAAGAAAGTTATAAAACAATCAGGAAAAAAAATACTAGAAGCGAAACAGTCTAAGAGGAATTATGGAGGTAAATGATATGAAATAGGATATAGAGAAGTGAAAGTAACTGGATTTTAATGCGTTTCTTATGTTGAAAGAATTATAAAATCAAGAACATTTAAAAGTATATGCTGCAGAAACTATGTAGAAAAATGGACGCATGACAAAATAAACATAACCGATAACCAACCCAACCCAGCTTAACCCGAAAAGCAAGTGAGAGATTTGATACCAAGAGTAAAGAATAGAAGGGAATAAAAGGAAATTACAAAGATATGATATAATAAGATATAATAGTTGTGTAATTAAAAAGCAATTTATATTTACACTTTCTTCACTATGTACCCACGTAAATTTTCACAGGTGCACTTTTAAAAAGTAATATTTGAATAAATGACTATAACTTCTTAATCAAAGTGTTTGGTGGTTCAAAATCTTATATGATATTTATTTTCATTCAAAATAAAGAGAATTAAATATGATAGATGCAATTTTTGCAATAAATGCATTGCCCAAAAATTAGATTCTTTAAATAATTAGCATCATGTTACTATCACAAGTCTCGAAAAAGGACAGTCAGTAAAAGTGGTCCATCTCTTCCAAACACTGAAAGTTTCGACAATGGATATAATTTGCATTCTCAGCGGTAATAAAGGAAATATTTCTCCACTATGGAAAAATATGTGCTCCTTAAAGAATCTGTTTTTGAGCAAATCAATTGGAAATTCACCTGTTTTTATACTGCATCAATAATTTTATCCTGGCCTTAATTCATTCAATCATTTGTTTCATCAATTCTATATGCAGTCTAATATTTCGAGCAAAGATAAACCTTTTAGATTTAATAAAATATTGAATATTATTTATATATTCAGCTATAGCAGAATAAACTTTAAACCACATTCTGGGTCGCTAATATGCTAATTATTCTTTGAATATGATTATATTAAATTATTCATAAAACACAATAGGCGAATTATTTTAGAGAAATATTGCTCATTCTACTTCATAGTAGAAACATTCCCATAAAGTATTTCAGCAATTTCCAATCCTTATAACAATTTTCATATACAGATTGAATATATGTTACGAAAGTGTGGGTTACGTTAATTATTCAAAATAAAGCAACTTTTATAAGAAAATAATATTTAGCAATGCACCATTTTAGATTTTTATAATAACAGTTTCTATCTGAATGTTGTGTAAGCAGTGGCAATTTTTATTGGTGATAATAGACAACACTGAATTTTGTTCATGGTTAGTCGTGACCTTTGATTGAAATGTATATTAACGTATGAGCAGCTAATATGGTATTAATGTACGATTTATCACATAGTAGACAAAGAAAAACGTAAGATTTGTAGTAGGTAGAAAAAAAGGCACTTGTTGGAGCTGAAGAGACCTGCACCAAATATTCAGGCTTCACAGACCACAGTTACAAATTACGTATATGGGTTTTTGAAGGAATACATGAAAATAAGTTTAGAAAGTGCAATACGAGGGAAGTGGTGTTGACTAACATATTAAAGACTGTTGCTATTCGAAGTGTCTTTTATTGGTATTAGTGAATGTAAAATAGCGTTTACCTGTCTCTTCTTTGCATATCTGAAGTATTAGTTTATTTCTCTTCACGTGTCATTTAAGGAATACAGATAAAATTGAAGCAAGAGATGTGATAAAATATCTCTTTAAAAAAGGTTGTCACCGGTAGAAATTTATACATGACTGAGGTATTGGATGAATCTGCACCTTCATATCAATAAATTACAAATTGTTCACAAAACTGTGGTTACCGAGGACAATATTAATTTGGTTCATGACATGATATTAAACGATGAAATGAAATAATTACTATTAGGTTTATAGCGGAGACATGTCACTTTTCAGTTGGAAGTGTTGAAAATGGATTTCTGCACGTTGGGTACCAAAAATGTTAACGGCAAATCAAAAGCGTATCCGTTAAGTTACAGCTGAGACGAATTTGGCGATAATTATCAGAGATCCAAATAATTATCTGCAAAAATTCGTTACAGAAGATGGAACTTATGTTCATCACTTTCACCCAGAATCAAAAAGCAAAGTTTGGAATGGCGACATAAGGGTTGCCCCCCGAAAATGTCATGTCAGCTCAACTGCTGGAAAAATCATGGAAACAGTAGGTATTTGGGATTTTGAGAGATTCTTTTTCTTAATGTTTTACCACGTGGGCGTACTGTAACAGATGAATATTACGCAAACTTAGCTCCAAAAGTTCGGGAAGCCATCGAAGAAGAGGAAAATTGAGACAATGAGTGCTCTTTCATAAAGACAACGCTCCGGCCCACAAAAGCTGTGTGCCATTCACAATGCTGGGTTTAAAATTTAGGCTGGCCCTACAGGCATTACAATACTATTCCAGATTTTGCTCGAAGATAGTACATTCCCGGATAGATTTTTTATTAAAATTTTATCTATTTTGAATACTTTAAATTATTTATTCAATTATTACCTATTTATTTATTGCACCTGTGTTCAACATTTAATATCTTTGATTAGTGACACATCGCCCTCATAAAGTTATAATTTATTAGAAAAAATAATTGGAAGCATCAAGAAAATTTTCCTTAAGGAAAGTGACTGCTCTTGAAGAAAAGGTTGCATCTATGAATTATTCAAGTGCGGAAACTTGATAATGGTTATGGGGTTAATTTTTTAAATTAAAAGTACTGACACTATAAGAAAATTTACATAAATATGTTATATTAACGTATGAGCATGAAATAGACACTTTAGTAAACCAAAGCGTATATATTTAAAATACAAAAACACGTGCAGTCAAGAGAGCTCTTGTAGTAAATATTTTATTGTAGAATAACATAAAACGGAAAACTTTCCACTTGAATTAAGATGTATGTAAGTCGTCCCGTTATGATAAACACAATCTTTATGTCCTTTTTATAGTTCTTCTTACTTTATAGCATTTTCGCACGCAAATTTCAGCTTTCGCCGTATTATGTAAAATGTAACTGGTTTTTTTCCAATGCATAAATCTAAATTTATTATTTTTTAATTAACTTTGTCCGAACACAAAGTTTCAGTATTTAATATCTAGACCCAGCTTGTAACATTAACACAATAATATTGGTTATCTCAATGCAACATATCGTATGTAGTACATGGGATTCTATTTTCTTTCAATCATGTACACCTTCAGAAACAAAAAAACTTGTGTTTTTTAATGTATTTTTAATATTTCGTCAAAATTCAATCAACTAAACATTTGATATACATTCAAAGTTTCGAAACTTTTTTCAGAAAAACAATTGAATTAAATAAGTAATGTTGCAATATTTTGAGTACTCTACAAGATAAAAGGTTGCGGTTTTCACTAATTGATTAAAGACAATCATATTAATTCTTTCTACAGAATGTAATATACATTACATTCTGTAGAAAGGCGACACATGTGTATTGTGTAATAGTTGCAGAAATGTATTAGTTAATATTACCAAAAAAAATGAGGTGTGGCCACCACACGACTTTCTTATATGTATGAGCTTTACAAATTATACAAAGTTGTTCTAAATTATTCAAAATCCTATTATAAGTACTCTATATAGAATGCATAATTTACGAGATATTCGAAAGAAAGTGCTACTCGCTAAGAGTAAAAGTGTTACTTCCGGTCTGAATTTTGAACTTTCTTTTATACAAGACCTACTTCCGGTAGGTATTTCGAAAAACTTTTTGAATAAAATTCTTCTCAAATTTAATTTTGAGTACATATGAATTCTTTATAATTGTTTAAACTTAGTGGTTAGTTAGCAAAATTCGATTTTTTCACTGAAGTAAGCTACTACTTCCGGTCTGCCGATTTTACTGAAAATCTAATCAGACCTCAAGAGATAGATTATACTCGTAAATACAAAATTTGGAATTGATAGCTATAGCAGTTTGACCGCTATCGGATATCACATAGAGAGACACATACAAACACAAACACATACAGAGAGGGAGAGAGACATTAATTTAAAAACCACTTTCTCGGTATCAGAGGACTTCAAAACATGGACATCTGCAAAAATCTCGAGGTCGAAAATTTTCATTATCACAATACTTCCCTATACTATGTATAAAAATACAGACGAATTGAGAACCTCCTCCTTTTTTTGAAGTCGGTTAAAAAGTAAAAATATATGTGACTTTGCATTTTATGTAATATTTTCAAATGCCTATGTGTAAATACATAACATGTTAGTGTAGTATGTATATAGATTCTTTACCGGTCACGGTTACTTAGGGAGTTTATGTGCCATCTCAGAAGCGCTTGCGCGACCTAAAACGTCTAACACCTGCCTTTAGATGGTATGCCATATTATTATTATAGATAGGTACTACTTTGTCGAACATCGCAACGAAATTTCGGAATTACATCCAATATTATCTGGGGTACTCCAAGGTAGTGTCCTGGGTGCCACTTCATATTTAATATATACAGCTGACATGCCTCTAAGACCAAAATGACAAATTAAGCCTCTTTTTCTGATGATACAACGCTATTATCTTCCAATCGAAACCCAGATAAGGCCTCACTACATTTACAACGACATATTAATGCAATCCAAAAATGGATGGAAGATTGGAGATAAAAGCTAATGAAACTAAATAAATCCACATAACATTCACAACAAAAAAGAAAGACTGTCCTGAGTAACATTAAATGCCCAACAACGGAAACATGCTGACTATCAAATACCTTCGCATGTACCTGGATAGAAAATTAATCCGGCGGAAGCATATATTTACAAAAAGAAAATAATTTGGAATATAACTCAGTATATATTACTCGATGTTAGGTGAAAAATCAAAGTTATCAATTAGCAATAAACTCATAGCATACAAAGCCATACCAAAGCCTACATGGACGTACGGCATACAACTTTGGGGAAGAGCAAACAATTCTAATACTCCAACACTATCAAAACAAAGTGCTACACTTAATAGTTAGTGCACCGTGGTATGTCCCAAACTTAGTTATTCAAGGGGATCTACAAGTACCATCAGTGAAGAGAATTTCAAAGTATAGTCAGAAATAGAGTGCGAGGGTCAAAGTGCATCGCAATGTCTTGTCAAATCAATTATGGAATAAACCACTGAACGAAGACGTTTGAAACGCTTTATTATTTTTGATCATAGTCATATAGGACATTTACCTAGTTGATAAATAGGGAAAAATTTATTGAAATTGGTTGCCTCCATGGGCATAGAAAACAAATACTTAATGTGTGATATTAGGACAGATTTTATGTATATAGGGGATAAATTTTAAAAAAAAATCCGCCTAACTCCAGGTACAATTTTGAGTAATGTGGATAAATTTTGATTAGAAACATATTTTAATTATTTGATATTTTGACATAGGCGTTCCAAAGGGCTTCCCTTGCAATTACTTACTACATTGTTACTTGATTACTGATATTTAAAACATGTGTCTTTTAAGCATTAATAAAATGAAAAAAATTTATCTCACGTCCGGCTGCATAGGTTGGTTTCATTATACCATATACAAAAGTACAAGAAGAAACACGATATAACCGTTCCCTATGTGTAAGAAAATAAATTCCTTAACATCTTATTTACCAATGAATAATACGGAAAATAAAACATTCTTCTTAAATTGTTGCACGTACGTAAATATGTCATATATTACAAGGCTGTATAGACAATCATTTTGAATCTTTGTTAGTTAAGG